>CM027827.1:12500-1450225 GCA_016097485.1 Eucalyptus sideroxylon x Eucalyptus melliodora
AAGCCGCGGGTTGCCACGGCCATAGCAAGGGCGACGAACGGCGGTGCGAGCTCGTGGGTGGTGCTCGCACAGGGGATGGCCGGCGGAGTGGCGGTGACTGGTGGTGCGGCTGGGTCGCGCGGCGGTGCGAGCGCAGCGCGGGTGAGAAGGAGCCGGCGGTTGGTTGCAGAAGCGAGGTCGCGAACATGGGGGGAAGACAATGAACAGTAAATGTCCAATCACTTCCCCCTTTTGCCGCTTTTCTTTTTACGTTTCTCCTTTTGTCTTTGTACTCTCTCTCTCTCTGCTTTTCTCTTCTTTTCTTTTTAATCTCCTCCCCCTGACTTCATCTTTTCTTTTTTTTTTCTCTGACGAGAATCTCTCCTTTTTTTAATCCCATTTTTCTCTCAACTCGTGTGTCTCCACACGGGCTCTCTTTTTTAACAACTCTCACAATCCTCTCAAGGGAATTTTTCGTTTCCTCCCCCTTGAATTCACCCTTTTTTATTCTCTCCAACACTCTCCATTCCCCCTTTTTTTTTTATCGAAGAAGAAGCCCCCTCACAAAGACGTTCAGCTTCCCTCTCTTGCACTTTTCTTTCTGACAAACCTCTCGAATCAATTTCTCTTCTTTTTTTAATCTCTCACAAAACCTCTCCAGTGAATGCTTCTTTCTTTCTCTCCCGAGGATCCTTGCTTATTTATAGGCAACATCTGACTTAAGCGTGAACAGGTGAACAGGAGGCAGCCGCAACTTTTCCTTGCTTGTTCATGTTTGGTTCTTCTTTTTTCAAATATGGTGGCCACCGCCTGCTCTCTAGGAAGGAAAGTATTATAAAATGTCAGCCTATCCTTTTGCATGCGTCTCGTAGAATTTTTACGTCCCCACTCATGCGTGCATGTGCATGCATTAATGAGGGGAAGAAAATGCACGTTCATGGATTCTTCTTTCTTCTGCATGCTTGGGGTTTCTTATACGGCTACTTGTCCCTCCCTTCTATAGGATAGCCACAATTTTTGACTTTTCTTGTTTATTATTTGCTTCCTCCTTCAGCAAATTGCTCGTTTACTTCTCCTGGCAACCCACACTTGAGAGAGAGAGAGAGCATATTATATAATATATCATGGGCTCATTTTGCCTCTCTGAGGCTCCTCACGTCCGCCGAATTCTTGCGCATGCATGTGCATGCATTAATGAGCGAGAGACAATGGACGTGCAGGAACTTCTTTCTTCTCCAGCCGATTTGCTCTCCAAGAAGGAGAGAATATTATAAAATTGTGAGCCCATCTTATTGCAGACCTTCTCCGGAATTCTCGCGTGTGCGGTGGAGAATTTTTCTTTGGTTTCTTCACGCTTGCGGCTTCTCTAGAATTTTCACGTCCTCCCTATTTTATCCATGCATGTGCATGCATTAATGAGGAAGAAACAATGGACGTGAAGAACTCTTCTTTCTTCTTTCTTTGACTTTCATTGTGTGTTTTCAGATTAGCAAGAGAGAGACCACCTTTTGTGCATGTAATCCACCGCGAGCCGCTGCGTCATGTTGTCTTTTGGTACCAATGCAAATGCAACTACATGAAATGCAATTTTACTATTTTTTTTAAATTTTTAATTTTAATTTTTTTTTCATGCAACTAATTACTAAATGATTAGGCAAAATTTAGGTGTCAACACTGCCCCTCTTTGAAGGTGAGCTCGTAGAGGTTGCATTCAAAGACAATATGATACCTAAATTTTGACCATGAACATGCAATGGATGATACTTTGGCGGGACTATTTTTTTTTTTTTTTCATATGCAATGTCATGGAAATGCAAATGTGAGATATTGAAAAGGAGAGCATATTTTCATCTGCTCGACAAGTGTCCAGTTTTCATTTCAAGTTCCTTGAAGAATCCACAATGAATTTATCCAACAGACACTCAATGTTAGGTGAGATGCCTTGTTGAATTCAGATGACTCGAAATACCTAGGTTCACACTAAGGTATAGCAAGTAAGATCAATGAGATTTGGGACATCCAGATCCAGACTAAGATGTCAAGAAATTGGGGACTTAACCAATAGACACTCAATGTTAGGTGATATGAATATTGGATTAAGACAATTCGAAATACCTAGATCCAGACTAAGGTATAACGAAAAAGATTGGAAAGCATTCATATCCAGAATGAAATGCTTAATGAACAGTTTTGAGACATCCAGATCCAGACTGAGATGTCAAAAATTTGTGAACTTAACCAATAAGCACTCAATGTTAGGTGAGATGAATATTGGATTAAGAGGATTCGAAATACCTAGATCCAGACTAAGGTATAACAAAAAAGATCAGAAAGCATTCATATCCAGAATGAAATGCTTAACGAAGATTTTTGAGACATCCAAATCCAGACTGAGATGTCGAGAATTTGTGAACTTAACCAATAAACACTCAATGTTAGGTGAGATGAATATTGGATTAAGAGGGCTCGAAATACCTAGATCCAGACTAAGGTATGACGAGAAAGATCGAAAAACATTCACATCCAGAGTGAAATGCTTGACGAAGAGTTTCGAGACATCCAGATTCAAACTGAGATGTCAAGAATTTTGGAACTTAACCAATAAACACTCAATGTTAGGTGAGATGAATATTGGATTAAGATGATTCGAAATACCTAGATCCAGACTAAGGTATAACGAGAAAGATCGAAAAGCATTCACATCCAGAGTGAAATGCTTAACGAAGAATTTTGAGACATCCAGATCCAGACTGAGATGTCAAGAATTTTGGAACTTAACCAATAAACACTCAATGTTAGGTGAGATGAATATTGGATTAAGATGATTCGAAATACCTAGATCCAGACTAAGGTATAACGAAAAAGATCGAAAAGCATTCACATCCAGAGTGAAATGCTTAACGAAGAGTTTTGGGACACACATCAAGAATTTGGGAATACCTAGGACAAACCTGGGATATTCGTGAAGGTCACTTACCTCTTGGTAGAAAGAAGTTTTGGGACATTGAGGATGTACTTCAAATATTCATGGAGGTTTCTCACCTCGAGGCTTCTGAAAGGCAACATAAATGTCAGGAGCTCTTGGGTCGTCAAGGAAACATTACCTGTCAGACATGATTAGAGCAAAAATACATGCATTCGCCAAAGAAGTAAGCAATTCAACCCACTCGAAAGTTCACTGAAGCTTTTATCCATTCAATCAAGATTTATGCATGATGGTTTTACCATATTTGCACCACCGAACTTCCACTGGGGAGAATCATCGTTTATGACAATTTTCACTCATGACATGGATTTTCAAGAATACCAAATGAGAGACTTTCAGTTAGAAAGGACTTTCACTCACTCTCATTAAGAAGGCTATTTTGTCCCGACCATTAATGTCGGATCACAGGAATCACTCAATCTTACTTTCATCATGTCAACAAGGGTTCGAGTATTCTCGCAAGCGGTACGACCTAGTCAATCTGAGAGATTTTTATCAGGACTGTAATGTAGGCTCGGTCAATGGCTCAACAAAGAGGGACTCTTCGAGTCAAGGCTAATGAAAGAACAATACTTCGCAATCACCTCCGGGTTTACAAGTCAAGGAACCTGCGGAATGAGATAGAAATGGCCTTGCTCACACTTCTTTGAGCGATGCTTTTAAGCATATGAATTCCTACGTTAATTTTGGTGCCCTAATCTGAAGAGACTTTGTAAGGGACGTAACGTAGGTTAAGTTCATGGATTGAGAAGTGAATGGATCATTAGGTTCAAAATGTGTATAGGGGGATGGGAATTGGTGATCATCTTGGCATTATCACCGGTCTTCTTCTTCACCATCGGGATTTTCCTCATAGGTACTATAAAAACTTGGCATTTGAGTTCTTTGAGTACCACTCCATTGGGAATACACCCTTTTACAACTGATAATCATTTATCTTGACTCTTTCTTTCATTTTTTATGGGCATTGGCCTTGCTTTTACCAGGCACACTGCTTTTCCATGCCCTTTTTGTTTTTTTTTTTTTTTGAATAACCACGTAATGTTTTAACATTTGGGTTCTCGAGGGGTTTTCATTTTTTGTCGGCACTTGGGATTCTGCTGCTCGAACATTTGCCTTTTGCCTTGCCCCAGTGTGGGGGATGATCACCAATTGGGTTTAAATGAAACGAATTTACAGGCTCAAGGGGCTACGCAATGGATAAAGTGTGTTGGATAGAGAAAGAACTGCTCTTCATCATCCTAAGGCACTTAAATTACCGTATGAATTCAATGTAATAGCAATCCCTGAAGATTGATGCAAGTGAGAGCAAGAATATTCCTATCAAATTCCTCACCTCATGATGTCGTCTTACCTCCAGCTTGCCCTAATGTGGGGTGGTTCTTGACAGGGGTAATTTAAAAATTATCCACGTGTGTGGGCTCAAAAGGGTTTAAACAATGGATGATCACGTAGTGTTTGAGATAGAGAATGAACCGTCTCTCATCATTTCGATCATCGTACCTTTCTCGAGAAAACTCTTTTCCTTAGAAACATGGAACTTCCTACACTGATCTCACCAGTATATGAGCAAGGGACTGTGTATAGGATAAGGCTTGCCTTTCATCATCCTGACATGTCTCATTTAGCATGTTCAATTCATTCCACATCGTTCATTAACTTGATCGATGGTGACAATCCTCAGTGAAATTGGTAATTAAACAGGTAAAACTATCAATGCAAAATTCTCCTTTGAGAGGTCACAAGTACTTCATGAACTCATCAACTTTGAACACAAAGAGTTTGCAACTCAAAAAGAAAGGAAAAGGATTGGTAAAAAAAATTTTTTTTTTTTTTGGTGGCAAACTTGTTGCCATTTCCAGGGATCGAACCCTGGTCGCTTTCGGACCTTTTCATTCCCCGTGCCACCAGGCCGAGGCGTTGGTGGTGTCCTCAAGGCATTTCTTTTTTTATTTAATTGAACTGACTCTGGGTCAACACGTCTGATATACCGAATCAAATGAATTCGATATGTGTATGGAACAAGGCCTACTTCTCATCTCATTCAATCTATTCTTACACAATTCAACGAAGAAATGAGTTCCTCCAATTCACAACAAATTCTTTCAAGGGTAATACTTCTTCACAGCATCGGAGTTAATAGGATTAGAAAACTCACGACCATCCATTTCTGTAAGGATTAAGGCACCTCCAGGGAGTACCCTCTTCACCATATACGGGCCGCTATAATTTGGAGCAAATTTGCCTCCAGGATTAGGAAAAATCGGCAACACCTTTCTTAGAACTAGATCATTCACTTCGAAGTGTCTCGGCCGTACCTTCCGATTGAAAGACTTGGCTACTCTTTGTTGATATGTCTGACCATGGCAAAGAGCTTTTAACCTTTTCTCATCAATTAGATTCAACTGCTCGAACCTTTGTTGTGTCCATTCTGCCTCGGACAATTCCACTTGGGATAAGACTCTCAAAGAGGAGATTTCTACTTCCACAGGCAAGACCGCCTCCATGCCATAAACTAAGGAGAAAGGGGTTGCCCCGGTAGATGTTCGGATCGATGTCCGATACGCCATTAGAGCAAAAGGTAACCTGTCGTGCCAATCTCGATAATTTTCGGCTGTCTTAGCCAAGATCTTCTTAATGTTCTTATTAGCTGCCTCAACAGCTCCATTCATTTGTGGGCGATATGGTGATGAATTCAAATGCCTGATTTTGAACTCACTGAACAACTCATCAACGAACTTGTTATTCAGATTTGTCCCATTGTCAGTGACAATTGCTTCGGGGACACCATAACGGGCGATTATGTCACGCCTAATAAACTTCACAACGTTTCGAGCCGTGACATTAGCATATGATGCGGCTTCAATCCACTTTGAGAAATAATCTATTGCTACCAATATGAACCGGTGCCCATTTGAAGCTTTGGGATTTATCGGGCCAATCACATCGATCCCCCACATTGAGAAAGGCCATGGCTCAGATAGCTGGTGTAACTCCGTTGGAGGAACATTTATTTTATCTCCATAAATTTGACAACGATGGCTACTTCTAACGTGCTTATGTAGTCACTTTCTAGCGCAAGCCAATTGTAACTTAGTCTCATAATCTTCTTGGCTAACATGTGCCCATTCATGTGTGGGCCACAAACTCCTTCATGCACTTCATGCATGATTTGGGTAGCTTCTGCTTCATCTACGCATCTCAATAAAACCGAATCATAAGATCTCTTGTATAAATTCTTACCACTGACGAAGAACTTTGAGGCCATCTTCATTATGTATTTTCTATCTGTTGGAGTGCTCCCTTCTGGAAATTCCTGCTTTTGAATATAGTTCATGATGTCATAATACCATGGCTTCTCATCAAGGTCTTCATTCACGGCCATGCAATAAGAAGGTTTGGCTAGAACCTCAATTTTCAAAGGCTCAACTTCTAAACCATCGTAACTTGCAACATAGATGACAACGTTGCCAAGGCATCGCGAACTGATTATGGGATCTAGCCAAGTAGTCAAATGAAATTTCATCGAACTCCTTCACCAACTCTTCGAGGTACTTATGATATGGTAGTAATTTGGAATCCTTGGTCTTCCATTCACCTACAGTCTGGAGTATGATCAATGCAGAATCTCCATATACCTTCAATTTGGCCACTCCCATTTCAATTGCGGCCTGAAGTCCGAGAATACAAGCTTCGTATTCAGCTATATTGTTAGTGCATGGGAATATTAATTTTGCAGCTACTGGGTGGTGTTGTCTGTCTGGGGATATTAGTACCGCCCCAGTACCAGAACCGGACAAGTTCACAGCTCCATCAAAGAACATAGACCATGCATCTTCATTTATGGCCAAAATACGATCATCTAGAGGACAATCGTCATCATTCAAGGTTCTAGGATTCTCAGCCAATATATCAGCAATTACTCGGCCTTTAACTGATTTTTGTGGCATGAACTGCACGTCGAATTCCAAAATCAAGACTTGCCATTTGGCTAGCTTACCCACCAAAGCTGGTTGATTAAATAAATATTTGATGGGATCGTTCTCGATCACACGAAACGTCGGTAATGCAAGGTGTACTTGTCGTAGTCTATGCAATACCCATACTAACGCAAGCACAAGTTTTTTCAGCATCGAATACTTTAGCTCCGAGACAGTGAACTTTTTTTGCGAGGTAATAAATGGCTCGTTCCTTCGATCCACGGGACTTTTCCGAGCTAACATTGCACCGAGTGACTCACTATGGATTGTGAGGTACAAAATCAAAGGATGCCCCAATATTGGTGGGACAAGAACCGGTGGATTCATCAAATATTGCTTCAGCTTATCGAATGCCTTTCGACATTCATCATTCCACTCAACTTGTACGTTTTTCCTCAAGAGTTTGAAGAACGGCTTAGCGGTCTCAGAGAGTTGGGAAATGAATCGTGCAATGTAATTCAATCTCCCTAAGAGACTCCGGACCTCTTTCACTGTTGACGGAGGTTGCAGCTCACATATCGCCTTGGCTTTAGATGGGTCAATTTCAATCCCTTTACTACTCACAATGAACCCAAGTAATTTACCCGACGCTGCCCCGAACACGCACTTGGCAGGGTTTAAACGGAGTTTGAATTCACGGAGACGATCAAATAACTTCTTGAGGGTTTCAACATGACTTTTCCCAGGTCGGGTTTTTGCAATCATATCGTCAACATATACCTCGATTTCTTCATGCATCATGTCATGGAACAACGTAACCATGGCTCGTTGGTAAGTTGCCCCTGCATTTTTGAGTCCGAAGGGCATGACCTTATAATGAAAGATTCCCCATGGGGTGATAAATGCTGTCTTCTCTTTGTCTTCATCTTTCATTCTTATCTGGTTGTAGCCGGAAAAGCCATCCATGAAAGAGAATAATTCAAATCCGGCAGTACTATCCACGAGAACATCGATATGTGGCAATGGGAAGTCGTCCTTTGGGCTAGCCTTGTTCAAATCCCGATAATCAACACACACTCGGACTCGACCATCTTTCTTCATGACCGGTACTATGTTGGCCACCCATTCAGGGTATTGCGAGACTTCAATGAATCCCACTTTGAGAAGTTTCATTACTTCCTCTTCTATCTTCTTCGAGAGCTCCGCTTTAGTCCTTCGAAGCTTCTGCTTCTTAGGGTGCATGTCTGGATTAGTGGGCAAATAATGTTCCACAATTGAGGAATCTAAACCTGGCATATCAGCGTATGTCCAAGCAAAGATATCCTGATATTCCTTTAGCAACTGAGTCAGGTGTTCGGCCTCATCTTTGGGAAGATTTGCCCCAATTTTTATTTCTTTGGGATCCTCGGCATCACTCAGGTTGATAGTGACGGTTTGTTCGGAGGTGAGAACTTTGAGTTTTTCATGTTGCTCCCAACTATGTTGCACTTCAATGGAGTCACCATTTGGATCATCAGGGTCATCACTGTCATCGCTCATTGCATTTGATTGGACCATTTTCACCTCCTTGCCTGCCATAGGGTTGCTCCTGAAACATAAAATGGATAGTTCAGAAAGACAAACAGGGCTAAACAACATGGATTTCTTATCTATTTTCTGATTTTTGTTTTTTCGATATTTTTTTTCAAATTTTTATTTTTTCTTTAAAAAATTTTGGCAAAACATTTTGGAAAAGCTTTTTGTCATGAGAAAGCATGATGAAGCCCAGGCCTCAGAATTCTCCTTGGATTTTTCTTTTTTTCATCGGTTGGATATCATCAACGGGCTGGTTTGGTATACCCCATCATGCCCTCAAAATAAAACTTGTAATTGTAATTGATATTCATCAACCAAATTACATTTATTGGATTGAAAAGTACGGCAATCAAAGTGAAATGAAACCCTAACAATCAAACCCTAGCAAACATCAACTCCTGACAAACGACATGCAGAATACGATAAGCAAACCCTAGAAAACATCAAATCCTAAAAGCGATAAGATTCCCACGCAGGGGAGTGCGGAAAAGTAAATGTGTTACTCTTGGGGGTCAGCACCCATTTCCTCCGATGGTTCTTCATCAATGGCACCTATAAGGAGATCATCGAATAGGTTCGTGATCCCTTCCATCCCATTATCTGGATCCTCTGTCTTTGAAGTTGTCGGTCATCCATGCTACTCCATCCATCGGGCACGATACCTTGGGTGGCGATCACTCCTCCTTCATCATGCATCATTCTAGCAGGGCCGGGGAATGTCTCGCGGATATCGAGGAGTAATGAGTTTTTCCTCTCTTGTTCATGTCCTCCACCTTTTCCATGGTACCCTAATCCGGCGGAACGAGACCTTCGAGGGGCTTCAATAGGATTCCGAATACCCTGCTCTTTTTTTACCAAGTCCACGGCCAGGAATAAAGCCATTTCCAACCATCACTCTTGCTACCATAACTGCTGCATTCGACATATCAGGGATAGGTGCTGTCGATCCTCGAGATGCATGAATAGTGGATACAAGTTCGAACGATTGGTAACTTGACTCCTCCCTACGTTCCGGCTCGACGTAGGGGATGGCCGTCTCATGATAGATTCGATGATCCTCCTCGCCATGAACAATGACTAGCTTTCCTTTAACAACAAATTTCACGCTTTGGTGGAGACTTGATGGCACGGCTCTTGTAGTATGAATCCAGGGGCGACCTAATAGGAAATTGAATGCTGTAGGAATGTCCATCACCTGGAAAAGGACGTTGAACGTCACCGGGCCTATTTGCAGATCAAGGTGGGTCTCCCCTATCACCTCCTTTCTTGTACCATCAAAAGCTCGGACGGAGGTCTTTGCAGCATTTATTTTTGAAGGATCTATTTTAAGGCGGTGAAGAGTCGCCAATGGACAAATATTCAAGGCAGATCCATTATCAATGAGTACTCGAGCCACATGGGAAGCCTTGCACTTGACAGATATATATAACGCCTTAGTATGTCCCCTCCCCTCAAGAGGAAATTCTTCATCAGAAAAGGCTATTAAATCCTTGAGAAGAATCGACCCTACAAATTCCTCCAACCTGTTTACCTCGATCGTCTCCGGTACACGAACTTCGCTCAAAACCTTCATTAGAGACTTTTGATGTGTGGGAGACGTTTGCAAGAGTTCAAGTAAAGAGATTTGAGCGGGCAATTTCCGCAACCGGTCGACCACGTTATACTCACTTGCTTTGATTATAGCCAGAAATTCTTTAGCCTCTTCATCAGTAACTAGCTTTGCAGGTTGAGTATTAGCTTGAGCATAGGTCCGACTAGACCTTGTAATCAGGTCAACATCTAGCTCGTATGACCAGGGAACTGCTTTGTTATCCGTGTATTCATACAGTTGGGGCATCTCAATAATTATTTCTTCATCAGTTGAAGGTACTTCCATTATCAGTCCTTCATGGTCGGAGGCATCCTCAAGTGAGGGCATATCCTCGATCAATGGATCTAGTTCACTCTTTTCAGCACTTAGCTTAGCAAATTCTTTCTCCCAATCGATGACGACTTCGGAGATAGTTGACACTATTCCAGCTTGGTCAGCATACACGATCATGCCAGTCTTAACCATTTCTTGAACCCTTTCCTTCATGGTAGGCAAGGGAGGATTCTCATCTGTCGGATAGTAACCAACTCTAACTAATCCGCTATAGATATCTTTGACAGACACCTTCAAGTTCATCTTTTTACCAGCATTGAACTCAAAGATTGCATTCACGTTTCCCTGATGTTCCGGCAACGGATTCTTCTTGACATTCGGTTGGGTGGTACGGAAAGAAAATGCCTTAGTATCCAACAAATTTTGGATCTTGTGCTTCAAAGTTAAACATTCATCAGTTGAATGGCCGACCTCTCCCATGTGATACTCACATTTTTTGGAGGGATCATAGTTGGAGAATTTTTCAGCATTGGGCCGCTTTGGTTCATGGGAGATCAATCCCTTCTTTTGGAGTATCGGTAAGACCTGAGATAAAGGGCCAGGAAGAGGAGAGAATTGCCTTTTGGTGAATTGCCGCGGTGCAGGCACTCGGCCTCCATCTTGCTGATTCCTAGGGACACGAACCATCGGAGGCTTACTAGGGGCTAGTTGCGCATATGCAACATTGATTTCAGTGGTCGGTTCTTTATCTTTCTTCATGGTGAACCTTTTGCCTTGATGAGTCGGTTCATTGAACCATCCATCCCTTAGTCCCATTTCGATCTGTTCACCCACTGGGATAAGTTGGTTGAAGTTCTCAACGTATGTGCTAGCCATCCGGTTACGGAACTCATACGGGAGAGTTTTGACGAACAACTTCATTAACTCCTTGTTTGTAGGCTCAGGAGTGATTTGAGCTGCCAAGTTTCGCCACCTTACAGCATACTCCTTAAATGACTCACTTTTCTTCTTCTCCATCCGCTCAAGATCCTCTCGGGAAGGTGCAATGTCCATGTTGAACTTATCCGCTTTAGGAAAGCGTCAGCCACTTCATTCCAAGTGTCGAGAAGGTTTATATTTTTCATTATGTACCAGTTGAGTGCGGGCCCAGTCAAGCTTGCATGAAACGATTGGATCATGAGAGGCTCATTCTTGACGTATTGGGCCATGCGTACGTGGTACATCTGCAAATGAGCTTTTGGGCAGGAAGTACCGTTGTATTTCTCGAACTCTGGCATCTTAAACTTCTTCGGCATTTTGACTTTCTCATAAACCGACAAGTCGAATGGGAGTGAATTCTGCGACTCTTGCAATTGTTTCAGTTTCTCTTCAAGTTTGGCGAAGCGTTCATCTTGCTCCGCCTTAGGGACATTGTCGGGCTTAGCCTTTTCGGTAGTGACGAACAATGGGTCATCCTCCAGCTCAGGCATGTCGTCATCACCCATATGGGCCTTGTCCGTCTGCTTTGGGACTACTATCTCGGGGAGAGTGGGCGCAAGAGTCTGATTCACTTGGAGGGATTGCATTTGATTTGTCATAAGTTGCATAGAGGTGAGCAACTGCTGGAGTTGGTTTTCCATGGCGGTCATACGATCATGCATTTCGGTTTGGTCGGCCATTTTTGCTCTTGATCATGTAATGATGGGCGAACGTGGAGGATCCGTTATCACCTTATTAAAAATAAAAGAGGTAATATAAGAACCAAGTATAGGAAAACGGTCCATGACAATGGTCTATTTGCCTCATTTATTCAAAACTCATTAAGACTGAAACCAAATTCCATTAAAAGCCGAAATAAACATTCCCTAAACATTGGACTAAGAATTGAAAGCAAATCCCCTAAACTAAAATTGAAATCAAACTTCCTAAACATTGAAACTAAGGAAATATCTCATTTTATACGCTTTCGGGAGCCCAATGCCTTGCGAAGCTTTTTATTTTCAGCTTCAGCCATTTCCACTTTCCATTTAAGATGCTCAATTCGTGCTTGCTGAGTAGGCTTCTCAGTCACATCAGGGACCACTGGACGTAAGGGGGCAGGAATCCGGTGTTGTTGGATATAGAATGTCGATGCATGGTGAATCTCCTCCTCACCTTTTAGTCTCTTGGGCACCAAAATCTTCTCTGGATGACATTCATTCCATGCAGCAATGATCGTCTGGATGTCGTTGAAGTGGTCATAGCCCATTCGAGTAAAACGATCTTGGAACAACTCCGTCTTGAGGGGCGGAGGAATTTCTTGTAAAGCTCTATATTGACGGGCCACCCTATATGGGTAATAAGAAGTAGTACCTAGAGAGACCCAGCAAGCGGGATTGGCTCATCATATTTATGAGAGAAACGAGCTTCCTCAACATGGAACCATTTAGCGTGCCATAAGAATGCTTCAGGATTAGGATTTTTCAAAAAATTGATCCAACATGAGTATTGTTTACTCGGGGCAAAACGTTCCAAGACCTCAAATTTTTGTATGGGATGTCTAAAATCATCTATTTTAAATTGTTTCATAAGGTGCCCAAACCCTTTTATGTGGGAGAAAAACCA
The DNA here is from genome assembly GCA_016097485.1 of Eucalyptus sideroxylon x Eucalyptus melliodora. Lineage (NCBI taxonomy): Eukaryota > Viridiplantae > Streptophyta > Magnoliopsida > Myrtales > Myrtaceae > Eucalyptus > Eucalyptus sideroxylon x Eucalyptus melliodora. Next base: position 25,408 of record CM027827.1, read on the forward strand.
TATTTGCAAAAGTTCAGGGAGGGCACGCATGGTCCTTTCTTCATTTTGTTTGAAACGGTTTAAGGACAAAAATGTTTCAGCCAAAATCATGTTGACATAATTTAACCCATCACAAACTTGGCTAACCACCCATGAAATTGAAGGATTTATTGCATTTTTTCGATAAGGAAAAATAATTAGTCCAAAAAATGCTAAAATAAAAATCCTAGCCTTTGAAATCATTGGTTGATTTGCAAAACACTTTGCCAAAAAAGAAAATGGGCATGCATAACAATTGGCTTTGACAACCTTCCTTACCATTTCAGCTTTGATTGTTAAAAACTGTGATAATTCAGAAATAGAATCTATACCGATAGGCGGCCTAACAAGTTCCTTTTCAAGAGGCATTCCAATGGCAACACTATATTCCTCCAATGTTGGGGTTAGTTCGTACTCACCAAATATGAAGGTGGAAGTTTGTGGACACCAAAAGTGTGGTAGCGCCTGCATAACACCGGAGTGGATGTTGATCTCTAGCAATGGGAGAAGTCGGGAGATTCTTGCTTTCACATATCTTTGGCCCTCTTGATCTAATTGGTCCAACCACGTTTTGAGTTCTTTTTTAGGAGTGGAAATGAACTGTACATCGGTTTTCCCCATTGCATATAAAATGAAATTGGCAACGAAACCTATTGTCATGGATCGACAAAAATGCAATGAAGTAAGTAAATTGCAAAGTCAGAGTTTAGACAACTTACTTTCACCTGGAAATGGATGACAATCACATAGACACACACATGAAACGTGAGGCTCGATTTCTACCTAGACGGCTTAGCAAAGTGGAGTTAAGAGGATGATCTGACCGTTGCAGTCTCGCATTAACGTGTCAGATCCTCCTAACTCCGGCTCAGTCGAAAGGAATGTCCTATAATCACACAGTCTCGCGGATATGGACAAACACAATCGATACCATGAAAAACTTTCGGAGAAGAGAAGGTCATCCTCTACACAGCAGTCTCGCTTTCGAGGAAGTATCCTTCTCAACACCATCCTAAAAATCCTATCGCAGCCCAGGTCCGACCACAGGTTGTGTGTGCGATAATGTCGTGTAAATGCATAGACAGTTCCTATCAAACAACACTTCGTTAATAAAAATAAACTATACATTCCTACACCTCCCTACAAAACAAAAGTTAGCAAACACTTCCCCTTATACCTCCCATCCTGCAAGAACATTTAACACCTTAAATATTAGGGACGTACCTGGGATCCTTGCTGCCAAACAAAAATGATTTTGTTTTGAAAAGAGAAAATTGGCCTAAGTCCACTAAAAGTCTTAAATCAAGTCCCCAGTGGAGTCGCCAAGTTGTCGCGACCTCCCCGAAGCGGGTTGGACCACCTAAGGGTTCGGCTAATGGATTGTTAAGCCTGGACTTAACTCGGGCTCTCCCAAGCCCATACCAATTCGCGACTTAGGTTCAAATTCTTAATATCCAAAAGATTTTTTATCATGGAGTCGCCACTAATCTATTTTTGGTGGGTCGATTAGAAACCCAAGTAAAGTAATGGGAGAATTACTTCACTCCTACGAACCAGAGATTAAATGAGTTCGGGGACTTGATTACGCTAGATTTCTCTAACGCCCTTTCGGTACCATTTCTTTTTTATTTCAGAAAAAATGTTTTGAAGGCAGCTTGAATTGATTTTAGCCTAAAACACTTAAGTGATCATACGGGTGCACAAACATTAAAGATAACATTCAAAAAGGAAAAAAAAAACATTGAGGAATTAAACACAATAAGGCAAGCAACTATATATATATATATATATATATATATATATTTTGGGTTTTCTCTTGTTTTAAAATGAAAACTTACCTATATAACATGTACATTATGTGTTTTTTTTTTTTTTCTGAAATTCGAAATGATTACTGAAAATTGACTACCAAACTTGACAAGTTATCCTACTCAAGTTAGGAAATAATTTAGATTAAATCCCATTTTAATTCAGAAACTCATCTTAATTAAGTATCGTAACATGCAATCTATTAAAAATCTAACTAGATAAATTCTAAACATGTGACCTATCCTATTTAAGATTTTTTTTTTAAATGAGATTATTAAAATATGCAAACATAATGTAAAACCCTATTTAAAAAACTATTTAGATCCTCTCCTAATCTATTCCAAAATTATGCAATCATATTCAAACAAAATAATACTATCATGAAGCCCTATATATATCATGACGTGCAAAATGCAATCCTAATTTATGAAGCTATCATATTCCGATGCAAGATTTGATTGATTTTTTTTTAGTGTTTTCCAAAACAAACAATTACCAAATAAGCATTATACCCAACTCACTCAGGATATTCATCAAATGAAGGATTAAAATAATTGAAAAATAATCCGTTGTCTCACGGATTAAATTAACGATTATTTTATTCCTAAACATCACCACAGTCAAGAAAAATCAAAATAATTAAAAAATTAATCCGAAGTCTCTCGGATCAACTTAATAATTATAATGATTCTAAAGCCAAGATATCATCAAAATCAACATAATTAAAAAAATGGTCCGAAATCTTACGAACCAAATTAATAATTATGGTGATTTTTACCAATAATATCCTATTAGGTAATGCCTAAAACCTCAATTAATATCAAACATTTCAGTTTATATAATAATATTTAAAAGAAATATGGTTAAAGAAAACTACCTTGTTTGGATCCGCGCCAAAATTTCACGAACGGTGGTTTGCGTTGGGGTCGGGCTGTGGCGGTTGCAAGGCCACAGCAGCTTCTGGTCAAGCTCGTCGCGGGCTTTGTGGGGGCAGCTCAGGCGCAGCAACTCAGGAAGGAGGGCTGGTGGACTCGGCAGAGCAGCGAGCAGGCCGGGGTCGAGTCAGCGAGCTCAGGACAGCGAGGGGTCGTGGCTGGTAGTGCTTGACACAGCTTGTGGCGGTTGCAAGGCCACAAAGAAATTTTCCCGGTCAAGCTCGTCGCGAGCTTTGTGGGGGCAGCTCGGGCAAAGAACTCGGGAAGGAGGGCTGGTGGACTCCGCAGAGCGGCCCGAGCGGGCCGGGGTCGAGTCGGCGTGCTCGGGAGCGAGGGGTCGTGGCTGGTAGTGCTTGACACAGCTTGTCGTCGCTGGTGTACCTGCAGGGAAGGAGCAGCAGCGCGCGGCTCGGGCCAGGCGGAGACGGGGGAGGCACGGCGACGGGTTGAGCAGGTTGCGGACGTCTGGGCGGTGGCGCGGCGTCAGGCGGAGGTGCAGGCGCGGTGACGAGCGAGCAGGGGTGATGATCGGCGACGGCAGGGACGGTGGCGCGGCGTCGGAGGCGCGGGCTGCCGGCGTAGAGGGGGGTGTTCGTGGCGTCAGGTTGCTGACGTTAACGGGCGGTAAGAGGCGCAGCAGCGGTTGGTTGTAGAGACGGGTGGAGATGCGCTGTGACTAGCGGGCCAAAGTGGTGCGGGTTGCGGGCGTCGGGTGCGGTTTTGTGGGCATCGGGCCGTCACAGGTCAGAGCGAGTTGCAGGCGGAAGCTGGCGGGCGCTATGAAGGCAAGCGACTGCAGCAGAGGAGGAGGAGGGAGCGTCGAGCGCTGCGGGTGAAGGCGAGCAAGTCGTGGGTCGTCGGGTTGAGGCCGGCGACGGGTGAGTGGGGCTCCGGCGCGGTGACGAGCTGCAGAGGAATGGAGGACGCTGAAGCGTATCGGAAGCCGCGGGTTGCCACGGCCACAGCAGGGGCGACGAACGGCGGTGCGAGCTCGTGGGTGGTGCTCGCACAGGGGATGGCCGGCGGAGTGGCGGTGACTGGTGGTGCGGTTGGGTCGCGCGGCGGTGCGAGCGCAGCGCGGGTGAGAAGGAGCCGGCGGTCGGTTGCAGAAGCGGGGCCGCGAGCGTGGGGGGAAGACAATGAACAGTAGATGTCCAATCACTTCCCCCTTCTGCCGCTTTTCTTTTTACGTTTCCCCTTTTGTTTTTGTACTCTCTCTCTCTCTCTCTTTTCTCTTCTTTTCTTTTTAATCTCCTCCCCCTGACTTCATCTTTTCTTCTTTTTCTCTGACGAGAATCTCTCCTTTTTTTAATCCCCTTTTCTCTCAACGCCTCTGTCTCCACACGGGCTCTCTTTTTTAACAACTCTCACAATTCCTCTCAAGGGAATTTTTCGTTTCCTCCCCCTTGAATTCACCCTTTTTTATTCTCTCCAACACTCTCCATTTCCCTTTTTTTTATCGAAGAAGAAGCCCCCTCACAAAGACGTTCAGCTTCCCTCTCTTGCACTTTTCTTTCTGACAAACCTCTCGAATCAATTTCTCTTCTTTTTTAATCTCTCACAAAACCTCTCCAGTGAATGCTTCTTTCTTTCTCTCCCGAGGATCCTTGCTTATTTATAGGCAACATCTGACTTAAGCGTGAACAGGTGAACAGGAGGCAGCCGCAACTTTTCCTTGCTTGTTCAAGTTTGGTTCTTCTTTTTTTCAAATATGGTGGCCACCGCCTGCTCTCTAGGAAGGAAAGTATTATAAAATGTCAGCCCATCCTTTTGCATGCGTCTGTAGAATTTTTACGTCCCCCACTCATGCGTGCATGTGCATGCATTAATGAGGGGAAGAAAATGCACGTTCATGAATTCTTCTTTCTTCTGCATGCTTGGGGTTTCTTATACGGCTACTTGTCCCTCCCTTCTATAGGATAGCCACAATTTTTGACTTTTCTTGTTTATTATTTGCTTCCTCCTTCAGCAAATTGCTCGTTTACTTCTCCTGGCAACCCACACTTGAGAGAGAGAGAGCATATTATATAATATATCATGGGCTCATTTTGCCTCTCTGAGGCTCCTCACGTCCGCCGAATTCTTGCGCATGCATGTGCATGCATTAATGAGCGAGAGACAATGGACGTGCAGGAACTTCTTTCTTCTCCAGCTGATTTGCTCTCCAGGAAGGAGAGAATATTATAAAATTGTGAGCCCATCTTCTTGCAGACTTTCTCCGGAATTCTCGCGTGTGCAGTGGAGAATTTTTCTTTGGTTTCTTCACGCTTGCGGCTTCTCTAGAATTTTCACGTCCTCCCTATTTTATCCATGCATGTGCATGCATTAATGAGGAAGAAACAATGGACGTGAAGAACTCTTCTTTCTTCTTTCTTTGACTTTCATTGTGTGTTTTCAGATTAGCAAGAGAGAGACCACCTTTTGTGCATGTAATCGACCGCGAGCCGCTGCGTCATGTTGTCTTTTGGTACCAATGCAAATGCAACTACATGAAATGCAATTTTACTATTTTTTTAATTTAAATTTTAATTTTTTTTTCATGCAACTAATTACTAAATGATTAGGCAAAATTTAGGTATCAACAGGCCTTCACTTGGAGGAATCTATCTCAATACCCTTGTTACTAATTATAAATCTAAGAAGCTTCTCGAATTTTTCCCCATATATGCATTTTACGGGGTTAAGCCTCAGCTTAAATTTCCTCGATCGGTTAAATAGTTTTCTCAAGACTTCAACATGGTCTTCACATTGTAATGACTTTGCAATGATGTCATTGACATACACTTCAATCTCCTTATGCATCATGTCATGGAATATGTCGCGACCAATTTTTCAAGGGTGATCCACTTAGGGTTTGGCTAATGGATTACAAAGCCTAACTTAGCTCGGGCTCTCCCAAGCCCATACCAATTTTGGCGACCTCAAAGCAACAAAAGCATCTGCAATGTTAAATTAGAATTCGCATCAACAACCCTAAATATGATTTCTAATTAATAGACAATTTTTTTTCACTTAATTAATGAAAATCATGCAATATGTAATGCAATCTAACTAAATGACCTAATTCTAATGACATGCAATTTCTAATTGAATAGACCTAGCAACAACCACTAAGTGGCAAGCATTTCATGAATCTAATCCTAATGACATGCACATGACATTTTTTATTTTTTACTTAAAAAAGCATGCAATCTATCCTAGAAAATGAAACTAATTTATTCTAAGACATTTTTATAATATTTTTTATGAATCGAAATTAGAAAGATGTGGAAAATTATCTAGCTAAATTAAGATTCTATCCAACTTATATTAAGGATTAGGTCAGGCTAAACCCTAATTTAAACCAGGATATTGTCTTAACCTATCAATCTCTAACCTAGGATGCACTCTATCTAAATCTATCTAAATTTAAAATGAAATATGCAATTTATCCCAATATGCAATGACGTACAAATGATGCCCTAATTCTACATGACATATGCATGATGATTTTTGTTTTTTTAATAATTTAAAATGTCAAATAATTAAACATGCAATTTAAGCTAATGAAACAAAAATCTAACATCCTAAATTTATGTCTTTTTATTTTTATTTCAACAATTCATGATAAATAAAATGCTTAATCTAAATATGCAAATAACCCTAAAGCATACAATATTCTAACTCAAACGTATTTCAAGATAAATAAAGCAATCAAGACAGGAAAAACCATTCAAAATCATCAAAAATATCACACATCATTCAGATTAATGGATAATATTTCGCTAGTAAAATCGATAAATTGATCTTAAGCTTTAAAGATCAAAATATCAATTTTATTTCCACTTGATTGATTATTTCATCTAAAGCCTTATAGATGAAATAAGGAACCAGACACGGTTGCGAATCAGCCGGTATGACAGAATTTCCAGTATATGCACCAACAAATATCTCAAATAAGGTAATGGAATTTTCGAAAATCAAAATAGATAAGATTTTCACATAATTCGAATATTGGTTTCCGAATTCCGATCCTCAAATGACTACTCGCGATGTAACGTGGCGGTGCTCGGTTGCTCGAAAGTCACCCGATGGGCTCCACGAGACCTACGAAACAAGAATTTGTAAGCTCGACAAGGGACTCATAGGTGATTGGGCGCAAGCACAAACAATTTTTTTTTTTCCTTTTCAACAGGTTTTTCCTTCACTTTGTTGGCTCCGTGAGATCCTTTAATCCTTTGATGATCCCACTAAATTTTCAACCTTTGACCACAGATTCTTCACTTGCAAAGAAAGACCAGTATGCATCGTTAGGGATTCTACGGATTACCTAATGGGCCACATGGATGCGGCTTGCGTCGGGGGTGGCAGCCCAAACTCGGAGAAATCATCAGGACTCTGAAAACACTCGTGGGAGTGGAACTTGACGTCAGAGCAGTGCGGGCAGGCGATGTTGCCGTTGTGGGACATGGGCAACAGCTCCTCGACGATGATCACCAGTAACGAGTCATCACCGAAGGGTCGTGGTGCGGTGCACCAAACGACGGTGCAGCGATGGCATGGAATCAGCAGAGGCAGCGTGTCGAGATGGGGGAACAGCAGCTTCATTGTCCGCACGGCGAGACCAGAAAAATAGCGCCGTCGTGTGGCAAAGCCACAACAACAGCGTGGTTGCCCGATGCAAGGGGCTTGCGGTGACCGAATTTGGCTGTTTTAGCCGTAGAACTTCAATGTCAGAGCTGGCTTGAATGGAGTTAGGTGTCACGGAGGAATGGGACGTGGGGATGATAAGTGGACCCCTTTGAAGCCTGGTGTTGAATATGATGATGGGTGGTCGACACCAAATTGGCAGCTTGTTGCGGTAGCAACGAAGTCACAGCAGCAAGTCTGTCGTTGCTCTTTGGGAGCGCGATGCGGCAAGGACGGTGCAGCGGCAACTCGGGCGGCTCAGGTGCGGCACCGCGACAAGGGGTCTTGCATAACGTGGGGTCTCCTTGGTTCGGCCGAGAGAGGACTCTCTCTCTTCTCTCTCGCTCTTTTTCTAAGGCTGCAGCTCCTTTTTCTCTCAATTGCGGCCGTGTATTCTCAATTGTTTGTCCTCCTCAAAACCCTACGCGTATTAATCTATTTATAGGCCACGGATTAAGGTTTTTAATTTTTCAAAATCATTTCCACAAAAATTTCTTTTCCAAACGCAATATTTACCTTTCCAAACGCAATATTTGCTTCTGAATTAAAATCTCACAAATATAAATCCGTAAAATCTCCCCAAGGATATGGGCTTAGGCCAATTTGCTTTCTTCGTGGGCTTAGCCTGACTCATCAAATTAAAGTTTCTAAATTATTAATTCGAACCCATCCATCGCCGGCCCAATGTAAATAAATGCACCTAAAACTATATGCTATGCAATTAACTATTTTTTCAGGGATAAAATTAACCCCTAATTTTTTAATACAATAGATGACTAAACGGGTCGCCAAAATTTATGTGTCAACAAAATAATAGTGCTACCATGGCCCTTTGATAGGTTGCCCCTGCGTTCTTTAAGTCAAAGGGTATAACTTTATAGCAAAATGTCCCCATGGAGTGATGAAAAACATTTTAGTCTTGTTTTCCTCTTTCATTCGGATTTGGTTATAACTGGAAAATCCATCCATGAAAGAAAATAGTTCGAAGCGAACTGTACTATCAACTACGACATTGATGTGTTGTGGCACCCCTCGACATGGCCCCCGATCCGTTAGGGTTGCTGCAGTTCGCTTACCCTTCACTTGTCCTAATGTCATGCCACTCTAATACCATTGAATTATAGTGGGTCCATATGTCCTGGGGGTTTATATTATCTCAATCGGTCCCAGCACAATTCATATAATGGAAGCATACTCGACATTTCCCTAACCCATACTCAAACTAAATAATACAATGCAATGCACACCAACTACACATTTCATATATATATATACGTTAAAGCTGAAACACTTTTATTTACATAGCTTGATCAGACATCAAGCGTCGGTACATCAAAAGGCCAAGGCTTTAACTAAGCTCGGCTATAACCCAAAAGTCCCCGACCCTACATCAGTCATGTACATCGATCCATCATCTAGTGTCGGCTATCCAAAAAGTGTTGTCCTCTACCAGTCACATGCGCAATCACACCCAGCCCAGTGCATTGGTTGGTGGCGGCGGCAGCATCCCCATCATAACCCCATCGCGGCGGACATGCATGGACAGGAACTCTTGGACTACTGGGCCATCAGGTAGACCCATATCATACATAACTAAAACTCGAACTCAGATGAACACCAGACCACAAACACCAACACAGGGGTGCTCCGAGCACTCAACCTCAACGTCGGATGGTAAGCCATAGAAAGTACCATGTGTGACAGGTGACAGAGGCATCTCTTAATTTGAAATGTCAGTCCCCAAAAGGGGTGAGTACAACCACTCAGTAGTAAAAGATCCATCAACTACACAATACAACAAGCAAGACAACCAAGATATCATGTGTAATGCACATATCATCCATGCAATCATGCTTATATCTCCATGAGATTCATTCATTATGGCAATTTATGTTCCATGCCATATGCACATACATACGCATGATTCATCTCATCCATGCAATCATATATATAAATATATATATTTATATATATCCCCATGAGATCCATTCAATACCTTCATGATCGCATTCTCAATGCCAACTAGTACCAACTCAATTTCATAGGCAATTCATGCACCAGGCCATATGCACACACACATGTGCATGATTCAATTCCCAATTTTAATTTTCAAAGGGATCTCATTTTTCTTCTAGGGACCAGTGTTTGCATCCCTCATATCGCTCGCACCCAACCTGGCATCGCGAGGAACCTCCGACACACACCTCCAGGCATCCAGCACACACCTCTGGGCATCCCGCACCCTAACTGGCATCACGAGGAACCTCTGGCACATACCTCTAGGCATCCGGCACACACCTCCGGGCATCCCAACACTCCCAGGGCATCGTCGACTCAAGGGTCCAACAGTATCATCAACATCACAATGTATATTCACATATATGTTTCACTTTCAAAATAGCATTTGATGTAATAATATCAAAGGTTTCAATCACTTTTGATGTCAGTTTCAATCACTTTTGATGTCATGTGATATGCTAAATTTCACCACATATGCTGCATAATTAACCACCCAAGATCTCATATCTCATAGAGCAATTCATTTGTTTTTGAAAATACAACAATTTTCGGGTAAAACAGAATGCACTCCTTTAATTTAAATTCTGGAAAAATTAGTAAACGATCTTAATAAATTCTAAAAATTTAAAATGTCATAAAATAGATCTAGAGAAAAATTTTTCATGAAGAACACCATATCAAAAGAATTTCGTACGAGTAGCTACGGTCCATGCATCAGAGCCTTAAAATTTCAAACATCACCCTTGCACAGTTTTATTCATAAATTCGGTATAAACCATAAATCAACTCAGAAAATTCTAAAATTTTAATATGTTATAGAAAAAACCTAGAGGTAAAACTTTTGTGAAGAACTCGAAGTCATATTCATGATAGATCAAAAGCTATAGTCACCATAACTTTTCCTAACCCTCGGTAACGGGTTCCAGATTTAACACTTTCAAAGAAAATCATTTCACCGACCAATACTTGTCCGTTTCTTCTCAAATTTTATTATGTTACTCCGTAAGATGTTATCTACAACTTTTATCAAGAACACGAAATCAAATTTCAACTGGATAATTTTATAAAATTCACGAAGTCGCAAGGGGTCGGGCTGTTCTGACATGAAACGGCTTGCTTGTTCTAGGAAAACTACTACCATTCATTCTAATTTCAGCATCCAGCATCAAGATACAAGCATCTCCAAGATCTACCATATTTCACTAGACTACCACAACATAGCATCAAGTAGATCAATGGACTTCACTTGCCTTAAGTTCACGAAATTACAGCAAGCAAAAACAGCTACTTGGGGGCTTCGGGCGTGGCTCAACCGACGGTGGAGCTAGGCGACGTCAATGGCGGGGCTGGTCTCCTTCTCCCCTCGCCAATGCACCCTCATGAACTCCCTCTTTCTCTCGAACTCTCTCTCTTTCTCTCGGATTCTCTCTCTCGTGAACACTCCCTCGTGCAATCCGCCCCTCCCTTTTCCTTTTATTCTTTTTACTCTCATGATTAGCTAGTAATCATGAGGTTTTGCATGGAGGATTTCCGGTGGAGCAAGGGGTGGCAACACTTGCACAAACTCTCTTGCCACTTGTCAACTTTCATGCAAGGAGGTGGCCTTAATGGGCCGGGCTTGGGCCAGGCCTTGGTCGACCGAATAGGGGAAATGTGGGCTGCTGCTTTGGGCTGGTTCGGCCTTAAGGAATCAGCCCACACTTGCTCTTAATTTTCCATTTTAATCCCCACTCATAATAACTTAATTTCAAATATTCACATGGCCATAAAATTTTGCAACATTAATCGATGGTAATCCAACTTATAGAGTACACGGCCAAGAATAGAAAAATTCTTTATCAATTCATCCTTTAGCACAACCTAGATCACACATGGACATAGGATAGATTTCTAACAAAACAATAATCCATTCAATGCTAGGCCTTATTTAATTGAAAACAGTTGGTCTAATGACTATGACATAGTCCGATGGCGCTTCCGATACCTTTTTATAGATCCAAGAAAGTACACTTTATAATACGGTCTTATCATTTTAGATTCAATGAAGCATGTGCACATTTTATTTATAGACGTGTGAGGTATCCCAAACTAGTCCTATGATGCTGCTTTGAGGCCTAGGCCTCCACACAATTTATAGTTTCAAAATGTTTTAATGGAACAAGGATGTCCGATGACACGAGGATAAGTTCCCAATAAATTTTTCGAAAATCCGAATTCGGAAACGAGTTTTTCATGGCATTTGCATGCATTGCATTCATTTATATTTATATACTAACCATTTTTTATTGTATCTCAAGCATGACATTTCACATCATGATAGTCATTTGCATGGCCTAGATTCGCATTCAAGAGATTTTGGCGAATCCGATTATTCCGACTCAGAGAATGAGGATGATCATTGAGTTATTGAAAGGGAATTGCTCAGACATGAAGAATCCAAACCTCCAACCACTGAGCAACCAATCACTATGAATTTAGGAGATTCAAAAAACCCCAAAGAAACCAAGATTGGAGTAGGCCTCTCTCAAATGGATGCCAATAGATTAATTGGACTTTAGAAGGAATACCAAGATGTTTTTGCTTGGTCATATGCTGATACACTGGGTTTAGATCCCAAGATAGTGGAGCATGCGTTATCACTTGATCCTAATATTCTGCCCAAGAAGTAGAAGCTCAAAAGGACAAAACCTGAGTTGTCTACAAAGATTGAAGAAGAAGTCATGAAGCTCCTAAACGTTGGTTTCATCGAAGTCACCTATTATGCTGATTGGATTGCCAATATAGTCCGAGTTATGAAGAAGGATGGACTGGTCCAATTCTACGTTGATTATTGTGATATGAATAAAGCAAGCCTTAAGGATGATTTTCCTTTGTCACACATGTGGCATCCTAAAATTTCATGACAATCCCTAGAAAGGTATTTTGCTTGACATTTTGAAACTATAAATCGTGTGGAGGCCTAGGCCTCAAAGCAGCATCATAGGACTAGTTTGGGATACCTCACACGTCTATAAATAAAATGTGCACATGCTTCATTGAATCTAAAATGATAAGACCGTATTATAAAGTGTACTTTCTTGGATCAATGGCTCAAGATCCACGCGTTTATAAAGAGGACAAATGAAAGAACAACTTGAACAAACGAATTGAACAAATGGAAAAAATACATCATAATGGAAAAAAAATCCCTTGTAAAGGAGATTTAATGGAATGAGAAACTATTAAAGCACCTTTTTTCTACACCAATGGAGAAGTGGGTGTGCTTCCAATTGGTTTAGCGACGTCAATTATGATCATATTCATAGCTCTAAGATGATAGACTCCTTCATACTTTTGGCACAACATCTAGAAAAATCATAATCCCCTTATTAAGCATATTTTGAACTTTGACCTTAAGTACCAAGCAATTATTAGCATCATGTCATTTTTCTCTCATGTAATATACACATGCTTTGGACATATCGAATCCAGCAAACTTTCGGGGGTTTTTCTCTCTAAACGTCCTTAGTCACCAATCTTTCTTTCAAAAGCATAGTTAATAATTGAGAGAGTGGTCTTGGTAAAGGTGTAAATTGACGAGCCGAGGCATGCTTACGTGGCTCCATATTGAGATCATCGTGTGATCAAACATGAACCACTTCCATCATATCAATACGTCTTTGGTTACATTCTCCAGTCCCAAAAGATAGTTCAAGTTCAAATACTTGTTTTTTGTAAGCCCATTTTCCTTTACCCTTTGAATAAAAGCCAATCGTCTATGGCAAAGAAAAAGATGATAATTCAATAGCCATTTGATTTGCATGATCCATGAGACGCATTATCATCCCACGCATTCATTTACTTGATTCTGAATATCTTCAAGTGTGGTCACAGTTTTGGTCGGAAGTAATGGAGTTACAAACACTTTAAAATCTGCGAATGTGGCGATTATTTCGTCAAGTTGATATTCCAAATTAGTTACTCAAACTTAAGTGTGTTTATTCTGCATCTTTGTTTGAGAGCTAATACCTATAATGGAGTGCCTTTCAGTCGCCTTTTAGTACCTTTGATGAAAAAAGAGCTCAAATCAGTACATGAGTTAAGAGAAATCAAGACAATGCAAAACCTTGTCAATTTTATATTTTCTTAAGATGAAATTGTGATAAAAAGCATAAATGACTCCGGTATCATTTAACATCCTCTCATCAAGATTTCTTCAAAAGAAATTGTACAATTAAAAATGACAAGGGCGAATATTTAACTAGAATGCCCATTTTCTAAAACTTACGTGAGAATGAAAATCTTCGGATAAAAAGCCTAAGGACTAGGTGGGATCGTGCATAGACGCTTATTATCATGGGCCAAGCATTCCTCATCGATCAAGGCACCATTTTCTTGCTTCTCAATATGAGCTCGTCGAAAACCTTGAGACTCGGGAATATCAGCTAGTTGGACCTCGAGTTCAGGCTCCTTTTGACGATAGATATAGTTGATGGTAGCATGATGAATCTTCATCTCTCTCACTAGGTCGACTTTGTCAATGGCGACTATGCAATGCAAGAAATGAGGGTACCAAATTCTGATAGCAACTCGAATCGCGGCCTTGACATGGACAATTTGGTTTTCCTTGATGACCTCATCGTGATAATCAATACAATATAACCCTAGCTTGAGGATTGGTAGGATCATTTGAAGTGGGTGATATTGGCGGAGCACCCTTAAAGGGTAATGCGATGTTAAATCCATCACCCCACCAGGGGGGTGGGTCATCAACTCCACTAAGAAGGTGCACCTCGGGATTCCCAAGCCACTAGACATGCCATTGGATTAAGATAAGGGTGAGGTTTTTGAGGAAATGAAACCACATAGAGAAAGACCATGATGGAATGAATTCATTTCTTCAGTAAAACTTAAGAATAGGATGATGATATTTTGCGACACCACAAAGCCAAAGAATATGAGAAGGAAAACACGAGGAATTTAATTCTCAGATTTAGGCTCTAGGTTAAAGAAGTGTTGTTCAAGGAAGGTATAAGGCATGAAATTCGAATTTCCTATAAGAATAGCCCTAATTTTATTGGTAGAGATATTGAGGAATTGACTTTAGGAGGGAGATTGGGTCATGACCAATAGGAGTGACAAAACCTAAAGAAGATTTGCCTAACCCGATGGCTTTTCGAAACTCCTCAATTATAAGGGTCAATTCATATCGATTAAACACAAAGGTGGAGGTCATTGGATTCCAAAAATGAGCCAATGCTTTCACCATCACGATAAGTTGTTCGACTTTTGGTAAAGTCGGGAGGAAGCCTATGCGTTTTTCTACATAATCTTGATGTCTTGGGTCAAGATTCTCCTATAGAGTCTTGAGACTCCTCGGCACCCATCTAAGCCTAAACCTAAAGGGGCATTCGTGATTAAAACGTATCATCGTTGAAATATAAAGCGCATAATTGAAATACAAAAAATAAGAAAATAAGAACGATATCTTACCCACCAAACACATGGCAAGCACAAATCACATGTCGCATGAAACTGTGAGGTTTCAATACCTAGGGTGAGGGTGCTAAAGGCTCAAGGTCCCCATCCTAAAGGATAAAAATTGTAACATCCTCAACTTCGAGCCCTTTATAGAGAGAAGTCTGAAATCGATTTCACCATTTAAGACTAGTTGCATTTGGCTTTATCCGATCATGGCTTAGGCACGAACCTCGGGCCAAATAAGGTAATCGATCGTGGTTAGACTCGATCGACTCCCGCCCAATGAGATAACCTTCTAACTTGATATTTCCCATGGTGTATTAAATGTGCTTGGAAGATAGCCAATTAATTCATGATGACTAAGTAGGACACTAGCCACAATTAGCCTTACTCTTGAAAGGTAATCATGAAATTTTGGATGGTTACATATTAAAAGAGGGTGAGTCATAAGCTCATTAATGGTACGAAGTGACTCATGCCCTAGAAGAATGATGACAATGGATCTCGAAGGCCAAGTAGGGTGCCACCCCTCCTCCTTAGACTTGCCACTTAAGGTTTCATAGGTTTTGACTCTCCAGTTTTTCGAAATTCCTAGACCTTCTCCATTTTCCAATTTTACAGAGATTTTTGTGGTTCAAATTTGGAAAAAATTCCTTCATGAAAGTTTTTCAAAACATCTTGGCTACAACATACTTGAATTTCATATTTTTCTAGAGTGAAATGGTTGGGACGAAGGCCCAATCATTTACCATCTAGAACCTACCTGGTGTAATAAAACAATAACCAGATTGTCTTCTCGATTTTTTACAAAATTTTCTGTTTCGAATTTGAACATGCCTTCTTCACAAAAGTTTTAAAGGACATCCATGTCTACAATATATAGAAATTTCAAAGAGTTTTGTAAAGATTTGGATTTCGAAATTTGTCTCTCTCTCCATTGTCGAATCTGCTCGACAGACGAATTTTTTGGGTTGTGTTCAATGATTTACTACTCTTTCCATAGCATGATTTGGACTTGGATTTCCCATGAAAAATGTCATTTAGGATATTATCTACAACATATTAAAATTTTATAATTTTTCGAGCCCGTTTGATAGGGTAATGACACTAATTTCGGAAATTGCTTGAAACTGTTTTCACCCTAGGATAAGAGAGTCACACGCCAAACTTGAGGAGCAAGCCAATCTAGAGTCTTCTTGATTTAGGATAAGGATGCATTAAATATCTTTGGACTCCAGTTCTTTAATGCTAAGACGAGGTGTCCCTTAAAGGAATAGACCATAATGCCTCCTAACCTAAAAACTTGGAGAGCGAGTTTGTAGCATAAACATATCGAACCTAATGATTACTCAAAATCCAAACATTAAATGAGAGAGGCTTAGTCATTTGCTTAGGTATCCCCATAATAATTACATCTAATAATTCCATGATGAATCAAGCCCTTAGATGGACCAATGGAACGATGTGCAAGTGTTGCCCCTAGGAACTAGACTTGCCACCCATCTCTTTAGCTTGCCACCTCCTCAACCTAGATTGTCCACCTACATGAAGATGATTGGTCCATTTGGAAAGATCATCATGAGGGGTTTGCCTATAAATAGAGGCATTCCCTCCCCTCATTTCCACACACCACCCCTCTTCCTTCTTCACTCTCTTCACCTCACCCTCACCGCCACCCTCTCCCTCATTCTCATGGCTGCGCCCCTCTTGCCCATTTGCTCGCCTACATGTTGCTCGGTCACCTAGGTCATTCCTCTAAGTGTTGTAAGTAGAACTTACTAATATCTGGTTAGGGTGTTGTGTTACGCTAATCCAAGCATGTAGCGAGTATTTGATTGAAACGTTGTGACTATGTTCTTGCTTGAGGTTCAGTTGTGTTTGCTTGGGCTAGTTTAGACCTTGTTCCTTGATTAATTTCGATTTTTGTTTGATGAGCTTTGGCTCATGCTTTAGTTTGAGTTGCTTTGGAAGAAGCTGGTTCATGTGTTTACTGGATATGCTTTGGTTTTTGCTTTAATACAAACCTATTAGAAAAGCATTTTGGTGAAAGCTTGCTTTTACCTTACAAAACTATTTCCAACCGTTTTCATAGATGCATGTTCTAGTTCATGCCCTGAGCTTTGAAAAGGGGTTTCGTTGGCCTTGAATGCATGTGGGATCACGTTGGATTTGTCCTTTCATGGTCTCGGTGCGATATCGAGGTATATCGTTCCCGAGCCAAGTTAGGTATTGGATCGGTGCTCAAACGTGTCGGATCAAGCCGCGATCCTTAATTCACACCCAGTGTGTTCAACATCTCAGTTATGGTAAGTCATTTCACATGGTTATGCATGGTATGCCTTCAGGCCCTTGAACTAGAAGCGAAGATAAGAACCGGATTGTAATGCTTGATGCATGGACAAATGATGGACTAATTTATGCCGTCGACTAATGAATTCAGCAACGATGCCCCCTCGCTAATCGGATGTCTCGTTAATAAGAACGAAATGCCCGTTCACCAACTGGATGCCCCTACGCCAACGGGATGCCTCATTAATAAGAACGAAATGCCCCCACGCCAACGGGATGCCTCGTCAAAAGGATGAGATGTTGTGATAATTCTAGCTGTCACCCTTCGATTTGGGGACGTTTGTGGTATTCGGAATTCGCCGAGTCTCGAGTACGTAACGGTCCATGCCGCGTCGACAAGTTTGTCATCAGACTATGTTGTTGGCACCATTCATGGCCACTGTTTTGTCACCACCATCACCGTACCAAATCATCACGTCTCCTCACATCCTCGCAACACCACTTCATCATCACATCTCCGCCGCATTGTGACAACTCGATCATCACCAAGTCCATCATCTTAGTTAAATTTTCTTCGTGAAACACCACAAACAAGGCCAACGTTCACCCGCATTTGTACTTTGCTAAATGAGCCTTACATGCAAGTTATTTTCAACTCCATGCATATGTGAAATTGATGAAGAAAAGTGTCGAGAATTTCCACCATTTTCCCTCACGTCAACTTCCACCCATTCCCAGCAAAAATGAAGACCTTTGACCACCAAATCTATCACGCCCCGAACCTTGGGCATGCAACAACCCCTTTCTTGGTCGATAGAAAGCGATGTCCCAGGACACATCACCGACCCTTCATTTTTTATTTTTTTTTAATCTTTCATTATGCGCAAGCAGGAAATGAACCATCTCCCCATCAATAGACAATCAAGCAATCAAACGAGGATAGTGAGATGAATAGCAGAAACACAACATCTACTCCTATATATACATTTTTATGTTGGATTAACCTGCGGAGGATTGCTTCCAATCTACAAGCCCAACAGAGGGCCGATCCATCCTCTAAGCCAGACCAAAAGAAGTTAGGCTAGGCTAACCCAACTATACACCAAAAAGAGCCCTTGGGCTCGACATTGCAGTCACTCAGATCCGAGGGACTCAGACCTCGTCGAGTCAGAGCTGGAGCTGCACGGGTCAATTGCTGGTGAAGTGGGGCCAGGATTCTGCACTACGTCGTCAGGAGGGTCCAACTCCATGGGATCCTAGTCATCGTTCTCAGGGCCCTTACCGGGTGGCCCGTCAAAATCTCTCAAGGGACCGATCAACATATCGCCATCCCGTATGAACCACACCAAGAATCTATGGGGTATCCATTACCCCAGTCCCTCATCCAACCAGATGGTGGAGAGATACTTCTAGTATAGATGCGCCCGACCTGGGAAGTGGTGGTGCGTCACAATGGTATCCTAGTCCTTAGGGATACCAAACCTCATTGGCAGGAGCGCCATCCTAAGGGCTTGAAAGTGGTTATACAATAATCAGTGAAATAAAAATCTCAGCGAGTCCTCCCCTAAGCCCTTGGTTAGAACACTAACTCAACTCGGGGTATCTCTTCCGAACCTCCCCACAAACTTACCATGACTAACAACCAACAACCAACAATTAAAAACAGCCAAGGTCAACCACTAACTACATAGTCGGTTTGCATGCAACTTTACTTGGTATGCCATACCTTGCACGTTGAATCTCAGTATAATACACACAATGCACATAACCATTAGATGATGCAGTTCATCAATCACACACGAGTCGTGCCACAAGCGATCTTACCTGGCCACTGCCACACCCTACATGTTATTGATTCATGCGTGCGTGCCATAAACAATGTACTCAACCCATGCATAACCGGAACCAATGATGCCATGATTCTCATGCGCTCTTGCACTTTAGTGCGCCACCTATCATCCATTAATCGATCACATGGGTCACGATTATAAGGTAAAATTGTTAAGACATGTCACATACCATGCCACACAATTTTACCTCATAATAAGGCCCAACCATCTCAACACTCACGTGTGTTCCACTTATTTATGACCTCTCCGCTATAGCTAACTTTCTAGTTATGACTCATCCACCTCAACACTCATGTGTACTCTAGTTATAAATGACCTCCTGGCCATCACTAACTTTCCAGTTTGCGATCATTTGACTTTCGCCGGGCTATTGATAAATATCGGGCTTCATCCCACCTTATCGAGCACGGCATCGCCTAGAACTTCCACCTAGATGGTATCCCTAGAGGGACATCGGTCCAGAATCTACTGCCCCCAAACTTACGCTAGGAGACGGTTCAACCGAGCGATCACGCAAACCTACCTCCTCAAATCCTTCTCTCATAAAAGCAGTGCATCTCGGTGTCCCTCGGACAAAGCATATTTCCCTTTTTGCGAAAATCACTCAATTCATGCAGATGCCCAAGCATTTATACACTCAAATCACCTCATAAGATCAAAACACATGAAATTAGACACTTTTTCCTTCTCGAGTGAACAGTGCACATGAACCGTGTCGCGTGAACATTGAATTTCCATGATTAAATAACTAATAAACTAAATCCAAAAATCATTAGAAACACTAATTAAACCAAGCAATTATTCAATTAAAGTTAACAAAGCTTAATTAATCACATAAGCAACAATTAAGCCAATAAAGCAAGATTAAACTAAACTAATCTTAGCCATTAATCTAACCACCTATCTTAGGACTAATATAACTTAACTAAATCTCCTAAACTAGAATTAACAATAACTAAACCAACCTTAAGCAAGTTCAGGCACTAATCGATGGATTAGGAGCTAAACTCACCCGTTAAACGGGCTGGAGATACAAACGCAGCGGTGACAATGGAGCCTACGCTCGGGGACCTCTACCATGATGATTTAAGGCGGTCTCGGGGCTGGAACAGCAGCCACAAATTCGGAGTCCCACTAAAACACCAAAAATTGGTTTGCCAAAGAAGAAACAAAGCTGAATGGGCTGGGCTAGAGCTCCAGCGAGGGGTTGGCTGGTTACCGGCGACACCTAGGGGTTGAGGGGACTTTGGGCGGTGGTGGGCTGGGTGGAGCTAGGGTCGAAATGGAAGGAAAATGGCTGAAACGGGCGAAACAATCAAAATAGTGTACTCGGGCGAGCGGATCAACGGACTAGCAAGTGGCGACTTCGGGCTGGTCAGCAGGTCAACCGGTAGCTCCGTTTGGCAAGCGGGGGCCACCTTTCATACAGAATAGATGTGCTAAGCACGGTGATGGGTGGCACAAAGGCTAATTCGCACGGGATGCCAACAATTAACTCTTGTTTTTGGCGTAAGGTCAGCTGGAACATAAAGAGGAAGAAAAGGAAAATAAGGGAGAAAAGGGTTGCGACTTCTTGGGGCTAAAAAGGGGGAGAGAGAGTGAAGTGAGGGTTGGTTTCTCTACAAAATTTGGAGTTCCGAAAGGTCTCTAATGGAGAAAGCAAGGCTTAGGAGGAAGAAGAAGTGGCTGAAAGATTGAAGGGGGGTCACCATTGCCTCAAAAGTCCACCATTTTATCCAATTTCACTCAAGCACTTGGCCCACCACCTTGGCTGTCTTCCATAGCCATTTTGTAGCCACCAAAGCTTCCTTCGCAAGCCATTGAAGTGGTCAAAATGTGGCACACCATGGGGGCTATGAATTTTGGGACATTTTCGCCCAAATTGAACCAAGTTCTCTCCAATTGGACCTAAATCGGTCCCTATAAATTCCACCAAGGTGTCCACACTTCAATTCACATTTTTCCTCACCAACAAAACCAACTTGTGTTATGTCCCGATCCTCCGAGCACGTGCCCATCCCTACTTGGTCGATATAATAACGACGTCTCAGGACACATCACTGACCCATTCATTTTAATGCGCATGTGGAAACGATTAATAAATCCCCAAACAACAACAAGATGGGATAGAAAAGTAGGGCCACAAATTTTTGAATTGAAAACACAACCACACTTATACACACACACACACACACACACACACACACACATAGCAAATCGTGTTGTATATAATACAAGCTAGTCTATTTATAACGTTTACAACACCGGGGGTTTCCCAAAACTACAGGTCATCATCTTCCTCATCATCTCCCTCCACACTCCAACTGGAGCCTACAGTGGAATACATCGAAGATTCTGGATCTTCAAGCTTAGGGTCGATCGCGTCTACGACTAAACCTTCTATAGGATCTGTGGTATCTCTCCCAAAAGTGACCTCCATCACATACAGAGGTATCTCACATTCCAATATGGGGCCCTCTCTATGGCTGTCACGATCTTTATGTTACCATGACCTGTGACATCCTAAAAATTCACCGACCCTATTAGTGTAATCGGATTGTTAAGGGCTTGGATTATTTTAAATCGGGCCAAAAGACAAGCCCGATGGGCCGTGAGGATTGTGTGGGCTTAAGAAGTTAGTGGGCCACACGAGTTCTTGAGATGGGTTTGATCAACTGAAGGATAGGTTATGGACTTGCGCTTAGGTTGGAGCGGGCCAAGAATCAGATTCGTTAGAATGGTAAATTAAGTCTAGTGGGCCGTGATTGTCGTAGGATAAGCCCTGGGCCAGAGACGGGTATTTAGGTCCGAGTGTTTTGATTTCCGATTAAGTTTATGGATTACCATTATGAGAATTTAGTTAAGGATTTTATTAAGGACTTATAAGTAATTGTAATGCTAATGTCGATTACTAACTTTAGCATTTCTCGCGATAAATTCTTCGTAGATTAGCGCCGAGTTGTTAGAGTGTCATGTGATCTCATAGATTTATATAATTACAAGGGAATTGAAATTTAGTTGATTCGGAATGAAATTAAGTGCAAGGCATTAGAAACTAATAAACCGACTAACGACACGGATTAGAAACTAATCGTTATCGAACGCCAGACGTCGGGAACGATCATGCATGAAGGCCACGACCCCCCTTCTCTCTCTCTCTCTCTCTCTCCCTCTCTCTCTCTCTCTCTCTCTTCTCCTACCCTTGGTTTTCTTCTTCACCTCTAAACCAAAGCTATGAGGAAACATAATCATTAAGCTACTAATGATGACTCTCCTAGGAATTAGACCTATAGCCCTATTTCCCTCATAACTCACACCATTTCCTCTCTCTCTCAAAAGACAAACCGGGACTCTCTTCTTCTTCCCCTTTCTCTCTCTCTCTCTCTCTCTTGGTTCGTGTCGCAACCTCTCATTTTCCGTCTAGGGGAAAAGAAAGAAGGTTTATGGGTATTTGCTTAGAGAGGCGGACCACTGGCACTGGATTAGGCATGGGCTCTCCCAAGCCCATACCTCTCGTGACGTTGGATTTCGTATTTCAATTCTTATCAACCTAAATATTTTTAGGAGTCGCCACTAGCCTATTGGAGTTGGCTAGAAACCAATCGAGACATGGGAGTGTTGTCTTGATTCCTACGCAACCAAAGATTTCTAGGAACGGGGACTTGTTTACGCCAATGTTTCTATTAGCGCCCTTGCGGTACCGCTAACTTAAAAGGTTGTTTATCTAAATGGCTACAAAATCTTGTTTACCTATTATAATCTTTATGAAAATACCAAGTGTCCATGCAAATGTTTTTGTAGGTTTTTTTTTTTTTAAAAAATCTCTAGACTAATCCTAACATAATCTAGAAAAGAAATTTGCACTCAAATTATTGCAAAGCGGTGCGGTAAATAACATCTAAGAAATTGAAATGACTTGAAAGTAATGCGGAAAAAAAGGACCCGATACAAGTCGGGCAAATAATATTACATTGCCTTGTTATCATGCCCTGGGGACGGGACCCCGTGAGCAAAATGGGAATTTAAATATGCATAAAATTAATTTTGATGCATGAAATTACTCTAATTAATTTTAATCTATGCAAAATAGATTATTTATAGAAATGATTGTAGAATATCAAAATAGCATCAAGTTAGGACAATGACTTTATAAAATTAGGAAAATCTCATAAATGCCATTTATGCCCTTATTTGATACTATCTAATATATTTTTTTTATATTTTTGAAATTTCCATATTTTTCCTTTTTTTATTATTATTTGTTAAAAATATATATTAATAATAATTCTTTGAACCAATCTATGCTGACATGGAATAACACAGCACATGAATATCACAATAACATAGCTCAAATCGACCGTTTCAAGATCAAAACTTGGTTTGTGCATTTTGTCAAACACTTGACGTGCATCAAATCACCCCAAACTAGCTTCCTCGGGCCATGTTTGTGGCCGTCAATCTCAATCCATAAGCCATCTCATGTGGAACTAAAGTATCAAGATTATATCACCACATGCAAGGAGCAAGATTAGATAGAAATCATAGCTTAAAACACAAAAGAACTAAGTTGAAATAGTCTCAAATATGCTGGTTTGAGCTGACTTTGTAAATTTGGGTTTGAACCCAAGTCAATTAAATGGGTTGCATGCCCATATTCAAGCCCCAACACTCATCACATACAAAATCTAAAGGAAACATTACTTCATCCGAGTGAAGGTAGGTAACATGAGCTTTCAAATGCAACAAACATCATAGAGAATGACCAACCGAACATATCAAAACGACCTCTCCAAGAAGCATACATGCAAAGTCCACACTGACCAGCCATGAATTAATGTGAATAGGCTTGCTTTTTTTGGCCAAAGTTTTGGACGATCTCATATTTCACACATGATTTAAAGACCAAACCAAGCTGACCTCAGCATCATTTGTACTCCCATACAACATTCATCAAGCTCATGAAGATAGAAAACACATGCAAAGGGGAGTACAAAATCAAACATGTATGGCTCTTGAAGTGGCTTCAAACACGTAGAAAAATTTCAGCCTCAGAAATCAATTTTCCGGGCTAGTTTTCCTCTTAATTTTTCACTATTAAAACACGTTCAAAATTGAACAAAAATACATCTATAGGATACTTACCTTGCTTCCTACTTTCTTTTGCAAGTGGTTCTTGGCCGAGGAAACCAAGAAATTATGCTTGAGGGGGCACGTGGAAGTTGGCTCCTTCTTTAGAAGAAAAGAACCGACAACGAAGACTTTCGTTGACCTCTAAAATTAGACTTCAAGATCTTTTTTGTTGGAAAACTTAACACCAAACCAAACTATATGTATTATAGTTTGGGTTGAAAGTTAATCTTTTCATCATTTGTCTCTCAATTTTCTCAAAAACACTCGCTTTCCCCCACCAGTGACCAACCGGGCTCAACACTAGGAAAAATTTTCGGACTTTCTTGGCCTGCCAAGAGGGTGGTTTTCAGGGGGGCTTTAAGAGATCTTCTGAACTCCATTTGGGACATACGACCTATAGGTGGAAAGATCTTTGAGTGAAGTTTCACTCTTTAGTTGAAGGTTTTGGCTAATTTTGGCCATAGATGTGTGAAAATTTCACTTTTCTCTCTCAAGGTTGATCTAAAATTTCTAGGTTTTGCTTTTTTGGAGTTGCTTCTAAGGGCCTCTTTGGGGGACGACTGTGAGCTCTCTCCTCTCTTTCTTGTCTCTTCCCTTTTGTCCCTCAAAATAGCATGCTTCATAGATCTTATCCACTGAATTCATCAATCTCTTGGTCGGGATTTTGTCCACCTACCAAGCCTGCCAACTGAGCTAGTTCACCCACTCTCTGACTTAGCCAATTTTTCAATTTCTGTAGCTGTTGAGTATGTAGATTTTGCTACGATTTTCCGGTGCTTTTAGTAGCTTATCCCTGACCAATTTTTGTCCACTTGTACTACCAATAATGGTCTTCCATCACATGCAAAGATCAAGCTAATTGGGCGACTGAGTGGGATATGGTGGGGCCACCAATATGCCTACTTAGTAGCTCTGAATTAAGACTTAACCGTGCGCTGGGTTTTGGTAGCTGGTTTGAGTGCTTTAATCCATTAATTTGGCTGCGGTTTTTTATCATTTAGCAAGCTGATGTATAGTATTTTAAGATTTTGACAATTTTTTGCAATTTTCTCCACCCAATTTTGCAAGAGAGTCCCTCAAAATTGGTCATTTTCTTGCCAGAGAATGCCCAATTCAATGCAATTTGGTCCTTTTTGCCCGATTCGATTAATTATACTTGACCCAAGTTCAATTTCAACTCAATCTGGGGCCAAGATGATGATTTAAGGGTTTAGGTAAAATTTTGCAAAATTTACGAATTGGTCCCTTAACTTTTTGAAATTGCATTTTGGCCCCAACTTGTTGTTTTAATTACAATATGACCTCTTGGGCTCGGCTAGTCACATTCAGATCAACAGTTCCAACTTTTTTTTTTTTTTTTTTTTTTTTTAAAGGAAAAACATCTTTCATTTAAAGCACTATACTAAACACCTAGATAATCTATATGCAAGAATTTGACATGAAATATTTTTGTGGAAAAACAAGTTCCCATTTTTTCGGAAATGATTTTTGGGCAAAAATTTATGTGTCAACAGTTCGAACGGAAGCAAATCAGCATCAGCTCTGACGACTTTGCTTCTTCTTGCACGAGATTAGGAGCAGATTTTTGAAGGACTTTGAGTCACCAACAAAGCCAAGCAACGGTAAGGAAAAGATAAGTCTCTAAACTAGAAGTTATCCACTGTTTTGTCGAGGGAACTCGCGGAACTAGCCGAATGGTGGAGGATTAGGTGTGATGGTTCTATTTTGTGTTGAAATGAGCTAGATGAACTCTAGATTGAAGCTGTGAGTCCTTGCAGGTCATGTTAGAGCCTTGCATGTTTCAAAAGTTGAGTGTGAGTAAGTTGAGTTGGTCGAGTAAGGCGGAGAGGTGGCTGTCGAGTGAGGAAAAGTGCTGCATGTTGCTGTAGATGAGTCAAGGTGCGAGTATTTGCCTTGGATCGAGCTGTGGATGGTTGTTGGTAAGTGAAGACCTATTGTGGTTACCCTTATATGCTGTTGGAGAAGTGTTGGAATACTAAAAGAGGGATTTGTGGAGAAATTAAACGGTTTAGCTGAGCTGAAGATGAATAAAATAGTGCAAAGCATTCTGTTCTGGAGAAACCGAGATAGAAAAACCTTTTGTTATGTGTCGACTTGAATTTTAATGATGTAGTTAAAGAAAAGAACAACTTACTTAAGAGTATACTAACTAAATTAGGTTTCTATCTCTAGTTATAGTGAGATTCATGCGAAAATGTATTGGCGAGAGCAATTCTCTTTGAAACAGTAAGCTGTTCTGCAGAAGACAGCAAAACCTTCGATAGTTCTACGAATTTTCTGTAATTTTCTAGAAATAATTGGACCTTAAACCCTTCATGAAATTTGTAGGACACATCTTTAGGAATAACATATCAAAATTTGAGAACAAATGGACAAGGTTCGGGTAATGAAACGATCTTTCTTCTGTAGGTACTAAATCTGGAAGTTGCTGCAGAATTTTAAGAAAGAAGACAGCAATTTACTGCTCTTAATACATTGAGATATAGACTTAGATTTCTTCACAGAAAATGTTAATCTATGTCTCTTCTATAACATACTAAAATTTCGTAACATTCCGATAAGAATAGATGTACTTTCTGTGTCTATGTTTGAGACTGCCCATAATTGCTCATATACTGCCTTGATCCGAGAATGTGCATTAGTTGTTGTGTCTTTCGTACTTGACTTTCATGACATATATGGAGTCTAATGATCTCATGACAGTGGTTAGTTCGAGCATGAGCATGTCTCTTCCATCATTTGAAGTGAAGTCATTGTATAGTTATCAAGAGTGACATGCGCATGCAATGATTGTGATGCGTTGCGCTTGATTATGGGGTAAAACTATTAGGCATGGCATGGGACGTGCCAAAACGAGTTTTACTTTATAATCATGACCCGTGCGGATGTTTGGTGCATGAGAGTAATGTGTTCTGATTATTGATTATGATTGAGGAAATTGTGTGCTCTTGAGATCTTGTGCATTCTGTGATGACATTAATCAAAGGTATCATGTGTGAAATGTGTGCTTGAAATGAGTAAGAGATTTCCTTTGGTACTGAAATGCCGCTGATGCCCTAGTGAGCGGGATGCCCATGCTGTGTGTTCTTGGATGCCTCGAATGAGTGAGACGCCGGAATGCCTCGGAGTGAGATGCCCTTGTAGGTGATCAACGATGCCTTGGTTGTGGGATATTGAGATGCCTCAGAGTGAGATGCCCCATGCTATGTGTTCTTGGGATGCCTCGGTTGTGTGATACTAAGATGCCTTGGAGTGAGATGCCCATGATGAAAATATTGTGGAAGTCCGGATGTGGGATTCTGGAAGTGACTCGATCAGGCTGGCGGCGTTCCGGTGGGTAAATTGATCGAGGGTGGACTTGATATTCACACTATAATATAAATTCCACTTGGCGTGTGAGTTTCATCTGTTGTTGTTGCATTTCATCTGGTATAGATTTAGAACATGAAGTACATATATGCATTTGGCATGTTTGGTATGGAGTGATCATTCATGTGATGTCTCAGTATTCATTTAACTATACCTATGACAACCTTGTCTTAGTATCTTAAGCTATTTGGTTATGCTTCTCTTGTCTACTTTGGCAGCTATGGATTGTCTAGGTTAGAGTCTTATTATTTCTTTATTGGGCATTGCTCAATCCTTATTTTTTTCATATCGTTAGTATGGACATACCACCGATTGCTCGTTACGGGGTGATTGCGCGTATAGATCATGCTATCGACCTGACCTTTACGAAGTACGAGGCTACGCTGTGGATGGACGACAGCAGGGTAGATTTGATCCCGATGAGGTTTGTCGCGTGGTTCATAAACCACGAAGGAGAGTTGTTTGGCCCCCTTCATTTTGGTGCTGGAGGACCTGGAGCTAGGATGGATGGCGCTTAGGCGCCCAGATCATGTAGAAGCTGGAGGAGATGTCTTTTGTTTTTTGATGGACATGGGCTAGAGTGGGATAGTGGAGTTACGAACCCCCTCACCCTTTTTCTTTGGCTTTTTACTTACACCTTTGCTTTTGAACCTGTAAGTATGCTGTGTATAGGTGGAAAAACTTGTAAGTAATCCAGGTTGATTTTTTTAAGCCCGAATGATCTTAACAGGAAAGAAATGAAGCTTCTCATGATCTTTACATATGATCTTAGTTGGATTGTCTATTATGAATTGACAGGACTAGTACAGGGTAACCTTGCAAGATAAAGTTTAGATCTTAAAATATCCATGTTATATGCTAACCTTTAAAGGTGAACGCTAGTCAAACAAAATCATAATCAATAAGTCCTGTGAGATGATAATCCATGTAATTTCCACTTGCGCTTAGTACGTGACACTCCTGGGATGTCACAGTCTCTGTTTTTGGTATTAGAGCACAGGTTTACCTGGAGTGATAAGGTGCGGTAGTGGTAGGGACGGATAGTACGAACGTATGCGCTAGAATATCGATATCTTCTTTGTTAGTATTATTATTTTATAGGGAACAAGTAACTTATGTTACTTATAGGGTATCAGTAACAGTTGTTACAATAGTCACTTATTAGTTTTGTGAGGAGACTCGGTCAACTAATGAGTAGTGATTGATGTGTAGAAATCAAGAGCCGTCAGGATGAGTAGAAATGGGCGAGGAACGACGGTAGGTGGGTCTTCCTCAAGGGCGGATCCATGTGTAGAAGGAATTTTGGAAACACTTGCTAATGTAGGAGCCCTGTTGGAAAGGCAAGCCCAACAACAGGTAGGAGGTGAACGCAAAATGCAAGGTTTGGTTGAGCAATTTTTTAAATTAAAACCATCTAGATTTGCTGGATTAGGAGATCCCATAGAGGCGGAGTTATGGGTAGATGAGATGGAAAAGATATTTGCATTGTTGAATTGCACTGATGCATAAAAGGTAACTCTAGTGGAGTATCAACTTCAAGGAAATGCTGATCATTGGTGGAGAGTGACAAAAAGGACGATATTCCCTAAAGGTGTGGAGGTGACTTGGATCGGATTTGTGGGATCTTTCTAGAGTAAGTATTTTTTAGACTATGCAAGAGATAAAAAGGTGATGGAATTTATGCAGTTAAATCAGAATAACCTGACAAGTAGACCAATACGAGGCGAAATTTGCTAAACTCTCTAGATTTGCCCCTAGATTGATAGAGTATCCGGAAGATAAGGCTAAGAGATTCTTGAATGGGTTAAGGCTTGATATAAGAGGACGGTTGGTGCCTTTAAACTTGAAGGATTATAGTGAGTTGTATGAATGGGCACAACTGGTGGAAAGGGATTTGATGTCAAGAAATCAAATTTTGGTATATCAGGTAAGGCCACAATCTCGAGGGGTCCCATCTAATTTTCGCTATGATAAAAGGTCTCATCAAATTGGAAAGTGACCATTTGTGCAAAACAAGAAGAATAAGGCCGAAAATTCTAGAAAGGTATGGAATAATCAACCAATAGGACAGCCGCAGTACGGAAACAATGAGTCTCGTCAGTGCGGTAGGTCACATGGGTTTGGACCATGCCAAGGGACAAAAGCTTGCTTTGGTTGCGGGTAGCCAGGGCATTACATTAGAGAATGTCCTTAGAGAAGGATGCAACAGCCACAACCACAACAAGTTTTAGGTAGGCCATTACCAATAGGAAATAACCAGCGACCGCCAATTCAAGGAAGGATTTATGCTGTTACTCAAGACGAGGCTGAAGTGTGACATCCTGAATTTCAGGTTCTGATTTCGATTGAATAAGTTGGGCTTTTCATCAACGCACATATAATTCTTTTCTCTGAGCTGATCATTCACGGGATAACTAGTCTATTAGGTGAAGCCATTAAGGAATCTCAATGCAATAGACTTAAGAATTCGACCAGGAATCGATTACTGAATCGTACTAATCTGCAAGGGTCATTACGGCACAGACCGATTAGAGACCAGAGATAGGTCGACTCGACAGAGCCATGTGATTAAGGATGGGTGGTTCCATCTAATTGCATAGTTCTTGTCGATCAACATTAGACCAATTTCTTTGCCGTTTTGGTACCCTGTGTCCATATTTGAAATCTCGAGATTTCTATGACAACCGAGAGTTGCCAATGCGTCAAAGATGTACGTGTGGCTTGAAAATAATCAACCATTGGTCAATTGCACAAAAAATTCCTAAAAGCTACCCGGAAGATTATGACGTGTTAAAATCGTGCCAGATTGAAATTAACCACGAAATGAAACCCGAATTCAGAAATTGGGAGTTCTATTATGTCACAAGTAATTTTAAGAGCGTCAACTCATCCTCTGAAGATTTTTCTACAAACCTAGGTTTTCGGCGAAAAATCAAGAATTGACGGAATTGGATTGGGAAAATGGGAAGACCATTCTTGAGCGCATTTTTGGTATCCAAGATGGATTTATTGGCATGGAAAAATGTGGATTCAAGTGTGGACACATGGGATGAATTTTTGAGAATTGAATTGAATTGAATTGAAGAGAATTGAAGAGGAATTGAAGACTTTGAAGGCCAAATTGCACCAAATTCGTATGCCATTGGGGGAGGAACATTTTGGACCCATTGGAAGCTTGCTAAGGAAGATTTGAGGAGAGAGAAAGGCTGAGGTCATGGGCTGTCATGGTGGGGGCAAGAGAGAGGAGAGAGTGACAAGTGTTGAAGGCTAGAAGGCCACCAAAAGGACTATATGAAAGGATAGATAGTATGGATTGGAATGAAAGATAGATAGTATGGATTAAATTGAATGATAATGGTGTTGAATCGATGGGACTGATTTGATTGGTTGAATTATAAATTGTACTAACGTGTGGGAAGGGCTGGGGCGAGGTAAGTCCTCTATCCTATTTGTGTGGCTAAAGCGCCCTGAGACGTATTTTCTTCCTAATAGGAGTTTAGGGGGTGAACATCCTGAGACAATGTCTCACCCCGTTGTGGGCTCAACATTTTTAGGTCCTTAGATGATGGTCGTGGAGGACTTGAAGCCATGGAGTAAAAGGAGGCGAAGACCAAAGGATTGGCGAACGCATCTGACTAGTTGGTCTTAGGACAGTTTCCCCTTTTTGTTGAGCCAGTCTTTTGTAGTCAGACCAGTATTGTAAATATAAACATTTTGTGTTTATAAAGAAGAGTTTTGGTTGTGATTGTTTTCCTACTTTCCTATCCCAAAGCTTTTGTTGTCAGGGAATTTGTTTCGCTTCCTCATGCGTAATAAAATGAATGGGTCGGCGACGCGTCCTGGGAATGTCGCATTTGTATCGACCGCAGAGGGATGTGCGCGCGCTTGAGGTTCAAGGCGTGACATCCCCGTTTAAGTGGTATCAAAGCGTGGTCTATGTAGGAATTGATAAGGTGTGATAGGTCATGGGATAGTTAGTAGGAAAGGCTTTTCTTATGCTGGTGCATGTGGTTGATAGTTGATTGGTAAATTGTTTGGCGAGGATCACTCAATTCTGATATAGTATTGGAATTAGAAAACAAGGTTCTATAAAGATCCTGTAGCATGGGTGATCAGGAGCTAGGGAATCCTAAGAGGCGTACCATTAGACCTGTTGCTCGGGGTGGAGCAGCGACATGTGTTGGTACCCGAGGTAGAGTGTTGGCTTAGGCCAACGCGAGTGTTAGAGTAACGCTGCAGGTCGGTACTAGTGTAGCAACACCGAGTGATCCAAGGTTCGATGGGATCGTTCAAGCGCTAGTGTTCCTTGGGAGCTTGTTGAGCCAACAAGCTCAAGACTGAGCCGCCGCTATTGCCGCTATCACTACCACTACCAATGTCGTAACCGTTGTTGTTGCCGCTCTTGCCGAGGTCCAACATGGAATTGTGATCGGGGAGCAAACTGCCTCATCGAAGTCAAGGTTCAATTCAAGTAGAGATAGAAACCAGTTTGGAAAGGAGCATATGACCAGAAAAGGGTATTCTATTCCACCCAACAAGAAGGGTTGGGATAGATAAGTCGGCACCGAATCAGAATAAAGTATGTCGCTCCTATAGGAGACGACATAGTTACAACCAGTGCCATTTTAGGACGGGTGCTTGTTTTAAAGCATGGCTAATAGGGTCACCTAGTTAGAAACTATTAAAAAAAAAAAAAAAAGAATGATGGGATCGCAAGTGCCACCGCTGTCGATAGGATAGATTCGAGTGAATGCACTGCAAAAAGCACATAGGGGTATTTGGAACAGCCACAATGAAAGTAAGAGTGCATGTTGTCATCCAACAAGAGATAGAAGACTCACCAGATGTGTGCCTAGTTTGTAGAATGAAGCGTGGATCAATCCAGTGTCCCGGTATCATAGGAGCATGCTTTGAATGTGGTCAACACGACCATCAAGTGAGGAACTGTCAAAGTGAGTCCAGGGGAGCACAAGCACCATTACCGTTGATAGGACACCACTAGGATAGCAAAAGGGATAGGAGTTGAACTAACCATGCACCGATTAGAGGAAGAATGTTTTGGGGTGATTTTATCATAGTAGCGCAACAAAGTTTTGAGTTAAGTTGGTAGAATTTCAGATTGTTGAGATAAAGTTATGGAAAGGAGAATCACTTACTAGAGTTGTACTTGACTGGTTGGCTGATGTGTAACTTTGACATTAGGTGTAAAAAGGTTTGACTCAAAGAACATCTTATGGTAATGAATTGATGTCGTGACGTAATCCGGTTTAGTCCGTTAGCATGTAGAATTGTCGAGTTATTAGGAGTTGAGAAGGACCCTCAACTTCCTTAATCTCATCGCTTGATGCAACCAATTTGTTAGACAGAGGCTGCCAAGGTTACTTGGAGATTGTCATAGATAAGACAGATTGAAGAACCAAAGGTTGAGGACATCTCAATAATTCAAGAATTTCTAGATGTGTTTTCGAAAGAATTGCCAGGTCTGTCGCTAGAAAGAGAGATTGAATTTGTGATTGAGTTAGCCCCCGGGACAGAGCCAATCTCTAAGGCTCCTTATTGGATGGCGTTATCTGAGTTGAAAGAACTGAAGGTGCAGATGCAGGAACTGTTGGACAAGAGATTTATACATCCCAGTGCATCACCTTGTGGAGCGTCAGTTCTGTTCGTAAAGAAGAAAGATGATTCGTTTCGTCTGTGCATCGACTATTGTCAACTCAATCAGGTGATGATCAAGAACAAGTATCCACTCATGAAAATCGACGACTTGTTTGATTAGTTACAAGGAGTGTTGATATTTTCAAAGGTCGACTTGAGGATGGGATATCATCAGTTGAGGATTAGAAAGAAGGATATACCTAAGTCAGCGTTTCGCACTCCATACAGTCATTATGAATTCACCGTCATGCCATTCAGGTTCACAAATGCTCCAGTTGCTTTCATGGATTTCATGAACCGAGTATTCAAGGAATATCTAGATCAATTTGTGATCGTGTTCATCGATGATATTCTGGTGTATTCGAGAAGTGCTGAGGAGCATGAGTCATTTGAGATTAGTGCTCTAGACCTTGAGGATTCATCAGTTGTATGCTAAGTTTAGCAAATGCGAGTTTTGGCTGATTCGTGTTGCATTCCTAGGTCACGTGATTTTAGGAGAAGGAATCTCCGTGGACCTATCCAAGATTGAAGTAGTTATCAACTGGCTGAGGCCAACTACCATGATAGAGATCACAATTTTTCTAGGTTTGGTAGGCTACTACAGACGTTTTATGGAAGGATTTTCGGCTTTAGCATCGCCGTTGACTCGACTCCTGAAGAAAGAAGAAAAATTTGTGTGGATAAACAAGTACAAGTATAGTTTCAAAAGCTGAAGCAAAAGCTAACTACCACACCTATGCTGATGATTCCATCTAGTCATGGAGGATACGAGATCTATAGTGATGCGTCGCTTAGAGGATTGGGTTGCATGCTGATGCAACATGGTAGAGTTGTTGTATACGCATCTCACCAGTTGAGACCTCATGAACTGAGCTACCTGACGCATGACTTAGAGCTCACAGCAATCATATTCGTGTTGAAGATTTGGAGGCATTATTTGTGTGGAAAATGATTCCAGATCTTCACGGATCATTAAGTACCTATTCTCTCAAAATGAGTTAAATATGAGACAACGCCGATGGATGGAACTTCTAAAAGACTACGATTGTGATATTCAATATCACCCAGGAAAGGTGAATAAGATCGCCGACACGTTAAGCCGAAAGTCTTCAGTTGCTCATATGTTGGTTAAGGAATGAAATTTAATCGAGAGAGCTCGGGATTCGGTTTTCAAATTTGAGGTAGGCCACCTTTCTCATCTTATGGCCACCCTCAGAATTGAACCGGATGTGCAGATTAGGATCAAACTACTTTAGATGTTCAAAAAATTTTGCAAGAGGATATCGAAGAGAGGAAAGCTGACTTTCAGATTTCTTATGACAGAACATTGAAGTTTCGAGGATGATTAATTGTACCTGACAATGCGAAGCTTAAAGAGGATATTTTATCATAAGCTTATCGTAGCAGTTATAGCATCCATCCTGGTAGTACAAAAATGTATCAGAATCTACGTCAACACTGTTGGTCGTATGGTATGAAGGCGGACATCACCAAGCACGTGACCAAACGTCTGACGTGTCAGAAAGCTAAAGCTCATCATTGTAAGCTAGGAGGACTTCTATAACCTCTCGAGATTCCCGAGTGGAATTGAGAACATATCACAATGGATTTTGTGACGAGCTTACCAAGGAGTCAGAGAGGTAATGATTCCATTTGGGTAGTGGTTGACAGACTGGCAAAGTCGACTCACTTCATTGCAGTAAGAAAGGATCTTGATTTGGACAGGCACGTTAAGTTGTACATGCGTTAGAAAGTTCGTCCGCATGGAGTACCGTGATGATTACTTCGACCGGGACTCGAGGTTTACAACCGCCTTCTGGAAGAGTTTGTAGAGTGCTTTAAGAACCAAGCTGTAGTACAGTACGACATATCATCCTCAGACGGATGGCCAGTCTGAGAGGATGATTCAAACCCTCAAGGACATGCTACAAGCTTGTGTGCTGGATTTCAAAGAAAGCTAGG
Organism: Eucalyptus sideroxylon x Eucalyptus melliodora; assembly: GCA_016097485.1. Lineage (NCBI taxonomy): Eukaryota > Viridiplantae > Streptophyta > Magnoliopsida > Myrtales > Myrtaceae > Eucalyptus > Eucalyptus sideroxylon x Eucalyptus melliodora. Next base: position 60,593 of record CM027827.1, read on the forward strand.
AGGAACAGCTTTATCTTATGGAGTTTGTCTATAATAACAGCTATCAGCAGAGCATTTAGATGGCCCCTTTTGAAGCATTGTATGACAGGGTGTGCAGAACGCTAGTGTGTTGGGATGAGGTTGGAGGGCGGAAGATTACAGGCCTAGAGTTGGTCCAGCAGTCAGTGGAAGCAATTGTAGTTATCAGAGATAGATTAAAGACCGCTCAGAGCCACTAGAAAAGCTACGTCGATAAGCATCGAAGGCCATTGGAATTCCAAGTTGATGATCACATCTTTATGAAAGTGTCACCAATGAGGGGTACTTCATGCTTTGGCAGAAAAGGAAAGCTGAGTTCGAGGTACGTAGGTCCATTTGAGATTCTTGAAAGAATCGGGATCCTAGTATATCGTCTTGCATTACAGTCGAAGTTGGCGCAAGTGCATGACGTCTTTCATGTGTCGATGTTGAGGAAGTATGAGCTTGACTTGACCCATGTGCTAAACTTTGAGGAATTGGACGTGGACAACAGAGTGTCGTACGTGGAAAGCCCAGTTTAGTTGGTAGATCTGAAGGAGCAACCTGGGAGAGTGAAGAGTTGATGAGACGATTGTACCCCCACCTTTTTGTTTAAAGATTGTATAGGTTTAAATTTCGAGGACGAAATTCTTATAAGAGGGGAAGAGTTGTGACATCCTGAATTTCAGGTTATGATTTCTATTGAATAAGTTGGGCTTTTCATGTATGTGCATATAGTTCTTTTCCTTAAGCTAACTACTCACATGATAACTAGTCTATCAGGTGAAGCCATTAAGGAATCTAAACGTAATAGACTTGAAAATTTGACCATGAATCAACTACTCGGCCGTACTAATCTGCAAGGGTCATTATGGCACAGATCGATTAGAGACTGGAGATAGTTCGACTTGACAGAGCCATGTGATTAAAGGTGGGTGGTTCCATCTAACTCGCACAGCTCTTGTCGATTGACACTAGACAGATTTCTCTATCATTTTGTTATCCTATGTCGATATTTGAAACCTCGAGATTTCTACAACAACCGAGAGTCGCCAATGTGTCGAAGATGTACGTGTGGCTTGAAAATAATCAACCACGGGTCAATTGCATGACAAATTCCTAAAAGCTACCCGATAGATTAGGACACGCTAAAATCGTGCCAAATTGAAATTAACCATGAAATTGAACCCGAATTCAAAAATTGAGAGTTCTATTATGTCACAAGTCATTTTAGGAGCGTCAACTCATATTCTGAAGATTTTTCTACAAATCGAGATTTTCGGCGAAAAATCAAGAATTGACGGAATTGGATCGGGAAAATGGGAAGACCATTCTTGAGCGCACTTTTGGCATCCAAGATGGATTTATTGGCATGGAAAAATGTGGATTCAAGTGTGGACACATGGGATGAATTTTTTAGAATTCAATTGAATTGAATTGAAGAGAATTGAAGAGGAATTGAAGACTTTGAAGGCCAAATTGCACCAAATTCGTATGCCATGGGGGGAGGAACATTTTGGACCCATTGGAAGCTTGCTAAGGAAGATTTGTGGAGAGAGAATGGCTGGACAAGGGCAGACATGGTGGGGTCAAGAGAGAGGAGAGAGTGACAAGTGTTGAAGGCTAGAAGGCCATTAAAGGGACCCCCCCTTCAGTAGCCTTCTTCTCCCTTAATTTGTGGCTTTCTACAATGTTGTTGAAGGAGAGAAGCTCAACAAAACTAGAGAAATCGAGCAGCATTAGCCCCTCCACCATTGCTGCCGATCGAACCCCACTTTCCTCCCTATTTTCTCTTATGCCAGTTTCTGCTCCAATTGACCTTTCGTCAAAAACCCGAGTTAAAAGTTGTCTTCCCGTGAGAATCAACCTAACCCACTACCATCACCAGCACACCCAGCCCGTACCGGAGCACCTCGCCGCTCACTGTAATGATTCTCCGACCGTCCCGTACGGCCGCCGGAAGCCACCGCTCGCTAGACCGCCTAGAGTCCACCTAAAGTGAATTGTTTCGCATTTTCTTCATTTTTCTCCCAATTTCGACCCTTCCACTACTTGTCCCAACCACCAGCACGGTCCCCTTGACCCCGAGAGCCACCGGTTGCCGGCCATCCGCTCGCTGGAGCTCCTATCAACCCATCTCCTTGCTGTTCAACCTTTCTTGGTTCAGCGAAGCAACGTAAACCGAGCCGTAGCTTCAAGGCCCATTTTCAAGCTCTTCCCGGCCTCGCTTGGTGTTGCCACAAGCTCGATTGTCGCTCACCTCCATGTCACCGTCGCCGTGGACTCATCGGAACGCAAATCTAGTGAGTTTACCCTCTAATCTCCGCTTAGGGAGTTAATTATGCTTAAGGGGTGTTTAGATTAGTCTAAGTATGATTAGGTGGATAGATTAGATTATTTAAATGTTGATTAGATTAGATGGATGATTAGATTAAGGGTTGGATTAATTAATTTAATTATGTAATTATATTAAGGTTAATTATGTTTAGACTTTAATTAATTAATTATAATTAAATATTATTTAATTATATTATTTTATAATTAAATTAAATTAATTTTTGAATTTAATTAATTATTAATTAATTAATATTTTTCGGAAATTATACCGGGAGAACCACTTGTTAGAATTCCGCATTGACCGCAGTGGTGCGGTTAGTTTATGCTATTGATTGTTTTAATTGTGAAATTGGTTGAGGATTGAGATGTATAAGTGTTTTAATTGGAAAATGCCATGTGTCGGGTGTTGACACCGATAGGGTTTACTTTTAAAATACCCTACTAGCTTTTGCGAGCAAGAATATAATGTGAATCAGCTTAGGCGAGCATTAAACAACTTTGGCGAGCAATTATATATATATATATATATGTATGTATCAGCTTTGGCGAGCAAATATAATATACATATATATTACAACTTTGGCGAGCTACTATCTATCTATATCAGCTTTGGTGAGCTATCGTCTATTTATATTGCAGCTTTGGAGAGCAGTTGTCATATTGATGAATGAATTGATAGACGGTATTGAATGATAGATAGTATGGATTGGAATTGAAGATAAATATTATGGATTAAATTGAATGATAAATGGTATTGAATCGATGGGACTGATTTGATTGGTTGAATTATGAACTATATTGATGTGTATGAAGGAACTGAGGCGAGGTAAGTCCTCTGTCCTATTTGTGTGGTTAGAGCGCCCTGAGACGTATTTTCTTCCTAATAGGAGTTTAGGGGGTGAACTTGCTGAGACAATGTCTCACTGTCATGGGCTCAATATTTTCAAGTCCTTAGATGGCGGTCGTGGAGGACCCAAAGCCTTAGAGTAAAAGGAGGTGGAGACCAAAGGATTGGCAAACGCATCTAACTAGTTGGTCTTAGGACAGTTTCCCCTTTTTGTTGAGCCAATCTTTTGTAGTCAAACCGGTATTGTAAATATAAACCTTGTGTGTTTATAAAGAAGCGTTTTGGTTGTGATTGTTTTCCTGCCTTCATATACCAAAGCTTTTGTTGTCAGGGGATTTGTTTCGCTTTCGCATGCATAATAAAATGAATGCGTCGGCGACGCGTCCTCGGAATGTCACATTTGTATTGATTGCAGAGAGATGTGCACGCGCTTGAGGTTCGAGGCGTGACATGAAGGGTCTCAAACAATCATTACAGGTATCATTTCCCTATCCAATCAAAATACTTACGCTTTATTTGATACATGAGCGACCCATTCCTTTGTATCTGCTCAGTTTGTACGATTGAATAGAATGGAACCTAAATCGTTAGAGGTACCCATTAACATTTCTACTCCATTAAAAGACGTTGTTTTATCTACCTTGGTCTGTAGGGATAATAGAATTCTTATAGGAGGACAAAACCTGTTAGCTGATTTGATGGTATTAAATATGTATGATTTCAATGTAATTCTGGGAATGGATTGGTTACATAGACAACGAGCCAATGTGGATCGTTATAGAAAAATGATTCGATTTGATCCACCAGAGAGACCAAGTTTTGAATTTACGGGGGAAGGACAACCCCTTCTGTGCCTCTTATTAATGCGCTAGAAGCCCATTGACTTCTTAGAAATGGTTGCTAAGGATATTTGGCATGTGCGAGTGAGCAAACCAAGAAGGAGGTATGACTTGAAGATATTCTAATGGTTCAAAAGTTGTCACGCCCCGATCCTCGAGTGTGCCCATCCCTCATTGGTGGATAAAATTTCGCGACTTCCTAGGATGAGTCGCCAACCATTTCATTTTATTACACATACGGAAGCGAATAACAATTCCCTTGACAATAATCATCTCGGGATAGAAAAGCAGCACAACAAATTTTCAAACAAACATGCTTTTAAATACGCACCGAGTCAAATACATAAGTCTACAGTCACAAGACTTTAAATGATTGACTCTTAAAAAGAAATTGTCTTATCTAACCAGCACTTCATATCCCCTTAACTCGGCTCCAAGTCTTCCACCCTACGGTCCAGAAAAATGAAGCCCACGACGGGGTGAGATATAAATCTCAGCGAGTTCACACTCTAAACCCCAATTAGGAAGGTAATACGCCTAAGTCAGCAAAGTTCTTATCACAACCATGTGTATACAGCAAATTCACACACCAATTTGGAACGTCCAAACCAATCATTACTCACACGAGTAAGAATCACCGATACACATCAAAGCAAGAATTGCAATTAAATCATCAAGCCGATCAAATCACCGGTTAATCGAACTAGTCAATTTCATGTCATCCAGACTATTTATAAGTCAAGCCAATTAGTAATGGCTACCAACTCCAATCACATCCATCAAGAATTCAGATCGAATCATCGATCAATTGACTCGGTCGATTACATGTCAACCAGACTATTCCTCGGTCATCTCAATTACTCAATCCCAACGCTGAATTACGGCTTAGTGAGCACAACCCACTAAAACTTTGGCGGTAATGCTAAATTACGACTCAGCGAGTATAGCCTACTAAATCTTTGGCAGTAGTGCTGAATTACGGCTCAGCGGGCACTACCGATTCCAAGTTCGGTGGTAATGTTGAATTATGGCTTAGCGACCACAACCTAGATTAGGTGGTAATGCTGAATTACGGCTCAACGACCACAACCAATTCCAAGTTCGAAAGTTTCCATGCCCTATCCCACACTGTCGCACACCCAACCATACATCATTTCATCTTTCAATAGTCTTCTCAACGTGACTAATAATCCTCACACCATCATCGAGCGTAAACTCTAGGCATATCACAAACCAACCAGCATAGAGCAATCCACCTCACAACCTCACACATAAGTTCTTAGCATGCTACCAGTCCATCACATCACTAAATACACCTTATTTTGCAAGCACAATGTCAAGATCAACAACAAAACTTTAACCGGTCCAAATTGGTAGAAACCGAGCCACTCGCGTCTCCAAGTTTAATTCCTAAAACATACACAAATGAACTCAAAAAGTTCTCAAATTTTAGTAAATTATAGAAGACACATAAACGAACGAACATTTTTCATGTAGACACCATAACCCAGATCCTTCAATATTCAGCCCAGTAGTCTTTCAATCCAGCACTAAAAACTGGGACCGTTTCCAGAAAGTCCGTTTCCTGAAATTAGTTTAGTTCGAGGTGTAAAACATGTCCATTTAATCTGAAATTTGAATATGTTAAACTAGAAAATGTAACAAACGACTTTTGTGTAGAAACCATTCTGAAATTCAAATTCTAAGAGTTGATAAAAACCCCTAGAATCCTAAAAGGTCACAAATTCCAACATAGTCTGCGACTCTATTTGCAAATGACGAAGCTAATATCTCATTCTTTTAAGCCCCTAAAAATTTTGAAGAAAATATATCTTGTAGCTGAGGATGCCTAAAACATTTCTCAAGAAGACATCAACCTCAAATTCGTAACCCATTTCGATCAAGAAAATTGGCAAACGGTGAGGGTCTAGGAATTCGAACTGCAGGAATTTCATTGGATTCAACTAATCCATCATTAATTATGTTAATCTCACTAATTAGCTTACACTAATCCACACTTAAGATAATATAAACAACCATCAAGCATAATTAACCTACTAAGTATAGTTTAGTGAGCAAACTCACTTGTTTTGCAAGCCGAGTGGTTCCAAACGTCGGGAACGCAACGGGGGCCGATTGTCTTCAAAGTAGGCCTAAGGTCCAAGGCCTGTAGACACCTTAAAACCGGCCTATAAGTGGCTACGAGACCCATTTTCTACTTGCTAGTCGCCGCTAGAAATGGAGAGAAAACAGCTCAGTTTAGCGTAGTGAGGTTCAGGAAAGAGAGAATAGGCCAAATTAGGCCTTGGCGGGGTTTTACCGATGAAGAAATGGCAAAACATTGCTCCAGTTGAGCTTCCACAGATCTGAAACAGCTGCTGGAAGGCGTGAGGGAGACGGCCAAGGAGCGGACAGCATGAGGCTAGCGCGGGTGGAGGCGGTGGTGGTGGCGTGACTGGCGGTCTCCGGTGAAGGGTTAGGCGTGCAACGGCTTGTCGCGACCCGATCTCGCCGCCCTCTCGAAAAGTATCCAAGGTGGGAAAGGTCGGGTTTAGGGGTACTTGATCTCAAGATCACGAACTCTCCCAAGCTCGTACCCCGCGTGACAGCAGATTTATTTATATGATCTAGGTATTTAACAACCTAAAAAAATAGACAGGAGTCGCCACTAGCCTCATTTTGGGGGTCGGCTAGAAACCCAATCGAGGGTCGGGAGTGTTCCCTCGATTCCTATGCAACCAAATATCTAGGTTTGGGGACTTAGGTTACGCTAATATTGCTATTAACGCCATTTCGGTACCTAAATAGTATGTTGTGTTTTTCCTAACATATCAATGCATTTCTTTTTACATTTTCAGGATCATCAATTCTATACTAAATGATCATGCGTGGTGGATTACTTTCATTCTATTCTATTTCTAAAAAATGAAAAGAAAACAATCAATGAAATTGAAATTGCAAGACATGAAGTAAACAATCAAGATAAAGCAGTAAACCTAATCATGCAATTCTAAAGAATATAAAAGAGAAAACAATCGAGAAAGAAAGGAAACCCGCAACTTGTCAGGCTTTATACAACAAATGGAGCCCGAGATATATGTCGGGAAAATGGGTATTACATGAAAATGGTCGGAATGGACATCGACCTCCACCATCTTCACGCCTTCTCCGTCTTCAAGGTCCTAATCTAAACCTAATCTAAGAAATTTATGACTAGGTGCATACAAGTGAAAGAAACAATCAAACACGTCAAGCAACCAAAAAGAAAACAATACATCATATCAAAATTAATTGTTTAAAAGAAATACAATGTGAAAGTCAAGTTTCGAGTGATATCCTGAAGTTCAGCATTGATATGTGTCACACCAACATCATTCATCAAATGATCACATGTCAAGCATATAATATGACAGGCATCCAAGCCATATAACTTTGGTTCTTAGTTAATCAAACAAATGAATTAGTCGACAAAAGATCATTCACCGAACAATATGCATCATTGAACATGTTCATGCTACATGTATATCCATCTAATCTATGCTTAATCCACAATTTCCAGCATGCAATCAGTATTGTAACAGAGCACATGAGACTATAAATTGAGATTGTTTGATGACAAATCGCCATGAAATTGAAGCCATATCTTACCACAAGCACATATGAGTCTTCTTGATCAAAATGACATCAATTCATAACCAAACTAATCTCAAGTTAGAATCAAATGCACACCCAATCATGGTAACAATTTTCATGGAAAAAGTTTTTAACGTGAGCTACATAGAAGTTAAAGAAAATTCAAGAATGCACAATATCACGTTGGAATTGCAGCAGAATATCGGGATGTCATGACACATTAATAGTGATTTGACCTAAAAGAAAATCTGAAGAATATGAAATTTTACCACAACGCGAACAAAAGAGAGACAAACAACTTTTGTTAAGAATCCAATCTTAAAATCCCTTAACAAGAAAATCATAGACAAATGACGAGGTTAGCTTTGACAAGGGAAAAACAGGGGTTATGAATTTCATTTTTTATGACAGATTTATATCATGCGAATCACAAGAAAAGTTGAGTTCAATTAATATGCAAATCATGTGAAATCAGCATCATAGGAACAAATTTCACGAGGAAGCTTCTCAAAATTTTTAACACGTGAATTTCTTAAAAGTTCAAGAACATGAACAAGTCAATCAAGAATAGATCATAATAGCATGTCACACCGTCATTCTACAACATATTGAAAGCAATTTGGACAAATCTACTATCTCATCTTAAGACTAAGAGCAACTAGCCACAGAAAAGGCAGCATTTCTATAATCGAATCAACTTCAAAAATCAAAGACAGCATTTCATTATATATTGTAACTAAAAGCACGTGAATTTACAAAATCCTGGAAGAGATCAAGGTCTATCAAAAGTAGAACAGGGCAGCAAGGCAAACATACAACCATTTTTTGCAGTTTTTATGTGAAGGACAACCTTGACCCAAAAATAGACATGAAACCAGGAAAAGGCTAAACTCACATTAACTTTTAACCTGAAGAAACAACAAGACAACAAAAAGGATAAGAAGACAGAAAAATAAAGGCTCACGATATTCAAAGTTTATTCCCAGCACGGTACAGCAGAACCTAAATCAAGAAGACCTTATCCAATGGATAAGCAACCAATTATAAAAAAAAAAAAAAAAAATGAAGCCATCATAAAAAACAGAGAAAAGCCAACATAATCTAATATTAAACTGCAAAAACGCAAGCTACCCTTAACAGAACACCAGATGGTTCTCACCGTAGATCAAACAGTGTTTAGTTATGGTGCATGGATCCAGAGGCATATCAGGTGCAGGGGCAAGGGTAATACTTGTCACACCTTCGAGCAGGTTTTTTTTATGATGAAACAGATAGTGAATGAAAGCATCCCAAGTGTCTTGACTCTTAGACAGAAATCAATATTTCTAGGCCAATTTTTCTAATTACAAAGTAGCTTTCGAATATACCATTGGCGAGCGAGAAAAAGAGAGGCACAATCGAGTCAGAGAACAATTCAAGAGAGAGAGCGACAGTTCGTGCATGAAACAGAACAATTAAGAGAGAGAGATAGAGAAAAACCTGATCAAGCTAGGGACAGAAAGCCGCTGTCGCTGATCAATTTTGGAGCTATGCCGAGACTTCCTACTCGGCGCGAACCTGAACCCCTGTATCTCGAGCTTCGGAAGGGTGTGATCCGCAACGAAGGCGTCGGATTGATTAAGCGAGTGAGCGTCCGAAGGAGGGATAGAGAGGGAGATCAGAATCCACGACCCGAACGGATTCAAAGAGAGAACAGAAATCGAAACCCTAACTGATCGAGAATGATAGAAAGAGAGCTCACCGATCCGGTGAGCCGATCCAGAAAGAAGATCGGTTAAGCGTGGGCGTCGTAGCGGCAACTGTCACCGATCCGGTCACCCTATCCTCGACGGTTTGCTTTGGATCTAAATCCACAGGGCCGAGAGATCCAGCGAAAAATAAGGAGAGTCCGAGCGAAAATAGAGCTTCCAATCTCCAAATCTTGAGAGCGATTGATCGAAAGACCAAGAGAGATTCTTCTGGATTGAGCGTGAGAGAGTCGATCGAGAGGGAGATCGATTCAGAGAAAGCCAGCCGTTGATCCAGCAAGAAAGAATCAAATCCTGCGAGCCTCTACACCTCCGATCACGCGCCAAATGGAGGAAAACCCTCACTGTCCACCCCCAGTCTCCAAGAGAGAAGATTGAGCCAAAAAGGAATCACCGATTGCTTCGTTCGGTTGCCCTCGAGAATCCGCGAGGGAGGGAGCGGAGCCATGGCCGGCGCCGGAGGGTTCTTCGTCGGCCTCCGAGATCGGGAAGAAATCCCGAGAGAAAGGAGGTTGTTATCGCCAAAAAAAAGGAGTGTGCGAATCCGTTTGGTCGTTTTGCCAAGAGAGCGCGGGAACCAGAGATAGCAGGAGTGAGAGATCCCCGTGAAAAAGAAACCCCTCCTTCCGAATGGCCCCCCCTTTTTATATTCTTTTTTACCTTTCTTTCTTTGTTTTCTTTTTGTTTTTCTCTTTTTTTTTTTTTTTTTCTCTTTATTTCTAATTTTTTTTTCATTTCATTTCATTTTTTCTTTTTGTTTTGTTTTTTTTTTTCTCTCTTTTTTTTTTTGTTTTTCTTTGTTTTCTTGTTGGCTTTTTATTTTTTTATTATTTTTTTATATTTTTGCAAACAATTGATGATTAAAATGTCGACGAAAATTTCAAGTGTCGACACGGCCGCTCCGGTTCCTTCTCTGTTGGTGGCGTGCGAAGTGGAGATGAGATGGAAGGGTGGATGGCAACTATGAAGAAGGAATGAGGGGGAGAGAGAGATGAAGGGATAAGGGGAAGGTGGGCCACCAATGGCCAAATTTTCCACAATTTTGTCTCCCAAAGGTTTGTCCACCAAGCCAACATCCCTTGGTTGTCAATTGGCCACCAACACACCTCTCACAACCTCTCAAATGGTCCAAAAATGCTAGGGGAATGGGGAGCTATGGAAATGGCACTATTTGGCTTCAATTGGTTGGTTTGTCCACTTCCATTCAACCTCAATTGGCCTCCAATAATTCAATTGGTCATCTATCGATTACCCCAGCATTTTTCCTTACCCATGTATCCATCATGCTTCCCAATTTCGCTATCAAAAGTAATATTCGGCTTTTTTTGCTAAAAAATGACCCGGCGATAACTTTTTCCCAAAAAGTGTCGAGTTTCAGAAAAAAACTTCTAAGACTGAGTCGACACTCCTAGAATTTATTGTGACATGACAGAAACTTCAATTTCTGAAATCGGACTAGAATTCACAATTAATTTCACTTGGTGCGTTTTTAGCATGACATAAGTTGTCGGGTAACTTTCAGAAATTTTTAAGTGCAAATGACTCATGGTCGATTTTCTTCGAGCCACTATGAACCCACTCGACTCATTGGCGACTCTCAATTGTCGTGAAAATCTCGAGAATCCAAATATGGACACAAGGTACCAAAATAATAAGAAAATCAATTTAGTGCTGGTCGATGAGAATTTTTCAATTTAATGGTGTCACCCACGATTAGCCACACATCTCGTCGAACCAATCTATCTTTGATTTCAAATTGATTTTTAACTGTGTTGTAATGGCCTCCAAAGATGCACACGGTCGAGAAGCCGATTGCTAGTCGAATTCTCAAGTCTATTGCCTTAGAATTTCTTAATGATTTCCCTAGATAGTCTAGTTATCTCGAGAGTGATCAGCTCTAAGAATAGCCCTATAGGCGCATCAATAAAATGCCCGATTTATTCAGTAGAAAACATGATTGAAAAATGTGGATGTCACAACTCTTCCCCTCTTATAAAAATTTCGTCCTCAAAATTTAAACCTTTGCCAATACTTAAGCAAAAATGTGGGGGTATCGTCGTCTCATCGAGTCTCACTTTCCCTAGTTGCTTTTTCAGTCCCGTGGTGTTGTCAGACCACTTTGACCAAAGGGACCACCTTGGTATACATAATCTATTCAAAACCACGATCTGAACCGAGCATTACTCGGACGACTCTCTGTCGTCTAGCTCTAATTCTTCAACATTTAGCACGTGGGTCGGGTCAGGCTCATACGCCCTCAACCTCGACACGTAAAAGACGTCATGCACTTAGGCCTACCTCGGCAGCAATGTGAGAGGATACGTTAGGATCTTGATTCTTTCCAGAATCTCAAAGGGACCTACGTACCTCAGTTTCAGTTTTCCCTCCTTACCAAAGCGCAAGGTGTCCCTCATTGGTGACACCTTCAAGAAAATGTAATCACTAATTTGGAACTCTAAGGGCCTTCAATACTCAACGATACAACTTTTCGGGCGGCTCTGAGCAATCTTTTAATATGTTTATGATTACGGCAACCACAATCACTAACTGCTAATCTAACTTTGGGCGTGTGATCTTTCTTTCTTTGACCTCATCTCAACAAACTGAAGTTCTGTATACTTTGTTCTATCCTGCTTCAAAAGGAACTATCTGACTATTCAGCTAAAACTGGGAATTCCCGGGTCTAGATATGATATAACTCAATCACTAGCACTCCATGCAGACAAACTATCTGACACGCATACACTTCTGTATGCCTATTGAACTTAAGATCCTTCCATACGGCGATAAAGTGAGCCGACTTTCTCAGTCTGTCAGCCACTATCCAAATGGAATCATTACCTCTCTGACTTCCTAGTGAGCTCGTCACAAAGTCCATCATGATGTGCACTCATTCCCACTCTGGGGGCTTGAGAGGTTACAAGAGTCCTCTCGGCTTACAAAGCTGTGCCTTGATTCTAATATGAGCATTTGGCTTAATTCTGAGGGTGGCTATAAGATTTTGGAAGGTAGCCCACCTCAAATTTGAAGACCGAATCTCGAGCTTTCATAAGTAAAGTCCATTCCTCGACCGCCATTAGTGCAACTGAAGATTCCTAACTCAGCGCATCAACGACCTTGTTCGCCTTCCCAGGGTGATACAAAATATCACAATCCTAGTCCCTCAGAAGTTCTAATTCACAACGCTGTCTCATATTCAACTCATTTTGAGAGAATAAGCACTTAAGACTTTGATAATTAGTGAAGATCTAGAATCTTTCTCCATCCATAATGCCGTCAATTCTTTAGAGCAAAAATAATCGCTGCGAGTTCTAATTCGTGCGTCGGGTAGTTCAGTTCATGAGATCACAATTAATGGGATGCATATGCAACAACCTTACCATGTTGCATTAGTATGCAACCCAATCCTCTGTACGACGTATCAATATAGATCTCATATCCTGCAAGACCGGATGGAATGGTCAGCATAGGTGCGGTAGTCAGCTTTTCTTTCAACTCTTAGAAACTATGCTCACACTTGTCTGTCCACACGAATTTCTCTTCTTTCTTCAGGAGTCTTGTCAAAGGCGATGCTAAAGATAAAAATCCCTCCACAAACCTTTTATAGTATTCGGCTAACCCCAAAAAGCTTTTGATCTCTGACATTGTCGTCGGTCCTGACTAGCTGATTACTGCTTCAATCTTGGTTAGGTCCACGGAGATTTCTTCGCCCAAAATCACGTGACCTAGGGAAAGCAATACCAGTTTACCAAAACTCATACTTGTTGAACTTGGCATACAATTCATGATCTCGCAGTCGAAGTATTGTCCTCAACTGTCTCTCGTGCTCCTCAACTGTCGTATCCACGATAGTCGCCGAATAACCTTGGCAATCCTCATCTAACAAACGGGTTGCCTCAAGCGACAAGGTCAAACGGATTGAGGGTCCCCCTCGATTTCCAACAAATTCGAAATTTTCTTCCGTCAACAGGTCAAATTGCATCACATTGCGACAACGATTCACTACAACAAAAGCTCCTTGAGCCAACCTTTTTATATATAATATCAAAGTTGTGACACCCCGAACCTTTCGCAGGTCGTCACCAGCGCCGGTGTTACATCTTTTACCATCTCTATCTCTTGGCTAAATTAAGCCTTGCCAGATTACAGGCATTTTTTTATTTTTAAAAGCGGTCCCACGCGCAACTCATAGCGGAAGCAAAATTCACATCGTCATCTATATCCCTTCTAACCCATGATACAAATACACACCGACTAAACACCACGATTTTATAAACAGTGTTGACGCTTTGCTTACATACATACATATAGCGAGATGGGGTTTTTCCTCGGGTCGGTACAAAAGAAACAGAAAAGGGTAAGGATTCTGCCATGTCCTTCCTAAAATCTCAACAAGGAACTCCGACCTCTAACATCATATGAGCACAAAAACCCTCCCATCACGAGCGTCAACTATCTATACCAAAAAGCGGTATAGCTCCTACTCCTCGCGTGCGATCTCACACCCATCCCGTGCGTCAGTGGTGGCGGCGGCAGCATCCTCGCATAGCACCATCTCGACGGACGTGCACGGACAAAAACTCTTGTATGACGGGGCCCCCCCCAGGCCGATATCATACATGACTAAGCATCGTACTCGGATAAAAGTCAATCCGGTACCGAGGGACGATCTATCTCGTCATCTCCACCTCGACGTCGACGGAATACCGTAAAACACGCCACGCGAAAACAGCAGTGCAGCGGCATAGTGCTAATCTGAAATGTTATCCCCAAAAGGGGTGAGTACAACCACTCGCAGATAGGGAAATCCAATAACAACTCGTGCACCATGCATACCATCATACAATTCAGGCATCACTTACCTTTTTGATGACAAGCATATTCATGCATCATCATAGCATACATATCATCATTAACCATGCATCACCATGCATATCACATCATATCATCATTAGCCATGCATCACCATGCATATCACATCATCATTAACCATGCATCACCATGCATATCACATCATATCATCATTGGCCATGCATCACCATGCATATCACATCATCATTAACCATGCATCACCATGCATATCACATCATATCATCATTGGCCATGCATCACCATGCATATCACATCATAGATCAATTTCCATTTTTATTTATCAATTGATCCCCACATTATCTTTTCTCAAATCATCACCATCCCTTCGGGCAGAAACCTCCGACAGGGTATCATTATCAATCCTTCGGGCAGAAACCTCCGACAGGATTCCATGATCAATTTGATCATCACCCTTCGGGCAGAAACCTCCGACAGGGTTCCCAAAGCATTCCAGCCATCTCATGGCCACCGGGCTTCCGGGCCCCCACATTCCGGGCATCTCGCACCTCAACTAGCATCACGAGGAACCTCCCTTCGGGCAGAAACCTCCGACAGGGACTTCCGGTCTTTACCCTTCTAACCGGGGATCTCGCACCCTAATCCTGGCATCGCGAGTCACTTCCGGGCATGTATCCGAGATACAACCGGACTTCCGGCCCCCCCACATTCCGGGCATCCTGAAACTCCCAGGGAATCTCTGGAATTATGCCACTTGGCCACCAGATATCATCCTCCGCCACAACCTCTTACTCACATACCATTTTCCACTTTATATCATTCTTTTCATCTTGTTATTTCATGGCATATGATTTACATACATGCATCACAGTTCATGATCACTCATACATCAATGCCATATAACAATACATCATAATTCATGATCATACATACATCAATGTCATGTAGCAATGCATCATACATGTCACACTTGCATTTCAATTCACATGTCATACACATGTCATAGCTTAATCACATAAGCACTTCAATTCACATATCATGTACATGTCATAGCTTAATCACATAAGCATCTCAATTAAATGCATGTACAAAGAACTTATCACACAAGTGCCACACAAATGGAATTGAATCCATGGCCAAATAAAAATCTATTTTATTTTATCATTTCATTATTTTATGATTATTTTATTATTTTATTATGTTTATTTATTTTCATAAATAAACATTTAATATTTAATATTTATGATTTTCCAAAAATCATAATCTTCAATCAATCATTAAACAAACAATTAAAATCAAATTTCACATAAAATTCATGGCTAATTCGTATTTTACATAATTTCCCAAATTTCCACAAAATACCCACAACATTCGGATCATGGCCAGATTGCACAGTTTTTGAATTAATTCCATTAAAATACACATATGACCTCCGAAAATTCCCAAATTTTACATGATGATAGCCAACACATTTTTGTACCTTTTTCATTAAGGACTTTAAGCCAAATTATTTTTAGATTAATTTCCATAGCCCTACGAAGCTTCTGGAATCTTCACCGCGACGTCCAGAACGTACATCACCGAAAAACTCAGGTTTGGCCCATCAAATCTCTTTCGTTCCTTCTGAAATTTAAGTATGTTGTGTAAAAATGTTTCCTTTACAAGTTTCATGAAGGGATCTAGGTCAAATACCCAGATTATGGTCACCATTTCAACCCATGAAGTCTCGGGTGTCTCGGTACACCTCACCAGAATCAACCATCTCCAAGATTTAACCGATTCGCCAAGTTATAATTGTTATTTTTGCTTCAAATTCGAGTATGTTGTAGCTTAAGGTGTTTCCTACAACTTTCAAGAAGACAACAAGGTGAGATCTCCAACATAAATCAACATGCAAGCAAGAAATCGACAAAAGGTCAGTAGGAAATTCGCAGATCTAAAACCTCCGTGAAGTAGAACTTTTGACCCCTCATATCACCATCGTTTTCCATGAAATTCGAGTATGTCATACCTCAAGATGTCAGCTTCAACTTTCATGAAGACACCGAAGCCAAAATCACACTCCAAGTACACATGCAAGCTCGAATAAGAAACTGTCTACCACCAACCGAACGGAAACAGCCACACAACATGAACACATTCAACCTTTACTTCGATATTTCGCCCAAATGACCCCTAAAAACGAACATGCAACCATCAAACAACATGCAAGAGAAGTCAAGAACCCCCCACTTGCCTTAAAGAAGAACACACAGCAACACACGGCGGCGTAGGACGGTCGGACAAGGCGGCGACGGCGAGGCACGGCGGCGGCAACTCTCGGCTCCACCTCCTCTCTCTCGGCCTCTCCTCCGCTCAAGCTCTCTCTCGCACACTCTCTCGGCCAAAATGAAGAAAACGGCCACTCTCTCTCTTCCCTCTCTCTTTTTATATCCCCATCTTCTCATGATTAGCAATCATGAGATTGCCTACAATCCCACCAATGCATGCCATTCCTTTATGCCACTTGTCACACTAATTTTTGAATTGATTTGGGCTTGGGCTTGGGCTTAGGCCCAACCGGCCATTCCCCCTTGGGCTGGTCGAAAATCCTTCTTGGGCCCAATGGGCCGACTAGCTTGGCCCACCAAGCTTTAGGCTAATGGGCCTAAGGCCCATTTCGAAAATTCAACCCCTTTTTCCTTTTTTTTTTGAATTCCTTTTTAATTAATATTTCTAAATTCAAATTTCATCTTGGCCAAAGTCTTGGGATATTTTAATTATTGGAATTTAAATCATATGGCCAAGCATTTAAATTTAAATTTCCACAACACTAGCAAAATTCATCAAATTAAAAGACAAATTGGCTAAAGCATAAGCCATAAAATTCTATCACCTAATTAAAGACATTTAACACACCTTAAGGCCTGGCTAACACATAGACCATAGGTAATTTCATTACCTAATTATTGGCTTTAATTCATCTAGAGGATGTCTTGAATTTTGGGATGCCACAATTCTCCCCTCCTTAGAGAATTTCGTCCTCAAAATTAGACACCACTCGTGCCTTCTTGAAACAAGTAAGGGTACTTTTTCTTCATCTGATCCTCACTTTCCCATGTGGCTTCCTCCATATCATGATGTCGCCATAATACATTAACCAAAGGGATCTTCTTAGTCCTAAGAATTTGTTCCTTTCGATCCAATATCTGTACAGGCTCTTCAATGTACCTTACTTTCTCATCCACTTTCATGGCTTCATGATCGAGTATGTGACCAGGATCCGGCTGGTACTTCCTCAACATGGATACATGAAACACATCGTGCAAATTTCCTAACTTAGGAGGTAGCGCTAAGCGATAAGCTACATCCCCTAGCCTTTCGAGTATTTCAAAAGGTCCGACAAATCTAGGGCTCAACTTACCTTTCATGCCAAACCGAGATATCCCTTTCATTGGAGATACCTTAAGGAATACATGATCTCCTACACTAAATTCCAAAGGCCTTCTACGCCTATCTGCGTAGTCTTTTTGCCTACTCTGAGCTGTTTTAAGTCTTTTCCTGATGATTTCAACAGCTTCAGTGGTAACTTGTACCAGTTCAGGTCCTGTCAATTTCCTTTCACCTACTTCATTCCAACAAACAGGAGTCCTACATCTCCTTCCATATAATGCTTCATAGGGAGCCATGCCTATACTTTTCTGAAAACTATTATTATAGGCAAATTCTACCAAATGCAATCTTTCATCCCAATTTCCTTTGAAATCAATTACATAAGCCCTTAACATATCCTCTAACGTATGGATTACTCTTTCTGTCATCCATCTGTTCGGGGATGAAAAGTGCTAAACGAAGCTTAGTCCCTAATGCAATTTGAAGACTTCGCCAAAAGTTCGAAGTAAATCTCAAATCCCGATCCGAAGTAATAGTTACTGGAACACCATGTAAGCGTACCACTTGACTTACATACATGTCCGCATATTTGTCAATTGGGTAGTCCATGCGAACAGCTAGGAAATGAGCCGATTTAGTCAAATGGTCCACTATAACCCAAATAGAGTCATGACTACTTGACGTCCTTGGTAATCCTTGTATAAAGTCCATCGTTATATGTTCCCATTTCCATTCTGGTATGTCTAATGGTCTCAAGAGTCCTGCGGGTTTATGATGCTCCGCTTTTATTTGCTGGCACGTCAAACATTGAGAAACGTGCTTAGTCGTATTTGCTTTCATACCATTCCACCAAAATTGCTGATGCAAATTCCTGTACATCTTTGTACTACCTGGATGAATACTATAATTACTCTTATGTGCCTCCGACAGAATTTCCTTCTTTAATTCTTCATTGTCGGGAACACAAAGTCGTCATTGGCATCTTACCATTCCATCATCAGAGACTTGAAATTCCGGTCTTTTTCCTAAAGATACAGCATCTTTTACTTTCAAAATCTCTGGGTCAGATTCTTGCAAGATTTTAACTTTCTGAATAATCTCGGGCTCAATACTTAATGCACTAAGCATACCAGTAAGACAATCCATTTCCAATTTAAATTCTAAGTCTGCTACAGACTTTAACAAGCTCCATTCCGCCATTCTTAAACTGGCCATCTCTATAGCCAACTTACGACTAAGAGCATCCGCTACTTTATTCGCCTTCCCTGGATGATATCTTATCTCACAATCATAATCCTTTAACAATTCCATCGATCTCCTTTGTCTCATGTTCAATTCGTTTTGTGAGAACAAATATTTCAAGCTCTTATGGTTCGTATAAATCTCAAACTTCTCCCCATACAAATAGTGTCTCCATATCTTCAAGGCAACCACTATAGCTGCTAGTTCTAAATCATGCGTTGGGTAATTTAGTTCATGGGGTCTCAATTGTCTGGATGCATAGGCTATAACCTTGCCATGCTGCATCAAAACACATCCTAGTCCTTTGTGAGATGCATCACTATACACTATAAAACCATCAGGTCCAGTAGGTATAGTCAGGATTGGAGTCGAGGTCAATTTCCTTTTAAGCTCCTGGAAACTCCTTTCACATTCCCTATTCCAGTCAAATTTCACATTCTTTCGGGTCAACTTAGTTAAAGGACCTGCCAATCGTGAAAATCCTTCGATAAACTTTCTATAATAACCAGCCAGTCCTAAGAAACTCCGTGTTTCAGTAGGTGTTGTTGGTCTCGGCCAATTCACTACCATTTCAACTTTTGCCGAGTCTCGCAATTCCCTTTCCCGACACCACATGCCCTAAAAATATTATCTGATCTAGCCAAAACTCACACTTACTAAACTTAGCATACAACTTATGCTCTCTCAGGGTCTGCAAAACTATCCTCAAATGTTGCTCATGCTCTTCGAGTCCTTTTGAATATACCAGAATATCATCAATAAATACAATCTCAAACTGGTCTAAATAAAGCTTAAATATCCTATTCATTAAATCCATAAATGCAATCAGCGCGTTAGTCAATCCAAATGGCATAACAAGGAACTCGTAGTGTCCATAACGAGTCCTAAATGCAGTCTTAGGAATGTCCTCCTTCTTAATTCTTAACTGATGGTATCGCGATCTCAAGTCAATCTTAAAGAAGACTGAACTTCCCTGGAGTTGGTCAAACAGGTCATCAATTCTAGGCAAAGGATACTTATTCTTAATGGTCGCTTGGTTCAGTTGCCTATAGTCAATGCACAAGCGCATCAATCCATCTTTCTTTTTCACAAACAAGACCGGTGCACCCCAAGGTGAAGCACTTGGTCTAATGAATCCTTTGTCAAGCAACTCCTGCAGTTGCACTTTCAATTCCTTCAATTCGACTAAGGCCATCCTATATGGGGCTTTTGATATTGGTCCTGTTCCAGGCATTAATTCAATTTCAAACTCAATCTCCCGCTCTGGCGGCAATCCAGGCAATTCCTCAAGGAATACATCTTGAAATTCGTTAACTACACGAACTTCCTCAAGTTTAGGCTCCTCCCTTGCATAATCTTTAACTATGGCTAGGTATCCTTGACATCCTTTGTCAAGTAACGCACAGGCTTCTACTACCGAAATAAGTGCTACAGGAAGATGGGTCTGACCTCCTAAAAATTCACAACTAGACTGATCAAGCAAAATGAATTGGATCATTCTCCTATAACAATCCATCTGGGCCTGATACTTACAAAGCCAGTCCATTCCTATAATAACATCAAAATCATAGATGACCATTACAACTAAGTCTATTTCCATATATTTTCCTCCCATTGATATCTTACAATTCCCACACACCAACGTAGACAATACCATATCCTTTAAAGGCGTGGAAACACAAAGAGGCGTCTCAAGAGGCATAACTTCTATTTTATTCAAACGTCTATATCTTTCAGACACAAATGAATGCGTTGCACCCGTATCAAACAATGCATATGCCTTTTCACCATTGCTAAAGATCGTACCTGAGATAACAATTTTGGAAGCTTCCGCTTCCTCTTGGGTGACCGCATACACCCTTCCTTGTGCTAGTGGCCTCTGAGGATTTCCTTGTAAGTTTGATCTAACAGCACTCTGATATCCCTGTCGCACCGAGCCAACACTCACTTGCGACCTTTCTTGTGGGCAACTTCTCCTAAGATGACCCACTTGTCCACAACCAAAACATTTCAGTCATCCATTGCAAGGTCCTGGGCCATGTCGCCCATTACACTTTTGACAAACACCAGGCTGATAGGGTGCCTTCCCTATATTCAGACCACTTCTTACTCACCCAAAATTTCCAAAATGACCCTTCTTCTTCACATTCCAAGTCTGACCTTGACCAGAATAGGGTCTCTTACCCCTTCTCACATCATTAAAATTCAACAGTTTCCTAAACTCCGACCGCTCTCTTAACAGTTCCTGCTCTACTAACTGTGCCCTTTCATAAATTTCATTATAATCTCTTATGTTCAAAGGCACTAGTTGCTTTCTAATGTTAGTCCTCAGTCCTTTCAGGAATCTCTAAGCCTTTTCCTCCTGATCCTCAATCAATCTAGGAGCATATCTAGACAGTTTAGAAAATCTAGCCTCATACTGATCCACTGTCAGCTCCTTTTGTTCTAGTTGAACAAATTCTGTAATTTTCCTATCCTTAGCGCAGTCAGAAAAATGCTTCCTATTGAAAGCTCTCACAAACTCTTCCCACTTAACCTTAGTACCTGGTGGAAAGATTATGTCCTTTGAAGCTCTCCACCAAAACTTTGCATTTCCCTCCAGCTGGTACTCTGCTAAAACTATTTTCTCAGCATCAATGCAGTCCAACAGCCGGAAAATTCGCTCCATCCCATCAATCCATTGCTCCGCTTCCTCAGGACTTCCCATTCTATTGAACTTAGGTGGCTTCAGCTTCAGAAATTGCTCCACCAGTCCTTGAGTACGGCGTTATGCTCCGGGCTGTTGTTGCGCTTGCCTTTCCATCAGATTTCCAATATTGGCTAATGCCTGTAGGATGTCTTCCATTTGGGGTTTAGCCCTTGCAGCAGAGGCTTTAGCCCTCGATGGATGAGCACTTCCAGCTCGCACCATGATTTTCCTGCAATTTCCAAGCATTGCCTCAGGAATAATCTGAGACTCGCTGCCTCCATTCAAAGCAACTACTACTACTACATAAGTAACATATACATGTTACTGGTACCTAAGGGCAATTTAAAATTAACTACCAGGGATCTACGAGTGAATACTCATCACCCGTTATTCAATTATTTCGTTTTAGATCCTATGGTGTGCATTGTCATCATGTTCCTCAATTTCCAAATGAGGCTCCTTATTACTCCACCTATACCCATTCGCTCTGATACCAAAAAGCCAGGCTATGACACCCCAAACCCCCTAGGGTCGCCACAGGCACCTGGCGTTACACCTAATGGAACACTAGCTACACCTCTTAGAAGAAGCGTCGTAAATCATAGACATTTTTTTTTTTTTTTTGAAAACGGTCCCAGCGCGACTCATTAGCGGAAGCAAAATATAACATCGCCATCTCTCCCTCCAGCAACCATGATACAATTGCACACCACTAAACATCATAAGAAAGACAAAGCCATGACACTTTATTTACATTTTTTCAAGATGGGTTTCCATGGGTCGGTACATCAAAAGAAAGGCCAGGACATGAAGCCACACTCGGCCTAAACCCCAAAAAGAAACTCTCGACCCACTACGACTAACGTGCAAGATCCCCCATCACTAGTGTTGGCTAACCATCCCAAAAAGTTTCAGCTCCCCTACTTGTCACGCACGGGCCCTCACACCCATCCCGGTGCATCAGGCGGTGGCGGCGGCAACATCCCACGCATCACACCATCACGACGAATGTGGATGGATATGAACTCCTGGACAACAGGGCCCCCAGCCAGGCCTACATCGTACATGACTAAACAGCGCACTCGAATATACGTCAATCCAAGAACAGAGGGATAGCCAAACTCCTCGCACTCGACCTCTACATCGGAAGGTAGGCCGTAAAACACACCCCGCGTGACAGCAGGGAGCGGCATGCTGCTAATATGAAATGTTGGTCCCCAAAGGGGTGAGTACAACCACTCAGCAGGTAAAAGAATCCAATAACCACTCAATGCATCATACAATACAATCACAACATCATACATGCCATTCATGTATCCATGCGTACTTACCTCAAAGCCATGCATATACCATCATACATCTTCATCACAATTCATAACACATACATGTCGTCATGTCATAGGTTATCATCATCATGTCATACACATGTATCATCATATTATAGGTTGCCATCATATCATATCATGTCATCATCATTATGTCCTAGACATATCATCATCATCATATCATATCATATCATATATCACCATCATCATGACATCATCCTATCATACACATGTCATCATCATCATGGCATCATCATAGATCACCATCATCATGACATCATCCTATCATACACATGTCATCATCATCATGGCATCATCATAGATCACCATCATCATGACATCATCCTATCATACACATGTCATCATCATATATCACCATCATCATGACATCATCCTATCATACACATGTCATCATCATCATGGCATCATCATATCATACATGCATATCATCATGCCATAAGTGATCATCATCATATCATGTCATATATCATCATCATGCCATAGGTGATCATCATCATATCATGTCATATATCATCATCATGCCATAGGTGATCATCATCATATCATGTCATATATCATCATCATGCCATAGGTGATCATCATCATATCATGTCATATATCATCATCATGCCATAGGTGATCATCATCATATCATGTCATATATCATCATCATGCCATAGGTGATCATCATCATATCATGTCATCATGCCACATGTGATCGTCATCATATCATATCATGTATGCATGATTCAATTTCCACTTTTAACTTTCACTTCGATCACCACATCACCCTTTCTCATGATCATCAATTTCATCTCATACTTTACACTCGCACCCCATCCTGGCATTGTGAGAAAAACCTCCGGCATTCAGCCATTTAAGGCCGCCGGGCATCCGGCACGCCCACATTCCAGGCATCTCGCATCCCAACTGGCATCACGAGACATCCCCTCGGGCAAAGACCTCCGAGGCTTCCGGCACCCAACCATTCCGGGCATCCTGATACTCCCAGGGCCATCCGGCCATGTATCTCTATACATTCCGGGCATCCGGCACCCCCCATTCCGGGCATCCTGATACTCTCAGGGCATTATCATCCGCCACAAACAGATTTCCTCATTTATCATTGATCATGTTCACCAATTTTGGTCTCAATTTAGCATGGCACATGATGTAATGGTAAACAAAATCATATTCAGCATTGAATTCATACATGCATCTCAATTCATTGCCATGCATGCATCAAGACCTCATCATACATGCAACAAGGTAAAATTATTCATAAAATAAAATTTATGGAATTCGTACCAATTAAAATAATCCATTTATCATGCCCTTTTTACATTTATTTAAATTCCAGCTTGTATCACTTTCGAAAATATTTAATTTAAATATCCATATGATTCTCAAAAATCATAAAATTAAGGCAAGTGATAGACAAGACAATAGGATAATGATTTCATGCAAAATACATGGCCAAATAGAATTCCACACAAATTCATAATTCACACAAATACAGCATGTAATTTCGGATGAAATCAGAATGCACAGTTTCCGAAATAATTTGATTAAAATATCCAAACGACCTCCAAAAATTACGAAATTTTACCAGGTTATAGCCAAGACACTAAAGTATATTTTTTATGAAGACTTCCAAGCCAAATTCTTTTTATATTATTTTCTACAGTCACACGAAGCTTCTGGATCTAACACCGAAACGTCCAGTGCATGCTTCTCCGAAATATTGAGTCTTCACCTACCTATTCTTCTTCGTTTGCTCTGAAATTTGGATATGTTTTACTTCAAGAGGTCATATACAACTTTCATTAAGGGATCTAGGTCAAATTTCCAAAGAAAAGTCACCATATGGGTCCATGAAATCTCGGGTGTCCTGTACCATGTCTCCAGATTTACCGTCTTCAAGAGTAAGTCGATTCACTAGGTTGTACTTGTTAATTTTACTTCAAATTTGAGTATGTTATATTTTAAGATGTTCTCTACATGTTCCATGAAAAAATCGAAGAGAGATTCCTAGTACAAATCAACATACAACCACAAATCCACCGAAAGGTCAGTGAAATCGTTCCAGATCTGGTGTCTCCGTAGGATGAGAGTTTGACCCCACAAATATCCATTATTTTGTACCAAATTTTAGTATGTTGTAGTTTAAGATGTTGGCTACAACTTTTGTGAAGAAATCAAAGTCAAAATCGAACTCAAAACATGCATGCAAGCTCTCACAAAGTTCTGGCTCAAACGGTTCATGCGAAAACAGCATGCAACTCAAGAACAAAACACATTAGCTTCACTCCCATGCCTCCAAATGTCCTAGATTTCGACCATACATGCAAGACATTGGTGCAAGAGTAGAAAGTGGATTCCCAACTTGCCTCTAGACCGAGCTAGCAATGAGCACACGGCGGTGAACGGGCGGCACATGGGCGGCGACGGGCGGACGGACGGCGAGCTCCTTCCTCCCTCTTGGCCTCACTCCTCTCGGCCTCACTCTCCCTCTCTCTCGCACGGTTCTCTCTCTCCCTCTCACTTGGCCGAACAACCGGCCACCTCTCTCTCTCCTCTTCCCTTTTATTTCCCCATTTCCTCATCATTTGCAATGATGAGCTTGCCTCACCAATGGCCAATGCATGCCATCTCCTTTTTGCCACTTGTCATGAGACATGCATGGGCTTGGGCTTTGGGAGCAATTGGGCCAGCAAATGGGGCGGCCACTCCTCCCCCTTCTCATGGTCGACGGTCACTTCATGGGCCTCAATGGGCCGGCGACAGCCCCATCCGTGGGCCTAATTGGGCCGACCAGCTTGGCCCACTAAAGATCCACTCTTGGGCCTAAGGCCCAACCTAACTAAAATCCATAATTCCACTTTTCAATTATTCATCTTTAATTTGTTCTTTTATAGGTTTCAAATTTTAATTTCACATGGCTTAAGAATAAATCATCCTCATAAATTTATCTTATAATACTAATTTAAAAACTCAAAATCACAAGCACACAACACATAGCCTTAAGAGAAAACTAATGGCTAACACATAAACCAAAGATAATTTCATTACCTAATTATGGGCTTTAATTTCTCTAGAGGATGTCTTGAATTTTGGGATGCCACAATCCCGGCCTATTTTCTTCATATTAAAAATATCCGAGAAAGTAGTTGTGTGTGGGAAGATGTCATTTCAAACCAGGAAAAATTGATACCTTCCTTTTTCAAACCCCACTTTGATATAATACTTAAAATCCATTTTCGGTGTCAAACCTGACACCTGGGATTTTCTGAATAAAATCCTTACTTTCACAATCACCACACAATTTCACAATTCAGCAATCAATTGCACAATCTAACCACATCACAGCAAATAAAGCCACGAATACTAGCATGACTGCTCTCTCGTATAGTTCCGGAAAATAATAAATAATTAAATCTTTTCCAAAAATTAAATAAATAATAATATTTCATTAAATAGTTATAATATAATTTATTATTAAATAATTAAATAAATTCGAAATAATTAATTAATATAAAATAATTAATTAAGGCCTAATTTAGATTACACTAATCTAAACATCTCATTAGCCCTAATTAATTATCCACTAAACTAATCAAACTACTTAATCTAATTAACTTACACTAAGCTAATCTAACCACCTAAACCTTACTTAACCTAATCTAAACATCCCTTAAGCATGATTAACCTCCTAAGCGAGGTTTAGAGGATAAACGGGATAAGTACACTATAAGTGCCAAAAGTTGTGTACGGCGCTCACTTTGGTGCCAAAAATTTCCATCGGATCACTTAAGTGCCAAATCGAAGGAAAAACAATCACTTTGGTGCCACCGGCAAGAGATTCCGGCCAAAATGATTACGTGGCTTTTATATTTAAAAAAAAAATAGAAATGGCTTTTAAACGACGTTGTTTTCCATCCTCCTTAAGAAAACGACGTCATTTTGCCGTCCTAAGTGGATGGCCTTACAAAAACGACACCGCATAACTCATTTTGGGATTTTTTTTTTTATTTGGAGATTGAAATTAGGGTTCCAATCCTTATCGGCTACCAACGTAGCTCGCTCGGCCATCGACCTAGCTCACTCAGCTGCCGTCGCTTGGCTGTAGCTTGAGGCATCCGAGGTTCCCGCACTTGAGCGAAATCAGCGCGAGTGCGTCGTCCTCACCGATGCTCAACGACTTGCACTAAGTCGAACTCGTGCTTTCTCGCGTGAGCTTCGTGAATAAGTCGAACTCGCGCGACCAGCCGCCGAGACCACGTCCGCAGCTCCGAGTGGGCGTGGAGGCCGAGCCTCTAGCAGCTCGACCTTCAATTGCGAGCCGCGTCGGATCACGAGGGAGCACTAGCCCCGGTCGCCGAGCCTAGGTCTTGGAACATGTAGGCCGAGGCACTCGTCGGGGAGATCGTAGATGGAGAGGGAGAGATCAGGGGTAGCGCACTTGTCGGCGGCCTCCCCGAGCATCGGCCAGATCACGGCCTTCGACTTGGCCGCCGAGTGGCCGTCGTCGAGGTCAAGGTTAGGGTCAGAGCTGCGGTCGCCAAGCGTGGGGGCCGTCAAGGATGACGACTGGCCAGAGATTTAGGGTTTTGAATTGGGGGAGACACACCAAATGGCGTCGTTTTGTTGTTTAAATGCTGGCTGTACTCTCCGGCAAGCCACATCAGCTCCAAAAATTAATAAAAAAGTGTCATGTCAGATTTCCGGCCAACTAGATTGGAGTTGGCACTAAAATGATCATTTTTCAAAGTTTTTGGCACTTAAGTGATCCGACGGAAGCTTTTGGTACCAAAGTGAGTGCCGTACACAACTTTTGTACCAAATTTGGTGTGTACTTATCCCGAGGATAAACTCACCGAATTCGCATGTCGTTGAGTTCACCACAAAGAGGATACGAAGGTGAGCGATATACTTGCCCACGGCGACACCAAGCGAGGTTTGGAGACACCTAAAACGGGCCTTGAAGCTTCCACGGCCTTTGCGGTCTTCAGCTATTGATCTTGGCTGGAGAAGATGGAATCGGTGGCTGGTTGGGCGAAGGAGAACCGATGAATGGCAGCAGTGGCTTGGAAGGCTTCCGGCGAGCTGGACGGCCACCACGACGGCTCAAGCAACGGCGGAGGGGCTGAGACATAGCCTGGATGCACGGACGGCGATGTTGGATGGCCAGGGACGCACGCGATAGCGAGCAGGCAAGTGGGCGAATAGCAGCAATCTAGTGGGCTTGTGGGTGTATGACCGAAGAGGAGGGAAGGTTGGATGGTTCTCTCTGGTTTTGCTGAGCTTTTCCTCTTCAACAACAATGGATAAAGCCTCAAAACAAGGAAGAAGAAGGCTATTGAAGAGGGGTCCCTTTTGGTGACCTTCCAAGAGCTCACACTTGTCAAAACCTCCTTTCACTTGCCCCCACCATGACAACCCATGACATCATCCAATCTCTCTCCTCAAACTTCCTCCACAATCTTGCCAATAGGTGCAAAATGTCCCTCCCCCCATAGCATACGAATTTTGGACATTTATGCATCAAATCCATTCAATTTCATTCAATTCCTCAACCAAACAATCCAAATTGAAGCTCATAAATTCATCCAATATAACCACACTTAAATTGTGACACCCCGAACCCTTCGTAGGTCGTCACCAGCGTCGGTATTACATCTTTCTATCATCTCCATCTCTTGGCTATATTAAGCCTTGCCAGATTACAGGCATTTTTTTTTTTTAAAGCGGTCCCATGCGCGACTCATAGCGGAAGCAAAATATACATCGTCATCTATCCCCCTTCTAACCCATGATACAAATACACACCAGCTACACATCAGGATTTTATATACGAACATCGACACTTTATTTACATATTCTTTTAAGATGGGACTCTTCCTTTCTCGGTTGATACAAAGCAAGAAAAAGCGAGGACTCTGCCATGCCCTGCCTAAAATCTCAAAAAGAAACTATCAACCCTCTACATCAAGCGCACAAACTCCCATCAAAGGTGTCGATTATCTACATCAAAAGCGGTCTAGCTCCTACTCCTCGCGTGCGATCTCACACCCATCCCGGTGCGTCAGGTGGTGGCGGCGGCAGCATCCCTCGCATAGCACCATCTCGACGGACGTGCACGGACAAAAACTCTTGTATGACGGGGCCCCCCCAGGCCGATATCATACATGACTAAGCATCGTACTCGGATAAAAGTCAATCCGGGTACCGAGGGACATCTATCTCGTCATCTCCACCTCGACGTCGACGGAATACCGTAAAACACGCCACGCGAAAAGCAGACAGGCGGCATAGTGCTAATCTGAAATGTTATCCCCAAAAGGGGTGAGTACAACCACTCAGCAGATAGGGAAATCCAATAACAACTCAGTGCAACGTGCATACCATCATACAATTCAGGCATCACTTACCTTTTTGATGACAAGCGTATTCATGCATCATCATAGCATACATATCATCATTAACCATGCATCACCATGCATATCACATCATATCATCATTGGCCATGCATCACCATGCATATCACATCATCATTAACCATGCATCACCATGCATATCACATCATATCATCATTGGCCATGCATCACCATGCATATCACATCATCATTAACCATGCATCACCATGCATATCACATCATATCATCATTGGCCATGCATCACCATGCATATCACATCATCATTAACCATGCATCACCATGCATATCACATCATATCATCATTGGCCATGCATCACCATGCATATCACATCATCATTAACCATGCATCACCATGCATATCACATCATAGATCAATTTCCATTTTTATTTATCAATTGATCCCCACATTATCTTTTCTCAAATCATCACCATCCCTTCGGGCAGAAACCTCCGACAGGGTATCATTATCAATCCTTCGGGCAGAAACCTCCGACAGGATTCCATGATCAATTTGATCATCACCCTTCGGGCAGAAACCTCCGACAGGGTTCCCAGCATTCCAGCCATCTCATGGCCACCGGGCTTCCGGCCCCCACATTCCGGGCATCTCGCACCTCAACTAGCATCACGAGGAACCTCCCTTCGGGCGAAACCTCCGACGGGGACTTCCGGTCTTTACCCTTCTAACCGGGGATCTCGCACCCCAATCCCGGCATCGCGAGTCACTCCCTTCGGCGTAAACCTCCGACAGGCTTCCGGCCCCCCACATTCCGGCATCCCGAAACTCCCGGGGAATCTCTGGAATTATGCCACTCGGCCACCAGATATCATCCTCCGCCACAACCTCTTACTCACATACCATTTTCCACTTTTTATCATCCTTTTCATCTTGTTATTTCATGGCATATGATTTACATACATGCATCACAATTCATGACCATTCACGCATCAATGCCATATAACAATACATCATAATTCATGATCATACATGCATCAATGTCATGTAGCAATGCATCATAATTCATGATCATTCATACATCGTGCCATATAACAATACCTCATAATTCATGATCATACATGTATCAATGTCATATAGCAATGCATCATAATTCATGATCATTCATACATCGAGTGCCATATAACAATACCTCATAATTCATGATCATACATGAATCAATGTCATATAGCAATACATCATAATTCCATAGTACTCATGGCCAATAAAATAATCCACATTTTATTTTTTTTATTATTTTTTTATTATATTATTATATTATTATATTATTTATTTTCATAAATGAATATTGTATTTAATATTTATGATTTTCCAAAAATCATAATCTTCGATCAATCCTTAAACAAACAATTAGAATCAGATTTCACATAAAATCCATGGCTAATTCGCATTTTACATAATTTCCCAAATTTCCACAAAATACACACAATATTCGGATCACGGCCAGATTGCACAGTTTTCGAATTAATTCAATTAAAATACTCATATGACCTCCGAAAATTCCCAAATTTTACAGGATGATAGACAACACATTTTCGTGAATTTTTCATGAAGAACTCTTAGCCAAATACTTTATAGATTAATTTATATAACTCCATGAAGCTTCTGGAACCTCTACCGTTTCGTCCAGAACGTACATCACCGAAAAACTCAGGTTTGGCCCATCAAATCTCTTTCGTTCCTTCTGAAATTTAAGTATGTTATGTAACAATGTGTCCTTTACAATCTTCATGAAGGGATCTAGGTCAAATAACCAGATTATGGTTACCATTTTAACCCATGACGTCTCGGGTGTCTCGGTTCGCTTCAACAGAACCATCCGTCTCAAAGATCTAGCCGATTCACCAAGTTATACTTGTTCTTTTTGCCTCATTTTCGAGTATGTTGTAGATTAGGGTGTTTCCTACAACTTTCAAGAAGACAACAAGGTGAGATCTCCAACAGAAATCGACATGCAAGCTAGAAATCGACAAAAGGTCAGTAGGAAATTCGCAGATCTAAAACCTCCGTGAAGTAGAACTTTTGACCCCTCATATCACCATCGTTTTCCATGAAATTCGAGTATGTCATACCTCAAGATGTCAGCTTCAACTTTCATGAAGAAACCGAAGCCAAAATCACACTCCAAGTACACATGCAAGCTCGAATAAGAAACTGTCTACCACCAACCGAGCGGAAACAGCCACACAACATGAACACATTCAACCTTTACTTCGATATTTCGCACAAATGACCCCTAAAAACGAACATGCAACCATCAAACAACATGCAAGAGAAGTCAAGAATCCCCCACTTGCCTCCAAGATGAACACACAGCAACACACGGCGGCGTAGGACGGTCGGACGGCGGGCGAACGGCGAAACACGGCGGCGGGAACTCTCGGCTCCACCTCCTCTCTCTCGGTCTCTCCTCTCCCTTTCTCTCGAAATCTCTCTCTCCCTCTCACTTCTCTTGGACGAAAATGGAGAAGCAACCGGCCACTCTCTCTCCAAATCCCCTTTTTATACTCCCCTAGGCTCATCATAGGTAATGATTGATCCACCACACCTATGGCCAATGCATGCCCATCATCTTTGCCACTTGTCATCTCTATTTTTGAATTGATTTTGGGTTAATGGGCTTGGGCTTAGGCCCAACCGGCCATTCCCCCTTGGGCTGGTCGAAAATCCTTCTTGGGCCCAATGGGCCAACTAGCTTGGCCCACCAAGCTTTAGGCTAATGGGCCCAAGGCCCATTTCGAAAATTCAACCCCTTTTTCCTTTTTTTTTTGCTTTTTTTTTGAATTCCTTTTAATTAATATTTCCAAACTCAAATTTCATCTTGGCCAAAACCTTGGGATATTTTAATTATTGCAATTCAAATCATATGGCCAAGCTTTTAAATTTAAATTTCCACAACACAAGCAAAATTCATCAAATTAAAAGACAAATTGGCTAAAGCATAAGCCATAAAAATTCTATTACCTAATTAAAGACATTTAACACACCTTAAGACTTGGCTTTGAATTTCCGGGATGCCACAATTCTCCCCTCCTTAGAGAATTTCGTCCTCGAAATTCAAGCACTACTCGCGCCTTCTCGAAATAAATAAGGGTACTTTTCCCTCATCTGATCCTCACTTTCCCATGTGGCTTCCTCCACATCATGATGTCGCCATAACACCTTAACCAATGGGATCTTTTTGGTCCTAAGAATTTGCTCCTTTCGATCTAATATCTGCACAGGCTCTTCACTATACCTTACTTTCTCATCCATTTTGATGGCTTCATGATCGAGTATGTGACCAGGATCCGGCTGGTACTTCCTCAACATCGATACATGAAACACATCGTGCAGATTTCCTAACTTAGGAGGTAACGCTAAACGATAAGCTACGTCACCTATCCTCTCCAGAATTTCAAAAGGTCCTACAAATCTGGGGCTTAGCTTACCCTTCTTCCCAAATCGAGATATCCCTTTCATTGGAGATACCTTAAGGAATACATGATCCCCTACACCAAATTCTAAAGGCCTCCTACGTCTATCTGCGTAGCCTTTCTGTCTACTCTGAGCTGTTCTAAGCCTTTCTCTAATAATATCAACAGCCTCAGTGGTAACTTGCACTAGTTCAGGTCCTGTCAACTTCCTCTCGCCCACTTCATTCCAACAAATAGGAGTCCTACATCTCCTTCCATACAATGCTTCATAAGGTGACATGCCTATACTTTTCTGAAAACTATTGTTATAGGCGAACTCTACCAAATGCAATCTTTCATCCCAATTTCCTTTGAAATCGATTGCACAAGCCCTTAACATATCCTCCAGTATCTGGATTACTCTTTCCGATTGACCATCTGTCGGGGATGAAAAGCTGTACTAAACCTGAAGCTTAGATCCTAACGCAATTTGAAGACTTTTCCAAAAATTCGAAGTGAACCTCGAATCTCGATCGAAGTAATGGTCACGGAACACCATGTAAGCGTACCACTTGACTTACATACATGTCCGCATACTTATCCATTGGGTAATCCATGCGAATCGCTAAGAAATGTGCCGACTTAGTCAATCGATCCACTATAACCCAAATGGAATCGTGACTACTTGATGTCCTTGGCAATCCTTGCACAAAGTCCATTGTTATATGTTCCCATTTCCATTCAGGAATGTCTAATGGTCTCAAAAGTCCTGCGGGTTTACGATGCTCCGCTTTCACTTGCTGACACGTCAAACATTGAGAGACATACTTAGCCGTATCTGTCTTCATACCATTCCACCAAAATTGCTGACGCAAATTTCTGTACATCTTTGTACTACCTGGGTGGATACTATAATTACTCTTATGTGCCTCCGACAAAATTTCCTTCCTTAATTCCTCATTATCGGGAACACAAAGTCGTCCTTGACATCTTACTATTCCATTATCAGAGATCTGAAATTCTGATCTTTTCCCTAAAGATACATCATCTTTCACTTTCAAAATCTCTGGGTCAGATTCTTGCAGAATTTTAATTTTCTGGATAATCTCTGGCTCAATCCTTAATGCACTAAGCATACCAGTGAGACAATCCACTTCCAACTTAAATTCGGAATTTGCTACCGATTCTAACAATTTCCATTCCGCCATCCTCAAACTAGCTATTTCTACGGCCGACTTTCGACTAAGAGCATCTGCTACTCTATTTGCTTTTCCTGGATGATATCTTATCTCACAATCATAATCCTTCAACAACTCCATCCACCTCCTTTGTCTCATATTCAACTCCTTTTGTGAGAACAAATACCTCAAACTTTTATGATCTGTATAGATCTCAAACTTTTCCCCATACAAATAGTGTCTCCATATCTTCAAGGCAAACACTATAGCTGCTAGCTCTAAATCATGCGTCGGGTAATTCAACTCATGGGGTTTCAATTGTCTGGATGCATAGGCTACAACCTTGCCATGCTGCATCAACACACATCCTAGTCCTTTGTGAGATGCATCACTATACACCGTGAATCCATCAGGTCCAGTAGGTATAGTCAGAATTGGAGCTGAAGTCAATTTCCTTTTAAGCTCTTGGAAACTCCTTTCACATTCTCCATTCCACTCAAACTTCACATTCTTTCGGGTCAATTTAGTTAAAGGTCCTGCTAGCCTTGAAAATCCTTCAATGAATCTCCTATAATAACTAGCCAATCCTAAGAAACTTCGTATCTCGCAGGTGTCGTCGGTCTCGGCCAATTCACTACCATTTCAACTTTTTCCGGGTCTCTTTTGCAATTCCTTTTCCGACACCACATGTCCTAAAAATACTATCCGATCCAACCAAAATTCACACTTACTGAACTTCGCATACAACTTATGCTCTCTCAGAGTTTGCAAAACTATCCTCAAATGCTGCTCATGCTCTTTAGGCCCTTTCGAATACACCAGAATATCATCAATAAACACAATCACAAACTGGTCTAAATAAGGTTGAAATATTCTATTCATCAAATCCATAAATGCAGCAGGGGCGTTAGTCAATCCAAATGGCATAACAAGGAACTCATAGTGCCCATAACGAGTTCTAAACGCAGTCTTAGGAATGTCCTCCTTCTTAATTCTTAACTGATGATATCCCGACCTCAAATCAATCTTAGAGAAAACTGAACTCCCCTGGAGTTGATCAAATAAATCATCAATTCTAGGCAAAGGATATTTATTCTTAATGGTCACCTGGTTCAACTGCCTATAGTCAATACACAAGCGCATTGATCCATCTTTCTTTTTCACAAACAAGACCGGTGCACCCCAAGGTGAAGCACTTGGTCTAATGAATCCCTTATCAAGCAGTTCTTGCAGTTGCACTTTCAATTCCTTCAATTCCACTAAAGCCATTCTATACGGGGCTTTTGATATTGGTCCTATTCCAGGCATCAATTCAATTTCAAATTCAATCTCCCGCTCTGGCGGTAATCCAGGCAATTCCTCAGGGAATACATCTTGAAATTCGTTAACTACACGAACTTCCTCGAAATTAGGCTCCTCCCTGGCATAATCTCTAACTATGGCTAGATACCCTTGACATCCTTCGTCAAGTAACTTACAAGCTTCTACGGCCGAAATAAGAGCTACAGGAAAATGGGTTTGACCTCCTAGAAATTCACAACTAGACTGATCAGGTAAAACAAATTGTACCACTCTTTTATAACAATCCATTCTAGCCCGATACTTACGAAGCCAATCCATTCCTATAATAACATCAAAATCATACATAGCCATTACAACCAAGTCTATTTCCATGTCCTTTCCTCCCATGGATATCTTACAATTTCCACACACCAATGTAGACAATACCATATCCTTTAAAGGCGTGGAAACACAAAGAGGCGTCTCAAGAGGCATAACTTCTATCTTATTCAAGCATCTATATCTTTCAGACACAAACGAATGCGTTGCACCCGTGTCAAACAATGCATATGCCTTTTCACCATTAATAAGAATCGTACCTGAGATAACATTC
The DNA here is from genome assembly GCA_016097485.1 of Eucalyptus sideroxylon x Eucalyptus melliodora. Classification (NCBI taxonomy): domain Eukaryota; kingdom Viridiplantae; phylum Streptophyta; class Magnoliopsida; order Myrtales; family Myrtaceae; genus Eucalyptus; species Eucalyptus sideroxylon x Eucalyptus melliodora. The sequence goes on from CM027827.1 coordinate 96,372, forward strand.
TTGGAAGCTTCCGCTTCCTCCCGGGTAATCGCATACACCCTTCCTTGTGCGTGAGTGGTCTCGAGGATTTCCTTGCGGATTTGACCCTAAAGCACTCGATATCCCCGTCGCACCGAGCCAACACTCACTTGCGACCTCTCTCGCGGGCAATTCCTCCTAAGATGACCCACTTGTCCACAGCCAAAACATTTCTGCTGTCCAGGCTGATAGGGTGCTCTCCCTATGTTCAGACCACTCCTTGCTCCTCCAAAATTTCCAAAATTTCCCTTCTTCTTCACATTCCAGGTCTGACCTTGACCAGAATAAGGTCTCTTCCCCTTTTTCACATCACTGAAACTCAACGGTTTCTTAAACTCAGACCTCTCCCTCAACAGCTCCTGCTCCACTAACTGCGCCCTTTCATAAATCTCATTATAATCTCTTATGTTCAAAGGCACCAACTGCTTTCTAATGTCAGTCCTCAGCCCTTTCAGGAATCTCTTAGCCTTCTCCTCCTGATCCTCAATCAATCTAGGAGCATATCTAGACAATTCAGAAAATCTAGCCTCATACTGATCTACAGTCAACCCCTTTTGTTCTAGCTGAACAAATTCAGTAATCTTCCTATCCTTAGCACAGTCAGAGAAATGCTTCCTATTAAAAGCTCTAACAAACTCTTCCCGGCCTAACATCGTACTGGTGGAAAGATTATGTCCTTCGAAGCTCTCCACCAAAACTTCGCATTTCCCTCCAATTGATACTCGCTAAGACTATTTTCTCAAAGATCGTGCAGTCCAACAGCCGGAAAATTCGTTCCATTCCATCAATCCATTGCTCCGCCTCCTCAGGACTTCCCATTCCATTAAACTTAAGTGGCTTCAGCTTCAAAAACTGCTCCACTAGTCCTTGAGTACGGCGTTCTGCTCCAGGCTGTTGCTGCGCCTGCCTCTCCATCAGATTTCCAATATTGGCTAATGCCTGCAGGATATCTTCCATTCGGGGTTCAGCCCTTGTAGCAGAGGCTTCAGCCCTCGATGGATGAGCACTTCCAGCTCGCACCATAACTCTCCTGCAATTTCAAGCATTGCCTCAGGAATAATCTGAGACTCACTGCCTCCACTCAAAGCTACTACTATCGCTACATAAGTAACATACACATGTTACTGGCACCCAAAGGCAATTCAAAACAAACTACTAGGTATCTACGAGTGAATTCTCATCACCCGTTATTCAATTATTTCGTTTTAGATCCTATGGTGTGTATTGTCATCATGTCTCCTCAATTCCAAATGAGGCTCCTTATCACTCCACCTATAACCATTCGCTCTGATACCAAAAAGAGGGCGGCTGTGACACCCCGAACCCTTCGTAGGTCGTCACCAGCGCCGGTATTACATCTTTCTATCATCTCCATCTCTTGGCTATATTAAGCCTTGCCGGATTACAGGCATTTTTTTTTTTTTTTAAAGCGGTCCCATGCGCGACTCATAGCGGAAGCAAAATATACATCGTCATCTATCCCCCTTCTAACCCATGATACAAATACACACCAGCTACACATCAGGATTTTATATACGAACATCGACACTTTATTTACATATTCTTTTAAGATGGGACTCTTCCTTTCTCGGTTGATACAAAGCAAGAAAAAGCGAGGACTCGCCATGCCCCGCCTAAAATCTCAAAAAGAAACTATCAACCCTCTACATCAAGCGCACAAACTCCCATCAAAGGTGTCGATTATCTACATCAAAAGCGGTCTAGCTCCTACTCCTCACGTGCGATCTCACACCCATCCCGGTGCGTCAGGTGGTGGCGGCGGCAGCATCCCTCGCATAGCACCATCTCGACGGACGTGCACGGACAAAAACTCTTGTATGACAGGCCCCCCCAGTGCCGATATCATACATGACTAAGCATCGTACTCGGATAAAAGTCAATCCGGGTACCGAGGGACAGTCTATCTCAGTCATCTCCACCTCGACGTCAGACGGAATACCGTAAAACACGCCACGCGAAACAGCAGGCAGCGGTATAGTGCTAATCTGAAATGTTATCCCCAAAAGGGGTGAGTACAACCACTCAGCAGATAGGGAAATCCAATAACAACTCAGTGCACCGTGCATACCATCATACAATTCAGGCATCACTTACCTTTTTGATGACAAGCGTATTCATGCATCATCATAGCATACATATCATCATTAACCATGCATCACCATGCATATCACATCATATCATCATTGGCCATGCATCACCATGCATATCACATCATCATTAACCATGCATCACCATGCATATCACATCATATCATCATTGGCCATGCATCACCATGCATATCACATCATCATTAACCATGCATCACCATGCATATCACATCATATCATCATTGGCCATGCATCACCATGCATATCACATCATCATTAACCATGCATCACCATGCATATCACATCATATCATCATTGGCCATGCATCACCATGCATATCACATCATCATTAACCATGCATCACCATGCATATCACATCATAGATCAATTTCCATTTTTATTTATCAATTGATCCCCGCATTATTTTTCTTTCTCAAATCATCACCATCCCTTCGGGCAGAAACCTCCGACAGGGTATCATTATCAATCCTTCGGGCAGAAACCTCCGACAGGATTCCATGATCAATTTGATCATCACCCTTCGGGCAGAAACCTCCGACAGGGTTCCCAGCATTCCAGCCATCTCATGGCCACCGGGCTTCCGGCCCCCACATTCCGGGCATCTCGCACCTCAACTAGCATCACGAGGAACCTCCCTTCGGGCGAAACCTCCGACGGGGACTTCCGGTCTTTACCCTTCTAAGGGGGATCTCGCACCCCAATCCCGGCATCGCGAGTCACTCCCCTTCGGCGAAACCTCCGACAGGGCTTCCGGCCCCCCACATTCCGGGCATCCTGAAACTCCCTGGGGAATCTCTCGGAATTATGCCACTCGGCCACCAGATATCATCCTCCGCCACAACCTCTTACTCACATACCATTTTCCACTTTTTATCATCCTTTTCATCTTGTTATTTCATGGCATATGATTTACATACATGCATCACAATTCATGACCATTCACGCATCAATGCCATATAACAATACATCATAATTCATGATCATACATGCATCAATGTCATGTAGCAATGCATCATAATTCATGATCATTCATACATCGTGCCATATAACAATACCTCATAATTCATGATCATACATGTATCAATGTCATATAGCAATGCATCATAATTCATGATCATTCATACATCGTGCCATATAACAATACCTCATAATTCATGATCATACATGAATCAATGTCATATAGCAATACATCATAATTCCATAGTACTCATGGCCAATAAAATAATCCACATTTTATTTTTTTTATTATTTTATTATTATATTATTATATTATTATATTATTTATTTTCATAAATGAATATTGTATTTAATATTTATGATTTTCCAAAAATCATAATCTTCGATCAATCCTTAAACAAACAATTAGAATCAGATTTCACATAAAATCCATGGCTAATTCGCATTTTACATAATTTCCCAAATTTCCACAAAACACACACAATATTCGGATCACGGCCAGATTGCACAGTTTTCGAATTAATTCAATTAAAATACTCATATGACCTCCGAAAATTCCCAAATTTTACAGGATGATAGACAACACATTTTCGTGAATTTTTCATGAAGAACTCTTAGCCAAATACTTTATAGATTAATTTATATAACTCCATGAAGCTTCTGGAACCTCTACCGTTTCGTCCAGAACGTACATCACCGAAAAACTCAGGTTTGGCCCATCAAATCTCTTTCGTTCCTTCTGAAATTTAAGTATGTTATGTAACAATGTGTCCTTTACAATCTTCATGAAGGGATCTAGGTCAAATAACCAGATTATGGTTACCATTTTAACCCATGACGTCTCGGGTGTCTCGGTTCGCTTCAACAGAACCATCCGTCTCAAAGATCTAGCCGATTCACCAAGTTATACTTGTTCTTTTTGCCTCATTTTCGAGTATGTTGTAGATTAGGGTGTTTCCTACAACTTTCAAGAAGACAACAAGGTGAGATCTCCAACAGAAATCGACATGCAAGCTAGAAATCGACAAAAGGTCAGTAGGAAATTCGCAGATCTAAAACCTCCGTGAAGTAGAACTTTTGACCCCTCATATCACCATCGTTTTCCATGAAATTCGAGTATGTCATACCTCAAGATGTCAGCTTCAACTTTCATGAAGAAACCGAAGCCAAAATCACACTCCAAGTACACATGCAAGCTCGAATAAGAAACTGTCTACCACCAACCGAGCGGAAACAGCCACACAACATGAACACATTCAACCTTTACTTCGATATTTCGCACAAATGACCCCTAAAAACGAACATGCAACCATCAAACAACATGCAAGAGAAGTCAAGAATCCCCCACTTGCCTCCAAGATGAACACACAGCAACACACGGCGGCGTAGGACGGTCGGACAAGGCGGCGACGGCGAGACACGGCGGCGGCAACTCTCGGCTCCACCTCCTCTCTCTCGGTCTCTCCTCTCCCTTTCTCTCGAAATCTCTCTCTCCCTCTCACTTCTCTTGGACGAAAATGGAGAAGCAACCGGCCACTCTCTCTCCAAATCCCCTTTTTATACTCCCCTAGGCTCATCATAGGTAATGATTGATCCACCACACCTATGGCCAATGCATGCCCATCATCTTTGCCACTTGTCATCTCTATTTTTGAATTGATTTTGGGTTAATGGGCTTGGGCTTAGGCCCAACCGGCCATTCCCCCTTGGGCTGGTCGAAAATCCTTCTTGGGCCCAATGGGCCGACTAGCTTGGCCCACCAAGCTTTAGGCTAATGGGCCTAAGGCCCATTTCGAAAATTCAACCCCTTTTTCCCTTTTTTTTTTTTTGAATTCCTTTTTAATTAATATTTCTAAATTCAAATTTCATCTTGGCCAAAGTCTTGGGATATTTCAATTATTGAAATTTAAATCATATGGCCAAGCATTTAAATTTAAATTTCCACAACACAAGCAAAATTCATCAAATTAAAAGACAAATTGGCTAAAGCATAAGCCATAAAAATTCTATTACCTAATTAAAGACATTTAACACACCTTAAGACTTGGCTTTGAATTTCCGGGATGCCACATAAATCCACATTTTTCCTTGACCATAGAACCAATCTTGGATCCCAAAAATGCGACCAAAAGTGGGCCTACCAATTTTCCCGAGCCAAAACGACCATATTTTGATTTTTCGCCAAAAAACTCGATTTGCAGAAAAATCCTCTGAAGATGAGTCAACGTTTCTAAAATGATTTGTGACATAATAGGACTTCCAATTTCTGAATTCGGTTTCAATTTCACAGTTAATTTCATTCTGGCGTGATTCTAGCGCGTCCTAATCTACTAGGTAACTTTTAGAAATTTTCGTGCATTTGACCTGTGGTTGATTATTTTCAAAACACAAAGTGCATCTTCGACACATTGGCGACTCTCGGTTGTTGTGAAAATTACAAGATTTCAATTGCAAACACAGGGTACCAAAACAACAGAAGAATTGGTCTAGTACCTATCGACAAGAATTGTGCAATTAGGTGGAATCACTCACACTCAGTCACATACCTTTGTCGAGTCGACCTATCTCTAATCTCTAATTGATTTTTAACTATGCAGATTAACTCGGTCGAGAAGTCGTTTCCTGGTCAAATTCTCAAGTCTGATGCGTTAAAATCTCTTAACGACTTCACTAGATAGACTAGTTATCTCGTGAGTGGCCAACTTAGATAATGGAACTATAAGTGCGTAGATGAAATGCCCGACTCATTCAATTGAAAATAGAATTGGAAAATCAGGATGTCACAGCTATTCTCAGAGCTGATCACTCGTGAGATAACTAGACTATTTGGGGAAGTCATTAAGAGATTTTAATGCAATAGACTTGAGGATTCGACCAGGAATTGGCTACTCAACCGTGCTCATTTGCAGAGATCATTACGGCACAGTTAAAAATTGATTAGAGATCAAAGATAGGTCAGTTCAACTAAGGTGCGTGGTTAAACATGGGTGATTCAACTAAATTGCAAAATTATCGTCAATCGGCATTAGATTTATTTTTCTATCGTTTTGGCACCCCGTGTCTATATTTGAAACCTCGATATTTTTACGACCACCGAGAGTTGATAATGTGTCGAAGATGTTCATTGTGGCTCGAAGAAAAATCGACCACGGGTCAAATGCACTAAAAGTTTTCGAAAGCTACCCAAAGTAGCCTAGGTTATGCTAAAACCGCGCCGGATTGAAATTATCCACGAATTTGAATCCGATTTCATAAATTGAGAATTCTATCATGTCACAGTCATTTTAGGAACGTTGACTCGTCTCCAAAGATTTTTTCAGAACCGAGACTTTTTGGGAAAAAGTCGAGGTAGGGTCATTTTTGTCCGAATATTCGGAGGACAGTTTTTATCGCGAAATTAGGAAGCAAGTGGGATCAATTGGCTAGGAAAAATACCAATTTGATTATTGTTGGTTGAGTTTTTTAGGGCCCATTGGTGTTGATTCAAGGAGGAATTAGTGTCCAATTGAAGCAAAATCAATCAAAATTCGTATGCCCCCATGGACCCAACATTTTGGACCAACTCAAGTCTTCTAGAAGGGGTATTTGTGGCTGAATTTTGCTAAGGAAAGCCAACTGGACAGGTTGGACCGGTTGAGGGAGACAAGAAGAGGATAAGTGAGAGACCAACTGGTCCCCTTACCCCCTCCCTCTCTCCTCTACCCCAAAGCTGTCGACCACCCTTCATCTCCCCCTCCCCATTGCTGTTTGAAGCCCGAATCCCGGAGAAGCCGTGGAGTAGCCCTCACCGGGTCATTACCGCACGCCGTCGCACCCTTCGCGTGCTCGCCTACTCACTATGAGCCCCGTCACCCCAACCGTCTCCTTCCCATCTCCACCATGTGCCCAGGAGATTCCTTGAGCCGTTCGAGCTCACCTCGCCGTCAACGGAGCTCCCCTCGCCACCGTGAAGCCTTGCCAAGTTCTGTCAAGCACTACTGCAAGCTTTTAATTAGATTAGATTAGCAATTTAATTAATCTTTATCGCATGTTAGGTAGTTAGAGTAGTGTGATTAGGGCCTAGACAAGCTCTAGTATTTATCTAGAGTGGTTCGAAAATTTTTTGGACTCGTCTCGACTTTTAATTAGGCTTTACAGGCCTAAGTCCTTTTTATCGGCATTTATTAATTATTTGCTGTATTTATTTAATTAATTAATTATTTTTCAGAAATTAGACTAGAATAACCGATGACCGGAATTTTATGCTGATTGTAATTGTGTAATCTATTTATTTAACTGATTGTTATTTGGCGCAAATTGAGTGTGATTGGTGATTGTGGGTAATTATCTCAAAAATTGATAATGTTGGTAATTATTTGGAAAATAACCGAGCATCGTTTATAGAGCCAAAAATATGTTTTGGACTGTGGAAAATTGGTGGGATTTTCAAAAGTGAAAATATTGTATTTTGACTAAGGCCGACCGTTTACCCACACACGATTAAATTTTATCGGGTATGATAAAAATGATGAATTGGTTATATGGTTCGAGTGGTATATTATATCAACCTATGGGTTGATATGTCAGTTTAGATAGAGAGCAGTATATTGATATACTATATCAACCTACGGGCTCTGATGAGTCAGTTAGAGTGAGCAATATACCTTATCGGCTTAAAGTGAGCAATATTACTTGTTAGCTTAGAGCGAGCATTATTAGTATACTATATCAACCTATGGGTTCTGATATGTCGATTAGATAGAAAGAGTATACTATTTATCAGCTTAGTGTGAGCTATACTATCTATTATCGGCTTAGAATGAGCAGTCCTAATATGATTGGACTTATAGGATAGTATTGAGTGGGCCGACCAAGAAAATGTTGTGATGACTTGTAATCGACTAGGTCGATTGATCGATGATTCGATTTGAGTTCTGGATTTGATTTGATGATGTGATTCAATGATTGTATGAATTTAATTCACTTGCAAGAAGGAATTGAGACCAAGGTAAGTCCTCTGACTCGTGATTGTGCTTAGGCAACCTTTGGTGCGTATTTTCGTCCTAGTGGGGTCTTAGGGGGTTGAACTTGCTGAGACGTCATCTCACCTCATCGTGGGATATCATTTTCAGGCCCTTAGATGATAGCTCCTACTGAAAATTTTGGAAAGCAGAAAGAAATCACAGAACAGAGTAATTTCATTCCATTTCACGGGGGCCCTAGGGGATGGGAGTACGAACTTATACGATCTATGGTTTGGGTCGAAGCGGGTTTATCCCAACGGTACCCTATCGATACAGGTCATGGTACCGTTAAGATCGTGACGGCCATAGAGGGCCCCATACTAGAATGTGAGATACCTTTGTATGTGATGAATGTCGCTTTTGGGAAAGACACCGCAGATCCTCCAGATGGTTCAGTTGTAGACGCGATCGACCCTAAGCTTGAAGATCCCGAATCTCCAGTGTATTCCGCTGTAGGCTCCAACTGGAGTGTGGAGGGAGATGATGAGGAGGATGATGATCGATAGTTTTGGGAAAGCCCCCCATGTTGTAAACATTATAAATAGACCAGCTTGTATTACATACAACATGGCTTGTATTACATACAACATGGTTTGCCATGTATATATATATATATATATGAGTGTGGTTGTGTTTTCTGTTCAAAAATTTATGGCCCTACTTTTCTATCCCATCTTATTGTTGTCTAAGGATTTATTAATCGTTTCCACATGCGTATTAAAATGAATGGGCAGGCGATGCGTCTTGGGACGTTGCTATTATATCAACCAAGTAGGGATGGGCACGTGCTCGGAGGATTGGGGCGTGATAGCTTGTATTCGTGATTGGCATGTTTCTTTGGAATAAGTGATCGCTAACTGTTCATTCACTTGATCTTAACCAAAAAAAAAAAAAAAAACGGTTCATTCACTTGATCGATTGGTTGAGAAGTAAGACTTAAATGGCTTGCTTGTATGTGACACCAAGGGAGAATCTTGAGAAATCACCTAGAATATCTTCTTTAGGGACTTACAAGCGTTATTGGCCATGTGAGAACACAAATGGTCAATAATGGCTATAAAGTCATAAAATAAATCAGGTAGGTGTTTAGAGGAACCTACACATGAATTGCAAAGGCCAATTCTGAAACTCAAATTTAGTTGATTTTAAACTTTGCTTCACTTGATTGATTACTCTTGATCCCATACCACGCTTTTAATTGTTTTGATGTGCATGATTGTTTCTTTCCATCTATAATTTTTAGATTAGGATTAGAATAGGATCCTAAAGACAAAGCTGACATGAAGAAGATGGAAGGTCCATGTCCATTCCGACCATAATTTTGTACCATTCATTCTGGACATATGTCTCGAGTTTCCTCATTTGTATAAACACTCAACAAGCTGCGGGTTTTTTCTTTTGCTTACCTTTTATTGCTTGTATTTTTTTTTTTAGGATTGCGTGATAGATTTACCACTTTACTTGATTGTTTACTTACTGTTTTGTACTTTAAATTTAATTGTGTTCTTTCTTTTATCTTACTTAGAAATAAAATGGCACAAAAATGACTTTCCACACATGGTCGCTTAGTTTAGGATAAACAATCCCAAAAATGTAAAAGGAAATGCATGGACACCTTAGGTAATGGTTTTATGTGATGGGCTTAAGGCCCGTCCGCCCATGTTGGGCCTAAAAGCCCGGCCCACAAGATTAGGGCCCATGGATGGAGGGATATGATGAAGGGGTACGTTTCTATTTTGGAGGAGACGTATATAAAGGAGGAAAGAGAGGGAGGATGCACCCTTTGGCATTTGTACGTATGTTCCTCTCCCTCTCTCCCTCCAAAAGAAAACTAAGGCTAAAGGCGACGCCGTCTTCCCTTCAAGGCTAATCGACGTCATCGGATCGAACGGGATCGGTTTTCTCTTCCTCTTATCGGCGTTGGTGTTTAATCTGTGGCTAACAAGGTACGCTCGATTCTGTGGTGTGCTTTAAGATCGGTGATACATGTTTTTCCTGGGTTTATCTTCCGCATTCGTTTTAAGGGTTCGATTTAGTGTCGAATCTGGTTTTTGGGAATCCTACAATCACAACATTGGTATCAAAGCCCTAGTTCATGTTTTCCCGATCCCTTACATGTTTATGAATGTTTTTTGATTGATTTTTCGTGAAAATAATCGGACGACATGGACCGGGGCGAAAAATCCCGACACCCGAGCACTGTTCATCCATTTTTTCAAGTTTCTGTAAGTCCAAATCGATTTCTAAAGGCATAGGGTGAAAGAGCTCGTCGAGACGAGTCCGTCGACATGTCGTGCGCCGCCGGGCGACGCCGGACACACCCACACGCGCGGCCAGAAGCCGCTGCATGTCGGTGCCACGCGCCTGAAGCGCTAGCCCAGCCAGTGTGTGTGCCACACGTGCCGGTCGGCGAACCGGCACATGCACAACGGCGCTGGCTGGCGAACCGGCACGCGCCGGTTGGTGAACCGATGCGTGCTGACGTCACCATGACGTCACCCAACGGTCGGTAACCGTTGGGATGACGTCATCGATGACGTCATTACCCGCGATAGTTGGCCGGCCAGTCATCGACCGGCGACCCTACCCAACCGGCAAACCGGCCTGACCCGAGACGCGACCCGACCCGAGATCCGACCGGTCACCCGCGCGTGCGAGGCACGTGCTGAGTTGGTTCGTCTGACCCGGCCCGACCGGTCCAACCGGTCCGACCGCCTCGTCCGGTCCAACCGGCCCGACTCGCGGCCCGTTGACCCGTTGATTGACGACCATTGACCATTGACTGACGACCGTTGACCGTTGACTGTTAACAAAAAAAAAAAGAATCTGTTTCTTTTTTCAATCATGTCTATGTGGGTTATATGTAATCCATTGTTTATTATGCATTTGTTGCATGAATCATGGAAAATTATGTATTTTCCCTTATGTACATTATGGATTATAAGTAATCCATTTTTAGTTCTGCATTTGTTGCAGGAACTATGATGCGTTATGCACGGATACCTACAATCCCGAGAACGGACGAGGGAAGTGCAAGACTTAAAAGGCTGATGACAGAGTTAGCTAATTATCGGTGGCATGATGGTGATTTAGTATCACACGTGGTCATGGTCAATCAGATGATACAGGAAATCATCTGGAATGGTTATCTTATGCCAGATTTTGAGAAGGTGCCGGCTTTGATGAACACTCTTCCACCTGAATGGCAAGTAGTGTTAGATCGGCTATGGGAGGTCAACGTGGTCCCGGGTTATAGGAGGCTAGTGGTAGCTTTTGTAAGAGAGTACTATAGGATTGAGTTAACCAAAACTTTAACTCTTAGATTGAGCGCCACATGGCGTAGAGTGAATGCTCCTTCGAGGCGACATGAAAGCTCTCCAAAAGTTTTTCCATGGTTGGCAAATGTGCCTTCAAATTTCTTGGATATTTTGAATGATAGATTAGAAGGAACATTCCCTATTTATTTCTTAGATTAGTTTGAGATGTTTTTGGGTGTGAATATCTCTTTCTATGTTGATATTTTTCTTTTTATATATTACTTAGTGTAATGGATAGTTGTATTATGTGAAAGCATTATTATTCTATTGGATGTCAAATATTATTTGTTTTCTGTTATTGTTGACTGCTGTGGGTAGTTCATAGAAGTTTTTGTAACTTCATAGAATTTATTTTGCATAAGACAATTATATTAATAATAATTTTGAGTTAGGATTTTTGGAGGATGATTGGAAACATAGTGACCTTTTGATTCTGAAACCTTACTTGAAATTGTTCATTGATATGATGGGTCTGTGCAAAGTGGATGCATAAATGATAGGCATTAATTATTCGTGCATATATGTATGATGTGTTCAGATCGATGGTTTCAGCAACTAAGAACGTAATTGCTGATATGAACGGCAACAATTGTGAAATATTGAATATGAAGATTCAATATGTGCTGGAAAAGCAAGAAGCACTAGAAGCTCTTGACCATGTTATGGAAGATCTTGAGGATGCTATGTGCCACCTTGAGCTAGTAGAGGACTACTTAACGGCATTTAAGCCGAAAATAGAAATTTGCAATGCTGGTTCTAGCTCAGAAAGGGCTTTGAGCTCTAAGCACAAGCGTATTGATTCGTTCAATATGTGGGAATGCAAAGGATCAAGTCCTTATTGCAAGAAATCAAGAGTTAACCAACACAAAAGAGGAAAACGTCCTCAAGTGAAGAAAATGTCAAGGGTGAGGTGTTACAATTGTGACAAGAAAGGTCACTATGCTTGCAACTATTGTGAGCTGAAAAAAATAAACACTTTTTGTACATTTGAGAACTTTCCTTATGTGTCAAGTTCTGTATTATTGGCTGAATCCAATCCTTTGTGGACTGTAGATTCAGGAGCGACAGACTATATAGCAAAGGATAGAGAATCCTTTGTGGAATTCCGATGATACCAACTAGAACTAAGTGGATCTATGTGGGAAATAACTCCAGAGCTGAAGTTAAAGGAATTGGCACCTGCCAATTGAACATGCGTGGTGGACGCACCTTGTTCCTACATGATGTTCTATATGCTCCGGAGATTCATCGAAATTTAGTGTCTGTTTTGGTGTTGGTTAAGCTTGGTTTTAGTGTGAACTTCCGTAATAGCAGTGTAGATTTGTATTTGGATACAAACTACTATGGTTGTGGTTATTTTCTAAATAATTTTATTGTACTAAATGTTGACTGTGGTGATGTCAATATTTGTTATTCCCTTGTTTCACGTCTTCTACTTCATATGATAATGATGTGAATATGTGGCATGCTAGACTTGGTCATATTGGCCAACAACGTATGAATAGACTAACCAAAGAGGGCTTGTTGGGTAACATTGAAAAAGTCGATTTGCGTATATGTGAGCATTGCCTAGTAGGAAAAATGACAAGGAAACCATTTGAAAAAGGTAAAAGAGCTAAATTTCCTCTGTATTTAATCCAATGAATGTGAGAAGAAGGCATGGGGCTGTTTATTTCATCACTTTTATAGATGATTATACTCGATTCGGATATGTCTATTTGATTTCTCATAAATCTGAAGCATTATGTTGTTTCAAAAGGTTTATGAACTTGGAAGAAAATCAATTAGACAAGAAAATAAAAGCATTGAGATCCGATCGAGGTCGAGAATATTTATCTGATGAGTTCAGAAAATTATGTGATGAAAAAGGAATAGAAAGACAGTTGTCTATTCCATATACTCCTCAACAAAATGGTGTTGCGGAGAGAAGAAACAGAACCCTATTGGAAATGGTTAGGTCCATGATGGCGCATGCTAACTTACCTATTACTTTTTGGAGTGATGCGTTGTTAACTGCTGCCTATATACTTAACCGGGTGCCTTCCAAATTAGTTACTTCCACTCCATATGAGTTATGGACAGGTAGAAAATCGGACTTAAGTTTTCTTAAGCCATGGGGTTGTGCTGCCTATACTCATGAGTCTCTCACAAGTTTGGGAAATTGGGTCCCAAAGGAAAGAAGAGTATTTTAATGAGATACTCCGAACACTCGAAAGGGTATGTGTTCATAGGTGAGCAGGAAAGTGGGAGTATAACTGAATTTGAATCACGGGATGTCACATTCTTAGAGGATGAATTTTCTAAGAAGGGCGAAATAGGTGAAGATTATTCCCTATTTGAAACCTTGGATCAAGATAATGAACTTAATGGAGTTCGTCCAAGTGGGAGTAATATGAGAAGTGATGAATCTAATTCAACTCATTCTTAATTACAACCACATGATGAGATGATATCATCATTATCTAATCCTAGTGGGAGCATAATGGGGAATGATGTGCAAAGTGTACAATCTCCCATACGGTGAACAAGTCGCCAAAGTATTCCCCGTCGACGTTTTGACATTGAAGGGGAAACTTTTATGATTGCTCCACAAGATGAGGATGAGCCAAGAAATATTAATGAGGCTCTAAATTGCCCTAGTAAGAAAAAATGGATTTATGCAATGAAAGAGGAAATTGAGTCAATGAAGTCAAACCAAGTTTGGACCTAGTTGATCTTCCAAAAGGACACAAAGCTATTGGGAACAAGTGGGTTCTCAAAATAAAGCGAAAAGCTGATGGCTCGATAGAAAGGCATAAGGCTCGCCTTGTGGCGAATGGGTATAATCAATAGGAAGGAATTGATTATGAAGAAACATTTTCTCCTGTAGTGAGATTTACCTCGATTCGCATTATTCTGGCAATAGTGGTTAGTATGGATCTTGAGTTACATCAAATGGATGTAAAAACTGCTTTCCTCAATGGAGAATTAGAGGAATAAATATATATGGAACAACCTACTGGTTTCATTAAAGAAGGCCAAGAAGAAAACTTTTGAGGTTGATATATGGCCTTAAGCAATCGTCAAAGACAATGGTATATACGTTTTTATAATGCCATAATGGCATATGATTTTACAATGATAGATGAGGATCATTGTGTTTATATCAAAAGATCCAAAGATCAATTTGTGATTATATCATTATATGTTGATGATATACTAATTGCCGGAAGCAATATGGAGTTTGTTAATACTGTCAAGAGTTGGTTGTCTTCCAACTTTGAGATGAAGGATATGGGTGAGGCTGCATACATTCTTGGAGTTAAGATTTCAAGAGATCGTTCGAAGAGATTGTTATCTCTTTCACAAGAAACATATATAAATAATGTTCTTGAACGATTTCATATGCAAGATTGTAAACCCATTGATACTCCTATTGCAAAAGGTGAAGGATTGAGCCATAGATTATGTCCAAGGACTCCACAAGAGAAGGAACAAATGAAACATGTTCCTTATGCTAGTGCTGTTGAGAGCTTGATGTACGCTATGATGTGTACAAGACCTAACATATGTTTTGTAGTTGGAATGGTGAGTAGATACCAATCCAATCCAGGTCAAGCACATTGGAAAGCCGTTAAGAGAATATTGAGGTATCTAAAGGGACTGCTGATTATACGCTGAGTTATTAAGGAAAGGATCTGCGACTCTAAGGCTATTTTGATGCTGATTGGGGATGAGATTTAGATGAAAGAAAATCTACCTCTGGGTTTGTTTTCTTACCGAATAATGGCACCATATGTTGGAGCAGTAAGAAACAAAAGTGTATAGCCTTGTCCACGATGGAAACTAAGTTCGTGGCATTATCAGCAACAATATAAGAAGATGTTTGGCTTAAGAGATTATTGGATCATTTAGGTGTTATTGGAAGTGCTGCAAATTCATTGTTGGTTAACTGTGATAGCCAAGCAGCAAAAGCGTACACCAAAGATCCAAAATATCATGGCAAGACCAAACATATAGATACCAAGTATAACTTTGTCAAAGATATGATTGCACGAAAGGATGTGAACTTACAGTACATATTACGCATAGAATGGTAGCAGATCCTATGACAAAACCAATACCTAGAGATGTGTTTTGTGGCCATATGAAATCTCTAGGATTGCGTAGAGTCTAATGTACTGGATTGTAATTTCCCTGAAGTGTTCACATTTGATGAATTTGTGTTTTCATCATTAATGCCTATGAATCTTTGTTTGATCTTTATGCATCTTAATGCTCAGTGCATTACTTTAAGTTGAGAAAGTATGTTGGACAGATATAAGATTAGCCCACTCACACGGGTAATCGCCTCTATTTACTGTGTGATAAATAGAGATGAGACTGTTTTTAAGCTTATTATCTTGGTGATAATTGAGAGCTCAAGTTTAAAATACGTATGTCGCCTTAATTGAGTGTTAAGATGAGGACATTATACTTACTATGTCCGAAAGTAAAATAACCCACATATTTTACTTTATCTATCTATGATGTAAGATGTGAGTTATGATGAATTTTGTGAATGAGTAGATACGTGAACTCAAGTTAGACAATGGGTATGTCTGAATTAACATCTATACGGTATTGAAGGTGTAGACATACGCTCCATGGGAAAGGAGTTAATACCGTAATACGTATTTCATACTACGTATGCATGAAACGACCAATAAGAGTGGCAAAAGTTTTGATCTCGACTTTTATGTCGTGTGAGACTCTTGAGGAAAAGAGTTCCTCAATTTTAGTGCCCTCATGACTTTTACTTATTCTCAAGATTTCTATTTAGTGTTTGCTATCTTAGGATGTTGCCAATGGTCATGAGTTGATTCGATCTAATGGGACATTTCTAGAAAAGCAAGCTAAACTGAAATTGAGAGTTTGAAGGAAAGAGGAAGATCGAATTTGGAGAATCACATTGTAGTTTTGTATTTACTAGTTGACCAATTATGACTGTCTTTGGGATAATCATAATTGTGTATACAATATATATCATTATTTAAAAGAGATCAAGAAAGATATAAATGTGATCGATTGATCTAGGATACTGCATACTAAATCTATTCAGGATGTGATGCCCATTATGAGTTGCGATATATTCCTAAGAGATGTATAGCAATGAGCTCTCAAAGTATGCTGGTCGCACAGATTATTCACCTGTATGAATGTTGAAGAGAGGTAAAGAGAATCATGTTCGGCCCACCATGTGCGAGTGGGAGATGATGGTTTTATGTGATGGGCTTAAGGCCCATCTGCCCATGTTGGGCCTAAAAGCCCGGCCCACAAGATTAGGGCCCATGGATGGAGGGATATGATGAAGGGGTACGTTTCTATTTTGGAAGAGACGTATATAAGAGAGGAAAGAGAGGGAGGACGCACCCTTTGGCATTTGTACGTACGTTCCTCTCCCTCTCTCCCCCCAAAAGAAAACTAAGGCTAAAGGCGACGCCATCTTCCCTTTAAGGCTAATCGACGTCATCGGATCAAACGGGATCGATTTTCTCTTCCTCTTATCAGCGTTGGTGTTTAATCTGTGGCTAACAAGGTATGCTCGATTCCGTGGTGTGCTTTAGGATCGGTGATACATGTTTTTCCCGGGCTTATCTTCCGCATTCATTTTAGGACTTCGATTTAGTGTCGAATCCAGTTTTTGGGAATCCTACAATCCCAACAACTCCAAATTGATACACTCGTGATAATTTTATTTTAGAATTTGCTATGGCATTTCCGATTCATGATGGGAAGTTGATGTCTCAATTTTTATAATAAAGCCACTTCTCTTGTCCTGTCTTCTCCATCGTCGGCCACCAATTGATAACATAGACACAGCCATGTGACAAGCACGAAGAAGATACTTGAAAGGATTGGCCGTTTGAAAAGGTGCACCTCCCTGGGTTCTTGGAATTGTTTTTTTTTCAATTGGTCTCTACCTTATTATTTTTAAATCCATCAACTTTATTGACCACGAACTGAATACTAAACCTGTTGCGAAGTTGCCTGTATGCATTTTTTTTTATGGCAAATGGGTCATATTTAAATATGTGAAGTGTAATACTTTTCAAATAATAATCTTTGAATTTGCCACAGCATGTCCTATTCACGATGGGGAAGTTGTTGTCTCACAATTTTTATGATATGGCCACTTCTCTCCATGTTGGAAATAATCTATTGCCAATTGTAGTTGATGTCTGAACCGATCGTTTGAACTCCAGATTAGATCTGAATATTCCAAAACTCCTTGAATCTTTTGGTCAGCTATGTCAATTTTATTGATTGTAAATTGGACGCTGCATCTGCTGCGAAGTTGCCTATACGCATTTTTTTTTTATGGCAAATGGGTCATGTTTAAATATGTGAAGTGCAATAGCTTTCTAAATAATAATCCTTGACGTCGCCACAACATGTCCTTTTCATGATGGGAAAGTCAATATCTCAAGATTTTTATATTAAAGCCACTTTTATCCAAGTTGGAAATAATGTGTTACTATTGTCGTTGATGTTTAAACCAATCACTTGGACTCCGTGTTTGTAACAACCCCGACTCCATCTCTAGAGTCTTGAGTGGCAAGTGTTATTTTTGCAACGTCCCAGGCTCGTCACTGTCCTGATTCTTTTTATCTAGTTATTAAACACATGTGGAAGTGTGAACAAACTTCCTGGACAAACAACAACTGGACACTAGGATATACATAATAGAAAACACATTTCTTTATATTATAATAGTACATTTACAAGCCCTTTCTCTACAGGCCTTTTTTCCTTTTTTACATCACACTACAGGTATCCACATAGGCCAAAGGAATTCCTATATCCTCTAGCGTGACTGTAACTCCCAAAACTGACATGAGATTTCTGTGCCTACAAGTCTGAAAAAAAAAAAAAAAGGGAGTGAGTTGAGGACTCGGTAGGTAAAATCACTAATCCTCATCTAGGAGGCATGTAGATAAATAGCAAACTGTTACAATTCCTCGACTATTTGCATATGTTCATACAAACTTATCTTCAATGCATAACCCACTTTTAACTTACCAAACAAGGTATGATCTAACCAATGCACATCGATCTTCCCGCGAAACCGGGCATTGTCTCATCCCATTGAGCACGGCAACGTCCACTCGACGCACATCGAGGACGGCATTCCCGAAGGAGCTTCGGTTCGGCCTCTACCGCAATCTGGCATCTATTGATAGGGCATCCCATATAGGGGCATCGTCCACCCGACGCACATCGGTGATGGGTCCTCATTACCATCACAAGATTATTCAATTCCGGCCAAGGACATTGTGCTTTGCACTCAAACGTCTCAATTAAGATAACGTACTTGGCCTATTTTCTTCGTATTAAAAACACTTGGTAAAATCATCATGTGTGGGTACACGGTCAGATCGAATCAGAAAAAGTGATATCATTCCTTTTAAAATCCCACTATTTGATATAGTATCTAAAAACATTTACGGTGTCAAAACCCGACACTCGGTATTTTTTAATTAAATACCAAAATTTCACAATTTTGAAATGAATACTTAAAATTCACAATCATCACTCAATTGCACAATTTAACAATCAATTGCATAAACTGATCACACCACGACAATCAGCATGAAATTCCAGTCACAACCTATCCTGGTATAATTTTAGGAAAATAATACATGATTAAATAAATTACAAAATCAATTGAATAAATGCAAAATAATCTAAGAAATGCCTAATTAAGCTAAATATGCTTATCTAACTAACTAAACAGGCCTAGAAAAATAATATACCTATCCACATAAATCAAGCAATCTAATTAACCCTTAACTAATCTAATCTAACCACATAATTGGCCTAATTAATCAACTAAACGACTAATCAATCTAAACTAACCACCTAAAGCAAGCTTAGCCTAATCTAATTACCTACTAAGCATAATTAACTCTCTAAGTAGAGTTTAGCAAGTAACTCGCCGATTTTGCAACCGATGAGTTCACGACGACGGCGACGCCAAGGAGGCCGGGAAAGGCCTAGAAAAGGCCCACGAAGCCTTACGGCCTAGCTGGAACTTTCATTCAGTCCAAGGCCCGAAGAAGCTGGCTGAGCGTCTCAGTTGGCGCGAAAACAGGAAGGCGGGACTAGGCAGCTTGGACGGGCGGTGGAGGAGCTCGACGGTGATGGTAGGCGTGTGAGCGGGAAGGCCCCGCAGGCGACAGCGACAGTGTACGACGGGCGCAGGGGAGCTCAGACAGGCTGTTGCTGGCTTCCTTAGTGTCTTGGCTGGCTTTCTCTAGTTCTTTGAGCTCTTAAACGCAACAACAATGGAGAAAGGAGAGGCAAGAAGGAAAAAGAAGAAGGCTACAGCTGGAAAGGAGGGAACCAAGCATTCAATGCACTCCAAAATGTCAAGAACACTCAAGTGGTTAACCCCACCACCTTCAGCCATATCCACAACCCACTTTCCCTCACCAATCTTCCTCAATTAATCCATCCAATGGGTCCAAAAGGTTGCTGCCCCCTTGGCATACGAATTTGTACATTTCCTTCTTCAATTTCACTTTAGTTTCACTTCAAATTAATCCAAATGGCGCCCAAAAATTATGCCAAGGTGTCCACATACATCCCATGATTTTTCCTCATCAATTGAACCAATTTGATGGCCAAAAGTGCGCTAGAAAATGGTCCTCTAATTTTCCCGATCCAAAAACACCAAATCTTGAATTTTCACCAAAAACTCGGGTTTGCAGAAAATCTGCAGAGGATGAGTCAACATTCCTAAAATGAATCGTGACATGACAGAATTTATCAGTTCAATTTTGCGGTTAATTTCAACCGGACGCGATTTTAACGTGACCTAACCTACCGGGTAGTTTTTAGGAATTTTTAACGCATTTGACCCATGGTCGATTATTTTCGAGCCACATTGTACATCTTCGACACATTGGCAACTCTCGTTGTCATGAAAATCTCGAGATTTTAAATACGGGCGCAGGGTACAGAAATGACAGAAAAATTGGTTTAGAGCCGTTTGATAGAAATTTTACAATCAGGTGGAGTCACCCACACTTGAATCACATACCTCTGTCGAATCAACCTATCTCCACTCTCTAATCGATTTTGACGATGCCGTATTGACCCTTACAGATTAGCATGGTCGAGTAGTCGATTTCTGGTCGAATTCTCATGTTTATTGCGTTTAGATGCCTTAACGGCTTCACTTGATAGACTAGTTATCTCGTGAGTGATTAGCTTAAGGAAACGAACTATAGGTGTGTCAATGAAATACCCAACTCATATCATCGAAAACAGACTTGAAAATTAGACTAATGCCCAACTCATATCATCGAAAATAGACTTGAAAATTAGGCTATCACAACTCTTACCCTGTTATAAAAATTTCGTCCTCGAAATTTAAACCATTACAAATCTTAAACAAAAATGTGGGGGTATTGTCGTCTCATCAAGTCTTCACTTTCCCAGGTTGCTCATTCTGTGTCGTGGTGTTGCCAAACCATTTTGACTAATGGGATTGTCTTGGTGCACAAAATCTACTCCTTCCGATCTATAATCTGAATTGGTCTTGCCACGTACGACACTTTATCGTCCACGTCTAATTCTTCAAAATTTAGCACGTGCGTTAGGTCTGGCTCATACTTCCTCAACATCAACATGTGGAAGATGTCATGCACTTGCGCTAGTCTTGGCGGCAATGCAAGACGATACGCCAAAGTCCCTAGTCTCTCCAAATTCTCAAAGGGACCTACGTATTTCGGGCTCAGCTTCCCTTTCTTGCCAAAGCATGAAGTACCCCTCATTGGTTACACTTTCAGAAAAATGTGTTCACAAACTTTGAACTCTAATGGTCTTCGATACTTACTTGCATAGCTCTTATGGCGGCTCTAAGCGGTCTTTAATCTGTCTTTGATAACTACAACTTCATCCACAGACTACTGGACGAACTCTGGCTTGTGACAACAAATTGGTGTTTTGCACGCTCTGCCATACAACACTTCAAAGGGTGCCATTTGAATGCTCTACTAGTAGCTGTTGTTGTAAGCGAACTCAACAAGATGAGGTTGTTCCTCCCAGCTTCTCTTGAAATCCAACACGCAAGCTCATAGCATGTCTTCGAGGGTTTGAACTGTCCTCTTCGACTAGCCATCCGTCTAAGGATGATAAGCCGTACTGTATTGCAATTTCGTTCCCAATGCGATTTGTAGACTCTTCCGAAAGGCAGATGTAAACCTTGGGTCTCGACCAGACGTAATCATCAATAGTACTCCATGTAGATGAACTATCTGATGCACGTACAATTCTGCATAAATGTCTAATGCAAGGTCCTTTCATATGGTGATGAAGTGGTCAGACTTTATCAATCTGTCTATCACGACCCAAATGGAATCATTACCCCTCTGACTCCTTGGTAAACCCGTCACAAAGTCCATTGTGATGGGTTCCCACTTCCATTTGGGAATTTCAAGAGGTTGTAGAAGTCCTCCCGGCTTACAATGCTGCGTCTTCACTTGCTAACACGTCAGACATTTGGCGACATGCTTGGAGATATCCGCTTTCATGCCGGTCCACCAATAGTGTTGACACAGATTCTAATACATCTTCGTACTGCCTGGATGAATGTTGTAATTGCTACAATGAGCTTATGACAATATCTCTTCCTTAATCTCTGCATCATTAGGTACACACAATCGTCCATGAAACTTCAATGTTCCGTCATCAGAAATATGGAAATTAGCCTTTCATTTTTCCGCATCTTCTTACACAATATTCTGGATCTCCAGGTCTGTCAACTGTAATGTTTTGATCTGTATCTACACTTCCGGTTCAATTCTAAGTGTGGCCATAAGATTTAAAAGGTGGCTTACCTCAAATTTGAAACCCGAATCTCAAGCTCTCTCGAGTAAAATCCACTCCTTGACCATCATCTGCGCAACTGATGACTTTCAACACAAGGCATCTGCGACCTTGTTAGCATTTACAGGATGATATAGAATATCACAATCATAGTCCTTCAAGAGTTTCATCTAGCGACGTTGTCTCATATTCAACTCATTCTGAGAAAATAAGTACTTGAGACTTTAATGGTCGGTGAAGATTTGGAATATTTCTCCACACAAATAATGTCTCCAAATCTTCAGAGCAAAAATAATCACTGTGAGTTCTAAATCATGCGTCGGATAATTCAACTCATGAGGTCTCAACTAACGAGACGCGTATGCAACTCTTGCCATGTTGCATTAACACACAACCCAGTCCTCTAAACGACGCATCACTGTAGTTTTTGTATCCTTTAGGACCAGACGGAATTGTCAGCACAAGTGCAGTAGTTAGCTTCTGCTTAAGCTCTTGGAAACTACGCTCGCACTTATCTATCCACACAAACTTATATTCCTTCTTCAGCAGTTGAGTCAAAGGTGAAGCTAAAGCTGAAAACCCTTCCACGAACCTTCTATAGTAACTTGCCAAACCCAAGAAGCTTCTGATTTCTATCACTGTCGTCGGTCTTGGCTAGTTGATCACTGCTTCAATCTTGGTCAAGTCCACGGAGATTCCTTCACCTAAAATCATGTGACCTAGGAATGCCACATGAGTTAACAAAAACTCGCACTTGCTGAGCTTAGCGTACAATTCATGATTCCGCAGAGTTTAGAGCACTATCCTCAACTGTCTTTCCTGCTCGTCAAGACTTCTTGAGTATACCAAGATATCTTCAATGAAAACGATCACAAACTGATCTAGCTACTCTTTGAACACCCAGTTCATCAGATCCATGAAAGTAGCTGGGGCATTTGCCAAACCAAACGGCATTAAAGTGAACTCATAATGGCCGTATCGCATACGAAACACTATCTTCGGTAAATCCTCATTTCTAATCCTCAATTGATGATAACCTGTTCTCAAGTCAATCTTAGAAAATATCGATGCTCCTTGTAGCTGGTCAAACAAGTCGTCGATCCTCGGCAGCGGGTACTTGTTTTTGATCGTCACTTGATTGAGATGACGATAGTCGATGCATAGGCGCAACGAACCATCTTTCTTCTTCACGAATAGAATTGGTGCTCCCCAAGGAGATGCGCTGGGACGTATGAATCCCTTATCCAATAATTCATGCATCTGCACCTTCAGTTCCTTTAGCTCTGACAATGCCATCCGATTAGGAGCCTTAGAGATTGGCTTTGTCCCTAGGGCCAACTCGATCACAAACTCTATCTCCCTTTCTGGTGACAAACCCGACAATTCTTTCAGAAACACATTTGGAAACTCTTGAACTACTGTAATGTCCTCAGTCTTCTGCTCGTCAACTGTCGTATCCACGATAGTCGTCAAGTAACCTTAGCAACCCCCATCTAACAAACGGGTTGCCTCAAGCGACAAGATTAAGGTAATCAAGGGTCCTCCTCGACTCCCAACAAACTCGAAACTCTCACCTGCTAACAGGTTAAACTGAATCGTTTTATGATAGTAGTCCATCTTAGCTCGTTGCTTAGTGAGCTAGTCCATGTCAATTATCACATCGAATCATACATGGCTAGGACTATCAAATCTATCTTTCCCTCTCACCCACCAATAACAAATTTGCAACTAGGACAGCCTACTGTAGCTAACACCTTATCCTTTAACGATGTAGATATACTAACCTCTGACTCCAACAATTCAGGACTCAATCCTACCAACTGAACAAACTGCTTAGCTATAAACAAATGAGTAGCACCGGGGTCAAATAAAGCATAAGTAGCATGGTCAATGGTCATTTAACGAGACTGTACCTTTGACCACTTTCGGTAAGTCCTCGGCCTGTCTCCTTGTGACAACGTACACTTTTCCTTGCGCTGGAGGTTAGTTCAATCCACCTTGTGGCGTGTTCGCGGCGCGAATCCTCCGTTCGACCCATAGGTGGTGGCGGCGGCAATTGCTGAGGTCCCATCGGCTTTCTGGGATAGTTTCTAGCTTGGTGACCCTGTTGGCCATCTTTAAAGCAAGTACCCATCCTAAAATGGCACGGGGCCGATTCATGTCACCTTTCGCAAAAGCGACACATGCCATTCTGACTTGGCGCTGACTTCCCTACCCCACCCTTCCTGTTGGGCGGAATAAGGTATCTTCCTCCAGTCATCGGCTTCTTTCCAAACCAATTTCCATCCTTATTTGACCCGAACCTTAACCCAGATGTGACTGCTTGTTCGTTCAGGTTCCTCTCTATCAACTGGGCCCGACCATATAGCTCGTTGTAGTCTTTAAGATCAAATAGCATCAGTGGATTCTTCAGTTTCGGTCGGAGGCCATTTCTGAACCTCCTAGCTCTATCCTCTAGGTCTTCCACCAGTCTTGGGGCATACTGCGACAGCTCAGTAAATTTGGCCTCATATTGATCCACAGTCAATAGACCTTGATGAAGGTGCTAGAATTCCTGCATATTCTGTTCTCTGGCAAAGTCAAAAAAATACTTGCCATTAAAGGCTCCAAGGAAGGCGTTCCACATTGGAACCACACTTTTTAGGAACACTATTCCTTTGGTGGCCCTCCACCAAGTGCTTGTGTTTCCATGCAGCTGATAAACATGCAAGGACAACCTTACCTTCCTCAGTGCACCACAGCAATGCAAAGGCCCTCTCCAAATCTTGTACCCAGAGTGTTGCAGCCTCAGGGTCTCTTGCATTTGTGAACCTCGACGGGTTCAACTTTAGAAACTATTCAACAAGTTTATACATTGGCCTCTCAACAACCACATTCCCAAGTGAAACATCGGTAGGTGCAGCTGCGGCAGCGGCATTAGCAACGTCGGCGACGGCAATAGTAGTAGTAGCTGTAGCGGCAACAGTAGTGGCAACGACTTGATTTTGGGCCTACTGCCCCATCAGATTCCCCAACGTCTCTAGCGCCTACATGATCTTGTCAATTCTCAGATCACCAGGGGCTGCTACACCAGCATTAACTATAGACGGTACTACTCCACTTGCGCTGGCCTGAGCCGGCGCTCTACCTCAGCCACCTCGGGTACCAACCCTTGTCGACGTCCTACCCCAAGTCACAGGGGCTACTACCTTCTTCCTAGGAGTCCTCTGCTCTTAATCACTCATCTTACAGACTCTCCACAGAACCTGCTTTCCAATTCCACACAGAATTAGAAACTAAGTGACCACACAAAACAAGCTTCCAATTAGCTATCAATTACATGCATCAGCATAACAAAACGGCATTTCCTACTAACTATCCCATAATCCATCGCACCTTATTACTCCATACAACTGACCAGCTCTGATATCACTCTAGGTGGGGATGTCACATCTAGAACCTCGAGCTCGCGTACATCCTTCGGTGGTCGATAAAATTGCGACGTCCCAAGACATGTCATCACCCAATCGAATCATGCACAAGCAGAAGCGAAACAATAACCCCTAATAGCAAACAACATGAGATAGAAAAGCAGGACAATCAAATCACAAAAACCACACTTTTATAAACAAACTAGTATATCTAAAAAAAGATCGGCTCTAAAAAAAAAGCTATCCTACGACCTACTAGTCAAACACATTCGCCAATCCTTTGGACTCCACTTCAACAGGCTCCGGGGGCTTCGGGTCCTTCACAACCCCATCAGGAGGGTTAGCTACACCCTTACCTAGAGTAGCGTTGAACACCACGACGGGGATATCAAAACCCCGAAGGGGACCTACCCTGTACCCATTGAGCCCATGGCACAACCACGCCTTGAATTAATGAGGTACCCTTTGAGGTGGGCTCTCATCGACTCAGATAGTGGTCACTACAAGCTCATAGACCCAGTGACTCCCGGGGACAGGGACGTCTCTACTCCACTCAGAAATCCCTCGGGGCTATCCAAAATGAACCGGAGGGACCGCCATCTAAGGACCTGAAAAGGTTAAGCCCACGATGGGATAAGACAACGTCTCAGCAAATTCACCCCCTAAATCTCGATTAAGAAGGAAATACACCTAGAGGCAGTCTATACAAACAATACAGAGGACTTACCTTGTCTCAGTTTCTTCCTGCACGTCAGTATAATTCATATATCATATATGTGCAGTACTAACACTCAATCATTTGGAACGTCTCAATTCACATCTCAATTAATCAATCAATCGATCGACCGATCGATCACAGAGGTCCCGATTATAATGCCAAATCGTTATGACACGTCCTATACCATGCCACACAATTTTGTCTTATAATCAAGCTCGTCTAACTCAATCAATCATGCATTCGAATTGATTACTGCATGCACAAGCACGATCTAACCGATGCACATCGGCCTTCCGGCGTAACTGGGCATCGTCTCACCCCATTGAGCACTACAATGTCTACCTGATGCACATCGGGGACGGCATTCCTAAAGGAGCTTCGGTCTGGCCTCTACCACGATCCGGCATCCATTGATAGGGCATCCCATATAGGGGCATCGTCCGACACACATTGGGGACGGGTTCTCATAACCATCACATGATCAATCAATTTTGGCCAAGGACATTGAGCTTTGCACTCAAATGTCTCAATTAAGATAACGTACTTGGCTTATTTTATTCGTATTAAAAACACTCGGTCAAATAATCGTGTGTGGGTACACACGATCGGATCGAATTAGAAAAAGTGATATTCTTCCTTTTAAAATCTCACTATTTGATATAGTATCTAAAATAATAACTCAAAATTATTTTTGTAATTTATTTAATTATTTATTATTTTCCGAAAATTATACTGGATAGCTGATCGTCAGAATTTTGTGCTAATTGTCATGGTGTAGTTGGTTTGTGCAATTGAGTGTTAAATTGTGTAATTGAATGATGATTGTTAATTTTGAATATTATTTCAAAATTATGGATTGTTGATATTTAATTAGAAAATACCAGGTGTTAGTTTTTTACGCCAAAAATGTTTTTAAGTACTACATCAAATAGTGAGATTTTTAAAAGAGAGGATATCACTTTTTCTGGTTCGATCTGATTGTGTACCCACACATGATTATTTTACCAGGTGTTTTTAATATGAAGAAAATAGGCCAAGTTCATTATTTTAATTGAGACATTTGAGTGCAAGGCATGATGTCCTTGGCCGAGGTTGGTAGTGTCTCGTGATCACTATGAGAATCCGTCATCGATGAAGGTTGGGTGGACGATGCTCCTTTGAGAATGCCCTTGTCAACGGATGCCAATCGCAGTAGAGGCTGGGCCCATGCTCCTTCGGGAATGTCGTCTCGAGGTAGACGTTGCCGTGCTCGATAGGGCAAGAGAATGCCCGGTTATGCCTAAAGACTGCCGAACGTCGAGTAGGCTATGCCCGTGGGGCCATAACTAAATTGGAACGTGTGTCTAAGTGAGATATAACTATGCCTAATTATGCGACAAAATTGTGTGACACGGAAT
The DNA here is from genome assembly GCA_016097485.1 of Eucalyptus sideroxylon x Eucalyptus melliodora. Lineage (NCBI taxonomy): Eukaryota > Viridiplantae > Streptophyta > Magnoliopsida > Myrtales > Myrtaceae > Eucalyptus > Eucalyptus sideroxylon x Eucalyptus melliodora. The sequence goes on from CM027827.1 coordinate 124,175, forward strand.
GGGACGTGTGATAATGATTTGGCCTTATAATCGGGACCCCTGTGATTGATTGAGATATGAAGTGAGACGTTCCAATTATTAAGTGCTATTACTGTATATATCTATTATATGAACTGTACTAATGTGCAAGAAGGAACTGAGGCGAGGTGAGTCTCATTGGTTGTGTGGTTAGGCCGCCTCTAGGCATGTTTCATTCCTAATCGGGGTTTAGGGCATGAACTCGCTGAGACATTGTCTCACCCTATCGTGGTTTAACTTTTTACAAGTCCCTAGAATGGAAGTTCATCCGATTCGTTTTAGGCAGCCGTAAGGGTATAGCGAGCAGAGTACCATCGTCCCTACCCCTAGGAGTCCCTGGAGCAATGAGCTCATCGTGACCACGATCTTGGTCGATGAGGGCCTACCTCAGTTGGTACCTCATCGATTTAAGGCGTGGTTTCGTCATGGGCCTAATGGGAAACGGGAGGTTCCCTTGGATGGTTTCGATGCACCTGCTGTTGAGGGTGAGGAGGTAGCTAACCTGCTTGACATCGACATCCCTGATGATGGCGTGATAGACCCGGATCCCAAGTAGAAGGGTTCGAGGTAGGGTTAGGTAGGTTGTCCTTTTTGGGGCCTTGACTATTGTATATAACCTTGCAGGCTGATCTAGATTGTTATAAAGTGTGTTTGTTTAATTTGGTTGTCCTGCTTTCCTATCCCATGTTTGTTGTTGTCAAGGGATTATTTAATTTGCTTCCGCATGTGCATAATCGATTGGGTCAGAGATGCGTCCTAGGAACGTCGCAATTTTATCGACCACCAAGGGATGTGCGCTCGCTCGAGGTTCGGGGTGTGACAGTGCATGTCTATTTCTTACTATTCCAAGAAATTGCACCTTCATTAAGCAAGAATGCATATCGAGAAGTCGATTTACGCTCATATAGGTCTCCTCCCCAATTAGCATTTGAATAGCCTAATATGTGGCATCCTGATTTTCTAATTCTGTTTTCAATTGAATAAGTCGGGCATTTCATCGACACGCCTATAGCTCTCTTCTTTGAGTTAGCCACTCACGAGATAACTAGTCTATCAGGTGAAGCCGTTAAGGAATCAAAATGCAATAGACTTGAGAATTCGACCAAGAAACGACTGCTCGACCATGCTAATCTGCAAGGGTCATTGCAGCACAGATTGATTAAAGACTAGAGATACGTCGACTCGACAAAGGTATGTGATTAAGTGTGGGTGATTCCACCTAGTCACACAAAACTTGTCGATCGGCACTAGACCGATTTCTCTGTCGTTTTGGTATCCTGTGTCTGTATTTGAAACATTGAGATTTCTACGACAACCGAGAGTTGTCAATGTGTCGAAGATGCACTTTGTGGCTCAAAAACAATCGACCACAGGTCAATTGCACGAAAAGTTCCTAAAAGCTACTCGGTAGATTAGGACGCGCTAAAATTGTGCCATATTGAAATTAACTGTGAAATTGAACCCAATTTTAGAAATTGGAAGTTCTGTCATGTCACAAATCATTTTAGGAATGTCGACTCATCATTTGAAGATTTTTCTACAAACCGAGATTTTCGGGGAAAAATCAAGAATTGACGGAATTGGATCGGAAAGTGGGACGATCGTTCTTGAGCACACTTTTGACATCCAAGATTGATTTATTGGCATGGAAAAATGTGGATTCAAGCGTTGACATGGGATGAATTATTTAGACTTCAATTGAATTGAATCAAAGGGAATTAAAGAGGAATTGAAGACTTTGAAGGCCAAATTGTACCAAATTCGTATGCCATGGGGGACACAACATTTTGGACTACTTGGGAAGCTTCTTGAGAAATATTGAGGAGAGAGAGAGGGGCTATGGACAGCTGATGTCTAGTGGGGGGCAAGAGAGAGGAGGAGATGACAAGTGTTGAAGGCTAAGGAGCCTTTGGGGTCCCCCTTGCTCAGTAGCTCTTCTTCCTCCTTGAATTGAGGCTTTCTCCATTGTTGTAGCCTTGAGAGACCTTGAGAAAACCAAGGAAACCGAGCACACCAGCCCCTCCACCGTTGCTTGCCCGTAGACCCCATTTTCCCCCTCTATTTTCTCTTATACCAATTTCTGTTCCGGCTGACCTTTCGCCAAAGATCTGAGTTAAAAGTGGTCTTCTTAGATGAATTAGCCTTCGTGCCACCCACCGTTGTCTTCAGTACATCCAAACCGTTCAAAGGAGCCTGGCCTCGAACCGAACGGAGCCACCGGCTGTCTTGTGCGCCGACGAGAAGAAACCAGATGCCAATCTGTCAGTCCACTTGGTAGCCTACACGGTTTCGCTTGTTTCACTCGTTTCGGCCGTTTTCTCCCCATTTCGACCCTACCTTCACCCATACCAACCACCATCAAGTCCCCCTTGACACCTAGGTGCCATCGGTAACCGGCCAACCCCTCACCGAAGCTTCGATCAGCCCGTTCAACGCCGTTTCTCCTCCGGCAGTCCAGTTTTTCCAAAGTTGCAAAGGGAGTCCAAGTTTATGGCTGTTGTTTCAGCCCTGGGACTGCCTTGGATCTCTGTGGTTGAGGTCCTGGTGTGTCAACCTCCGCCGTAGCCCCGCTTGGTCCGCCATTGCCCGTAGCCACCCACTTCCCTCGCCGTTTCCAGCCACTAGTTTCCTTGTCTTCGGTTTTGAGCAAAAATCAAACTAGCAAGGTGTTCCAGCTTCAAGGCCCATTTTAGGTGTCTTCCCAGCCTCCCTTGGTGTCGCCACAAGCTCGATTGTCGCTCACCTCGCCGTCGTCGTCGCCGTGGACTCGCCGAAATGCAAATCTGGTGAGTTTACTCTCTAATTTCCGCTTGGGGAGTTAATTATGCTTAAGGGGTGTTTAGATTAGTCTAACTAGGATTAGGTAGATAGATTAGATTATTTAAATGTTAATTAGACTAGATGAATGATTAGATAAGGGTTAGATTAATTAATATAATTCTGTAATTAGATTAATGTTAATCATGATTAGACTTTAATTAATTATTTTATTTATTTACTTATTTAAATTAAATACTATTTAAATATTATTAATTATATTATATTATAATTAAATTAAAATAATTTTTGGAATTAAATTAATTATTAATTAATTAATATTTTTCGAAAATTATACCGGGAGAGCCGTTTATTAGAATTTTGTACCGACTACGGTGGTATTGTTAGTTTATGCTATTGATTGTTAAATTGTGTAATTGAGTGTTGATTGTAATTTTGGTATTTATCCCAAAATTTAGTAATATCAATGTTTGAACAAGAAATATCGGGCGTCGGTTTACAACGCCAAAAATATCTTTATGATCTACATTAAATAGTGAGATTTTCTAAAAGAAAAAGATTGTATTTTGGCTAAGGCTGACTGTGTACTTACACACGAGTATTTTTATCATGTATGATGAAAATGTCGGAATTGTTAGATGATCATGATGGTACCTCATATTGGCCTGTGGGCAATATGGCGACTTTTCAGTGAGCATTATTATTATCAATATACTACGGTAGTACACGCGATTTTCCGGTGAGCATCATTATTATTAATATCTTGTGAAAGTATATCGGCAGCTTATAGCGAGCATATATAATATACTATATCAGTATTTGAGGTAGCTTTTGGCAAGCTATACTATCTATTATCAGTTTAGAGTGAGCAGTCCTGATATGAACAGACTTGATAGATAGTATTGAGTGGGCCGACCGAGAGAAGGTCGTGATGACATGGAATCGATTGAGTCGATTGATCGATGATTCGATCTGATTTGTTGCTTTGATGTGTTGAAATGATTGGTTGAATTATGAACTGTGCTGACGTGCAGGAAGGATTGAGGCGAGGTAAGTCCTCTGTCCTATTTATGTGGCTAGAGCGCCTTGAGATGTATTTTCTTCCTAATAAGAGTTTAGGGGGTGAACTTACTGAGACAATGTCTCACCTCGTTGTGGGCTCAACATTTTCAGGTCCTTAGATGGCAGTCGTGGAGGACCTAAAACCATGTAGTAAAAGGAGGTGGAGACCGAAGGATCGACGAACGTGTCCAGTATTGTTGAGCCAGTCTTTTTGTAGACAAACCAGTATTGTAAATATAAACCTGCGAGTTTATAAAGAAGTGTTTTGGTTATGATTGTTTTCCTACTTTCCTATCCCAAAGCTTTTGTTGTCGGGGATTTGTTTTGCTTCCGCATGTGTAATAAAATGAATGGGTTGGCAATGCGTCCTAGGAATGTCGCATTTGCATCGACCAGAGTGGGATGCGCGCGCGCTCGGGGTTCGGGGCATGACATAATAAGCGTAAATCATTTTCTTGGTAACAAAGTTGATAGTCCATGGTGCCTTTTAAGTATCTTAGGATCCTCTTCAATGCTTTCTAGTGTGCTTGATCAGGATTTAATTAATATCAGCTTACCTGTGGCATTCCAAAATTCATGGCAACCTCCGGATACATTAAAGTCTATGAATAGGTGATGGAAGTACCATCAAGTTATTTTATGGCCATTTAATCCATAATTTGCAATAAGATTTATGGCCAAGCTTTTAATGGATAATTATGTAATAGGAAAGAAAATCCTATCATTGGCCATGTGTTTTATAAATTGGAATTTATGGATTTATGATTTCAAGTTTTATGGCCATATGAAATTGTAATTTAGTATTTATATAAGTGGGGATTTAAGGTAAATTATTAAAAGTAAAAAAAATGGACTTATTTAAGAAAATTTTGGGCCACTTAAGTTTGGACTTTAGGCCCAAGAATGTTGAGCCTAAAGTGGGCCAAAAGGCTGGCCCATGAAGCCCATTGGGCTGTCGACGCATGGAGGGGGTAGGAGGAGCCGCGTGGCCTCCTCCAAGTGTCTTCAACAAGGGAGACACTTGTCTCCTTCTTAGGGACAAGTGTCCCTCCATGCAAAAAGGGAAGCATGCAAGTATTTAAGCAACCAAAAAGAAAGAGAGAGAGGGAGTGGCTGGTTTTGAGAGAGTGAGAGAGAGGGAGAGGGTTGCCGAGAGAGTGAGGAACCGAGAGAGAGGAGGAAGAAGCGGTGTGTCCGTCCATCCGTCCGCTCGTCCGTCGCCCGTCGCCGTGCGTCCGTCGTCCGCCGTGATTGCTTGTGCTTGCTCGGTACAAAGGCAAGTTGGGATCCATATTCTGCTCTTGCATGTTGTGTTTTGCATATGTGTTTGAGTGTGATGAATCTCGGACGTTTAGGGAGTGAGAAACCGAAGCTTTGAGTGTTGTTTTTGAAACAGCATCCTGTTTTCGATAATACCACCTGACCCAGAATGTTGTAGAGGCTTACATGTGGGTTTTGAGTCGGATTTTGGCTTCGAATTCTTCATAAAAGTTGTAGAAAAAATCTCAAAGTATAACATACTAAAATTTGAGATAAAAAGGCTGAGTTTTGAGGGGTGAAACCCTCCCTCTACGAAAATGCTAGATCTGAAACTGTTTTGTTGATCTCTTGGTGGTTTTGTGTGTTGCATGTCATTTTTGACTGAGAATTTCACTTCGACTTCTTCATGAAAGTTGTAGAGAACATCCTGAACAATAAAATACTAAAATTTGAGGTAAAACGAATAAGTGTAGCCTAGTGAAACGATTTTTCTTTGGAGACGACAGATCTGGAAGTATCGAACTGGACTCCAGCGACTTCGTGAACTATAAAGTGACTATCTGTTGAGAATCTCACCTAGATCCCTTAATGAAAATTGTATTGGACCTCTTGAGACAAAACATATAAAAAATTCACAGGAAATGAAGGAAGATAAGTAGGTGAAACCTTGATTTTTCGGAGACAGCTAAACTGGACTGTTTGGTACTAGGAACAGGGACTTTGACCGTCCATAGTTAATTATATAGGACGAATCTGGCCTTGATGTCTTCATGAAAAATATACCTTACGTATTGACTATCACCTGGTAAAATTTCATAATTTTTGGAGGCCTTTAGGGTATTTATATTGAAATATTTCAAGAACTATGGAATCTGACTTTATCCGAATTTTGCAAGCTATAATGTGTGAGCTACATCTTTTTGTGTGAAGTTCTTTTGGGCATGTGTTCTTCATGGAGTTGTTACCTTTATGTCTTGCCTATCACATGTTCGGATTTTATAATTTTTGAAGATCATATGGATATTTAATTTATGTGTTTTCCGAAATTGTGCAAGCTGGAATTTGGTAAATTTTAAAAAGACATGATGTATGGATTATTCTAAGTTGTATGGACCCCATGGATTGTGTTGTTATAAGTGATTGGATCTTGCTGCATATATGATGATGATTGGAACTACACATAAGAATCAAATGCTGAAAATGATATTGTTGCCATCATATTATATGCCATGTTGAAATTGAGCTATAATTGTGAATGTGAACTATGATAAATGAGAAGGCCGTCGGAGGTGTGAGCCGACGATGCCTCGGGAGTGTCGGGATGCCTAGCTAGGGAGTGCCGGATGCCCGGTGGCCTAGTGGCGTAATTCCGGAGGGTCCTTGGGAGTTTCGAGATGCCCGGTGGTATACGGTACGTAATTCTAGAGGGGGAATCCTGGTGGTATGTTGGTACGTAATTCTGGAAGCCCGGGAGGTTTGTGCCCGAGGGGATGCCTCGTGATGCTAGTTGGGATGCGAGATGTTCGGAGGTGTGTGCCGGATGCCCGATGGCCTTAAATGGCTGAATGCCGAAGGTTCCTCGCGATGCCAAGTGGGGTGCGAGCGATAAATGTGGGACGCAAACACTGGTCCCAGGAAAGAGAAATGTGGTGGCCCAAAATGAAAGAATAAAATTAGGAAATTGAAATTGAATTATGCATGATATGGCAACATGTATGCATGAGTGCATGATGATGAGTGCATGGATGTATGTGCACCTATGACCTGATGGTACATGTATGGCATGATGATGGTGAGTGCATGGATGTATGTGCACCTATGGCATGATGGTACATGCATGACATGATGATGGTGAGTGCATGGATGTATGTGCACCTATGGCATGATGGTACATGCATGGCATGATGATGATGAGTGCATGGATGTATGTGCACCTATGGCATGATGGTAAATGTATGACATGATGGTGATAATTACATGAGGATGTATGTACATATGGTATGATGACATATGCATGGCTTCAAGGTAAGTTACGCATGGGTGCATGAATGTCATGTGTTATGCTATGATTATTATGATTGTATTGTGTGATGCATTGAGTGGTTTATTGGATCTTTTACCTACTGAGTGGCTGTACTCACCCCTTTTGTGGAATAACATTTCAAACTAGATAAGATACCTCTGCTGCCATTACTACTAGTAGATGGATCAAGTGATTGGATATGACCGCGAGGAGGAGGATAGCAAAGGAAGAGAGTTGATGGATGTGCTTCTGCCATATGAACTGCGCAAGGGACCGATAATTAAAGATGTAAACCCCTATGGTTGTATGGACCCGCTGCATTTGAAATGGTATCAAAGTGACATGTTATCAGGTCAAGCGAATGGTAATCGAACTGTGGCGACCCTAATAGATCGGGGGCCGTTCAAGGGGTGCCACATTACCACCCCATGACATAACATATGTCGGGTCGACTACACATCATAGCATATATCAAACTTCCGACCGCACTAACGTAAGGAACAATTTCCATTTCTCTATTTTCTTCTAGAGTCTTAGGAGACATCTTAGTACTTAGGCCTTCACCTTGCATGACAGGGGTATCAATAAAATTATATTGTTGCATATTGAAACACTTAAGAATCTTCATTATATAAGCCTCTTATAATAAAGTAAGAAGTTTTCTTGATCATTCTCTTTCGATCTTAACTTATAATATTTAAGCAGCTTCTACCATGTCCTTCATTTCAAATTTAGAGGACAACCATTCTTTTATAATGATAACCAAAACTTTGTCATTTCCAACCAACAGAATATCATCCACATAAAGTGATAAAATCACAAACTTATCTTCGAACCATTTGACATATACACGGTGATCTTCTTTGATCATTGTGAATCCAAAAGTCGTTATGACTCAATGAAAATGAAGTATCCACTGTCTAGATGATTACTTAAGGCTATATATTGAGTGATGAAACTTGCAAACTTTACGCTCTTAACCTTTAGCTAAGAAACTTATTGGCTATTTCAAACAAATTTCCTCATCTAGTTCTCCATTGAAAAATGTTGTCTTTACATTCATTTGATGTAATTCAAGGCTCAAATGTGCAACGATGGCTATGATAAGGCATATTGAGACAAACCTTACAACTAGTGAAAAGTTTTCCTTATAGTCTATATCCTTTTGTTGAATATAAGCTTTCGCTACAAAACGAGCCTTATACTTTTCAATGGATCAATCCACCATTTAATTAATCTTAAAAACTCATTTATTTCAAATAGCCTTGTGATTAGGTGGTAGATCAACCAAGTCCTTAACGTGATTTGTCCTTATTAACTCCATCTCATCTTCCAAAAATTTTCTCCATTATTCAATATCATAGGATGAAAAAGCCTCTTGAACAGTCTTAGGCTCGGTATTATCTTGCGGAACAATCATAAATGCTTCTCTTTCAATCTCAAAATGACGACGAGTAATACTTTTACTATTACTTTCACATAACTGAACTTCTCTTGGAATTTAGTTCGCCAAGCGATGTAATACTCCCACAAGGTCTTGTATGTTGAGGTAAATCTTCATTTACCTCTACAGCATTAATGGGTGTGTTATCAGGATCTTCCATCTTATATATTTGGAAGTCCTTATCAGTCTTACCACTATTAGGAAAATTGTTCTCCAAGAACGTGATATCTCGTAACTCCATTTTAGTCACACTTTCATTAGCTTGTTTACCTATGAACACATACCCTTTGGAGTATTCTGAATATTTTATAGAGATACATTTCTTCCTTCATGGGCCTAATTTGCCATATTTATAGAAATAATCATGAACATAAGTTGCACGCCCCCATAGACATAGATTACTTAAGTTTGGTTTCCTATCAATCCACAATTCATAAGGGATGGAAGTGACTAATTTTGAGAGCATACGGTTAAGTACATAGGCAGTAGTCAATAACGCATCTCCCTAATATGAGATAGGTAAATTTGCTTGTGCCATCATAGATTTATTAATTTGAAATAGGGTTCTATTCCTTCTTTCAGCAATCCCATTTTGTTGTGGAGTATTAGGAATAGTCAATTATCGTACAATTCCCTTTTTATCAGAAAGAGCCTTGAATTGCTCAGATAGATACTCACGTCCGCAATCGGTTTTCAATACCTTTATTGTTTTGTTCAATTGATTCTATACCAATGCTATATATCATTTAATGCAGTCTAATGCTTCTGACTTATGGGAGATCAAAAAAACATAACCGAAACGCGTGAAATCATCTATGAAGTGATGAAATATAAGGCTTCATGCCTTGCCCTCACGTTTAATGAACTACAAATGTCAGAATGTATGAGTTGCAATAGAAATTCGACTCTAGTTCCTTTACCGAATTGTTTTCTAGTTGCTTTTCCCACTAGATAATGTTCATGTACGGATAGATCAACATTAGCGAGTGGCCCTATGTGACCTAATATAACATGTTAAGTACTTGCATCAATCTTAACATTACTAGAAGATACAATTAAAAAAAAAAACAACTATCAATATTAACATTGTACATATTATAGTCAATGTTTAATACTATAAAACCATTTAATACATGACTAGAATGTTGCATCCAAAATTTTAGACAACCCTCGAATAGGTGACAGTTACCGAACTGTGACTTTGTCTTTATTTTATAGGCATTAATTTGTATTTGTTCATTTGGAATAGTATTTCAATTTTATCCTTTGAACCAAAAGGATGGGATTTGATCTTGCATAAGAATTTTATGCATTAAAAATTTAAAGAATTAGAACTTGAGGATATTGAGCGGGCCGCAAGAATTTGGAGTATATTTATATGTGTGTATATACTTGTATATAAAGCAATTTGAAATTTTGTTATTAAATTAAATTTGATAGAGATAAAATACTATATATATGTATAAAAAAAAAAGGGAAAATTTGGGCTTTATTTTATGGACTCTTGGGCCCAAGGATTCGAACCCAAGCAAGCCCAAGGACACCCCATGGGCGTCGTATGAAGCAAGAGGAGGGGGAGGAAATCGCATGCCCCCCCCCCCCACACTTGTCTCCTCCACAATTACACTTGTCCTTGTTGTACCTACACCTGTCCTTCCTCTTGTGCCATCTGTCCATTTTAAACTTATTGATTAATAAAAGAACAAAACAAAGGGGGGTTTCGTACGAAGGCAGGAGAGAGAGACCAAGAGAGAGTTTGAGAGGAAACCAAGCAAGGAGAAAAGGAGGGTTGATCGTGGGTGCGGGCAGCGAGGGAAAGAGAAGGAAGGGCCGCCTCTCGCCGTGTCCGTGCAGCCGCCGTCGACGCCACTGGTTCCCGTCGCCGACCGGCCAAGCCGCAACCCCCGAACCTCCATTTTCGGATAGCTACCGAGTGAGAGAGTTTAAGGCAAGCAATTGTTCTTCAATCTATGTTGTTGCAAGCTGTTTTGCCTAGAAAAGAAGTGAAATAGGTGAGGAGAATGGAGTACTTGAGCTGCATGTGGAGTCTTTGATATGTAGGGGGGTGTTAGATCAAGAAAACTGGTTGTGGATGAGGTGCATGTGCTGGATTTCGAATTTCATGAAGTGTGAGTGCTGGATTTTTGAACTTGCAAGTGAAACCAAATGAATTTGAGATTCTGACCATGAGGAATCTTAGTGATAATCATTGCTGTGGTAAGGTGTATTGTGTGTATGGACAAAGAGTATATTGACGGGAGGTCGAAATCTAATATATAGGAGGAGTTTTGTGAACTTGTGAACTGTTTTTGTGAAAATTAGTGTGACCTCAGGCGACATTTTAAATTTTCTGTAATTATCTGACCACAATTTGATTTCGAACCCTTGATGAAAGTTTTAGAGCACATCTTCATGAATAACATATCCAAAATTCAGAGAGAACGAACAAATTATGACCCTCGAAATAATTTTCTTACAAAAATATGAAATCTGGAATTTTACAGTGTTGGAATTCGAGTCGGCGGAAGACGACTTACCTGATTCCGATGCGCAAATTGCAAATGGCCCTGGAACGAACGTTGAATTGCGAATTTATCATGAACAATACTTCCTCACGTTAGTCTGGATGCAATCACGAGGAAAACACCCGATTTCCACAACGTAAATGCTGATTGTTCTTGAAAAATTGAAATGGAATGCCTTTGATCTTCTTCAATGGAAATGGAGAGGAAATTTGGTGCGAATGAATTGCCAACCGTCTCAATGGTTGTGTTCGGGAGGTTTATATACGTCTCCCTTCGTACCCCTCCATTAGTGACTTTCCATCGTATCGTATCAAGTCCAAATGGTGCGGTCCAATCGCACCCCATCATGGACGTACTAGCTCTCTAGCTAAAGTACAACATCTCTCACTCAAACATGATGGGCTTGATAGCATTCTATTAAGAATATAAGGCATTCAACATTCATCAATTTTACAAAACAATTCATACTGACAAATAAGCCGTGCGACCAGTGAGTACATCTGCACTTGGGAGCTCAAATTATACACCTGTTAGGGATGACATAATAGCTACAACCCTGAAAAGAAATAAACAATCGATGTCTCACAGTGCCCCAGACATATTTTGTTACATCAGTCCAAGTATACCTATCCCTTAAAGGCTATACTTGAATATTCTCAAAACACCATGTATTTACAATTACATCCGCAACCACATAGGGCGATATAATTGGTCGACCAGTAAATACACGTGGTAGATGTAAAACAACAATAGTCTTCCTTCGCACTCATGTCTCTCTCAATTTCAGAACAATTGCTTTCCTAGACATGTCCCATAAGCCATATCTATTCATGACCGCCCGTAACATGCTAAAGTAGCAACATTGATCTTTCACTTCGAGAACATAGTCAGAAGTAACATAGGGCACAAAATTGAGGTAAAAATACAAAATTACCTCAAGGGCTCACACGATGAGTAAATAGGAATAATTTTACTCATCTTCCCTTATTGGTCATACAATGCACATGTAGTATGAATTACATGCTATAGTGGATTACTCTTTCTATACGAGCATATGTCAATCATCAAATATATCCACCATATAGATCTTAGCCTAAACATAGTCACGTGCTTCTCACGTACTCATGTTTAGCCCGAGTGCTATATCAGCTCGCTTTCTATAGCGCCCAATTAAGTAGTCGCATCCGGCATCTTTCAGGCATACATGATTGTGGGACTATCATGTTCGGTCTTGTTATGAATCAATCACATACCTCATCTTGACTCCAATCAAGGCGACATATTTTATGTACTAAACTTGCTCTTTAGCATTTATTTGTACATAACGTCTCATCTCAACGTGCTAACTACAGTACTTGAGGCAATTGCTCGTGTGAGTGAGCCAATCATTGCCTGCTGACATACTTTTCAATAATATATGTGTGTTTGTGCTAGTCTCATAGTGGATTTGTACTTATTGATAAAACATCAAATCACTAATAAACAAACAAGTACAATACATCTGTCCACAAATACATAAACCAATGATCCTCTACAATAACAGATATCACATTCTACGCAATCCTAGTGACATCCTATGGGTCAAGAACATGTCTCTAGGAATAGCCTTCGTAAATGGATCAGCAACCATTTTATTGGTCGAAATGTATTGCAGGATCACTTCTTTCTGCGTTATAATATCTCTGACGAAATTATTCTTTATATCAATGTGCTTTGTCCTTCCATGATACTTGGGATCTTTCACATAGGCAATGGCTGCTTGACTATCGCAATAAACTGTCACCGGTCTTGGAACTTCAGTGACAGTGGCTAAATTTTCCAAGAAATGTTTTAGCCATATTGCTTCTTGCACTGTGGCAGAACATGCAATAAATTCTGCCTCCATCGTAGACAAGGCCGTGCATGTCTGTTTCTTGCTATTCCAAGAAATTGCACCTCCATTGAGCAAGAACGCATATCCAGAAGTTGATTTACGCTCATCCATGTCTCCACCCCAATCGGCATCTGAATAACCTAATAGGCGTAAATCATTTCCTTGGTAACAAAGTCGATAGTCCATGGTGCCCTTCAAGTATCTCAGGATCCTCTTCATTGCTTTCCAGTGTGCTTGACCAGGATTTGATTGATATCGGCTCACCAATCTCACAACATAGCATATGTCGGGTCGAGTACACATCATAGCATACATTAAACTTCCGACTACACTAGCGTAAGGAACAGTTTCCATCACTTTGATTTCTTCTAAAGTCTTAGGACACATTTCAGTACTTAGGCCTTCACCTTGCATAACAGGGGTATCAATGGGATTACAATGATGCATATTGAAACGCTCAAAAATCTTCATAATGTAAGACTCTTGTGATAAAGTAAGGAGTTTCCTTGATCGATCTTTTTCGATCTTAACTCCTAATATATAAGAAGCTTCTCCCATGTCCTTCATCTCAAAATTGGAGGACAACCATTATTTTATGGTGATAACCAAAACCTTGTCATTTCCAGCCAACAGAATATCGTCCACATAAAGTGATAAAATCACAAACTTATATTTGGACCACTTGACATATACACAGTAATCTTCTTCGATCATCGTGAAACCAAATGTTATTATTGTTCGATGAAAACGGAGATACTACTGTCTAGATGATTGCTTAAGGCCATTTATTGAGCAATGAAGCTTGCAAACTTTATGTTCTTGACCTTTAGCTATGAAACCTATTGGTTGTTTCATATAGATTTCCTCATCTAATTCTCCATTGAGAAATGCTGTCTTTACATCCAGTTGATGTAATTCAAGGTCCAAATGTGCAACGATGGCTAGAATAAGGCGTATTGAGGCAAACCTTACAATTGGCAAAAAAGTTTCCTCATAGTCTATACCCTCTTGTTGAGTATAACCTTTCGCCACAAGGCGAGCCTTATACTTTTCAATGGATCCATCCGCCCTACGCTTAATCTTAAAGACCCATTTGTTTCGAATGGCCTTACGATTGGGTGGTAGATCAACCAAGTCCTAGACATGATTTGCCCTCATTGACTCCATCTCATCTTCCAAAGCTTTTCTCTATTCTTCCTTGTCAGAGGATGAGAGAGCCTCTTGAACAGTCTTAGGCTCGGCATCATCATTCTGAGCAATCATAAATGCTTCCCCTTCAATCTCAAAACGACGACGGGGAATACTTTTACGATTATTTTTAATCAATTGAATTTCTCTTGAATTCAATTCATTAGGCGATGCAACACTCCCACTAGGTAAATATTCATTTCCCTCTACAACATCAGTGGGTGTGTTATCTAAATCTTCCATCTCATATAATTGGAAGTCCTTATCAATCTCACCTCTACTAGGAAAATCGTTCTCCAAAAACGTGACATCTCGTGACTCCATTTCAGTCACACTCCCATCAGCTTGTTCACCTATGAACACGTACCCTTTGGAGTGTTCAGAATATCTTATAAAGATACATTTCTTCCCTCTAGGACCTAATTTGCCATGTTTATGGGAAGAATCATGAACATAAGCTGCACATCCCCATGGACGTAGACTACTCAAGTCTGGTTTCCTACCAGTCCATAATTCATAAGGGGTGGAAGCAACCTATTTTGAGGGCACACGGTTAAGTATATAGGCAGCAGTCAATAATGCATCTCCCCAATAGGAGACAAGTAAATTTACTTGCGTCATCATAGACCTAACCATTTCCAATAGGGTTCTATTCCTTCTCTCAGCTACTCCGTTTTGTTGTGGAGTACCAGGAATAGTCAATTGTCGCACAATTTCCTTTTCATCACAAAGAGCCTTGAATTGCTCCGATAGATATTCACGCCCACGATCGGTTCTCAATGCCTTTATTGTCTTGTTTAACTGATTCTCTACCATCGCTATATATTGTCTAAAGCAGTTTAATGCTTCTGACTTATGGGAGATCAGAAAGACATAACCGAAACGTGTAAAATCATCTATGAAAGTGATGAAATATGAGGCTCCATGCCTCGCCCTCACATTCAAAGGACCACAAATGTCAGAATGTATGAGATGCAATGGAAATTCAGCTCTAGTCCCTTTATCGAATGGTTTTCTAGTTGTTTTTTCCGCCAGACAATGTTTACATATGGATAGACTAATATTAGTGAGTGACCCTAAAAGGCCTTCTCTAGCTAATCTTTGCATTCTTTGCAATCCAATGTGACCTAATTTAGCATGCCAAGTACTTGCATCAATCTCAACGTTATTTGAAGACGCAATTAAAGAAAAACAACCATCAACATTAACATTGTACTGATCATAGTCAATGTTTAACACCATAAAACCATTCAATACATGACCTGAACCATAATAAACCGTTTCATACAAAATGTCAACACAATCACCATGGAAATTCAATACATAACCTAAGCTAAGAAGAACAACTACAGAGACCAAGTTTCGTCGAATATCTGGAGCATAAAGGACATCATGCAGGAACATGTTTCGACCACCATGTAAGATTAATTTACACGTGCCGATACCCTTCACTTCAACTCTTGAGTTATTCCTAATATATATCCATCTTCTTCCAGGCGGTATTCGACGATACTCCACAAATGCTTCTCGGTCTCTAGCTACATGGTCCGTTGCTCCTAAGTCTACAGTCCACATTGGATGAGATTCAGCAAGCATTACAGTACTAGAAACAAAAGCATTACTCAAAGTAATGGAGTAATAGGGTACCTTTTTCGGCTTAGTGCATTCACGAGCAAAGTGACCCAACTTGCCATAATTGTGGCACTCCATCTTGGCCTTGTCCTTCTTCCCACCACGCTTCTTGCGTCGAAAGGTCTTAGCTCTCTTAGGTCCCTGATCAGTCATATTCCCTTTGTTGTTGAACTGAAGATTCCTCTTGCGCTTGAAGCCCGAAGCCTTGCGCGAACTCGATTAAGCAACATAAGCATGGGTAGAGGATCTGGCAGCCTCAAGGCGCTCATCCTCTAATTCCAAATGACGCGCAATATCATAAACAGTGACGATGTTCTCATTATGCGTCATATTGATCTTCATATGCTCCCAATTATCAGGAAGAGACCTTATAACAGCTTGAACCTGCTGTTCATCAGTAAGGGAGTACCAGCCGACTTTAGCTCACGGATCATGTTTGACATCTCCTGAAGATGCTGCCTCATCGGTACATTTGGGCGCTTTCGGAAGGTGTCAAACTTGATGGTGAGTCTCCTCAGCTTAGTGGCAGATGTACCCCCAAACTTATCTTTCAAGGCAACCTACATAGCTTGAGCTTTGTCATAACTCTCAAACTCACACATGAGATCATCTTGCATACAGCTCAGTAACGTGATGCGAGCAATGCTATTTTTCTTTTTCCAAGTTTGATAAGCTTCCAGATCTCTCTTGTGTTGAGCTGAAGTTCCACGCTCAGGTTCATCCATGGTATGGTTGAGGGTTTCCAAAACCTCTTGCTCCTCAAGGATGTACTAAACCTTTCGGTGCCAAATATCATAATTGTCACCGTTTAGCTTCTCACCCTTCTTGACGTCAGCCACAATGGTCTTGGATGCCGAAACCATAATCAATTGCTATAACACATTGACATAATAGACGCAGAATCAATACTAGCACACTTTACAGAATAACACACATATTTAATTTGCAGCAAAGACAAACTAAATTAATGATAATTCAACAAAAGACATAAAAGCAAAAGTTCACTATGTTCCCAATCAACTTCTATGTACAATTGTTCTATTATCATTAGTTAGTTTAATTTGCGCAAATTTTTAAGTTCTAGGTGAGAACTCATTTCATTCTACCAACCTACGAACTCCCACTAGGAAAAATAATTACAAGACCTTATGTAATTTCTACATTTTTCCTTAACACAAGAACATAGCATGACAATAACTAACATGTATAAACAACAATCATGCTTCATTTATAATCAAAATTGCAATTCAACGTGTCATGGATTTCCTACCATTGTTCTAATTTTCTAGCAACTAGAAAATTGCAAGTATATTAAAATATATACATCATATCAATGAACTAAGCTCTACACAGCATATATAACTTCATTTGAATACAAGCTAACTACTGTATTTCCCAAATCACAAGAAAATACAAGCTACAAATGAACAGTTTGCATAAAACCCCAAAAAATACGCGTACATAGGGTTCCCAAAGCATTTTCATACATTTATAAAATTCAAAACTATAAAATAATTATGGCACTGTGTACAGGTTACTCATACAAACCAAATGAGACTGACCACGCTCCAATCGGAGCTCGCACGTGCCCCCACACGCCGCCTGAGTGCGCGGCGCATGTGACGCACATGCCAGCGAGCCGAACGGCTCCTAGCCGGTCCGACCGGTTTGACCGTCGGACCAGTTGACCGGTTTGACCGTCGGACCGGTTGACCGGTCCGACCGTTGACCGGTCAACGGTTCGGGTCGGGTCAACGGGTCGGGTCGGATCTCGGGTCGGGTCGGTCGCTGGCCGGCCAACTGTCTCCGACGGTGACGTCATCGATGACGTCATCCCGGCGGTTACTGACTGTTGGGTGACGTCACCGTGACGTCACCACGCACCGGTCGCCGCGGGCGCATGTTGCGCACGCGCCGGTTCGCCGGCGGGTACGTGTGGCGCACGCGCGGCCGACGGCGCTTCGGGCGCGTGGCGGCCACGCGCGGCGGCACGGCCGCGCGTGTGGGTGCGTCCGCGTCTCTCGGCGGCGCTCTACCCATCCCCGGACTCGTCTCGACGAGCTCTCTCACTCCGTATATTGAAAAATTAATTTTGACCAAAAAATTATTACAAAAAACAATGAAAACCTCACGGATCACACGACCCCGAACCCGTTCTTCACTCCGGTTCAATTTCGAGTTTTTCATGGGGCAATTCCGACTATCAGAGATTCAAACAGTGTAGAATACATTCTCATGATCTCGATATCAAATGGTAATCAAGAAAACTCGATGAAAAACAAGGCAGAAAACACGATCGGGCTCTGATACCAATGTTGGAATTCGAGTCGGCGGAAGACGACTTACCTGATTCCAATGCGCAAATTGCAAATGGCCCTGGAACGAACGTTGATGTGGCATCCCAAAATTCAAAGCCGAGTCTTAAGGTGTGTTAAAGTCCTTAATTAGGCAATAAAATTTCTTTTGGCCTATGCCTTAGCCAATTAGTCTTTTAATTTCAATGAATTATGCTTGTGATTGTGGAAATTCAAATTTAATAGATTAATGCTTGGCCATGAGATTATAAATTTAAATCCTAATAATTAAAAATATCCCAAGACTTTGGCCAAGATGAAATTTGAATTTAGAAATAATTATAGAAAGGAATTCAAAAAAAAAAAAGGAGAAAATAGGGTTATTTTCGAAATGGGCCTTGGGCCCATTAGCCTAGAGCTTGGTGGGCCAAGCTAGTCGGCCCATTGGGCCCAAGAGAGGGAGCTCGACCAGCCCAAGGGGGGGATGGCCGGTTGGGCCTAAGCCCAAGCCCATTAACCCAAATCAAATTCAAAAATTAGTGTGACAAGTGGCATAAAGGAATGGCATGCATTGGTGGGATTGTAGGCAATCTCATGATTGCTAATCATGAGAAGATGGGGATATAAAAAGAGAGAGGGAAGAGAGAGAGTGGCCGTTTTCTTCATTTTGGCCGAGAGAGTGTGCGAGAGAGAGCTTGAGCGGAGGAGAGGCCGAGAGAGAGGAGGTGGAGCCGAGAGTTGCCGCCGCCGTGTCCCGCCGTCGCCGCCGTGTCCCGCCGCCTTGTGCTTGCCGTTTGTTCTTCTTTAAGGCAAGTGGAGTCCATAACTTCCCTTGCATGTTTTTTGTGGTGTTTGCATGTTAGATTATAAGTGTGATTTGTGCGAAATACCGAAGTAAGGGTGAATGTGTTCAAGCTATGTGACTGTTTCCGTTCGGTTGGTGGTAGACAGTATCTTATTCGAGCTTGCATGTGTATTTGGAGTGTGATTTCGACTTCGGTGTCTTCATGAAAGTTGAATATAACATCTTTTAGTATAACATACTCGAATTTCATGGAAAACTATGGTGACATGAGGGGTCAAAAGTTCTATTTCACGGAGGTTTTAGATCTGCGAATTTCGTACTGACCTTTTGTCGATTTCTTGCTTGCATGTTGATTTCTGTTGGAAATATTACTTTGTTGTCTTCTTGAAAGTTGTAGGGAACACCCTAAGCTACAACATACTCGAATATGAGGCAAAAAGAACGAGTATAACTTGGTGAATCGGTTAGATCTTTGAAAAGATGGTTCTGGCGAAATATACCGAGACACCCGAGACTTGAGATGTATATGTGATAGAGCTTTGGTATGTGCATGACATGGAATTGAAATGTGTGTACGTATTCATTGTTGAGCATGATCTTGATTTGACATCACATCACATGCCATGATAAATTGAATTATAATGATATGAATTGAGATAATTGAGAAGACCGTCGGAGGTGTGAGCCGACGATGCCCCGGGAGTATCGGGATGCCTGGCCTGAAGGGTGCGGCCGGTTGCCCGGTGGTCATGAGTGGCCGGATACCGGAGGGTCCTCGGGAGACCGAGTGGTGTCGAGATGCCCGGAGAGTGGGGGAGCCGGAAGCTCGGCATGGTAATTATGCCGAGGGATACCTCGGGATGCCGGATTGGATGCGGCCGGTTGCCCGGTTGTGTCATGATACATGCCCGGAGGTTTGTGTTGGATGCCCGGTTGTATCATGATGCATGCCCGGAGGGTCCTCGTGATGCCAGTTGGGGTACGAGATGCCCGGAGAGTGGGGGAGCCGAGATGATCTGTAATTGTATCTTGGATACATGTGGGACGCAAACACTGGTCCCGGGAATGAGAAATATGATGATCCAAGATGAAATTGAAATTAAATCATGCATGATAATATGTGATGATGATATATGCATGATGATAATGACATATACATGATGATGGGTATGATAAGGATGATATATGCATGTTGATATGCATGATGATGATGATGATGTGATGCGACATGATATGACAGATGGTATGCATGATGATATGCATGATGATGATATGCATGATGATGCATGATGATGATGATGCATGATGATGCATGATGATGATGACGATGATAATGATGATGACGATGTGCGATGTGACATGATGATCATCCATGGTATGATATGCATAGTGAAATGCATGATAATGATAATGATATATGATATGCCATGACGATGATGATATATATGATGTGACGATGCATGATACGCATGATTATAAGGTAAGTGATGCTTGCAACGCGTGATGATATGCATGATGCATTGGAATGTTATTGGATTTCCTTATCTGCTGAGTGGTTGTACTCACCCCTTTTGGGGATAACATTTCAGATTAGAAAGATGCCGCTTCCTGCCGTCACACGAGGCACCTTCTATGGTATTCCGTCAAACGTAGAAGTAGAATGTACAGAGATGGACAGCGTCACTATCCCTGGATTGACTTTTGTACGAGTGCATGTGCTGGTTATATACGACGTGGGCCTGGCTGGGGGTCCAGTTATCCAGGAGTTCGTGTCTGTCCATGTCCGTCGGGACAGAGTGTTTAGGGGGATGTTGCCGCCACCACCACCCGATGCACCTGGATGGGTGTGATGGTTGCGTGAAGGGTAGAGGGAGCTGGTGTTTCTTTTTGTGGAGTAGCCGCCGCTGATGGATGGGGAACGTCATGTTATTTTCTTTGGGGGTCGTGGTATCTTTTTGGGATGGGGCCGAGTGTGGTTGAAAATCTTGGTCTCCTTTTTGTTGTATCGACCCGTGAAAAACCCATAGTGATAATATGTAAATAAAAGTGGCATGGCTTATCTTTTAAATTCTTGATGATTAGTGGTGTGTACTTGTATCATGGATTGGTAGGGGGATTGATGGTGATGTTTAATTTGCTTCCGCTATGAGTCGCATTTGGGACCGATTCGTTTTAAAAAAAAAAATGCCTGTAGTTAACGACACTTGTTTTAAGTACAAGTAAAAAGAGAAAGTGTAACATCGGCGCTAGTGACGACCTGAGAAGGGTTCGGGGTGTCACAGCCGCTTTGTTTGGTATCAGAGCGTATGGTTATAGATGGAGTGATAAGGAGCCTCAATTGGAAATTGAGGAACATGATGACAATGCACACCATAGGATATAAAAATGAAATAAATGAATAACGGGTGATGAGAATTCACTCGTAGATCCCTAGTAGTTTGTTTTGAGCTACTTCTAGGTGCCAGTAACATGTATATGTTACTTACGTAGTGATAGTAGTTGCTTTGAGTGGAGACAGTGAGTCTCAGATTATTCCTGAGGCAATGCTTGGAAATTGCAGGAAAGTCATGGTGCGAGCTGGAAGTGCTCATCCATCGAGGGCTGAAGCCTCTGCTGCAAGGGCTGAACCCCGAATGGAAGATATCCTGCAAGCATTAGCCAATATTGGAAATCTGATGGAGAGGCAAGCGCAGCAACAGCCCGGAGTAGAACGCCGTACTCAAGGACTAGTGGAACAGTTTTTGAAGCTGAAGCCACTTAAGTTTAATGGAATGGGAAGTCCTGAGGAGGCAGAGCAATGGATTGATGGGATGGAACGAATTTTCCATTTGTTGGACTGCACCGCTGCTTTGAGAAAATAGTTTTAGCGAGTACCATTGGAGGGAAATGCAAAGTTTTGGTGGAGAGCATCGAGGATACGATCTTCCCACCAGGTGCGAGGTTAAGCGGGAAGAGTTTGTGAGAGCTTTTAATAGGAAGCATTTTTCTGACTGTGCTGAGGATAGGAAAATTACTGAGTTTGTTCAGCTAGAACAAAAGGAGCTGACGGTAGATCAGTATGAGGCTAGATTTTCTGAATTGTCCAGATATGCTCCTAGGCTAGTTAAGGACCAGGAAGAGAAAGCTAAGAGATTTCTGAAAGGGCTGAGGACTGATATCAAGAGACAACTAGTGCCTCTGAACATAAGAGATTATAATGAGATATATGAAATGTCACAGTTGGTGGAACAGGAGTTAATGAGGGAACATTCAGAGGATAAGAAGCCATGGTCTTTTAGTGATGTGAGAAGGGGTAAGAGACCCTTTACAGGTCAAGGTCAGACCTGGGGATCTAAAAAGAACAGTAATTTTGGGAATTATGGAAGAGGCAAGGGTAGCCTGAGTTTGGGAAGGACACCTTATCAGAATGTGGAGTGTCGAATGTGTAATGGGCGACATGGCCCAGGACCTTGTATTGGACAACCAAAGTGCTATGGTTGTGGACAAATAGGCCATATTAAGAGGAACTGTCCTCAGGAGAGATCGTACGCGAGTATGGGCTCGGTGCAGCAACCGTTGCAGAATGCTGTTAGGCCAAACTTACCAAGGAATCCTCGGAGGCCACCAGCACAGGGAAGAGTGTATGCGATTACCCAAGAGGAAGCGGAAGCTTCCAAAAATGTTATCTCAGGTACGATCCTTATTAATGATAAAAAGGCATATGTATTGTTTGATACGGGTGCTACGCATTCGTTTGTGTCTGAAAGATATAAATGTTTGAATAAGATAGAAGTTATGCCTCTTGAGATGCCTCTTTGTGTTTCCACGCCTTTAAAGGATATGTTATTGTCTACATTAGTGTGTGGAAATTGTAAGATATCCATGGGGGGAAAGGACATGGAAATAGACTTGGTTGTAATGGCCATGTATGATTTTGATGTTATCATAGGAATGGATTGGCTTCATAAATATCGGGCTCGGATGGATTGTTATAGGAAAGTGATCCAATTTACCTTACCTGATCAGTCTAGTTGTGAATTTTTAGGAGGTCAAACCCATTTTCCTGTAGCTCTTATTTTGGCCGTAGAAGCTTGTAAGTTACTTGACGAAGGATGTCAAGGGTATCTAGCCATGGTTAAAGATTATACTAGGGAAGAGCCTGAGATTGATGAAATTCAGGTAGTTAATGAATTTCAAGATGTATTCCCTGAGGAATTGCCTGGATTACCGCCAGAGCGAGAGATTGAGTTTGAAATCGAATTAATGCCTGGAACAGGACCAATATCAAAAGCCCCGTATAGGATGGCCCTAGTTGAATTAAAGGAATTGAAAGTGCAACTGCAAGAATTACTTGATAAAGGATTCATTAGACCAAGTGCTTCACCATGGGGTGCACCGGTCTTGTTTGTGAAAAAGAAAGATGGATCGATGCGCTTGTGTATTGACTATAGGCAGTTGAATCAGGTGACCATTAAGAATAAGTATCCTTTGCCTAGAATTGATGATTTATTTGACCAACTCCAGGGAAGTTCGGTCTTTTCTAAGATTGATTTGAGGTCAGGATATCATCAGTTGAGAATTAAGAAGGAGGACATTCCTAAGACTGCGTTTAGAACTCATTATGGGCATTATGAGTTCCTTGTTATGCCATTTGGATTGACTAACGCCCCTGCTGCATTTATGGATTTGATGAACAGAATATTTGAGCCTTATTTAGACCAGTTTGTGATTGTGTTTATTGATGATATTCTAGTATATTCGAAAGGACCTAAAGAGCATGAACAACATTTGAGAATAGTTTTGCAGACTCTGAGAGAGCATAAGTTGTATGCTAAGTTCAGTAAGTGTGAATTCTGGTTGGACCAGATAATATTTTTAGGACATGTGGTGTCAGGGAATGGAATTGCAGTAGACCCGGCAAAAGTTGAAATGGTAGTGAATTGGCCGAGACCCGCGACACCCACTGAGATACGAAGTTTCTTAGGACTGGCCGGTTATTATAGGAGATTCATTGAAGGATTTTCACGACTGGCAGGGCCTTTAACTAAATTGACTCGAAAGAATGTGAAATTTGAATGGAATGGAGAGTGTGAAAGGAGTTTTCAGGAGCTCAAAAGGAAATTGACTTCAGCTCCAATTCTGACTATACCTACTGGACCTGATGGTTTTACGGCGTATAGTGATGCATCTCACAAAGGATTGGGATGTGTTTTGATGCAGCATGGCAAGGTTGTAGCCTATGCATCCAGACAATTGAAACCTCATGAGCTAAATTACCCGACGCATGATTTAGAGCTAGCAGCTATAGTGTTTGCCTTGAAGATATGGAGACACTATTTGTATGGGGAAAAGTTTGAGATCTACACGGACCATAAGAGTTTGAAGTATATGTTCTCACAAAAAGAGTTAAACATGAGACAAAGGAGATGGATGGAGTTATTGAAAGATTATGATTGTGAGATAAGATATCATCCAGGAAAAGCGAATAGAGTAGCAGATGCTCTTAGTCGAAAGTCGGCTGCAGAAATAGCTAGTTTGAGAATGGCGGAATGGAAATTGTTGGAATCTGTGGCAAATTCCGAATTTAAATTGGAAGTGGATTGTCTTACTGGTATGCTTAGTGCATTAAGGATTGAGCCAGAGATTATCCAGAAAATTAAAATTCTGCAAGAATCTGACCCAGAGATTTTGAAAATGAAGGATGCTGTATCTTTAGGGAAAAGATCAGAATTTCAAATCTCTGATGATGGAATAGTAAGATGTCAAGGACGACTTTGTGTTCCCGACAATGAGGAATTGAGGAAGGAAATTCTGTCGGAGGCACATAAGAGTAATTATAGTATCCACCCAGGTAGTACAAAGATGTACAGAAATTTGCGTCAGCAATTTTGGTGGAATGGTATGAAGGCAGATACGGCTAAGTATGTCTCTCAATGTTTGACATGCCAACAAGTAAAAGCGGAGCATCGGAAACCCGCAGGACTCTTGAGACCATTAGATATTCCTGAATGGAAATGTGAACATATAACGATGGACTTTGTGCAAGGATTGCCAAGGACGTCAAGTGGTCATGACTCAATTTGGGTTATAGTGGATCGTTTGACTAAGTCGGCACATTTCTTAGCGATTCGCATGGACTACCCAATGGATAAGTATGCGGACATGTATGTAAGTCAAGTGGTACGCTTACATGGTGTTCCAGTGACCATTACTTCAGATCGAGATTCGAGATTTACTTCGAATTTTTGGAAAAGTCTTCAAGCTGCGTTAGGATCTAAGCTTCAGTTTAGTATTGCTTTTCATCCTCAGACAGATGGTCAATCGGAAAGAGTGATCCAGATATTAGAGGATATGCTAAGGGCTTGTGCAATCGATTTCCAAGGAAATTGGGATGAAAGATTGCATTTGGTAGAATTTGCCTATAACAATAGCTTTCAAAAGAGTATAGGCATGGCACCTTATGAGGCATTATATGGAAGGAGATGTAGGACTCCTGTCTGTTGGAGTGAGGTAGGTGAAAGGAAGTTGACAGGACCTGAATTGGTACAAGTTACCGCTGAAGCTGTTGATATTATCAGAGATAGACTTAAAACAGCTCAGAGTAGGCAAAAAGACTACGCAGATAGACGTAGAAGGCCTTTAGAATTTGGTGTAGGAGATCATGTATTCCTTAAGGTATCTCCAATGAAAGGGATATCTCGGTTTGGGAAGAAGGGTAAGTTAAGCCCTAGATTTGTCGGACCTTTTGAGATACTTGAGAAAATAGGAGACGTGGCTTATCGTTTAGCATTACCTCCTAAGTTAGGAAATCTGCACGATGTGTTTCATGTATCGATGTTGAGAAAGTACCAGCCGGATCCTGGTCACATACTCGATCATGAAGCCATCAAAATGGATGAGAAAGTAAGGTACACTGAGGAGCCTGTGCAGATACTAGATCGAAAGGAGCAAATTCTTAGGACCAAAAAGATCCCATTGGTTAAGGTGTTATGGCGACATCATGACGTGGAGGAAGCCACGTGGGAAAGTGAGGATCAGATGAAGGAAAAGTATCCTTATTTATTTCAAGAAGGCGCGAGTAGTGCTTGAATTTCCAGGACGAAATTCTCTAAGGAGGGGAGAATTGTGGCATCCCAAAATTCAAAGCCGAGTCTTAAGGTGCGTTAAAGTCCTTAATTAGGCAATAGAATTTCTTTTGGCCTATGCCTTAGCCAATTAGTCTTTTAATTTAAATGAATTATGCTTGTGATTGTGGAAATTCAAATTTAATAGATTAATGCTTGGCCATGAGATTATAAATTTAAATCCTAATAATTAAAAATATCCCAAGACTTTGGCCAAGATGAAATTTGAATTTAGAAATAATTATAGAAAGGAATTCAAAAAAAAAAAGAGAAAGGGGATTAAATTTTTGGAATGGGCCTTGGACCCATTAGCCTAGAGCTTGGTGGGCCAAGCTAGTCGGCCCATTGGGCCCAAGAGGGGAGCTCGACCAGCCCAAGGAGGAATGGCCGGATGGGCCTAAGCCCAAGCCCAAGCCCAAATCAATTCAAAAATTAGCATGACAAGTGGCATAAAGGAATGGCATGCATTGGTGGGATTTTAGGCAATCTAATGATTGCTAATCATGAGAAGATGGGGATATAAAAAGAAGAGGGCTTAGGAGAGAGAGTGGCCGTTTTCTTCATTTTCGTCCAAAGAGAGGGTGAGAAAGAGAGAGAGCTCGAGCGGAAGGGAGAGAGGCCGAGAGGGAAGGAGGCGGAGCCGAGGGAGGAGCCGCCGTGTCTCGCCGTCGCCGCCGTGTCCCGCCGCCTTGTGCTTGCCGTTTGTTCTTCTTTAAGGCAAGTGGAGTCCATAACTTCCCTTGCATGTTTGTTGTGGTGTTTGCATGTTAGATTATAAGTGTGATTTGTGCGAAATACCGAAGTAAGGGTGAATGTGTTCAAGCTATGTGACTGTTTCCGTTCGGTTGGTGGTAGACAGTATCTTATTCGAGCTTGCATGTGTATTTGGAGTGTGATTTTGACTTCGGTGTCTTCATAAAAGTTGAAGATAACATCTTGTAGTATAACATACTCGAATTTCATGGAAAACGATGGTGATATGAGGGGTCAAAAGTTCTATTTCACGGAGGTTTTAGATCTGCGAATTTCGTACTGACCTTTTGTCGATTTCTTGCTTGCATGTTGATTTCTGTTGGAAATCTTACTTTGTTGTCTTCTTGAAAGTTGTAGGGAACACCCTAAGCTACAAAATACTCGAATATGAGGCAAAAAGAACGAGTATAACTTGGTGAATCGGTTAGATCTTTGAAAAGATGGTTCTGGCGAGATATACCGAGACACCCGAGACTTAATGGGCTTAAATGGTGACCATATCTTGGTCATTTGGCCTAGATCTCTTCATGAAACTTGTAAAGAACACCTTGGTACATAAGATACTGAAATTTCAGAAGAAACGAAAGAGATTTGATGGGTGAAAAGTAAGAAATTCGAAGATGAGTGTTCTGGACGTCAAGGTCGTGATTCCAGAAGCTTCGTAGGGCTATAGAAATTAATCTAAAAATAATTTGGCTTAAAGTTCTTCATGAAAAATGTACGAAAATGTGTTGGCTATTATCCTGCAAAATTTCATAAGTTTTGAAGGCCATATGTGTATTTTAATCGGATTTCTTTGGAAACCGTGTAAGGCTGGCCATTACCCGAATATAAAGTGCTATTTCATGAAAATTGCGAGATTTGTGAGAAATTCAATTTAGCCGAGAATTTTACATGAAATTGTAACACTATTAGTGATTGTTGAGTATTATGATTTTGGAAAAATCATAGATATTAAATATTCATTTATGGAAAATAAAATAATAATAAAAATAATAAAATAATAATAAAATAATAAAATAAAATACTAATGGATTATTTTATTGGCATAGTCCATTTAATGAATTCATGTTATTTTGTGATGATGTCTTGGTGTGTGCATGACATTGAATTGAGATGTATATGTGATAGAGCTTTGGTATGTGCATGACATGGAATTGAAATGTGTGTACGTATTCATTGTTGA
Source organism: Eucalyptus sideroxylon x Eucalyptus melliodora (assembly GCA_016097485.1). Taxonomy (NCBI): domain Eukaryota; kingdom Viridiplantae; phylum Streptophyta; class Magnoliopsida; order Myrtales; family Myrtaceae; genus Eucalyptus; species Eucalyptus sideroxylon x Eucalyptus melliodora. The sequence continues at coordinate 152,119 of CM027827.1, forward strand.
GCATGATCTTGATTTGACATCACATCACATGCCATGATAAATTGAATTATAATGATATGAATTGAGATAATTGAGAAGACCGTCGGAGGTGTGAGCCGACGATGCCCGGGAGTATCGGGATGCCTGGCCTGAAGGGTGCGGCCGGTTGCCCGGTGGTCATGAGTGGCCGAATACCGGAGGGTCCTCGGGAGACCGAGTGGTGTCGAGATGCCCGGAGAGTGGGGGAGCCGGAAGCTCGGCATGGTAATTATGCCGAGGGATACCTCGCGATGCCGGATTGGGTGCGAGATGCCTGGCCTGAAGGGTGCGGCCGGTTGCCCGGTTGTGTCATGATACATGCCCGGAGGTTTGTGTTGGATGGTATCATGATGCATACCGGAGGGTCCTCGTGATGCCAGTTGGGGTACGAGATGCCCGGAGAGTGGGGGAGCCGGATGATATGAAATTATATCTTGATGCATGGGGGACGCAAACATTGGTCCCGGGAATGAGAAATATGATGGTCTAAGATGAAATTGAAATTAAAATCATGCATGATAATATGTGATGATGATATATGCATGATGATAATGACACATACATGATGATGGGATGATAAGGATGATATATGCATGTTGATATGCATGATGATGATGATGATGATGATATGCATGATGATAATGACACATACATGATGATGATGATATGCATGATGATGATATGCATGATGATGCATGATGATGATGATGCATGATGATGCATGATGATGCATGATGATGATGACGATGATAATGATGATGATGTGCGATGTGACATGATGATCATCCATGGTATGATATGCATAGTGAAATGCATGATGATGATAATGATATATGATATGCCATGACGATGATGATATATATGATGTGACGATGCATGGTACGCATGATTATAAGGTAAGTGATGCTTGCAACATGTGATGATATGCATGATGCATTGGGATGTTATTGGATTTCCTTATCTGCTGAGTGGTTGTACTCACCCCTTTTGGGGATAACATTTCAGATTAGAAAGATGCCGCTTCCTGCCGTCACGCGAGGCACCTTCTATGGTATTCCGTCAGACGTAGAAGTAGAATGTACAGAGATCGACAGCGTCACTATCCCTGGATTGACTTTTGTACGAGTGCGTGTGCTGGTCATGTACGACGTGGGCCTGGCTGGGGGTCCAGTTATCCAGGAGTTCGTGTCTGTCCATGTTCGTCTGGGACGGAGTGTTTAGGGGGATGTTGCCGCCACCACCACCCGATGCACCTGGATGGGTGTGATGGTTGCGTGAAGGGTAGAGGGAGCTGGTGTTTCTTTTTGGGGAGTAGCCGCCGCTGATGGATGGGGGACGTCATGTTATTTCTTTGGGGGTCGTAGTATCTTTTTGGGATGGGGCCGAGTGTGGCTGAAAATCTTGGTCTCCTTTTTGTTGTATCGACCCGTGAAAAACCCATCGCGATAATATGTAAATAAAAGTGGCATGGCTTATCTTTTAAATTCCTGATGATTAGTGGTGTGTACTTGTATCATGGATTGGTAGGGGGATAGATGGTGATGTTTAATTTGCTTCCGCTATGAGTCGCATTTGGGACCGATTCGTTTTTAAAAAAAAGAAAAAATGCATGTAATTAACGACACTTGTTTTAAGTACAAGTAAAAAGGAAGAGAAAGTGTAACATCGGCGCTGGTGACGACCTGAGAAGGGTTCGGGGTGTCACAGTTGAATTGCGAATTTATCACGAACAATACTTCCTCACGTTAGTCTGGATGCAATCACGAGGAAAACACCCGATTTCCACAGCGTAAATGCTTATTGTTCTTGCAAAATTGAAATGGAACGCCTTTGATCTTCTTCAATGGAAATGGAGAGGAAATTTGGTGCGAATGAATTGCCAACCATCTCAATGGTTGTGTTCGGGAGGTTTATATACGTCTCCTTCGTACCCCTCCATTAGTGATCCATCGTATCGTATCAAGTCCAAATGGTGCGGTCCAATCGCACCCCATCTTTGACGTACTAGCTCTCTAGCTAAAGTACAACATACAGAATGTTGGGTAGGAAGAAAATTGAAGTTTTACCCTTGGTGCCTATGGAATCTGACTTAGTGTTCTTCTTGATATTTGTTCCTCTAGGTCTTATCGATAACATGTCAAAATTTCGTAATTTTCTGAGCCCGTTTAATAATTAATTCGGAATTGTTACTAAAACTGCGCAATTGTAGAAATTAAGTTACTGTTTCGAGATTTCTATAGAATTGTCCGATATGAAGTATAGTTCTCGAATTGCCATGTGACTTAGTGATGCTGATGGTGGGAGGTTTATGACTTGATGATGCTGATGGTGGGATATTGTGATTGATAAAAAGTTTGTGAGATATCTTGTTTGACATATGATGATGCATTTGCGAATTAAAATGCAATTTGTTTGATAAAAGGGTTCATGAGATATCTTGTTTGACATATGATGATGCATTTGTGAAATTAAAATGCGATTTGTTACCCATTGAACCCTCGGTTTGATGATGCCCGGGAGTCGGGATGCCCAAAGGATCGAGTGAGTCGATGCCTTGTGGATGCCCGGTGGCCTTAAATGGCTGAATGCCGGAGGTTATTCCCCGGGAGTTTCGAGATGCCCGGTAGTATGCTAGTCGGTACGTAAATCCGGATGGCCAGGGTAACCATTTTCATGGGAGGCCCTCGAGGTTCCTCGTGATGCCAGGTGGGGTACGAGATGCCTGGAGGCGTGATTTGCTCCAGATGCCCGGTGGCCTTAAATGGCTGAATGCCGGAGGCTTTCGCGATGCCTGGAAGGATGCGAATGCCGGAGGGACGCAAACATTGGTCCTCCGAGATGAAACCTTTTGAAAAATAAAATGAATGATTTGACTATAAATGTGTGGGGTCTGAATATGTTGTCATCACATTGAAGGGTTTCATGATTGTGATCTGATTATGTGGCATATGATTCTTATAGAATTTGCAATTGCTTTAGTATTGAAGAATTCCATGATATTGATATCCATTTATCACTTGTCTCCCTGCCTTGTCTATCTTGTATGAAATTAGATGCTGATTGGTATGCTCAATATAGCTTGTTGAATCTTTTGCTGCTGAGTGGTTGTACTCACCTCGTTTGGGGACTAACATTTCAGACTAGACAAGATACCTCTGCCACCACCGCCACCAGCAGATGGACCGAGTGGTTGGATATGGCCGCGAGGAGGAGGACAGCAAAGGAAGGAACTTTTGGACGTCGACACTGATCGATGGACTTTAAGTATATGACTGTTGGAAGAGATGTCGGTCATCTTTTGAAATATAGCAAAGTATAGAGAACCTTGGTATTTTGATGTACCGACGAATGATGTCCATCAAGTTATGTACATAAAAGTGTACAGCTTTAACTTACATAAAATGTTTAGTTGGTGTGCACTATTTTCTGAATATAGGGAAGGGAGTTGTTGGATACGCTTCCGCCATATAAATTGCGCAGGGACCGACCTAAAAGATATAAACCCCCAGGATTGATGGACCTTCAGGTCACGAAAGAGAAAGGTAAGCGAACTGTGGTGACCCTGACAAATCGGAGGCCGTTCGAGGGGTGACACAACCGTAATTGGTATCAGAGCTATGGTCTATATGGAGTGATTAGGAGCCTCAAATGGAATTGATGATAGAATGATGCACGCCATAGTATACTAACTAAGAGTAGTTGACTAACTTTGAATAACGGATCCCTAGTAGTTATCATGAGTTGTCTTTAGGTGCCAGTAACATGTTTATGTTACTTATATAGTAGTAGTTGCTTTTAAATGGAGATAGTGAGTCTCAAATTATTCCCGAGGCAATGCTTGGAAATTGCAGGAAAGTCATGGTGCGAGCTGGAAGTACTCATCCATCGAGGGCTGAAGCCTCTGCTGCAAGGGCTGAACCCCGAATGGAAGATATCCTACAGGCATTGGCCAATATTGGAAATCTGATGGAAAAGCAAGCGCAACAACAACCTGGAGTGGAACGTCGCCCTCAAGGACTGGTGGAACAATTTCTGAAGTTAAAGCCACTTAAGTTTAGTGGAATAGGAAGTCCTGAGGAGGCGGAACAATGGATAGATGGAATGGAATGAATTTTCCGGTTGTTGGACTGTAATGATGTTGAGAAAATAACTTTGGCAGAGTACCGGCTGGAGGGAAATGCAAAGTTTTGGTGGAGAGCTTCAAGAGATACGATCTTTCCACCAGGTACTGATATAAATTGGGATGAGTTTGTTAGAGCTTTCAATAGGAAGCATTTCTCTGATTGTGCCAAGGATAAGAAGATCACTGAATTTGTTCAGTTGGAACAGAAGGAGCTGACTTTTCTGAATTTGTCTAGGTATGCTCCTAGATTAGTTGAGGATCGAGAGGAAAAGGCAAAGAGATTTCTGAAAGGGCTAAGGACTGATATCAGGAAACACTTTGTGCCTCTGAATATAAGAGATTATAATGAAATATATGAAAGGGCATAGTTGGTGGAGCAAGAGTTAGTGAGAGATCAATTGGAATCTAAGAGATAGATGACCTTTAGTGATATTCGAAAGGGTAAGAGACCCTATCCTGGTCAGAGTCAGCCTTGGGGATTTAAGAAGAGGAGTAATTTTGGGAATTTTAGAAAAGCCAAGAGTGGCCCGGTTCAAGGGAGAGTACCCTATCAGGATAATAATAGTCAGAGGTGTGGTGGGCCAGGATTATGTAATAATCCACCGAAATGTTATGGATGTGGGCAGATGGGGCATTTTAAGAGAAATTGTCCACAAGAGAGGTCGCAGCTGAGTGTTGGCTCGGTGCGACAGGTACAACAAAGTACCGGTGGACTAAACCTACCAAGGAATCCATAGAGGCTACCAGCACAAGGAAGGGTGTACGCTGTCACTCAAGAGGAAGCGGAAGCTTCCGAAAATGTTATATTAGGTACGATTTCTATAGATGGATAAGAAGGCATATGCGTTATTTGATATAAGTGACACGCATTCATTTGTGTCTGAGAAATATAGATGATTGTGAGAAGTAGTAATCAAATCTTTAGATATGCCTCTTCGTATTTCTACATCACTGAAAGACATGTTGTTATCTACATTAGCATGTGAGATGTGTGAGATAACCCTAGGGGAATGAAATCAGGAAATGGACTTGATAGTGATAGTTATGTATGACTTTGACGTCATCGTAAGAATGAACTAGCTCCGTAAGCAATGGACTAGGATGGATGATCTCCTAAGATAGTACTTACCCGTGCGCTAAGGATAAGACCGTGAGGCTAAGAATGGGATAGGCCAAAGCGGATGATATCTCTGTAAGTTAGTCCCTATCGAAACGAGACCCTCCAATGGATGTGTAGTTTGGGTTCGAACCGGCGAAAGATGGTGTACCTATAACAACCCGGTCCGATGAGGGTGGGGAGTGGACGCCGAGGTTAAAGGACCTGAATAAGGAGCGGCTCCTGGCAGGCTTCTAGGATGGCAAAAGGGGGCAGGAATGAACCAAATTATGAACTGAACTGAGAAGGCAGTGTTTCTGGGATAATTTTATCAGAGTGGCGCAGCGGAAGCATGGTTAAGCTTATAGAACTTTTGTTTGTGAAAAAGAAGGACAGGTTGATGCGTTTGTGCATTGATAATAGGCAATCGAATCATGTGATTGTTAAGAGTAAGTACTCATTACCTAGAATTGATGACCTATTTGACCAACTGCAAGGAAGTTCGGTCTTTTCTAAAATTGACTTGAGATCAGGATACCATCAGCTAAGGATTAAGAAAGAAGACATCCTAAGACTGTATTTAGGACTCGCTATGGACACTATGAGTTCCTAGTTATGCTATTTGGATCGACAAATGCCTTAGATGCATTCGTGGATCTAATGAATAAGATATTTAAGCCCTATTTGGACCAAATTGTGATTGTCTTCATTGATGATATCCTGATATATTCTAAAGGACCTGAAGAACATGCCCAACATCTAAGCGTAGTGCTGCAAGCAAAGCTTAAGAAGTGAATTATGGAGAGTGAGTTATCAATTTGAGGATTAAGTTATGATCATTTGAGCTAAGTAGTGACTTCCTATTAAAGGATCTCATTGGAAGCCTTGATGTATTACATGGAAGCATTTAGTATGTATAGAATGATCTTGGAAGTCATGAGTTTGAGTGGTCATATGAGACATGAAATTACTTGTGGTTTATATGTTGGAATAATAGGTTTAATCGATGGTAGTCAACTTTTAATTTTTGGTGATGATCTCAGTTTGAAAAGGGTCTGTGGAATTAGTGAATATGATCAATTGTGGTTAAACTCTTTCCAAGGTAAAATGGTGAAAGTTCAAGTTGTGGACTTGATGAGTGATTAGTCCAAGTAATGATCTTTTAGGGTGAGACATAAGGTATACTCAATGGAAACTAGACAAGTTTTATCTTGGTGGATTGTCGATCTTTGAATTGAATAAGTCTTGGTGAACTATCGATATTTGAACCGAATGAATAGTGCTATATTTTAGGCTTGAATTTATGTTGCAGTGAAGGCATAGTGAATGTCTCTGTTGGACTGTACCGGATGATTTATTGGTGGTGTCGATTTTGACGGTTCTAGGCTTGAATTGATGGTGACAAAGGTATAGGAATAATTCGGCTAAATGGTGTGTCCGATTGAGCTGAGAGGTGGAATCTGTTAGAATCAATGGCAGATTCAGAATTCAAGTTGGAAATAGATTATCTCACCGGTATGCTTACTGCATTAAGGATTGAACCGGAGTGCTGACACCTAAATTTTTGGGGTTAATTTGTTGCTAAATAAAAAATAAAAAATCATAAACACATGGCATATAGTTTAGGAAAATTTTATTATATTTCGTTAAGATTTTTCATATATTTATGCAATATACACCGAGGGATGTATTTTTGACGGAAAGGAAATTCTCGAATGAAATATTGGAAAAAACACAAAAAAATATTGCGCGTGGTGGGGTGATATATTCAATAGTATTTTGCACGAGCAAAGTTGGCAATGAAATATATCACAGAGATACAATTTTTTGGTGTATAAAAGGAGTCGCGTACGGTGGTGAGCGGGGTGGGGGTTCTTTTCGATGGGGTAAAAAAGAACACAAAAAAAGTAAAAAGTGAAAAGTGAGTGACATAAGAGAGAGAAAAAGTAAAAAAAGGGCGAAACCCTAATCGAGGGACTGTTCATCTTCCCCGAGGGTCCCATGACCCCGCCGGCGCCGCACCGGCGCCGCATCTCCGTCCGTGAGCCCCGGCGCCCGAAGCTCGTGCGCCCCCCTCGACGTTTCGCCGCCGTATCTCCGACTGCGAGCCCCAACTCCCGAAGCTCGCGCCCTCCCGACGTGCCGTTGCCGCATCTCCGTTCGCAAGCCCTGGTGCCGTCGACCCAGCAGACCGGTCCCATCGCCTGCAACTCTCAGATCCAGCGACGATCTGACGTTTCTGCTGCCCCGCCGTCACCGACTTACCGCATCAACCCCGATCCGCCGCACCGAAGTTGCTCCCCGACGTCGTTGCTCTAGATCAGCCCTGCATCGCCCGAGATCCGCCTCACCGTAACGCGTCGAAGCCCCTGCCTCTCCCCCTGTCGTCTCGATCCAGCTCCGACATCGACAGATCTGAGATCTCTTGCAGCAGTCGCGACCCGAGCACCCCGGCTCGCCTTCGCCTGACGTCGCGTCGTTGTCCCTGCCGCGATCCGACGCCACTAGAGCCTCGCACCGCCGCTACTCGCCTCCGCCATCGATCGACGCCGTCACACTGCGGAGTCCTCGCCGACGACCCGGATCGCCTGTCCCGCCATCGATTCGCCTCGGCCTCCCAAGTCCACCGCCCGCGACGCTCGCGCCGGCTCTGTCGTCCCTTCTTAGCCCGTGACGTCGCCACGTGCCAACGCGCTCACCACTCGCTCGCTGCCGGTGCCTGCCGAACCCTCGCCGGAGATCCTTGCCGTCGATCCTCTCGCCGGCGACTTTCCTTAAAACCGCAGCCAAAGTTCCTTTTATTTTTTTTTTTAAAAAAAGAGAGAAAAGAAAAGAAAAAATTTTACTAGGTATTTTTGCTTTACTTTATTAGGCAAGTTTAGGTTTTCTCTATTTTTTTATTATTATCTTTTTATGTGTTGTTTTCTTTGGTTGAAATATCTATTTATGCATAATTGGAAATCCCAATATGTCACCTGATTCGCAACCGCGCCATGGTTTTTTATTTCATCTATAAGGCTTTAGATGAAATAATTAATCATGCGGGAGTAAAATTGATATTTTGATCTTTAAGGCTTAAGATGAATTTATCGATTTTATTAACGAAATATTATCTGTTGATCTGAATGATGTGCTATATTTTTGATGATTTTGAATGAATTGTCTCGTCTTAATTGCCTTGTTTATCTCGAGATATATTTGAGTTAGAATATTGCATGTCTTAGGGTTTACATGTTTAGAATAGGAATTTTATTTCAAATTTAAGAAAAAATCAAAAAAATCAAAATTCAAATAAATCAATTTACGTTGCTAGATTTTAATTTGAATTGCATGTTTAATTATTTGGCAATTATTATACGAAATATGCCCTAATTCTACATGACAAGTGCATGATGATTTTTGTTTTTTTTTTTTTTTTTAATTAATTCATACGTCATTGCATATTAGGGTTAAATTGCACTTAGTTTAATTTTAGATAATATTTTTCTTAATTTATTATAAGTTTAGGCATTTTCTTAAATAGATTGCATTTTAGGATTATTTGGGTTAAGATAATATTTTAGTTTAAATTAGGATTTAGCTCAACCTTATTCCTAATACAAATTGAATAGGATCTTAATCAAATTAGATAATTTTCACATTTTTCTAATTTCGAATTTCATAAAAAAAATACAAAAAATGTCTTAGAATAAATTAGTTTCAATCTCTAGGATAGATTGCATTCTTTTAAGGAAAAAGAAAATAAAATATGTCATGCGCATGTCATTAGGATTAGATTCATGAAATGCATGCCATTTAGTGATTGTTGCTAGGTCCATTCAATTAGTAATTGCATGTCATTAGAATTAGGTCATTTAATTAATATTGCATGGCATATTGCACGATTTCCATTAATTAAGTGAAAAAAAAAATTGCGTGTTAATTAGAAATCATATTTAGGATTGTCGATGTGAATTCTGATTTGACATTGCAGATGCTTTCGTTGCTTTGAGGTAAGTTCCTGCAATTTATTCATTGCTTTCCTTAGATGTTAAATTGGTGGTTTGCGCACCCGCATGATCACCTCACATGTTAGAGAAGTAGATTTAAAATCAATTCAAGCTGCCAGTAAAACATTTTCTTTGAAATAAAAGAGAAAGGTACCGAAAGGGCGTTAGAAAAGTCTAGTGTAACCAAGTTCCCGAACTCATAATCTCGGTTCGTAGGAGTAAGGTAAATCTCCGTTACTTTACTTGGGTTTCTAATCGACCCACCAAAAATAGATTAGTGGCGATTGTCACGACCTCTTTTTTTCCGTCCAGACGAAAAGGAAGAGGGTTTAGGGGTATTTGCCTAAATAGGTGGACCAATGGCCCTAGATTAGGCGCGGGCTCTCCCAAGCCCATACCTCGCGACGTTGGATTCGTTTTTAGTTCTTAACAACCTATGTAATTCTAGGAGTCGCCACTAACCTATTGGGGTCGGCTAGAAACCAATCAAGACACGGGAGTGTTGTCTCGATTCATACGCAACCAGAGATTTCTAGGAACGGGGACTCGTTTACACCAATGTTTCTATTAGCGCCCTTGCGGTACCACTAACTTGGAATGTTGTTTATCTAAATTGCCATACAATCTTGATTACCAATTATAATCTTTATGAAACCACTAAGTGTCAATGCAAATGTTTTCGTAGTTTTTTTTTTTTTTTTTTTTTTTAATGTCTAGACTAATCCTAACATAATTTAGAAGAGAAATTTACACTAAAATTAATGAAAAGCGGCGCGTATGTAAACATCCAAGAAATTGAAATGACTTAAAAATAAACGCAGAAAAGGTAAACCCGATACAAGTCGGGCAAATAATATTACATGGCCTTGTTATCACGCCCCGGGACAGGACCCCCGTGGGCGAAATGGAAATTTAAATATGCATGAAATTACTCTAAATAATTTTAATCTATGCAAAATGGATTATTTACAAAAATGATCATAAAATACCAAAATAGCATTAAATTAGGAAAATGACCTTTTAAAAATATGAAAATTTCATAGATGCCATTTTCGCCTTAATTTGATACATCTATCACCTTTATATTTTTTTTTTGAAATTTTTGGATTTTTGGATTTTTTTTATTTTTTATTTAAATAAAAATAATAATTTCCTAAACCGATATATGCTAACATTGAACAACACAGCACATGAATATCACAATAACTGGGCTCAAATCGACTGTTTCAAGATCGAAACTTGATTTGCGCATTTCGTTGAACACTTGGCGTGCATGAAATCACCCCAAACCAGCTTCCTTGGGCCATGTTTGCGGCCTTCAAACTCAACGCATGAGCAATATTATGTGGAACTAAAACATCAAGGTTAAACTACCACATGCAAGGAGTAAGATTAGATATAAATCACACCTTAAAATACACAAAAACCAAGCTGGAATCGTCATCAAATATGCGGGTTTGATCTGATTTTGCAAATCTGGGTTTGAACCTAAGTCAAGCAAACAGGTTGAATGCCCATATTCAAGCCCCGACACTCATCACATACGAGATCTAAGGGAAACACTACTTAATCCGAGTAAAAGTAGGTAACATGAGCTTTCAAATGCAAGAAACATCATAGAGAATGACCCACCGAACAACATCAAAACGACCTCTCCAAGAAGCACATATGCAAAACTCTTGGAGAGATTTCAAACATTTAGAAACATTTTAGCCTCAGAAATCAGTTTTCTGGGCTGGTTTTCCTCTTGATTTTCATGATCAAAACATGCTCAAAATCGAAAATAAATACATCTAGGACGCTTACCTTGCTTCCTAGTTTCCTTTTCAAGTGGTTCTTGGCCGATGAAACCGACAAATTATCCTCGGGGGCCTGTGGAAGTTGGCTTCTTCAACTGGAAATGAGATCTGCAAAAAAAAAAAAAAAAAAAAAAAAAAAGAACTGATAACGAAGGTTTTCGTTAACCTCTAACATTAGACTTCAAGACGTATTTTGTTGGAAAACTTGACACCACGCCAAACTATATGTATTCTAGTTTGGGTTAAAAGTCAAGATTTTCCTCATTTATCTCTCAAATTCCTCAAAAACACTGGCTTTCCTCACTCGTGACCAACCAATCTCGACACTCTCTAGTTCAAGGTTTTGGCTAATTTTGGCCGCAGTTGTGTGAAAATCTCACTTTTCTCTCTCCAGGTCGGTCTGGAATTTCGGGTTTGCTTTTCCGGAGTTTCTTCGAATGTGTCTTTGGGTAACGATTCCGAGCTCTCCCCTCTCTCTCCCGTCTCCTCTCTCTCCTTCCTTGAAAGACCTTGCTTCTTTGATCTTATCCCCTGAATTGAGGAATTTTTGGTCGGTCTTTTGCCCACCTACCAAGCCTACCAACTGAGCTGGTTCACCTACTCTTCTGACTTAGCCATTTTTTTAACTTCTGCAGCTGTTGAGTGTGCGAACTTTGCTGCGATTTTCCCATGCTTTTAGCGGCTTATCCCTAGCCAATTTCCGTCCAATTGCACTACTATATATGGTCTTCCATCACGTGCAAATATCGAGCTAAATGGGCGGCTGAGTGAGATATGGTGAGGCCACCAATATGCCTACTTAGCAGCTCCAAATTAAGACCTAACCGTGGGTTTGGTTTTGGTAGCTGATTTGAGTGCTTTAATCCATCAATCTAGCCGCGGTTTCTGATCAATTAGCAACCTCATATATAGTAGCTTAAGATCTTGACAATTTTTCACAATTTTCTCCACCCAATTTCGCAAGAAAGTCCCTCAAAGTTGTCCATTTTCTTATCCGAAAATACCCGATTTAATACAAATGTGGTCTTTTTGGCTCAATTTGATTGATTTGACTTGGCCCAAATTCAATTTCAACTTAATTGATGACTAAGATGATGATTTAAGGGCTCGGATGAAATTTTGCAAAATTTGCGAATTAGTCCCTCAACTTTTGGAAATTGCATTTTGGCCCCAATTGTCATTTTAATTCCAATTTGACCTCCTGGGCTTGGCTAGTCACATTTAGATCATTGGCCCCAGCTTTTTTTCTTTTTAACTTTTTTTAACTTTTTTTAATTAATTTTTTAAATTTTTTTAAGGAAAAACATCTTCCATTAAAAAAAAAACTATATTAAACACCTAGATAATCTATATGCTGGAATGAAATATTTTTGGGCAAAAATTTAAGTGTCAACAGCTGCCCCTCTTTGGAAGGAAACTCTAAGAGGTTTCTTTCAAAGATAAGGTGACGCCTAATTTTTTTGTTTTCTTTGTTTTTGCTTCTTTTTTTTTTTTTTTACAATAGTAAAATGAAAATGCAAATGAGCTTAATGTAAAGAGCGTGGTTTAGGGATGTACCTATGAATACTTTGAAAAATGTGATTTAAGGATATACCCACAAACCTTGTGGTTTAAGGTAGCCCCACGAACCTTGTGGTTTAAGGTAGTCCCACTAACTGCGTGGTTTAAGGCAGTCCCACTAACCGCTTGGTTTATTTTAAGGCAGTCCCACTAACCGTGTGGTTTAAGGTAGTCCCACTAACCGTGTGGTTTTAAGGCAGTCCTACTAACCTTGTGATTTAAGGCAATCCCACTAACCGTGTGGTTTAAGGCAGATCCACTAATCATGTGGTTTAAAGCAATCCCACTAACCGTGTGGTTTAAAGCAATCCCACTAACCGTGTGGTTTAAGGCAGTCCCACTAACCTTGTGGTTTAAGGCAGTCCTACTAACCTTGTGGTTTTAAGGCAGTCCCATTAACCTTGTGGTTTAAAGCAATCCCACTAACCGTGCGGTTTAAGGCATACCCACTAATCATGTGGTTTAAAGCAATCCCACTAATCGTGTGGTCTAAGGCAATCCCACTAACCGTGTGGTTTAAGGCAGTCCCACTAACCTTGTGGTTTAAGACAGTCCCACTAACCTTGTTGTTTAAGGCAATTCCACTAACCGCGTGGTTTAAAGCAATCCCACTAACTGCGTGGTTTAAGGCAGTCCCACTAACCGCGTGGTTTATTTTAAGGCAATCCCACTAACCGTGTGGTTTAAGGCAGTCCCACTAACCGTGTGGTTTAAAGCAGTCCCACTAACCGTGTGGTTTAAGGCAGTCCCACTAACCTTGTGGCTTAAAGCAATCCCACTAACCGTGTAAATTGTATGATTTTAGGATGACCAAGAACCTCTTGAAAATGCATGGTTTAAGGCTAACCCATGAACCCTTTGAAATTATGTCTTGAAAATGGATGGTTTGAGGCTAACCCATGAACCTTTTGGAATTGTATGGTTTAAGGATAAACAAGAACCTCTTGAAAGTGCATGGTTTAAGACTAACATATGAACCCTTCGGAATTGCATGGTTTAAGGGTAACCAAGAACCTCTTGAAAGTGCATGATTTAAGGCTAATCCAAGAATCCTTTAAAATTGCATGGTTTAAGGATAACCAAGAACTTCTTGAAAATGCATGGTTTAAGGATAACTCATAAACCCTTTGAAATTGCAAGATTTAAGGATAACCAAAAACCTTTAGAAAATGCATGATTTAAGGCTAACCCATGAACCTTTAGAATTACAAGGTTTAAAGATAACCAAGAACCTTTTGAAAATGCATGGTTTAAGGCTAACCCATGAACCCTTTGAAATTGCAAGGTTTAAGGATTACCAAGAACCTTTTGAAAATTGCATGGTTTAAGGCTAACTCATGAACCGTGTGAAATTGCAAGGTTTAAGGATATCCAAGAACCCTTTGAAAATGCATGGTTTAAGGCCAACCCATGAACCCTTTGAAATTGCAAGGTTTAAGGATAACCAATAACCTTTTGAAAATTGCATGGTTTAAGGCTAACCCATGAACCGTTTGAAATTGCAAGGTTTAAGGATAACCAAGAACCTCTTGAAAGTGCATGGTTTAAGGCTAACCCATGAACCTTTAGAATTGCAAGGTTTAAGGATAACCAAGAACCTTTTGAAAATGCATGGTTTAAGGCTAACCCATGAACCCTTTGAAATTGCAAAGTTTAAGGATAATCAAGAACCTCTTGAAAATACATGGTTAAAGGCTAACCCATGAACCTTTAGAATTGCAAGGTTTAAGGATAACCAAGAACCTTTTAAAAATGCATGGTTTAAGGCCAACCCATGAACCCTTTGAAATTGCAAGGTTTAAGGATAACCAATAACCTTTTGAAAATTGCATGGTTTAAGGCTAACCCATGAACCGTTTGAAATTGCAAAGTTTAAGGATAACCAAGAACCTTTTGAAAGTGCATGGTTTAAGGCTAACCCATGAACCTTTAGAATTGCAAGGTTTAAGGATAACCAAAAACCTTTTGAAAGTGCATGGTTTAAGACTAACCTATGAACCCTTTGGAATTGCATGGTTTAAGGGTAACCAAGAACCTCTTGAAAGTGCATGGTTTAAGGCCAACCCATGAACCCTTTGAAATTACAAGGTTTAAGGATAACCAATAACCTTTTGAAAATTGCATGGTTTAAGGCTAACCCATAAACCGTTTGAAATTGCAAGGTTTAAGGATAACCAAGAACCTTTTGAAAGTGCATTGTTTAAGGCTAACCCATGAACCTTTAGAATTGCAAGGTTTAAGGATAACCAAGAACCTTTTGAAAATGCATGGTTTAAGGCTAACCCATGAACCCTTTGAAAATGCATGGTTTAAGGCTAACCCACGAACCTTTTGAAATTGTGTGGTTTCACTGGAGGAACCTGTCATTCGAGAATATTCTGAAATGGATATTGCACATCAAATAATATTCATTATAACAAGTATTCTAGTAGTGAAAGCATACTAGATGAGGTCAATTTCAACATATGTCATTAGAAACAATATCAAAAGTGTATCGGTAATGAGAAAGCAATGATTGCATAAACAAGTCAAACTAATTCCGACAACTTGACAAACTCGCAAAACTGTCATCACGCTCGAATGATATCATTAATCGTCAAATTCTCTTGGGAGAAAAGTCCTTGTCGAAATGACCCTGACATATGAGAAATGTTTGTTAAGTATGCCAAGCAAGGATCCCTAGTCAGAAAGGGCTTCTTGCATATCCTCAAGAAAATGGTTGTTTGATCCCATCTGTTCATGTGGGAAATAAACTGATCACTCAACCTCACTCTTCCAGTGTGCAAGGCTTTGAATCATTCACAATAAGTACACATTGACCAATCAAAGAGGTCTTTTAGGAGGACCGTAGTGCAGGTTTGGTCATGGTTTTAGCAATGGATAAGCATCATTGGCTATGAAATAAATTAATCACTGATCGACATCTCCGCCAGGTTTACAAGTCAAGAAACCTTAAGATGAGAAAAGACAACCTTGCTCTCACTTCTTCGAGTGGCATCTTCTTTAGAAATCCCAATTTCAACTAAAATTATCCCAATCTGAAGAGACTTCGGGAATAGGTTGTAATGTTGGTTCGGTGAAAGGCTCAAAAGGCTTAGCTCAAAAGGCTTAGAACTTTTTTGTCAAAAGGGGATTTGGGAGTTGGTGATTATCATGGCATCATTACCATATCATCCATTTTTTTAAAGCACTCAATGTTTAGAATTCAAATTGTCTCGAAAGTCCTTTGACTAATCATCTTAACATAATGGCTTTTGCATTTGCAATGATTTTCTTTTCAATACATGCATTTTTTTTTTTTTACCATTTTTGCTTTCACAGAGATATTCCTGTTGATGCAATTGTTTTTCTTCCATTCTCTCTCCCCCCTTTTTTTTTTGTGGGCATTGGCCTTGCTTTTACTAGGCACATTGCTTTTTCATGCCCCTTAATTTTCACTTGACTTTTGTTCTTTCAAACTTTTTGAGCTCTTAGGACTTTCAAGATGCTTTTCATATTCTCATATAAACACCAATCACATTGGTAAATCATGTGCCCTGCCCCAATGTGGGGAGATAATCACCACTCGGGTTTTAGAAATGAATAGTTAGGCTCAATATGGTTTAAGTAAAGGGTATCGGTGTTTAGGCAGAGAAAAGAATGCTCTTCTTCACCTTGGGATGCTTTGAGCTTCCATAAGAATTCACCTGAAGTTACCACAAAAAAGATTTATGCAAGTGAGAGTAAAGAAACTTTTCTCATCTTCCCTCTCCAAATATTATCAACCCAAACCTCCATAATTGCCCCATCGTGAGGTGGTTCTTGACAGGGATATTTTGTAGAAAATTCTTCACATTAAAAGGCTCAAATGGGCTAACTATTGTCACCTGTAATGTGTATGATAGAGGAAAAAAAGAGAAAAAAATGCCTCTTATCATCTTGATCTAATGTATTGCTTGCGAATGAATTCATTGACCTTAACCGACACAGGTTTTCTTTTTCACTCGAATCCCAGAGTGCTTAAAGGACATGTTTGGAAATGGGTTGCCTTTCGTCATCCTAAGTGTTTCTCGCTTGGTATAAGTAACATCGCCTTTCATTTTTGTTGAGATAATCTGAGTGGATTAACCTCCATAGAGAATTTTGATTCGAAATGAGTGATCCATTGAGTGGATGGACAATTTAAAGATAAAGAAGATTTTTGCAAACTTTGTGGAAAACTTTTTTTTCTTTAATTTCCATTTCTTGTGCTCGTTTCTAGAAAAACACTAGATGTTCTTTTTTGTGATAGAAATTCTCCATTTGTTTTCCATTTGATTTTGAAAAGAAGGGTACTTACCTGTGCCTTAGTAGTCAGGCGACCCTACGAAGAACAAAAGGGAATGTGTTAGTACATGAATCCTCAGGGATTGTAAAAATGGAAACGATACAACATTACCCTTGGGCAGTTTCACCATTTGGCGGCAAACAACTGAATAAATGACTGTTTTAAGGCTTGAAGTGAATCTCGTGTCTTTGGTCTCATTAGTTCAAGCATTTTCCTCTTTTTCAAAAATAAGAGATGCAAAAGTTCTTTTTATTTTTTTATTATTTTTTTACATGGCAACCTTGTTGCCGTTTCTAGGGATCGAACCCCGTGCCTCTCGGACCGCTCATTCATTCCCATACCACCAGGCCGAAGCGCTGGTAGTGTCTATGGGGTGCTTCTTTTTTTATTTAATTGAACCGGCTCTAGAACGACACATATTTTAAGCCAACTTAGGTGACTTTGTCATGTGTTAACTCCACATGCTTACTTTGTCGATATAGATTATGCTTAAATCAATTTCTCGAGTTTGTTCCTCGAATACCGATGCTTCCTGTCAAACAAGGGAACTACGTCAAATAATGAAGTTAGAGAGGGGCATTTTGGAAACGATACCGAATTACCCTTCTCATGCAGTTGACTTTAAATGTCTTGTGTTTCCTTTTCATGTGCTTTTGCTCCTCAGGTGTTAACATTTCCTTGAAGATCTTGCTTTCAAATGGGCCATTTAGATGTTATCGAATTCACTCATTCTGAGTGGGCGTCAAAGATGAAAGGAGAGGGGTACTCCTTGTTTCGACATGTGAGGGCATTGCTCCTTGGATGATTTGCTCCATTTATTCCATCAAAATGGATAGTTGGGCCTTAGCATGCCTTCTTGGTATAAGGTGTTGCTCCATCAGTCAAAGTGCACTTTTTGTGCCGAATCAATTGATTTTGTTTCATCTTGCTTCATGAGTGAGAGTTACCCTACTTTGAGTGACTTGCCCCATTTATCAACTGCAAGGAAAAAGAGACGTAATATGTTATTTTCATATTCGACATGATTCATTTTAGGAACGGGATACTCCCTTTTACAGCATATCTGATGACTGCGTTCCATCTCGTTTCCTTGGCTATGGAGAGGGATTTGCTTTCATGATTGGCAGTAATTCACTTGGCAAATGTCTATTCCATTTGAAATTTTCCCCTTTTAGAAGTCGGGTGACTCAGGCATTGCGTGCCCCCGATCCATTTTGTGGCCATCTGCCCTAATTAAAATTTCCCCTTTTAGGCTAGGTGATTTTTCGCCATTTTTGCTCCGTCAATGCATTTCCCACTTCACAATCTGTAAGCATGGGTGGCTATGTCAGTTTATGAATGAGTTGTTTTGACTTTTGGAACGAACACACCCTTTCCTTTTAGAGATCGTGTGATTCTAGACCAGGTTGTCCTTCCCATGTAGTCTTGTTGCTTGCTAGTAATTTGCCTCACTAAAATCTGCACAAAGTGCAAGGACAAGTCATTCCTAAAATAAATCAAATTTAACTTGAAACGATTACCACCTTTTATTTGAGGGCAATGTTTAATGACCGATGCTTGTTTGTGTACATCTACATCTTGAAGTGTTGTCTTGCGAACCACCAATAATCATCTCCATACAGGATTGGATGCCAAGAAACCATCGGAAGTGTAGGGATTACAGATGCTTCTTGTTCACAACCAACGAAGTAGTTTGATGCCAAAGAATGTCTACATATTTCTTCTTCCATAAAGAATGTCAAATTAATATGAGATCATCCAGGATGTGGAACTTCGTTAGGCCAGTAGATTTGTGATCTTCGAGGCTTTGACGGTTCTTTTCACATTTAATCACAATGTTCGAATTCATATGCTGCGAAAATATTTCTATAGTTCATGGCTCAACCAATTGTGCCCATAAATGAGCATGAATTGGTGCATCTCATGACTTGCTCTGGCAGGAAAAGGCCCGCGCTTTTGTCAGTCTTGAACAAAAACGTCATTTTACCTATTTGACAAAAATGGATGGTCAAGTTAGTTGTTGAATAAGAAATTCCTATCAGAACGATTACAACCTTACCCCTTCAAAGCATTATCCTGTGGATCAACCTGCGAAAGCGATTAAGTGGAGATAAAATATTGCGCAAGTTCTTCTTGAAATTCATTTTCAAACATTTTAAAGCTAAGGTATAAAACTCAGCCCAGAGGATCCGTTTGAAACACTTCAAGTGTTTTAAAGGATATAACTTTTATGAACTCTAACTTCATTATTAAAAAAATGTGACTTGTATGATTTACAAAAGCATTTAATTGGGTCCAGAATCAAAACCCAAAATGCAAAACACGGTTCCTAATAGGAATAATAACAAGGATAAAGTACAAGAAGCTCTTTCGTAGAGGAGCATAATAAGCACAATTCTCGTCCTAGCTTTAAAGTCCATTTTTGGCATGGTCAAGCAAGAGGAGTTCAAGGAACGGTTGTCACGCATGACCTGCGAAAGGAAGATAATGTCAGTATATGAATGAAAAATTGATCTTTCAATAAAGCCGCCTCTTACAATGAAATCAAGGCGACGATACCTTCTCTGTAGTATCCACTTACGAGAATTTGGTAATTCATCAAGATTTTATTAGTAAGAGGAGATTTCATTAAAAGATCGATCTGCGACTATCAATTGAATGCCCACTCTGTTCAAAAAGTTTCATACACAAATGGGGCATTGATTTTGAAAGATTAATTTGTAATTTCACTCATGCAAAGGTGAGGTGATTTTTATTTTGAGAAATCAATACACAAAATGTGATTTGAATTTTTATTTTCGAAATGAGACCAAGAAAGAATTTTATTTAAATTTTGATTTTAATTCTATGCCCCAAAATGTAATCTTGACTTGGAAGAATTTCTATACAAAATGTGACTTTGAGTTTGTAATTGAAAATTTAAACAAAAACATATGTTCTAATCTAGGCCAAATCAGATGCATTTGAAATGTTTGCTTATCAAGAGTGAGTGCCAAGCCTATATTTTCAAGGGCATTCCATTGATTTCCACGAATAAAAAATTTCAATCCGAAGTGAGCAAGTAGATGGAGAAATCATACTTACAATGGGTGAAGAGAACCCTTTTTTTTTTTTTAATCACATAGACACGCGGATGTAAACTTGTGAGGTTTGACGCATAAACGTGGAATTCTAAAGGCTGAAGGTCCCCATTTTGATTAGATCAAAAGAGTTTTCCCCACTCCATGCTTGCGTCGGACAGTTCTCTTTATCATTAATCAAAATGAGCGGGACCAAAAGTGGATAACCATGGGTCATTCCCCGCACGGGTTCCATCTTTTGGCACCTTCTATGGGCTTCCTAATGCGATCGGGGTTTTAGATTGCGGGTGGTGTGTGTAAATGTGTAGTGCTAAGATAAGTATAAATGCACACACATCGATTGATATCCAAACAACACTTCAATTTCATCCATATAGGCATACATTCCTACGCCTCCCTACAAAAGAGATGGGTTAACAAACACTCCACCCCTTATTACTCCAAACCTACAAAAACATTTAACACATTGTTAGCGGGCTAACCTTGTTTTCTATGCGACTTTGACACACGCTATCAAATGAAGACCATGTTAGTGAACAAACAACCAAGTTATTACGGCCTAAGTCCTCTAAGGTTTGCAACCAAGTCCCCAGTGGAGTCGCCAAGCTGTCACGACCTCTTTTTTTCCGTCCGGAGGAAAAGGAAGAGGGTTTAGGGGTATTTGCCTAAAGAGGAGGACCAATGGCCCTAGATTAGGGGCGGGCTCTCCCAAGCCCATACCTCGCGCGATATTGGATTCGTTTTTTAGTTCTTAACAATCTATGTAATTCTAGGAGTCGCCACTAGCCTATTGGGGTCGGCTAGAAACTAATCAAGACACGGGAGTGTTGTCTCGATTCATACGCAACTAGAGATTTCTAGGAACGGGGACTCGTTTACACCAATGTTTCTATTAGCGCCCTTACGGTACCACTAACTTGGAATGTCGTTTATCTAAATGGCCATACAATCTTGATTACCAATTATAATCTTTATGAAACCACTAAGGGTGCGCATGAGAACATTTCTTGGCTGGGGAACAATTTCTTTTCAGAAATAGTTATTTTCTATTTCTATTCTGGGGAACAATTTCTATGTAAAAAAACTCGTTTGGTA
This sequence comes from Eucalyptus sideroxylon x Eucalyptus melliodora, assembly GCA_016097485.1. Classification (NCBI taxonomy): domain Eukaryota; kingdom Viridiplantae; phylum Streptophyta; class Magnoliopsida; order Myrtales; family Myrtaceae; genus Eucalyptus; species Eucalyptus sideroxylon x Eucalyptus melliodora. The sequence continues at coordinate 173,185 of CM027827.1, forward strand.
ACTACACAAAATTTTTACTCTAGAAATAGAAAAAGAATAGAAATGCGTTTGGTAAAAAACAATTTCTTTTTTATATTTATTTGTTTTTTAGTTTTGCCGGTAGATCGCCGCTACCGCCGGTGACGCCGCTGGCCTTGCACGTCCCTGTCGGCCGACTGCCGATGACCAGCGGCGGCGGCGGCAGTCGGTCGGCCTCCGGCGGCGGCAGCAACAACGGTCGGCCGGCGGCCACTGGCGGCGGCGAAGGTCGGTCGGCCTCCGGCAACCGGCGGCGGCGGCGACGGTCGGTCGGCCTCCGGCGGCCGGCGGCGCGTCAATGGTCGTCGGCCTCCGGCGGCCGGCGGCGGCGGCGACGGTCGGTTGGTCGGCCTCCGGCAGCGGCGGCGGGCGGTCGGCCGGCAGCGGCGGCGGGCGGTGGGCGCGCGAGCGCGGTCAACGGCGGTCAATGGCAGTCAGCAAGAGAAGAATAAAAGAAAAAAAAAATAACTTATTTCTTAAACTTGTTCCCGGGAACAAGAAACAACTTTTTTTTACTTCTCATTTCTATTCCAAAACCCTTCCCGGGCTAACTTTTTGTTCCCGGGAACAAAAAACTAACTCGCCGTTATCAAACAGGTTTCTATTCTTTTTTTGTTCCGGGGAAGAGAAGAATAGAAATTTTTGGGCTGGGGAAGGTTACCATGCGCAGCCTAAGTGTCCATGCAAATGTTTTCATAGTTTTTTTTTTTTAATGTCTAGACTAATCCTAACATAATTTAGAAGATAAATTTACACTCAAATTAATGAAAAGCGGCGCGGAAGTAAACATCCAAGAAATTGAAATGACTTGAAAATAAACGCAGAAAAGTTAAACCCGATACAAGTCGGGCAAATAATATTACATGGCCTTGTTATCACGCCCCAGGACAGGATCCCCGTGAGTGAAATGAAAATTTAAATATGCATGAAATTACTCTAGATAATTTTAATCTATGCAAAATGGATTATTTACAAAAATGATCATAAAATACCAAAATAGCATTAAATTAGGAAAATGACCTTTTAAAAATAGGAAAATTTCATAGATGCCATTTTCGCCTTAATTTGATACATCTATCACCTTTATATTTTTTTTGAAATTTTCGGATTTTTGGATTTTTTATTTTTTATTTAAATAAAAATAATAATTTCCTAAATCGATATATGCTAACATTGAACAACACAGCACATGAATATCACAATAACTAAGCTCAAATCGACCGTTTCAAGATCGAAACTTGGTTTGCGCATTTCGTTGAACACTTGGCGTACATGAAATCACCCCAAACCAGCTTCCTCGGGCCATGTTTGCGGCCTTCAATCTCAACGCATGAGCAATATTATGTGGAACTAAAACATCAAGGTTAAACTACCAGATGCTAGGAGTAAGATTAGATAGAAATCACAGCTTAAAACACACGAAAACCAAGCTGGAATCGTCATCAAATATGCGGGTTTGATCTAATTTTGCAAATCTGGGTTTGAACCCAAGTTAAGCAGACATGTTAAATGCCCATATTCAAGCCCTGGCACTCATAACATACGAGATCTAAGGGAAACACTAATTAATCCGAGTGAAAGTAGGTAACATGAGCTTTCAAATGCAGGAAACCTCATAGAGAATGACCAACTGAACAACATCAAAATGACCTCTCCAAGAAGCACATATGCAAAACTCTTGGAGAGATTTCAAACATTTAGAAACATTTCAGCCTTAGAAATCAGTTTTCCGGGCTGGTTTTCCTCTTGATTTTCATGATCAAAACATGCTCAAAATCGAAAATAAATACATCTAGGATGCTTACATTGCTTCCTAGTTTCCTTTTCAAGTGGTTCTTGGCCGATGAAACCGACAAATTATCCTCGAGGGCCTGTGGAAGTTGGCTTCTTCAACTAGAAATGAGATCTGCAAAAAAAAAAGAACTGATAATGAAGGTTTTCGTTGACCTCTAACATTAGACTTCAAGACGTATTTTGTTGGAAAACTTGACACCACGCCAAACTATATGTATTCTAGTTTTGGTTAAAAGTCAAGATTTTCCTCATTTGTCTCTCAAATTCCTCAAAAACCCTGGCTTTCCTCACTCGTGACCAACCAGTCTCGACACCTAGAAAAATTTTCGGACTTTCTTGGCCCGCCAGGGGGCACAGTTTCAGGGGGTTTTAGGAGGCCTTCCCGATCTCCATTTGGGAGATGCGACCTATGGTTGGAAAGATATTTGAATGAAGTTTCACTCTCTAGTTGAAGGTTTTGGCTAATTTTGGCCGCAGTTGTGTGAAAATCTCACTTTTCTCTCTCCAGGTCGGTCTGGAATTTCTGGGTTTGCTTTTCTGGAGTTACTTCTGAAGGTGTCTTTGGGTAACGATTCTGAGCTCTCCCCTCTCTCTCCCGTCTCCTCTCTCTCCTCCCTTGAAAGACCTTGCTTCTTTGATCTTATCCCCTGAATTGAGGGATTTTTGGTCGGTCTTTTGTCCACCTACCAAGCCTGCCAACTGAGCTGGTTCACCTACTCTTCTGACTTAGCCAATTTTTTAACTTCTGCAGCTGTTGAGTGTGCGAACTTTGCTGCGATTTTCCCGTGCTTTCAGCGGCTTATCCCTGGCCAATTTCCGTCCAATTGCACTACTATATATGGTCTTCCATCACATGCAAATATTGAGTTAAATGGGCGGCTGAGTGAGATATGGTGGGGCCACCAATATGCCTACTTAGCGGCTCCAAATTAAGACCTAATCATGGGCTAGGTTTTGGTAGCTGATTTGAGTGCTTTAATCCATCAATTTGGCCGCGGTTTCTGATCAATTAGCAACCTCATGTATAGTAGCTTAAGATCTTGACAATTTTTCACAATTTTCTCCACCCAATTTCGTAAGAGAGTCCCTTAAAGTTGGCCATTTTCTTATCCGAAAATACCCGATTTAATACAAATGTGGACTTTTTGGCTCAATTTGATTGATTCGACTTGGCCCAAATTCAATTTCAACTTAATTGATGACTAAGATGATGATTTAAGGGCTCGGATGAAATTTTGCAAAATTTGCGAATTAGTCCCTCAACTTTTGGAAATTGCATTTTGGCCCCAATTTGTCATTTTAATTCCAATTTGACCTCCTGGGCTTGGCTAGTCACATTTAGATCATTGGCCCCAGCTTTTTTTCTTTTTCTCTTTTTTAATCTTTTTTTAAACTTTTTTTAACTTTTTTTTTAATTTAATTAATTTTTTTATTTTTTATTTTTTAGGAAAAACATCTTCCATTTTAAAAAAAACTATATTAAACACCTAGATAATCTATATGCTGGAATGAAATATTTTTGGGCAAAAATTTAGGTGTCAACAGCGACTCCTAGTTAAAAATCAATTGCATGTTAAAAAACTTGAACCTAAGTCGCGAATTGGTATGGGCTTGGGAGAGCCCGAGTTAAGTCTAGGCTTAACAATCCATTAGCCAAACCCTAGGTGGTTCACACCCGAAAGATTGGTCGCGATAGCTTGGCAACTCTGCTGGGGAACTTGTGTGAAAACACTTATTGGAATTAGGCCAATTTTCTTCTTTTTGAAAAATGTTTTTGTTTGGTAGCGAGGATCTCAGGTATATCCCTAACATTTAGGTGTTAAATATTTTTGCAGATTGGGAGGTATAAGGGGAGTAGTGATTGCTAACCTTTGTCTTGCAGGTTGGAGTTGGGGATGAATGTTTTAAATTCAAGTTATTGAAGTGTTGCTTGATCTAAATTGTTGTGCATGTCTTGCATTCAACACTACATTATTGCACACACAACGTGCCGCCAGACCTGGGCCGCACTAGGACATTTAGGATGGTATTGAGTTGGATACGACTTCGACCGCGAGGCCGCGTAGTAGAGGTTGCCCAAATCAATCCCGAAAGTTTTTCTTGGTGTTAAGAATGTTTACCTCTGCCCGCGAGGCTGCGTCGCATTGAGGTATCATTCTTGACTGAGCCGGAGTTAGGAGGACTTGACTTAGTATGCGAGGCTGTAACTAAGTCATCCCACCCTTTTAACTCCACCTTGTTTAGCCTTCCTAGTTAGAAATCGAACCTTGCACTTCATGCGCTTGTCTATGTGGTTGCTTTAATCGTCTGGTGAAGTAAGTTTCCTACCCTTTACCCTTGCAATTTACTTATTATGTCTTTGGTCGGTCCATGACATTAGGTTGGTCGAGTCTTGGTCTATAAACAATGGGGAGATCCGACATTCGATTCGTGCCTACACCAAAGGGTGAACTCAAATCATGGTGGGATCGTCTAGGCCACGATGGTCAAAGCTATGTGGAAAGCAGACTTGGTCGTCTTGTTCCCCTCCTCGACATTGATGTTCAAAGTGGCGTCATGCAAGCACTCGCTCATTTTTGGTGCCCCCAAACATCAACGTTCATATTCGGTAAGCACGAGCTGACCCGACTTTGGAGGAATGCAACATTGCCATAGGAAAACCTTTGAAATTAGAATTAATAAACCCACCTCTAGGAATAGAACCCGAATTAGTTTTGTCTGACTTGCTTAGGATGGATAAGAATCAGATTAAAAGAGTGTTGAAAGATAATTGTCTTGCATGTCCTTTTTCCTTCCTAGATCGGAGTTTTGCTAGTGCTAACACTCTCTTAAAAAGCAAGATATTCCTTCTAGCCTTTTTGGGGTTTATTATTTTTACCCTTCGTAAAGATGCCATTAATCCTGCTGTCGCATGGGTGGTTAAACCAGTGTGTGCTAGGATTAGTTTTGTCAACACTATTCTAGCTGAAACATTTTTGTCACTCAGGCGATTTAAGGAACATGAAGATAAAACCTTTCATGCACCAGTTGAACTCTTACAAATTTGGTTCTTTTCTCATATGAGTAAGATCAATATTCGCATGAGTATTATTAATATCACTAATTCCCATCATCCCATCGAGGTATTCAAAAATCATCAGAATCGAACTCCAAATCTTTCTTACTCAAAATGGGTAAAATTGTTGAAAAATCCCAATACCAAGATTTTCCTATGGCATGCTAAATGGTTCCAAGTCTCCAAGGCATGTCTCTTTCACGGTGATGATGACCCAATCCCGCTATTGGGGATCACCGGTGGTACTTCCTACTACCCACTCCGAGTGGCCCGTCAATATCGAGTCGTGCAGGATCTACCACCCCTCTCAAGCTTGGTTTGTTCCAAGTCCGATTCATTGCCAAGGATGGTGATCACAAAAAATGGCTCCGCTGTATCGAACAAGCTTGGCTTGCATGTCACGAGCAAAAGTTGAGCTTGCCTGAAGATGAGCTTGAAGGGAAGGAAAAGACTTACTATGCCACTACTCGATACATCCGTCAGCACAAGATTCCAACCGAGTATCTCCCAAAGGTCTCAGATGTGACTGAAAGGCCCACTCGGCAAGCGGAGCTTAATCGTCACAAGAGGAAGATTGAAGAACTTGAGAAGCAAGCCAAGAAGGATGCCAAAGAGAAGAGGCAATTACGTCGAGCGTTGGCTTCCCATTTGTTTATGGATCGGGCCAAATAAAGTGGCTTGAGTCTATTTAGTCTTTTTACTTTAGCTTAATGTTTAGGAAGTTGAGTCATTTACCTTTTTGTCTAGGGCATTTCAAGCGTTTTTACATTGTCAATGTCAAACAATTTCATTAATGAATAAAAGCGATTAGACTTTTGTCATGGACCGACATGTTTTATGTGAAATTCTTATGTGTATTCAAATTTTATTAGGTGGCAACGGATCCTCCACGCTCACCCATCATCACACGATTAAGAGCTAGAATGGCCGAACAAACCGAAATGTGTGATCGTGTCTCCGCTATGGAGGGCCAACTCCAACAGTTAGCTGCCTCTATGGAGCTTATAACAACTCAAATCCAATCCCTACAAGTGAATCCGGCTCCTGCACCCACTCTCCCTGAGATAGTCATCCCGAAGCCGGCAAACAAGGCCCAAATGGTGAGGATGACATGCTCGGGCTAGAAGATGATCCATTCCCGATCAATGTGGAAAAGGCTAAGCTTGTCAACATCCCTAAGACGGAGTAGGATGAATGCTTTGCGAATTGGAAGAAAAGTTGAAACAATTGCAGGAGTCACAGAGTTCAGTCCCGTTCGACTTGTCCGTGTACAAGAAAGTCAAGATGCCAAAGAAATTCAAAATGCCGAATTTTGAGAAATACGATGGTACTTCCTACCCAAAAGCTCATTTGCAGATGTACCACGTGCGCATGGCCCAATATGTCAAGAACGAGCCTCTCATGATCCAATCATTCCATGTAAGTTTGATTGGACCTACATTGAATTGGTATGTCATGAAGAATGTGAACCTTCTCAACACCTAGAATGAAGTGGCTAACGCATTTCTCAAGCAATACAAGTTCGACATGGATATTGCACCTTCCCGAGAGGATCTTGAGAGGATGGAGAAAAAGAAGAGCGAGTCGTTCAAAGAATATGCCGTGAGATGGCGAAATCTGGCAACTCAAATCACCCCCGAGCCTACTGACAAGGAGCTGATGAAGTTGTTTATCAAAACTCTCCCATTTGAGTTTCGTATCCGGATGGCCAGCACGTACGTTGAAAACTTCAATCAGCTTATTCCTGTGGGGGAACAAATCAAGATGGGGATAAGGGAAGGCTGGTTTACTAAGCCATCGAGTAGAAGATTCTTTGCCAAGAAGGATAAAGAGCCTGCTGAAGATGTGAATATGGCTTATAGCCAACAAGCTGCCCAAGCAAGAAGATAGTTCACCCCTCTCCCTAGATCTCCATCCCAAGTGTTGGCAATCCAAGAAAGAAAGGTTTGCTTATTAATGAGCCGAAGCGTCCTAATCGTGAAAGCATCTGAGGCTGCAACCCGATGAAGAAGTGTGATTACCATAGCGGCGAATTAGGGCATTCAACTGATGAATGTTTCACTCTCAAGCATAAGATCCAAAACCTCTTAGACACGAAGGCCTTTTCATTTCAAATTGCTCAACTGAACGTCCAGAAGAATTCTCTACCGGAGCATGAGGGTACGGTCAATGCTATCCTAGAACCAAATGTTGAAGTTGAATCAAGTTACCACTCATTTGAGTTGGTATCCACCATACATGCATCTCGAGATTCACCACCCGCTCTTAAAGTTTCAAATGTTGCCCTTATGATGGGAAGGGTGACGATTGGGAATGGTTTTGTTCCTGGTAATGGCATTGAAAGAAATGGTTAGGGTATTCGAAGTCCTAATGAAGCCCCTCAGAGGTCCCGTGCTGCTAGATTAGGGTACCATGGAAGAGGCGGGGAAAGTTCTAGAGGACGAAGACAGGAAAGGTGGAACCCGCCACATGATCATGGGCGAGGAAGGCAAAACCCATTACCCCCGAACATTCGCGAGACATTCCCTAGTCCTCCGATAATGATGCAGGATGAAGCAGAAATAATGGACACCCTGGGGTAGCCAAGCGGAAAATTTGACTATTTGGTGAAGTATTCGGCTCCTCCCAGTTTCTACATTGATCCCCGTGACATTGTCCCAGATGGATAGGGTGGCATGGATGATTTGACACCCTCGGAAACGGAAAACCCCGAAGATGCATTCGAAGGAATCTCTAGTCTCTTCAATGACATCTTCATAGGGACCATTGACAAAGGACCTCCAGAGGAGATGGGCTTTAGCCCATAAGAGTAACTCATTTACTGTTTTCTCACATTCCCCTGCGTGGGAATTTTTTATCTCTTTCTAGGGCTTGTTTATTATTTCTTCTTTTTCGCTTTCTTTTTAGAACTTGAAAATCGCATTTCCATTCAATATATGTAATTGATTGATGAATATCAATAAAATTACAAGTTTTATTTTGAGGGCATGATGAGATACACCAAACCAGCCCAGTGATGATATCCAGCCGATAAAAGAAAAAGAAAATCCAAGGAGAATTATGAGGCCTGGGCTTCATCATGCTTTCTCATGTTAAAATCTTTTGTTTTTACCAAAAAAAAATTAAAAGAAATAAAAAAAAACAACAATAAAAAACAAAAAATATAGATTACTCTGTTTGTCTTTCTAATTTATTTACTTCATGTTTCAGAGACAGTCTTATAGCATGCAAAGGTGCGAAAATGATCCAATCCAATTCTAGATTCTGGGGGAAAATTTGCCCCAAATTACAGCGGTCCATATGTAGTGAAAAAGATACTTCCTGGGGGTGCCTTGATCCAAGCAGAGATGGATGGTCATAAGTTTTTCACTCCAGTTAATGTTGATGCTGTCAAGAAATATTATCCATGATGGAATTTGCCATGTCATGTCTTGAATTGCAAGTATTTATGTGACTAATAAAATGCTTCAATCAGCTGAATTGTTCAAATTTGTCATAAATCTTGCATTTTTCTTCCTTGATGAATTGTGTGAGATAAATTGAATGTGTCGAATGAGATACCTGGGAATGATGAAAGGCAAGCCTTGTTCCATACACTATCCCATACACTGATCCTTAGTGAGTTGTGTGGAAGAGTTCCATGCCCACAAGGAAGAGGGTGATCTCGCAAAGGGTACACTAACCAAGGTGACGAGAGACAATTTCTTCTTCTACCCGAAACACTACAGGTATACCCATTGTTTAGCCCTTCGAGCCCACACAAGTTTTTAAACCATCCCTGTCAAGGATCATCCCACATTGGGACAAAGTTTGAAATGAATGATAGGAATTTTCTTACGCATACTTGCATCAATCTTCGAGTATTGCTTTAGTGCTGTAACTCGTATGATAGTTTAAAGTGCCTTAGGATGATGAAGAGCAGTCATTTCTCTATCCTACACACTTTTATCCATTGCATAGCCCACTTGAGCATATGAATTCATTTCATATTAAACCCAGTTGGTGATCATCCCCCACACTGGGGCAAGACAAAAACATTCAAGTAAGCATGAACTAGAATGCTGACAAAGATTTTGTTCAAAAAAACAAATGCAAAAATGGGGAATGAAAAAAGCAGTGTGCCTGGTAAAAGCAAGGCTGATGCCAAAAGAAAAAAAAAATCAAATGTTATTGCAATCAATGCAAAAAAAATAAAATCTCCAACAATGGAGAAGGAAAGTGGTGGAAATGTCAAGATGATCACCAACTTTGACTCTCTAAACACTTTTTGAGCCTAATGATCCTTTCATTTCACAACCCATGAACCAAGCCTACGTTACGTCCCTTGCAAAGTCTCTTCAGATTAGGGTACTTGAATTAACGTAAGAGTTCATATGCTTGAAAGCGTCGCTTGAAGAAGTGCGAGTAAGATAATTACTGCCTCATTTCATATATTTCTTGACTTGAAAATCCCAAGACAGCTACGAAATGTCATTTTTCAAATAATCTTGACTCAAAAGAGTCCCCTTTGTTAAGACATTGACTAAGCCCACATTACGGTCCCTTTTAAAGACCTCTCAGATTGGTGAAATCGTACCACTTGCGAGATTGCTCAGACCCTTGTTTGGCATGACGATGGTGAGATAGAGTGATTGACAAAATCTTGCATCAAAGGTCATGATGAAATTGCCATTTTAATGAGGATGAGAGAAAAAGTCCTTTCAGACCAAAGGATCCCTCATTTGACACATTCATGACACTCATGTGTTCAGAATGGAAATTAGGTGGTGCAAGATTAATGGAAATCACCATGAACCTCCATTATATTGATGCATGTTTATGATTACAAATGCATGTTGCCTCTCCTACGACCATGTTTTGCAGGAGACGTATCCCTAAAGATCGGAGATGTTACCAGATAAGTATATCTCTATCCATACCTTGAATATTTGTCATTGCATAGGTATTCCCTTTTAAGCATACCGACACTCAATTGAGTTGTCCCCCAAAGATTTTTCCTCCAGATTCAATCTGATTAAGGCGACCGAAGAATGGTTCGGGTCCTGGTCGGATGATTTCTATCGTAAGGCTGGGCGACCAAAGAATGGTTCGGGTCCTAGTCAAGCAAAACCTCAATCTAGGCGACCGTAGAATGGTACGGGTCCTAGACAACATTTATTGCTATAACAGGCGATCGTAGAATGGTACGGGTCTTGGAAAAGCAATTTCCTCATTCAGGCGACCATAGAATCGTACGGGTCTTGGAAAAATAATTTTCTTCGTCGAGGCGACCGTAGAATGGTACGGGTCCTTGACAACACCTATTCCTTATTCAAGCAACCGTAGAATGGTACGGGTCCTGGAAAATGAATCCCCGTTTAGGTGACCGTAGAATGGTACAGGTCCTAGACAAAACCTTTCTGCCGTACTAGGCGACCGTAGAATGGTATGGGTCCTGGGAAAGCAATTCCTTACAAAACCTTTCTGCTGTACTGGGCGACCGTAGAATGGTACGAGTCCTAAGAAAGCAGTTACTTTCTGCCATACTGGGCGACCGTAGAATGGTACGGGTCCTAGGAAAGCAGCATCTTCACAAAGTCATGTTACTATTCTAGGCGACCGTAAAATGGTACGGGTCCTGGACAAGTAACATCCACTACCTCGAATTACTCTATCCTCCTTGAAGGTAAGTTATTCCAGGTAGGTTCATCTATCATTTGCATTAGTATTTCCATGCATCATATAAATTGCATTAAAAAACGGAACTCATGTTCCAACAAAAAATCATTCATTGCATGAGCATGACCAAAATTTAGGTCTCAATTTTTCTTTGAAGGCAACCTCTACGAGCTCACTTTCAAAGAGGGGCAGCTGTTGACACCTAAATTTTTGGGGTTAATTTGTTGCTAAATAAAAAATAAAAAATCATAATCACATGGCATATATTTTAGGAAAATTTTATTATTTGTTATATTTCGTTAAGATTTTTCATATATTTAGGCAATATACACCGAGAGATGTATTTTTGACGGAAAGGAAATTCTCAAATGAAATATTGGAAAAAACACAAAAAAAATATTGCGCGTGGTGGGATGATATATTCAATAGTATTTTGCACGAGCAAAATTGGCAATGAAATATATCACGGAGATACAATTTTTTTGGTGTATAAAAGGAGTCGCGTAAGGTGGTTAGCGGGGGGTTCTTTTCGGTTGGGTAAAAAAGAACACAAAAAAGTAAAAAGTGAAAAGTGAGTGACGTAAGAGAGAGAAAAAAGTAAAAAAGGGGCGAAACCCTAATCGGGGGACTGTTCATCTTCCCCGAGGGTCCCCCGACCCCGCCGCCGCACCGGCGCCGCATCTCCGTCCGTGAGCCCCGGCACCCGAAGCTCATGCGGCCCCTTCGACGTTTCGCCGTCGTATCTCCGACCGCGAGCCCTAGTGCCCAAAGCTCGCGCCCTCCCAACGTGCCGTTGCCGCATCTCCGTTCGCGAGCCCTGGCGCCTGTCGACCCAATAGATCGGTCCCGTCACTTGCAACTCTCGAGATCCGGTGACGATATGATGTTTCGCTGCCCCGCCGTCGCCAACTTACCGCATCAACCCCAATCCGCCGCACTGAAGTTGCTCCCCGACGTCGTTGCTCCAGATCGGCCTGCATCTGCCCAAATCCGCCTCACCGGAACGCGTCGAAGCCCCTGCCTCGCCCCCTGTCGTCTCGATCCAACTCCGACACCGACAGATCTTAGACCTCCTACAACGGTCGCGACCCGAGCGCCCGGCTCACCTCGCACGAAGTCGCGTCGCTCTCCCCGCCACGATCCGATGCCACTAGAGCCCACACCGCGCCGCTTGCCTCCGCCATTGATCAACGCCGTCACCGGAGTCCTCGCTTCGACGACCCGGATCCGCTTCCCGTCCCCCGCCATCGATTCGCCTCGGCCGCCCAAGTCCACCGCCCGCGACGCTCTCGCCCGGCTCCGTCGTCCCTCTTTAGCCCGCAACGCCGCCCCATGCCGATGCGCTCATCGCTCGCTCCTACGGTGTCGCTCGAACCCTCGCCGGAGATCCTTGCCGTTGATCCCTCTCGCCGGCGACTTTCCCCAAAACCGGCGGCCAAAGTTCTTTTTTAAAAAAAAAAAGAGAGAAAAGAAAAGAAAGAATTTTACTAGGTATTTTTGCTTTACTTTATTAGGCAAGTTTAGGTTTTTCTCTATTTTTTATTATTATCTTTTTATGTGTTGTTTTCTTTGGTTGAAATATCTATTTATGCATAATTGGAAATCCCAATATGTCACCTGATTCGCAACCGCGCCATGGTTTTTTATTTCATCTATAAGGCTTTAGATGAAATAATTAATCAAGCAGAAGTAAAATTGATATTTTGATTTTTAAGGCTTAAGATCAATTTATCGATTTTATTAGCGAAATATTATCTCTTGATCTGAATGATGTGCTATATTTTTGATGATTTTGAATGAATTGTCTCGTCTTAATTGCCTTGTTTATCTCGAGATATATTTGAGTTAGAATATTGCATGTCTTAGGGTTTACATGTTTAGAATAGGAATTTTATTTCAAATTTAAGAAAAAATCAAAAAAATCAAAATTCAAATAAATCAATTTAGGTTGCTAGATTTTAATTTGAATTGCATGTTTAATTATTTGGCAATTATTATACGAAATATGCCCTAATTCTACATGACAAGTGCATGATGATTTTTGTTTTTTTTTTTAATTAATTTGGAAAATTAATTAAAAAATAACAAAAATCATCATGCACTTGTCATGTAGAATTAGGGCATATTTCATACGTCATTGCATATTAGGGTTAAATTGCACTTAGGTTAATTTTAGATAATATATTTCTTAATTTATTATAAGTTTAGGCATTTTCTTAAATAGTTTGCATTTTAGGATTATTTGGGTTAAGATAATATTTTAGTTTAAATTAGGATTTAGCTCAACCTTATTCCTAATACAAATTGAATAGGATCTTAATCTAATTAGATAATTTTCACATTTTTCTAATTTCGAATTTCATAAAAAAAAATACAAAAAATGTCTTAGAATAAATTAGTTTCAATCTCTAGGATAGATTGCATTCTTTTAAGGAAAAAGAAAATAAAAAATGTCATGTGCATGTCATTAGGATTAGATTCATGAAATGCATGCCATTTAGTGATTGTTGCTGTCCATTCAATTAGTAATTGCATGTCATTAGAATTAAGTCATTTAATTAATATTGCATTGCATATTGCATGATTTCCATTAATTAAGTGAAAACAAAAAAAGAAATTGCGTGTTAATTAGAAATCATATTTAGGATTGTCGATGTGAATTCTGATTTGACATTGCAGATGCTTTCGTTGCTTTGAGGTAAGTTCCTGCAATTTATTCATTGCTTTCCTTAGATGTTAAATTGGTGGTTTGCGCACTCGCATGATCACCTCACATGTTAGAGAATTAGATTTAAAATCAATTCAAGCTGCCTGTAAAACATTTTCTTTGAAATAAAAGAGAAAGGTACCGAAAGGGTGTTAGAAAAGTCTAGCGCAACCAAGTCCCCGAACTCATAATCTCTGGTTTGTAGGAGTAAGGTAAATCTCCTGTTACTTTACTTAGGTTTCTAATCGACCCACCAAAAATAGATTAGAGGCGACTCCTAGTTAAAAATCAATTGCATGTTAAAAAACTTGAACCTAAGTCGCGAATTGGTATGGGCTTGGGAGAGCCCGAGTTAAGTCTAGGCTTAACAATCCATTAGCCAAACCCTAGATGGTTCACACCTGAAAAATTGGTCGCGACAAGGAGATTATCCAGAAAGTTAGAATTTTGCGAAAATCCGATCCAGAAATAGTGAAAGTGCGAAATGCTGTGTCTTTAGGAAAAATGCTAGAATTTCAAGTCTCTAACGATGGAGTGGTAAGATGTCAAGGACGACTCTGTGTTCCCGACAATAAAGAAGTAAAAAAAGGAAATTCTTTCAAAAGCACATAGGAGTAATTATAGTATTCATCAGGGTGGTACAAAGATGTATAGAAATTTACACCAATAGTATTGGTGGAATGGCATGAAAGCGGATATAGCTAAACACGTGTCTCAATGTTTAACATGCCAACAAGTAAAAGCGGAACAACGCAAACCCGCAAGACTGTTAAGACCATTAGGTATACCAGAATGGAAATGGGATCATGTGACGATGGATTTTGTGCAAGGATTACCAAGGACATCAAGTGGTCACGACTTTATCTGGGTGATACTGGATCGCTTGACTAAATCCGCCCATTTCCTAGCAGTCCGCGTATACTATCTGATGGATAAATTTGATGATATATATGTACGCCAAGTGGTACGCATACATGGTGTTCCTATAACTATCACGTCTGATCGAGATTCGAGATTTACTTCCAAATCTTTGGCGAAGTCTTCAAACCGCCTTAGGGACTAAAGCTCTAGTTTAGTACCGCTTTTCATCCACAGACAGATGGACAAACGGAGAGAGTAATCCAAACACTAGAGGACATGTTGAGAGCTTGCGTCGTTGATTTTAAAGGAAGTTGGAAAAGTTAAACCTGATAGAATTCACCTATAACAATAGTTTTTAGAAAAGTATAGGCAAGACTCCCTATGAAGCATTGTATGGGAAGAGATGTAGGATCCCTATCTGTTGGAATGAAGTAGGTGAAAGGAAACTGACAGGACCTGAACTGGTACAAGTTACCACAGAGGCTGTAGAGATCATCAGGAAAGGACTTAAAACAGCCCAAAGCCGTCAGAAAGACTATGCAGATTAGCGTAGAGGACCTTTGGAGTTTATTGTAGGAGACCATGTATTCCGATGAAAGGAATATCATGATTTGGAATAAAGGGGAAGTTAAGTCCCAGATTCGTTGGACTCTTTGAGATACTAAAGAGGGTAGGAGACGTAGCTTATCGACTGGCATTACCCCTTAAGTTGGAAAATTTGCATGATGTGTTCCATGTGTTGATGCTGAGGAGGTATAAGCCGGATCTTGGTCACATACTCGATCATGAAGCCATCAACGTGGATGAGAAAGTGAGATACATGGAAGAGCCAGTACGAGTGTTGGATCGAAAAGAACAAGTCCTTCGGACGAAGAAAATTCCTCTAGTTAAGGTGTTATGGCGACATCATGATGTGGAAGAGGCCACCTGGGAAAGTGAAAAAGAGATAAAGGAAAAGTACCCTCATTTGTTTAATGAGATTTAAGTAATATTCAATTTCGAGGATGAAATTCTCTAAGGAGGGGAGAATTGTGGCATCCAAAATTTTAGACAACCCTCGGATAGGTGACAGTCACCGAACCGTGACTTTGTCTTTATTTTATAGGCATTAATTCTCTAAGGATGGGATTTGATCTTGCATTAGAATTTTATGCGTTAAAAATTTAAAAAATTAGAACTTGAGGATATTGAGTGGGCCGCAAGAATTTGGAGTATATTTATATGTGTGTATATACTTGTATATAAAGCAATCTGAAATTTTGTTATTAAATTAAATTTGATAGAGATAAAATACTATATATATGTAAAAAAAGGGGGGGGAATTTGGGCTTTATTTTATGGACTCTTGGGCCCAAGGATTCGGACCCAAGCAAGCCCAAGGACACCCCATGGGCGTCGTACGAAGCAAGAGGAGGGGGAGGAAATCGCATCCCCCCCCCCCCCCACACACACACACACTTGTCTCCTCAACAATTACACTTGTCCTTGTTGTACCTACACCTGTCCTTCCTCTTGTGCCATCTGTCCATTTTAAACTTATTGATTAATAAAAGAACAAAACAAAGGGGGAGGGGGGTTTCGTACGAAGGCAAGAGAGAGAGACTAAGAGAGAGTTTGAGAGGAAACCAAGCAAGGAGAAAAGGAGGGTCGATCGTGGGTGTGGGCAGAGAGGGAAAGAGAAGGAAGGGCCACCTCTCGCCATGTCCGTGCAGCCACAGTCGACGCCACCGGTTCCCGTTGCCGACCAGCCAAGCCGCAACCCCGAACCTCCATTTTCGGACAGCTACCGAGTGAGAGAGTTTAAGGCAAGCAATTGTTCTTCAATCTATGTTGTTGCAAGCTGTTTTTCCTAGAAAAGAAGTGAAATAGGTAAGGAGAATGGAGTACTTGAGCTGCATGTGGAGTCTTTGATATGTAGGAGGGTGTTAGATCAAGAAAACTGGTTGTGGATGAGGTGCATGTGCTGGATTTCGAATTTCATGAAGTGTGAGTGCTGGATTTTTGAACTTGCAAGTGAAACCAAATGAATTTGAGATTCTGACCATGAGGAATCTTAGTGATAATCATGCTGTCGTAAGGTGTATTGTGTGTATGGACAAAGAGTATAATGACGGGAGGTCGAAATCTAATACATAGGAGGAGTTTTGTGAACTTGTGAACTGTTTTTGTGAAAATCAGTGTGACCTCAGGCGACATTTTAAATTTTCTGTAATTATCTGACGACAATTTGATTTCGAACCCTTGATGAAAGTTTTAGAGCACATCTTCATGAATAACATATCCACAATTCAGATAAAACGAACAAATTATGACCTTCGAAATAATTTTCCTACAAAAATATGAAATCTGGAATTTTACAGAATGTTGGGTAGGAAGAAAATCGAAGTTTTAACCACGGTACCTATGGAATCTGACTTAGTGTTCTTCTTGAGATTTGTTCCTCTACATCATATCGATAACGTGTCAAAATTTCGTAATTTTCTCAGTCCGTTTAGTAATTAATTTGGAATTGTTGCTAAAACTGCGCAATTGTAGAAATTAAGTTACTGTTTCGAGATTTCTATAGAATTGTCCTATATGAAGTATAGTTCTCGAATTGCCATGTGACTTAGTGATGCTGATGGTGGGAGGTTTGTGACTTGATGATGCTGATGGTGGGATATTGTGATTGATAAAAAGTTTGTGAGATATCTTGTTTGACATATGATGATGCATTTGTGAATTAAAATGCAATTTGTTTGATAAAAGGGTTCATGAGATATCTTGTTTGACATATGATGATGCATTTGTGAAATTAAAATGCGATTTGTTATGCATTGAACCCTCGGTTTGATGATGCCCTGGGAGTCGGGATGCCCAAAGGATCGAGTGAGTCGATGCCTTGTGGATGCCCAGTGGCCTTAAATGGTTGAATGCCGGAGGTTATTCCCCGGGAGTTTCGGGATGCCCGGTAGTATGCTAGTCGATACGTAAATCTGGATGGCCAGGGTAACCATTTTCATGGGAGGCCCTCAAGGTTCCTCGTGATGCCAAGTGGGGTACGAGATGCCTGGAGGCGTGATTCGCTCCAGATGCCTGGTGGCCTTAAATGGCTGAATGCCGGAGGCTTTCGCGATGCCTAGGAGGATGCGAATACTAGAGGGACGCAAACATTGTTCCTCCAGGGATGAAACCTTTTGAAAAATAAAATGAATGATTTGACTATAAATGTGTGGGGTTTGAATATGTTGTCATCACATTGAAGGGTTTCATGATTGTGATCTGATTATGTGGCATATGATTCTTATAGAATTTGCAATTGCTTTAGTATTGAAGAATTCCATGATATTGATATCCATTTATCCCTTGTCTCCCTGCCTTGTCTATCTTGTATGAAATTAGATGCTGATTGTTATGCTCGATATAGCTTGTTGAATCTTTTGTTGCTGAGTGGTTGTACTCACCCCGTTTGGGGACTAACATTTCAGACTAGATAAGATACCTCTACCGCCACCGCCACTAGCAGATGGACCGAGTGGTTGGATATGGCCGCGAGGAGGAGGACAGCAAAGAAAGGAACTTTTGGACGTCGACACTGATCGATGGACTTTAAGTATATGACTGTTGGAAGATATGTTGGTCATCTTTTGAAATATAGCTAAGTATAGAAAACCTTGGCATTTTGATGTACCGACGAATGATGTCCATCAAGTTATGTAAATAAAAGTGTACATTTTTAATTTACATAAAATGTTTTGTTGGTGTGCACTGTTTTCTGAATATAGGGAAGGGAGTTGTTGGATACGCTTCCGCCATATAAATTGCGCAGGGACCGACCTAAAAGATATAAACCCCCAGGATTGATGGACCTTCAGGTCACGAAAGAGAAAGGTAAGCGAACTGTGGCGACCCTGATAGAGCGGGGGCCGTTCAAGGGGTGCCATATAGAATCATAATAAACTGTTCCAAATAAAATGTCAATATAGTCACCATCGAAATTCAATACATAACCTAGGCTAAGAAGAATAACTACGAAGACCAAGTTCTGTCGAATATCTAGAGTATAGAGGACATCATGTAGGAATAGGCTTCGACCACTACATAAAATTAATCCACTAACATCACGGAAAACATTGTTAAAATACTTTTAAGAGAAGGTTTTACATGTGCCGATACCCTTCACTTCAACTCTTGAGTTATTCCCAACATACATCCATCTTCTTCCAGGTTGTATTGGACGATACTCCACAAATGCTCCTCGGTCTCTAGCTATAAGGTATGTTGCTCTTGAGCCTATAATCCACATTAGATGAGATTCAACAAGCATTACAGTGTTAGAAACAAAAGCATTACTTAAAGTAATGGAGTAATAGGATACCTCTTTCGACTCAGTGCATTCACGAGCAAAGTGACCCATCTTACCATAATTGTAGCACTTCATCTTGGCCTTATCCTTCTTCCCATCACTCTTCTTACATCTGAAGGTCTTATTCCTCTTAGGTGGCTGATCAGTCTTATTCCTTTTATTATTGAATTGATAATTCCTTTTGCGCTTCAAACCCGAAGCTTTGCGTGAACTCGATTCATCAACATAAGTATGGGTAGAGGATCTCGCAACCTCTAGACACTCATTCTCTAATTCCAAATGACGAGCTATATTGTCAAAAGCGACAATATTCCCATTATGCCTCATGTTGATTTTCATATGCTCCTAATTGTCAAGAAGAGACCTTATAATAGCCTGAACTTATTGTTCATTAGTATGGGAGTGAACTGCGGACTTTAGCTCACAAATCATGTTTGATATCTCCCGATGATTCTGCCTCATTATTACATTTGGGTACTTTCAGTATGTGTCAGACTTAATGGTGAGTCTCCTCAACTTAGTGGCAATGTACCACCAAACCTATCCTTCAAGGCAACCCATATGCAACCCATATTGTTTGAGCTTTATCATAACTTTTAAACTCACACATGAGATCATCTTACATACAACTCAGCAATGTGATACGAGCAATGTTATTTTTCTTTTACCAAGCTTGATAAGCTTATTGATTTCTGCTGTATCGAGCTGAAGTTCCATGCTCAAATTCATCCATGGTATGGTTAAGGGTTTCGAAACCCCTTACTCCTCAAGGTTGTACTGAACCTTTCGGTGTCAAATATTATAATTGTCACAGTTTAGTTTTTCTCCCTTATTGAGGTCAGCCACAATGGTCT
Organism: Eucalyptus sideroxylon x Eucalyptus melliodora; assembly: GCA_016097485.1. Lineage (NCBI taxonomy): Eukaryota > Viridiplantae > Streptophyta > Magnoliopsida > Myrtales > Myrtaceae > Eucalyptus > Eucalyptus sideroxylon x Eucalyptus melliodora. The sequence goes on from CM027827.1 coordinate 192,477, forward strand.
TAGATGCCAAAGTCATAATTAATTGCTATAACACATTGACATAATAAATATAGAATCAATACTAGCACATTTTCAAAGTAACACAGATTTAATTTGCAGCAAAGACAAACTAAATTAATGATAATTTAACAAAAGACACAAAAACAAAAGTTCACTATGTTCCCAATCAACTTCTATGTATGATTTTTTTACTATCATTTATTAGTTTAATTTGCACAAATTTTAAGTTCTAGGTGAGAACTCCTTCAAATTCTACCAACCTACGAACTTCCACTAGAAAAATAATTACATGACCTCATGTAATTTGCACATTTTTTTATTAACAAAAAAGGCATAGCATGATGTGAACCAATGTACAAAAGACAATCATTCAACAACTATAATCGAAACAGTAATTTGACACATAATGAAAAATCAAGGATTTCCAACCATTGTTTGAGTTTGCTTGGAATCAGAAAATTGTAAGCATATTAAACTATATGCATGCTATCATCGAACCAAGCTCTACACAACATATATGTGATCATTTTCATGTAAGCTAGCTTATTTATTTCCAAAAATACAAAAATACAAGTTAAATGGAATAAACAATGCACTTATATCCCAAAAATGCATATACTTAAGGTTCTGTACACATTTTTATACCTTTAATAATATCAAACATGTAAAATAACTATACTACAATGTAGAGCACAATCATACGAACCAAACGCCACAAACCACGCAGCGATCGAAGCTTCCACACACCCACACGTGCTGCCTGAGTGTGCGGCACGTATGGCGCTCACACCAATTAGCCAATATAGCTCCGAGTCGATCCGACCAATCCAGCTAGTCCAACTGTATGGGTCTACGTGACCTCCAAACCCGTTCTTCGCTTCAGTTCATTTTAGACGATTCATGTTGCAATTTCCGAGTAATAAACATCCAAGCGATGTGAAGTTCATCCTCTTGATCCCCATATCAAATAGTAAACAAGAAAGTTCGATGGAAAAACAAGGCATAAATCATAATCGGGCTCCGATACCAATGTTGAAAGAAAGTCGGTGGAAGACGACTAATCTCTTTTATGCATAATGAACAATTTACCCTAGAACGAACGTTGAATTATGGGTGAACGATGAACAATATGACTTCACAATGGTCTGAATACAATCACGAGGAAAACATCCAATTTCCACAACATAAATGCCGATTGTCTTCGTAAAGAAGTAATAGAATGCCTTTTTTTTTTCTTTGATGGAAAGAGGAGAAGAAGAGAGAACAATTTCATTCTAAATGTTCTTTATGCCAATCGGCCCAACGATTATCTTCTGAAGTTTTTTTTTTATGACTCCCTCATACCCTTTCAAATGTTGTTTCTCCATCATTACATATCAAGATGAAACGGTGCATCTTAATTGCACTCCATTATGGACGTACTAATAAAGTACAAAAGTGTGATTAGAAAAAGGAAAGAAATTTTGTTTCTTTCCTTGGGGGCTCCGTTCCTTTGCATGTAAAAGGAGAATTCAACTAAAATTTCTCTGTCCAATGCACATCGAGAGAAGGAGAATCTTTGGTCTATTCTCATGGAATTTAGGACCATCAAAGAGAGTCTGCCAACTTTAAATTTTTGTTTTGTTTGTGCCTTGCAGTCCTTGTTTGTTCTTTCTTGCAAATTTACAAACGTTCATCAAACGTGCAACATATCTCAAGGCATGGACGTCTTGACGAATAGGTACACAAACCAAAAAAGGAAAAGGCTCAACCATGTAGAGGAGAGGGAAGCTCATAGATGTCTTTCACGCTGCACCCGTGCTTCACCGAGAGACACCATCATTGCTGCCCAAGCATCAACCACTCTCCGACATCTAGCTACTATGGTTCATTGGCTACCGTCGATGTCGCCACGAGCCAATCGTTGCCGTTGCTCGCCACCGCTAATCGCTTGTTACCATGCCGCCTCAAGAAGCGGGTTCCAATCCTAGTCCAATTGCACTTGGTTCAAATTTGTAAATAAAGATGCATATCTTAAATAGATTTTGAATATTTAACTACCTTATTTGAATATATTGATATATTCCATTGGATACAAGATATATTTTGTTAGATACTTACTTAAATAATGTAATATCCACAAAATCCCAAGATGCCCCCTCAAGTTAGGAAACTTTCCTAATTGAATAATGTACCTGGATGGCCATTCGATCTCTAACTACGAGATACGATGCTTTGGGTATAGAAAATCTTCTATCTTATCCATAATCATTTGGATACGATCGTTGATTTACCTATTTCTAGATTTGAAAGGATAACCACCTAGTAATATCCATAACCACTTAGTTATGATTGTCGGTTTATTTGGTGTCCTTATTGAGATAAATAAACAAGATTGTGGATTGCATTATTTAATAAAATATTTATTCATTGTTTGATTGCTTTCCTTAAAATGTAAACTCAAAAATATATTTGAATTGGATTTGGTTCTTGCTAGAATATTGCTTGTTTCAAGATAGATTACATGTTTTTTTTTTTTTTTTTTTTTTTGGTCGAAGAGATTACATGTTTAGAATAGCTATTTTCATTATTCCAAAATTTTAAAGTAAAAAATACCAAAAACATTGCTTTAGGATGTTAGATTTCCTTTTCCTTAATTAAAATTACATGTCTAATGATTGAATAATTTGAATATTGAATTTTAACTAAAAAGAAAATAAACATGAAAAAAATATCATCCGCGTGTCACATAGAATTAGGTCTTCCCTTGTACGTTATTTCGTCATTACATGTTTAGGATCATTTAAATGTATGACATATTAGGATAATTTCATTTAATATTTGACCATCCTTAGATTAAATCATATAATTAATGTTGCATGACATATAGTTTGCATGTTAGGTTGCATGTTGCAAGTCATTTTGGTTAGACATTTTTGTACATTATTCATGTTGTTTTTAGGTTTCATTAAATAAGAGAAAATCATAAATAAAAAAAAATTGAGTGACTCTGTGTTAATTATCAATTATATCTATGGTTGTTAATGTGAATTCTCAAGTAACATTGCAGATACTTTTGTTATTATGAAGTAAGTCTTGCAATTTATTTGTTAGGGAGTAATAAAATGAATCCAAGTTACATCAGCCATGACCATGACCACCCATGACATCAGCCATTCTCTCCCCTCAAATTTCCTCCACAAACTTGCCAATAGGTGCAAAATGTCCCTCCCCACATGCATATGAATTTTGGACATTTGTACATCAAATCCATTCAATTTCATTCAATTCCTAAACCAATCAATCCAAATTGAAGCTCATAAATTCATCCAATGTAACCACACTTAAATCCACATTTTTCCTTGACCATAGAACCATCTTGGATGCCAAAAATGCAACCAAAAGCGGGCCTACCAATTTTCCCGAACAAAAATAACCATACTTTGATTTTTTGCCGAAAAACTCGATTTGCAGAAAAATCTTCTGAAGATGAGTCGACGTTCCTAAAATGATTTGTGACACGACAGGACTTCCAATTTCGGAATTCAATTTCAATTTCATGGTTAATTTCATTCTGGCGCAATTCTAGCGCGTCCTAATCTACCGGGTAGCTTTTAGGAATTTTCGTGCATTTGACCTGTGGTATAATATTTCCAAGCCATAATATACATCTTCAACACATTGGCGACTCTCGGTTGTCATGCAAATCTTACGATTTCAAATGCAAACACAAGGTACCAAAATGACAGAAGAATCAGTCTAGTCCTAGGCAACAAGAATTGTGCAATTAGGTGGAATTACCCACACTTAATCACATACCTTTGTCGAGTCGACCTATCTTCGATCTCTAATCAATTTTTAACTGTGACATAATGACCCTTGCAGATTAGCTCAATCAAGAAGTCGTTTCTTGGTTGAATTCTCAAGTCTGATGCATTAGAATCCCTTAACGGCTTCACCTGATAGACTAGTTATCTCGTGAGTGGCCAACTCAGAGAAAAGAACTATAAGTGCGTAGATGAAATGCCCGACTCATTCTATTGAAAATAGAATTGGAAAATCAGGATGTCACATTATGTGTACCGACGATGTAACACTTAGGGAAGAGATCTTGTCAGAAGTATCATAGCAATTATAGCATTCATTCTAGCAATACTAAGGTGTATCAAAATCTGCATCAACACTATTGATGGTCTGGTACGAAGGCGAACATCGCCAAGCTTGTTGCCAAGTGTCTGACGTGTCAGCAAGTGAAAGCACAGTAGTGCAAGCTTAGAGGACTTCTGTAACCTCTCGAGATCCTAGAGTACAAGTGGAAACATATCACGATGGATTTTGTTACGTGCTTACAAAGGAGTCAGGGGAGTAATGATTCCATTTGGGTAGTGGTCGATAGACTGACAAAGTCGGCTCACTTTATCGCCGTTTGGAAGGATCTTGATTTGAATAGGAATGGAAAAGTGTATGTGCGACAGATAGTTCGTTTGCATAGAGTGCCGGTGGCAATTATATCAGATCCAGACCCAAGGTTCCCAGTTTCAATGAACGATCGGATGTGCCTTTTGACACATTGCATAGCAGAGCATGCAAAGTGCTAGTGTGTTGGGATGAAGTCAAGGAAATAAAGATCACAAGCCCAAAGTCAGTTCAGCAGTCAATGATTGCAGTTGCCGTAATTAGAAACAGATTAAAGATTGCTTAGAGCCGCTAGAAAAGTTGTATCGTTGAGCATTGAAGGCCCTTAGAGTTCCAAAATGGTGACTACATCTTTCTGAAGGTGTCCCCAATGAGGGATACCTTGCGCTTCAGCAAGGAAGGAAAACCGAAACCGAGGTACGTAGGTCCCTTTGAGATTCTAGAGAGAGAATCGGGATCCTAGCGTATCGTCATGCATTGCTACCAAAGTAGGCACAAGTGCATGATGTCTTTCACGTGTCGAGGTTGAGGACATTTGACCTTGACCTGACCCATGTGCTGAGTTTGGAATAATTAAACGTAGACGACAGAGTGTCGTACGTGGAAAGTCCGGTTCAGCTTGTGGTTAAGAAATATTAGATTATGTGTACCAAAAAGGTCCCTTGGTCAAAGTGGTTTGACAACACCATGGGATCGAAGAAGCAACATGGGAAAGTGAAAACTGATGACGATACCCCACTTTACATTCAAAACTAGTAAAGGTTTAAATTTTGAGGATGAAATTTTTAAAAGAGGAGAAGAGTTGTGACATCCTGAATTTCAAGTTCTGATTTCGATTGGATAAGTTGGGCCTTTCATCGACACGCCAATAGTGCTTTTCTCTCATATGGCCACTCATGAGATAATTGGCCTATCAAGTGAAGCGATGAAGGGAATTTAACTCAATAGACTTGAGAATTCGACCAGAAATCGATTACTCGACCGTGCTAGTCTACAAGGGTCATTACGGCATTGTCAAAATCGATTAGAGACCGGAGATAGGTCGATTTGACTTAGATGTGTGATCAAAGTGTGGGTTATTGCACCTAATTGCAAAATTCTCTTCGATCGGTACTAAACCGATTTTTTGTTGTTTTGAGTACCCTATGTCCGTATTTCAAACCTCGACATTTTCACGATCACGGAGAGTCACCAATGTGTCAAAGAGATATATTGTGGCTCGAAGAAAATCGACCACAGGTTAATTGCACCAAAAATTCCTAAAAACTACCTAGTAGGTTAGGTCACACTAAAATTGCGTCTGATTGAAATTAATTACAAAATTGAATTCAATTTTAGAAATTGAAAGTTATGTTGTGTCACGAGTCATTTTATGAACGTTGACTCATCTTTCAAGGAATTTTTGGCACGTTCAGGATTTTTACAGAAAATTGATTCGGACAATTCGGAAAAAAAAAAACGGAAATTCGGATTGACCAATTTGAAGGGAATTTTGGCCTCCTGTGTGTGCTACTTGGTGAAAGGAAATGGTGTGGGCTTTTTCTTCAACAAAATTGGACATCAATCGAAGAGGTTTGTTCAGAAATTGGATTCTGAGAAAAAGGAAATAGAATTTGGAATTGAGGGAAATTCGTAGGTTTGAGGGACCATCTTATTTTAGTCTTCAATTGGACTTCAATTGTGCAAGTTCGTGTTGAAATTAGCCTTGGATGACCAATTGTTATTGTTGTGTGAAGTTGAGCAAAGAAATAATTGTGTTTTAATTATTTTCATTTCCCCCTTCAGCCAATCAAGCCCTCCGCCCTCACGCCTAGGTCTTTCATTCCCCCCCCCCCCATCTTGTGTGTTAGCCCCTCTATTTTCGCATGCCCCCTTCGGCCGACAATTCCCCTTCTGTAGTCTTCATTTTGCTTTTGGATTTCTTTGACTTTGGACACCAGCTGGCATCCCCTCTGGTCGCACGTTCCTCTCTCTTCTCCTCCTCATTTCCGCACGTTCCCTCCTATTTGACAAACCCCCTGCTCCCTTATCTCCTCTCCCTAGCCATTCCTCTTTCATTTTTGTTTATTTCCCCTGCACGTCTGCTACCCCCCAACCAAACTCCACTAATCTCTCCTTGCAGCAGCCATGAAGCCCCACAATCTTCCTCCCTTCTACCAGCGAATTCCCCACGCCAACATCACCCTTGCTGACCTCCTGTTTTGTTGACCGAAGATTTTCACGCAACTGCCCTCTCCCCTTCATGGACGTCCACATGCAGCGGCTTCGTCAACCCTAACGCTAGCAACTGCCTTGTGTCACCTACAGCAACTCCCGAAGTCAGCCCATCCCGCATCCACCGTTCCAGCGTTCCTCAGCTGCCGAAATGAGCCCAAGTCGCACCCATCCAGCTGTTGTTTTCACCTTCTTAGAACCGAAGCCGCAAGACCAACCCAACCGTGGGCTTGCGTGGCTAATTTCGGCCCCGGTATGGTCCTTGTTGACGTCACCGCTTTGGAGTTTATTGGCCATCATCGCGTTGCCGTCATCGTGGTTCAATCAGATCGTTAATCCAGTGAGTTTTACTCACTAATCCTCACTTAGGGAGCTAATGACATTTAAGGATTGATTAGTTTAAGTTAAGCTAGGATTATGTGGTTAGTTAGAATGGATTTGTGATTTAGTTAATCCTTCATGCTTGTTAAGTGGTTATATTAGTGCAATTAGCAAGTAAATAGGCCGTAGTATTTATTTAGTGAGGTTTGGGATTTTTCTGAACCCGAATCGACATTTTCATTAGGCTTTATGGGCCTAAGTGAGCATTTTTGGCATTTATTAATTATTTTCTGTGATTACTTAATTAATTATTATTTTTTGGAAATTAGACCGGAATAACCGTTGATCGAAATTTTATGCTAATTGCACTTCGTGATTGATTTATTTAATTGAGTGTGAATTGTGATTTTTGGGATATTTATCCCAAAATTTTATATTTTCTGTAATTAATAAGAAAATAATTGGCTTAGTGTGTACCCACACATAAGTATTTTTATCGGGTATGATAAAAGTGGATGAATTATGGGTTGATTTGAACGGTATACTGTATTAGCCTGTGGGCTTGATACATCAGCTTAGAGTGAGTAGTATACCCTAAGTATCGCATAGCTTCGGTGAGCGATTAAGTATCGCACAGTTTCGGTGAGCAATTAAGTGTCGCATAGCTTCGGTGAGCATGATTAGTATACTATATCAGCCAGGTGGCTCAATATGTCAGCTTAGCGAGAGCAGTATACTATTTATTAGCCTTTGAGGCAAGCTATACTATCTATCTTCAGCTTAGTGTGAGCAATCCTTGATGAGATCAAACTTATAGATAGTATTGATTAAATTGACCGCGTGATGGTCTTGCTGATATGGAATCAACTAGGTCGATTGATCGATGATTCGATTCGATGTGATGAATTGATTTGTTGATGTGATTCGATGAATTACAAATTGTATTGACTTGCAGGAAGGGACTAAGGTCAAGGTAAGTCCTTTGATGTGGCACCCCTCGACACGGCCCCCGATCCACTTGAGTCGCCACAGTTCGCTTACTTACTTACCTTTTCACTTGTCCTATTTACATTCCGCTCTGATACCATCTCAAATGCAATGGGTCCATAAATCCTAGGGGTTCGTACCATCTCAATCGGTCCCAGCGCAGATCATATAACTGAAGCATACTTATCATCTCCCTAACCTATATACAACCAAACAATACAATGCAATACACACCAACTACAAACTTTCATATATATATATATATGCATCTTAGGGCCGGATCACTTTTATTTACATACTAAGATGGATTTCACAAGTCGGTATGACAAAAGGGCCAAGACTATAACTAAGCTCGGCTAAACTCAAAAAGAACCCGACTATACATCAAACATGTACATCTATCCATCAGCTAGTGTCGGCCATCCCAAAAAATGGCAACCTCCACCAGTCACACGCTCCTATCACACCCATCCTGGTGCATCAGCCGGTGGCGGCAGCAGCATCCCCATCATCCTCCCATCTCGGTGAACATGAACAGACAAAAACTCTTGTACTACAGTGCCATCAGGCAAGCCCACGTCGTACATGACCAAAACAAGGAGGTGGATAAACACCAAACCATGAACACCGAAGCAGGGGTGCTCCATGCACTCGACCTTGACATCATAAGGTAATCCATAAAACGTACCACGCGTGATAGGTACTAGAGGCATAGCTCAATCTGAAATGTTGGTCCCCAAAAGGGTAAGTACAACCACTCAACAGTAAAGATCCATCAAACTACACAATGCATCAGGCAAGACAATCAAGATATCACGAGTAAAGCACATATCATCTATGCTATCAAGCATACATCACCATGCGATCGTGCATATATCACCATGCAGTCATGCATATCTCACCATGCCATCGTGCATATATCACCATGATTCATATCATCCATGCTATCATGTATACATCCCCATGAGATCCATTCTAGCCTTCATGATCGCATTCTCAATGTCAAATAGTATCAATTTACTTTCATAAGCAGATCATGCATCATGCCATATGCATATACCCATGCACATGATTCAATTTTAGTATTTATCTTTCACAAGGATCTCATTATTTTTCTTCCAGGGACCAATGTTTGCATCCCTCAATATATCACTCGCACCTAACTTGGCATCGCGAGGGCCTCCGGCACAAACCTCCAGGCATCTCGAAACTCCCGAGGCATCGTCGGCTCACACCTCCGACAGTCTCGTTATTATCACAATATATAATCTCATATATGTCTCATTTTCATCATGGCATTTGATGCAACAATATCAAAGGTCTAGCCCATCTTTGATTTCACATGATATGCCAAACATCACCATATATGCAGCATATATAACCACTCAAGACATCATATTTCGTAGAGCAGTCCATTTATTCTTGAAAATACAGCAAATTTCAGATAAAGCAGAATGCACTTCTTTAATAAAAATTTTGGAAAAATTAGTAAATGATCTCAATAAATTCTGAAAATTTAACGGAATGTAAAAAATATCCAGAGGAAGATATTTCATGCAGAACACCATGTCAAGAAAGTTCCACATCAATCACATAGATCCACACATCACAGCAAAAGAAATTCCAGCACCACTATTGCACATTTTCGGAAATAATTTTGATTAAGCCCTTAAATGAACTTAGAAAATTATGAGATTTTAATATGTTATATCTGAGATCTAGAGTTAAATTTTTTGTGCAGAAATAAAAGTCAAATTCGTGATAGATCAAAAGCTATAGTCGTCATACTTTTCATAATCCTCAGTGACGATTTCCAGATCCAACCATTACCAAGAAAATCATTTCACCGACCAATACTTGTTCGTTCATTCTCAAATTTTAGTATGTTACTCCTCAAGACGTGTTATACAACTCTTATCAAGAACACGAGATCAAATTCGGACTGGATGATTTCACAAAATCCATGGAATCACAACAGATCAACATAACAGTTTCCAGATCTAGCTTCTTCAAAGAAAAATGATTTCACCTACCTATACTGGTTCGTTTCCTCTCAATTTTTAGTATGTTAATTATCAATAAGTCCTCTACAACTTTTATCAAGAAGTCAAAGTCAGATTCTAACTATAACACCACATGCAACTCACGAAATCTCCAAAGGTCTGACTGTTTTTCCAGAAACAGAATACTAGATTTGAACATAGCTCCTATAACTTCGAAATTTCCACTTCATCCACATCTGAAACTCACCATTCATCACACATAAAACAAAGTAAGCAAATGGCAAATCAATGGACTCTACTTGCCTCTAATCCAAGCTAAACACAGCAACCACACGATGGGCTCGACGGCGGAACTCGGCGACTCGATGGTGGCGACGAACCTCCTCCTCCTTCTCTTCTCTCGCACACTCACTCTCCCTCTCTCGATTTTGCTCTCTCTCTCTCTCTCGGCAACCCCCTCTCTCAATCTGCCCCTTCTCTCTCCTTTCCCCTTCATCATTGGCAATCATTTGATTTTGCATGGCTAATGCCACTTGGTTCTAGAGGAAAAACACTTGGCAAGCTTCTCTTGCCACTTGTTAATTTTGCCATGCACATGATGGGCCTTCCTTTGGGCCGGGCCTCTCCATCCATCCCTCTCTTCTCTTGGTCGACGACAGCCCTTCCTCCTTTGGGCTTCTTGGGCCGGTCGAATGGTGGGGCTATGGGCTGGTTTGGTCCTTAAATATCCAGCCCACCATCATTCCTAATAATCCACCTTAATTTCCTACTTATATAAATACCTAATTGAAATTCATAAAACCATAAGACTTGCCACATAAGTTAATAAATTCCAACGTATAAAACACATAGCCAAGAATGGAATTTTTCCATCAAATGATTATCCATTACAAGCTTGGCCATAAACTTATTGCAAATCATGGGTCAAATGGCTACAACATAATTTGATGGATGGCTCATAGCACATCTAGAGGTTGTCATGAAATTCTATGATGCCACATCTGACTCGTGTTTGCGAATAGGCAACCATTGGGGCGTATTTCCTTCCTAGTCGGGGCTTAGGGGGTGAACTTGCTGAGATGTCGTCTCACCCCATTGTGGGATAACATTTTCAGGTCCCTAGGGTGAAGAATCCCGAAGCTTGAGGCGAAAGGGTCAGGAGCATGGATGGCTCAAAAGTTCTTTTTGAATATAGACTTCATATACTTAGACCCTAGAGTTGGCCTTTGTTTATAAACCAAATTGTGGTTTTTAATAATGTGTTGATTTAAAAATGGTAGTCCTACTTTTTTATCCCATCTTCTTGTTGTCTGGGGATTTATTATTCGCTTCTGCATACGCATAAAAATGAATGGGTCGACGATGTGTCCTGGGACGTCACTATTTAATTGATCGCGGAGGGATGGACACGTGCTCAGAGGATCAGGGTGTGACACACCGAGTGACGGATTCAACTTAATGTTCACACAAGCACACCACCACAACTCACTTTCTCATAAAAGCGGTCCCTTTCGATGTCCCTCGGACAAACCATTTTCCCTTTTTTTGTGGAAACCACTCGATTCATGCGAATGTCCATGCATTTACACATCCATTCACTTCATAGGATTAAAACACATGCATTTAGACAACTTTTCGCATTCTAGATGAACAAGTGCACATGAACAGTACTTTGTAAACAATACCGCGTGAACAATGCATGTGAATATTACTTGTGAATAGTGAATTTCCAGAATTAAATAAGTAATAAATTAAATTCAGAAATCATTAAAAACATTAATTAAAGTAAACAATCAATCAATTAAAGCTAAACATGCTTAATTAAACACATAAGCCACATTAAGCAAATAAAGCAAGATTAAGCTAAACTAATCTAATCTATCCATCTAACCACATATCTTAGGGCTAATACAACTTAATTAAATCTCCTAAACTAGAATTAACTCTAACTAAACCAACCCTAAACAAGTTTAGGCATTAATCGGTGGATTAGGAGCTAAACTCACCCGTTAAGCGGGCCGAAGACACGGACGCAGCGGTGAAGACGGAGGCTATGCACGAGGACCTCTACCATGACAATCCAAGGCAGTCCCGGGGCCAAAACAGCAGCCACAAGCTCTGCCTCTCACTGCAACTCCTTGAAACTGAACTGCAGGAGGAGAAAAGGAGTTAGGCAGCTGGCTAGAGCTCCGGCAAGGGGTTGGCCGACAACTGGCGACACCTGGGGGTCGAGGGGGACCTGTTGGTGGCTGGGCTGAGTGGAGGCTTGGCCGGAATGGGAGAAAACAGGCTGCAAAAGCGAAATGGGCAGAGCAGTGCAAGCTACCAGGTGGACGGACGAGTGGCGGCTTCTGGCCGACCGGCAAGTCAGCTGACGACTTCAACCGGTGAACGGCCGAGTCCAAGCGTATGGTCTAGGTCTCCTAAGCATGGTGATGGGTGACACGGGCGTTGATTCTCACGAGAAGGCAACAATCAACTCCTATTTTTGGAGGAAGGTCTACTAGAGCAAAAGAAGGAAGAAATGAGTAAACAAAGGAGAGGGAGGTCGACGGTTTGGGGGACTGAAGGAGGGAGAGAGAGAGTGATGAGAGGGCTGGCTTCACTCTCCAAAAAGCCATAAAAGCTTGTCCCAAGTCCCCATGCAAAGATGACCTCATCTTCTCTCTCTTCCTTTTGCCTTATCCACATAGCTTTTAGGGGTAAAATGATCATTTCCACCTTGTACAAATTTCCAATCTGCCCTTGGGCTAAAAATGATGGGTGGGCCTAAGAAATGGGCTAGGAAATGAATAGGAATGGGCTTGGGAATTGATTTGGGCTTGAAATGATTCAAGGCTTAAACAATGGGCTCGGAAGGTGAAATGGTTGGTTGGGCCCAATGGGCTTACTTGCTTGCCCTGGGCCTACCATCGTGGCTGTCCCACCTTGGGCCTGAGGCCCACACTAGCCTTGTGACATCAACGCGCCTATAGTTCTTTTCCCTGAGCTGATCACTCACGGGATAACTAGTCTATCAGGTGAAGCCATTAAGGAATCTAAACACAATAGACTTGAGAATTCAACCAGGAATTAATTGCTCGACTGTGCTAATCTACAAGAGTTATTATGGCATAGACCAATTAAAGACAGGAGATAAGTCGACTCGACAAAGGTATGCAATTAAGTGCAGGTCATTCCATCTAATTGCACAATTCTTGTCGATCGGCACTAGACCGATTTCTCTATCATTTTGGCACCCTGTATCCATGTGGCATCCCAAAATTCATAATAACCTCTAATTATATTAAAGTCTATGAATAGGTGATGGAAGTACCATCAAATTATTTTATGGCCATTTAATCCATAATTTGTAATAAGATTTATGGCCAAGCTTTTAAGGGATAATTATGTGATAGGAAAGAAAATCCTATCATTGGCCATGTGTTTTATAAATTGGGAATTATGGAATTATGATTTCAAGATTTTGGCCATGAGGAATTTAGTAATTAAATTCTTTAAAAGAAAGAATTTAAAAGTGTTTAAAGGTGAAATTAGGATTTAAATTAGGTTTGGGCCTTAAGCCCAAAAGGTGGATTTTAATGGGCCAAGTTGGCCGGCCCAATAGAGGCCCAAGAGGAGTGGTCGACCAGCCCATTTGCCGGCCCAAGATAGGCCCAATAAGAAGGCCCATTAGCCTTGCATGTCCTCCAACACTTGTTCTCTCCTCTTTGCCACTTGTTCTCCTCATGAGAACACTTGTCCCTCATGCAAACCTAGAATGCATGCAATATATAAGCATCTAAAAAGAAAGAGAGAGAGAAAGAGAGGGAGAGGAAGTGGCTGTCGTCCAAAGAGAGAGGTGTGCGAGAGAGAAGGGAGTGTGGCCGAGAGAGGAGAAGCCGAGAGGAGGAGTCGTCGTCCGCTCGTGCCGTTCGTGAGGTCTAGAGGCAAGTTGGGAATCCACTTTCTACTCTTGCACCCATGTTTTCGCATGAACTGCTTGGAGTCAGAAACTTGTTTGAGCTTGCATGTGTGTTTAGAGTCCGATTTTGGTTTCTATTCCTTCACGAAAGTTGTATCTAACATCTTGAAATATAACATACTAAAATTTGGTAGAAAATGATGGAGATTTGATGGGTCAAACCTTCATCCTACGGAGATGCCAGATCTGGAATAATTTCGTATGAACTGTTTGAGTCAGAATGTTGTGAGAGCTTGCATGCATGTTTAGAGTTCGATTTTGGCTGTGATATCTTCATGAGAGTTGTAGATAACATCTTGAAATACAACATACTGAAATTTCATGGAAAATGATGAAGGTATGAGTGGTTTAAGTTCTATTTTTCGGAGACCCCAGATCTGTGAAGTTTTCACTGACCTCTTGTTGGATTCTTGGTTGCATGTTGGTTTGTGATGAAAATATGACTTCGATGTCTTCATGAAAGTTGAAGATAACATCTTTTAGTATGACATACTCGAATTTCATGGAAAACGATGGTGATATGTGGGGTCAAAAGCTTTGTTATACGGAGACCTCAGATCTGCGAAATCTTCACTGACCTTTTGTTGATTTTCTTGGTTGCATGTTGATTTCTGTTGGAGATCTCACTTTGTTGTCTTCTTGAAAGTTGTAGGAAACACATTAAGCTACAACATACTCAAATTTGAAGAGAAATGAATGAGTGTAGCCTAGTAAATCGGCTAGATCTTGGAGATGGTTGATTCTGGTGAGGTGTACCGAGACACCCGAGACTTCATGGGTTAAAATGGTGACCATAATCTGGGTATTTGACCTAGATCCCTTCATGAAACTTGTAAAGGAAACATTTTTACACAACATACTTAAATTTCAGAAGGAACGAAAGAGATTTGATGGGCCAAACCTGAGTTTTTCGGTGATGTACGTTCTGGACGTCGCGGTAAAGATTCCAGAAGCTTCGTAGGGCTATGGAAATTAATCTAAAAAGAATTTCGCTTAGTGTTCTTAATGAAAAAGGTACGAAAATGTGTTGGCTATCATCCTGTAAAATTTTTGAATTTTCGGAGGTCATATGAGTATTTTAATGGAATTAATTCGAAAACTGTGCAATCTGGCCATGATCCGAATGTTGTGGGTATTTTGTGGAAATTTGGGAAATTATGTAAAATACGAATTAGCCATGAATTTTATGTGAAATTTGATTTTAATTGTTTGTTTAATGATTGATTGAAGATTATGATTTTTGGAAAATCATAAATATTAAATATTAAATGTTTATTTATGAAAATAAATAAACATAATAAAATAATAAAATAATCATAAAATAATGAAATGATAAAATAAAATAGATTTTTATTTGGCCATGGATTCAATTGTATTTGTGTGGCATATGTGTGATGAGGTCTTTGCACATGTATTTGATTGAGATGTATATGTGATAAAGTCTTGATATGCCTATGACGTGGTCCTTGTACATGTATTGAATTGAAATGCATATGTGATGGAGCTTTGGCATGTGTATGACATGTGAATTGAAATGCAAGTGTGATTTGTTTGATGCCATGCCAATTGCCATGTTAAATTGAGATAAAGAAATGGTAAATGTGGATAATGGTAAATGAGGAGATGGTTGTGGTGGAGGATGATGTCTGGTGGCCGAGTGGCATAATTCCAGAGATTCCCCGGGAGTTTCGGGATGCCCGGTGGTATACGGTACGTAATTCCAGGGGAGGCCTGGTGGTATGTCGGTACATAATTCCGGAAGCCCTGTCGGAGGTTTCTGCCCGAAGGGAATGCCTCGCGATGCCAGGATTTGGGTGCGGGATGCCCGGCTAGAAGGGTAAAGGCCGGAAGTCCGGTTGTATCTTGGATACATGCCCGGAGGTTCCTCGTGATGCTAGTTGGGATGCGAGATGCCCGGAATGTGGGGGGCCGGATGCTCGGTTGTATCTTGGATACATGCCCGGAGGGTTTTTCTCGCATGAGATGCGAGTGTAAAATATGAGATAGAATTGATGAATCGAGGAAGGGTGATGTGGTGATCGAATTTAAAGATAAAGATGAAAATTAACTCATGGCATGATATGGTATGATATGCATGATGATATGCATGATGATGGTGATGATATGTGATGTGATATGATGATCACCCATGGTATGATATGCATGATGATATGCATGATGATGGTGATGATATGTGATGTGATATGATGATCACCCATGGTATGATATGCATGATGATATGCATGACGATGATGATGAGATGTGATGTGATATGATGATTACCCATGGTATGATATGCATGATGATATGCATGATGATGGTGATGATATGTGATGTGATATGATGATCACCCATGGTATGATATGCATGATGATATGCATGATGATGGTGATGATATGTGATGTGATATGATGATCACCCATGGTATGATATGCATGATGATATGCATGACGATGATGATGATACATGATGTGATATGATGATCACTCATGGTATGATATGCATGATGATATGCATGATAATGATGATAATATGTGATGTGATGATGTCATGATAAGAATGACATGTATGATATGATGATGCATGATAGTATTACGCATGGCTGCAAGGTAAGTTACGCCTGCAATGCATGTATGAATTGTATGATGCATTGAGTGGTTATTGGATTCTTTTACCTGCTGAGTGGTTGTACTCACCCCTTTTGGGGACAACATTTCAGATTAGTAGATGGTTTGAACGGTTGGATGTGACCGTGAGGAGGAGGATAGCAAGGGAAGGAGCTTTTGGACGCCGACACTGATCGATGGACTTAGAGTGTATGACTATTGAAGGAAATGTCGGTCATCTTTTGGAGTGTAGCCGAATATAGAAGACTACGGCATTTTGATGTACCGATGAATTATGTCCATCTGATTTAAGTAAATAAAAAGTGTACGGCTTTTACTTATAAATATTTAGTAGGTGTGCATCGATTTCTGAATGTAGGGAAGGGAGTTGTTGGATGTGCTTCCGCATATAAATTGCGCAAGGGACCGATCGAATAAAAATAAAAAAAATGTGTGTGTAAACCCCCAAGTTGTATGGACCCGCTGCAAATGAAAATGGTATCAGAGTAATATGTTAAGTGAATGGTAAGTGATGTGGCGACCCTAATCGGATCGGGGGCCGTCGAGGGGTGTCACAATCCATATTTGAAACCTCGAGATTTCAATGACAACCGAGAGTTGCCAATAAGTCGAAGATGCACTTTATGGCTTGAAAATAATCAACTACAAGTCAATTGCACAAAAAGTTCCTCAAAGCTACCCGGTGGATTATGACACGCTAAAATCGCGTCAAATTGAAATTAACCAAGAAATTGAACCTAATTTAACGTCGACTCATCCTCCGATGATTTTTCTGCAAACCGAGATTTTCGGCGAAAAATCTAAAGTAAGGGTATTTTGGACCGTGAAGTTCGTAGACCCATTTTTGAGCTCACCCATGGCTGTCAAGTTGGTTCAATTGATGACGGAAAAGGTTGGTTGGGATGATGGCACCTTGGTTGGATTTATGGAAATGAAATTGAGCCATTTGAGGGAGAATTAAAGAGAGTTGAATGGATTTGATGAACAAATGTGCAAAATTCATATATCATGGGGGGAGGAACATTTGGACCAATTGGGAGGCTTCTCGGGGAAGCTTGACGAGAGAGAATGGACTGTGGATGGCTGAGCAAGTGGTGGGGCAGCCACTTGAGTGGAAAAGCCAAGTGTTGGAAGCCTAGGAGCCACTTTGGGGTCCCCCTCTCTTCAGCAGCCTTCTTCCTCCTTGAAGCATGGCTTTCTCCATTGTTGTGGTCCTTTGAGAGCTCAAGAGAACCGGAAGTCGAGTAGAGCAGCCCCCTCCACCGTTACTTGCCCGTAGACCTCATTTTCCCCCTCTGTTTTCTCTTCTTCCAATTTCTGCTCTAGCTGACCTTTCTCCAAAAACCCGAGTTAAAAGTTGTCTTCCCATGAGAATCAGCATACGCTCCACCCACCACCATGACTAGGAGACCCAATCCGTACGGAGGAGCCCGGCCTCGCCTCGAACAGAGCCGCCGACAGACCCGCCTGGCCGCCGGAAGCCGCCCCTCGTCGGTCCGCCTAGAGCTCTGCCCGCTTGCACCTTTGTTTCGCATTTTCTTCGTTTTTCCTCCCATTTCGACCGTTCCTCCACCCATTCCAACCATCAGCAAGTCCCCCTTGACCCCTAGGTGCCGCTGGTTGCCGACCACCCGCTTGCCGGAGCTCCAATTAGCCCTTCCTCGCCGGTTCAACCGCTGGTTCTCTCTTTGCGGTTCCACCTTGAATGAAGCGAAACCATCAAGGTTTTGGAGACTTCAAGGCCCATTTCTAAGCCCTTCTTGGCCTCGCTTGGTGTTGCCGCTAGGAGGTTTATCGCCCACCTTGGCATTGCCATCGCCGTGGACTCGCCAGAACGCAAATCCGGTGAGTTTACTCACTAATCTCCGCTTAGGGAGTTAATGATGCTTAAGGGGTGTTTATATTAGGCTAAGTGTGTTTAGGTGGTTAGATTAGTTTAATTAAATGTTGATTAGATTATGTGCATGATTAGTTTAGTGGATGGATTAATTTGTCTAATTATGCAATTAGATTAGTATAAGCATGATTAGACTTTTAATTAATTATTTTATTTATTTAATTATTTATTTAAATTAAATATTATTTAATTATATTACTTTTATATTTAAATTAAAATAATTTTCAAAATGTATTTAATGATTAATTAATTAATATTTTCTAGGAATTATACCAGGAGAGCCACTTAATAGAATTTTGAGCGATCGCGGTGGCATGTTTAATTTCTATAATTGAATGCCGTATGGTGAAATTAAGCGAGGATTGTGGGTTGTGACTCCGTTAGTGGTTTATGGTCGTCAAATTGTGAAATTGAATGGTAATTATAATTTTGGATATTTATCCCAAAATCGAGTAAATTCAGTATTTAAACAAAAACTACTGGGCGTCGGTTTATAACGCCAAAAATATCTTTAAATGCTATAATAAATAGTCGGATTCTTGAAAAGAAAAGTATAGCATTTTGCCTCAAGCTGCTCGTGTACCCACACACGATTATTTTTATTGAATATTGTTAATACGATGAAATAGGGCCAGCTTTAGTATCTAAGTGAGGATTTGGTGTGCAAGGCACAAGATACCTGGCTAGTATTTATTAAGTGTAATTAGCTTTGGCGAGCAATGAAATGTGTATCAGCTTTAGCGAGCAATGAAATGCGTAACAGCTTTGGTGAGCAATTTATATATATATGTCTCAGCTTTGGTGAGCTATAATATAAATATATCAGCTTTGGCGAGCACGTCTATTTATATTTCAACTTTGAAGAGCAGTTATTATATAGATGAACGAATTGATGGATGGTATTGATTGATAGATAGTATTGATTGAATTGACAGAACGAAGTGTGTCGGTAGTGCATGCTGTGTGAGCATTGCTTGATTATGAACTGTACTAATGTGCAGGGAAGGAACTAAGGTAAGGTAAGTCCTCTGTATTACGTGGCTAGGCCACCCCTGAGTGTATTTTCTTCCTAATAAGAGTTTAGAGGGTGAACTTGCTAAGACATTGTCTCACCCCGTCGTGGGCTCAACATTTTCAAGTCCTTAGATAGTGTTTGTGGAGGACCCGAAGCCATGGAGGAAAAGGAGGTGGAGACCGAAGGATCGGTGAACGTATTTGACTAGTGGGTCATAGGACAGTTCCCTTTTTATTGAGCCGATCTATTTTGTAGACAACCTAGTGTTGTGTATAAACCTATGTGTTTATAAAGGCTTGTTTTGATTGTGATTGATTGCCTGCTTTTCTATCCCAAGCTTATGTTGTTGAGGGATTTGTTTCGCTTTTGCATGTGTAATAAAATAAATGGGTTGGTGACACATCCTAGGACGTCACATATTTATCGACTACTAAGGGATGGGCACGCGCTCAAGGATCGGGGCGTGACAGGCCTAGCTCGGCCCATGTCCTCATAGGCTCGTTTTCCTCAATCCGTAAATCCCTTTTCGAAACACTCGGCTTAACTGGCGCTATCGACCATCGAATTAACATCGCCCAAAGTCCATCCCGGACGTTCTTGATAATTCGAATTCCAATCTTGGATTCTCATGCCATGTCAAATTCGTTCATATGTCATTTTGGTACCACTCAGACTGACAGGTGGCTTTAAGGATTCACGTGTAACCGACTCGTGCTAAATCACATTCAAGACATCTCGACACATGGATGTCCTTGACTACATGAAATTGCGGAAGATGAATTCTTATTTCAAAGTACATGATTATTGAGGATCAGTATAGGGTCGTTCGCGGGTTCGATAACAGTAAACAGAATCACCTGCCGTTCCATTATGTTATTGTGGCACCCCCGACTCGCCTGAGGTCGCTACAAGTGATCTCTCTTAATTACTCGATCTCATATAACTTCACTTACCGATACCCTTTGACTAGGGATTTTTTCTTTTTAAAGCGGTCCCAGCGTAACTTATTAGCGAAAGCATAAACAAGTCTCACCATCTCTCCCTTCAATAACCATAATGCAATACACACCAACTACACACCATAAGAAAAGATAATGCCGATTCACTCTTATTTATATTTTCATGATGGACATCAAGGTCGATACAACAAAAAGGCCAAGATTTTAACTATACTTGGCTACCACCCCAAAAAGGACTCAATTCTACATCGAACATGTACCACCCTCCATCAACGAGCGTCGGCTATCTCCAAAAAGTGTCAGTTCTCAACAGCTACACGGGCCATCATACCCAATCCGGTGCATCGGGTGGCGGCAGCGGTAACATCCCTAACATCTCTCCATCATGTCGGACATGGACAGATAAAAACTCCTGGATGACCGGGCCATCAGCTCGACCCACGTCGTACATCACCAGGACACGGACTCGAACAAAAACTAAACCAGGAGCACCGACACAGACATGCTCAGTACACTCCACATCCACATCAGTAGGTATGCCATAGTAAGTACCGCGTGCAACCGGCAGCAAATGCATCTTTCTAATCTGAAATGTTAATCCCCAAAAGGGGTGAGTACAACCACTCAACAGTAAAGATCCACCACACTACTCAATGCGTCAAACAGAACAATCAAGAATAAAACACATGTCATTCATGCATTCAAGCATACCTTACCTTACAGTCATGCATATATCACCATGCCATATGTGCATATACCACCATGCACTCATCATCAAGCATTCATGCATACCCATGCAATATGTGCATATACCACCATGCACTCATCATCAAATATTCATGCATACCCATGTGCACGATACAATCTCAATTTTTATCCTTCCAGGGACCAGTGTTTTCATCCCACAATTTATCGCTCGTATCCAACTTGGCATCACGAGGAACCTCCGGCACACACCTCCGGGCATCCGGCACACACACTCTGGGCATCTCGTATCCCAACTAACATCACAAGGTATCCCCCGGACACACACCTCCGAGGCTTCCGACACCCCCACACTTCGGGCATCTCGAAACTCCCGAGGACATCCGGCACACACACTCCGGGCATCCGGCACCCCCACACTCCGGGCATCCCAACACTCCCAAGGCATTGTCGGCTCACACCTCCGACAGTCTGGTTCTTTTCTCAAGTTATATCCACACATGTATCTCAATTTCAACATGGCATTTAATGCAATAATATCAAGGTTCTCAACCAAATTTTCATGCCATATAACATGCCATATGTCATCACATATGCAGCAAAATCAACCACTCAAAGTATTACATCACAAGGATAAATTCATTTATTTTTCAAAACACATCAATGTTTCGGATAAATCAGAATGCATTCCTCTAATTAAAATTCCAGATAAACTAGTAAATGACATTAATAAATTCTGAAAACTTGACACATCATAGACGAGACCTAAAGGCAGATATCTCATGAATAACTCCATACCAAAAGAATCTCACACAAAACAGTATGGTCCATGCATCATAGTTTATCAAACTTCAATATTTCGGCTTGCACAGTTTCTGAAGAAATTTAAATTAAATACACAAATGAACTCCAAAAATTCTGAAATTTTGACATGTTATAGAAAAGTCCTAGAGGTAAATATCTCATGAAGAAATCAAAACCCAAATCGTTCTAGGTTAATAGATATAGACGATTATTTCCCCCTGTTCTCGGTGTCATCTTTTCCCAGATTATCATCTTTCAAAAGAAACTCATTTCACCAACTTAAATATGTTCATTTCTCCTAAATGTTTAGTATGTTATTCCTAAGAATATTACCTACAACTTTAATTAAGGACACATGAATAAATTTTAACTGTATGATTTTATAAAAAATCACGAAATCATACCGTGTCGAGGTAACGTTTTCCCAGATCCAGTTTCTTCAAAGAACAATGATTTCACCGACCTATTTTCATTTATTTCCTCTAAATTTTTGATATGTTCTACCTCAAGAAGTACAATACAACTTTTATTCAGATATCAAATTGAAATTTTCACAAGAAAGTTACTTTACAGACCACGAAATCTCTAAAGGTCATCACAACGAATTCCAGATCTAAGTTCTCCAAAGAAAAATCATTTCACTAACCAATACTTGTTCATTTTGCCTCAAATTTTAGTATGTTGTTCTTCAAGGTGTTCTCTACAACTTTCATGAAGAAATCGAAACAAGATTCCAACTAAAAAGTCACATGCAGCACACAAACTCATGGATGGTCCGACTGGTCTTTCCAGAAACAGCATGCGTGGCCAACGAATCTCTCTCCAAAGCTCCGAAATTTCATCCCATCTACCACAACCAAAACTTGCTATCTACTACACATACACACAGAAATGCAAGGGGTAGGTTTTAGGACTTCACTTGCCTTAAACTCAAGCACAAACAGCAACAAGAACGGCAGCAAAGCGGCGAACGGACGGTCTTCTTCTTCTTCCTCTCCCACGCCCGCTTCCTCTCTTTCTCTCTTCCTCTCTCTCGGACGACACACACTCTCTCTCTCTCTCTCTCTCTCTCTCTCTCTCTCTCTCTCTCTCTCTCTCAGTCGATTCCCCTTCATCATCCGCCTCCCTCTCTTTTCTTTTCTTCCCCCACAATCATTTGCAATCATTTGATTGCATGAAGCCGCCCAAGGAAGCCAATGGGGGCAGCCACACTTGGCTTCTCCTCCATGCCACTTGGCAACTCACATGCAAAGTTGATGGGCTTCAATGTTGGGCCATTCTTTGGCCTTCATGGGCTGGTCGACCAAGGGGTTGGCGTGGGCTGGTTGGACGGTCTTTGGGCCTAAAAATCAGCCCATCCTCTCCTATTCCTATTCCATTTAACCCTCATTTAAATTAACACCTAATTTCAACTTATAAACTCACAAAACTTTGTAATTTAAATCAATAAAATTCTACTTATAAAGTGCACCACCAAGAATAAGATTTCTATATCAATTTGCACCTTAATAAAATCATTGGGTCACTTGTAAACACATCTCCATCCAAACAATCATCCATTACAAAGCTTGGCCTTAAATTAATTGAAATTCATTAATTCAATGGCTAATACAAAATCAAACGGCACTTCCATTACCTAGTCATGGTTCATGGTACTCCAGAGGTTGTCACGAGATTTTAGGATGCCACAGTTCTGTCCACAAATCAACTTCTAGTCATCCCTGGAATCGGCCTACCTATCTACAGAATCGTCCTCATGCAAGTCTCACGGTCAAGTCGTTTTCCTAGGTCAAGTTCTTTAGTCGCATGAGTTCTGTCCTCATTAGCCTTTCCCCTCAAGGTTAGTATCTTAGGAGTGATCAATTCTGAGTGAGATCAACCAATAATGCATTGACGAAATTCACATTCATTCTACCCTCAGAGGGTTTGAATTTCAAGATGTCACACAAGTTAACACTAGGCTTAAATCCATTAGTTTAGCCCTTATGTCACGCCCCGAACGTTAAGCGCGCACACATCCCTCGGTGGTCGATGAAATTATGACATCCCAGGATGCGTTGCCGACCCATTCATTTTAATGCACATGCAAAAGCGAACGATAACCCCTGACAGCAACCAACATGAGATAGAAAAGCAGGAAACAATTTCACAACCAAAACACTTTTATAAACACACCGATTTATATACGAAAGCTAGTCTATAGTCAAAAGTCTACTCAAACAAAAAAGCCAACAAGCCTTCTAGGCACACGAATCCTAAACCAAGCACTCCAAGGTCTCCTGGGGATCTGGGTCCACCATAGCACCAACAGGAGGGTTAGCTGTACCCTCGCTATGAGCGGCATCTATCAGTGCAGCTGGAACCTCAAAACCCTATAGGGGACCCACTCTGTATCCATTGAGCCCGTGGCGAAATCACGCCCTAAATCGATGGGGTACCCTCTGAGGTAGGCCCTCATCGACCTAGAAGATGGTCACTATGAGCTCATAGATCCAAACCCCATGGCCCTCGAGATCAGGGAAATCAGTAACTAGCTCGGCAACCCTCCTAGGCTGACCAAAATGTTCCGAAGGAACTGCCATCTAAAGACCTAAAGAAGGTGAACTTACGACGGGGTGAGACAATATATCAGCAAGTTCACCCCCTAAACTCCAACTAGGAAGGAAATACGCTTAGCAGCAATCTATACACACAAGATAGAGGACTTACCTCGCCTCAGTTCCCTCTTGCATGTCAATACAATTCGTATACTCAATCAATCAATCCAATCAATACAATCGATCAATCAATCCATCAATTCAATCAATTCAATTGATCAATTCAATCAATTCAATCGATCAATTCAATCAATACAATTGATACAGTCGATCAAATAATCAATTCAATCAATCACACGTTCTAATTCAATTATTGCTCACACAAGCTAATATAGATTATTGCTTGCACAAGCTGATATAGATTATTGCTCGCACAAGCTGATATAGATTAT
Organism: Eucalyptus sideroxylon x Eucalyptus melliodora; assembly: GCA_016097485.1. NCBI lineage: Eukaryota > Viridiplantae > Streptophyta > Magnoliopsida > Myrtales > Myrtaceae > Eucalyptus > Eucalyptus sideroxylon x Eucalyptus melliodora. The sequence continues at coordinate 217,357 of CM027827.1, forward strand.
TGCTTGCACAAGCTAATATGAATGGTTGCTCACATAAGCTAATATACCGACGCACATCGGTGACAGGTTAACTTAGCCAACACCCAATCAATCAATCCTGGCCAAGTACATTGTGCTTTGCAGACAAATTTCTCAATTAAAATAATGAACTTGGTCTATTTTTTTCATACTAAAAACACCCAATAAAATAATCGTGTGTAGGTACAAGGTCAGTTTGAGCCAAAAATGCAATATCTTTCTTGTTAAAAAATCCCACTATTTAATATAGTACATTTTCTTGGCGTTAAAAACCGACGCCCGGTATTTTCTTATTAAAATACCAAAACTTCACAATTTTGAAATAAATGCAAAAAATCACAATCTCCACTCAATTTGCACAAATTAACACTCAATTGCAGAAACTAAGAACACCATTACAATCAACATGAAATTTCAGTCACCGGCTATCCCGATATAATTTCCGGAAAATAATAAATAATTACAAAAATTACAAAAATAATTAAGTAAATGCAATTAAATACAATAAATACCAACTTAGGCCGGAAATGCTAATCTAACCACCTAAATGGGCGTAGAAAATTTGCGAACCTATCTAGATAAATAGCACATTCTTATAGTACTTAACTAAACTAATCTAACCACCTAACATGCGTAATTAAGCAATTAAATCACTAATCTAATCTAACTAACCACTTAAACCCTAATTAACCTAATCTAATCACCCCTTAAGCATGATTAACTCCTTAAGCAAAGTTTAACAAGTAAACTCACTGGTTTTACGATCCAGTGAGTCCACGGCGATGGCGACAGGGAGGCGAGTGACACTCGAGCCTGCGGCGACACCACGGAGGTCCGGACGGGCCTAAAAATGGGCCTCGAAGCCTCAGCCCATAGTTGGGGTTCGACCTTTACCTTGGGCCGAAGGAGGCTGTTCGAGTGGTTGAAATGGCACGGGATGGGAGGCGATGGTTGTGCGACTCTAAATAGGCGACGGCGGCTGCTAGACAACGGCAAACGGTGGCTAGGCGACCTCGACGACGACCAAGGTGGCTCGGGATGGCAGCTAGACATGAGCAGGAGGTGGGACGACAATGGCTTAGCGACGGGCCCACGAGCGAGCGGCTGGCACGCAACAAGCGTACAAGCGACGTGGGAGCTCCGGCGGCGATCGATGGGCTAGGGGGAAGGCTAGCCGATCTCTCTCTGGTTTTATAAGCTCCAAAATAGAACAACAATGGATAAAGGAGCTGCTGAAGGAAGAAGAAGACTGCTGAAGCTTGGAGGGGGCCACAAAATATCCAAAATACTTGAGTTCTTGGCCCTACCATGCATGGCTGTCATCCTCAGCCAAAATGTAGCCCTCAAGCTTCCTTAGCAAGCTATCCATGTGGCACCCTCAAAACGGCCCCCGATCCGTTAGGGTCGCCACAGTTACATTCTCTTGTAGCATACTATTATGAGACCAAAGAAATGTTTAACATAACTTATAATATCTGGGGGTTTTCATTTGTTTTCTTTACCAGTCCCTGCGCAAATAATATGGCGGAAGCATAATTCAACTACCCTTCATCAAAATATAAAGTGATACACACCATACTAGAACTTTCATAATTTAGGCCGAACACTTTTATTTATATAAGGGATGGACTATGATAGTCGGTACAACAAAACGCCGAGGTCTTTTTGTGCCTGGCGATTACCCAAAAGAAAACCAACTTCTATCCTTAGATATCATCTGCGTCCGTCCATCACCCGTGTGTCGGCATCCCAAAAATGCATCTCCTGCTACCCTCGACTCCAAGTCATATCCAGTCAGGTCCATTGGCCGGTGGTGGTGGTAGTACCCTCAGAAGGCGGCCATCCATACGGACAAGGACTGATGTGTACTCCTGGTGGATAAGCCCAGCAGAGAGGCCTACCTCAAAAGTCAGAAAGATCCTCACGCGCTTTAATACCAGCCCGTGCACCCCAGGATGACGGTGCTCGGTCCACTCCCATTGTAAGTCAATCAGGAGTCTGTAAAACATGCCAGGAGTCACAGGTAGCAGCGGCATTTTCGTTTAGTCTGAAATGTTAGTCCCCAAGAGGGGTGAGTACAACCACTCAGCAATAAAAGATCCATTACACTATATTATGTAGAAACTATAATCATCCAGATGCATGCAAAACACACTTATCATTTATATATATATATGCATGCCATCAAGGGTCTATTTTACTTGCACCACGTTCATAACAACAATTCAATGCCATAACAAACGCATTTTCAGTACCGGGTGAAACCCACTCAATTTCATAAACAAATTCTCATATCATGCCACATGCACACACATGCACTCCTTTAATGCACCGAGTTTTAACATTCAAAGAAAAGTTTCATTCCCCGGGGACCAGTGTTTGCATCCCTCCGGGCTTTCGCACCCAACATGGCATCGCGAGACCCTCCGGCACAAACCTCCGGGCATCCAGAGCGTGTTCCGTAACACCCTTGGGCATCTTGCACCCCACCTGGCATCACGAGGTATATCCAGGGCTTGCCATGAAAATGGTTGCCCCTTCCCTCCGGATTTACGTACAATCCCTACAACCGGGCGTCCCGAAACTCCCGAGGACCCTCCGGCACAAACCTCTGGGCATCCAACAGCGTCGACTCACTCGACCCTTGGGCATCCCGACACTCCCGGGGCATCGTCGGCTCACACCTCCGACGGTAACATTCACATCATAATATACATCTCATTACAAAATACATTTTGATGCAATGACGTCATGGATTCCACGGATCTATAAGACTTTATCAAACTTTCCAATGTCATGTGATATGCTGAATATCAATGCATCTATCAAGTGAATAACAATTAACAACTCAAGATACAATGACTCTTAAACAAAATGAACAGTTTCATAGTAACACAGTGTAAAGGCCAGAATGCATGCCTTCAATAGAGATTTCGAAATAACCAGCAAATGACCATGAAAAATTCTGAAATTTTAACACGTTATAATTGAGATCTAGAAGAAAATATTTCGTTAAGGACACTAAGCCAGATTCGTTATGTATAATGAGTAGTAGTTCACACAATTCAGTTCAGGATTCTTTTATCACAGAATAAAATTCAACAGCAAGCACTGCATATTAACAAAGATTTAAGCCATTGTATTGATTCCGAGAAGTTCTGATAAAATTATATACTCTAGTTCACGCAATTCCTCACAACTTCTGTGAAGAAATCGAGATCAAATTCATATTAGAACTCTTCAGAAAATTTCACAAAGTTACAGGATTACATATGAAACTGCACTGGATAAAGCGAATCCCATAAATTTCCATTTCTACCGTAACTATCTTACTTCCACGAGTCTACTAAAAGTCAGTCTTTCATCAATAAATCAACAGGATCAAGATATACACAAAACCAACGTAATTCCTCAATCTCATGATCCCGCTTTACTTTGATTACTCACAATTTAACATTCTAATTTCAAAACTCAATTGTTTCCAAGTGTATTGCACCATACTAGACAATAACATCACCACATTATATAGATTCATGGACTTTCATTCACTTGCCTCAAGTCCTAGGGTTCAACAGCTAGGGAGTTCGGTTTGGCGATGCGGCCTGACGGTGGCGAAGACAAGCGGCGTCGACGGCGGCAGCTCACACGCACGGCAGAGGGCGGTCTCCTCTTCCTCTCGCCGTTCACCCCTCTGCTGTTCACTCACAATTTCTCTCGCTCAAACTCTCTCTTTCTCTCTCAAGTTTCGCTCGGTACCTCACTCTCTCACTCGCTAGTTTCGGTTCCTTCTCTCTCTTCCTCACCTGTACGAGCATTTTGTTTCTTCATTTGTTGATTTTGAGAGTCAATAAAAAATATGAGATTCGGTGGTAGCAGGAAATGGTGACACCTCACACGTCCATGCAAGTGATGTGTCCTCTCTTGCTCGATCCTTCCTAATGCGTTGTCCACCAATCGGTAAGTTCACGTGGCTGCTGAGTCAATGAATTTTCCTTTTGTTGACTCATTTGCCGACCGAATGAAAGGGAAACTCGGGTAGCTTGGGCCAACAATTCGTGGCCGCATGGTCTCCGTGCGTGGCCCAACTTCTCCCAAAAGCTGACCATAATTTCTACATGTATATGAATTGCATGGGCCATTCTTGTGGCCGTTGAAGGGGAGGGTGGTGGTGACGTCACGTATAATATCGAGGTCTTCAACTTAGCTAATTGGCGAGAAGGCTCGAGTCCAATAGGTAAAAGAAAACATGGCCATTGGTGGGATTGTCCATATGGCCATTCAAAGACAAATATCTTTTTCTCCAAAAGTAAATATTTCAGTACGTCGAGTGGCAATGAGACTAGGCCAAATGTGGTACTGACGATACTCCCGTCGATTACTCACAGCCATTGCATACTTGTGGGTTGTCGAAATTTCTGGATGCCACAATCCAAGTGGTCCAAATGTTGCTACCCACAAGGCCTACGAATTTTGGACCAATTCCCTCTAATTCCATTCAATTCCACTTCAAGACTTCTCCAATTAAGCTCAATTTGGTGTCCATAAATTCAGCCAAGGTGCCATCGTCCATCTGGTGATTTTTCCTCATCAATTTGTCCAACTTGAATCCCCAAAAAGTGACCAAAAACGGCCCTCTAATTTTTCCGGTCAAAAATGGCCCCACTCTGAATTTTTGCCAAAAATCCTGGTTTGCAGAAAAATTTTCAGAGGATGAGTCGACATTCCTAAAATGAATCGTGACATGATAGAACTTTCAATTTCTGAAATCGGGTTCAAATTCGTGGTTAATTTCAATCTAACGCGATTTTAACGTAACCTAACCTACTAGGTAGCTTTTAGGAAATTTTAGTGTAATTGGCCGTGGTCGATTATTTTCTAGCCACATTGTACATCTACAACACATTGACGACTCTCGGTTATCGTGAAAATCTCGAGGTTTCAAATATGGGCATAGGGTACAAAAATGATAGAAAAATCGGTCTACTACCGTTCGACAAAATTTTTGCAATTTGTTGGAATCACTTACACACTAATCACATACCTCCATCGAATCGACGTATCTCAGGTCTCTAATCGATTTTAACGGTGTCATAATGACCCTTGCAGATTAGCACAGTCGAGCAGTCAATTTCTGGTTGAATTATCAAGTCTATTGTGTTTAGATTCTTTAACGGCTTCACCTGGTGACTAGTTATCCCGTGAGTGATTAGTTCAGGGAAAAGAACTATAGGCGCGTCGATGAAAAACCCAACTTATTCAATCGAAAATAGAACCTGAAATTCAGGATGTCACACCCTAGGTGGTCCCACCCACTCTGGGCAAGTCACAACAACTTGAGAGAGCTCGAATTAAGTCTAGGCTTAAATCCATTAGTCAAACCCCTAAGTGGTCTCACCCGTTTTGGGGAGGTTGTGATAGGTTGGCAACTCCTTTGGAGAGTGAATATACTTAATGGACTTATACCATTTTATTTTCTTAAAAAAATATTTGTTTGGTAGCAAGGACCCTAGGTATATCCATAATGTTTAAGATGTCAAATGATTTTACAGGATGAGAGGTATAAGGGGGAAGTGTTTGCTGACCTTTGTTTTGCAAGGAGGTGTAGTAATGTATGGTTCATTTTCATAAATGAAGCATTGTCTAATATAAACTATTATGCAAGCCTTGAATTTGCACTACACTGCATGTAGACACATAGGATTACTAGGATGGTATTGAGACTGTGGACACTCCAACTATTCAAGCATTGTCTTTTAGCGACATTTTGTCAATTTTTCTACATTTAAGATGAAAAGTTGATTTCGCATGTCAAAGTGACTTTGGTACATGAATGCCTCTAACATTAGCTGTTTAGCATCTTTTAAACTTCTAATTTGAGGTTGATCCTATTCAAGCTTGGATCATATTTAAAATGCATGCTACATTTGTTAGTAGTGCATGATATGTGCCCCAGATTAGCCTTGGCAATTAAATGCGCTCCATAGCCATAGTGGAATCATACCTCACTTGCAACACTTTCTCTTGGATTTGACATTGGACACGTCTAGGCTTGGACCATATTTAAAATGCCTGTGACATCCGTTAGTAGTGCTTGATATGTGCCCCAGTTTAGCCTTGGTAATTAGATGCGTTCTATAGCCGAGATGTGCCTATGCCAATATATTTCATTCCCTTCCTAATGTTTTAAACACATCCAAAAAATTTTGAGGCATTACATGAATCACATATGTATAACATCACTCCATTTATTAGAAACACCTGTAATTGTATTTGGCGCTTGTCGACTGAATAAGTGATCCAATGTTGGCTCACTAAAATTGTCTGATTGATTGAGAACCAAGGCTCGAGGGCCTACTTGCATGTTTATTTCCCACTATGCATGTGTTTCTTAGACGTATGCATAGTTAAGATGCATGATTTCGTGGGATAACTTTGGGATACACTTAGAACATCTCCTAGGGGATTATAATCGTTGGTTTCCATGTGAGAACACAAATAGTAACCATTGGCTATAAGCCATAAAAATGAATTAGAATAGGTGTCTAGAGGGATCGACGCATGTGGCATCTAAAATTTTGTAACGATCCTTAGATATACGACGGTCCACGACTAAGTGACGAGAGTGTCGTCGGATTATGACATTGGCTCGTATCATCGTTGGATCAATGAGTCACATATGGAAATAGTATGATCATCGAATAAACTATAGATTTATCAAAGTCTCCTTAAGGTCATTAGTGAGACCCATCTCAGTCATGTCTAGCTGACCAAGGAAAGGAAGTACCGATGTCATGGATTGACGAAGTGTTATCCGATTTTGTCATCGACACCAAGGATTGAATTTTGTTATACCATCATCATCATTGGCACTACCTTGAACCCCGCTGATTTGTGTATATTTTTCTTTTGGAGGTACTACGCAGCTTTATCACTTAAGTGTTTATGGAACAAGAAAAGAATTTGAGTCATGAAAGAGTACATTTGATATATTGTTAAACCATGAAACCATAGGACCGAAAATACCCCAGGAATGTACAAGATTAAGGATCAAATTGTGAGAAATTGGGCCACTAATCACCGGCCCAAAACAGCCCAAAACAGCCCTATTTAGTCGACACTTAAGTCAACTAATGGAGGAGGGGTTGACGTGGCCTCCACCATTGGACACCTCATAGCATGCAGGAGGAGAGGTGGCCAATGAAGCTGCTTGGGAAGGCCACGTCTACAACTAGCTGCCTCTCGACCGAACATCCACCAAATAACCTACATGCAGCAATTAGTTTAAGTAACAATTTTAGTAGGCAAAGTGCTCATGTGTTCGAGCAAATAGAGAGAGAGAGAGAGTAATCGAGCGAGAGGGTGTGTCGGCGAGGGAAAGAAGGAGACCAGCCCTCGCCGTGAGCATGCCTACTACCGCCGTCGATTGAGCCGCGCCCGAAGTCCGCAAGTTGCCATTTTGCTTGCTGTGGTTGCGTTGGACTTAAGGCAAGTGAAAGTCCATTGATCTACATTATGTTATGCTGTGGTTGTCTAGTGAAGTGTAATAGATTTGGGGATGCTTGAATTTTTATGCTGGATACTGGAATTCGAAAGAATAGAAGTAATTCTCTAGGACTAACAAACTGTTTCATGGGAAAACAGCTTGAACTTTGGCGACTCCGTGAATTTTATGCAATTATCTAGTTGAAAATTGACTTTGTTTCCTTGATGAAAGTTGTAGATGACATATTGAGGAGTAACATACTAAAATTTGAGAAGAAACGGACAAGTATTGGTCGGTGAAACAATTTTTCTTTGAAAATGTTAAACCTGGAAACTGTTACAGAGGGTTAGGGAGAGTTATAGTGATTATAGCTCTTGATATACAATGGATTTGACTTAGAGTTCTTCACAAAATTTTTATCTCAAGGTCTTATCTATAACATATCAAAATTTCAGAATTTTCTGAGTTCATTTAGGGGTTATACCGAAATTTTTATTGAAACTGTGTAATAGTGATGTTTGAAGTTTTATGGCTGTGATGCACGGACCATTGCGATTCATACGAAATTTTCTTGACTTGGTGTTCTTCATAAAACCTTTTTCCCTAGATCTCGTTTATAACATATTAAATTTTTAGAATTTATCAAGATCGTTTACTGATTTTCTAGAATTTCAATTAGTGGAGTGCATTCAGTTTTATTTCAAGACCAATTGATTTGCTCTATGAGTTGTGATGTCTTGGGTCGTTATTTATACAATGGATGCGGTGACATTTAGCATATCATATGACATCAAAAATTGATGAGGCTTTATAAACTCATTGAAACTTTGACATTATTTCATCAAATGTTATTTTCAAAGTGAGACATATATGTATATATCATGATGTTGATGATACCGTCGGACGACTGAGTCGACGATGCCCGGAGTGTCGGGATGCCCATAGGGTCGAATGAGTCGACGCCGATTGGATGCCCGGAGGTGTGTGCTGGAGGTCCTCGGGAGTTTCGAGATGCCCGGTTGTAAGTATTGTACGTAAATCCAGATGGAAGGGGCAACCATTTTCATGGCGAGCCCTGGATGTGCCTCGTGATGCCAGGTGGGGTGCGAGATGCCCGGAGGTGTGTGCCAGATGCCCATAGGTGTGTGCCGGAGGTTCTCGAAAGTTTTGAGATGCCCGGTTGTAAGTATTGTACGTAAATCCGGATGGAAGGGGCAACCATTTTCATGGCGAGCCCTGGATGTGCCTCGTGATGCTAGGTGGGGTGCGAGATGCCCGGAGGTGTGTGCCGGAGGTCTCGCGATGCCAGGTTGGGTGCGAAAGCCCGGAGGGATGCAAACACTGGTCCTCGAGAAAATGAGATTTTTCGAACATTAAAATGGGAAATAAATCATGTGCATGTGTGTGCATATGGCATGGTACATGAATTGTCTACAAATTGTGAGTTGGTATTATTTGACATTAAAAATGTGGTTATCAGGGCATAAAATAGACTTTATGGATATATATATGCATGATTGCATAGATGATATGTGCATTTCACATGAAATCTTGGTTATTTTGCTTGTGACATTGTGTAGTTTGATGGATCTTTTACTGCTGAGTGGTTGTACTCACCCCGTTTGGGGACTAACATTTCAGATTAGAAAGAAAATGCCTCTGCTGCCTCTGACTCCTGGTTCGTTTCATGGGCTCCTGATTGACCTACAGTGGGAGATGTCAGAGCACCATCATCCTGGAGTGCATGGATTGGTGTTCAAACGTGTGAGGATTTTGCTAACCATTGATATAGGCCATTCTACCGGCCCATTTCATCAGGAGTTCATTTCGGTTCTCGTCCGACTGGATGGCCGCTTGCTGAGGTTGCTGCCGCCGCCACCGGCTAACGAACCGGATTGGATTTGATCGTCGGTCGAGACGGCAAATGACGCATTTTGGACCGCCGACACTAAATGATGGACCAATATACATGACTGCTATGGAGGCGGGTACTTTTGGATATAGCCGAGCTTAGAAAAGCCTTATCCTTTTGATGTACCGACTCATGATGTCCATCAAGTTATGTAAATAAAAGTGTTCGGCTCTAACTTATATAAAATGTGTAGTTGGTGTGCATTGCATTATTTTGTTTGAGTATGGGATAGGGAGATTTTGAATATGCTTCCGCTATATAAGTTGTGCAGGGACCAGACAAGAAACTAGGAACCCCCAGAGTTATATGTTATATTAAAATCTATGGTATCAGGGTAGTAATTAGCCAAGAGGTAGTGACTGTGGTGACCCTAATGGATTGGGGGCATTAGAGGGTGCCACAATGCATGAATTGCAAAGGCAGACCCCGAGGCCTAAACCTGTTCAATTTTGCATATGGATTCAATTACTTAATTGTTCTTGATTTTCTTGTGTTTGTTTTTATATTGAATGATTTTCTTTTCCTATTGTATGTGCCTAATCATAGTTTTAGATTATGATTAGAATAGGTCCCTAAAGGTGGAGGTCCTTCAAGACCTGAAGATGATGGGACTTTGATGTCCACACCAACCCTATTTTGTACCCATTTATACACGATATATGTTTTGGGTTGTTTCGTGTTGTATAAACACCCGATGAGTTGTGGGTTTATTTTCTTGGTATATTTTTGTTTGTCATTTATGGTTGCATGTTAGATTTACCACTTTCCTTAAATTGTTCACTTGGATATTTACTTACCATCTTGTCTTTAAATTTCAATTTTTTGCCTTCTTTTTCTTTAGCGGAAATGGAATTGCATGAAATCAACCATCCACGCATGATCACTTAATTAGTTTTATCAACCCGAAAAAGTAAAAAGACATGCATAGCCACCTTAGGAAATATGACAAACCGTTAGGTATCGAAAGGGTGCTAATAGAAATATTAGAGTAACTCAAGTCCCCAAATCTAGAATCTCTAGTCGCATAGAAATCAAGGGCTCACTCCCAACCCCCAATTGGATTTTCTAGCCAACCCCTTAAGATGAGGTTAGTGGTGACTCTTGTCTTTTCTAGGTTATTTTAAACAACTATAAATAAACCCATCATGATTTTCTAACCATCCACGCATGATCACTTAATTAGTTTTATCAACCCAAAAAAGTAAAAAGACATGCATAGCCACCTTAGGAAATATGACAAACCGTTAGGTATCGAAAGGGTGCTAATAGAAATATTAGCGTAACTCAAGTCCCCAAATCTAGAATCTCTAGTCACGTAGAAATCAAGGGATCACTCACAACCCTCAATTGGATTTTCTAGCCAACCCCTTAAGATGAGGTTAATGGTGACTCTTGTCTTTTTTAGGTTATTTTAAACAACTAAATAATACATAAACCCATCATGAAGGGTATAGGTCTTGACGAGACTCACCATATTTTAGCATACCCACTACGTAAAATTTCTAATGGATGAAATTATTCCATCCATGAGGAGCAAGTGCTATTAGGAGGGCTACTATGGTAAAGATACCCTTAAATTCGATATTCACACCGACCTCCTCTTTCAAGGTATGTCGCCCATGTGAATACAAATCACAACATGTTTCGCTGTCACGCAAGGTATAAGCTTGGGAGAGCTCACAACCATGAACGAGCGAACTCATAACGGTTCATCCTGAGAGGCGAGGTGATGACATCTTTTGGAATGTGAATCATGAGGGAACTTTCATGATCCAGTACCTTTAAACCTGACATTTTCCTCTCTACTGACAAGCCCGAGGGGATCTACTGGAGATTCCACTAGAGACTCCACTAGGCACTAGTTACTAATTAAGAGGATTTGAAGCCAGTTAAAAAATGTTTGTGGTGTTAATTAACATGTCTCATGTAGAGTCATCTACATGTCAAAGTCACGTGAAAAATAAGGTAAGTCGCTAACCATGTGTTAAATGGTTTTGTAGATGGGAGGTATAAAGGGGTGTAGTGTGTGTAAACCCCTTGTCTTGTAGTTGATGAAAGGATGTATGAATGTATGATTGGGTTATATTGAAGTGCTGATTGTTTAATTTTGAATGCATATATAAAAGCATTAGCATGACACCGCACACACAACCGTGGTCTAAAACCCCGATTGCCCAATTTAGAATGTCATGCCCCGATCCTCGGGCGCGTGCCCATCCCTTAGTGGTCGATAAAATGTTGCGACTTCCCAAGACGAGTCGCCAACCCTTTCATTTTATTGCACATCTGGAAGCGAATAACAAATCCCCTGATAGTTACCATCTCGAGATAGAAAAGCAAGACATCAGATTTCCAAACAAAACAAGCTGATAAAGACCAATTGAGTCATAAACAAAAGTCTACCAACACAAGACTTCAAAAGACCGACTCTCAAAAGGAATTGCCCTACGACATACTAGTTGGACACATTCACCAATCCTTTAGACTCCACCTCCATAGACTCTGGGGTTTCGGTCCTCCATGACCACCTTCTAAGAATTTGAAAATGGTTATACAATAACTAGTGAGACAATGTCTCAGCAAGTCCACCCTCTAAACCTTGATTAGGAGGGTAATACGCCTAAGACGTCTTAATCACACCATCATACAATCATAGAGGCTTACCTTGGTCTCAGTTATTGGGGTTTCATGAATCATGTATAGGTAAAAATTAACAAAAATACGTAGCGGAAACAAAGAAATATTTTATACATGATTCTCTGAAGGCGTTGTTCATGTGTTTTAATCAAAAATTTGAATATAAAAGAGAGTTAAACGAATTACCTCTCGAAGCGCACTTTATACGAATTGGTTCGGATGTTCTACAGTTCGAGCCCCACAAACATCGAACCTCTAGTTCAGACACACCAACAATGAACGTCGGACGAAAGAGAGAACTTTCGGATAATCCCCACTATGATCGTGTTAGCAATCTCGTGGAGACAATCCGCCGTATCCTTGATGTATTATAGTCATGGCCCGGATGAGAGAAAATCATTTTCTTTCTTCCGTCTTGAAGACAACACAAGAACACACACACCCTTTTCTCTATTTTCAGCAGCCGGTTTTTTAAGTTCCAAAACAGCATTTTTAAAAGAAAGATCGAATGATCAGCAATGGTTGTTGATTGTGTGGGATGATCAGCAATAGTTGCTGATCGTCCATGCACGATTTCGTGCGTCAACGGTCAGCAACCGCTGACCATTCATGCTTTGTGCTTGTGCACTTCTTTTCTTTTTTTAATTAAACATTAATTAATTGATTGATTGATTGATTAATTAAACGAATAAATAATTAATTAATCAATCCCCTTTAAAAAAATAAAAAGAACATAATATTTATATGTGCTTTTGGGAATACATTAACATATATTCACTTTGTGCATGTATGTGCATCATATGCAAATAGGCTTGTGACTATAATACAAATTAAATTAAATCTCATTTAATTTAATTTCAAATTGACTCAATTCAATTATAGTAATTGCAAACACATTTGCAACATCATTTCTCTCTTGTTCCACGTTATCCTAATTGTTTATGGTGTGTGACATCCCTAGGTTCATCACTAAACTGGTAGCAAGACTTGTACTAACACATTAGTACTTCCAAAAAAATTAATTGTCCTGATTAATCTTTTAGGTCCTACAAGCCATGATTGACATCCAGCAATATGTCATGGCTACCTAGATAGTGTGAATGTTTTAAGAACATAACGAACCTGTCAGCTTTGGCTACAGTATAATTTAATCCCTATGTCTTACTATGTCCCGATCAAACAAAGACCATGAAATATTTGTCAAGTCACCAATTCGATCATATGCACAAATCTAATTGACATGCTGTGACATCCCAGGGCATCACATACTAAGCGCAAGCGGAATTATAATTATTATTATCTTCTTGCCTAACTTGTAATCTTCTTTAGATAATCTATAGTGTTTACCATTGAAGGTTAGCATGTATAACATGGATTATTTAAAATCTCAAGTTTATGTTATGAGGTTATCCTACAATCACTCTACCTTCAATTCAAGTATTGGCCAAATCATTCATGCACATAAACAAGAACACGAGAAACTTCATTACTTCTTATCATCATCAGGGCTTACAAAATTTATCAACCTGGACTCTTTCCATGTTCATCACCTATATATACAACATGTACATAACAAAAGTCAGGCGTAACAAAAGTCAGGGATAAAGGGTGAGGGTATCTACTCCACGAGTTCCCACACCAGCCCACATCTAACAAAAGAAAACAAAAGACGGTCAGCTTCTATGTGATCCAAGGCGTCTAGGCACCATCCAAACCCCTCATGCTCCAAAGGGTAAAGGGCCAAATATCTCCCCTTCATGGTTGATAAACCATGCAACGAACGTCATCGGTCAAGTCGGCTCTACCGTCATCCAGCCATAAAGTAGCCTCATATTTGGAGAAAATCATGTCAATTTCGAGATCATACACGTCATGAAGAGAAACATCAAGACGCACTACTGCCCCTTATCGAGCTACTGGCAGTACATCCATACTATCAATCTGAAAATGTAAGGTATGAGCAAACAACCTTGCCCAGTAAAGAATGATAAAACTCTAACTTAAACAATCCACAGTCATCAATATTGCAAGAGAATCATCAAACAATTTAGGATGCTAAAGGAAGTATATCACAAGCATAAACAATTGGATATTAACACATTATATATATAATCACCTTATGAGCATCCATTTCTATGCTTACCTTTCTCAAGCTAAATCTCATATCAAGATGCAATACAACAATAATAAATGGACTCACTCGCCAAATAGGATTATATTTAGTGTGTATATGATCCACCCTCGATCAATCACTAACCGGAATTCAACCGGCCCGATCGAGTCACTTCCGGAAGTTACCTCATCCGAACTTCCACAATATTTCTATTATGGGCATCTCACTCCGAGGCATCCCGGTATCACACAACCAAGGCATCCTTGATCACACACAAGGGCATCTCACTCCGAGGCATCTCAGTATCACACAACCAAGGCATCCTTGATCACACACAAGGGCATCTCACTCCGTGGCATCTCGGTATCTCTCTACCGAGGCATCCAAGACCACTCAGCAAGGGCATCCCAAACTTCCGGGGCCATCACCGGTATCTCTCTACCGATGGGTTCATTCACTCTCTTAAGCACACGTTTCACACCACCACACCTTTGATTAATGCATTTATTGTATGCAAAAAAGAAAAGACTCCAAAGTATCTAAATATATATCTAACTCTCATGAACCTAGCACACGTGCGTGTCCAAATTATAAGATAAAACCCATTACGACATGTCCCATTCCATGCCGAACAGATATTTACCCCATAATCAAGCACTATGCACCGCACTCATTGCACACGCATGATACTACATGCACTTATATATCTCAAATAAGATGTGAGACTTACTTTTACCCAACTAACGTCTATTATGAGGTTTATTAGGCTCTACGTGCATCACAAAAGCCTAATATAAAAGTCACATCATCTAATGTATGTTCTCGGTTCCAGATAGTTTACTAACTAAATGTACAGTTTCAGTTTCGGACACAGAAGGTATATTAATTCTTGTCGAAATATTACCAAATTTTAGTATGTTATATTTAAGACATAGACTAACAATTTCCGTGAAGAAACTTAAGTCTAATTTTCACTGTATTAAGAGTAACAATTGTCATAATCTTTACTAGCACCCTGTATCGACGTCCAGATTCTTTATCTATAAAGAAAATTGTTTCACTAGCCAAATCTTATCTATTTAATCTCAAATTTTGACACGTCATTCCTTAAGATGTTTTCTAAAATTTTCATTGAGGAATTGAAGTCCAAATATGACTAGGTAAATACAGAAAATTCGTATAATCAATAAAGGTCAAACCGTTTCTCACAAACAGTTTACTAGTTTTTACCAAATCCACTTCTATCTCTGTTAGGAGTAAGAAGGGTAAATTAGTCTTTACCACTTTTAGGGTTTATTTTTTATGTATATATATTAAAGTTTATTGAATAATACGTATTAACTTTTCTCTACATGGTATCAGAGCTTAGGGTTTAACCCTAGACGACGGAGCAGCCGCCCGCCGCCGTCGACTCGCCGGACCGCCGTCGCCTCGCCGGACCGCCGTCGGCTCGCCACCACCGTTCACTGGAAGAGAGCTTCTCCCTCGCGAAGCTCACTCGCGTTGCTCGCCCGGCTCACTCGCGCGGCTTGCTCACGGGGCTCGCTCGCGCGGCTCGCCTGCGTGGCTTGCTCGCGGAGCTCGCTCGCGCGGCTCGCCCGCGTGGCTCGCGCGGCTCGCTCGCGGGGCTCTGTCGCGTGGATCCCTCGGCTCGCGCCGCTCACGCTGCCTGCACGGCTTGCTCGAGCGACTTGTAGCTATCCCGCTTCTTGTACGTGAGTTCGGCGAAGAACACTCCATCAGCTACGAACTTCCTCTTTTTTGCGATACGGGTCGGTGAAGAAGAGGAAAACCCTAGAGAGAGAAAGAAGACAAGTTGCGAAGTAGCGACGAGTGCAATAGGATGATTTTGTGGGTTAGAATTTGCTTTAAAGTTGCTGATTTGGCTGATTAATGAAGCAAGTTGCTGCTTGGGTATGCTGATTTGGCTGATTTGGCTGATTAATGAAGCAAGTTGCTGCTTGGGTATAGTGCAATTATTTATTTGATGATTTGAAAGTTGTGTGGTAGCTTCTGTCATTTTATTTGGTAGTGGTAATATTGGGTTATTGAATTGTTGAGGCTGAGTTGTTTGACGGAAGCTAAGGTCAGAGTTTATTTATTCTTATTTGGAAAATGGGCGATGAGAGGAATAATACTGTGATGAGTGAGGTGATTTCCTCTTCATCTAATCGAATTACTGATAAGAAGCTCGCAGGTAGTGCTAACTTCCACCAATGGAAGAAAATTGTGAAGCTTACTTTGACGGGCAGGAATCAACATAGACACTTAACTGAGTTTAAGCCTAGAGATGATGTAACTTGGGATGGTGTTGATGCACGTATTCTTGGTCAAATGCTGAATTCTATGGAGAGTAATATAGTTGACATGGTAACTCATATTGATACAGTCAGAGAACTATGGGAGTATTTGAATGTGCTGTATTCGGCCAAGATAATTTGTCACGGATTTATGAGCTATCACGGGAGTTTTATCGATTTGAAAGAAAGGGGCGCTCTATTACTCAAGTGCTTTGCAGACTTTAAGAGATTGTATGAGGAGTTGAATGTTGTTCTCCCTATTACAGTGATGTTCAACAAATGCAACGTCAAAGGGAACAATTGGCTGTAATGGGATTCTTAGGATGTCTTGGTTCTGAATGTGAAAATGTTAGGTCTCAGATTCTTGGAGGAGAGAATATAGCATCACTCACGGATACATTTGCTCGAGTTCTTCGAGTATCTCGTGAGTCCTCTCAGGATACTACATCTATGGTGGGGAGTTCAGCCCTTGTGTCCCAGACTCGAACTGGTAGTGGTAATAGGAGTGATGGAGGAACCCGTGGCGGGTATAGTGGGCGTGGTGTCCGAGGAGGAGGCCGAGGCATTGGAATAGGGAGAGGTCAAGGTAATCAGCATCCTTATGGACAATTCCATATATCTACTGATAATTCGGGAAATACACGAGTTTGTCATTACTGTGGCAAACCTGGTCATATTCAAAAATTTTGCTACAAGCTACATGGGAGACCAGGGCAACAGCACCAGTTTGCTAATACGGCGTCTAATATTGACCCTACTCCACAGTCATCTGAAGACAAGGTGGTGGTTATGTCTGGTGAGGAATATGCTCGGTACACACAGTCTCAAATCTCACAGCCTGTTTCTTCTACTGCTACTTTGGCTCAGACAGGTAATGCTACTGCATGTCTTTCGGCTACTTCTCGTCCTTGGATCATTGATTCAGGGGCTTCTGATCACATGTCAGGTCTTTCAGGTATATTTTCCTCTTTTTCTCCATCTTCATCCATAGTTACTCTAGCCAATGGGTCACCTACACATGTTAGGGGAATTGGCACAGTTAACCCAAGTCCTTCATTACCTTTGTCCTCAGTGCTTTATCTTCCACAATTTCCATTTAACCTAATGTCTGTTAGTAAGTTAACCAAAAACTTTCAGTGTTCAGTAACTTTTTATCCTGATTCTTGTGTCTTCCGGGATCTGGCTACGAAGAAGACGATTGGTAGAGGACGTGAGGAAGGGGGGCTGTATGTACTTGAAGATGCTTCTTTAGTTGCTTGCACAAGTGTTGCGTCCCCACATCAAATCCATTGTCGTCTTGGTCATCCTTCTCTACGTAGTCTTCAAAAGTTAGATTCTAGTTTTCAATCTCTTTCTAGTCTAGAGTGCGAGTCATGCCAACTTGGCAAATTACATCGTGTTAGTTATACACCTCGAGTTATTAAACGATCAGCATCTCCTTTTTTATTAGTTCATTCAGATATTTGGGGTCCATGTCGTGTGGTTTCCAATTCGGGTTTCAGATATTTTGTTACTTTTGTCGATGACTATTCCGAGTTACTTGGTTATATTTAATGAAAGATCGTTCAGAATTATTTTCTATTTTTCGTGCATTTATATCTGAAATTTATACTCAATTTGGCATTCGTGTTAAAGTTCTGCGTTCCGATAATGCTAAGGAGTATTTTTCCAAATCCTTTTCTGATTTTATGACTCAACATGGTATGATCCATGAATCTTCCTGTCCTGATACCCCACAGCAGAATGGTATTGCTGAACGGAAGTATAGGCATTTATTGGAAGTAACTAGATCCATGTTATTTGAGATGAAGGTACCGAAAACCTTTTGGTCTGATGCTGTTCTAACTGCATGTTATCTTATTAATCGCATGCCTTCTTCTATTCTGCAAGGTGGTATTCCTTTTTCCACCTTGCTTCCTAGTGAACCACTTTGTTTGTCTTACCACCCCGTATCTTTGGTTGTGTCTGTTTTGTTCGTGATCATCGACCCGGAGTATCAAAACTTGATCCCAAGGCACTCAAGTGTATGTTTATGGGTTATTCCCGCACTCAAAAGAGATATCGCTGTTATTCTCCATTACTGAAAAAATATTTTGTAACAGCTGATGTTTCATTTTTTGAATCCACTCCTTATCATAATGTTCCAATTGATGTGTCTGAATTAGATGAAAACTTGTATGTGACCATCATTCGGTCTACTATTCCCAATGTTTCCCCAGTATCTACAGAGAAACCACCTCCTCTCCAGGTTTATACACGACGTCATCGTGATGCTACTACTGCTCCCCCTGCTCCTCATGTCACTACTACGTCGACTTCAACTCCAGATCCGCCATTAGCTGTCCCTCCTCTTGTATCTGATCTTGATCTTCCTATTGCTCATCGCAAAGGTACACGTACTTGTACTCAACATTCTATTGCAAATTTTATTTCTCACTCTTCTGTGTCTCCTACTTTTCGAGCCTTTTTAACTATTGTTGAACAATATCCTATCCCCAAGTCATCCTTGCCGAGGCATTACAAAGTTCTGGTTGGAGGACAGCAATGGAAGAAGAATTACAGGCTCTTGAGATTAATCAAACTTGGGACTTAGTACCACTTCCTCTAGGCAAAACTGCTATTGGTTGTCGATGGGTGTATGCTGTAAAAGTTAACCCCGATGGTTCTCTTGCTCGTTTAAAAGCAAGACTTGTTGCAAAAGGGTATGCTCAGGTGTATGGGGTTGACTATCTAGACACATTTTCTCCTGTTGCCAAACTTACTTCTGTTCGTATATTGATCTCTCTTGCTACAACGTATAATTGGCCTTTATTTCAGCTTGATGTTAAGAATGCTTTCTTGCATGGCATTCTTCATGAGGAAGTTTATATGGAGCAACCTCCAAGGTTTGTTGCTCAGGGGGAGTCTAGACTAGTTTGCAAATTAAAAAGATCTTTATATGGTTTGAAACAATCTCCACGAGCATGGTTTGGAAGATTTTCTGAGGTTGTATTGTCTTTTGGGCTATCAAGATGTGGAAATGATCATTCTTTCTTTTATAAACAATCGAGGGGAGGCAAATTATTCTTGATTGTGTATGTTGATGATATTATCATCACGGGAGATGACTTGGTTGGTATAGCTGAGCTAAAAGCCTATCTTCAGCAACAGTTTCAAACTAAGGACTTAGGAAAATTGAAATATTTCCTAGGAATCGAAGTGGCGCAATCACAAAAAGGTGTTGTTCTGTCACAACGAAAATATGTCTTGGATTTGCTCACTGAGACAGGTATGTTGGGATCAAAGCCTCTTGATTCACCCATGGAACAAGGGGTTAAATTAGTTGCTGATGGAGGAGAAATTCTTAATAATCCCGAGAGATATAGAAGATTGGTAGGTAAGCTGAATTATCTTACAGTTACTCGACCAGACATTGCTTTTCCGGTCAGTGTAGTAAGCCAATTTTTGTCTTCCCCTCGTACATCTCACTGGGATGCAGTTATTCGGATATTGAGGTATTTGAAGAAAGCTCCGGGAAAAGGAATTCTCTACCAAAACCATGGTCATAACAAAGTTGAAGGTTTTTCTGATGCTGATTGGGCTGGGTCTCCAGATGATAGAAGATCAACTACTGGATATTGTACCTTAGTCGGAGGAAATCTGGTATCATGGAAAAGTAAGAAACAAAGTGTTGTTGCCCGCTCTAGTGCTGAGTCAGAATATAGAGCCATGGCACAAGTGACGTGTGAATTAGTGTGGATTCGACAGTTATTGACTGAGTTAGGCTTTAAAGATTTAGTACCCATGACTCTGTGGTGCGATAATAAAGCTGCTGTGCATATAGCTTCCAACCCCGTGTTTCATGAGAGAACAAAACACATTGAGGTTGATTGTCATTTTATCCGAGAGAAGTTGCAAAATGGAGTAATTCTTCCCAGTCATGTTCGAACCAGTGAACAACTTGCAGACATCTTTACTAAGTCCTTGGGTAATGGGAGGATAGAACATATTTGTAACAAGCTAGGCATGATTAATATTTATGCTCCAGCTTGAGGGGGAGTGTTAGGAGTAAGAAGGGTAAATTAGTCTTTACCACTTTTAGGGTTTATTTTTGATGTATATATATTAAAGTTTATTGAATAATACGTATTAACTTTTCTCTACAATCTCTATGTTTTTATATTCATATGGTTACAGCTACGTGTATAACTCAATCTTATAGATGTTCTATCATGTAGAATGGTTTCTTTCTTATTTCCATCAACATACATAAAGAAAATAAATACAAACAGAAGACTCCATAACCGTTTTCACCTAGAACAGAATAGGTACACGATTTCCTTTACTTCTAACCCGGCTAAACCACTTATCTTTTCACAAACTTCTTCTACAATACTTCAATGCATAATCTCAGCAACTTAAGGCACCTTCGGCATGTCTTTCTCTATCAAATAATCAATCCACAACTCGGCTCGAAGTATAAACGCATCCGTGAGTTCACTCATCACAGTATACACCACATCCATCCACTCGGCATCCATTTCATCACTTCACTCAACAAAACAGCATACTCACACTTGGATTTCCAAACATGCAAGGCTCAAAAACAACATGCAATGGTTTCTACCTTCAATCTAACACTTACTAAACTTAGATTAACCACAAAACAGTAACTACAATTCAAATCCTTCACTGTTTGGTTAGACCCGCAAGCTTTCTTGACAAAACAATGGATAACTTTTAATTTAGAGTTGTATCTTTCCTTACCTTGTTCAGCTATTAGACAACACAAAGATGCTTCAAGATCAACACCAAAATTTCGCATGCAAGAGGAGGAAGGTTGCTGGTTTGCTTCTGGTTTCACCGCTCAACCGAGAGAAAAATAGAAAGAAGAAGATGAAGATGGGTTTTCTCGGTTTTTATGTGGAGAGAGGGTTATGAAACTTAAGAGGGAAATAGGTCTACAAAGCTAATCCCTAGGCTAGACTAATGATGAAATTTGCTAATGATTGTGTTTCTTGAAGTTGCTAGTTTCAGTTTCTAGGGAATAGAAAACTGTAGGTGTCGAGTGCAAGAAGAAATGAGAGAGAGATGTCGTGACCTCCAAGCTTGCTGTCTCAAATTCAATTTGTTTCTAATCCATGTCATTAGTCGGTTCATTAGTTTCTAATGTTTTTCAATTAATTTCCCTTTATTTCTACTTCATTTCAATCCTTTTATAATTATACAAAGTCATGACATAACATATCGACTAGTCAATGTTAGTCTATAAAGAATTCATCACAAGAAATGCTAATGTTAGAAATTGATATTAACATTACAATCACTAATCAAATTATCATAACTATAATCTATAAAATAAAATCATTCGGGCCTAAATATTCATCTCTGGCCCAACAGGCTTAATCTATAACAATCCGGCCCACTAAACTAAATTTACAAATCTAATAATTCCGAACCTTGGCCCGCTTCAAGCCAAGTCCAAGCCGATAATCTCTCATTCGATTTTCCAAGTCCAATTCGTGTGGCTTACTTACTTCTCAAGCCCACACATTTCTCACGATCCATCGGGTTCAATTTCTGGCCCAATCCTCTGGCATCCCAAAATTCAAGACAACCTCTAGATGTATTAAAGCCCATGATTAGGTAATGAAACTACCTATGGTTTATGCTTTAGCCATTGGTTTTCTTTTAGGACCAAGTGTTATATATTTGTGTTCATGAGTTATTAAAATTAGTATTATAGGATAAATTAATAAGAAGAATTTATTCTTGGCTATGCACCTCATAGATTTAATCCCTATAGTTTAAATGTTACAAGATTATGGCCATATGAAATTTAAAATTTGAAATCTATAAAAGAGAGAATTAAAGATGAATAATTAAAAGTGAAATTGGAATTTATTAGGGTTAAACTTTAGGCCCAAGGGTATTGGACCTAAATTGGGCCAATTGGCTTGGCCCATGAAGCCCATGAAGAAGGCTGCCGTCGACCAAGGAGAGAGGGGGAGTGGCCGGCCCACCTTCAAGCCCATAATGCATGGGTTTTGCCAAGTGGCAATAAGGAGAGTACACCATTGGCCACTTTGGGTGGCTCCTAATCATTGCAAATGATGGTATTGAGGGGGAAATAAAAGGATGAATGGCCGGTTTAGGGGGCTGTCGTCCAAGCCAAGGGAGAGAGAGAGCTGCCGAGAGAGTGAGGAACCGAGAGAGAGGAGGAGGAAGCCGTGCGTCCGTCCGTCCGCTCGCCCGTCGCCGTGTGTCCGTCATCCACTGTGTTGCTTGTGATTGCTCGGTACAAAGGCAAGTTGGGATCCATATTCTGCTCTTGCATGTTGTATTTTGCATATGTGTTTGACTGTGTTGATTCTCGGACGTTTAGGGAGTGAGAAACCGAAGCTTTGAGTGTGTTGTTTTTGAAACAGCATTCTGTTTTCGAGTATACCACCTGACCCAGAATGTTGTAGAGGCTTGCATGCGGGTTTTGAGTCGAATTTTGGCTTCGACTTCTTCACAAAATTTGTAGAAAACATCTCAAAGTATAACATACTAAAATTTGAGACAAAATGGCCGAGTTTTAAAGGGTGAAACCCTCCCTCTACGAAAGCGCTAGATCGGAAACTGTTTTGTTGATCTCTTGCTGGTTTTGTGTGTTGCATGTCACTTTTTACTGAGAATTTCACTTCGACTTCTTCACGAAAGTTTTATATAACATCCTGAAGACTAACATACTCAAATTTTAAGTAAAACGAACAAGTGTAGCCTAGTGAAACGATTTTTCCTTTGAAGACGATAGATCTGGAAGTATCGTACTGGACTCCAGCGACTTCGTGGACTATAACGTGACTATCCTTTGAGAATATCACCTAGATCCCTTAATGAAAGTTGTATTGGACCTCTTGAGGCAAAACATATCAAAAATTCAGAGGAAATGAAGGAAGATAAGTAGGTGAAACCTTGATTTTTCGGAGACAGCTAAACTGGACTGTTCGGTACTAGGAACAGGGGCTTTGACCGTCCATAGTTAATTATCTAGGACGAATTTGGCCTTGATTTCTTCATTAAAAATCTACCTTAGAGTCTCTACTATAATCTGGTAAAATTTCATAATTTTTGGAGGCCATTCGGGTATTTAAATTGAAATATTTCAAGAACTTTGCAATCTGATTGTATCCGAGTGTTGCAAGCTGGAATGTGTGAGCTATATCTTTTTGTGTGAAGTTCTTTTGGGCATGTGTTCTTCATGGAGTTGCTACCTTTATGTCTTGCCTATCACATGTTCTGATTTTATAATTTTTGAAGATCATATGGATATTTAATTTATATGTTTTCCGAAATTGTGCAAGCTAGAATTTGGTAAATTTCAAAAGTCATGATGTATGGATTATTCTAAGTTGTATGGACCCCATGGATTGTATTGTCATAAGTGATTGGATCTTGCTGCATGTATGATGATGATTGGAAATACATATAAAAATCAAATGCTGAAAATGATATTGTTGCCGTCATATTATATGCCATGTTGAAATTGAACTATAATTGGGAATGTGAACTATGATAAATGAGAAGGCAGTCGACGGTGTGAGCCGACGATGCCCTGGGAGTGTCGGGATGCCTGGCTAGGGAGTGTAAATGCCAGATGCCCGGTTTTCTTAAATGGCTGAATGCCGGAGGGTCCTCGGGAGTTTCGAGATGCTCGGAGAGTGGGGGTGCCAGAAGCCCGAAGGTGTGAGCTGGAAGATGCCTCGTGATGCTAGTTGGGGTACGAGATGCCCAGAGATTTGTGCCAGATGCTCGGAGGTTTGTGCCAGAGGTTCCTCGCGATGCCAAGTTGGGTGCGAGCGATAAATGTGGGATGCAAATATTGGTCCCGGAAAAGAGAAATGTGGTGGCCCAAAATGAAAGAATAAAATTAGGAAATTGAAATTGAATTATGCATGGTATGGCAACATGTATGCATGAATGCATGATGGTGAGTGCATGGATATATGTGCACCTATGGCATGATGGTACATGTATGACATGATGATGGTGAGTGCATGGATGTATGTACACCTATGGCATGATGGTACATGCATGACATGATGATGGTGAGTGCATGGATGTATGTGCACCTATGGCATGATGGTAAATGTATGACATGATGGTGATGAATAATATGAGGATGTATGTACATGTGGTATGATGACATATGCATGGCTTCAAGGTAAGTTATGCTTGGATGCATGAATGACATGTGTTATGCTATGATTGTTATGATTGTATTGTGTGATGCATTGAGTGGTTTATCGGGTCCTTTACCTGTTGAGTGGCTGTACTCACCCCTTCGGGGACCAACATTTTAGATTAAAAAGATGCTAGTCACGCGGGGCGTCTTTTACAGCCTTCCTTCGGACGTGGAGGTCGAGTGTGTGGAGATCGATTGTCCCACCATCCCTGGTCTAACGTTCATTCGGGTTCGTGCATTAGTGATGTATGATGTGGGCCTGGCTGGGGGCCCGGTCATACAGGAGTTCATATCTGTTCACGTTCATCAAGATGGAGTGATGCGGGGGATGTTGCCGCCGCCACCACCTAACACACCGGGGTGGGTGTGATGGTCCGTGCGTGAGAAGTAGGAGCTGCAACTTTTTGGACAATAGCCGACACTAGTTGATGGAGGATTTTGCATGATCATCATAAAGGGTCGAGTTGTCCCTTTTTGGGGTTATGGCCGAGTGTAGTGAAAAGTCTTGGCCTTTCTTTTGTTGTACCGACCCGAGAAAGTCCATCATGAAAATATGTAAATAAAAGTGTCTTGGCTTCATCTTTTCTTATGGTGTTTAGCGGTGTGCATTTTATCATGGTTGTTGGGGGGAGAATTTAGTAAGACTTGATTATGCTTCCGCAAATAAGATGCGCTGGGACCGTTATAAAAAAAAAATGCCCAGGAACTAAGGTTCTTCTTTGGTATCTGTGCCGACCCTAATGGATCGAGGGCCGTTCGAGGGGTGCCACAAATCTAATTAATCTAAGTTCCTGATGGTCTAATTACACTAATGATGGTCAGTGAAATTTGGGATGTCACACATGCATTTTATTCGAGACATAAACAATTTATTCTCGGTTACAACCCTGGCCAAGGATTTCAATGCAGTGTCATAATTAGATCGCATAGGACATCATTATTATACCTTGCATGTAACAAGGAGATAGATTTCATATTGTCCACACGTGCAACTTCATATATAAACAAACTATGACCATTAGGTATAAAGACGGATCAACGACTCGGCATTATGTGCACCCGTGAACCATAGTTGTTCGACACACAAGTTAACACTCTACCTTAGGTCTAAGGATTATTTACACACGACCAAAGCATGAACAATTAGACATTGACCACGCTAAAAGCTTCCATGTCACTAATTGTTCCATATGCGTCACGTTCAATGAACTTGTCTAATACAAATACTTGTGTTCTTAACTCAGGCATCACAATACCCAATGACTTGCGACTCATCTTTCCCTTAAGTATCAAATACTTAATGGTGAAGTTATGAACACAGCAGTCTCAACAGGATTATTAATATCCACTCAATAATCCATCGACCAAGAACGATTTAAAGATTCAGTCTAACTATGAACTCGTGACATATATTCTTGACGTCTCGAGAATAGGTCTAGTTGCAACTGATCTAATGGAATCATTCATAAATATAAAATAATTGGACATATGAATGAATATGTCATTGCCATTAATTAAATAATAATTATGAAAGTACAACTTAAATCCTTAATATGTAACTATTACATAGTAACTTTAGGGCATACATCCAACATCAGTTCCTTCCTGCAGGTTAGCATAGTTCATATCACAATTTAACCACAGCTCACACGAGCAAGAATTACCAATACACCTCAAAGCAAGAATTTTCGACACACGTCGATCCATCAATTCAACTCAACATGCATTCAAATTAATTAATTAAATATTACTACCCACACGAGCAATTTTTATCCGACACGCGCTGGGGAAATAATTACTACCGACACATGCCAGGGAAGAATAACAACTACCGACACATGCCCGGGACAAATAATAATTACTGACACATGCCAGGGAAGAATTCTAATTACCGACACACGTCGGGAACGACTAATAACTACCGACACATGCCGGGAACAACTAATAACTACCGACACACGCCGGGAAAGATAATATCCACCGACACATGCCGGGGTTAAATAATAACCACCGACACATGCCGGGGTTAAATAATAACTACCAACACATGTTGGGAAAGAAAGATATCCACCGACACACACCGGGGTTAAGTAATATCTACCGACATGTGCTGGGGTTAAATAATATCTACCGACACACGCCGAGAAAAACTAATAACTATTAACGTCCACCAACACACACTGGGGACAGGTTTTCTTAACTATTTATGTCCATCAAGCATAATCTTTAGGTATGTCACAAACCAACCATATAGCATCAAATGTGCAATTTCCAGCAATCAAAGCCTCAAGAACCATCACAATATCATAACGGGCTCTAACTGGTAGAATAGGCCCACTCGCACATCTCCAAATTTAAATCTAGAAACCCAATCGAACGAGTTTGGAAAATTCCCAAATTTTAATATGTTGTAATAGACACATAAATGACCATTTTTCATGCAGACACCTTAACCTAGATCCTTCTATATTCGGCCCAGTAAATCGCTCAATCCAGCACCAAAACTAGGTTTGTTTCCAGAAAGTTTGTTTTCCGAAATCAATTTGGTTCGAGGTCCAAAACATGTCCATTTGATATGAAATTTGACTATGTTAAACTAGAAGATATGAAAAAAACTTTTGTGAAGAAATAATTTCAAAATTCGAATCCATAGAGTTGATAAAAACCCCTAGAATCCTAAAAGGTCACTAGTTCCATCGAAAAATGAGGTTCTATTTGTAAATGACGGAGCTAATATATCCTTCTTTTAAATCTCTAAAAATATTGAGACAATTATATATTCTAGCTGAGGATGTGTAAAACATTTCTCAAGAAGACATCTACCTCAAATTCGTAACCCATTTCGATCCACAAAAATGGCAAATGGCAAGGGTCCAGAAACCAAAACTGCAGGAACTTCACTGGATTCGACTAATCCATCATCAATTGTACAAATCTCACTAATTAAGTTACACTAATCCATTCTAAGGCTAATCTAACCATCCTAGCTTATCACTAATCCATACTTAAGCTAACCTAAACAACCCTTAAGTATAATTAACCTACTAAGTAAGGTTTAGTAAGTAAACTTACTTGTTTGGTGATCCGGTCAGTTCAAATTGATGGGGATGCGACGGTGAGCAAAAGACAAGCCCACGGCGACACCAAGCAAGGTATGGAGGGGTCCTAAAACAGGCCTTGAAGACTCCAAAACCTTGCTATCTTCAACTTCGATTCTTAGACTGAACTAGCTGGAACCGACGGTGGAAAAGGCTGAAAAAGGCTAGGCGGGTGAGGAGAGGCAATGGCAGGGCTCCAGTGGAGGTCCGGCGACGTACAATGGTGGTGGCACAGCTAGATGGCGCACAGGTGCTGGACGAGCAAACGAGCGGCTAGCTTCGGTTGGCTTGCGACGACGTTCAGGTGGGTGTGCGGGCAAGGGGGACCTTCGGCTGGCTTGATGGCTGACTCTAGTTTTCCAAGCTTTCTTGAAGCCTCAACAATGGAGAAAGCTACTGGTTGAGGGAGAAAGAGGGAGAGATAAGGGGACAAAGGGGCCACAAGCCATTTTTTTCTCTTCCAATGTTCCCTTGCCCCATCCACAGCCATGTCTACCTTCCTTGGCTGCAATTCAGCCAACAATGCACCCATCTAGAAGCTTGAAATGGTCCATAAGTTGTGGGGGTGGGGGACATACGAATTTGCAAGGGAAATGGCAAAATTTGGACTTCAATCCTCTCTTGATTCAATCTAATTTGACCTCAATAAATTCCGTTATCGAGTCTTCGATTAAATTGCTATTTTTCCTCATTAATAGAACCATCTTGCATCCCAAATGCGCGATCAAAAACGGTCCTTGGTTTTTTTGGACAAAAACGGCCCTAGGACGACTTTTTCCTGAAAAGTCTCGGGTTGTAGAAAAATCTTTAGAGAGGCGAGTCGACGTTTCTAAAATGACTAGTAACATGACAGAAGTTTAAATTTTTGAAATCGGATTCAAATTCGTGATTAATTTCAATTTAGTGCGATTTTAGCGTGACCTAGGCTACCGAGTAATTTTTAGAAATTTTTAGTGTAAATGACCCGTGGTCGATTTTCTTCGAACCACAATGAACTCCTTCGACACATTGGCGAGTCTCGGCTGTCGTGAAAATCTCGAGAATTGAAATACAGACACAGGGTACAAAAACGATAGAAAAATTAGTTTAGTGTCAGTCGATGAGAATTTTGTAATTTAGTAGAATCACCCACGTTTAACCACATATCTCAATCGAACCGACCTATCTCTGATTTCTAATCAATTTATATCTGTGCCGTAATGATCTCTACAGATGAGCACGGTCGAGCAGCCGATTCCTGGTCAAATCCTCAAGTCTATTGCATTAAAATCTCTTAATGACTTCCCCAGATAGTCTAGTTATCTCATGAGTGGCCATCTCAGAGAAAAGAACTATAGGCGCGTCGATGAAAGGCCCAACTTATCCAATCGAAATCAGAACCTGAAAAATCAAGATGTCACATAGAACCTTTAAGAGGGCTTGTAGGTGGAATCCACGAGTGAACACTCGTGGTAATCCATACTTCCATAAACCCACTCATCTCGATTCATAAAAGTTACACTGACCGATGCAATCTCATGCAGCCCAAGAGAAATGGGGGAATGGTCGGGTTTAAGGGTACTTGACCACGGGAGTTTACTCACAGCTCGCATCCATAAAGGCCTCATCACCTCACCTTTCGAGATGAACCTCTTGTGAGTTCCCTCACATATTATTGCGAGTTTTCCCAAGCTTGTACCTTGCATGACAACGAAAGGTGTTGTGATCCTACCTTAACATTGCAGCACACCTTGATCGATCGTTTTAAGGTTGAAAGGAAACCAAACATAAATGTGAGTTTAAGGGTATTTTGACTATCATAAGAGCCCTCTCGAGATGTGCATCCACCAAAAATGGCATCACTACATCTTTATCGGCTTCACCATCTCGAGTATGATAAATCACAAATGTGAAACTTCTCCTAAGGTTCATACCCCTCACAATGGGTTCATTAACGATCTAGTTGTTTAAGACAACCTATAAAATAAGACGGGAGTCGCTACTAGCCTCGTTTTTAGAGGTCGGCTAGAAAACCCAATTGAGGGTCGGGAGTTGTCCCTCAATTTTTACGCAACTAGATATCTAGGTTCGCAGACTTAAGTTACGCTAATATTTATATTAAGGCCCTTTCGATACCTAACAGTATGTCGTGTTTACCTAAAGTATCCATGCATGTCTTCTTCACTTTTTTGAGATCGTTTAATCTAATCTAAGTGATCATGTGTGGGTATTTACTTTCATGCCATTCTATTTCTAAGGAAGATAGAAGGAAACGCACAATTAAGTTAAAAATGCTAAACGGTAAGTAAACAACCAAGTAAAATAGTAAATGGAAAACGATAAATTTAACATGCATCCTAACCATGAACAAAAATAAAATGCAAAAAATAAAACCCGTATGTCATTGGGTGTCTATACAAATGACAAAACTTGAGGCATACGTTGGGGACAAATGATACAAGGATATGGTCGGACCCTATTTCTTAATCAATCAAGCAAGTGAGTGAACCATCGATGGGTCACTTATTACTAAGGGCATATGCCAATCACAAATACAAGTATTTCTAATGAACAACATAATTATATGCATGGAAGGTACATGTGATGTCTCAAAGATGAATTTTGAAATCATTAATAATGAAAAGTGAGATTTTTGAGACAAAGGGATGTCTCGATTATGGAGTGTATTTAATCACCAAGGCTAGTTTGATGTGCATATTGCACTCGCAAACATCATAGGCATTTTAGGTACGCCCCAAACCATGACTATCACAATGTCAAAATCAAAGTTCAAATAGATTCTAAGACATTTTTAAGATAAATGAATATCTAGGCTATGAAACACATTTAACCATCATGGCTAGTCTAGGGCTCGCATAAATATGGTCCAAACCATGACTTTTCCTAAGTCAAATAAAGTATTGAAAAGGACTTCTAAACCTTTGTTGTCACAACCTCAACTCCATATCCAGGGTCTCTAGCAGCAAGGGTTATTTTCATAATGCCCCAAGCACGTCACCACCCCATTTCTTTTTATCTTTTCATTAAACACATGCATAAGCATAGATACAACACCTAAATGACAACAAACAACTAGGAAAACAACCACTTGCAAACACACAATTACATCACTTTTATTTACAAGCCGTTTTATCACAAGTCATTGTATTTACAACCACTACATGCTTTATGCTAAAAAAGGCCGGGGTTGTCAAGCCCCGAACCTCGAGCACGCACATCCCTCGATGGTCGTTAGAAAGCAACATCCCAGGACTCGTCGCTGATCCTTCATTTTTAATCTTTCATTAAGCGCAAGAGAAAAACGTATCATCTCCCTATCAACATATAATAAAGCAATTAAACATGGATAGTGAGATGAACAGTAGAAGCACAACCTCTACTCATATATATACACATTTTTAAACACCTCAAGCTTATACAAAAGGTTAGTCTCATATAGAACTACTAAGCCACCTATGCTCCTGACCCTCTGCTTCAAGCTCCAGATTCTTCACACTAGAGACCTGAAAATGGTTATTCAATAACTAGTGAGATATAAATCTTAGCGAGTTTCACCCCTAAGCCCCAGTTAGTACACCAACTCAACTCGTGGTATTTATCAAGAACTACCCCACCACAAGCAACAACCAACAATCGATTCGCATACAATCTTACCTAGTATGCCATACCTTGCATGTTATAATTCAACACGATACACGCAATGCACATGGCCATTAGATGATGCAGTTCATCAATCACACACGAGTCGCATCACAAGCGATCTCACCTGGCCATTGCCACACCCTATGCGTTATCGATTCGTGCGTGCATGCCATAAACAATGTGGTCAACTTATGCATGACTGGAACCAATGATGCCATGATTCTCATGCGTTCTTGCACATTAGTGCGCCACCCATCGCGCATCAACTTATCACATGCGTCCTGATTATAAGGTGCAATGATCTCAATCAATCATGCAGTAGTAAGAACTTAAACAACTGGAACGCGAACACTTTTACATAACCAACAACAACTAGGCCCCTGATTATAAGACCAAATCCTTATGACACGTCCCATGCCATGCCACACAATTTCGTCCCATCATCCGGCACGTCAATAACACTTCACATGCGTTCCAATTGTTATTGCTGCCACACTTGGGCATAGCTTACTCGCAGCTTGGCTATCTACTGGTATTTAGCTAAGTATTTTCTCCCCACCTTGGAGCACAGCTTCGTCACTACGTCAACGGCGTTCCCGAAGGAGCATAGGTCCGTCGGCCTAGCCACTACTGCGACCTGAATCCCACTCAATGGGTATCCCATAAAGGGTATCGTCCGGCTTAAACGCCCCTGACGACTTCACATTAACCAACACACGGCAATTCAATGACGGCCCAAGATACCTTGCATTTCACTCAAATGCTTCGATTAAAATAGTAATCCTGGCCTCTTTTCTTCGTATTAAAAACATCCGAGAAAGTAGTCGTGTGTGGGTACACGTCATTTCAAACAAGAAAAGTTGATACCTTCCTTTTTCAAACCCCACTGTTTGATATAATAGTTAAAATTCCATTTTCAATGTCAAAACACGACACTCGGGATTTTTTGAATAAAATCCATACTTTTCACAATCACATCTCAATTTCACAATTCAACAATCAATTGCACGAATCATCATTCAATTCATGCATATGTTTATGCAATAACACATCCAATCACTTCATAGGATTAAACACACATGAAATTAAACACTTTTCGTTCTCGTGTGAACAGTGTTTTTGTGAACAGTAACTCGTGAACAGTAAATCGTGAATAGTGTCGAGTGAACAATAAATTT
The DNA here is from genome assembly GCA_016097485.1 of Eucalyptus sideroxylon x Eucalyptus melliodora. NCBI lineage: Eukaryota > Viridiplantae > Streptophyta > Magnoliopsida > Myrtales > Myrtaceae > Eucalyptus > Eucalyptus sideroxylon x Eucalyptus melliodora. The sequence goes on from CM027827.1 coordinate 249,947, forward strand.
CCAAAATTTAATAAATGATAAATTAAACTCAGAAATTATTAAAAGCATTAATTAAAGCAACCATCAATTAATTAAAGCAAAGCATGCTTAATTAACCACATAACCCATATTAAGCAAATAAAGCGAGATTAAGCTAAATAATCTAATCCATCCATCTAACCACCTATCTTAGGGCTAATACAACTTAATTAAATGACCTAAAATATAATTGAATCTAACTAAACCAACCCTAAGCAAGTTAAGGCACTAATCAAAGGATTATGAGCTAAACTCACCCGTTAAGCGGGCCAGAGGCACCAATGCTCCGGCAACGACGGTGGCTACGTACCGGGACCTCTACCATGACGATCCAAGGCGGTCTCAAGCTTAGCACAGCAACCATAGCCTCTGCTTCTCTCTGCAACTCTCAAAAACTAACTGCCGGAGGAGAAACGGAGTTGAACGGGTTGATCGGAGCTCCGGCAAGGGGGTGACCAGCAACCGGTGGCACCTGGGGGTCAAGGAAGACTTGCTAGTGGTTGGGCTAGGCAAAAGCTCAGTCGAAATGGGAGAAAACTTGAAGAAAACTCGAAACAAAGTGAGCTGGGCGAAACCAGGTGGTCCGGCGCTGGTGGCTTGTCTCTGGATTTCAGGACATTCGGCAGCTCCGTTCAAGGAGTAGTCAGGCTCATTGGAACGGGCTGGATCTCCTCGTCACGGTGGTGGATGGAGTGTAGGCTGATTCATCTGGGAAGACCACTTTTGACTCGAGTTTTCACCGAAGGGTTAGTTGGAGCGGAAACTGGAAGAGAGGGAGAACGAGGGAGAGAGTAGCTCAATGGTTGGGAGGCCGAAATGAGGGGAGAGAGAGTGATGTGAGGGCTGAAAGCACTCCTCATTAAGGCCATTAAATGGCTACTTCAAGTCCCCATGCCATGACATCATCTTCTCTCTCTTCCTTTGCCTTATCCAAATGCTTTTAGGAGCAATTTGGCCATTTCCACCTTGCACAAATTACCAATTTGACCTTGGGCTGAAATTGATGGGCGGGCCTAAGGATTGGGCTTGATTGGGCTCAAAGTTGGACCATGGGCTTTGAAAGATGAATAGTTGGTTTAGGCCCAATGGGCTCATTGGCTTGTCTTAGGCCCACTATGGTGGCTGTCCCGCCTTGGGCCTAAGGCCCACACTGGCTTGGCCAGGCCCACGTCCTCACAGGCTCACTTCCTCAATCCGAAAATCCCATTTACAATTGCTCAGCTTAACTGGCTCCGTCGACTGTCTGAAGTAGCTTCATCCAAAGTCCGTCTCGGACATCCCCGATAATTCAAAGTCCAATCCTAAGTTCTCTTGCCATGTCAATTTCGTCAAATGCCATTTTGGGTACAACTTAGACTGACGGGCGGCTCCGAGGATTCCTACGTACTGACTCGTGTCAAACCACATTCAAGACATCTTGACACATGGATGTCCTCGACTACATGAAATTACGGAGGATAAATTATTATTTCAAAGTACACGATTATTAAGTATCAACATAGGGTCATTCGTGGATTCGATAATAGTAAACGGAATCACCCGTCGTTTTATTATGTTCTGTCCGCGAATTGACTTCTAGTCGTCCTTAGAATCGACCTGCCTATCTACGGGATCGTCCTCATGCAAGTCTCACAATCAAGTTGTTTTCCCAAGTCGAGTCCTTTAGTCACACGAGTTCTGTCCTCATTAAGCCTTCCCCTCAAGGTCAATATCTCAGGAGTGATCAATTCCGAGTGAGATCAACCAACAATACATTGATGAAATTCACATTCATTCATCCTTCAGAAGACTCGAATTTCAGGATGTCACAGGGGTAAACCTTAACTTCTCTATGGAGATTGCAAACAACTCTAAAAAACAATGAGGTGAGTCATGGACTCAGTAAATAAAACCCCTAATTCTTTACTAGGAGGACATCTCATCATCAAAATCCAACAGGTACAATATTCGCAATACAATGTCAATAACAAATCAATAACAAAGTTATTATTATCCTCGACTACATGTAGATGTCTATCACAAAAACATTCATGTTTTTAGGCTTTTAGTTGGTTATTATATATATATATATATAAAAAAAAATTCATGCTTCTAGCCAACATTTTGTATAATTATTAAATAGATTTTAGTGAGACCGGTTTCATGGATTCACCTGAGAGCCGGATTGGACCGCAGGCTCTTGAGTGGATCCATGCAACTAATGGGCAGTTCTTGGTTCCAACTTTTTGGAACCTATCCTTAGCAGATGGTTTCTAGTTTTAGGTTGGGAACTACAAACCTAGGCCATGCACATCCCAGGTGTTATTGTGTCCATTTATCTAACTGGACCCTACCTTATTATTTTTAAAGGCATCAACTTTAATGACTATAAATTGGGAGTTGAACCTGTTCGAAGATACCCATGCGTGTTTTTTCTTTTTATCGTGAATGGTATCAAATGAAAATATTTAAAGTATAATTTTTTTAATAATGATTTTACCGATGAATGCCCATCGTTACTAGTTACATAAAAAATCCACACATAAAGTTTTTATCATTTTCAAAGCACTGTTTTTCTTTTATATTATACAAAATCAGAGAAAGCACTCGTTGACAAAAACTTTCTAATAATAATCCTTGATTGGTCGTGGTAGCACCTCCTATGCACGACTCGAGAGAAAATGTTAGAGGATCTTTTTTATTTGTACAGAAGTTCAAAAGCGGATTCAGAATAGGTGTTGTCTACACCACCAGAGCCATGTGAAAAGCACAAAGAAGAAGGAACTCCATGTGATCTTGTAATGATGATGTCCTCCGGCGTCCATCAACTTTGTTGACTATTGACTCTGAATTTTCTACAGAGACAGAGCCATGTGAAATGCACGAAAAAAGAAGGAACTCCATGTGATCTTCTAATGATGATGTCCTCCGGCGTCCATCAACTTTGTTGACTATTGACTCTGAATTTTCTACAGAGACAGAGTCATGTGAAAAGCACGAAAAAAGAAGGAACTCCATGTGATCTTGTAATGATGATATCCTCCCGCGTCCATCAACTTTGTTGACTATTGACTCTGAATTTTCTACAGAGACAGAGCCATGTGAAAAGCACGAAAAAAGAAGGAACTCCATGTGATCTTGTAATGATGATGTCCTCCAGCGTCCATCAACTTTGTTGACTATAAATTGGACGCGACTGTAAAGTGGACGCTACACCTGCTGCGAAGTTGCCCACATGCGTCCTTTGTGGCAAATGGAGTGAATTTGCGAAACGCGGTTTTTTGAAATAAGCATTATGTTTAGCTAGCATTTAAACATAAAGAAAATTTTGTTATTTCGAAAGCACTGCCTTCCTCATTTTATACGCAATCAGTGCATTGAGAATGTAGACATTTATTTTATTAAAAATGGCTAACAAGTATCCATAAGACGTTTATTAAAAAGATCTATCCACTAATGATCCTAGGTGTGATTATAACATTTCCTGTTCATTATTTGGAAGCAAATTTTGTGAATTTTTTTTAATAAGGCCACCTCTCTCTAGGTTGGATATTATGTATTACTTATTGTTTATTTTCATTTAAACCGATCTTATAGACTCCATATTAAATTTGAATACGCCAAAACTCTTAGAATCTTTTGTTCAACTAAGTCAATTTTAATTTATGGAATTGATTGGCATTGATATCTAATTTTTAGTTGATGCATCGAAATAAAAAATAAAAAATTGAGATTTGGGTTTCCAATCACGACGGAGCCCATTTTTCGACCAAAAAGTGCCACTTTTCGTTTATTTCTTTTGCATTGTTGCTTTTAAGCAATTTCCAATTCATTTTCAATAAAAACCTGAAAAGTAAAATGGTTGACTTTCGGGTTGATTTTTTGGTCAACCTTTTGACCAAAAAGTCAACCCTAGGTCAAAAATTAGCTTTTTACCCAAAAAAAGTCAATTAGTCTTAATTTCACTTTTCTCAAATAAAATTTTTACAAAATCCAAAGATTTGGCTCAACAATCAACTTTTTAGGAAAAGTCAACTAACTTTAGTCAAACATTTAACAAAAAAAATTAGAAAAATAAAAAATCCACAAAACACTTTGTTTTAGTGTCAATTTGATTAAGAACCTTGATTTTCAATTTTTTTGGTTTTAGCAATAATTATATGTAGTTCCGTCTACAACATTTAGTCTAAGGGCTATTCTTAATTTGCTCATGCATTCAATTTCGTGAATTGATATATTGAAAGACATAATGCCATTTAAGCTCTACTTAGAGGGTCAAAATCGATTCTTTATGATTTACGAACGGACAATTTTTTCCACTCGTTTTCTCAAGGCATGGAAATATAACATCCCATTTTTATTTTTTTTACTACTCAAGGCATGAGAGCCAAAGAGTGAGAATGAATGGGGTAGTTCTCCTTTTTGTAGGCTCAAACCTCATCATTACTTGTCCAACTTGCTCTCCAAATATCTTACTCTCTAAGTTTGTTATTCTAGAATCTTCCATCAAGTTGTCTTTATTTACTTGGGCAACTTTCTCTCCAAGTTTGGTATTATATAATATTCTACCAAGTTCTTTTCCATTTAGTCCACTTAAGCATAACCCAATAACTTCTCCTCCAAGGCAAATCTTTTGGCCATCATTACATAATCTTCATAAGGCCACCTAAGCTAATGACTCACCTTCCTCAATTATTGCCAAAGATATGGTAAACATGAAGCTTGGATTTTTAGCACATGTTTCGTGCCTTTATTTGTTCATTAATCTAAGCATTTACAACCTTCTATTTTGTCTTCCCTTTATTAGTCCATTGGTACTATGACTCATCAACATAATCTCTAAGGCGAATCTTTGATAATCATTACTAAATCTATAATTATCCACCTAAGGTGATGAGTCATCCCCTTCATGAATGACCTAGGGGATTCTAAAATGTTCTATTTTGTCCATTTCCAAAGATTATGGCAAACATGGGAAATAGACCATTGGAAGTACAACTGGGACTGAGCAAGGGCTTTTTGTGTACATCTCCTATCAACCATTCCGACACACCCAAGGTTCGTGGCAAAACCATCCTGAGTGTGGTTATCAAAAGCAAAAATTGCCTTCTCGACTAGATCGGTGGCCCAGGTCATGGGTCCAATGGCTTAATCCTGCCATTGGTGTACCAATCCTTTGCCTATTGGTTGGAACTAAAAAAATGGTTGAAATTGAGGATGTTCCAAAGTGCAATACTCCTCTTCATGGGCGACACCTTAAGAAAGACAGGTCACCTACCTACCTAAAACTCTAAAAGTTTCCTTTGCCTATCTGCATAACTTTTCTGCCTACTTTGGGTTGTCCTAAGTCTTTCCATAATTACCTGCATGGCATCTACCGTAAGTTAGACCAACTCTATACCAGTGATATTCTTTTCCCCGACCTCATTCCAATAGACTGAATTTCTCCAAGCCTGACTATATAATGCCTCAAATGGAGCCATGCCAATACTCTGTTGATAACTGTTGTTATAGGCAAATTTGATGAGATGTAGGTGCTCGTCCGGACTTCCCTTGAAGTCGATAACACAAGCTTATAATATATCTTCCAACGTCTATTTGGTCCTCTCTATTTGATCATCCGTTTGTTGAAGCCCCTAAATTTTCGATAGCACTTTCAGCTTGATTATAGTTCTGTTGTGCAATCTGATTATTATTCCTCTCATTAGGAGCAAAGGAATGTTCTCCTTCTTGCATCGGCCTCTTGTTATAACGCTAGTTGACTTGAAAGGCTGAAGGACAAGACCTTCATTAGTAAGTTGTTGTGATGGCTTGCTTCAGCAAATCTTTTTCTATTAGTTGAGCTCGTTGTAGTCCTTGAGGTTTAGCTACAGTAATTGGGCCCGAATGTTCAGTTTCGGGCCATCTCGAAATCTCTTTACCCTATCCATCGAATATTTGATCATCTTAGGAGTGTACCTTGACAACTCATCAAATTTTGCCTTGTACAGATCGACCGTCATGTTCCATTGCTGGAGTTGTAGAAACTCCGCCATCTCCTTGTCTCGAGCACACTCGGAAAAATATTTTTTGGTGAAAGCTCTGCAACTAGTATACTACCAATGTCACTTTGCCTTCGTCCGAGCACCTTAAGAGTGCAAATATCTTTTCCATTTCTTTGATCTAGGATTCAACCTCTTCAGGATTTCGTGTCACAACGAATCTCAAGGGCCGTAACTTCAAGAATTGTTCGACCAATCCTTGCATAGGACGTCACCATTACTATTCCCATTACCAATTGTAGAGGCATTGGCAGAAGTAGAGGCTAATTGCTATTGAGCCTCTTGCTTCATCAGGCTCCCAATGGTCATTAACACTTGCAGAATTCTGTCTAGTCGGGGTCCTCTTTCGACTTTCCTTTTAAAGTCATCCGATCTCGAGCACTCATGTTCTCTACTAATGGGACAACTATAGGAACTCTAGGAAAACTTTTCCACATCACAATCAAAGGTTAGTAGTCATGAACTACACCACACAAGAAATCAATCAAGCAAACAATCATATGCATTAGGTGTTTTCCTAACTAACTATCCCATGACTCCCAGCGCACCTTATCACTCCAAGTAATAACCTAGCTCTGATAACAAAAATTGTTGTAATAACCACGACTCCATCTCCAAGGTCTTGTGTGGCAAGAGTAACTTTCGCAATGTCCTAAGCTCGTCGCCGTCCCGATTCTTTTTATCTTGTTAATAAACATATGCGGAAGCGTGAACAAACAAACTCCCCAGACAAACAACTGTTAAAGACTAGGACATACATCACAGAGAACACATTTCTTTATATTATAATACTACATTTACAAGCCCTTTCTCTACAACCTTTTTTCCTTTTTTACATCACGCTACAAGTATCCACATAAGCTAAGGGAATTCCTATATCTTCTAGCGTGATTGCAACTCCTAAAACTGACGTGAGATTTTCGTGCCTACAAGTCTATAAAATAAGAGAGCGAGTCGAGGACTCAATAAGTAAAATTACTAATCCTTATGTAGGAGGACTACTCGTCATCGAATCAAGCGTGTGGACATCTCATGCACTACAACATTGGTAGCAAATAAATAGCAAACCGTTACATTTCGTCGACTATATGCATATGTTTATACCAGCTTATTTTCAATGCATAACCCACTTTTAACTTACCAAACAAGCTACCCTTAGCTTACTAAACAACCCACCGTCAACTTTCCAAACAAGTTATCCTCAACTTACTAAACAAGCTACCCTCAACTTCCCAAACAAGCTACCCTCAACTTCCCAAACAAGCTACCTCACCAGGCAAGCTTATCAACAACACATGGTAGCATGCATAATAGGTTCATTAATTGTCTCAACCGGTTTTCCCCAGTTCAATTGGGGCATCTCGTATCCTTAGGGGCTTCCTGGTATCACCCATGGGCATCTCACCTAAAGCCGAGCACCATATGTGTATGAACTATTTCAATTTATTGTCAATGCATGCTCTACCTCAAACTTATTAACCAAACTTATGAAATAACACAGATAGAGGCATGCACAAAGAAGTTCATTCATCAATTCAACCGTTCCTATATTTCATTCGAAATTCATCGAGCATCCGAAATCCATCAGCATCCGGAACCTATCGGGCATCCAGAATCCACCAGGCATTCAAAATCTATTGGGCATTCGGAATCCTCTACACATCTGAAATCCATTAAGTATCTAGAATCCACCAAGCATCTGGAATCCTCTGGGCATCCAAAATCCATCAAGCATCTAGAATCTATTGGGCATCCAGAATCCACCGGGCATCCGAAATCCATCAGGCATTCGGAATCCACTTGGCATCCCGTTCTCATGAACGAAGCATTGCCATTAATGCTATGTGACAATAGGTCTTATCTTTCATTTAATAATCACTTGTTGTACAACACACAAATTGGTTTATCATTTTTCCTCTTAGCCCATCCATATAAGGTCGGAGGGTTTGCTCATACAAGCGTGTGCATGTCATGTTCTACAATATCACAACTATATAGTATGATGAGCAAGGCACAAGATTTATGGCTCGAATCGACCCATTTAAGTGCCAACCCTCTGCCAAGTGAGGCTTAGATTGACACACCTCACTATTGATCCAAGGCCGAGTGAGGTTCGGTCCGTCACACCTTAACGTCCACCAAAGGCCAAGTGAGACCCGTCCCTAAACCAGGGCATGCTTTCACACACAAATCCATAATCATGAGCAAACTATACAAAATTTGCACACAAGCGAGCCATGAAAAAGTATCTATCAATATGACAAAAATACTAGGCACAGTACATGAGCAACTCATGAGCAAACCATATAAAATTACTCTCTAACATAGGCATAAGCATGATCAAGAACACGACTCGCTCTACCAATGTAATATAATGCCCTAGCAAAGGGTTATGAAGTTCACTTATGCAAAGACATGACTAGCATATTCACAACCAAACCCAACAATGTAGTACATCGCCCTAGCCAAAGATTAGAGATTCTGATTACCCTTGAGGAATCTCTACTAGAAATGACTTTGCTAAGAGATGGTCATTCGAAAGGAGATGGGCAAGAGTGACCAAAAGGAGTGAGAGATGTGCAAGAGGATAGTAGGGCGAGAATGAAAGCCAAAGGGTCAAAATGAATGGGGCGGTTCTCCTATTTATAGGCTCAAACCTCATCGTTACTTGTCCAACTTGCTCTCCAGGCAACTTACTCTTTAAGTTTGTTATTCTAGAATCTTCGACCAACTTGTCTTTATTTACTTGGCCAACTTTCTCTCCAAGTTTGGTATTCTATAATATTCTACCAAGTTCTTTTCCAATTAGTCCACTGAAGCATAACCCAATAACTTCTCCTCCAAGGCAAATCTTTTGGCCATCATTACATAATTTTCATAAGGCCACCTAAGCTAATGACTCACCTTCCTTATTTAATGCTCAAGATATGGTAATCATGAAGCTTGGATTTTTACCACATGCTTCATGCCTTTACTTGTCCATTAAGATAAGCATTATAGAACCTTCTATTTTGTCTTCCCTTCATTGGTCCATTTGTGCTATGACTCATCAACTTAATCCCCAAGGCGAATTTTTGATAATCATTACTAAATCTATAAATATCCACGTGATGAGTCATTTCCTTCATGAATGACCTATGGGATTCTAGAATGTTCTATTTTGTCCATTTCCGAAGATTATGACAAACATGAGAAATAGACCATTGGAAGTGCAACCGGGACCCTACAAAGGCTTTTTGTGTACATCCCCAATTGACCGTTCTGACACACTTGAGGTTCGTGGCAAAGCCACCCTGAGTGCGGTTATCAAAAGCAAAAATTCCCTTCTTGGCTAGATTAGCGGCCCAGGTCGTGGGCTCAATGGCTTAGTCTCGCCATTAAGTTGATTAGAAATCGAGCATGTTATATTGGTAGATTAGAATATTCCAAAACTCTTTGAATCTTTTGGTCAGCTAAGTCAATTTTATTGACTGTAAGTTGGACACCGCACCTGCAAAGTTGGCTATACGTGTTTTTTTTTTCCCTCAAATGAGTCGCATTTAACTATGTGAAGTGTAATAATTTTCTAATAACAATCTTTTATGCTGCCATTGTTCATGATGGGAAAGTCAATGATTCACAACTTTTATAATAAAGCCGCTTGTTTCCAAGTTGGAAATAATGTGTAACCATTGTCGTTAATGTTTGAACCGATCACTTGGACCATTAGATTCAAGTATATCAAAACACTTTGAATCTTTTGGTCAGCTAAGTCAATTTTATTGACAATAAATTGGATGCTGCACCTGCTGCGAAGTTGCCTATACGCGTTTCCTCTTTTTTAATGGCAAATGGGTTATATTTAAATATGTGAAGTGCAATAATTTTCCAGTAAAAATCTTTGACGTCACCATAGCATGTCCTGTTCATGATGGGGAAGTCGATGTTTCATAATTTTGATAATTAGGCCACTTCTCTCCAAGCTGGAAATAATGCATTGCCAATTGTTGTTGATGTCTGAACCGATCATACGGACTCTAAATTATATATGAATATTCCAAAATTATTAGGATGCGAATAATAACTATTTTGTTTCTCTGTTTTTTTTTTTTTTTTTTCCTCCAAGAACAAATTTAGAACATATATCTATTTAGTAATGCAATTTCATTTTTCTACTTCTGAGACAAATTTTTAGGCAAAAAATAATTTTTTTTTTTCATCGCTTACTCTCGCCATTGCCGTCCTCCTACCGGTCACCCGAAAGGGAGATATTAAAGAAGGTTTATCAAACAAATTTTATTCCGAGAATAAAATTTTTTTACCATTATCAAATGTATATTTTTGCCAAAAAAAACTTGTCCTAGTTATATAATAGCCAGAGTTAAGGCTGGAGAATAGGATATCATTTATGCCCTTAAAACCTTTTAGTCAGCTAAGTCAATTTTAATTTCTCAAATCGATTGGTCGGTGGCTCATATCTCGAGTCTTTGTAGAATTAATGGTATATCAACAGTCCTCTGAGAAGTCTTAGAAAGTCTTCGTCGTGACTTCATTATTAAAAGTGACCCCCTTGTATCGAGATCTGCCAAACATCTTCAGCTTCCTGCGAAATTGCCTACAGCCAGTACAATGTCCTCGATGAAAAACTATTTCAACAGTGCCCTTTAGAGAGAAAGAAGGGTGGGGGGAGGGGCGGCGTTGCTAAGTGCGAAGTGAGCTTCTATGGCGATATCAGAGACAGGCACAGGCACCAGCAACCCATTCAGAGTTCGGTACGAGGTGTTTCTGAGTTTTAGAGGGCCTGATACCCGTTGTCGATTCACCGACACCCTATTCCATGCCTTGGAAGATGCTGGGATTCACGTTTTCATTGATGATGTAGAGTTTAGATCAGGCGAAAGTATTATTGACAAACTTCTTCGCACGATTGATGACTCCATGCTTTACATACCCATATTTTCTTCAAATTATGCTTCGAGTCACTGGTTTCTTCACGATGTTGCGGAGTTGGTGAAGTTTACCTCTAAATCTAGAGAAGATGGGGATGATAAGGCGATATTGCCCATCTTTTATGATGTGAAACCTAATGATGTCATGCTAACAATGGAGTTGTACAAAAATGCCATATCGAAGATGGAGCAAAGCGTAGAGGAGGTAGAGAAGTGGCGGCATGCTCTTAGCAAAGTTGATGGCACCAAGGGGCAGAAGCTGGAGAAGTTTTCAAGGTAACCATCTAATCATAAATGTGAAAATTATTTTTTACAATCGGATCATAAATCTAATAATTTTTTTTTAATTATTTTTTCAACTCCAATTTCTCTGAATTAAACTAAAAAGTCTTTTCTTTTTTGTTTAATAAACATGATGTATCCAAATTTTTTCTGACCTAATAGGATTATTATAATTTCGTTTTGACCTAATTTCCATAGTATAAAAGTTTGGGTTAGCTTCATCTTTTTTATACTAACTTGATCCGTGTATTATGTACCAAAATCGTTAATTTCCATCATTTTTCTCAATTTTGTTAATCTTAGTTTAGTTGTACCGTGATTATGGTTAATATCTTTTTACTTACATTACTATATTTGATATGTTATATAGACATTTATGTCAAAATAGTGACATATTAACGGTCCCCTGTTTTAACATCGTTATGAGAACTTAAAAGAAGCATGAGCTGTTGCTTAAAAGTTACAATTAAATTTCTTATCTTAAAGTGTAATGCAATCTATACTTAAAAATTTGTTGCTGCTATAAAAATATGCTTTGTGTTGTAAGATTAATTAAACAAAAAATGAAAAATATTAAAAATCACTACAATTCCAATAAATGATTGAAAATATTTTCTAGTGAGTTGATAAACTCTATTAAATAAACTGAATATTGATCCGTATTCTATTGATTGCTTTACAAAGCAATTCGAATTTGCCTTATTATCTTAGTTTTCATCACCAAACGTTCTGAGGTTGATTAGTTATGATGAAAACTTATATATTTCATCTTTCTTTGGAGGAATAAGTATACTAGAAGTATCAAAAGTTTTTTACGGCGCTCACTTTAGTGTACAAAGTTTTTTTCGGATCATTTAAATGCCACTTTAAAAAAAATGATCATTTAAGCGCCAACTTTGGTCTAGGTCGCCGAAAATCCAAATTGGCTATGTTTATTAATTTCTCAGTCCCACATGGCTCACCGGCGTGCCTAGTTAGCATATAAACCCCTAAAGGACGTCATCTAAAAGTTGTAATAGTGATAATTTAAGTATTAAATTTTATTTATATTGACCATTTGAGCACTAAATTTTGTTTAAAGTGATCACTTCAATGCCAGTCATTATTAAAAAGTGATCACTTCAGTGTCAAGCATGCCATGTGGACTGGAGTTTTTTAAAAATTTACCAAGTCATATTATAATTTTAATTATAAATGACACGTGATCAATTTGACCTGAATTTCTCGCCGTTGGCATTTAAGTGATCGTTTTTTCTCCGATTTAGTATTTAAGTGAGTCAATGAAAACATTTGATACTAAAGTAAGCGTCGTATATAACTTTCGATGCTTCTAATGTTCTTATCTCTTTTTTGGGGATGCACACGTACAGCTTCGACGCGAATGAAGTGGTCGTGGAATTTTATATAATATTGCAGCTAATGGTGCCTCGCCAATATGAAGCCCATCTAATCTCTGTCTCTCTCTGTCTCTGTCTCTGTCTCTGTCTCTCTCCCCCCTTCAAGTTCATCCTCATGCATGTTATTGGCGAAGTAGTATGATTCTTCCGTTTAAATTAACTTGGTTTTAGTCTGTCTATCAAGCCATTGAACTAGTATAAATTTGCTAGTCAAGTCCCTCAGCTCTAATTAATGGGAACTAACGTATGTTATTAACTTTCACATTTTTCTCTATTCTATTTTCATCACCTGCATACTCTTTACATAAATATATTGTTTTTTGTCATCTTATAATATTTATTTAGTAAAATATTTCCAACTAAATTTTGATTTATTGGAAGAATTTTTTCAAGGCTTGTCGTAATCCATATAATACTAAAACTCCTTCAAAATCTAATTAAAAAACTGTCGTAGTCCTTAAGTCAAAGTTTATTCTCACCAATTATACAGTGATAGGAATTATCTTCATCAACTATAAATTGATATTAATTATTAAAATCGAAGATAAATCATTGAATCATATTTGAATAACTTTAAAAACTTAAGGTAACGGACTCTTAATCTGTTTCAAGTGTTCACCTTTTGATGAAACTTATTCCTACCGATTTGTTTAATACTCATTATATTTAAAAACGACAGGTAACTTTTCAAATGATTCTCTAATATTTTTTATTCTTTGAATATGGGCTTGTGATCTTAGATAGAGAACATGTACAATCATGAAATGTAACTTTTCAAGCATTTGGTTTTTAACTTACATGTAGGAATTTGTTACATCAACTTAAAAGTTCCATTTACACACACACAAATATATAGATCAATTATCTGAATATGTCTAAGAATTAGAGATGGACAATTGAAGATTTGCTAGAGTGACTATGTAAAATAAACTACTAGATAAAGCTCACACGTGAGCGTACCATGTCCTCAACCTCGTGCAAGCTTTATCCACTTGTGTATATGCGCTTTATAATTTGTAGAAGTGAGAACTCAAAACATTTGATGGAAAATTAAGTTTATTTGTTTTATGTGATATAATAACACGGTGATGAGATTTTAGTGTCTTTGAACACGATGAACATTCAAAAAAAGGAACTTACAAGAATTAAGTTTTCATACTCTGTTCTATATCGGTTTCTGACACGGTGTCCTTTCTTACATGCAAAATAAAGTATCAACACTAGATTCCTGGCTCCATCACCTAACTGATTAGAATCCACCTTTTGATTAGTTTATCAAATTGATCTGCAAAAGAATAGCACTTGCCTTTTCTGTTCTTTTTAATTTCTTTTGCACAGGTATTGTCGATCTCATAACTTAATAATAATATTTCTGATTATGTTATTTGCTCATAAGATCGACTTTCCTAACATGGGAACAATTCACCAGGCGGTGGTGAGCTGACTTTGTAGTCTCCCCTTGGTCGAATACTATTATATGTCCCAAACTTCATAATTACCTTTTCTCAACTAAAATTGTTCAACTTTGTGGCAGCGATGGGGATCTAATCAAGGCGGTTGTTGAGGAAGTTGTGAATAAGCTACACAAAAGAAAAATATTAGTGACCAGAAATTTAATTGGAATGGAGGATCAAATAGCAGCCATAAACAATTTATTAGATATTCAATCTGGTGGTGTGCAGCTTATTGGAATTTGTGGGATGGGCGGTGTTGGTAAAACAACACTTGCCAAGATTATCTTCAACCAATTATCTCCTCTTTTGGGAAAAACTGCAGTTTTGTTGGTAACATGAGCGAAACAGTAAAAACCAGAGGTTTAATCGAGCTACAAAAACGATTATTGTCCGATATCTCTAATCCTGGAGTGGCTAGCAAAATTCGTAAATTTGATGAGGGAATCAACTGGATTGGAGACACAATTTGCAACAAGAAGGTACTAATTGTAATGGATGATGTTGATGATAGCAACCAAATCCTCAGTCTGGTTGGAGTGAAATCTTTATATCCTGGTACTAGGATACTTATTACCACTAGGAACAAAAGTGTTCTGAAAATCAGGAGATTTATGTATAAAATTGTGCCCTATGAAATGCAGATGTTGCGCTACCAAGAGGCACTTCAACTTTTTAGTAGGATTGCCTTCACTAACGAATGTCCTCCAAGCAATTACTGCACTCTTTCAAGAGACATCATATCTACTACGGGCGGACTCCCTTTAGCTCTTGAAGCAATTGGTTCAATGCTGTATTATTTGGAACACATAGCAGTGTGGCGAGAGACACTGGAGAAGCTAAGGAAAGAACCTCATGAAGATGTCTCGAGAAATCTAAGGGTTACTTATGATTCCTTAGAAATAAATCAACAACTGATATTTCTCTATATTGCATGCTTTTTCATCGGTCGGAATAAGATTGGTCCAATCTCCTTTTGGAATGATTGTGATTTATTTGCAGAGGATGCTATTGATGTCCTTATTGATAAGAGCATGATAAAGATTTTAGATGATAATAGCTTTTGGATGCATAATCAGTTTAGAGATTTGGGAAGAGCAATTGCTAATCAAGAGCATAGCAATTTGTGGGACAATTACACCATCATTCGCGAATTAAGATCA
The DNA here is from genome assembly GCA_016097485.1 of Eucalyptus sideroxylon x Eucalyptus melliodora. Lineage (NCBI taxonomy): Eukaryota > Viridiplantae > Streptophyta > Magnoliopsida > Myrtales > Myrtaceae > Eucalyptus > Eucalyptus sideroxylon x Eucalyptus melliodora. The sequence continues at coordinate 265,206 of CM027827.1, forward strand.
ACAGAGGTACAGTATGAACAAATTTGAATTGAAAATTGCTTACCCTGTTCTTAATTGACGATTGACGTTTCTGAATAGGGAGCTACTCTTCTGTTTCGTCTTTTCTTCTCTTCGATGAAATAAATGTTTAGGATATTGACAAATTCCTGCTCTTGCTCCTCAATGTTATTGGCAGATCAAGCGAAACGTTACAACACTCCGTTTGCAAGGGCTGGTCAACCAACCTGTAATTGTCACTGCGGAGCAAATTAAACAGTTCCCGCATCTACTATTTCTTTGGTTGAGCGACATAATTTGCCGAGGCGACTTGACGGGCGGTCTTTCTAAGTTGAAATGGATCAGTTTGGATTACTCTCGTACTCCCAAACATTGTCAAGGTTTTGAGGCAATCAATTTGCCTGTAGAAAACGTGGTTGTGGTGGAGCTTTCCGGCGCTGAGTTCACAGTAGATAAGGTCAAGAGCCTAATCAAGGTATGTCAGTTTCCCTCTTAGTCGAATTTTCTCATTCAATGAAGGTCGAAATTTGATGGATCTGTGGTCTAATTTTCTCAGTCAGTGAGAGGATAAAATGACATATGATACAAGTTGGGAGCCTAAATCCATATCTATTTCTTAGACAGACATAATTATCTGTCCTGATGTTTCATTTTGTTTTGTAGGGGGCAAGGAAATTGCAGGTTCTCACCGTTTATCGCAACACTCCTGTTAAGATTATGTCTCGAATTTGAGCTTGTTTAGGAAATTCTACCTGCCATTCACCCACCTAGGGGAACTCGAGGGAGTTTAACTAATTGCTAAGTTGGCACGAGCAATCCCTCTCGTGAGGTGGTGCTTGCACTTAACATAAGCATTCTCATCCTCTACAGATCACAACTTCGTTTTCTCTGTCAATCACTCATTTGATGTTAAGGGTTTGTTTGTTACGGTAAAACTTCTTGTCGTTGGATTTAATTTTAGAGAAAGTTAACAATTTTCTAGTGTTTGTTTGTTCTGAAAACAAGTTGAAAAAATTGGTCTCGTGGTATTTAATGAGAGATAGAAAGCTAAGAGAATAAGAAATTAGGGAAAATGATTTTCTTATTGTCAAAATAGATGTCACAACCCTCTCAAGTGGGGTCCTTGTGTGTCAAGGAAGAGGGTTTAGAGGTAATGTCAAGCGGGACCAACAGTCCTCATTCGGCAAAGATCTTCCCAAACCTTTATCTCATGCGATATTGAGAAGTTCATTTGATTGATCTATCTATAAAAGTTCTATCTTATTTGGGAGTCACCACTAGCCTTATTTGGGACCGACTAGGAGCCAAGAGAGACATGGGAGGATATCTCATTTGCAACCCAGCTAGAGTCGTAAATCCATGGACTTGATTACACTTGTAATTTTAAGAATGCCCTTTCGATACCTTAACTTGATTGATTATTAACTAAATGTCACACATTGTCCATTATCAAATTCCAATTCCTTAAAGTTCTTGTCAATGTCGATGTTTTTCTAATGTTGATTTTCTTCCTAGAGTGTGACCAACTAGGCAAAATGAAAAAAGTGAATCAAAGCAATGTAAAGGAATTGACACAATCACACCAAAAGTAGCTATTGACAACAAAATTTTGGTGATCCAGTTAGTTAATTAATTGCATAAATAATTAGGGACCAAATTTTAGCCCCTAGCAAAAAAATTAAGTCAAATTGCATATAGCTAGTAAGAACATATTTCATTTAATTGCATTAGCATCAGACTGGTGGTGGATGGTTCTCAGCTTAATGGTACTAATTAGGCCTGTAAGATGAAGAATTAGACTAAGCATGTAGGAGCATGAAATTCGAGCTCAATGAATACCCCACGTGGCCAACAATTGCATAAGAATAAATGCTAGGTTGGGAAATTGGTCACGTAATCGGCAATGATCTTGAAGGAGCTTGTACGTGCATAATTATTGAAGTAAATATTAAGAAAAAAAGACGAGATCAATTTTGGTGGGTATTGGCAATATTCGGCTAAGAAAGGCCAGAAGAAGAAAAAAGAAAGAATAATCAAGAAAATATGCATGAGCATTCGCGAAGGGAAAGTCCATCCCTCCTCTTCGTTCAAAGATTCCCTTTTCACTTATGAAAGGAGAGTGACCATCGGGCAAAGGGGGAGACCACACATTGAGAAGACGGACACAATTAAATAAAATATTCACATGGAATTGGTCTATAGAAGGAAAATAAAATAAAAGACAAAAGATTGTGTCTTCGCCGTGCAACATGTGTGTTGGAAGAAAGCCGGCGGAAGACGACTAACCTTTTTGATGCGTAATGAACAATTTACCACGGAACGAATGTTGAATTATGGGTGAATGATGAACAATATTACTTCACGATGGTCTGAATGCAGTCCTGAGGAAAATATCCAATTTCCACAGTATAAATGCCGATTGTTTTCGGAAAGGAATAATGGAATGCTTTTTTTTTTTTTTTACTTTGATGGAAAGAGGAGAAGAAAGTAAAATAGTTTCTTTCTAAACGTTCTTTCTGCAAACCGACCCAACAATTATCTTCTAAAGTTTTTTATATGACTCCTTCACTGATGTGGACATTGAGCTATATCGAGGAGGAGGTGCTAGGGACCCATTGTCTATTCCTACTGGTTCGATTACTCGAGCGCGGGCCAAACAATTCAGGCAAGTTGTTGGCGTCATGGTTCGTGATCTTTGGCGTGAAGATGACCTTGGATCAAATCTTGAAGAATCTTGGAAATCTTGGTGCAATTTAATTATCCGGTCACCAAATAATTGACCAAGTCAATTTATATATATTCTTGTTTAAGAATATTCTATAATAGGAATATTCTAGAATATGACGCATTAGATTTTTAGGGTTGATTTTAGGGTTTGTGTGGCAGCCTATATAAAGGATTTGCTAAATTTCTTTGGGGACAGAGATATTTTATTTTTGAGGAAAAGAATTGAGAGGTTCTCTTTTACTATTCTTTTGAGAACTTGACCTAATCAAGATTCTCTTATGGCGGTCAATTCGACTTATCGAGCGAGATAGCAAATTCTTTCGCTCGTGGCATCTATAACGTTGGTTGGTTGACACGTGTTCGTCAACAGGTCACATTCATACCGAGGTTGCCAATCACAGGTTTGATTGGAGGTCAAGGTTTGCAATTCGCACTATCTGGGCCTTCATAGAACGATCCTTCCGCAACGATTCACATTAGTTTGGTATTAGAGCTTGCTTCTACAAGGTCTATTTATCTTTAATTTTCTGTTGATATTTAACAATTTGAGATTTATTGAGTTAGGGTTTCCGTTCTCCCTAATTTAGGGATCCGATTGCTTTTATGCTTCCATACGTAGTTGATTGCTGTTAGTTTTAAATTTTCTTTTCTAGCATCTTAAATTGTATCTGAGTTCGTCAAAAAAAAAAAAAAAAAAAAAAAAGAAGAGAAAGAAAACGCACAAAAAAAAGTGTGCAAGAGAAAAAAAACAGATTTGGCAAAAAAAAAATTAGCCGAACAAAAAGAAAAAAATCAAGAAGGCGACTCATTTGTTAGTAGACCAAATTGAAACAAAATCAGTAGTGATTTGCGTTTCAATTGGAATTTCGAATGTTGTACTTGTTGGTTTGAAATTATTACTTGCTGAAACAAAATCAATAGTAATCTAATCTTGTTTGATTAGTTTGATTAATTGTCATGCGGGGGTTGAGAGACAGGTTTTGAGTCCAATAAAGAGCTTGTGAAAAGGGAATACGAGAGGAAAAAGGCAAGAGTGTATAAGCTTAATTGAGGATGGAAAAAGCCTAGACTTGAGTTAAACACAAGGGGAGTGACAAACATCTCGAGAGAAACACGTGAGGGAGCCATTGGTGAGGATTTTTGAGACTAACGTTTACTTGCAGGTCTAAAATATGCTGCACAAAGAAAGCGTGAATCAACGGGAGGTTGACTCCATACGAAGGGATGAAGCGCTCGTGGAAAGCATCCAACAATTGAGGGCCATAGTAGAGGAACTTAGTGGCCGAATGATGGGGAATGGCATGAGGGTTGATGGTGACCGAGAGATACCCCCGAGGAAGGCCGCAACATCAGCGAGATGCCTTTAGAACACAACATAGAAGGCAGCGACAATATGATGATGATGAGGCCGACATGGAGGATGATCGAGATGCTCGATTTTAAAGGTGGAATGGAGGCTGAAGGTTTAGACACCGAGGAGATGATGAACTTGGCAACATCAAGATGAAGATTCCTTCCTTCCAAGGGAAGAATGATCCCGATGCGTATCTAGAATGGGAGAAACGCATGGAGATGGTATTTAATTGCCAACGATACTTTGAGCTCAAAAAGGTAAAAATTGCAGCTGTTGAATTTACTGATTATGCTATAATTTGGTGGGATCAACTTGTGACTAGTAGGAGGCGCAATGGTGAAAGACCGATAGAGACGTGGGATGAGATGAAAGCGGTGATGAGGAGGCGTTTTGTGCCAAGTCATTACCATCGAGATTTGTTTCAAAAGTTACAAAACCTCACACAAGGCAATAAGAGCGTGGAAGAGTGTCACAAGGAGATGGAGATTGCCATGATCCGTGCTAATGTGATGGAGGATCGTGAGGCCACAATGTCAAGATTTTTAAGTGGTTTGAGCTGAGACATAGCAAGGGTGGTAGAGCTGCAACACTATGTTGAATTGGAGGAATTGGTGGACAAAGCCATCAAAGTTGAGCGGCAATTGAAGTTGGACCGAAATCACAAGAGTGGAGGAGGTTCAAATCAGAAATGGAGATCCAATTGGAAGAGAGATGATAAGCCAAATTGGAGAGGAAACAACACCAAAACCAAAACCTCAAAGGAGAATGTGAGGGACGGTAAAGTTGGAACGAATCCGGTTTCAGGTAAAATCGAAAACCCTAACACTCGAACTCGTGAAATTAAATGTTTCAAGTGTTTGGGCAGGGGTCATATGGCGAATCAATGCCCTAATAGGAGGGTGATGATCATGTCTGGACATGGTGTTATTGAGTCCGAAAGTGAAAGGGAAGAAGAGGATAATGAGATGCCACCATTGGAGGATTGTAGTGATGGAGAAGTTGCTATAAAAGGAGACTTATTGATGGTTAGGTGTTCTTTGAGTGTGCAAGTAAAGGAGGAGGAGCATCACCAACAAAGAGATAATTTGTTTCATACAAGATGTGTGGTGAATGGTAAGATTTGTAGTATGATAATTGATGGAGGTAGTTGTGCGAATGTGACAAGTTGTATTATGGTGGATAAGTTGGGTTTAAAGACGACAAAGCACCCTAGGCCTTATAGACTTCAATGGTTAAATGATAGTGGTGAGGTGAAAGTATCGAAGCAAGTTCGAATTCCATTTGAGATAGGGAGATACAAGGATGAGGTAGAGTGTGATGTTGTACCTATGCAAGCATGTCATATCTTACTTGGAAGACCATGGCAATATGATCGAAAGGTACATCATGATGGGTATACTAATCGTTATTCATTGATGATGAATCAAAAGACTTATACCTTGGTACCAATGACGCCTAGTGAGGTGTATCAAGATCAATTAAAGTTACAACCAGAAGTCGAGAGAGAGAGAGAGAGAGAGAAAAGGTGAGAAATCCGAGGGCTTGCGTGGTGTGTTTGAGACGCAAGGAAAAGGAGAGGCCGAGAGAAAGATTGTGGTAAAAACCGAGGGAAAAGAAGAGAGAAAAGAAAAGAGGCAAAATAATTTTTATGCAAAATCAAGTGAAGTGAGGAGAGCCTTAGTTCTAGATCGACCAATACTTGTACTTGTGTACAAGGAGGTTTTGTTTTCTACCAACGATCTTGACCCAAGTTTGCCTAGTCCTATTGTGTCTTTATTGCAGGAATTTGAAGATGTCTTTCCTGATGAACTTCCTGGAGGGATACCACCGATTCGAGGCATAGAACATCAAATTGACTTGATTCTTGGTGCGCCATTACCTAATCGACCCGCATATCGAAGCAATCCCGAGGAGACAAAGGAACTTCAGCGGCAAGTTAGTGAACTATTGGAACGGGGGCACGTGAGAGAGAGTCTTAGCCCGTGCGCCGTCCCTGTTTTGTTGATGCCAAAAAAGGATGGAACTTGGCGAATGTGTATCGATTGCCGAGCAATCAATAATATTACGGTAAAGTATCGACATCCTATTCCTAGGTTAGATGACATGTTAGATGAGTTGCATGGTTCTTGCATTTTCACTAAGATCGATTTGGAAAATGGCTATCATCAAATTAGGATGAAAGATGGTGATGAATGGAAAACTGCATTTAAGACCAAGTATGGATTATATGAGTGGTTAGTAATGCCATTTGGATTAACTAATGCACCGAGCACGTTTATGTGACTTATGAATCATGTTTTGTGTGCTTTTATTGGTCGATTTGTGGTTGTCTATTTCGATGACATCTTGATTTATAGCCGAAGTCCTGATGACCATATTGAGCATGTGCGAGCTGTCTTGCAGGTTTTAAGAGCTGAGCAATTATACGCTAATCTAAAGAAGTGCTCTTTTGTTACCAACAAATTAGTATTTCGAGGATTTGTTGTTAGTGCTGATGGTATACAGGTTGATGAAGAAAAGGTCAAAGCAATCCATGAATGGCCAACGCCTAAGACCGTGGGAGAGGTGCGTAGCTTTCATGGATTGGCAAGTTTTTATCGACGATTTGTGAGAAATTTCAGCACCATTGCCGCACCTTTAACTGAGGTTATCAAGAAGCACGTGAGTTTCACGTGGGGAGAAGAGCAAGAGAAAGCATTTAATCTGCTAAAAGATAAGTTAACTAATGCTCCTTTGTTATCTTTGCCGAATTTCAGTGCTACTTTTGAGATAGAGTGCGATGCTTTTGGTATAGGAATTGGAGCCGTGTTGATGCAAGGAGGGCGTCCCATAGTGTATTTCAGCGAAAAATTGAGTGGAGCAACATTGAATTATCCTACTTATGATAAGGAGATGTATGCTTTAGTGCGAGCTTTGGAGACTTGGCTACATTATTTATGGCCAAAGGAGTTTGTGATCCACACCGACCATGAGACCTTGAAGTACTTGAAAGGGCAGCAAAAGTTGACTAAGGGTGTGCATGGAAACACTCCAAAAAAGTGTTTCCAGAACACTTCTGTACAGAAAGTGTTCCCGGGAACAAAAAAAGAACAGAAACGCGTTTGGTTGCGTTTCTGTTCTTTTTTTGTTTTTTTTGTTTCTGGAACGAAATAAGAACAAAAAAAAGAAACAATAATTTTTTGTTTCTTGCTCCAGAAACATTTCTCGGAGAAACATTTCTCTTCTCTCTCTTCTTCTTCTCTTCTTCTTTTCTTCTTTTTTTTCTTCTTTTTTCTTTCGCCGGTCGCCGACCTCGGCCATGGCCGGCGACCGGCCGTCGAGGCTCGGCCTCGCCGGATCTGGGCGAGCTCGAGCTCGCCCAGCCATGGCGAGGCTCGGCCTTGCCGAGGGCCGGCGAGCCTCGCCGTGGCTGGGCGAGGCTGCCGGCCCCCGTCGGCCGGTCGCCGGGAGGCCGGTGACCGCCTAAAAAAAAAAAAAAATAAAAAGAAAGGAAAAAATAAAAAAAAATAAAAATGTTTAAAAAATTAAAAGAAACAAAAAAAGAATAAAATTTACCAAACGTGTTTCTGTTCATTTTTTATTCCGCACCAAACGTTACCAAATGTGTTTTTTTGTTCAAAAACTGTTCCCGGAACAGAAACACTTTTTTTTGTTTCTATTCCCAGGAACAAAAAAAGAACAGAAACAAATCCATGCGCACCCTAAAAGACATGCCAAATGGATGGAGTTCATCGAGACTGTTCCATATGTGATCAAGTACAAGAAAGGTAAGGAGAATGTGGTAGCCAATGCACTTTCTCGAAGGTATGCGATTCTAACTATTTTAGAAGCAAAGTGTCTAGGTTTTGAGCATATCAAGGGTTTATATACTGATGATGATGACTTTGGGAGTGTATGAAGCATGTGAACACGCTACATTTGATAAATTTTATGGGCATGAAGGTTATCTTTTTCGTGAAAATAAACTATGTTTGCCTAAGTGTTCTTTGCATGGATTGTTGGTGCGAGAAGCGCATAGTGGTGGTTTAATGGGGCATTTTGGCATTAATAAGACTTATAAAGTGCCGTATGAACATTTTTATTGGCCACATATGAAGAGAGATGTCACACGTGCTTGTGAGAAATGCATTGCTTGTAAGCAATTGAAATCTACAACTAAACTGCATGGCTTGTATACACCATTACCTATTCCAACGCATCCTTGGATTGATATTTCTATGGATTTTGTGTTAGGATTGCCTAGGTCTAAGTATGGTAGAGATTCTATTTAGGTGGTTGTTGATCGGTTTTCAAAGATGACTCATTTTATACCTTGTCATAAAACTGATGATGAATCTCATGTTGCTAATTTGTTCTTTAAGGAGGTTGTACGTTTGCATGGCATGCCTAGATCGATTGTTTCAGATCGAGATTCTAAATTTCTTAGCTACTTTTGGAAAACATTGTGGAAAAAACTAGGAACACGGTTATTATTTTCTACTACTTGTCATCCACAAACCGATGGTCAAACCGAGGTAGTTAATAGAACTTTAGGGGTATTGTTGCGTGCTATTATTAAAAAGAACATAAAATCTTGGGAAGATTGTCTGCCACATGTTAAATTTGCATATAATAGGAGCATGCATTCTGCGACTAAATTTACACCATTTGAGGTTGTCTATGGTTTTAATCCATTAACTCCGTTAGATTTAACCCCTTTACCTGTTGATGAGCGTGTGGATTTAGATGGAGCAAAGAAAGCTGAATTTGTCAAGGCGTTGCATGAGAAAATGCGCACAAATATTGAGCGCAAAACTGAGCAATATGCAAGGCAAGCCAACAAAGGGCGCAAGGAAGTGGTGTTTGAACCCTGCGATTGGGTTTGGGTTTATATGTGCAAAGAGAGATTTCCTTAACAGCAACATTCTAAGTTATTACCGCGAGGGGATAGACCATTCATGGTTTTGGAAAGAGTTAACAATAATGCCTACAAGCTTGATCTTCCAGGTAAGTATGACATTAGTGCCACATTTAATGTTTCTGACTTGACTCTTTTTGATGCCAATGATGATTTGAGGGCAAATCCTTTGCACGGGGGAGGGAATGATGTGGACATCGAGCTATATCAAGAAGGAGGTGCTAGGGACCCATTGTCTATTCCTACTGGTTCGATTACTCGAGCGCGGGCCAAACAATTCAGGCAAGCTGTTGGCATCATGGTTCGTGATCTTTCGCGTGAAGATGACCTTGGATCAAATCTTGAAGAATCTTGGAAATCTTGGTGCAATTTAATTATCTGGTCACCAAATAATTGACTAAGTCAATTTATATATATTCTTGTTTAAGAATATTCTAGAATAGGAATATTCTAGAATATGACGCATTAGATTTTTAGGGTTTGTGTGGCAGCCTATATAAAGGATTTGCTAAATTTCTTTGGGGACAGAGATATTTTATTTTTGAGGAAAATAATTGAGAGGTTCTCTTTTACTGTTCTTTTGAGGACTTGACCTAATCAAGATTCTCTTGTGGCGGTCAATTCGACTTATCGAGCGAGTTAGCGAATTCTTTCGCTCGTGGCGTCTATAACATTGGTTGGTTGACACGTGTTCGTCAACAGGTCACGTTCATACCAAGGTTGCCAATCACAGGTTTGATTGGAGATCGAGGTTTGCAATTCGCACTACCTGGGCCTTCATAGAACGATCCTTCCACAACAATTCACATCAGTCACACACTTTCAAAGGATGTCTCTATATCATAACATATCAAGATGAAATGGTGCGTCTTAATTGCACCCCATCATGGATGTACTAATAAAGTACAACATCTCCTACTCGGACATCATGGGTTTGACAGTGCTTTATCAAGAATATGAGGCATTCAACATTCATCAACTTTATAAACAATTCATACTAACAAGAAAGCCGTGCGACCAGTGAGTACACTTGCAGTTGGAAGTTCAAATTATGCACCTATTAGGGATGACATAATGGCTACAACCCTAACAAAAAATAAACAATTGATGTCTCGCAGTGCCCCAGGCATATTTTACTACATCAATCCAAGTATACCTATCCCTTAAAAGCTATACTTAACTATTCTCATAACACCATGTACTTAGAATTATATCCAAACCACAGAAGGCGATATAATTGGTCGACCAGTAAATACAAGTGATAAATGTAAGACAACAATAATCTTTCTTCACACTCATGTCTCTCTCCATTTCAAAACAATTGCTTTCCTAGACACGTCCCATAAAGCCATATCTATTCATAACCGCCGATAACATGCTAAAGTAGCAATATTAATCTTTCACTTCGAGAACATAACCAGAAGTAACATAGGCACAAAATGAGGTAAATTATAAACTACCTCAAGGGCTCACATAATGAGTTAATAGGGATAATTTCACTCACCTTCTCTTGTTGGTCGTACAATACACATGTACCATGAATTACATGCTCTCACGCCTTGAACCTCGAGCGCACGCACATCCCTCAGTGGTCGATAAAATTTACGACATTCCCAAGACGCGTCGCCGACCTAATCAATTATGCACATGCGAAAGCGAAACAAAAACCCATGACAGCAAACAACATGGGATAAAAAAGCAAGATAACAATTTCACAAACAAACATACTTTCATAAACACACTAGGTTTATATACAAAGCTAGTCTATAACCAAAAGCCTACTCCAAAAAGAAGAGCCAACAAGCCATCTAGGCACACGAATCCCCAACCGAAATCTCCGAGGCCTCCGAGGGTTCTGGGTCCTCCACAGCCCCATCAGGAGGGTCAGCTACACCCTCGCCTAGAGCGACGTCGACCACCACGGCGAGGATCTCAAAACCCTAAAGGAGACCAACTCTGTATCCATTGAGCCCGTGGCGAAACCATGCCCCAAATCGATGAGGTACCCTCTAAGGTAGGCCCTCATCGACCTAGACGGTGATCACTATGAGCTCATAGACCTAGTAACTCCTGGGAATAGGGAAGTCAGTCCTCAGCTCAGTAACCCTTCGAGGCTGACCATAACGTACCGGAAGGGCAGCCATCTAAGGACCTGAAAAGTTAAGCACACGACAGGGTGAGATAATGTCTCGGCAAGTTCACCTCCTAAACCCTTATTAGGAAGGAAATACGCCTAGAGGCAGTCTATGCACACAATACAGAGGACTTACCTCGCCTCAGTTCCCTCCTGCATGTCAATACAATTCATATATCACATATGTGCAGTAATAACACTTGATCATTTGGAACGTCTCAATCCACATCTCAATCCATCAATCAATCAATCGATCACAGGGGTCCCGATTATAAGGCCAAATCGTTATGACACATCCCACACCATGCCACACAATTTTGTCTCATAATCCGGCGTGTGACATCCTGAATTTCAAGCTTTGTTCTCGATTGAATAAGTTGGATTTTTCATCGACGCACCTATAGTTTTTTCTCTGAGTTGACCACTCATGAGAAAACTAGTCTATTAGGTGAAGTCATTAAGGAATATAAACGTAATAGAATTGAGAATTCGATCAGGAATCGACTACTTGACCATGCTAATCTGCAAAAGTCATTACGGCACAATTAAAAATTGATCGGGGACCGGAGATAGGTCAATTCGACAGAAGTATGTGATTAAGTATGGGTGATTCCACCTAATTGCAAAATTCTCGTCAATCGGCACTAGACCGATTTTTCTGTCATTTTTTTGTACCCTGTGTCCGTATTTGAAACCTCGAGATTTTCACGACAACTGAGAGTCGCCAATGTGTCAAAGATGTGCAATGTGGCTCGAAAATAATCGACCACAGGTCAATCGCGTTAAAGATTCCTAAAAACTACCCGGTAGGTTAGGTCATGCTAAAATCGCGTTTGATTGAAATTAACCACAAATTTGAACCCGATTCATAAATTGAAAGTTCTATCATGTCACGATTTATTTTAGGAAGTCCGAAGAATTTTCGACGAGCTCGGGATTTTTACAGAAAATCAATCGGATGATTCGGAAAAGAATGGAAATTCGGATGGGCCAAATTAAAAGGATTTTTGGCTTCCAAACTGAGCTAATTAGTGAGGGGAACTTGCAGAAATTGTGTGGGCTTCCTCCTTAGCAAAATTGGACATCGAATTGGGGAATTTGGTGAAGAAATTGCAGCTCAAATTGAGGAAATTCGAAGGCTTGGATGGGGGCTACAACATTGGCATCAAATTGAGTAATTTGTGGGATTTTCTGAGCAAGAAAGTAATAGGGGACCAAGCTTTAATGAATGGATAAGTTTATTTGAATTTCTCTTTCCCCCCTCCTGCTTCCTTCGCATGCCTGACCAGCTACCCTCCATCTTCACTGCCGACCTCCCTACTTCTCGTTCATTCTACCTTTTCTTCCTTTTCATTTTCCTTCGAAGATGGCAACTCCTTCAATTGAATTCTACAGTCCACCATCCTCTGTCCCTCAAACAAAACCACGCCCCATCTCCACTGATCTTCCATCTACTGCCACGTCCGCGAAGAACCAACTCCACCGAGTCAAACCTCCCATTTCGCTATCAGCGGTCTTTAACGCCATCAACGGCTCCATCTGCTCCAGCTACCAGGAAATTAAGCAGAACCGAAGCAACCCCCACAATCTCTCTTCAAGCTGCCACACGGCCGCACCTTCACCCTCCACCAGTCAACCACCAGTAAATCCTTTCCCCAGAGTTGACTCCCCTCCACCTCTGCCGAATTGCCAGCGTTTGCTCCACTCTCTTCACGTGTGGCACCACCACCGAATCTAGCTGCTCCTTTGCCATCCCACCGAAGCTGCTGCTCCATCGCTACCCCATCTTTGCACCACCACACGTTCGCATGCCCGCTAGCCCACTCCACTGAATTCTTCATCTACTCAACCAAGTCACACCTGTAGCCCAACCCGTTGAAGCTGCTCCTTGCTGTGCTCCTCCCATTTGGCCTAGCCCACTGTCCCTTGCATCGAATCCAGCCCGTTCCCTGCCTCTTGTCTAACCCGCAATTTAGCTCTAAGCCGAGCCAAGATCAGCCATCTGGACTGACCAACAGCCCTCCACAGAAGCAAGTCCGAATCCCAGCTTTGGTTGAGATGTGTCGGACCGTTTTCAGCTCGATCCAAGCTCCTGCTGGCGCAGCCATGAGTCCGAGTTTCGGCCGCCGTCGCCGTGAACCAGTTTTCGTGCTAAACCGGTGAGTTTTCTCACTAAACTCTACTTATGGAATTAATGATGTTTAAGGGGTGTTTAGATTAGGCTAATTAGGAATTAGGTGGTTAGCTAGAACATATTAGTGATTTAATTATTCGACTTTGCATGTTAGGTGGTTAGAGTAGCATAATTAAAGACTAGATAAGTTGTATTATTTATCTAGATTGGCTCGGAAATTTTCCAATATTAAAGACTAGATAATTAAAGATTGGCCCGTTTCAGTATTTAATTTAGCATTTTCGGCCTAAGTCTCTATTTTCGGAAATTAATTGCATTTATTTAATTATTTTTTGTATTTATTTAATTATTTATTATTTTCCAGAAATTAGACTAGGATAGCCAATGACCGAAATTTCGTGTTGATTGCAATGGTGTGTTTGGTTTATTTAATCAGATGCTATTTTGTGCAAATTGAGTGGTGGTTGTAATTTTGAGTATTTATCCCAAAATCGAGTAATTTCGGTATTTAGTCAGAAAATACCAGGGCGTCAGTTTTTAACGCCAAAAATGTTTTTAGGCACCATAATAAATAGTGAGATTTTTGAAAAGAAAGATATTGCATTTTTTACTCGCCGACCGTGTACCCACACACGATTATTTTTATCGGGTATTTTTATTACGAAGAAAATAGACCAAGACATTATTTTAATCAAGGAATTTAAATGCGCGGCCCAATGTCCTTGGCCGTGAGTGAATAATCGTGTGATGGTTTATAGCCATGACAAGATGACTATTGAAAGATGAGGTGACGTGTGTTGTGTTGAGGGAACCCAATGGGTTGTGAGCCGATAAAGAACTAAGTGCTACACGATAATGAGAATTCGTGTGAGCCACCTCTAGTATCTTGTACCGTAGCCTATTTGTAGTAAAGGTCTAAGTGCTACATGGTGACTTGAGTCACATAGAAGCCTTGCAGTACTGCCCTGCATAATCAAGAACTAAGTGTTACATGATAGCGAGACTTCATGTGAGTTACCTCTAGAACCTTGTACTAGTGCTTTTTATAGTCAAGAACTATGTGCTACATGACAGCGTGACTTCGTGGGAGCCACCTTTAGTACCTTAAACTATTGTTTAGTATAGTCGAGAACTAAGTGCTACACAACGGTGTGAATTCGTGGGAGCCACCTCTAGTACCTCGTACTATGACTGATTGTGGTCAGGGACTAAGTGCCACACGATGTCGTAACTTCGTGGGGAGAGGGCACCTCTAGAACCTTGAGCCTGATATTGATTATTGAGTGGGGATGTTAAGGGTGGATTGGGAATTTGAATATTGAGAGTGGATATTGGGTGTAGAGGGAACCGCCGATATGAATTGTCCTCGTCTGATTATGGGACCCCTGTGAGCGATTGTTTGATGGAATGACAGATCAATTGTGTTAATTCAATTAATTGATTGATTGATTGACTAAGGTTGAATGAAACGTTCCAAATGCTCGAGTATTGTTACTGCACTTATGTGATATATGAATTGTGCTATCATGCAGGTGGGAACTGAGGCGAGGTAAGTCTTTTGTATTGTGTGCATAGACTGCCTCTAGGCGTATTTCCTTCCTAGTCGGGGTTTAGGGGGTGAACTTGCTGAGACATTGTCTCACCCCGTCGGGGGCTTAACTTTTCAGGTCCCTAGTGTGAAAAACCCGAAGCTTGAGGTGGAAGGGTCAGGAGCATGGGTGGCTCATTCTTTTTGGAGATAGACCTCCTGTACTTAGACCCTAGAATGGGCCTCTGTTAGTAAACCAGATTGTGGTTTTTAATGATATGTTTGATTTGAAATTTGTCGTCCTGCTTTTCTATCCCATGTCTGTTGTTGTTAGGGGATTAGTAAATTTGCTTCTGCATGTGCATTAAAATGAATGGGTCGGCGACGCGTCCTGGGACATCGCAAATTTTATCGATCATCGAGGGATGGGCACGCGCTTGAGGTTCAGGGTGTGACATGGCGCATCAATTTCAATCAATCACATGTTCCGATTTGTTACTACTCGCACAAGCATAATCTACCAACACACATCGGTCTTCTAGCGTAGCCAGGCTTTGTCTCACTCCTTTGAGCACGGCAACATCCACCAAAGCACATTGGGGACGGCATTCCCAAAGGAGCATCGGTTTAGAATCTACTGTGACCGGCATCTGTTGTCTAAGGGCATCTCATATAGGGGCAATGTCCTATTGACGCACATTGGGGACAGCTTCACTTAGCCATCACACGATCAATCAATCCCAACCAAGGACATTGTGTTTTGAACTCAAAAGTCTTTATTAAGATAATGAACTTGGCCTATTTTTTTCGTATTAAAAACACCCGGTAAAATAATCGTGTGTGGATACACGGTCAGTTTGTGCAAAAAATGCGATATCTTCCTTTTTAAAAATCTCACTATTTAATATAGTACCTAAAAACATTTTTGGCGTTAAAAACCGACGCTTGGTATTTTCTGATTAAATACCAAAATTTCACAATTTTAAAGTAATAACTCAAAATCACAATCACCAATCAATTTACACAAATTAACATTCAATTGCATAAACTAAGTACACCACTACAATCATCACGAAATTCCAGTCACCAACTATTCCGGTATAATTTACGAAAGATATTAAATAATTACAAAAATTACAAAAATGATTAAATAAATACAAATAAATCCAATAAATGTTAACCTAGGCTAGAAATGCTAATCTAATCGCCTAAACGGGCCTAGAAAAATAATGCACCTATCTAATTAAATACTACACTATATCTAGTCCTTAATTAATCTAATCTAACCACCTAACAACCTTAATTAAGCAATCAAATCACTAATTACAACTAACTAACCACCTAAGCCATACTTAGCCTAATCTAATTACCTACTAAACATCATTAACTCCCTAAGCAGAGTTTAGCAAGTAAACCTACCAATTTTGCGGGCCGATGAGTTCACGACGATGGCAATGCCAAGGTGTGCAAGAACCAAGCCTGCGATGACACCAACGGAGGACCGGAAGAGACCTAAAACGGGCCTAGAAGCTTTTAGATGGGCTGAGCTTTGGCCTCTGTCCAAGGGCCGGAGGAGGTTGGTCGAGGTGGCTAGATGGGCTAGAACGGGCTAGGCTGGTGGCGGGCTACAGCGGTGGGACCAGGCGGTGGCTCGAGCGGTTGGACGGCGAGTAGGGCAAGCTTGGGGACCTACGAACGGCGGCATGAGGGCGTCAAGACAGCATGTGAGGCGGACGGGGAAGCACAAGTAGGGATGACGGGCGCGGCGTGAGCAAGCGGCTTCGGCGGGTGAGCGGGTGTTGGACGGCGATAGGGTCGACGGGCAGGGGGAGTATTGGCTGGCTAATGGCTTCAACAATGGATAAAGTGAGGCTAGTGAAGAAGAAGAAGACGGCTGCTAAGGAGGGGGCCACAAATGCCACAAAGTCTTCACAAATATTCCCATACACTCATCATAAGGCTGCACCAGCCCACAACTATCATCCATAGCCATTTGCACACCCAAGACTTCCCCAACAAGCCATTGAAATGGTCCAAAAGTTGTTGCCCCCCTTGGCTACGAATTTTGACATTTGCCTCTTCAACAAGCCTGTGTTACTCCATGTTAGCATAGATCGATTTAAGGAATTATTATTAATTTAAAAAAATAATTAAATAAAAGAGAAATATAAGAAAATTTCAAAAATATCAAAAAATGTTAGATAGCATCAAATTAGGATAGAAATGACATATATGAAATTTTCCTAATTTTAAAAGGTCATTTTCCTAATTTAATGCTATTTTGGTATTTTATAACCATTTTTGTAAATAATCCATTTTGCATAGATTAAAACTATTTAAAGTAATTTCATGCATATTTGAATTCTCATTTTGCTCATGGGGGTCCTTTCCCGGGGCGTGATAACAAGGCCATGTAATATTATTTGCCCGACTTGTATCGGGTTTACTTTTTTCGCGTTTATTTTCAAGTCATTTCAATTTCTTGGATGTTTACTTACATGCCGCTTTTCATTAATTTGAGTGTAAATTTCTCTTCTAAATTATGTTAGGATTAGTCTAGACATTAAAAAAAAAAAAAACTACAAAAACATTTGCATGGACACTTAGTGGTTTCATAAAGATTATAATTAGTAATCAAGATTGTGTGGCCATTTAGATAAACAACCTTCCAAGTTAGTGGTACCGCAAGGGCACTAATAGAAACATTGGCATAAACAAGTCCCCGTTCCTAGAAATCTCTGGTTGCGTAGGAATCGAGACAACACTCTCGTGTCTTGATTGGTTTCTAGCCGACCCCAATAGGCTAGTGGCGACTCCTAGAATTACATAGATTGTTAAGAACTAAAATTCAAAATCCAATGTCGCGCGAGGTATGGGCTTGGGAGAGCTCGCGCCTAATTTAGGGCCATTGGTCTGCCTCTTTAGGGAAATACCCCTAAACCTTCTTCCTTTCTCCCGAATGGAAAAAAAGAGGTCGTGACAGTTTGGCGATTCCGCTGGGGACTTGGTTGCAAACCTTAGAGGATTTAGGCCGTAATAACTTGGTTGGTTGTTCACTAACATGGTCTTCATTTGATAGTGCGTGTCAAAGTCGCGTGGAAAACAAGGTTAGTCCGCTAACAATGTGTTAAATGTTTTTGTAGGTTTGGAGTAATAAGGGGTGGATTGTTTGTTAATCCATCTCTTTTGTAGGGAGGCGTAGGAATGTATGCCTATATGGATGAAATTGAAGTGTTGTTTGGATATCAATCAATGTGTGTGCATTTATACTTATCTTAGCATTTCACATTTACACACACAACCCACGATCTAAAACCCCGATCGCATTAGGAAGCCCATAGAAGGTGCCAAAAGATGGAACCCGTGCGGGGAATGACCCATGGTTATCCACTTTTGGTCCCACTCATTTTGATTAATGATAAAGAGAACTGTCCGACGTAAGCGCGGAGTGGGGAAAACTCTTTTGATCTAATCAAAATGGGGACTTTAAGCCTTTAGAATTCCACCTTTATGCATCAAACCTCACAAGTTTACATCCGCATGTCAATTTGATTAAAAAAAATGTCTCTTCACCCACCGCCAGTATGATTTCTCCATCTACTTGCTCACTTCGGATTGAAATTTTCATTTTTTGAGATTCGCGGAAATCAATGGAATGCCCTTGAAAATATAGGCTTGGCATTCACTTTTGATAAATAAGCATTTCAAATACCTATGATCTACTGAACATATGTTTTTGTTTAAATTTTCCATTATGAACTTAAAGTCACATTTTGTATAGAAATTCTTCCAAATCAAGATTACATTTTGGGGCATAGAATTAAAATCAAATTTTCAATAAAACTCTTTATTGGTCACATTTCAAAATTAAATTTCAAATCCCTTTTTGTGTATTGATTTTTCAAAATAAAAATCACCTTTGCATGAGTGAAACCACAAATTAATTTTTCAAAATCGATGCCCCATTTGTGCATGAAACTTTTGGAATAAAGTGGGCATTCAATTGATAATCGCGGATCGATCTTTTAATGAAATCTCCTCTTATTAATAAAATCTTGATGAAATACCAAATTCTCGTAAGTGGATACTACGGAGAAGGTATCGTCGCCTTGATTTCATTGTAAGAGGCGGCTTTATTGAAAGATCAATTTTTCATTCATATACTAACATTATCTTCCTTTCACAGGTCATGTGTGACAACTATTCCTTGAACTCCTCTTGCTTGACCATGCCAAAAATGGACTTTAAAGTTAGGACGAGAATTGTGCTTATTATGCTCCTCTACGAAAGAGCTTCTTGTACTTTATCCTTGTTATTATTCATATTAGGAACCGTGTTTTGCGTTTTGGGTTTTGATTGTGGACCCAATCAAATGTTTTTGCAAATCATACAACTCACATTTTTTTTTTTTTTAATAATGAAGTTAGAGTTCATAAAAGTTATATCCTTTAAAACACTTGAAGTGTTTCAAACGGATCCTCTAGGCTAAGTTTTATGCCTTAGCTTCAAAATGTTTGAAAATTAATTTCAAGAAGAACTTGCACAATATTTTATCTCCACTTAATCGCTTTCGCAGGTTGATCCACAAGATAATGCTTTGAGGGGGTAAGGTTGTAATCGTTCCAATAGGAATTTCTTATTCAACAACTAACTTGACCATCCATTTTTGTCAAATAGGTAAAATGACGTTTTTGTTCAAGACTGACAAAAGTGCGGGCCTTTTCCTAACATAGCAAGTCATGAGATGCACCAATTCATGCTCATTTATGGGCATAATTGGTTGAGCCATTAACTATAGAAATATTTTCGCAGCATATGAATTCGAACATTGTGATTAAATGTGAAAAGAACTGTCAAAGCCTCGAAGATCACAAATCTACTGGCCTAACGAAGTTCCACATCCTGGATGATCCAATATTAATTTGACATTCTTTGTGGAAGAAGAAATATGTAGACATTCTTTGGCATCAAACTACTTCGTTGGTTGTGAACAAGAAGCATCTGTAATCCCTACACTTCCAATGGTTTCTTGGCATCCAATCCTGTATGGAGATGATTATTGGTGGTTCGCAAGACAACACTTCAAGATGTAGATGTACACAAACAAGCATCGGTCATCAAACATTGCCCTCAAATAAAAGATTTTAGTGAGGCAAATTACTGGCAAGCAACAAGACTACATGGGAAGGTCAACCTGGTCCATAATCACATGATCTCTAAAAGAAAAAGGTGTGTTCGTTCCAAAAGTCAAAACAACTCATTCATAAACTGACATAGCCACCCATGCTTACAGATTGTGAAGTGGGAAATACATTGACGTAGCAAAAATGGTGAAAAATCACCTCGCCTAAAAGGGGTATGCGGGAAATTGAGTAAAGCATGAAGGGTTCAAATTAAACAGAGATTCATCAATCCAACATGATGGAGCTACATATGGACAAGTTATCTAACCCAATGTGGCATGCATTTGACCATAAGGACAATGTCTTGCCTTCTTCCACAAAGCTACAATGAGATGCTGAATTGCCCAACTTTGAAAAAGGGTGTACTTCGTTCCTAAACCTAATGTACCTAAGAATAGAAATAATACATTGTTTCCATATGTGTAGGAAATTTTAATTGGGGCAGATGGCCACAAAATGGATTGGGGGCACGCAATGCCTAAGTCACTCGACTTCTAAAAGGGGAAAATTTCAAATGAAATAGACATTTGCCAAGTGAATTACTGTCAATCATGAAAGCAAATCCCTCTCCATAGCAAAGGAAACGAGATGGAACGCAGTCATCATATATGCCGTAAAAGGGAGTATCGTTTCTAAATTAGTCCAATTCAATTTTGGAATATAATTAACATGCCCTATCTCTTGTAGGAAAAGGTGCACTTTGACCGATGGAGCAACACCTTATACCAAGAAGGCATGCTAAGGCCCAACTATCCATTTTGATGGAATAAATGGAGCAAAACATCCAAGGAGCAATGCCCTCATGTGTCGAAACAAGGAGTACCCCTCTCCTTTCATCTTTGACGCCCACTCAGAATGAGTGAATTCGATAACATCTAAATGGCTCATTTGAAAGCAAGATCTTCAAGGAAATGTTAACACCTGAGGAGCAAAAGCACATGAAGAGGAAACACGAGACATTTAAATTCAGCTGCAGGAGAAGGGTAATTCGGTATCGTTTCCAAAATGCCCCTCTCTAATTTCATTATTTGACGCAGTTCCCTTGTTTGACAGGAAGCATCGGCATTCGAGGAACAAACTCGAGAAATTGATTCAAGCATAATCCATATCGACCAAGCAAGCATGTGGAGCCAACACATGTCAAAGTCACCTAAGTTGGCTTAAAATATGTGTCGTTCTAGAGCCGGTTCAATTAAATAAAAAAGAAACACCCCATGGACACTACTAGCGCTTCGGCCTGGTGGTATGGGGAATGAAGTGGTCTAGAAGTGGCTAGGGTTCGATCCCTGGAAACGGCAACGAGTTTGCCATAAAATGTAAAATAAATAAATAAATAATTTTGCATCTTTTACTTTTGCAAAAGGAGGAAAGCACTCGAACTAATGAGACCAAAGACCTGAGATTCTCTTCAAGCCTTAAAACAGTACATTCATTCCGCTATTTGCCGCCAAATGGTGAAACCGACCAAGGGGTCGCGACTACTAAGGCACGGGTAAGTACCCATCTTCTCAAAATCAAATGGAAAACAAATGGAGAATTTCCATCACAAAAAAAAAAAGAAAAAAAAAAAAAGAACATCTAGTGTTTTTCTAGAAACAAGCACAAAAGATGGAAATTGAAGAAAAAAAATTCCACAAAGTTTGCAAAAATCTTCTTTACCTTTAAATTGCCCATCCACTCGGTGGATCACTCATTTCGAATCAAAATTCTCTATGGAGATTAATCCACCCAGATGATCTCAACAAAAATGAAAGGCGATGTTACTTATGCCAAGCAAGAAACACTTAGGATGACGAAAGGCAACCCATTTCCAAACATGTCCTTTAAGCACTATGGGATTCGAGTGAAAAAGAAAACCTGTGTCGTTTGAGGTCAATGAATTCATTCGCAAGCAGTACATAGATCAAGATGATAAGAGGCATTTCTTTCCTCTATCATACACACTACAGGTGACAATAGTTAACCCATTTGAGCCTTTTAATGTGAAGAATTTTCTAAAAAATACCCCTGTCAAGAACCACCCCACAATGGGGGCAATTATGGAGGTTTGGGTTGACATTATTTGGAGAGGAAAGATGAGAAAGGTTTCTTTGCTCTCACTTGCATAAATCTTTTCGTGGTAACTTCAGGTGAATTCTTATGGAAGTTCGAAGCATCTCAAGGTGAAGAAGAGCATTCTTTTCTCTACCCAAACACTGATACCCTTTGCTTAAACCAAGTTGAGCCTAATTGTTCATTTCCAAAACTCGAGTGGTGATTACCTCCCCACATTAGGGCAAGGCATATGATTTGCCAAGGCAAGGGATGTTTACGTGAAAATGCAGAAAGCATCTCAAAAGTCCTAAGAGTTTAAAAAGTTCAAAAGAGCAAAAGTCAAATGAAAATTAGGGGGCATGAAAAAGCAGTATGCCAAGGCTAATGCCCATCACAAACAAAAAAAAAAAAAAAATTGCATCAAGAGGAATATCTCTGTGAAAGCAAAAATGGCAAAAAAAAAAATGCTTATATCAAAAAGAGATCACTGCAAATGCAAAAGTCATGAGAGGAAAGAGCAAAGCTCTTATTTTGCGATGATTAGTCAAGGGACTTTCGAGACAAATTCGAGTGCTTTCAAAAAATGGATGATATGGTAATGATGCCATGATAATCACCAACTCTCAAGTCCCCCTTTGACAAAAAGTTCTAAGCCTTTTGAGCTAAGTCTTTTGAACCTTTCCTCGAATCAACATTATGACCTATTTCCAAAGTCTCTTCAGATTGGGATGATTCAAAGTGGAAATAAGGACTTCCCAAAGAAGATGCCGCTCAAAGAAGTGAGAGCAAGGTTATTTTATCTCATCTTAAGGTTTCTTGACTTGTAAACCCGACGAAGATGTTGATCGGTGATTAATTCATTTCATAGCCAATGATGCTTATCCATTGCTAAAACCATGACCAAACCTGCACTACGGTCCTCCTAAAAGACCTCTTTGATTGGTTAATATGTACTTATTGCAAATGATTCAAAGCCTTGCACACTGGAAGAGTGAGGTTGAGTGATCAGTTTTCTTTCCCACATGAGTAGATGGGATCAAACAGCCATTTTCTTGAGAATATGCGAGAAGCCCTTTCTAACTAGGGGTCCTTGCTTGGCATACTTAACAAACCTTTCTCATAAGTCAAGGTCATTTCGACAAGGACTTTTCTCCCAAGAGAATTTGACGATTAATGATATCATCCGAGCATGATGACAGTTTTACGAGTTTGTCAAGTTGTCGGAATTAGTTTGATTTGTTTATGCAATCATTGCCTTCTCATTACCGATACACTTTTGATATTGTTTGTAATGACATATGTTGAAATTGATCTCATCTAGTATGCTTTCGCTACTAGATTACTTGTTATAATGAATACTATTTCATGTGCAATATCCGTTTCAGAATATTCTCAAATGACAGGTTCCTCCAGTGGAACCACACAATTTCAAAGGGTTCATGGGTTAGCCTTAAACCATGTATTTTCAAAAGGTTCTTGGTTATCCTTAAACCTTGTAATTTCAAAGGGTTCATGGGTTAGCCTTAAACCATGCATTTTCAAAAGGTTCTTGGTTATCATTAAACCTTGCAATTTCAAAGGGTTCATGGGTTAGCCTTAAACCATGCATTTTCAAAAGGTTCTTAGTTATCCTTAAACCTTGCAATTTCAAAGGGTTCATGGGTTAGCCTTAAACCATGCATTTTCAAAAGGTTCTTGGTTATCCTTAAACCTTGCAATTCTAAAAGTTCATGGGTTAGCCTTAAACCATGCATTTTCAAAAGGTTCTTCGTTATCCTTAAACCTTGCAATTTCAAAGGGTTCATGGGTAAGCCTTAAACCATGCATTTTCAAAAGGTTCTTGGTTATCATTAAACCTTGCAATTTCAAAGGGTTCATGGGTTAGCCTTAAACCATGCATTTTCAAAAGGTTCTTGGTTATCCTTAAACCTTGCAATTTCAAAGGGTTCATGGCTTAGCTTTAAACCATGCATTTTCAAAAGGTTCTTGGTTATCCTTAAACCTTGCAATTCTAAAGGTTCATGGGTTAGCCTTCAACCGTGCATTTTCAAAAGGTTCTTGGTTATCCTTAAACCTTGCAATTTCAAAGGGTTAATGGGTCAGCCTTAAACCATGTATTTTCAAAAGGTTTTTGGTTATCCTTAAACCTTGCAATTTCAAAGGGTTCATGAGTCAACCTTAAACCATGCATTTTTAAAAGGTTCTTGGTTATCCTTAAACCTTGCAATTCTAAAGGTTCATGGGTTAGCCTTGAACCATGCATTTTCAAAAGGTTCTTGGTTATCCTTAAACCTTGCAATTTCAAAGGGTTAATGGGTCAGCCTTAAACCATGCATTTTCAAAAGGTTTTTGGTTATCCTTAAACCTTGCAATTTCAAAGGGTTCATGAGTCAACCTTAAACCATGCATTTTTAAAAGGTTTTTGGTTATCCTTAAACCTTGCAATTCTAAAGGTTCATGGGTTAGCCTTGAACCGTGCATTTTCAAAAGGTTCTTGGTTATCCTTAAACCTTGCAATTTCAAAGGGTTCATGGGTCAGCCTTAAACCATGCATTTTCAAAAGGTTCTTGGTTATCCTTAAACTTTGCAATTTCAAAGGATTCATGGGTCAGCCTTAAACCATGCATTTTCAAAAGGTTCTTTGTTATCCTTAAACCTTACAATTTCAAAGGGTTCATGGGTCAGCCTTAAACCATGCATTTTCAAAAGGTTCTTGGTTATCCTTAAACCTTGCAATTCTAAGGGTTCATGGGTTAGCCTTAAACCATGCATTTTCAAAAGGTTCTTGGTTATCCTTAAACCATGCAATTCTAAAGGGTTCTTGGATTAGCCTTAAACCATGCACTTTTAAGAGGTTATTGGTTACCTTAAACCATGCAATTCCAAAGGGTTCATGGGTTAGCCTTAAACCATGTGTTTTAAAGATGCAATTCTAAAGTGTTCATGGATCGGCCTTAAACCATGCACTTTCAAGAGGTTCTTGGTTATCCTTAAACCATACAATTCCAAAAGGTTCATGGGTTAGCCTCAAACCATGCATTTTCAAGACACAATTTCAAAGGGTTCATGGGTTAGCCTTAAATCATGCATTTCAAGAGGTTCTTGGTCATCCTAAAACCATATAATTTACACAGTTAGTGGGATTGCCTTAAACCACACGGTTAGTGGGATTGCCTTAAACCAGAAGGTTAGTGGGACCGCCTTAAACCATAGGGTTAGTGGGACTGCTTTAAACCACACGGTTAATGGGATTGCCTTAAACCACACGGTTAGTGGGATTGCCTTAAACCACAAGGTTAGTGGGATTGCCTTAAATCACAAGGTTAGTGGGACTGCCTTAAACCATAGGGTTAGTGGGACTGCCTTAAACCACAAGGTTAGTGGAACTGCCTTAAACCACACGGTTAGTGGGATTGCCTTAAACCACAAGGTTCGTGGGACTGCCTTAAACCACATGGTTAGTGGGATTGCCTTAAATCACAAGGTTCGTGGGACTGCCTTAAACCACAAGGTTTGTGGGTATATCCTTAAACCACACTTTTCAAAGTATTCATAGGTACATCCCTAAACCACGCTCTTTACATTAAGCTCACTTGCATTTTCATTTTACTATTAAAAAAAAACAAAAACAAAAATTAGGTGTCACCATATCTTTGAAAGAAACCTCTTTGAGCTTCCTTCCAAAGAGGGGCAGCTGTTGACACCTAAATTTTTGCCCAAAAATATTTCATGTCAAATTCCTGCATATAGATTATCTAGGTGTTTAATATAGTGTTTTAAATGAAAGATGTTTTTCCTATTAAAAAAATAATAATAGTAATAATTTTTTTTTTTTTTAAAAAAAAGAAGAAATTGAAAAAAAAAATGAGCAAGTTGGGGCCAATAATCTAAATGTGACTAGCCAAGCCCAGGAGGTTAGATTGGAATTCAAATGACAAGTTGAGGCCAAAATGCAATTTCCAAAAGTTGAGGGACCAATTCGCAAATTTTGCAAAATTTACGCCCGAGCCCTTAAATCATCATCTTGGTCACCAATTAAGTTGAAATTGAATTTGGGCCAAGTCGAATCAATCAAATCGAGCCAAAAAGACCACATTTGTATTGAATTGGGTATTTTCGGATAAGAAAATAGCCAACTTTTAGGGACTTTTTTGCAAAATTGGGTGGGCACAATTGCGAAATATGGTCGAGATCTTAAACTACTATACATGAACTTGCTAATTGATTAAAAAAGGCAGCCAAAGTGATGGATTAAAGCACCCAAACCGACTGCCGAATCTCAGTCCACGATTAAGTCTTAATTCGGAGCTGCTAAGTAGCCATATTGGTGGCCCCACCATATCCCACTCAGCCACCCTTTAGGTTGATCTTTGCACATGATGGAAGACCGTATATAGTAGTACAAGTGGACGAAAATTCGCCAGGGATAAGCTACTGAAAGCACGGGAAAATCGCAGCAAAGTCTACACATTCAACAGCTGCAAAATTAAAAAAATTGGCTAAATCAAAGAGTGGGTGAAGTAGCCCTGTTGACAGGCTTGGTAGGTGGACAAAAGGCTGACCAAAAATCCTCTAATTCAGGGGATAAGATCTACGAAAGGAGCTCTTTCGGAGGGATGAGAGAGAGGAGACAAGAGGGAGAGGAGAGAGCTCGGAATCGTCCCCTAAAGAGGCCCTCGAAGCAAATCTAGAAAAGTAAACCCAGAAATTCCAGATCAACCTTCTGAGAGAAAAGTGAGATATTCACAACCCTTCGGCCAAAATTAGCCAAAACCTTCAACTAGAGAGTGAAACTTCACTCAAATATCTTTCCATCCATAGGTCGTACGTCCCAAATGGAGATCAGGAAGGCCTCCTAAAGCCCCCCGAAAAACACCCTCTAGGCGAGCCTGGAAACACTGAAAATTTTTCTAAGTGTTGAGCGCAGTTGGTCACGAGTGGAGATTAAAGGCTACAAACATGGCTCGAGGAGGCTATTGGGGCTAGTTTAATGCACACCACGCGTTCGACAAAATGCCCAAACTAAGCTTCGATCTTGAAATGATCGATTTGAGCTTGATTATTGTGATATTTATGTGCTATGTTACTCCATGTTAGCATAAATCTGTTTAAGGAATTATTATTAATTTTAAAAAAAATAAATAAATAAAAGAGAAAAATTTCAAAATTTCAAAATATCAAAAAAATGTTAGATAGCATCAAATTAGGATAGAAATGACATATATGAAATTTTCCTAATTTTAAAAGGTCATTTTCCTAATTTAATGCTATTTTGGTATTTTATAACCATTTTTGTAAATAATCCATTTTGCGTAGATTAAAACTATTTAAAGTAATTTCATGCATATTTGAATTCTCATTTTGCTCATGGGAGTCATTTCCCGGGGCGTGATAACAAGGCCATGTAATATTATTTGCCTGACTTGTATCGGGTTTACTTTTTCCACGTTTATTTTCAAGTCATTTCAATTTCTTGGATATTTACTTACGCGCCACTTTTCATTAATTTGAGTGTGAATTTCTCTTCTAAATTATGTTAGGATTAGTCTAGATATTAAAAAAAAAAAAAACTACAAAAACATTTGCATGGACACTTAGTGGTTTCATAAAAATTATAATTAGTAATCAAGATTGTGTGGCCATTTAGATAAACAACTTTCCAAGTTAGTGGTACCGCAATGACGCTAATAGAAACATTGGCATAAATAAGTCCCCGTTCCTAGAAATCTCTGGTTGCGTAGGAATCGAGACAACACTCCCGTGTCTTGATTGGTTTCTCGCCGACCCCAATAGGCTAGTGGCGACTCCTAGAATTACATAGATTGTTAAGAACTAAAATTCAAAATCCAATGTCGCGCGAGATATGGGTTTGGGAGAGCTCGCGCCTAATTTAGGGCCATTGGTCCGCCTCTTTAGGCAAATACCCCTAAACGTTCTTCCTTTCTCTCTGACGGAAAAAAAGAGGTCGTAACACCCTTGCAGATTAGCACGGCCGAGTAGTCGATTTCTAGTCGAATTTTCATGTCTATTGCGTTTAGATTCCTTAACGGCTTGACTCGATAGACTAGTTATCCCGTGAGTGATCAGCTCAGGGAAAAGAACTATAGGCACGTCGATGGAAAGCCCAAGTTATTTAATTGAAAATAGATTCTAAAAATCAGGATGTCACAACTCTTCCCCTCTTATAAAAATTTCGTCCTTGAAATTTAAACTATTACAAATCTTTAAACAAAAAGGTGAGGGTATTGTCGTCTCATCAAGTCTTCACTTTCCCAGATTGCTCATTGTGTCCCGTGGTGTTGCCAAACCACTTTATCCAACGAGATTGTCTTGGTGCATAGAATCTACTCCTTCCAATCTAAAATTTGAATTGGTCTTTCCAAGTATGACACTCTGCCATCCACGTCCAATTCTTCAAAGTTCAGCACGTGGGTCAGGTCAGACTTTCTTAACATCGACATGTAGAATATGCCATGCACTTGCGCCAACCTTGGCGTCAATGCAAGACGATACGCTAGAGTCCCTATCCTTTCCAAAATCTCAAAGGGACCTACGTATCTCGGACTCAGCTTCCCCCTTTTGCCAAAGCGTGAAGTACCCCTCATCGGTGACACCTTCAGAAAGACGTGCTCACCAACTTGGAATTTCAAAGGTCTTCGATGCTTGTTAGCATAGCTTTTCTGGCCACTCTGAGCGGTCTTTAATTTGTCTCTGATAACGGCAATTGCATTCACTGATTGCTGAACCAACTCTGGGCTTGTTATCTTTCATTCTCCGACCTCATCCCAACAAACTGGCATTCTGCACGCTCTGCCATACAACGCTTCAAAATTAGCCATTTGAATGCTGTGCTGGTAGCTATTAGTACAAGCGAACTCAACAAGATGAAGCTATTCCTCTCAGCTTCCCTTGAAATCCAACACGCAAGCTTGCAGCATGTCTTCAAGGGTTTGAATCGTCCTCTCAGACTAGCCATCTATTTGAGGATGATAGGCTGTACTATACTGCAGCTTTGTTCCCAAAGTAGTCTTCAAGCTCTTCTAGAAGGTTGTCGTAAACCTCGGGTCTCGATCCGATGTAATCGTCATTGAAACCCCATGTAGAAGAACAATCTGACATATGTACAATTCGGCATATCTGTCCAAAGCAAGGTCTTTTCGTACGGCGATGAAATGAGCCGACTTCGTTAATCTATTGACCACTACCCAAATGGAATCATTACCCCTCTGACTCCTTGGTAAGCCCGTCACAAAATCCATTGTGATGTGTTCGCATTTCCACTCGAGAATCTCGAGAGGTTGCAGAAGTCCTCCCGACTTACCATGCAGTGCCTTCACTTGCTGACATGTTAGACACTTAGTGACATGCTTGGCGATATCTACTTTCATACCGGACCACCAATGATGTTGACGCAGATTCTAGTACATCTTCGTACTGTCAGGGTGAATGATGTAATTGCTACGATGAGCTTCTGACAAAATCTCCTCCTCAAGCTCTGCATCGTCAGGTACACACAGTCGTCCTCAAAACCTTAGTGTTCGTCTTCAGAAATCTGAAAATCAGCTTTTCTCTTTTCAGTATCCTCTTGCAAGATCTTCTAAATCTCTAAATATGTCATTTGCAACGTTCTGATTCTAATCTGCACTTCCGATTCAATTCTAAGGGTGACCATAAGATTTGAAAGGTGGCCTACCTCAAATTTGAAATCCGAATCTCGAACTCCCTCTAGTAATATCCATTCTTTGATCACCATCTGTGCAATTGAAGATTTTCGACTTAGCGCATCTGAGACCTTGTTAGCCTTTCCAGGGTGATACAAAATATCACAATCATAGTCCTTCAGAAGTTCCATCTAACGACGTTGTTTTATATTCAACTCTTTTTGAGAGAATAGATACTTGAGGCTTTGATGGTCAGTGAAGATCTGGAATCTTTCTCAGCACAAGTAATGTCTCCAAATCTTCAGAGTGAAAATAATCGCTATGAGTTCTAAGTCATGCGTATGCAACAACTCTACCATGCTGCATTAACACGCAACCCAATCCTCTAAACGACGCATCGCTATAGATCTCGTATCATCAAGGACCATATGGTATGGTCAGCACGGGTGCGGTAGCTAGCTTCTAGTTAAGCTCTTAGAAACTGCACTAGCACTTGTCCGTCCACACAAACTTTTCTTCCTTCTTCAGTAGTCGAGTCAAAGGCGAGGTTATTACTAAAAATCCTTCCACGAACCTTCTGTAGTACCCTGTCAAACCCAAGAAACTTCTAATCTCTGTTACTATCACTGGTCTTGGCCAGTTGATCACTGTTTCAATCTTAGTCGGGTCCATGGAGATTCCTTTGTTAGAGAAAACTCCGTTATTGTTTTGAAGTTGACAAAATATTTTCAAATTTATATCTAAAGATCTCAAGACTTTATTGTCAAAGTCTAAAGACCGACAGACCGCCAGATTTTAGTCTTAAAGTCTATCCTCACTGACAGTTCCAGACTAAAGTATGAAGACTTATCCAGATGCAGGATTATCTTCAAGGTTTCGATTCAAATGGTTATTGGAAGACCTTATAGCTGGATTTCAAATCTAGTCGATTGATTATCCTTATTGGAAATTACTCCGATATGAAGATCTTTGAAAGGCGAACAAACTTGGAAGGTTCTACTTATGGAAACTCAAGATCCTGATTTGTATGGGCAAACAGGATTGACGAGCTTTCATCACAAATCATCTAACAACTCGAGATCACTTTAATTGATTCTGTCCAATGGGTAGATTGGAAGAATTTCTTTGGAAAGTGCCAACAGTCGAGAATGCATGAAGGAGTATTTAAGGATTGACTCTTCAGTTGTTTGAGGGAGTGCTTGAAAGAAGAATTTCAAAGTCTAAAGCTTTCTAGTCTCTAGCTTTTTCATCATCAAGCTAAACATTGTATAAAAAAGACAGAAACTCTCAATGAGACTACGTGAGAGTTCGGTAGAGTCTCGTCACTATGATAGTCAAGATCACAAGCTGTAACATCTCTTTTAATTCACAGTGGAATCCAGCCAACAGGCTGTCAGCGAGGAGAATGGATGTAGGCTTGACCTAAGCCGAACCACTATAAAGCCTGTGTTCATATTCTCTTTTCCCTGATCTCTTTACTTTTATTTATTGATTGTTTATTTGATCAAAGTTGAAATACATTTAATGTTTATCATCTTTTAAAAGGAAAATTACTTTCATCAAGTCTTGCGAAAATTTTTATTCACACCTATTCACCCCCCTCTAGGTGTATTCACTAGCCCTATCATCCTTCACCTAAAATCACGTGACCTAGGAAAGCAACACGAGTTAACCAAAACTCGCACTTGCTAAACTTAGCATACAATTCATGATTTCTTAGAGTTTGAAGCACCATCCTTAACTGTCTTTCGTGCTCCTCAGGACTTCTCGAGTATCCAGAATATCGTCGATGAAAATGATCACGAACTGATCCAAATACTCCTTGAACACCCGGTTCATCAAATCCATAAAAACAGCTAGGGCGTTCGTCAAACCAAACAGCATTACTATAAACTCATAATGGTTGTATCGAGTGCGAAATGCTATCTTCGGTATGTCCTGTTTTATTCTCAGCTGATGGTACCCTATCCCTAAGGTGATACACTAGGGCGTATGAATCCCTTATCCAATAACTCTTGCATCTACACCTTCAGTTCTTTCAATTTTGACAACGTCATCTGGTAAGGAGCCTTAGAAATTGGCTCCGTCCCAGGGGCCAACTCAATCATGAACTCAATCTCCCTTTCTGATGGCAAACCTAGTAATTCCTTTGGAAACACGTCTGAAAACTCCTGAACCACTATAATATCCTCAATCTTCAGCTCCTCAACTGTCGTAACCACGACAGTCACCAAGTAACCTAAACAACCCTGTCTATCAAACGGGTTGCCTTAAGCGACGAGATCAAGGTAATCGAGGGTCCTCCTCAACTCCCAATGAACTCGAAACTTTCATCCGCTAACGGGTTAAACTGAATCGCTTTACGATAGTAGTCCATCTTAGCTCGTTGTTTGGTGAGCCAGTCCATGCCAATTATCACATCGAAATCATACATGGCTAGGACTCTCAAATCTATCTTCCCCTCTTGCTCACCAATCACTAACTTGCAACCAAGACAACCCCGGTAGCTAACACCTTATCCTTTAACGGTGTAGATATACTAACCATTGACTCCAACAACTCAAGACTCAATCCTACCAACTTAACAAATTGCTCAACTATAAACGAATGAGTGGCGCCAGGGTCAAATAAAGCATAAGCAACATAGTCATTCAGCGAATCCATACCTATGATCACATCAGGCGAGTCATTTACCTGTCCTCTAGTGATGGCATACACTCTTCCTTGCGCTAAAGGTCTGTCCAGTCCACCTTGATGTGTGTTCTGTGGTGCAAACCCTCTATTCTAACCCATTGGATGCAGCGGTGGCAACTGCTGTAGTCCCCTCGACTTTCTAGGACAATCTCTGGCCTGGTGACCCTATTGGCCACACTCAAAGCAAACACCCATCCTAAAATGGCACGAGGCTGATCCATGTCACCTTCCACAGAAACGACACATGCCATTGAAGCTTGGTGCTGACTTACCTATCCCACCTTTCTTGTTGGGTAGAATAGGATACCTTCCTCCGGTCATAGGCTTCTTCACAAACCGGTTTTTATCCTTGTTCGAACCAAACCTCAATCCAGATGAGGTAACTTGCTCACTCAGATTTCTCTCTATTAGCTGGGCACAACCATAAACCTCGTTATAATCCTTGAGATCAAATGGCACAAGTGGATTCTTCAACTCTGGTCGGAGGCCGTTCCTAAACCACCTAGCTCTGTCTTCAGGATCTTCTACCAGCTTCGGGGCATACTTCGACAACTTAGCAAATTTAGCCTCGTTCTAATCCACTGTAAGCATCCCTTGACGAATGCGATGGAATTCCTCCATCTTCTGCTCCCTAGCACTGCCAGAAAAGTACTTGCCATTAAAGGCTCTGAGGAAGGCGTTCCACACCAGAACCATGCTTTCTGGGAATACCACGCCTCTGGTGGCCCTCCATTAGGTATTTGCGTTTCCCTACAACTGGTATATTGCAAGGACAACTTTCTCTTGCTCAGTGCACGTCAGCAGTGCAAAGGTCTTCTTTAAGTCTTCGACCCAGAGTGTTGCAGCTTCGAGATCTCCTACTCCAGTGAACCTCGGTGGGTTCAACTTCAGAAACTCCTTGACCAGTTTGTGCATTGGCCTCTCAATGTCCACATTCCCAGGTGGAACCTCGGTAGGTGCAGCAGCGGCTAAGGCATCAGCAACGGTAGCGACGGCAGCAGTAGCAGCAGCTATAGCGGCGACAGTAGTGGCGGCGGCTTGATTTTGGGCCTGGTTATCACGCCCCGATCCTCAAACGTGTGCCCATCCCTCACATGGTCGATTAATAGCGACATCCCAGAACGCATCTGTGGCATCCTAGAATTCCTTGCCAATCTTTAGGGGTGCTTTAATTCATGTCTTGCATTAAGACTTTGGCCAAGCTTTTGGTGAATAATTTATTTGTGGATTATGGATTGGAATTTATTAAGTTGGGTCACAAAGTTTTGTGAATTATAAATTCCAATTAGGTGTTTATATAATTAAGGATTAGGTGAATTAATAGGATGAGGATGGGCTAGACAATGAAAAGCCCAAACCTGCCCATGACCTCACCCCATTCTCAGCCGGCCCACGAAGCCCAAGAAGAGGAGCTGCCGTCGACCCATGGCTGGCCCAAGCCCAGCCGGATGAACCCATCATGTGCATGAGAAGATTGACAAGTGTTAATCCCCCTAAGTCCAAGTGTCATGCATGCAATCAAATGATTGCTCATCATTGAGGGGAAGAAACTAAGAGAGCCGGTTTGATGATGAAGGGGGGTGTCAACCGAGAAGGAGAGAGAGAGAGAGAGAGAGAGAGGGTTACCGAGAGAAAGAGAGGAGAGAAAGGGAAGAAAGAAAGGAAGAAAGGAAGAAAGGAAGAAGAGAGGAAAGGAGGAGAGCTGTCCGTCGACCGTCTGCCGTGCATCCGTCGTTCGCCGCCGTTTCCAGTCGTCGTGTGCTTGCTGTTTGCTCGGTCTAGAGGCAAGTTGGGATCCTTAATCTACTCTTGCATGTTGTGCCTAGAATGTATGAGTGAGTGATGATAAATTTCGGATTGTTTAGGGTGTGAAAAACGGAGGTTTTAAGAGTGATATTCCAAAACTAGTAAATTGTTCTTGAGATAACAGCTTGACCTTGAGTGTTTTAGTGGCTTGCATGTGATGTTCGAGTTGGATTTTGGCTTTGACTTCTAAATGAAAGTTGTTAAGGACTTCTTGGAGTATAAAATACTCAAATTTGGGACAAAAAAAAAACAACTATAAGTGTGTGAAATCTTTATTCTTCGGAGAGATTGGATCTGGAGATTTCGGTAACTACCTTTGATGAATGCATGGATTGTAAGGCTATCTTTTTGTTGAACTTTCACTTCGATTTCTTAACAAAAGGTGTAAAGGACATCCTGAGGTTTAACATATCAAAAATTTAGAGAAAACTAACAAGAATAGATAGGAGAAATCGTGGTTTTTGGAAGTAGCCGGATCTGGAAATTTCGATATTGAAACAGAAGCTTTAACCGCCTATATTTAATCACCTAGAACGAACTTGACTTTGATTTCTTCATGAAAAACATACCTTAGGATCTTGACTACAACATAGTCGAATTTCATAAATTTTTAAGGTCTTTTGGGTATTTAATCGGAAATGTTTCTAAAACCGTGTAATCTGATATATTCGGACTTGGTCAGTTGCAATGTATGGACTATATCGTTTTGCATGAGGTTCTTTTGGCAATAAGTTCTCCATAAAAAATCTCTCTTTATGTCTTCACTACAACATATTTAAATTTCGTAATTTTTGAAGTTCATTTGCCTATTTAACCAAAAACATTTCAAAATCTGTGCAAGCTGAATTGTTAGAATAGTAGTGCTGTGATGCAATGGTCTATACCGAATTGTATGAGGGTCTTTTCTTGTAGCATCCTTCATGAAATATCTGCCTTTATGTCTTGACTATCACATGTTTGAATTTCATAATTTTTTAAAGTCATTTAGGCATTTAAATAAAAAAATTTCAAAATCTGTGCAAGCTGGATTGTGCGAATTTCAAAGGCTGGATGCATGACTATTCTGTTTTGGATGAGCCCCATGAATTGTATTGTTTTAAGTGAATGAATCTTGCTGCACATGTGATGATTCTTGGCATTACATATAGAATCAAAGGTTGAAATTGACTTTGTTGCCATCACATCATGTGCCATGTTGATTTTGAGACATAAAAATTGTGAATATGAATTATGATGAATGAGAAGACTATTGGAGGAGAGTCGACAATGCCCTAGGAGTTTCAGGATGCCCGGGATGGGGGGTGCCGGATGCCCGGTTGTATTACGATACATGCCCGGATGTCCTCGGGAGTTTTGAGATGCCCGGAATGGTTGGGTGCCGGAAGCCTTGGAGGTTTGTGCCCGGGGATGCCTCGTGATGCCAGTTGGGATACGAGATGCCCGGAATGTGGGGGTGCCGGATGCTCGGTGGTGTGTGCCGGAGGTTTCTCGCGATGCCAGGTTGGGGTGCGAGTGATAAAATGTGGGATGCAATTACTGATCCCGGAAAAGAAAGATGTGGTGATCAAACTGAAGGATAAAAAGTGGAAAATTGAATCATGCATGGTATGGAGACATGTATGCATGGCTGTATGATATGATGTGTATGAGTGCATGGTTGTATATGCACCTATGGCATGATGGTATATGTGTGAATGCTTGATGGTGAGTACATGGTTGTAAGTGTACATGAGGCATGGTATATGTATTAATGCTTGGTGTTGAGTGCATGATGATGTATGCACATATGGCATGATGACATATGCATGGCTGCAAGGTAAGTTATGCTTAAATGCATGAAAGATATGTACTTTGCTATGATGTTATGATTATATTGTGTGATGCATTGAGTAGTTAAGGGATCTTTTACCTGCTGAGTGGCTATACTCACCCCTTCAGGGACCAACATTTCAGATTAGGAAGATGCCGCTCCCCCCGGTCACACAGGGCACTTTTTACGGCCTTCCATCTAATGTGGAGGTCGATTGTATGGAGCTCGATAGTGTTACCATCCCTGGTCTGACATTCATATGGGTACGGGTGCTAGTGATGTACGATGTGGGCTTGGTTGGGGGTCCGGTCATCCAGGATTTCTTGTTGGTCCACGTCCACCGAGATGGAGTGATGCGGGGGATGTTGCCGCCACCACCGCCCGATGCGCCAGGATGGGTGTGATGGCCCGCACGAGGAGTGAGAGCTGATGTTTTTTTAGAGTAGCCGACGCTTATAGATGGAGGATGACACGTGATCGATATAGGGGTCAATATCTCTTTTGGGTTGTGGCCAAGTATAGTTGAAAAATCTTGGCTTTTCTTTTTGGTTGTATCGACCCGAGAAATCCATCATGAAAATATAAATAAAAGTGGCTTGGCCTTATCTTTTCTTATGGTGCGTAGTTGGTGTGCATTGCATTATGGTTATTGGAGGGAGAAATGGTGATACTCGTTTATGCTTCCGCTAATAAGTTGCGCTGGGACCGTTTTCAAAAAAAAAAAAAAAAAATGCCTAAGGACCTCGGTCCTTCTTCAAACCCCTTTATATAAAAGATAAGTAACGGATATCTTAGTGAGATAAAGTGATTGGCAGGCTATGGCGAACTCAGGTGTTCAGGGGTGCCACAGCATCACTGACCCTTTTCATTTTATTATGCATGCGGAAGCATATAATAAATTTCCAGACAATAAAATAATGGGATAGAAAAGTAGGGCCATATTTTTCACAACTGAAAACCACAACCACACTTTTACATAAAGCAAACTATATAGTTAGAGGTGTTAAAATGGGTCTTAAACCCATATATGACCCATTTAAATCATAAATGGGTCATATATGGGTCACTTGTTTTTAGATAATAGTAGTTAAATAGGTTTCATAACTAAAGACTTAAGATATGTAGGTCTAAAATGAGTCTTAAGTGGGTCTTAAATGGGTTGGATTAAGAACCCATTTTTAACCAAAACCTTATAATTTCTTTCTTTTCTCTTTAACTTTCCAAAAAATATTTTTTTTATAAAAATCGAAATTATAATTTTTTTTCTTTCCTTTTTTTTTTCTTTCTCCTTCCTCCTTCCGGTCGCTGGCACAGCGATGGATGGCGACCGGCCAGGCGAGCCTCGAGCTCGCCGGCATCGGGCGAGCTCGAGCTTGCCGGATCGGCAAGGCGGAGGCCTCGTCGACGCCGGTGAGGCTCGAGCCTTGCCGATCTAGCGAGACTCGAACTCGCCCGGTGAGGCTCGAGCCTCGCTTGTGGCCGATCGCCGGCTGCCAGCCAAAGAAGAAGAAGAAGAAAAAAGAAAAATGAAAAAGAAAAATGAAAATTATATCTAAAAAATAAAAATATTTTTTTAAAAAATAAAAATAATTAAAATTCAATTTTTAAAAATAATTATTTTAAAAATTATAAAAATTATCCATTAAATTTATGTTGTATAAAACTATTTTAGCAATACTATTTTTTAAAAACTAATATATATAATAAGCTTTATTAAATTTAGTTAAACGGGTCGGGTATGGGTTGGGTATGGGTCGGGTCGGGTATGGGTCTAAAATTTTGTACTGTAATAAATGGGTCATAAACGGGTTAAATGGGTCGATTTGGGTCAGACCATTTATGACCCGACCCAAACCCAACCCGACCCACCCGTTTAGCAGGTCTATATATAGTATATAATACAATATTATTCACATGTATGATCTACTATACACCTATCAAAACTCGGAGTTTGTAAAACAGGATGGGGTCTCAGTCCTCATCCAGGTCGTACTCAGGATCCTCCTCTTCTTCTTCTTCCTCTTCTTCTTCAGGGTCTTCAAGCTCCTCATCTTCCTGCTCCTCCTCTGGCTCGTCCACCGGTTCGTCCCTAGGCTCCTCCTCCATAGGCTCACCCTCCTACCACTTCTCCTACTCTACGATATCCCCTTCTTCTCCATTCCAGTTGTCGTCATCGACTGAGTAAATGGGAGTACGAGCTTCATCCTCTTCCTGAGGATTATTAGATCCACTACCGACCCGTCCTGAGGATCAGCCGTCCCTTCTCCGAACGCCTCCTCCAACACATACCTAGGTACATCACTCTCTAGGATAGGACCTTCTCTTCGCCCATCGAAGTAGTGATGGTACCATGATCGGAACTCATAAGGCCTCAGGACATCCTGACCCACGTCAACCCAGACAATCGACCCCACTAAAATGTATTCCAGTCCTTTCGGGTGAGGGTGTATGTGGTAGTGGTATGCTATTTCTGTGGCTTCTTTTCGAATGCCGAAGTGCATAAGAGGACAAGGAGGTGGAGATACTACCATCTAGGGGCCTAAAATGTTGTCCCACAATGAGATAAGACTACGTCTCAGCGAGTTCTACCCTCCTAAAACTCGATTAGTAAACCAATACACTATGGGCTGCCTAAGCACACACAGGTCAGAGGACTTACCTTGGCCTCAGATCCCACCTGCAAGTCAGTACAATTCATAATAGGCACCCAATTATTCAACACAGATCGAACTATCGATCAATCGACCTAGTCGATTACATGTCAATCAGACCATTCATCGATCATTTCAATCAGTACCATATATTCCCCACGATGGAATATCTAGTCGTCGAGCCCACGTGCATTCTCCAAGATGACATACCAAGTCTGCAAGCCCACGTGCATTCTCCAAGACGACGTACCTACTCATTGAACCCACGTACATTTTCCAAGGAGGGATATCTAGTCATCGAGCCCACGTGCATTCTCCAAGATAACATACCGAGTCTCCAAACTCACGTGCCTTCTCTGAGATGACATACTTAATCAACAAGCCCACGTGCATTCTCCCAGGTGATACACCAACTCACCGAGCCCAAGTGCCTTCTCCAAGGTGATATATATCCTATCATTAATCCAATGTAACACAACGCCTTTCTCCGAGATGACGTATTTAGCCATCGAGCCGGTGTAATACAATACATAATCAATCCCATTTCCACAAATTCCACTATTCTCCGTGGTTCACCAATCTATTTTTGATACTGACAACCGATACCCGATTGTTCCTCAATCAAATACCCAAAATCAATTCATTTAGGAACATATCCTAAAAATCCACAATTAAATCAATTCGCTACAAATCAAAGCTCAAATAAATAAATGGACTGCACCATGACAATTAGCATAAAATTCCAGTCATCGACCATCCCGGTTGAATTTTCAGAAAATAATTAATTAATCAATTACAAAAATTAATTATTAAATACTAATAAATCCAATTTAGGTCCGTATTGCCTAATTGGAAGCCGACACGGAACGGGAAAAATCCCAGAGTTCGTTCAATAAATAATAGAACCTTCCTACTTGCTAATGACTATGTCTAACCACCTAACATGCATTAGTATGTCACTAATTTAATTAATCTAAACTAATCTAACCCATTAAGCATGCTTAATTAACACTAATCAACCCTTAAGCATCATTAGCAAACTAAGCGAGATTTAGTGAGTTAAACTCACCCATTTAACAATCCATTTGGATCGAAATGTCGGGAACATCACGAGGGTCGCTTTTCTCCAAAGTGGGCCAAGCAACCAAGGCTCGAAAACAACTCAAAACAGGCTTCAAAGTCGCTAGAAACCCACAAAAATTCCTGATCTATTCTTGTTGAAATAGAAGCCAAACAACTTGGTTTAAAGCGGGAATTGACCAAGAAAGAGGAAATAGGCCAAATCGAGCCTTGACTGAGGTCTACCAATGAAGGAATGGCGAAGGACAGCCGTGGCTGAGCTCGGCCAGGGGCTAGATGCACGGCAAAGGTGGCTGGACAATGTGAGGGAGGCGGACATGCGCGGCTAGGCAGCGAGCGAGCGGTGTTTGCAAGCGGCAACGGCGAGGCTTG
This sequence comes from Eucalyptus sideroxylon x Eucalyptus melliodora, assembly GCA_016097485.1. Lineage (NCBI taxonomy): Eukaryota > Viridiplantae > Streptophyta > Magnoliopsida > Myrtales > Myrtaceae > Eucalyptus > Eucalyptus sideroxylon x Eucalyptus melliodora. Next base: position 305,268 of record CM027827.1, read on the forward strand.
TGACGGCGATCTAGGCAGTCCGGTGGCTTGCTGGTCTTCCTTAGGTTGCTGTGCTCATCGAAATGGAGGGGAGAGGGGCTTGGATGGCAGCTTTGTGAGGAGAAAAAGGGATAAGGGAAGAGATAAGAGAGAGGGTGGGCCACCATGGCCAATATTTCCACAAAAATATCTCCCAACTCACCCTAAGCCATGCGCGTTTTTAGCTTGTCCGTGTTCCCAAGCCATCTTGACTTCATTCCATTTTCATCTCAACCTTTTTTTAATGCTGACAAAAAGGGGGAGAGATGCAAGATTTTAACAATTTGACTTTTAAATCGTGTGTTGGACTGTGTGATTACGGTTTGTTGGATTTTGTTGGATTGTTTTGATCTGTTTGACTTTGTTTTTGTGTATGGATTAGAACTGAACTAGACTTGGACTTGACTGCTTATATTAACTACTATTGATATCTTATGGATGGCTTTATCACATATTAGACTAACCTATTTTCTGTGGTTGCAGATTCTAGTGTTATTCATTTAGCCATTTATCTCTATGAGATATGCATATGTGTTTGAGAAATGTTTTGCAGGTCAAAGTCGTCCAAATCTGTAGGAAAGTTTTGTCACCATCAAAAAGGAGGAGATTGTTGGAGAAATCTTCTTGAAGTGTTTTGAAGCTAACAAAACGTTTCCATTAGTCTAGTCTGAAGGTTTGCAGACTCAGCTATTTAAAGTCTGAAGACCTCTGGATAGCCAGACTCAAGACTCAAAGTCTATCCTCATTGACAGTCTCTAATCCGTTGAAGAAAGGTTATCCAGAACTAGATGTTTCGTTAAGGATTCAACCTTATCAACCGGAGAAGATCTCGTGGCTGGAAATGACATAACGGAATCCTTTGATTGATCGAGATTGACTCGATGATTGAAGATTCGAAAATTGCCTAAATATTCTTGGAAGGTTCTACTTATGGAAACCGAGATCCTGATTGTATGGGCGAATAGGATTGATGGGCTATCGACACGTTCCTTTAATAGCTCGAATAATCTTCCTAATTGATTCCGTCCAACGGGTAGATTGGAGGAATTCCTTTGGTAAGTGCCAACGGGTATGATGGCATAAAGGAGTATATAAGGAAGACGTTCTAAGTTGGTCAAGGTGTGCGCGATAAAAGAATTTCAAAGTCTGAAGCTCCTTGTTGTTTAAACAATTCCTTTGAGCGAAACCTTGTATACAAAAGAGAGTTTATATTTGTGAGTAACCTTGAGGAGGTGTGGTAGAACATCTTCCGTGGAATCAAGGAAAAGCTGTGCTGTAACTACTCTTTTGTTCATAGTGAAATCCAGCCGGTGGGCTGTCAGTGCGGAAGAGTGGACGTAGGCTTGGAATAAGCCGAACCACTACAAACCCTGTGTTCAATTTTCTCTTCCTTACTCTCTTTACCTTGATCGTACTTCATTTTTGTTAATCAATAGTGAACTTCCTTTCTATCGTTTGCCAAGAATTGCTTCCGTATTTCGATAAATTGTTTGTGCACCTATTCACCCCCCTCTAGGTGCTTATACTAGCTATCTCAATTGGTATCAAAGCTCGTGTACTCACTTTGTTTGAAGTGTTTTACTTCAGAGTAAAAGATCCATGGCTAGTATGTTGGCTCCAGGGCTGGTAGAAGGGCAAAGCAACACCGAACTACCTTACTTTGATGGAAAGGACTACAACATATGGAAGAACAAGATGAAGGCGTTCTTAAGATCAAAGGATCCTCTGGAATGGGACGTTGTAGAAAAAGGAATCGTTCCTAAAGCTACATCTGTCTTAGAAAGAGGAAAGGAAACTGTTGAGTCCAGCGAAATGAGTCAGGAAGAGATAATCAAGAGACAAGCTCTTGATGCAAAAGCAATTTATTCTTTATATTGTGCTTTATCACCTACTGAATATAATAGAATATCTTCTTGTGATACAGCCAAAGAAGTCTGGGATAGATTACACATTACCTATGAAGGAACCGATCGAGTGAAAGAGACTAGAATCAACATTCTTCTCGGTCAATACGAAGCCTTCAGAATGAAACCAGGAGAATCTATAACTGACATTTTTAGTCATTTTACAGAAATCGTGAATGGTCTTGAAAATCAAGGTCAACCAATTTCTGATCCCATGAAAGTGAACAAGCTACTGCGTGGACTCTCCAAGGATTGGAATCATATAAAGACCTCAATGAGAGAGACCCAAAGAATCATGCCACTGTCTGTCGATGAGTTGGTTGGAACCCTTCAGTCTTATGAAGTGGAACGAATCAATGAAGACGAAGATCCTAAAGGTAAGATTGCATTAAAATCTAATGATGATTCTGATGTAACAGATTCCGAAGACGACATGGATGATGAAGAACTTGCTCTCATGATAAAAAGATTCAGAAAGCTGAATAGAAAAGGAAGAATATTCAATTCAAGAAAACAAAGTTTTCAAAAGCAACAGACCAAGTCTGCTGAAGATGATGAATCAAACAAAGATGTAGTCTCGCTTTGAATGCAAGAAAAAGGGACACATCGGACCCAACTGTCCTCTTCGAGAAAGAAGAAAGGAAAAACTGAAAAGTACCGAAAAGCTCTCAAAGCTGAAATGCTGGAGTGATACGGAGTGCGAAGATAGTGATGATGATTATGCCAACATATGTCTAATGGCACAATCGGACTCGAATCAAACTCCGAGAATGATTCGATTCGGAAAGTGAATTTGAGGTAAGTAATTTCAAAATCCCTAATAAAGTTTCAAAATACATTGATGAATTATGTTTTAGTCTTAAGACTTCTCTTAAAAGAATTTCTGAACTCAAAAAGGAAAATTCTGTTTTAAAACAACAAGAGAATGTTTTGGAAGAAAAAGTGAAATACTTAGACCAGAACGTTTCTTCTCTCAGAGAAAGTAATGATAATCTTTTAAAAGAAAATGCATTTTTGAAAAATGATATTTCAAATATTTCCAAAAGATTTTCTCTAGGATCTGAAAAACTGGAGAAAATACTTTCTGTTCAAAGATCGTATTTCAATAAATCTGGTTTAGGAATGACTGCTGAAACCATTCATTTAATTGATTTTCCTAAAGTAAAAGAAAGAATTAAACAAAGACCCACAAGAAATGCTTACAAAAATCATTTTGAAATGAACTTTGTAAAACCAGTAGGTCGCAATGCTCTTAGATGTTCAAAATGCAATAGTGCAGATCACTTTGAAAAAGAATGTCCTAAGGTTTGGAGACTGTCAATAAAGTCTGGGCAAAAACCGTATATCAAACTAACTTGAAAGGACCCGAGAAAATATGGGTACCAAAGAAAGCTTGAGTTTCTTTTTAAATGCAGGTCACTATCAAGAAAAAGGTGAAATGGTATCTGGATAGTGGATGCTCGAGACACATGACAGGAGATTCAAATTGTTTCATAAAGCTTGCTCAAGTGAATGATGGAAAAGTCTCATTTGGAGGAAACAGCAAAGGAAAAATAGTAGGATTTGGAACTGTAAAGATTGGGAAGCTCACAATAAGCAATGTTTCTTTAGTTGAATGGCTCAATTACAATCTGCTCAGTGTTAGTCAGCTGTGTGATGCCGGTTTTAAAATCAACTTTCAAGAGGGTATTTGTTCAGGAACCAGTAAAGACTCTACTTAGTCATTCATGGGTCGAAGACATGGAAATATCTACCTCTTGGACGTGAAACCAGATGAATCGCAATGTCTAATCTCAATCCAAGACGAAGCGAGCTTATGGCACAAAAAGCTTGGGCATATCAACATAAAGCAGATAGCCAAAATCTCAGCAAAGAAGCTTGTTCGTGGTCTACCTAATTTATCATACCAAAAGTCTAATCTATGTACACCATGTATATTGGGAAAACAGGTAAGAAATTCCTTTAAACCAATAAATCAAGTTTCCACTAACCGTGTACTGCAGCTCTTGCATATGGATCTCTTCGGACCAACAAGAACGTAGAGCATTGGAGGTAAGAAATATTGCCTAGTAATTGTGGATGACTACTCACGATTTACTTGGGTATATTTCTTGGCAAGTAAGTCTGAAACCTTCTCTTACTTTGAGAAATTTGCTAAGAATGTTCAAAATGAAAAGGGGTATGTTATTTCAAGTATAAAAACAGACCATGGAGGTGAATTTGAAAATCAAGATTTTGCTAAATTTTGTGAAGAATCTGGTTTTCAGCACTTGTTCTCTTCTCCATATACTCCAGAGTAAAACGGAGTTGTGGAAAGGAAGAATAGATCGCTTCAAGAAATGGCTAGAACTCTCTTAATTGAAAGCAATATCTCTTTACGGTTTTGGGCTGAAGCAGTTTCAACATCATGTTATATCATCAATAGAGTTTTTCGATGGCCTATTCTAGAAAAAAAACCCCTATGAACTATTTAAAGAAAAGAAGCCCATTGTTTCATATTTTCATGTATTCGGATGTAAATGTTTCATATTGAAAAATGCAAATGATCGAGCTGGTAAGTTTGAAGAAAAGTCAGATGAAGGCATCTTCCTCGGATATTCAACCTCTAGCAAAGCGTACAGAGTCTACAACAAGAAGACTCAAACTGTGGAAGAATCAATGAATGTCAAATTCCAAGACTCTATTCAAAATGAATCTATTCAGACTCATCTTGAAGAGACTGAATCTGCTCCAGACTCTACAAAGTCTAAATCTCAAGAAGCATCTCAGACTTTGAAGGACTAGCAACAAGTGACTGTTGAAGATTCAAGTGAAGGAAGTGACCATCAATCTGACAAATTAACAAGCAACTGGAAACATAAGTCCAGTCATCCCAAAGATCTTATTATTGGCGACATCAATGAAGGAATCCGCACAAGATCCAAAAAGCGAGAAGAGTCTAGTGCTGTGGCACTTATTTCTGAAATAGAACCCAAGAGCATAGAAGAAGCTTTATCCAATGAAAGCTGGATTGAAGCAATGCAAGAAGAACTCAGACAATTCAGAATTAATGATGTTTGGGAGCTGACTCCTAAACCAAAAGGTAAAACAATTATTGGAGCTAAATGGGTTTTCAGGAACAAGATGGATGAGAAAGGAAAAGTCATAAGAAACAAGGCTAGACTCGTGGCCAAGGGATACACACAAGAAGAAGGGATCGACTATGACGAGACTTATGCACCGGTAGCAAGGTTAGAAGCAATTCGTTTATTACTTGCATTTGCTTGTCATAAAAATTTCAGGTTATTCCAAATGGACATCAAAAGTGCTTTCCTAAATGGATTCATCCATGAGGAAGTTTATGTGGAACAACCGCCAGGGTTTGAAGACCCAAAGAAACCGAGACTCGGTATTCGACTCAAAAAGGCCTTGTATGGCTTAAAGCAAGCACCTCGAGCTTGGTACAACAGATTAAGTTTTTAATTCGAAATAGATTTGTTAAAGGTAAAGTAGACACTACTCTTTTTATTAAAATAGAAAGCAAAAGTTTTCTACTTGTTCAAATATATGTCGATGATATTATCTTTGGATCCTCTAATGAAAATCTGTGCAATAAATTTTCTAAGACTATGCAGGATGAATTTGAAATGAGTATGATGGGTGAGTTAACCTTCTTTCTTGGACTTCAAATAAAACAACTGGAGGAAGGAACTTTCATTCATCAAGAAAAGTATGCAAATGATCTTGTCAAAAAGTTTGGACTGGACAATTGCAAAAAGGCTGACATACCAATGTCAAGTTCCTTGAAGATAGACAAAGATGAAGAGGGAAAGAAAGTCGATCAAAAGCTGTACAGGAGTATCATCGGATCACTTCTTTATCTTACTACTTCTAGACCTGACATTCTATTTAGTGTTTGCATTTGTGCCAGATTTCAATCAGACCCAAAAGAATCTCATTTGAATGCTGCGAAGCGTATTATCAAATATGTTTAATCAACTTCAAGCTTTGGTCTTTGGTATCCAAAAAGGGGAGACTTTACTCTTCTTGGATATTCAGACGCAGACCTTACTGGATGCAGAGTCGATAGAAAGAGCACATCGAGTACTTGTCAACTACTTGGAGGCAGGATGGTGTCTTGGTTTTCAAGAAAGCAAAGTACAGTAGCTCTCTCCACAGCAGAAGCAAAGTATATAGCTCTCGGGAGTTGTTGTTCGCAAATTCTGTGGATAAAACAGCACCTAAGAGACTTTGGAATTGAAGACTCATGCACGGAGATTAATTGCGACAACACCAGCACTATAAACCTCACCAAAAATCCAATTCTCCACTCAAGAGCAAAGCATATAGAGATTCGACATCAATTTATTAGAGACCATGTTCAAAATGGAGATGTTTCAATATAATTTGTTGACTCAAAGAACCAACTGGCGGATATATTCACAAAGCCTTTGGAGAAAAATCAGTTTGAAACCATCCGTTCCAGTCTCAACATTTTAAGGTATGAGGAGATCAAAGTCTAAAGACTTTCAGACTCAGACATACAAGACTTCAACTGTAAGTTAGTCTTGGTACGACCGTCAGATTGTAAGTTAGTCTTTCTCTCTCTCGAATCTTATCTTGAAAAGGTACGATTGTGAACCGTGTTTTATTGATATCTTTAATCGGCTTAATTATTGCATCGTTTCCTTTTCGAAAGAGAAGTTATTTTTTGAAATGACTATTTTCGCAGAAAAAGGACAATTATTTTGAAAAGGCATGTTTTTATTTCCTTTGTGACGGTTCGTTTATCTCTCCTTTTAACCGATCATGCACTATTGATTTCTCTTCACTTTACTGTCAAAAACCCTAGAAAGCATCGATCCTCCAATCCCGTTTTCTTCCCTTGTTTAATCTTCAAAAAGTTGTCGTCTTTCTTGGGAAAGTCAAGCAAGGAATCTTCCAAAAACTGAAAAAGATGTCATCTTCAAGAAAGTCTTCGAGAATCGCAAGCAGGGGACCACGGCGAATGAGTGAGGGGCCTACGCACTTCGATCTCACTAAAGAAGAAGTGTCTCCAGAACAGCAACTGAGCCCACAACATTCTCAGCAGCGTCATTCTCCTCCATCTAGTCCTCAAGGCATTGATCATCAACAGCAAGAAGAAATCATTGAGGATGCAGATCCAGTAAGAGTTCAAAAGCCCACTTATATTTATAAGCTATATCGTGCCTTAAAAGGAACTCGTACTCCCTTGAACTATGTGGATGATTTTCTTAAAGACAAAGGATATGGGAACGAATATATCTTTCTGCGGAAAATGGAAAGTTTGGGAATTGCTCGTAAAGGGGTGGCTGAGGAAACCCTTGCGAATATCCCAAGTGATCCTCGTGATTGGGGACCGAATCCTGTAGATGGGAATGATGATGACAAATTGTACAGTCAATTTCAACCGAGAATGGGTGTTGCGGTTGAAAGTCGAGGAAAAAGGGGAGATTTGTTCAGATCGAAGGAACAAAATGATTTGTACTCGAAATTGCTGAAACGTGGGGTAATAAACCCTAGAAGTGTGGATTTTGATTTTCTGGATGCTGTGAATGTGAACTTGAGGGAAAAGTTCGGTTATCTTCAACTTGAAAAATTCTGCTCCGACACTACAGAGGCATATGCTGAATTAACCGCATATTTCTATTCAAATCTTAGCTTTTTGGATGCGAATAGATTCTCTTTCAATGTCAAAGATCAAGACTATGTTGTGGATATGGAAATGCTGGCAGATGTGTTAGGAGTTGAAAGAGGAAGATATCAACCGATCAAAGTTTTCATTGCTTGGGCCACACTGGAACTGGTGAAGGATAGGAGAACAGAGGAGAAGATCACCTACTTAAGGATGAGTGCATTCAACATCTTGCTTCACAAGATTGTGATCAATTGCCTCCGACCAAAATCAACTTCCAAGACTGATGTTTCAAGTTCAGAGGCAAAGCTGATGTATGCCATTCTCACTGGGAAAAAGTTTTCTCTTCCTCACATTATCATGTTCCACATGTATAGAGCGATGTTGAAGGACAGAGGTCAACTCCCTTACCCAAGCCTTGTTACGAAGTTATTCAGACATCTGAATATTCAGCCTCTGCAAATCTTTTGTGTTCGATCATGCGATCATATGGTGGTAGGACTGAAGATGGTGACCAAAATGCGTCTGAAGGAACTGAACAAGGAGTTGGAGAAATTCAAGGAGAAGACTCCAGTCAAAGCTCATCAAATCTCTTCTTCAAAAAGGAAAGGAAAGGAGCCCTTGGTTGCTTCAAGACCAAAAAGGAGAGCTCTTATTGTGGAAAATGAAGAAGATGATGACCTTACCATTTCGGCCATAGCTTTGAAGAAGCTAAGTCGTACTGTTCCAGAGTCAATGGAACAACGTGAGACAGAAGGAAAGGAAAGAGAAGGCCAAGAGGAAAGAGAAGGTCAAGAAAAGGAGAAAGAAGAAGAAGAAAGAGAAGAACAAGAGAAAGAAGCAGAAAGAGCAGTTGGCGAAAAAGAAGCAGAGGAGGAAAGACCTGAAGAAGAAAGAAGAAAAGAAGGAGAACCTGAGGAACACTCTTCTCCACCTGTAGGCATGGAAACAGGGGGAGATCAAGAGAAAGGAGGGAAGTCCTCATATCCTGATGCAAGTGAAGGAGTCAGTCGCTCACCTGCAGACCCAGAGGATGTTTATGCCTCTCAATTTCCAGAAGAAGGTCATGAAGTTTCATCACCAAACCTGCGAGATTATTCTGATATGCCATCATCTGCAAAACGTGCTAAAGCTAGTACGCAGACCGATAGCTCAGCCGATTTTCGCAGAATCATGGATATTCTCTTGGAGATGCGAGGTCAAATTTATGCCTTGGGATGCGAGGTTCAGAACTTGCAAAATGCAGGTCAAGTTTCTTCATGTTCATTGAATGATAAAATCCAAGCCCTCTCTGTTCAGATTCAGGCCAATGCCAAGGGTGAAGAGATAACACAACTGAAGGAAGACTTAAAAAGGCTGGAATGCATTGTTCATTCTATGGGAGATTTCCAGCTTGTCCATGTTCCCAAGCCATCTTGACTTCATTCCATTTTCATCTCAACCTTTTTTAATGCTGACAAAAAGGGGGAGAGATGCAAGATTTTAACAATTTGACTTTTAAATCGTGTGTTGGACTGTGTGATTACGGTTTGTTGGATTTTGTTGGATTGTTTTGATCTGTTTGACTTTGTTTTTGTGTATGGATGAGAACTGAACTAGACTTGGACTTGACTGCTTATATTAACTACTATTGATATCTTATGGATGGCTTTATCACATATTAGACTAACCTATTTTCTGTGGCTGCAGATTCTAGTGTTATTCATTTAGCCATTTATCTCTATAAGATATGCATATGTGTTTGAGAAATGTTTTGCAGGTCAAAGTCGTCCAAATCGGCAGGAAAGTTTTGTCACCATCAAAAAGGGGGAGATTGTTGGAGAAATCTTCTTGAAGTGTTTTGAAGCTAACAAAACGTTTCCATCGATCTAGTGCGAAGGTTTGCAGACTCGCTATTTAAAGTCGAAGACCTCGGATAGCCGGACTCAAGACTCAAAGTCTATCCTCATTGTGAGTCTCTAATCCGTTGAAGAAAGGTTATCGAGAACTAGATGTTTCGTTAAGGATTCAACCTTATCAACCGGAGAAGATCTCGTGGCTGGAAATGACATAACGGAATCCTTTGATTGATCGAGATTGACTCGATGATTGAAGATTCGAAAATTGCCTAAATATTCTTGGAAGGTTCTACTTATGGAAACCGAGATCCTGATTGTATGGGCGAACAGGATTGATGGGCTGTCAGTACGGAAGAGTGGACGTAGGCTTGGAATAAGCCGAACCACTATAAACCCTGTGTTCAATTTTCTCTTCCTTACTCTCTTTACCTTGATCGTACTTCATTTTTGTTAATCAATAGTGAACTTCCTTTCTATCGTTTGCCAATAATTGCTTCTGTATTTCGATAAATTGTTTGTGCACCTATTCACCCCCCTAGGTGCTTATACTAGCTATCTCACAAACAAGGCATAAGCAGGATGGTCGTTGAGCGAAACCATACCTGTGATCACGTCAGGCGCAGCTTCTGCCTAACCCTGTGTAATCGCATACATGGTGCCTTGAACTAGAGGTCTCAGCTGTCCTCCCTATGGCACATTCTAAGGGGCGTACCCTCTTATCTGACCCATTTGCTGTGGCTGCGGTAGCTGCGATTGTCCCCTTAGCTTCCTAGGACAATTTCTAGCTATGTGGCCCTATTGGCCACATTCAAAACATGCACCCTACCTAGACGGGCACGATGTTGACCCGTCTCGTATTCCACAGAAGTGACACATTTCAGTTCTATTGGGTATTGATCTACCAAATCCACCCTTCTTGTTGGGTAGGACTAGGAATCTGCCTCCAGGGGGTCTTTGCCTGCCGTATTGCTTCTCTATGGGAGCTGAACCTCGATCCAGATGAGGCAGCTCTCTCGTTTTGATCTTTCTCGATCTTCTAGGCTCTCCCATAAATATCATTATAAGTTCTCAGATCCAAAGAGACCAGTATGCTTCTTAAGTCCGACTTGAATCCACCTCTAAACCTTCTCACTCGATTTGTTGGATTCTCTATCAGTTCTAGAGCATACTGCAAAAGTTCAGCAAATTTCGCCTCATATTGATCGACGGTGAGGGAACCTTGGCGAAGACGTTGAAACTCCGTCATTTTCACCTCTCTGGCCGTCTCTGAGAAGTATTTGTCATTGAAGGCCCCCAAAAAGGCATTCCACTCTGGAACAACACCTTCTAGAAATATTGCTCCTTGGGTAGTCCTCCACCATGTATTTGCAACTCCCTCCAGTTGGTAAGTTGTGAGGACTACTTTCTCAGTTTCATTGCACATCAGCAATGCAAAGGCTTTCTCCAACTTCTAAATCCATGAAGCAGCAACTTCGGGGTCCCCTACCTCAATGAACTGAGGCGGATTCAGCCTCAAGAATTGTTCCACCAACTTGTGAATTGGTCTTTCAGCGACTACAATTCCTAGCAGACCTTCGACATGTGCGGCAGCAGGTGTAGCAGCAGGTACGGCAGCAGGGGCAACTTCGGTAGCAGCGGCTACAGCAACAGTAACAACGGCTTGAGCGACAACTTTGACAACAGCAGCTTGATTCTAAGCCTACTAATCCATACGATTCCCCATAACCTCTATTACTCGCATAATCCCATCTATCCTGGGATCACCAGGGCTTCTACCCCAGCATCGACAAGAGTTAGTGCTTCTCCATTGGCACTAGCCTGAGCTAGCGCTCGACCTCTACCTCCTCTAGTACCGACCCTGGTCGGCACTGTACCCCAAGTCACAGCCCTACTGGCCCTCTTAGCAAGAGTTCTTGGCTCCTAATCGCTCATGGTTCAGCTTTATATTGACACCTGTCTTCCAAATCCACACTAGATTAGTAGATGAGCGATTCACACACGAAAATAAATTTTAACAACCAACTACCAATCACATGCACCGGTCATGAATTTAAAGGCCATCCTACTACTATCACAAAGGTCATCGCACCTTATCCCTCCAATTTCTTAACTTCGCTCTGATACCCCAATCCTCGAACGCGCACCCATCCCTCACCTGGTCAATTAATAGCGACGTCCCAAGACGTATCTCCGACCCTTTTCATTTTAATACCCATGCAAAAGCATATAATAAATCCCAGACAATAAAACAATGAGATAGAAAAGTAAAGCCATATTTTTCACAACTGAAAACCACAACCACAATTTTACATAAAGCAAACTATATAGTATATAATATAATACTATTGACAAGTCTGATCTACTATACACCGATCAAAACTCAAAGTTTGCAAAACAAGATGGGGTCTCAATCCTCATCCGGGTCATACCCTGGATCCTCCTCTTCTTCTTCTTCCTCTTCTTCTTCAGGGTCTTCAAGCTCCTCATCTTCCTGCTCCTCCTCTGGCTCGTCCGCCAGTTTGTCCCCAGGCTCCTCCTCCATAGGCTTATCCTCCTGCCACTCCTCCGGCTCTACGATCTCCCCTTCTTCTTAGCTCTAGTTGTCGTCATCGACTGAGTACACGGGAGTATAAGCTTCGTCCTCTTCCTAAGGATTATTAGCATCCACTACCGACCCGTCCTGAGGATCAGCCGTCCCTTCTCCGAACGCCTCCTCCAGCACATACCTAGGTACATCACTCTCTAGGATAGGACCTTCTCTTCGCCCATCGAAGTAGTGATGGTACCATGATCGGAACTCATAAGGCCTCAGGACATCCTAAACCACGTCAACCCAGACAGTTGACTCAACTAAAATGTATTCCAGTCCTTTCGGGTGAGGGTGTATGTGGTAGTGGTATGCTATTTCTATGGCTTCTTTTCGAATGCCGAAGTGCATAAGAGGACGAGGAGGTGGAGGTACTACCATCTAGGGGCCTGAAGTGTTGTCCCACAATGGGGTAAGACTACGTCTCAGCAGGTTCTACCCTCCTAAAACTCAATTAGTAAACCAATACACTATGGGCTGCCTAAGCACACACAGATCAGAGGACTTACCTTGGCCTCAGATCCCACCTGCAAGTCAGTACAATTCGTAATAGGCACCCAATTATTCAACACAGATCGACCTATCGATCAATCGACCTAGTCGATTACATGTCAATCAGACCATTCATCGATCATTTCAATCAGTACCATATATTCCCCACGATGGAATATCTAGTCGTCGAGCCCATGTGCATTCTCCAGGATGACATACCAAGTCTGCAAGCCCACGTGCATTCTCCAAGACAATGTACCTACTCATCGAACCCACGTACATTTTCCAAGATGGGATATCTAGTCATCGAGCCCACGTGCATTCTCCAGGATGACATACCGAGTCTCCGAGCCCATGTGCCTTCTCCGAGATGACATACTTAATCACCGAGCCCACGTGCATTCTCCCAAGTGATATACCAACTCACCGAGCCCACGTGCCTTCTCCAAGGTGATATATATCCTATCAATAATCCCAATGTAACACAACGCCTTTCTCTAAGATGATGTATTTAGCCATCGAGCCGGCGTAATACAATACATACTCAATCCCATTTCCACAAATTCCACTATTCTCCGTGGTTCACCAATCTATTTTGATACTGACAACCAATACCCGGTTGTTCCTCAATCAAATACCCAAAATAATTCATTTAGGAACATATCCTAAAAATCCACAATTAACTCAATTCAGTACAAATCAAAGCTCAAATAAATAAACGGACTGCACCACGACAATTAGCATAAAGTTCCGGTCACCGACCATCCCAGTTGAATTTTCGGAAAATAATTAATTAATTAATTAATTAATTACAAAAATTAATTATTTTTTTTGGTTAAATCAAATTAATTACAAAAATTAATTATTAACTGCTAATAAATCAAATTTAAGCCCATATTGCCTAATTGGAAGCGAAACGGACCGGGAAAAGTTCCAAAGTTTGTTCAATAAATAATAGAACCTTCCTACTTGCTAATGACTATGTCTAACCACCTAACATGCATTAGTAAGTCACTAATTTAATTAATCTAAACTAATCTAACCCCTAATATTGCTTAATTAACACTAATCAACCCTTAAGCATCATTAGCAAACTAAGCGAGGTTTAATGAGTTAAACTCACCCGTTTAACAATCCGTTCGAATCGAAACGTCGGGAAACGTTGCGAGGGTTGTTTTTCTCCAAAGCGGGTCAAGCAACCGAGGCTCGAAAACACCTCAAAACGGGCTTCAAAGTTGCTGGAAACCCACAAATTCTTGATATGTTCTTGCTGAAATAGAAGCCAAAGCGGGAATTGACCGGGAAAGAGGAAATAAGCCAAACCGGGCTTTAACAGAGGTCTACCGGTGAAGGAATGGCGAAGGACAGCCCTAGCTGAGCTCGGCCAGGGGCTCGACGCATGGCAGAGGTGGCTGGACGACATGAGGGAGGCAGACGTGCGTAGCTGGGCAGCGGGCAAGCGGTGGCTACGAGCGACGATGACGAGGCATGCGACGGTGATCCAAGTGGTTCGGCGACTTGCTAGTCTTCCTCAAGTTGTTGTGCTCATCGAAATGGAGGGGAGAGGGGCTTGGATGGCAGCTTTGTGAGGAGAGAAAGGGATGAGGGAAGAGATAAGAGAGAGGGTGGGCCACCATGGCCAATATTTCCACAAAAAAATCTCCCAACTCATCCTAGGCCATGCACTCTTCCTTGGCTACCATTGAGCCACCAATGCATTCTCAACAAGTCATGAAATGGTCCAAAATTGTGGTGGATGGGGGGAGTTACGAATTTGGGAGAGGATGGCTTCAATTGGATACCCATTCTAGTTCAATTCAATTCAATTCGGCCTCAACCAAATCAATTGACCCTCCATCGATCAAATCAATATTTTTCCTCACCCATATATCCATCATGCTTCCCAATTTTGCCATAAAAAATAATCCTCGGCTTTTTCTGCACAAAAACAGTCCTATTACGTCTTTTTCCCAAAAAGTCTTGGGTTGCAGAAAAATATTCTGAAACTAAGTTGACACTCCTAGAATTTATAGTGACATGACAGAAACTGCAATTTCTGAAATCGGACTTGAATTCACGGTTAATTTCCACTTGGCGCGTTTTTAGCGTGACCTAGACTACCGGGTAACTTTCAGAAATTCTTAAGTGCAAATGACCCACGGTCGATTTTCTTCGAGCCACAATGAACCAACTCGACTCATTGGTGACTCTCGGTTGTCGTGAAAATCTCGATGATTCAAATACAAACACAAGGTACCAAAACAATAAGGAAATCAGTCTAGTGCCGGCCGACGAGAATTTTCCAATTTAGTGGTGTCACCCACGATTAGTCACACATCTATGTCGAACTAGTCTATCTCTGATTTCAAATCGATTTTTAACTGTACCGTAATGGCCTCTAAAGATAGACACGGTTGAGAAGCCGATTCCTGGTTGAATTCTCAAGTCTATTGCCTTAAAAATTCCTTAATGGATTCCCCAAATAGTCTAGTTATCTCGAGAGTGATTAGCTTTGAGAATAGCCCTATAGGCACGTCAATGAAGTGCCCGATTTATTCAGTAGAAAATAGGACTGAAAAATCTGGATGTCACACTGCTACCCCATCAAATTCCCAAGCATCTCTAGCGCCTGCATGATCCCGTCAATTCTCGGATCACCAGAGGCTACTACACCAGCACCGACCGGCGGTGGCGGTAACCTGCTTACGCTGGCCTTAGCCTGTGCTCTACCTCTGCCACCTCGAGCACTGACCCTCGTCGGCGTCCTACCTCGAGTGACCGGTCCTGCAGTCCTCTTTCTAGGCGTCCTTTGCTCTTGATCACTCATGATGCAGATTCTTTATAGAAACCTACTTTCCAATTCCCCATAGAATTAGAAATTGAGCGACCACACAAACAAACTACCAATCAGCTATCAATCACATGCATTAGCATAATTAAAAAGCCTTTCCTTTTAACTATCCCATAACCCATCACACCTTATCACTCCAATTACCGACTAGCTCTGATACCACTCCGGGCGGGGATGTCATGCCCCGAGCCTCAAGCGTGCACACATCCCTCGGTTGTCGATAAAATTTGAGATGTTCCCAGGATGCGTCGCCGACCCGATCGATAAAGCATATGCAGAAGCGAAACAAAAACCCTTGACAGCAAACAACATGGGATAGAAAAACAGGATAACAATTTCACAAACAAACATACTTTCATAAACACATTAGGTTTATATACAAAGCTAGTCTATAGACAAAAGCCTACTCCAAAAAGAAAAGCCAACAAGCCATTTAGGCACACAAATCCCCAACCGAAATCTCCGAGGCCTCCAGGGGTTTTGGGTCCTCCGTGGCCCCATCAGGAGGGTCAGCTGCACCCTCGCCTAAAGCAGCGTCGACCACCATGGGGGGGATCTCAAAACCCTAAAGGGGACCAACTCTGTATCCATTAAGCCCATGGCGAAACCACACCCTAAATCGATGAGGTACCCTCTGAGGTAGGCCCTCATCGACCCAGACGGTGGTCACTACGAGCTCATAGACCTAGTGACTCCCAGGAACAGCGAAGTCAGTCCTCAGCTTAGTAACCCTCCGAGGCTGACCATAACGTACGAGAGGGGCCACCATCTAAGGACCTGAAAAGTTAAGCCCACGACGGGGTGAGACAATGTCTCAACAAGTTCACCCGCTAAACCCTTATTAGGAAGGAAATATGCCTAGAGGCAATCTATACACACAATACAAAGGACTTACCTCACCTCAGTTCCCCTGTACATGTCAGTACAATTCATATATCACATATGTGTAGTAATAACACTCAATCATTTGAAACATCTCAATCCACATCTCAATCCATCAATCAATCATTCCATCAATCAATCCATCAATCAATCATTCAATCAATCAATCCATCAATCGATCACAAGGGTCCCGATTATAAGGCCAAATCATTATGACACGTCCCATACCATGCCACACAATTTTGTCTCATAATCCGACGTGTTAATTTCAATCAATCACACGTTCCAACTTGTTACTGCCCGCATAGGCACAATCCACCGACGTACATCGGTCTTCCGGCGTAGCCAGGCTTCGTCTCACTCTTTTGAGCATGGCAACATCGACACACATTGAGGACGGCATTCCCGAAAGAGCATCAATTCAAAATCTATTACAACCGACATCCGTTGTCCAGGGGCATCCCATATAGGGGCAACGTCCTACCAACGCACATTGGGAACGGGTTCACTTAGCCATCACAAGATCAATCAATCCCAACCAAGGATATTGTGTTTTGCACTCAAAAGCATTGATTCAGATAATGAACTTGGCCTATTTTCTTCGTATTAAAAACACTCGGTAAAATAATCCTTTGTGGGTACACAATCAGTTTGTGCCAAAAATGCAATATTTTCTTTTTTAAAAATCCCACTATTTAATATAGTACCTAAAAAAAAATTTGGCGTTAAAAACCGACGCTCGGTATTTTCTGATTAAATACCAAAATTTCACAATTTTAAAATAATAACTCAAAATCACAATCACCACTCAATTTGCACAAATTAACATTCAATTGCATAAACTAAGCTCACCACTGTAATCAACACGAAATTCCGATCACTAACTATCCTAATATAATTTCTGGAAAATATTAAATAATTAAATAAATTACAAAAATAATTAAATATATGCAAATAAATCCAATAAATGCTAACCTAGGCCGGAAATGCTAATCTAACCACCTAAACAAGCCTAGAAAAATAATGCACCTATCTAATTAAATACTACACTCCATCTAGTCCTTAATTAATCTAATCTAACCACCTAACAACCTTAATTAAGCAATTAAATCACTATTCTAAACTAATATCCACATAAGCCATACTTAGCCAAATCTAATTACCTATTAAACGTCATTAACTCCCTAAACAGAGTTTAACAAGTAAACTCACTAGTTTTGTGGGCCGTTGAGTTCATGACAACGGCAATGCCAAGGCGGGCAGGAACCAAACCTACGGAGACACCAACGAAAGTTCGGAAGAGACCTAAAACGGGCCTAGAAGCTCTCAACCTGGGCTAAGCTTCATCCTTTATCCAAGGGCCAAAGGAGGCTAGTTGAGGCAGCTGAATGGGCTGGAACAAGTTAGCCTGGTGGTGGGCTGCAGCTGTGGGACCAAGTAATGGCTTCAACGGTTGGACGGCGACCAAGGTGAGCTCGGGGACCTACGAATGGTGGCTTGAGGGCGTCAGGATAGTGTGTGAGGCAAATGAGGAAGTGCGGGCAGGGAGTGGCTCCGGTGGGTGTGCAGATAAAGCGAGTTGCAAAGGAGGGGGCCACAAATGCCACAAACTCTTCACAAATATCCCCATACACTCAAAAGAATGTGAAGGATTTTCACGATTGGCGGGTCCTTTAACAAAGTTGACTCGAAAGAATGTGAAGTTTGAATGGAATGGGAAATGTGAAAGGAGTTTCCAGGAGCTTAAAAAAAAATTGACCTCGGCTCCAATCTTGACTATATCGACTGGATCAGATGGTTTTACAGTGTATAGTGATGCATCTCACAAAGGACTAGGATGTGTTTTGATGCAGCATGGCAAGGTCATAGCCTATGCGTTTAGACAATCGAAACCCCATGAACTGAATTACCCAACGCATGATTTAGAATTGGCAGCTATAGTGTTCGCTTTGAAGATATGGAGGCATTATTTATATGGGGAAAAGTTTGAGATTTATACGGATCATAAGAGCTTGAAATATCTGTTCTCACAAAATGAGTTGAACATGAGACAAATGAGGTGGATGGAATTGTTAAAGGATAAGATACCATCAAGGGAAGGCGAATAAGGTAGCGAATGCTCTTAGTCGTAAGTCAGCTATGGAGATGGCTAGTTTAAGAATGGCGGAATGGAGCTTGTTAAAGTCCATAGCAGACTCTGAGTTTAAATTGAAAATGGATTGTCTTACAAATATGCTTAGTGCATTAAGAATTGAACCTAAAATTATTCGGAAAGTTAAGACCTTACAAGAATCTGACCCGGAAATTATGAAAGTGAAAGATGCAGTGTCTTTAGGAAAAAGACCAGAATTTCAAGTCTCTAAAGATGGAGTGGTAAGATGCCAAGGACGACTTTGTGTTCCCGACAATGAAGAAGTAAAGAAGGAAATTTTGTCGGAGGCACATAGGAGCAATTACAGTGTTCATCCAGGTAGTACAAAGATGTACAGAAATTTGCGTCAGCAGTTTTGGTGGAATGGTATGAAAGCAGATACGGCTAAGCAGGTTTCTCAATGCTTGACGTGCCAGCAAGTAAAAGCGGAGCATCACAAACCCACAGGACTCTTGAGACCGTTAGACATACCAGAATGGAAATGGGAACATATAACAATGGACTTTGTGCAAGGATTGCCAAGGATATCAAGTGGTCATGACTCTATTTGGGTAATAGTGGACCGTTTAACTAAATCTGCTCATTTCCTAGTAGTTCGCATAGATTACCCGATGGACAAATATGCTGATATATATGTAAGTCAAGTGGTACGCTTACATGGTGTTCCAATAACTATTACCTCAGATCGGGATTCAAGATTTACTTCAAACTTTTGGCGAAGTCTTCAAATTGCCTTAGGAACTAAACTCCAGTTTAGTACTGCTTTCCACCCTCAGACAGATGGATAAACAGAAAGAGTAATCCAGACATTAGAGGATATGTCGAGGGCTTGTGTAATTGATTTCAAAGGAAATTGGGATGAAAGATTGCATTTGGTGGAGTTTGCTTATAATAATAGTTTTCAGAAAAGTATAGACATGGCTCCCTATGAAGCATTATATGGAAGGAGAAGTAGAACTCCTATCTGTTGTAATGAAGTAGGTGAAAAGAAATTGACAGGACCTGAACTGGTACAAGGTACTACTGAAGTTGTCGAGATTATTAGGAAAAGACTTAAAACAGCTCAGAGTAGGCAGAAAGACTATGCAGATAGGCGTAGAAGGCCTTTGGAATTTAGTGTGGGAGATCATGTATTCCTTAAAGTATCTCCAATGAAAGGAATATCTCGATTTGGAATGAAGGGTAAGTTAAGCCCTAGATTTGTCGGACCTTTTGAGATACTTGAAAGAATAGGAGATGTAGCCTATCGTTTGGCGCTGCCACCTAAATTGGGTAATTTACATGATGTGTTTCATGTATCGATGCTGAGAAAGTATCAGCCGAATCCTGGTCACATACTCGATCATGAATCCATCAAAATGGATGAGAAAGTGAGGTACATTGAAGAACCTGTGTAGATATTGGATTGAAAGGAACAAATTCTCAGGACCAAGAGAATCCCATTAGTTAAGGTATTATGGCGACATCATAATATGGAAGAAGCCACATGGGAAAGTGAAGATCAGATGAGGGAAAAGTATCCCTACTTGTTTCAAAAGGCATGAGTAACTGTCTAATTTCAAGGACGAAATTCTCTAAGGAGGGGAGAATTGTGGCATCCTAGAATTCCTTGCTAATCTTTAGGGGTATTCTAATTCATGTCTTGTATTAAGACTTTGGCCAAGCCTATGGTGAATAATTATTTGATAAAAATTTCTAGTTTTGGCCATGAAGGATTATGGGTTGGAATGTGTTAAGATAGGTCACAAAGTTTTGTGAGTTATAAATTTCAATTAGGTGTTTATAAAATTTAGGTTTAAGGAGGATTATTAGGATGAGATGTGGGCCAAAGTATTAGCTTAAGACCAGCCCACAAGAAGCCCTACCCTTCGGCCATTTGGGCCTAGTCATGAAGCCCAAAGGAGGAGGAGGAATCGCCGGCCCATGGCTGGCCCAAGCCCAGCCGAAGATGGAGGCCCATCTTGCATGAAGAAGGCCATGTGTTTCCTCCTAGCTACCAAGTGTAGGCCATGCAATTAGTAATCATTGCTAATGATGAGTAAGAGAGAAATGAAAAGAAAAGAGTGGCCGATTTAGGGAGGGGGTGTCGTCCAAAGTGAGAGAGAGAGAGAGAGAGAGAGAGAGCTACCGAGAGAGTGAGGGAAACCGAGAGAGAGGAGGAAGAGGCCACGCGAAGGAGGAAGCCTCTCGCCCGTCGCTCGTGGCCGTCCGCCGTGCATCCGTCTCTTGTTGTCCGCCGTGTGCTCGTGCTTGCTCGGTTTGGAGGCAAGTTGGGACCCTTATTCTGCTCTTGCATGTTGTATCTAGCATATGTGTTTGAATGGTGTTGAATTTCGGACGTCTAGGATGTGAAAAACCGAAGTTTTGAGTGTCTTGTTTGAAGTAGTAGGCTGTTCTCGAGTAAACCGCTTGACCCCGAATGTTGTAGTGGCTTGGATGCGATGTTTGAGTCAGATTTTGTCTTTTACTTCTTCATGAAAGTTGTATATAACATCATAAATTATAACATACTAAAATTTGAGACAAAATGGTTGAGTTTTGAGGGGTGAAACCCTCCCTTTACGGAGATGTTAGATCTGAAGCTGTTTTGTTGACCTCTTGGTGATTTTGTGTGTTGCATGTCACTTTTGACTGAGAATTTCACTTCTACTTCTTCACGAAAGTTGTAGAGAACATCTTGAAGACTAACATACTCAAATTTTAGGTAAAACTAACAAGTATAGCCTAGTGAAACGATTTTTCTTTTGGAGACGTTAGATCTGGAAATGTTGTACTGAACCTCAGTGACTTCGTGGACTATAAAGTGATTTTCCTTTGAAACTTTCATCTCAATTCCTTAATGAAAGTTGTATTAGACCTCTTGAGTCAAAACATATCAAAAATTCAGAGGAAAATAATGAAGATAAGTAGGTAAAATCTTGATTTTTCAAAGACGGCTAAACCTGGAATGTTCGGTGCTAGGAACAGGGGCTTCAATCGTCCATAAATAATTATCTAGGACGAATCTGGTCTGGATGTCTCATGAAAAATCTGCCTTATGGTCTTGACTACCACATACTCAAATTTCATAATTTTTGGAGGTCATTAGAGTATTTAATCGGAATTATTCCATAAACCGAGTAATCTGTCGCGTTCGGTTTAGTCAGTCTCAATGCATGGCTCATATCATTTAGTATGAAGCTCTTTCGGCAAAGTGTTCTTCACGAAGTATCTTTCTTTACATCTTCCCTGTAACATATTCAAATTTCATAATTTTTGAAGTTCATTTACCTATTTAACCAAAAATATTTCAAAATCTGTGCAAGCTGTGTTGATAGAATAGAAATGCTGTGATGCGTGATCTATATCAAATTGTATGAGGGTCTTTTGGTGCAGTGTCCTTTATTAAATATCTACCATTATGTCTTGACTATTACATGTTCGAATTTTATAATTTTTAAATACCATTTGGGTATTTAATGGAAATATTTTCTAAAACTGTGCAAGCTGGATTGTGCGAATTTCAAATGCTGGAAATTGTGATTATTCTGTTTTGGATGAGCCCCATGAATTACATTGATAGAGGTGATTGAATCTTGGTGAGCATGTGATGATATTTGGCATTGCATATAGAATCAAATGCTGAATTTGACTTTGTTGCCATTACATCATGTGC
Organism: Eucalyptus sideroxylon x Eucalyptus melliodora; assembly: GCA_016097485.1. Classification (NCBI taxonomy): domain Eukaryota; kingdom Viridiplantae; phylum Streptophyta; class Magnoliopsida; order Myrtales; family Myrtaceae; genus Eucalyptus; species Eucalyptus sideroxylon x Eucalyptus melliodora. The sequence goes on from CM027827.1 coordinate 327,282, forward strand.
CATGTTGATTGTGAGACATAAATTGGTGAATATGAATTATGATGAATGAGGAAACTATGGGAGGCGGCCGATAATGCCCTGGGAGTGTCAGGATGCCCGGGATGGGGGGTGCTGGATGCCCGAATTGTATTGAGATACATGCCCGGATGTCCTTGGGAGTTTCGAGATGCCCGGAATGGTTGGGTGCCGGAAGCCTTGGAGGTTTGTGCCCAGGGGGATGCCTCGTGATACCAGTTGAGATGCGAGATGCCCGGAATGTGAGGGTGCCGGATGCCCGGTGGTGTGTGCCGGAGGTTTTCTCGCGATGCCAGGTTGGGGTGCGAGTGATAATGTGGGATGCAATTACTGATCCCGAGAAAGAGAGATGTGGTGATCAAATTGAAAGATAAAAGTGGAAATTGAATCATGTACATATGATATGATGACATACGTATGAATGTGTGACATGATGACGATGAGTGCATGGTTGTATGTGCACCTATGGCATGATGGTATATGTGTGACATGATGATGATGAGTGCATGGATGTATGTGCACCTATGGCATGATGGTACATGTATGATATGATGATGGTGAGTGCATGGTTGTATGTGCACCTATGGCATGATGGTACATGTATGACATGATAGTGATGAGTACATGAGGATGTGTGTACATGTGGTATGATGACATATGCATGGCTTCAAGGTAAGTTATGCTTGAATGCATGAATGACATGTACTATGCTATGATTGTTATGATTGTATTGTGTGATGCATTGAGTGGTTTATTGGATGTTTTACCTGCTGAGTGGCTGTACTCACCCCTTCGGAGACCAACATTTCATATTAGAAAGATGCCACTCCCTACTGTCACGTGGGGTACCTTCTATGGCCTCCCATCTGACATGGAGATAAAGTGTTCAGAGATCAATTGCGTTACCATCCCTGGTCTGACGTTTGTGCGAGTTCGAGTGCTGGTCATGTACGATGTGGGCCTGGCTAGGGGCCCCATCATTCAGGAGTTTTTGTCAGTTCACATCCGCGGAGATGGAGTGTTTAGGGGGATGTTGCCGCCGCCACCGCCCGACGCGCCAGGATGGGTGTGATGGCCGTGTGAGGAGTAGAGAGCTGACGTTTTTTAGAATAGCCGACCCTAATAGATGGAGGATGACACGTGACCATTATAAGGTTCAAGATATCCTTTTGGGTTATGGCCGAGTGTAGTTAAAAGTCTTGGCATTTCTTTTGTTGTACCGACCCAAGAAAATCCATCATGAAAATATGTAAATAAAAGTGTCTTGCCTTTATCTTTTTCTTATGGTGCTTAGTGGTGTGCATTGCATTATGGTTGTTGGAGGGAGAGATGGTGAGACTCAATTATGCTTCCGCTAATAAGTTGCGCTGGGACCGTTTTCAAAAAAAAAAATGCCTATGAACTACGACGCTTCTACTAAGAGATGTAACTAGTGTTCATTAGGTATAGCGATAGGTAACTGTGGCAGCCTTAGGTGTTTCGGGGTGCCACATATATTGAGCGATAAACTTTGCAAACTTTACACTCTTAACCTTTAGCTATGAAACTTATTGGCTATTTCAAATAGAATTCCTCATCTAGTTCTCCATTGAGAAATGCCGTTTTTACATTTATTTGATGTAATTCAAGGTCCAAATGTGTAACGATAGCTACGATAAGGCATATTAAGGCAAACCTTACAACTAGTGAAAAGTTTTCCTCATAGTCTATACGCTTTTGTTGAGTATAATCTTTCGCTACAGGACGAGCTTTATACTTTTCAATGGATCCATCCGCCCTTTGCTTAATCTTAAAAACCCATTTATTTCCAATAGACTTGCGATTGAGTGGTAGATCAACCAAGTCCTAGACGTGATTTGTCCTCATTGATTCCATTTCATCTTCCAAAACTTTTCTCCATTCTTCCTTATCAGAGGATGAGAAAGCCTCTTGAACAATCTTAGGCTTAGCATTGTCTTGCGGAGCAATCATAAATGCTTCTTATTCAATCTCAAAATGATGATGGGTAATACTTTTACTATTACTTTTACGTAACTGAACTTCTATGACATCCTGAATTTTCAATCCTGTTTTCAATTGAATAATTCGGGTCTTTCATCGACGCGCCTATAGTACTATTCTCAGAGCTGATCACTCGTGAGGTAACTAGACTATCTAGGGAAGTCAATAAGAGATTTTAAGGCAAATAGACTTGAGGATTCGACCATAAATTGATTACTCGACCGTGCTTATCTGTAAAGATCATTACGGCATTGATATAAGTCGATTAGAGATCAGAGATAGGTCGGTTCGATCGAGATATGTGGTTAAACGTGAGTGATTCCACTAAATTGCAAAATTCTCGTCAACCAACACTAAACTAATTTTTCTATCGTTTTGGTACCCTATGTCCATACTTGAATCCTCAAGATTTTCACGACAACTGAGAGTTGCCAATCTATCGAATAGGTTCATTGTGGCTCGAAGAAAATCGACCATGGATCATTTGCACTAAAAATTTCTAAAAGCTACCAGGTCACCTAGGTCATGCTAAAATCGCATCGGATTAAAATTAACCGCAAATTTGAATCCGATTTCAGAAATTGAAAGTTCTGTCATGTCACAAGTTATTTTAGGAACGTCGACTCAGCCTCTAAAAATTTGTCTGCAAACCGAAACTTTTTGGAAAAAAATCATCATAGGGCTGTTTTTGCCCAGAAAATATCATAGACCGTTTTTTATCACGCAATTGCGATGCAAATAGGATCAATTGGTGAGGAAAAATACCAATTTGATCGAGGGTTTGACAATTGAATTTTTAGAGGCCGATTGGTGTTATTTATGAAGTAATTGAAGTTCAATTGGAGGAAAGTCTATGCAAATTCATGTGCACCCACTACCTATGACTATTAGACCATTTCAAGGCTTCTAGATGAAGCCAAGGCTGCTGGAAAATGGCTGTTCAAGCCAGCCATGCAAGGTGGAGCCCTCCAAGGACACAAAGAGATGAGGATGAAGCCTTTGGTGGCCCCCTCTTGCCTCATCTCTCCTTCTTTCCCCCCAAGGCCGTCAACCCCTTCCTCACTCCCTCTCCTTGCTGCCTTCAAACTCAGAAAATCGAAGCAGAAGCTGCCCTTGCCGTTGAGCCACCGCTGAAGCCCACCGGAATTGCCGCGACGCCACTGTCCGCCCGCGCGTGTCCCTCCGCCTCAGCCGCATCCAGCTACGTCATTCCCTTCCAGCTAGTCATCCAGCAGTGTCTCATTGTCCCTCAAGCCGCCATTGGAGCCCCTGCCACCACCGTGAGGCCCCGCCATTGGCCACTCGACCTCGCTACGGCTCCGCCGATCCACCCCTGGCCTTGTCTTGCCCAATCAACCCCCGAAAACGCTTTGACCAACACCAAACAAAACTGAAATTCAGTGGGTTTCCAGCAAAGGTTTTGGCCCACTTTGGAGGCGTTCCCGACCCCGAAAGCTAGTCCCGCTTTGAGGTTTCTCGTCCCCCGTCACGCACCCGTCGTTTCGATTCAAGCGGATCATTAATCAAGTGACTTTAACTCACTAATCCTTACTTAGTAAGTTAATGACATTTAAGGGTTGATTAGTTTAGGCTAAGTATGGATTAGGTGGATAATTAGATTAGATTAGCAATTTAATTAATTGTGATTGCATGGTAGGTGGTTAGAGTAGTCTAATTAAAGCCTAGACAAGCTTTAGTATTTATCTAGATTAGTTCAGAAATTTTCCAAGCTCGTCTGGGCTTCCAATTAGGCCTTACCGGGCCTAAGTTGATTATAGGCATTTATTTATTAATTTTTGTAATTATTTAATTATTTATTTATTTTCCAGAAATTAGACTGGGACAATCGATAACCGGAATTTCGTGCTGATTGCAGTGGTGCATTCTGTTTATTTAATTGAGTACCAAATTGTGTAATTTGAGTGTGATTGGTGATTGTGGGTATTTATCCCAAATTTTTATGATTTTAGTAATTAATTGGAAAAATAACAAAGCATCGGTTTACAACACCAAAATGTTTTGGTGGACCATATTAAATGGTGGGATTTGTGGAAAGAAAAATATTGTATTTTGGTTAAGGCCGACCGTGTACCCACACACGATGATTTTTACCGAATACCCTTAACCCGAGGAAATTAGGCCAAAGTAAAGTGTTAAATGAGAAATCTATTTAAGAAAGCATAATGTTGTTGGCCAAGGATGAATAAGTGTGTGAGGTCGTGAGTTAGATCAAGAAAACCGCCGAAATATGGCTATGCCCATTGGGCCGAGATTCACCACCGAACTTGGAATCGATTGTGCCCGTTGGGCCGTGATTTGCCACCTAATAGAGGTAGCGCCCAGTTTGGGCCGTGATTTGCCACCGAGGTAGCACCCATTCGGGCCGTAATTTGCCACCTGATAGAGGTAGCGCCCATTCGGGCCGTGATTCACCACCTAAGCTAGGCTATGCCCATGAGTGGCCGCGATTATAATTGAGACAAGTATTTTGCGTGATTGGAGTTGGTAGCCATTACTAGTTGGCTTGACTTATAAATGGTCTGGATTACATGAAATCGACTAGTTCGATTAACTGATGATTTGATAGGCTTGATGATTTGATTGAATGAAATGATCTGATAAATATATAAATTGTATTGACTTGCAGGAGGGATCTAAGGCCAAGGTAAGCCCTCTATCTCATGATTGTGCTTAGGTAGCCCTTTGGGCGTATTTTCTTCCTAGTCGAGGCTTAGGGAGTTGAACTTGCTGAGACATAGTCTCACCCCATTGTGGGATCACATTTTCAGGTCCCTAAGTGATGGTCATGGAGAGCTAGAAGTCCCGGAGTTTAGGAAGGTGCAAGAAGCATAATCGGCGAACTTGTATGACTAATTAGTCATAGGACAGTTCCCTTTTGTTTAAGCCGATGTTTTTATAAACAGCCTGATCTTGTATATAAACTTGTTTGTTTATAAAATGCTTGTTTTGGTTTGAAAATTTTGTGGCATTACTTTTCTATCACATTGTTTTATTGTCTGGGGATTATATATCTGCTTCCGCATGCGTATTAAATAACCCTTTGAAAACGAGGCATTTGAATGCAAAGCATGGTGTTCTTGGTTAAATATGTGCTCATATGGTCACTAAGTGGAACCCGTCCTGACTCGTTTACGCGGGATGATGTCTGATTAAGTTCGGATGCCCCACGTCAACGAATGCCAGTCGCGGTGGAGGCCGGGCTAATGCTCCTTTATGGAATGCCATCTAGGCTGAGGATGCTAGACGTTGCCATGCCCGACGAAGCAAGACAATGCCCAGTTGCGCCAGATGACCACCAACTATTGAGTTGGCCGTGGCCATTGGGTTGTAATAATCAGAACATGCCTAAATGGTTGTGCTATTGTGCTCAATTATGGGGCAAAATTGTGTGGCACGGTATGAGACATGTCATAACGGTTTTACCTTATAATCGGAACCTATGTGAGTATTTGACGGATAAAAGTTTTGTGTTCCGGTTATTAATTTCGCTTGTTGTACCTATAAATGCATATGTGATGCACTAATATGCAAGGATGTGCTGATGCGAGGTGACTTTTGTATGGTGTGCATTTAGGACTACCTTCGAGGCGAATTTGCGTCCTAATCGGAGTTTAAGGTTTTGAATCACTGAGATTTATCTCATCCCGTCGTGGGTTAACTTTTTTCAAGGCCGTAGTGTGGAGATCTGTTGAGTGCGGATATGGTGGGCGCGAGATGCGACACCTTGTGGTTGGCCCTGCCGCTAGCGAAGTTTAGGTTAACCCTAGTCCCCGAAGGTTTTTAAGAGGGTCGATAGTAAGTGGCTGTGGAAAGGCTTGTAAGTATTAGACTTCCTAAGGTTAACGGTTGATAAATGAATTTGTTGTTTACGGCAATGTTTGCCGTGTTTTCACTATCCTTGTGTTTGTTTGTTGGCCGAATGTTTATTTAAGTCGCTTCCGCATGTGCTTAATTGAAAGATAAAAAGAATAGGTCGTCGACACGTCATGGGACGTCACATTTTTAATCAACCACCGAGGGATGTGCGCGTACCCGAGGTTCGGGGCATGACATAACTTGCTATTATAAGGTGAGGATGAGGAAGAAAATGAAGAAGAGACTCTCTCTGATATTATGGCAAGCATTGATATGGAAGCAAAATTTGAAGAGGAAGCAAAAGAAAGTGAGAAGGACCAAGAAGATGAGAGTGATGAAGAAGAAGAAGGCAAAAAAGATGGAGAGGAGGTAGATAAAGAATAAGATGAGGATGATGGTGATCAGGAAGAATCTAACAAGGGAGGAGATGAAGGAAATAATGCTGACGATGCTGCAGGTGATGATCATGAGGGAAAGGATCAACAACAAGATGTTGAAGAATAGCAACAAAAAGAAATTTAAATGGGTCATGGTACGGTAGGAGGAAATCCAATTGCTCAAATTGATGGCACAAAAATGGGAGGGAGTTGTTGAGAAAACTCCTCAAGAGCAGCATTTAGAACCAACTTTCAATTATGGCATTAGTCATTCTCCACCAGAGACAAAGGGCATTTAGGCTTCTCATTTTCCTAAGGAATCTCTTGGTGCTAAGGACCAACAGGTTGATGTTTAGGTGGAGCAACATATTTCTAAGGTATTAATTGATCTTCCTTCAAATTTGGATATTCCTCCAGTTCACTTTGCAGAAACTAGTGCTTAAATCAAATCAGATTCAAACTATCCTTGGATAGTCGAGCTCCTTCTGGAGATTAAGGCACAATAGTATGGAATGGAAGTTAAAAATCCAAAAGCCGCATGCCTCTCTTGGTACTACTATAGAATCTCTTCATTTCAAGGTACAATTTCTTGATGACAAAGTTTAGACCATCAACTAGCAAGTCGTTAAGAATTTGGCTAAGGTTGAGACTGTCTTCGATCAGTGCCTGACAAAGCTTGAGGAGACCATGTAGAATTTGAAGGATTTTCATCTTGTTCGTATTGCTAGAAACCCTTGATTTTTTCAAAAACATCATTTCTAATTTTGTGTTGGTTTGATCTTTCCTTTTGCTATTGACAAAAAGGGGAAGACTTTGCAGATTTTAAGTGTTTTGGTGTGTTGGTGTGCTTCTTGTGCAAATTTTCACAAACTTTTTGAGTTGTGATTGTTTTTAATATGTATTATGCTTATTTAATGTTTGCTTATTCGTAAACTCTCTATCTTGTGCTGCTAAAGTATTGTTTTGCAAGGTAACTTAAGATGTTGTTCTTTTAAATCTGCATGAAAGTTTTGTCACCATAAAAAATAGAGAGATTGTTGAGAACTCTTACCAAGATTTTGAATTTGACAAAACTTTATGTTTCTAATACTTATTTTAGTACAAATTGCTTGTGCGCGCACACACACAAGTTAGAGAGTTCTAGAGAGAAAAACACAAAACAATGACTTATGAAAGTTTTATCAAAGTGTTTTTTTTGGTAAAGGGTAATAATATATTTAGCTTTAAGTCACATTTCAAGATCCGGCACCATAAGCATTGCACTCAACAAGACACAAACTCTAATGGAGTAGACACAAAACACCACAAAGCGGTCAAGACAAGATCGAAACAGGAGGCCTAAGAAAACAAGAAAGAAGGCAACAAACTAAAAAGACAAACTAACCAAAAGGCCACGTAGGGCCACGAAGCAACACAAATGAACTTTATATGGAAATAATAAATTCTTTCAACTTACTATCTTTTGGTTCACTTATCCCTAACAACTTTAATAAGACACACACACACATCGGATGCTCTCTAAAGAGGATGTTGTTTCTACACTTACAAAAATGGCTACAAGATCTCTTTAATAGATTCTATCCAACAATGTCAATGGCTAGTCCAAGTCCCATTTCTCCATGGGACACACACACAAAAGTATGCCATACACGTGACACACTTCAAATGTCAATACAAGATGTCAACTTTACAAGATTCTATCCATAAGACATAAGAAAATGTCAATGGCTAGTGATGCCATGGATCTTGGAATGGCTTATTTAAAGGATGATGTCATTCCTTTTGAAGTTGAAGTGTGGGACGTGAAATTAGAATTCCAGAATTTGAAGGTTCTCTCATTTACTTGTCTTTATTAGAATCCTTCAAGTGTCGACCGCTGAAGAAAAAAAAAAACATACCAAACACAAAAAAGTGACTTAGTGAGTTAGATCCAGTGGAGTTCTATCACTAAGTGTTTTCACTCATAAAACAATGTTGTAAGTTCTTTTTGTTAATATTATAGTGAAATCTAACCAGTAGGTTGTTAGCGTGAGATAAACGTAGGCTTAATCTAAGCCGAACCACTATAAAATTTGTATGCAATCTTCTCTTTCCTTAACCCTCTATTTAAATCTATTGCACACTTACAAGTCATTGCAAAAGTCTGGTGTTTTGTAAAACTAATTTTGATCCTCATCCAGATTTTGTAATTAACTTCTTTTATTTCATATTTATTTGTCAATATTTATTTTAAACACCTATTCACCCCCCGGGGGTCTTTAGGTGTTCTTACTAGCATCATCAAAGGGTTTGAATCCTTACCAGGTGTTACTAAACTAAGTATATCCAACTTTGGCGAGGTGTTGTAATGTGTATACAGAAGACCCTTTCTCTTTTCCTTTTTCCTTCCCTTTTTTTTTCTTTCTCCTTTTTTCTTTCCCTTTCTTTTTTTGTTCTCTACATCTCTCTACGTGTCTCCTTTCCCCTTTATAACTTTTCTTTTTCTTTTTCTTTTTTATAGAGCCCAATTTTGACCAAGCTAAAAAGAAGGGCCTAATATTAAATATATATATATATATATAGCTCACTAGTAGAACGTTAGCCTTATTCTAACACTATAAAGAAATGAATGAGCAACATAGAAAATGTTAAAAGGGTTAGCTAGGGTTAATAAACAATGTGAAATGGCATTACAATTTGCAAACATGCCCTTCCCAGTCATACAAAGAACGTCACTTCTTCACTTACCCTACGAGCATAAAGGCTTATCGACCATATTCCTCACTAGCTTCGTACCACCCCTAAGCCCTCTCAAAGTCGCCAACAGCCCACTCATTCAAAAACTCCACTCCTCGAACTTTCGCCGTTGTCACTGTGGACTGTAACCTAAAGATCCCTAGGATTCCCTAGAAAGAAAACTCCTTTTGTTCGTATTATTGACACCTGATTTTGCCAGCCAGATAAGTCATTAAAATAGAAATAGCACAAATAGATATTGGATAGACTGACAAATAGTAATAGAATTTATTAGAAAAATATTTATAAAAAAAAAAAAAGCGGGACCTGACCGGCCCCTTCTTTTCCTTCTTTCCGCCTGGCCCAGCTCAGCCTCTTCCTTTTCTTTTTTCTTTTCCACAGCCCGACCTCTGCACTGTGTCTCTTCCTCTCATGCGCTCTGCAGAAAGCAGAGGACGCTCGTACGAAACAAAGAGCTTGATTTTTGGGTTGGGAGGGCTTGTGCAAAAAGCAAGCCTCTCGCAAGAGGGATCGTGTACGCCCGCTTAGCAATTAGTCAAACTCCCTTGGGTTCCCCTCGGGAGGGTTGCGATAAAGAGTGAGAACTTTCAATTTCCTTGACCTCTTCAATAACCAATGAAACATCAAGACAGACATTTAGATGTCTACACAAGAAATAAATATAGATTTAGGCTCCCCATTGGTATCATTTGTTATTCGATCTTCTCATTGACTATGAAATTAATACTATAGGTTCATCAATTTTTGTCCTTCATTTAATGAGAAAATTAGACTAAGAGGGCAACTGACGTACCTCGATTAGGCTGCTGACCTTCACTTCTGTGAACTCAAGGCCAGAAAGCTTCAGCACAACTAAGTTTTCTGAAGGCAAATTGGTTGCCTTAAAACCTTGACAATGTTTGGGCTCCATACCAGAATAAAATTTATGCGAGTAATGCACTCCAAACCATTTCAACTTGGAAAGACAGCCCGTGAAGTCCCTTGGCAGATTACGTTACTCAACCAAAGAAACTGTAGATTCGGGAACCGTTCAATTTGCTCCGCAGTGACAGTTATAGGGTTGTCGACCTCCACTTGCAAACAGAGTGCTCGAATGCTTCGCTTGATCTGCCAATAACATTAAGGAGCAAGAGCAGGAATTTGTCAATATCCCACAAATTTAATCCGTCGAAGAGACGAAAAGATGAAATAGAAGAGTAGCTCCCTATTCAGGAATGTCAATCCTCAATTAAGAACAGGGTAAGCCACCTTCAATTCAAATTTGTTCATACTATACCTCTCTCAATCTCAATTCAAAAGTGATGTCGTCTGTATCCCACAATCTGGTACGCTCTTCCCCAGCAATTGCTCTTCCCAGATCTCTAAACTGATCATGCATCCAAACTCTATTGTTGCGTAAAACCTTTATCATGCACCTCTTAGTAAGGACAGCAATGGCATACTCTGGAATAAATCCACAATCTTTCCACACAAAGATTGGTTCAGTCTTATTCCGATCAATGAAAAAACATGCAACATCAAGAAATATTTGTTGATGACCCGATTTCAAAGTATCATATGTAATCTTCAGCTTTCCCAAGACATTGTCATGAGGTGTTTTCCTTAGCTCCTCTAGCATCCCTTCCCATATTTCCATCTCTTTTAGACCAAAAAGTGACGAACCTATTGCTCGAAGAGCTAAAGGTAGTCCACCCGTAGTAGAGACAATGTCATTTGAAAGAGTGTAGTAACCGTTTAGCGGGAAATCAACATCAAAGGCATGCCTACTAAAAAGTTGGAGTGCATGTTCATCACTCAACCCCTGTAGTTCATAATGCTCAAATTTATACTTAAGTCCCCTATCATTTAGAACCCCACTGTCCCTAGTGGTAACAATTACCCTAGTACCAAGATGCAAATAATTCCTTCCTATTAATTTTCGGATTTGGTCGCTGTCATCAACATCATCCAAAACAATTAGAACCTCTTTGTTGCAAATTGTTTCTTCAATTGCTTTGATCCCATCATCACTATTAACAATATTGCGAGCCACCCTAGAATTAGAGATATCAAACAATAATTGTTCTTGCAGCTTGACTAGGCCCTTCGTTTTTACTATTTCCTTTATGTCATCAAGAAAGCTGCAGTTTTTCCCAAAGTGAGGAAATAGTTGATTGTAGATTTTTTGGGCAAGTGTTGTTTTACCCATACCGCCCATCCCGTAAATTCCAATAAACCGCACACCACCGGAGTCAATGTCCAATAAATTGTTTATGGCTGCTATTCGAACCTCCATTCCAACTAAATCTTCAGTCACTTCTCTTTGTCTTTTCTTGAGCCTATCCACAACCTCGTTAACAATCGCCTTGCTTAGATGCCCATCGCTGCCACAAAGTCAAACAGTCTCGGTTGAAAAAAGTAACAAATTCATTTCCTTGCGTATTGACCGACCATATATTAAGTCAACTAATTTCAATCTAATTATCTTAGACATTGTTCCCATGGAAATGCTAAAATAATGGACGAATACCATAATCATAATATATTATTGTTATTTTATGAGATTGACAATTCTTGCGCAAAAACAACTTTAAAGAACATAAAAAGGAGTATTTAAGTAAGTGACTCTTATTCAAACATCTGACAAGTCTTTTTCGCATCTCTTTTGCAGATCAATTTCATATACTAATAAGAAAGACAGATTCTACTGAATTAAGTGATGGAGCCAGGAATCTTATGTTGATACTTTATTTTTGGCAAAAGAACGCTTCAAGTGCCATAACTTTGGCCAAAGGGACACTTAAGTGTCATAACTTACGAAAAGTATACTTAAGTGCCACATTCAAAGAAAATCGGATCACTTGAGTGCCACTCCGGCCAAAATCCGGCCAAAACCCCAACGTGGCGTTTTTCCGGCGAACCGCGCCCAAAACGACGTCGTTTTACACGCTAACGTGGCCAAAACGGTGTCGTTTTGGGTTGACGTGATAAATAAAAATAAAAAAATTAATTAAATTAAATTTAGTTAAAATATTTAAAATTAATAATTTTAAAATTAAATTTAGTTGAAATATTAAAAAATTCATAATTTTAAAATTTTAAAATAAAAAAAAAGGGGAGGAGGCGGCTAGGGATTAGCCCTCAACCGCCGCCACCGCCGCCCGCCGCCGCCGGGAAGGCTCGGCGACGGTGAAGGGAGGGTCGGCGGGGTCGCCGAGCCCTAGCCGGGGGTCGGCCGACCACGACCGACCGCTGGCGAGGGCTTGCGAGCCCTCGCCCCGCATCCGGCGAGGGTCGGCGAGGACCACGACCCTCCCCATATCTGTGGCGAGGGCTCGCGGCCCTCGCCCAGATCCGGTGAGGGCCACCGACCCTCGACGCCGGTCGGCCGGGGACCCCGCCGACCCTCCCCCACCGTCACCGGCCCTTCTCGGCAGCGGCGGCGGTGGCTAAGGGCTAATCTCTCGCCCGCCTCCCCCTTTCCTTTTTTTAAAAATTTTTTTTAATATTTCAACCAAATTTAATTTTAAAACTATTAATTTAAAATATTTAACTAAATTTAATTTAATTAATTATTTTATTTTATTTTTTGCCACATCAGCCAAAACAACGCCATTTTGGCCACGTCGGGCAAAATGGCGTCGTTTTGAGCTCGATTCGCCAGAAAAGTGCCACGTCGACATTTTGGTCAGATTGGCACTCAAGTGATCCATTTTACTCCGATTTTGGCACTTAAGTGTACCTTTCATAAGTTATGGCACTTAAGTGTCCCTTTGGCCAAACTTAAGGCACTCCAGGGGTCCACGCGTCCTTTATTTTTGCATCTAAGAAAGACCACCACGTAAGAAACAAATATTAAAAAAAAAAAAGTGTAAGAAAAAGTGTTTTTGTTTTTTACCGAAATTAAAATACTAAATAGCATTGAGTTTGTAAGTTCATTTTTTGAATTCGTCACGTTCAAAGACACTTAAAATTTATCACCTCATCATTTTTTCACTTAAAACTGGAAAACTTGATTTTATTCAGTCCTCACTTTTATAAACTATAAAGTTATCACAGCACTCAAACACATATACAAACAGGTAAAGCTCGCTTGAGAGTAGTTTACAGTTAGCACATCTCTAATTTTTATACATATTTTCTTACCAAAAAGAAATCTTTTATAGTCATATGTATATGCTGAAATATCTATAGAATGAATTTTTAAGTTAATGGAACAATGTCCTACATCAAAGTTGTAGAAAAAAAACTTAAAAATCTTCAGAAAAAAATTATATTAAATGGTTATGCATATTCTGCATTCAAAACCATTAGCACGAAGATTACAATTATTTTTCAAATTGATGAGAACAAAGTCTAGCATCCAAGTTTCATGGGCCGAATTTTTTAGTTGATGAAAGCAATAGTTGATGGAAAAAAACTCCTGCATATAAATGCTTGAAAAGCCATATTCATGATTATGCATATTTCTCATCGAAAATTATTAGCCAATATATGACAAATAAATGATATTAGAGTAAAATTTCAATGGTTACACGTCATTTTTACATATAATGAATACTGAAAAATCAACAAAATCAAGTTTTAGCAAATACAAAAACCATAATTGCATAATTTTTATAGAGGAAAAGTATTTTTTTTGTTATATGCACGTTTTCTAAATTTAATTGGTTTTATAAATAAATATGACTAAATTCATAATTACTGATGACTCATGATAAAATGCATAAATATAGACAACTCTAATGAGATAACTTTTTAAATACTTATATTAGAAATTACATGTTAATACATAAAACAAGAGAAGCGCCGGTTACTTTAAAATTTAAGTTAATCAGATTTAATTAATATCGAAGTTAACTCCTATCACTTTATAGTTGATCAAGATGATTCCCGTCACTTTATACTTTGAATTGAGGACTATGATAAGTTTTTGAAGGAGCTCCAATATTATATGGATTTTGACAAGTCTCGGAAGAATTCTTACAATAATACATAACTTTTTTTTTTTTTTTTGAAATGCATAACCTAGTTAGCAACATTTTACTAAATGCAGATCAAAAATGACCAAATATTTTGATGGAAAGAGTACATAGGTGACAAAAATAGAATGAAAAAAATGTGAAAGTTTGAGAAAAGATATGTCGATTCCAATTAATTATAATTATGGCTGAAGGGACTTGATTAGAAAAGTTATATAAATTCAATGACTTGACGAGACAAACCAAAAGCTAAGAGGATTGGAAAAAAAATGCAAAAGAATCATTTAATAAAGCTTAGGGAGAATATGAAATAAGTTGACTTGCCCTTTCAAATAAGGACACAGTATGCAAAAATAAATGAACTATGTATATAACGGAAGGATCACAATATTCTACCAATAACATGCATGAGCATAAACTTGAAGAAGAGAGAGAGAGAGAGAGATTAGATGGGATTTATGTTAGGCGAGGCTCTATTAGCTGTCAAATTATATAAAATTTCAAGACCACTTCCTGCACGTGGAAGCTTTATGCAGTGATATGTATTAGTTAACCCCAGCTTCCATAGAGAGAGAGAGAGAGAGAGAGAGAGAGGCCGAGCAACTTCTCTCTGCTTTGTGCATATCAGATACTAGATTTTGTTTCATCAAGAAAGATGAAATACATAAATTTTATTGGTATATAATCCAACTAACTTCGTTCGGTAATAATAAATACGACTTTATGCATATCTGATAAAGGGTTATATGTTTAGACTCACGGAAGCAAAAATAAGGCAAGTTTGATCAATTTTATAAAGCAAAGAAGACGATATTGATGAATATATAGATTATCCAGTATAGTTTGTCAACACGGTAAAATTATTGCCGATTATTTATGGACATTGTGGTGATTCTTTTTAATATTTTCAAATTTTTTATTTAGCTAATATTACTATTCCAAAGCATATTTTTATAGCAGCAATAACTTTAAAGTATAACCTGTGTCATACTTTAAAATATATCTTATTCAAATTTTATTATAACTTTTAAACAATAGCTTAAGGTTCTTTTTCTTTAATACCAACTCATCATCATAAAGATCTTAAAGTATGTGACACTCAATATTTCTCTATTGTGACATGAATTTATATATGACATGTCAAATGTAATAACATAAGTAACAACATTGACAAATTATTATGATCCAACAAAACTAGAATTAAAGGGTTACAAAAAAGAAAAGGGAAAATTTCATAATAAAGAAAATTGAAATATGTGGAAATGGAAGATGATCTTGAAGAAATCGACTCTAACTCTCTATAAATAGAGATGAGCAAATGAATGAGAGAAAAGATACCAATTTACTCTCGAGAAAACTCCACACAAATAGATTGCTAAACTTTCCATACCAAGTCGATGGCACAATGGTGAAAATTTCGACAAAATGGACGAAAGCTATTATCCAGAGAGGGGGATTTACATTCTTACACTATGCTTTAATGTTTCTTATGTCCTATTTTATGTTTCTTATTGCATGTAGATTCCTATAAATGAATATATAGTTTTCCTGATGTGGACCAAAATATTGGATGTAGATTATTATTCAATGAATATATCAATCTTATATCTCACATTTTCTTTTGATCAGAGTTTATCTAACACTAAAATAAACCTATATGATATGGATCCCCTTGATATATTGGATCCACTTTTTATGGATTCAAAAAAATCTTTCTCCAATTATGAATTTAGACATATAACAATTTTATATCTCGCATTTTCTTTAATCAAAGAATAAACCTATATGATAGGGTTTGGATCCACTTTAATTAAAATCCATTTAGACTCTATTGGCGATTTCTGTTGATGTGAATATTTATTTTATTATAATTTCTACATATTACTGTATTTCTCTTGTGAAACTTCAACACGACTCCCACATCAAATAATTTAACAAATACATACTTAGATCCGTGCAGCCATCATGCATCTTGCCAGTTAAGAAATAGATATTTCCTATATAATCATTCATCAGAAAGGGTCGCTACATTTCTCTAATTGTTTTTTTGTTGTTTTTATCAGGCGCGGGGGAAAGTAGGCAACTAGAGTCTAGAATTTATCCAATGAACAATGGCAGGAAAAAATGGGACCGGACCAAGATTGACTCGAGACTCGATAAAAATTTAAAGTTACCCCCAAAACTTCAGAATCATGACGTGATGAATTACAGAGTTTAAAATCCAATTTCAATTTTAAGTTGAACGAATAGAGGAAGAGAAATGTTTGTTCTTTCAATCAAGTAAAACAATCAAAATATAAATGTGTGATGAGTTACCATAATAATAGATTTATCTAATTCTATGAACATGGAAAAGAACTTTACAAATGCAACGGCATAAAGTTCCATAATCAAGTTCTCTAACATACAATAAGAATCTAAATACATTCGGATCAACTTAGTTTAACAAAAATGAAACAAAGCCAAATTTTTATAAAATTTTTATCAAAGACAAAAATGATAATTATTGAGTCAAAAGATAAAATCATAATAATCCTATTAATTCAGAAAAAATTTGGATATCTCGTGATTTAAAAGATAATAAAAGAAGAATTTGAGAATATATATTTAGATTTAGGGAAATTGGAGTTGGAATATTAGCAATGAATATTTATTAGATCTATCTTCCAATTAAAAATAAAAATTTTCCCATTCAAGGTTAGATGATTACCCTAAATGACTCTTGAGTTTCAACCCCTTGCTGGCATCAACTTCCCTGAGAGCCTTCCGCCACCTGTCTACATCCTCGGTGCTAACCTTCTTTTCTCCAAATTCAATATGGCATTTACCTTCTTTGCCTCCAAATTCAATATGGCATCATGATTTGACGGCATCTGCAGCTTGTGTTCTTCAGGTTTCAACTTGAGCGCTTCAGGTTCCACGTCGTAAAAGATGGGCATTATTACTTTTTTATTCTTGTCTTCTTTAGATATGGCGATGTTCTCCATCATCCTCGCAAGCTCGATGAGACACCAGTGACTTGATGCATACCTTGGAGAGAAGATGGGTATGTAGAGTTTGGAATTATCAATCGCTTGCATAAGCTTGTCACCAATTATTTCACCTGTTCTAATCTCAGCATCATCCATGAAAATGCAGATCTGGGCATCATCTAAGAAGTGGTAGAGTGTGTCGGCAAACCCACGACGGATATCACACCCCCTAAAATTCAAGAAGACCTGATACTCACCTCCTAATGGAATGTTACTCCTCATTCCTGCCTCTGAGTTCGCCATAAGAGCTAACTTCACGCTTAGCAGGGTCAGCTCTCTCTCTCTCTCTCTCTCTCTCTCGTTTTGCGGTTCTTGAGCACAAGTCGGGGAATTTCATTATGGTCATGACGAAGGCTTTTAAGACTTGTAGAGGGTCCGTTGAATCATTGCTAATTTTATAAAGACTCGAGCTAATAAAATTGACTTAGTTTACCAATAGCTTCTAAGAATTTTGGACAATTCGGATCTAATCAGGAGACAAGAAGATCGGTTCAGACATCAACGACAAAACATGGTTTCCAACCTAGAGAGGTCGCCTTATTTTGATAGTCTTGAAACATTTGCTTCCCGATCGTGAAAAGGACATGCTATGGCGGGGCCAGGATTACCACTAGAAAAATATCGCACTTCACATATTTGAATATGACTCCATTGTCATAGAAAACACATATAGGTAACTTCGCAATAGATGCAGCTTCCAGTTAATAGTCAACTAAGTAGATGGATTCAAAAACAATAAGGTGGAGAAATAAGAACACGTAGAGATGGAGGTGTACCTTTCCCCACGCCCAACTTCTTTCAAGTTTCTTCTTCTTGCTTTTCACATGGCTCTCTGGCAGTTCTGTCTTGGGACTTCTGGATTAAAAAGTATATGATTATCAAAAATTTAAATCATTTATGATTGTTATATAGCTATTTCTATATTTGGAGTCCAATATTGTCAATTAACGATATATCTATGTAAATCCGTAAATCCATAACATCAAAATATTCCTAAAGAATTGCCTTTTAATGATGACACAAAATACTCTAGACAACTAAAGGACTTCTTAACACGGAAAAAAAAAAAACTCCAAATTGGAATACTTATAATAAATTAATCCTAAATTAATTTTTTGACCACCCAAAACTCCAAACTAGTACATCTGCGACAAATTTACCATTCGTTAGTTTCTATTAAATTGGATTAATACTACAAAAAAGTCACAAATTGATACACTTATGACAAACAAAAGGTAAATCATAAACCGGTATGCTCATTCATTTAACTTAGCCATTTAACTCAGTAATTTAATAGAACTTACTATTAATTTTACAAAAATTGGAGATATGAGACAACTACCAATCAATTCCATGAATTAAAATTGACTTAGTTAAACAAAAGATTCCAAGAGTTCCAGTGTATTCGGATTTAATCTGGAGTCTACAAGATAAAAATAAACAATTGGTAATACATAATTTCCAACCTAGAGAGAGGTGGCCCTATTAAAAAAAAATTGAAAATTTTGCTTCCAAGTTATGCACAAGAAATGTTATAACCACACCAAGGATCATTATTAGATAGATCTTTTTAATAAGCGTTCTATGGACATTTGGTAGCTATATTTAATAGAATAAATGTTTACATTCTCAATGCATTGATTGTGTATGAAACAAGGAAGGCAGTGTTTTCAAAATAACAAAATTTTCTTTATGTTTAAATACTAGCTAAACATAATGCTTATTTAAAAATACCGCATTTCACATATTTGAATTTGACTCCATTTGCCATAAAAGACGCGTGTGGCAACTTCGCAGTAGGTGCAGCGTCCACTTTACGGTCAAGTCCAATTTATAGTCAATAAAGTTGATGGACGGTGGAGGACCTTATCATTACAGGATCGAATGGAGTTCCTTCTCTTTTCATGCTTTTCACGTGGCTTTGTCTCTCTAGAAAATTCAGAGTCAATAAAGTTGATGGATTTAAAAATAATCCATTTGCCATAAAAGACGCGTGTGGCAACTTCACAGCAGGTGCAGTGTCCACTTTACAGTCAAGTCCAATTTATAGTCAATAAAGTTGATGGACGGTGGAGGACATTATCCTTACAAGATCACATGGAGTTCCTTCTATTTTTGTGCTTTTCACATGGCTGTCTCTGTTAAAAATTTAGAGTCAATAAAGTTGATGGATTTAAAAATAATAAAGTGGAGGACATTATCGTTACAAGATCACATGGAGTTACTTCTTCTTCGTGCTTTTCACATGGCTTTGGCGATGTAGACAACACCAATTTTGAATCCACTTTAGAACTTCTGGACAAATAAAAAAAGATCCTCTCACGTTTGCTGAAGTCGTGCACAGAAGGTGCTACGAGGACCGATCAAGGATTACTATTAGAAAGTTTTTGTTATCGAATGCTTTCTAGGCACTTATCAACCATTTCACACCAAAAAAAAAAAGTGACTTTTTGATTTTGCATAATATAATAAAAACAGTATTTTAAAAGTGACAAAAACTTTATGTGTGGATTTTTTATTTAACCAACAACGATGAACATTCGTCCGTAAAATCCTTATTAGAAAAAAAAATAATACTTTAAATATTTGTATTTGATTTCTTTTGTGATAAAAGGAAAAAACACGCATGGAAACTTCGAAGCAAGTGCAACTTCCAATTTATAGTCATTAAAGTTGATGCCTTTAAAAATAAGGGAAAATATCATAAATGGTCCCGGAAGTTTCATCTAATATTCAATCTCATCATTGAGCTTTCAATTTGCTCAATTTGGTTTATGAACTATTAACAAATGTTCAATTTAGTCCTTCCGTTCAAACAGTTAAGTGAAGACTGTTTTTCCTTTTCTTTTCTTTTTTTCTTCTTCTTCTCTCTTCCCTCCGCCATGGCTGGCAGAGGGAAGGACGACCCTGGGCTAGCTAGGGCGGCCCTCGCCGGCGTCCAGCGAGGGGTGCCCTTGCCCAATCTGGCGAGGGAGACCCTCGCCCGCATCGCGGGACAGCCCTCGCCGACGCGCCGAGGGCGGCCCTAGCCAGCCAAGGTGAGGGCTACCCTCGCCAAATGTCGGCTTGCCTCCACCGGCTTAGCCATGGCCGGTGGAAGGAAGAAAGAAGAAGAAGAAAAAATATATATATATATATATATATATATTAAAAAGTAAAAAGACCAAAATGCCTAATTCTGTTAACTTTAATTAATGGAAGGATAAAATTGGTCAATTTTCAAATAGTCGGGGACCAAATCGGATATTGATTGATAATTCATGGATCAAATTGAATAAATTAAAAGTCTAAGGACGAGATTGCACGTTAAGTAGAAGTTTAGGAATTGTTTATGACAGTTTCTCTGAAAATAATAAGGTGGGGTCCAATTAGATAAATGGACACAATAACACATGCAAAGGTACCCTTTTTTTGGTCCGATGGAAATGTACCTTGTTGACACCTAAATTTTTGCATAATTTTGGGGTTGATTTTTACCAAATTAAAAAAAAAAAACCACATGGCATATAGTCGAAACATTATATTTTTATTTTTATTTTTTTTTCATTTTATTTTATTTTAGACCGCCGGTAAGGGAAGGATTTTTCATATATTCCGATAAAATTTTTCACATATTTGAGTAATATGCACCGAGGGATATATTTTGTGCAAAAAGGGAATTTTTTTGGATGGAATATGCAAAAAATACATAAGGAAATATTGCGCGAGGTGTGGATATTTCAACGATATATTTAGGAGGATTGTGCACAAACAGAAAGGAAAAAATATATATATCGCGAAGATACATTTTTTGCACCTATAAAATACCTCGCATGCAAAGGAAACGGGGGTTGGGTGAAAAAGTACACAAAAGTGAAAAGTTAAAAGGGATAATACCCTAAAAAACCCCAAACTGGTACACTTGTGACAAATTTACCCCAAACTATTTTTTTGACCACCAAAAACCCCAAACTGGTATACTTTTGACAAATTTATCCCAAACTGGTACACTTGTGACAAATTTACCCTATGTTAGTTTTCGTTAAATTTTATTTTCAAATTATTAAGTTAAATGACACGTGATGGTTAACCGTATGCCAATTTAGGATTTTACGTTCCGTTTGTCACAGTTTACAATTTTTATGATTTTTTTGTGGAATTAATCCAATTTAGCATAGGATATATTTGTTACAAATTTACCAGTTTAGGGTTTTTTGCAGTCGAATAAATTAGTTTGGGGTAAATTTATCATAAATGTACCAGTTTAGGGTTTTTTATAATCAGTTGGGGTAAATTTGTCACAAATTTATCAGTTTGGGGTTTTTCATGGTCAAAAAAATAGTTTTGGGTAAATTTGTCACAAATGTACCGTTTGGGGTTTTTCAAGGTATTAACCCAAGTTAAAAAGAGTGACGTGAGAGAGACCAAACACCAAAAAAAAAAAAAAAAAGGGAAAAACCCATTCGGCGACCGTTCATCTTCCCGGAGAAGAACCGCCGGCGCCGCCGTCGCCCACCACCGCCGGCCTCCATCCGCGAACCCCGGCACCGAAGCTCGCGCCACCCCGACACTCCACCGCCGCCGCTTCGAACCTCCACCCACGAGCCCGCGTCGAGCCATCGCCCTCGCTTCGCCGTCGCGCTCGCTTGCAACCTCTCGTCGGCCTCGTCCGCGAGCCCCGCGCCTTAAGCCCCGCGCCGCCCCGTCGCCTAATCTGCAGCACCGAGTCCCGCGCCCTGCTCGCCTCCACCCCAACGCCGCCTCCGCTCGTCGCTGCAGATCCGAGATCCCCACAAAGGCGGCCCGGGTCCGGATCCGACGCTGTCCCTACCTCCTCGCCCCGTTGCGACCCAACGACGCCATTGCCGCAGATCTACCTCGCCGGACGCCGCGCCCAACAGCGGATCCAGACGCCGGAGCTCCTCACCGCGCCCGCCCGAGGCCTCCCGCTGTTCGCAGCGCTCCGCCATCCGGCCCGTGATCCGAGCGCCCGACGCTGCCCCCGCGATGCAGCCCGTGCCAACTCGTGACAACCCCCTCGTCAAAACCCTCGTCGGAGATCCCTCATCAACACCGATCAAGCCGGCCTCCTTTTTCTTTTTTTTAAGAAAAAAAAAAAAAAATAAGAAAAAAAAGAAAAGCAAAAGAAAATCTAGGTATTATTTATTTATTTATTTGTCTTATTGTTATTTTATTATTTTTGCTATTAGTTGCTTTTTTTAGTGTAATCACCCTTTAATGTGAAATTGAAATTGCATAATATGAAATAGTCTTGAAATTTGTGATTGTCAGTCTCATTTTCGCGCCCGAAATCCGACTCGCAATCATTAAAAAAAAAAATCGTTAATCCGATCTCCCGCCCAAGATTCAATTCGCGATTTATGTAAAATTGGCCAACCCGATCTCATACGCAAGATATAGTTCGTCAATTTGGGTATCAATATTGCTTGATTTGCTGTGATGTCACTTAAATTAATTTTCTTTAAATAAAAAATCCAAAAACGTAGAATTATGTTTATTTCTTGTTTTAGGGTTTGCATGTTTAGAATAAAAATATTATTCCGAATTTTGAAAATAAAAATTCAAAAAGGAAAATTCAAAATTAATTTAGGTTGCTATTTTTTTTAATTTGAATTGCATGTTTAATTATTTGGCAATTATTAATTTCGAAGTTAAAAAAAAGGGAAAAACAACAAAAAATCATCATGCATATTTAGGGCATCTTTTGTACGTCATTATATATTAGGGTAAATTTCATTTAGTTTAATCTTAGATAATATTTTTCTTAATTTATTATAATTTTAGGTATTTTCTTAAATAGATTGCGTTTTAGGATTATTTGGGTTAAGATAATATTTTAGTTTAAATTAGGATTTGGCTTAACCTAATTCCTAATACAAATTAGATGGTATCTTAATCTAGGTAGATAATTTTCGCATTTTTATAATTTCGAATTTTAGGGAAAATCCCAAAAAAATGCCTTAGAATAAATTTATCTCATTTTTTAGGATAGACTACATTTTATCTACGTCATATAGTTAGGTCATGTTACCATGTCATATTATTTCATGTTAAATTAGTAGCATGCATTGCATATTGCATGATTTCCATTAATTAAGTGAAAACAAAAAAAAAATCATATCTATGGTTGTTAATGTGAATTCTAATCTAACAACGCATTTCCTTACTTATTTATTCACTATTTATCTTGGTGTTAAATTGGTGATTTGTGCACCCGCATGATCACCTCACACTTTAGGGAAATAGATTTAAAATCAATTTAAGCTACCTGCAAGAACATTTTTGAAAATAAAATAATGGTATCAAAAGGGATTAGAGAAATCTATTGTGACCAAGTCCCCGTACCCATAGTCTCTTATTCGTAGGAGTAAAGTAAAACTCCCATTACTTTACTTAGGTTTCTAATCGACCCACCAAAAAATAGATTAGTGGCGACTCCTAGATAAAATCTATTTGCATGTTAAGAATTTGAACCTAAGTCGCAAATTGGTATGGGTTTGGGAGAGCCCAAGTTAAGTTTAGGCTTAACAATCCATTAGCCAAATTTTAGGTGGTTCACCCCGAAAAAATTAGGTCGCAACAGCTTGGCGACTCTGCTTGGGACTTGTGTTAAAATACTTAGTGGACTTAAGCCAATTTTTGAAAAAATGTTTTCGTTTGGCAGCGAGAATTCCAAGTATGTCCCTAACATTTAGGTGTTAAATGTTCTTGTAGATTGGGAGGTATAGGGGGAGTAGTAATTGCTAACCCTTGTCTTGCAGGTTAGAGTTAAGGATGAATGTTTTAAATTCGAGTTATTGAAGTGTTGTTTAATTTAAACTGTTGTGCATGCCTTGCATCTTGTACCGCACTTTTACACACACAACATGCCGCCAAACCTGGGCTGCATAGGATCATCTAGGATGGTATTGAGATGGATACCACTCTGACCGCATGCTCCCATCTCAATCCCGAAGTTTCTTTTATGGTGTCAAGAGTACCCACCTCGGTCCGCATGCCCGCAACCCAGGTCGGCTCTTTAACCAAGCCGAAATCATGAGGACCCGACATAGTCCACACCTTGTTAAGCCTTATAGACTAGAAATCGAGCATCTTATCATGCGCATATCTATGTAATTGCCATTGATTTTTCTTGATGAAGTAAGTCTTCTATCCCTATACCATGTAATTTATTTTGTCGTTCTTTTGGTCTGTCCATAACAATCTAGGTTAGTCATTTGATCTAATTCCTTTGTCAATTAGAAATGAAATGAGGAAATTGCCATGCAATGAATCAGTTGGAAAATAAAAAACTTTGGAGAATTTGTATGCAATTCATGTGTAGGAAATTTGATCTCGCTAGAGTATCTATTTTTCTAGCTCTCTTTAAGAAATTCCCTTCTTGTACAAACTTTTCATAAAAAAAGAAAAAATGAAAAATTGATTAGATCATTGTCATTGATTGATTCTCTATTTGCACCTCGTACTTATATATTTTCATTCATTGATTTAGGTGATAACGGATCCCTCACCTTCATCCATTATTACTCGATTAAGAGCTAGAATGGCCGATCAAGCTGAAATGCGTGATCGTATCTCTACTATGGAAGACCAACTCCAATAGTTAGTCACTTCTATGCAGCTTCTGACAACTCAGATCCAATCCCTCCAAGCGAATTCGACTCCTGCACCTACTCTTCCCGAGATAGTAGTTTCAAAGCTGACAAATAAGGCTAAAATTATGAGTGATGACGACATGCTTGAGCTGGAAGAAGACCCACCTTTGATCACCACCAAAAAGGCTAAGCCTGACAATGTCTCTAAGACGGAGCAAAATGAACGCTTCGCAAAACTATAATAAAAACTGAAACAACTGCAGGAGTCACAGAATTCACTCCCGTTCGACCTGTTCGTGTATGAGAAGGTCAAGATGCCAAATAAGTTTAAAATGCTAGAGTTCGAGAAGTACGATGGTACTTCTTACCCAAAATCTCATTTGCAGATGTACCATGTACGCATGGCCTAATATGTCAAGAATGAGCCCCTCATGATCCAATCATTTCATGTGAGTTTGACCAGGCCCGCACTGAACTGGTATGTGATGAAGAATGTGAACCTTCTTGACACCTGGAATGAAGTGGCCAACACATTTCTCAAGCAGTACAAGTTCAACATGGACATTGCACATTCCCGAGAGGATCTTAAGAGGATGGAGAAAAAGAAGAGCGAGTCGTTCAAAGAGTATGTCGTGATATGGCGAAATCTGACAACTCAAATCACTCCTGAACCTACTAATAAGGAGATGATGAAGTTGTTTGTCAAGACTCTTCTGTCTGAGTTCCGTACCCGAATGGCCAACACGTACATCGAGAGTTTCAACCAATTTATCCCGGTTGGTGAGCAAATTGAGATTGGGCTAAGGGATGGGTGGTTCAACGAACCGACCCATCAAGGCAAAAGGTTCACCATGAAGAAAGACCAAGAACCTAGCACGGAAGTCAATATTGCATATGCACAACCTAGCAAGCCTCCAATTGTTCATGTCCCTAAGAATCAACAAGGTGGTGTCCATCCAACTGCACCTCGGCAGTTTACTAGAAGGCAATTCACTCATTTTCCTGGCCCTCTATCCCAAGTCTTGAAGGTCCTAAAAAAGAAGGGGTTGATGTCCTATGAGCCAAAGCAACCCAATGCTGAAAAATTTTCTAACTACGACCCTTCCAAAAAATGCGAGTACCATATGGGAGAAGTAGGACACTCGATTGATGAGTGCATTACCTTGAAGCACAAGGTCCAAAACTTATTAGACACCAAGGCGTTTGCCTTTAATATCACTCAACCGAATCCCCTACCTGAGCATGAGGATAGGGTGAATGCTATTTTCGAACATGACGCTGGTCAAATCAAGAACCCGAAGGTGCACGTGATGGACACCTTGAGGCAGCCAAGTGATGGATGGGAGGGTATGGACAATCCAATGTCTCCAAAGACAAAGAACTCTGATGATGCCCCGGAAGGAATCACAAGTTTGTTCGATGATCTCTTCATAGGAGCCATTAATGAAGGACCTTCGGAAGACATGGGCGTTGGCCCACAAGAGTAACTTATTGCTTTTGGACATTCCCCGCTCGGGAATTTTTATTGCTTTCTAAGAATTTTTATCACTTTCTAGGGATTAGGAATTGCAATTTCCATTCAATAAATGTAATTGATTGATGAACTTCAATGAAATTACAAGTTTTATTTTGAGGGCATGATGAGGTACACCAAACCAGTCCAATGACGATATCCAACCATGAAAAGAAAATATCATCTATGGAGAAATCCTGAGGGTTGGACCTTCTCATACTTCCCCCAAATTTTTTTTCGAAAACAAAAGCATTTCACTTAAAAAAAATTCCTAAAGCTTGTAGCAGATTAAACCTATTTGTTTGTCTGACTCATTTACTTCTTGTCTCAGAGTATAAATCTATAACTTGTTATGACAAGGGACATCTGAAAATAGCGAATCAAGTTTCAATGATCATAAACTTGACTCGTGATCAGTGGACTTAGAGTGCACTTGCAATGAAAAAACAGATCTGTGGCAAGTAAAAGAGGACCATCATTCTCCGATGGAGGATCATGGGGGCAAGTTTGCTCCAAATTACAGCAGCCCATATGTGGTGAAGAAGGTACTTCCTGTAGATGCCTTGATCTTGGCAGAAATGGAGGATTGTGAGTTTCCCACTCCAGTTAATTTTGATGCTGTCAAGAAGTATTATCCATGATAGAATTTGCCATGTCATGTTTTGAACTACAAGTATTTTTATGATGAATAAATTGCCTCAATGAATTGAATTGTTCAAATTTGTTGCAAATCTTGCATGTTTTCCTTGATGAATTGTGTGAGATAAATTGAATGTGTCAAATGGGATACTTTGGAATGATGAAAGGCAAGTCTTATTCCATAGACTATTCCATACACTAATCCTAAGTGAGTTGTGTGGAGAAATTCCATGCCTGCAAGGAAAAGGGTGATCTCACAAATGGTACGCTAACCAAGGTGATGAGAGGCAATTTTTTTTCCTCTACCCGAAACACTATAGGTATACCCATCGTTCAACCCTTTGAGCCCACACACGTGAAAAGTTTTTAAATCATCCCTATCAATGATCATCCCGCATCGGGACAAAATTTGAAATGAATGATAGGAATTTTCTTACTCACACTTGCATCAATTTTCGAGTATTGCTTTCGTATTGTAACTCGAATGATAGTTTGAAGTGCCTTAGGATGATGAAGAGCAGTTATTTCTGTCACGCCCCGACTCTCGGTAACGTGACTATCCTTCAATCTTGGTCGATTTTGTAATGCGATATCCCAGGACTACATATCGCCGACCCTTTTCATTTTTAATAGCACATGCAGAAGCAGTTATAAAATCCCCAAACAATAAAGCAATGGGATATACCAGAAGGACTAGGAAATTGAACCTGAAAACCAACACCCTTATGTTCATATACAAGCCATACTGAAACGATTGGTTTCTATTCAAATTGATTCTATAGCAAACGTCATCAGGATCCTACTTTGGATCATTCTCGGGGTTCTCCTTCAGATACTCCTCTTCGAGTTCTTTCTCCTCAGGTTCTTCATCAGGGTCCTGAAATGTTTTCCCCAAACTGGGATGAGACTATGTCTCAGCAAGTTCTACCACACTAAGACCCGATTAGTAAACTAATACACCTTAGGGCTGCATATACACAACATGAGTTAGAGGACTTACCTTGACCTCAGATTACACCTGCATATTAGTACAGATCAAATAGGCACCAAAGCAATCACATCACAGATCGAAGCATCAATCTAATCGACTTAGTCGATTACACGCCAACAAGACCACTCACGGTCATTTCCATTCAATCGATCAATCTACAACATCAAATCAAGACGATGATCAATCGACCTAGTCGATTACATACCAACAAGACCACTCATGGTCATTTCAATTATTCCAACTCAATTCCCAATTATAAATCACGGTCCTTAGGACACAACTTATCTATAGGTGGTAATCACGGCCCCACCAAGCAACCTTCTTAGATTTAGTGGCTTTACGGTCCCACCCGACCTTTTTCCAAGATTCAGTGGCTTTATGGTCCCACCCGACCTTTCCAAGATTTAGTGGCTTTACGGTCCCACCTGACCTTTCCAAGATTTAGTGGTTTTATAGTTCCACCCGACCTTTCCAAGATTTATTGGCTTTACGGTCCCACCCGACCCTTCCAAGATTTAGTGGCTTTACGGTCCCACCCGACCTTTTCAAGATCTAGTGGCTTTATGGTCCCACCCGACCCTCTCAAGATCTAGTGGCTTTATGGTTCCACCCGAACCTTTTTACGATGCCATACTCTGTCCCCGAGCCACGTGCATTCTCCAGGAAGACATACCAAGTCTCCAAGCCACGTGCATTCTCTAAGGCTACCTTTTCGCCAAGATGACATATCTAATCACCGCCACGTGTCTTTCCCAGGTGACATTCCAATTCACTGGGCCACGTGCATTCTCCAGGTGATTTACCAACTCACTTTCAATACTGACAATTGATACCCGACCAATTCTCAATCACATAGCCAAAATCGCATTATTTAAGAACATAACTTAAAAATGCACCATTAAATCAATTCGACACGAATTAAAGCTCAATTAAATAAACGGACCACTCCACGACAATCAGCACGAAATTCCGATCACCAACCATCCCGGTTGAATTTCCGGAAAATAAATAATTAAATAATTAATTTCGAAAGTTAAATAAATAAATACAATAAATTCAATTTAGCATAATATAAAGCTCAATTAAATAAATGGACTGCGCCATGATCATTAGCATAAAATCCCGGTCACTGGCCATTCCAGTTGAATTTTTGGAAAATTAAATAATTAAATAATTAATTTCGAAAATTAATATTTAATTCCTAAAAGTTCCACCTAGGCCCGATTTGCTTAATTAACACCCGATAAGGGACAGGAAAAATCCTAAGAAGCTTCCAATAAATACTATAGGCAATTATCTATCAAATTACACTAATCACACAACTAATATGCAAAGCAATTAATTAAAAATCACTAATCAATTCTAATCTAACAACCTAATTACACTTATTTAACACTAATCAACGTTTAAGTATAATTAGCACACTAAGAAGGCATTAGTGAGTAAAACTCACACAAAACGACGAGCTCGACGCGAGAATCGACTTTCCTCAAAGCGGGCCGAGCATCCGGGCTCGGGAAGACGGCCAAAATGGGCCAAAACCTCGCTGCAATACCCATTTTCTGTCTTCTCTGTTCGCTGCTGGAAGGGGCGGTTTCGGCATCGGTTGAGGCAGCCAAGGGCAGCTGAGGGCGTGGCGGAGCTCCGGCGAGGTCGACGGTGGCTGGAGGAGGTTGGGCGGCGGACTGAGGTGGCCAAACGAGACCGACCAGAGGCGCAACAGAAGCTGGACAGCAGCTCATTCGGACAGGGACAAACGGCGCACGGCGGGCGAGTGTGAGGCGAACGGCGGCGAGGCAGCATGTGGCGACGATGGCAGCTCCGGTGCAATTGCAACTCCTTCAATCAACGCCTATCACTGCTTCTGCTTCTGCTGGTCGGTTCTGTCCAAACTAGAGGGAGGAGAGGGGGCGAAGGGTGTGCGGGCAGCCGCGGTCTGCACGGGGACGAACGAGGACAGTGGTGGCATGCAGCAACTTCAGGCGACATACGGCGCTACTGGTTGTCTCGGCATCCTCCCAGATCTGCTGGGCATCGAGCAACCACCAAAGAAGAAGAAGAAGTAACCGGCGGTAGCAGAAGGGGGAAGAGGAAGGCGGAGGGCGGAGCAGCGGCGCGAGCGAGGCAAAGCGGCGGCGGCGACTCCAGCTTCGGCTGCTGGCTGCGACGGCGAGCTGCTTCTGCTTCGCTGGTCTTCGGCTTCCATGGAGTCGAACAAACCGAAGAGGAAGATGGGGATGCCCGACGGAGGAGAAAGGGGAAATCGGTTTTCTCCTCTTCTCTCTCTCTCTCTCTCTGGCCCGACCAATCTA
Organism: Eucalyptus sideroxylon x Eucalyptus melliodora; assembly: GCA_016097485.1. Lineage (NCBI taxonomy): Eukaryota > Viridiplantae > Streptophyta > Magnoliopsida > Myrtales > Myrtaceae > Eucalyptus > Eucalyptus sideroxylon x Eucalyptus melliodora. The sequence goes on from CM027827.1 coordinate 357,330, forward strand.
GCTGTCTTCCACTCCCTTTTTTCTTGCCAAAAATGCCCCTTCTAGAAGCTTTAAATGGGCCAAAATATGGGGGTAAGTGTGGCATACGAATTTTGCTAAGGTTTCTTTCCAATTAGGCCTTAATTCCTCTTGAATTAAATCAAATTGACCCCCATTAATTTATTCAACACCTCATTATTCCAATTGGTATTTTTCCTTACCAACGTAGCCCACTTGCATCCCAATTTCACAATCCCTAGCTTCAATTGAACGAAAACGGCCCTATTTATTCAATCGAAATTAGAACCCGAAAATCTGGATGTCACAATTTCTCTATCCTATACACTTTTATCTATTGTATAGCCCACTTGAGCCTATAAATTCATTTCATATTAAACCCAGTTGGTGATCATCCCCCACACTAGGGCAAGACAAAAACATTCAAGTGGCATGAACTAGAATGCTGACAAAAATGGAGACTTTGTCCAAAGAAAATAAGTGAAAAAATGGGGCATGAAAAAGTAGTGTGCCTGGTAAAAGCAAGGCCAATGCCCAGAAAAGAAAAAAATAAGCTCTTGATGTAGTGAGTCGTATCCCCAACAATGTGATATAAAAAAAAAAAAAAAAAAAAAACCCAAATGCTGTTGCAATCAATGGAGTTGTGATATAGAAAAAATCTTCGACAATGGAGAAGGCAAGTGGTGGAAATGTCAAGATAATCACCAACTTTGACCCCCTAAACACTTTTTGAGTCTAATGATCCTTTCATTTCTCAACCCATGAACCAACCATATGTTACGTCCCTTGCAAAGTCTCTTCAGATTATAGCACTTGAATTAACGTAAGAGTTCATATGTTTGAAAGCATCACTTGAAAAAGTGCGAGTAAGATAATTTCTGTCTCATTTCGTATGTTTCTTGACTTGTAAATCCCAAGACAATTGTGAAATGTCATTTTTCAATAGCCTTGACTCAAAGAGTCTCCCTTGCTAAACCGTTGACCAAGCCCATATTATGGTCCCTATTAAAGACCCATCAGATTGGTATGGTCGTACCACTTGTGAGATTGCTCAAACCCATGTCTAGCATGACGATGTTGAGATAGAATGATTGTCAAAATCCTGCATCAAAGGTCAGGATGAAACAACCCTTTTAAAGAGGATGAGTGAAAAGTCCTTTCAGACTAAAGGATCCCTCATTTGACACATCCATGACTCTCATGTGTTCAGATTTGAATCTTCTTTTGAAATCTTTCCCATTGGACTTAGGTGCCGCATTGTTGATAGAAATCATTACGCATGAACCTTACTTGAATTAATGCATGTGTTATTTGTAACCACAAATGCATGTTGCTTCTCCTATAACCATGTTTTACAGGAGACTTATCCCTAAGGAACAGAGATGTCACCAGGTAAGTATATCTCTATCCATACCTTAAATACTTGTCGTTGCACAGGTATTCCCCTTTTGAATACACTGACACTCAATTGAGTTATCTTCAAAGATTTTTTTTCAGATTCAGTTTGATTAAGGAGACCAAAGAAAGGTTCGGGTTCGGGTCGATGATCTATGTTGCAACGCTGGGCAACCGAAGAACGATTCGGGTCCTAGCGAAGCAAAACCTCAATTTAAGCGACCGTCTAATAGTACGGGTCCTAAACAACATTTATTGCTCTAACAAGCGACCGTAAAATGGTACGAAACCTGAAAAAAGTAATTTCTCCATTCAGGCGACCATAGAATGATACGGGTCTTGGAAAAATATTTTTTTCATCAAGGCGACCTTAGAATGGTACGGGTTTTAGACGACACCTATTTCCCTATTCAAGTGACCGTAGAATGGTACGGGTCCTAGAAAGTGAATCCCCGTTTAGGCGACCGTAGAATAGTACAGGTCTTAGACAACACCTATTTCCCCATTCATGCGACCGCAGAATGGTACGGGTCATGGAAAGTAAATCCTTGTTTAGGCGACCGTAGAATAGTATGGGTTATGGAAAATAAATCCTCGTTTAGGCGACCGTAGAATGGTACGGGTCATAGACACAACCAAACACTGTCATACTGAGCGACCGTAGAATGGTACGGGTCTTGGGAAAGCAGTCTCTTTATAAAGTCATGTTACTATTCTAGCCGACCGTAGAATGGTACGGGTCCTGGACATGTAACACCAACTATCACAAGCTACTCTATTCTCCTTGAAGGTAAGTTATTACAGATAAGTTCATTTATCATTTGCATTAGCATGCATCATATAAATTGCATTCAAAAATGGAATTCATTTTCCAAACAAAAAAATCATTCATTGCAAGCGCATGATCAAAATTTAGGTCTTAATTTATCTTTGAAGGCAATCTCTACGAGCTCACCTTCAAAGAGGAGCAGCTGTTGACACATAAATTTTTGCATTATTTTGAAGTTGATTTTTACCAAATTAAAAAAAAAAAAAAAAAAAAAAACACACATGGCATATAGTTAGAAACATTATATTTTTATTTTTATTTTGTTTCATTTTATTTTATTTTAGACCGCCGATGAGGGAAGGATTTTTCACATATTCCGTTAAGATTTTTCACATATTTAGGTAATATACACCGATTGATGTATTTTGTGCAAAAAGTGAATTTTTTTGGATGGAAAATGCGAAATATACAAAAGGGAATATTGTGCAAGGTGTGTATATTTGAACAATATATTTAAGGGGATTGTGCACAAACAAAAAGGAAAAAATATATATATCGCAAAGATACATTTTTTGGACCTATAAAATACCTCGCGTGCAAAGGAAAATGGGGTTCTTTCTTTCAGTGTGAAAAAGTACACAAAAGTGAAAAGTTAAAAAGAGTGACGTGAGAGAGAGGCCAAACATATAAAAAAAAAAGAAAGGGGGGGAACCCATTCGGCGACTGTTCATCTTCCCTAAAGAGCCGCTGGCGCCGCTGCTGCCCACCGCTGCCGGCCTCCGTCCGCGAACCACGGCGCCCGAAGCTCGTGCCGCCCCGACACTCCCGCGCCGCTCGGGAACCTCCACCGCGAGCCCGCGTCGAGCCGTCGTCCCCGCTCCGTCGCGCTCCCGCCGCAACCTCTCGCCAGCCTCCGTCCGCGAGCCCCGGCGCCCGGGCCTGCGCCCGCCCTTGCGCGATCTGCAGCACGGAGTCCGGCGCTTCGCTCGCTTCGCCCGACGCCGCTTCCGCTCGCGTCGCAGATTCGAGATCCCCATAGCGAAGGTCCAGATCCGACACGTCCCTACCTCCTCGCCCCCACTGCGACCCAACGACGCCGTTGCCACGGATCTCGCTTTCGACGGACGCGCACCCAACAGCCGAGATCGGGGACGCCGCGCCAACAAGCCCGGAGATCTAGACGCCGGAGCTTTCGCCGCAGCCACCCAAGGTCTCCCTGCCGTCCCGCAGCGCCCGCCGTCCGAGCCCGTGATCCGAGCGCCCGACGCGCCCGCGACGCAGCCCCATGCCAACCCATGACAACCCTCGCGTAACCTCGCCGGAGATCCCTCCTCCCCACCGACCGGGCCGGCCTCCTTTTTTTCTAAGAAAAAGAAAAAAAGAAGAAAAAAAGAAAAGCAAAAGAAAGTCTAGGTGTTATTTATTTATTTATTTGTCTTATTGTTATTTTATTGTTTTTGCTATTAGTTGTTTTTTTAGTGTAATTACCCTTTAATGTGAAATTGAAATTGCATGATACGAAGTAGCCTTGAAATTTGTGATTTGTCATCCCATTTTCGTGCCCGAATCCGACTCGTAATCACTCGAAAAAAAAAGTCGTTAATCCGATCTCTCGCCCAAGATTCGATTCGTGATTTATATAAAATTAACCAACCCGATTTCATGCGCGAGATATGATTCGTCAATTTGGAAAACAATATTGCTTTGATTTGCTGTTGTGTCGTTTAAGTTAATTCTATTTTCTTTAAAAAAATCCAAAAATGTAGAATTAGGTTTATTTCTTGTTTTAGGGTTTGCATGTTTAGAATAGAAATATTATTCCGAATTTTGAAAATAAAAAATAAAAAATAAAAAATTTAGAAAATCAATAATTTAGGTTGCTAGTTTTTTTTTTTTTTAATTTGAATTGCATGTTTAATTATTTGGCAATTATTAATTTCTAAGTTAAAAAAAGGGAAAAACAACAAAAAATCATCATGCATGTTTAGGACATCTTTTGTACGTCATTATATATTAGGGTAAAATTGCATTTAGTTTAATCTTAGATAATATTTTTCTTAATTTATTATAATTTTAGATATTTTCTTAAATAGATTGCGTTTTAGGATTATTTGGGCTAAGATAATACTTTAGTTTAAATTAGGATTTGGCTTAACCTAATTCCCAATACAAATTAGATGGTATCTTAATCTAGGTAGATAATTTTCGCATTTTTATAATTTCGAATTTAAGGGAAAATACCACAAAAATGCCTTAGAATAAATTTATCTCATTTTTTAGGATACACTGCATTTTATCTACGTCATATAGTTAGGTCATGTTACCATGTCATATTATTTCATGTTAAATTAGTAGCATGCATTGCATATTGCATGATTTACATTAATTAAGTGAAAACTAAAAAAGAAATTGCGTGTTAATTAGAAATCATATCTAGGGTTGTTGATATGAATTATGATCTAACAACGCAGATGCTTTCGTTGCTTTGAGGTAAGTTTAACAATTTATTCACTGTTTATCTGGGTGTTAAATTGGTGATTTGCGCACTCGCATGATCGCCTCACATGTTAGGGAAATAGATTTAAAATCAATTTAAGCTGCTTGCAAAAACATTTTTGAAAATAAAAAAATGGTACCGAAATGGCATTAGAGAAATCTAGTGTAACCAAGTCCCCGTACCCATAATCTTTGGTTCGTAGGAGTAAAGTAAAACTCCCGTTACTTTACTTGGGTTTCTAATCGACCCACCAAAAAATAGATTAATGGCGACTCCTAGATAAAATCTATTTGCATGTTAAGAATTTGAACATAAGTCGCGAATTAGTATGCGCTTAGGAGAGCTCGAGTTAAATTTAAACTTAACAATCCATTAGCCAAATTTTAGATGGTTTACCCCAAAAAAATTAGGTCGCACATACCTTTCTTTTTCTTTTTCTCTTTTGCTTAGAACAGTTGTACCTTTATTTTTTCTTTTTTCCTTTTGTTTTTTTTTTCTTTTCTTAAACAATCATACCTTTTCCTACTTGTCACATTGGTCCGGCAATGCGGACACATTGGTCTGGCAATGCGGATAACATTTGCTTTGAAATCACTTTCATACTTTTGGATTAAAAATAGGGAAAAGACTACCAAAAACCCCAAACTTTACCCCAAGTGATAAATTTACCCTACTTTTTTTTTTTTTTTTTTTTTGTGACGTGAAAAACCCCAAACTTTTCAAACTGTGACACATTTACCCCATCAATGGCATTTTTGTCTTATTTTTTCTGTTTTTCCTTTTTTTTTCTTTTTTTCTTCTTCTTCCCTCCGTTGGTCATGGCGGAGCCGACGTAGGGAAACCGGCATCCAGCGAGGGTCGCCTCGCTTGGGCTGGCTAGGGCTGCCCCGCCGGCGTTGGGGAGGGTGATCCTCGTTGGGTTGGGCGAGGGCTGTCCTCGCCCGTCGCCGGCGGGGCACCCTCGCCCGATCCGGGGCGAGGGCCGTCCCTCACGCGTCGCCGGCGAGGGCACGAGGGCCGTCCCCGCTTGACTTGGCGAGGGCCGTCCTCACCCATCACCGACGAGGGTCGCTCGACATCGACGAGGGTAGCCCTCGTTGGTGTTGGGCGAGGGTGTCCTTGCTCGACACCAACGAGGGCCGCCTCGCTTGTGCCTCGGGTGAGGGCCTCCTCGCCAAATTTTGGCAAGGGCACGAGGGAGGCCTCGCCCGACCCTGCAAGGGTGCAGGGAGGCCCTCACCCAACATCGGTGAGGGCGGCCCTAGCCAACCTGAGGGCGAGGGTGACCCTTGCCCGATGCCGGTAAGGGCAGCCCTCACCAGACGTCCGGCGGAGGGAAGAGAGAAGAAAAAAAGAAAAAAATTTTAAAAAGTAAAAAGATCAAAATGCCCTATAATTTATGGTAAATGTGTCATATAACAGAAGTTCAAGGTTTTTTGTATCACAAAAAAAAAAAGTTTGGGGTAAATGTGTCACAGCTTGGCAAAATTCAGGGTTTTTCACGTCACAAAAAGAAGTTTTGAGTAAATCACATTACTTTGAGCAAAGTTTGGAGTTTTTCGTGATTTTTTCCCTTACAAATAATATGATTCTCAACCACCGCCGTGGTGACACTCGCTAGATAAGAACTCCGTTGATCCTTACCCAAAGGTAAGGGGTTCGAAACCAAGGGAAGGCATTTTGTGACTTACCCGTGACGTTGGGTGATGGGTCCTTAGCGTCACCCCAGGGTTTACTCGCCAACTTCTAATTGTACGGGGTTCTCTGGGTAATCAAAATAATAATAATAATAATAATAATAATAATAATAATAATAATAATAATAATAATAATAATAATAATAATAATAATACGATTCTCAAACATTTAATATTTATGATTGTTCTTTATCAATATTTATAGTTGGACATTATTAAAATGCCAGGCAACATTGTAAATTCACAATATATCTATACAAATATATAATGATAATGAAATATTCCTAATGAATCACCTCTGAAAATAACACACGAAACTCTAGATAACCGAAAAAATCTCCTTCATAGTGCAAAGATTGGATTTACTGCGTTGTCAACAAAGATGCTCTAACTAAGCATTGTTTAAGCATATATTTATTACTCATTGGGGAGTATTTTTCATGATCTCTTGGCTAATGCGAAAAGAAGGGGCATATATTTAATATATAGCTCACTAATAGAGCGTTGGATTTATTCTAACGCTCCAAAGAAATGAGTAAGCAACATATAAAGTGATAAGAGGAATAGCTAAGATTAATATATAATGTGAAACGGCCTTAATATTTGAAGCAATTTACAAATATACCCTTCCCAATCATACAAAGGTCACATCTCACTTTCCCTGCGAGCACAAGGGCTTTACATTCCTCACCAACTTCGAACCACCTTAAGCCATTTGAAACTCCCTATGAGTCCCTTCACTCAACAACTCCACTTTCAACCAAAAAAAAAAAACAACTCGCCGTTTTTTCACCATCGTCATCGCGGACCACGACCTCAAAGATCACTATGATCCCTCCAAAGAAACTCCCATTTGTTCATATTAATAAAATTGATTGATACGTAATACCTTCACGAAAACAAGAAGAAATCAACATGCGTGATTTATGATAGATTGCTTGAACTCAAAAAAGAAAATTTCTTTGTGAAGACTTTATTAATCGCTAGCAGGCACATGAAAAAGAAAGAAGACAAAAGGAAAGATTGGGGGCACCTAGAAAAATTTCTTCTCCATTGAATGCTATGTTTGTCTTAGAGCAAATAGTCATAGGGTGCAACACTTTTTCAATACTAAATATTTAGCTATAAATAGATTACTTGTGAATCATTTTAAGCAAGCCAAAAAAAGGTCAACTTCAGAAATAGAGAATTGCAGTATGAGCATTTGCATTTCAATAAGAAAGTCCTCCTCTAGCCTTTATTTGTGTTCTTGTTCCAAATTTCCACAGTTATTATTTTTCTTTTTGGTTCCAACATTTAATATCAGAATTAGAAATGACGATTACCAATTGTGCTCAACTGCAACTTACAAAATTAAACGAAAGAAATTTCAACAACCGGTTCGCCTAAATAAATATTCTTTTTAGATTGTGTTAGATTTATGAAATGTGATTAAAAAATAATTACACTAAAATGGGTGTTAAATTAATGCATCGAATTTGAATTCGAATATTGATTTGATTTGTTAAATTGAATTTGTTGACAAAGATTTAAGTTAGAATTAGGACGAAAAACCTCTTCTTTGTTGGATTTTTTGGTCGTACAAAAAGAAAGCAAGGGAAGATATGAGCACTAAAAGACAAAATAAGGGCTCATTTATTTAATGAATATTTATTTATTTATGGGAAGTCTATCTCTAAGGGGAAAGAAGGAAGTGTACGTCGCCTTTGTTGAGTAGCGTTCGGTCGATGAAGGTCTGACCGTGTGAGGGGCCCACGGAAAGAAAAGAAGTTGTCCTCTCACTGTCTCCTGCAGAAGCCACATAAAAAGAACAATAATACGAAGAACGGAAAATTCAAGAACACGCAACGTTCTTGATTTTTTAGTGGAAGGAGAAAAGCTTTTGCTTTGGGGTGAACACCGTAACTTTTGTGTGCTCACATCCAATTAAGTTATTTATTTATAAATATTTTAAATTTTAACGTAAATTTATATATAAAAAATACTCAAACATGTAAGTGATCATAATTTTAATTTTTTAATTATAATAAATTATTTGATATTGATTCTTAACGTAGATGTAAGTATCAATACTCAAATTGAACTATATAAATTTATTGTGTCTTATTATTTATTGTTTTTTTTTGGTAACTCGGAAACCGCCGTACATCCAAAAAGAGCGGTGACGTAAACCCGGGCGAACCAAGCCCACCCACCCGACTCCAGCCCGTAGGTGAGTAGCACAAGCGACCGCGGGGATTTGAACCCGCTCCCTTTGCGTCTTATTATTTATTATTTATTTCTCTAGTATTTTCATATTGACTTAATTTACAAGATTCTATTGTTTGCGGGTTAATGTTACAACATTGGCCAATTCTAAAGCATTCAATGCTTTAAAAAAGGAGGAGGACGATTTATTGGTGAAATCCAGGAGGAAATATTAGCATGCATTTTAGGTGTTCTTTCAAGCCGTAGAGGAAACAATATTTAAGAAAATATCAAGTGTGGAGACCGCAAAAGTAGCATGTGATATTTTGCAAAACTCATATAGAGGCAATGATTGTGTCAAACAAGTTCAACTTTGAACACTTTAAGGTGATTTTCAAGTCCTTATGCATGAATGATTCTTAATTAATCTCGGCATATTTTAATCTTGTGCAAACCATCATTAAACAATTAAGGGTTAACTATGAAGACCTCCAAGATTTATTATTCTTAGAAAAAATCTTGAGGTCTATGATTGAGATATTTGGTTACATGATTGTAGGGATCGAGGAAGAGCAAAATATATCAACTCTAACATGGGAGCAATTGGTGGGTTCATTGTACTCACATGAGCAAAAAATGAATTAAAAGCCCAATGGTTCAAATCCCAAACAAGCATTGCCAAGTCGGATCGCTTCATCAAGTTGAGGAGGCAATCAAAGCGATTGAGGTAGAGGTCGCGGAGGATGCCAAGGTGGAGGTGGAAATTCAAATTCAACCGAAAAATATAAAACATGTGACAAATCAATAATCAAGTGTTTTATACAATTTAGTCTTAGACATTTCTACATTAATATCAATTGAGTCCGTCTAATCAATTTTTGCCAAAAATCCCTAACATGGATTTCAATCATTCTACGTGACATGATTATTTTTAAATAACATTTTAACATTTTTCTGAATTTTTGTATAATTTTTTGGTCTTTTTTCCTTTTTTTCTTTTTTTTTCCTGTTATTTATTTATTTTATTTTTTGTTGAGGGCCGACAAGGGCCACTAGTGACCCTCGCTGGCACTAGGCAAGGGCATCACAGCCCTTGCCGGCTCTTGAAAAGGGTTGCAACTCCCTCACTGTGGTGATGAGAGCATGGCGACCCTCGCCCGATGCCCTCGTTGGGGCTAGTTTGAGAGAGAATGCTTTGTATTGTTGAAATATTTGAATGATACAAATAAGGGGAGGGCACCTTATTTATACAAGAAGTACTCTCATTATAACCGTCGATAGCTTTTCGATTTGACGAACGAGATCGCATCTCCCTATCTATTAATTACTGGTATTTATGTTGAGAAAGCTCTAGAACACGGCATATTTACCCTATCGCCTGTCCCTGAGAGTATTCCGGAAATGTTCCTTTGATCAGGGAAACCTTGAGACCATGATATATGTATCAAAGAACCTTCTGAACAGGTTAAAAAAAGCTTCAAGATGCCATTGATCACAAGACATGGCCGCAGGTTAGAGGCTGAATTAGCAATTAGACACGAAACTTCTACTTGTAGCTAATTGAATTGGCCATTAGGACTGCTGCATTATGGCTAGAGGTAGCAATAGATGCTGTAGCAGTGCATTCTTGGTAGCTTCAGCTGATATTATACCGTCCGACCCTCCCTCAAACTCTTTCAAGTACTTTAACTGGCTTCTGTCAAGCTTTACGCGGAAAAAGAGGGTTGTCTTTGACAGGAGACACTGTTTAAAAGACACGGGCTTTTAGGCGAACTTGCTGGGCTGGACTAATATCTCCTTCTAGAATTTGTAAAGGCTCTTACGGTAGTTAGAATTAGGGCCATTTACCAAAGAAACGGCATGGCCTTATTTTAACACGGGCTTTAGGCAAATTTGCCAGGCTGGACTAACCTTTCCATTTAGAATTTATAGAGGCTCTTAACATAGTGGGTTTTAGGGCCATTTACCAAACAAATACAGTAGTTTATCATGTTATGGCGAAAATAGAAATGAACTTGAATGGCTTAAAACTTTTTAGCTCAATAAAAGTCCATGACCCAAATAAGGCAAATAGTTTTCAGTAGTCTTGACTAATTACTGCAAATGTAACTGGATTAGAGAAAACAAATTTGATGACTTACACTGGGCTGTTTTACACTTGATAAGTCTCAATGATCTTGACACAAGAATGAGGTGGCTCATTTATTTAATTTGCTAGCTATTCTTCCAGTTTTCACTCTAAAATCAATGTTAAGATATGATAAAGATAGTCAGCTCCTCTGTAAATATTGAAGCTCGAGTTGTCAATGGTGTACTCTTTAGCTGGTAATATAGAGAATCACAGCAAGCCGTTAAATCATCGTGAAAGGATTAGGAGAAGTTCTAATGATAGCTGACCATGAGATGGCCGCACAGAAGTTCCAGAAAGAAGACTTGTTGTCTTGTTTAATTTTAATATCTCTGTGTCTCTCCCCTCTTTCCTCCGCCTTTCTTGATTTGGTTTAATGGCTTTCTCTATTTTGACCTATGAGCTTATGGTAGCTGCATATTGGTCCCTTTATCGGCCCTGATTTTTTCGTGAAACAAAGAAAATGGTTTCATGATGCCTGAAGTTCTGTTGAAGATCTAAATGGCAGATCAGAATTTTGCTCCACGTATGCTTCCCTGCAGATATGCACTTCAATGTTAGTTTATTGTGAAAACCAGAAGGTGGTTGTTGAAGAATAATGGAGGGTTTATGATTAATGACTGGGAATCTATCTAACACAATATTAAAGGAGTATTTTGAAGTAACGGTGACAGACGTTAGCTGTGGAGTGCTTGGAATATACAGGACAACTGGGAAAAGAAAATTATGTGCAGTAAGCCTCAAGATGATGAGAAAAAGAAAATCTCCAAGTCTTAACTCAATTTAGGAATCGTGATTTAATTACTTGAGCATTTCCCCAGCAACCAAACTATAATCTCTGAGTCTTAATTCAATTAAGAGCTGTGTTTTAATTACTAGAGCAATTCTGGAATCGTTATACTTCAGGTAATTGTAATATTAACGATATCGAGGTGAGATGTAGCATCTCCGTCATGTCAAATTGGTATACAACCAATTAGCACACAGAGCTTACATTAAATCACGGCGATTGTCCACTACTTGCATGCTGATTGTTTGTTTTGTTTGTTGCATGTTCCAAGTATCCAATAGTCTTAGGGACGAATCAAATTTTTTTTTCTTTGTACATAAAACAACTCTTCAGTTGAGCAGTAAGGTGTTGGAAAGAACTCGATGAGACAGGCTCTAACCGAACTAATCAAAGCCGAAACGGAAAGCTTGGAACCGCAGACCACGCGTTCATCCAAGACAAATCCACCACAAGATCGAGATTTTGCTCATTAATTTCATGCGATGGACATGTCAAGCACAGCGAAAATTGCAGAAAATTGGCGAGTGGCGATGCTAACACCGGAGCTACCCAGGATGAAGTCCTTCGATTGGAACCCTAGCGGAGAGTTCGAGACTCGCCCTCCTCAGAGTTAGGCATCCCGCTTGAAACTACCACGTCGGCGAAATACTCACTAGAACAATCGCCGGACCAAATTTTTCAAACAAGAAGCATGGACAACCTTAAATTCCTCAAGGCAAAAGTATATCTGGAGTGCCAAAACTTGGCATGAGAGGACACATAGGCCATGTTTGATAATGTTTTTATTTTTCCTAATTTCTGTTCGTTTGTTCCTCAAAACAAAAAAAAAAAAAAAAAAACAAAAATCCGTTTGATAATGTCAATTAAGTTTTCTATTTTCTGGAATAAAAAAATAATCGGGGAATAGATTTGGAATAAAAATAAGAGGTAGAAAAAAGTAATTTCTTATTCCCGGGAATAATTTTTAGAACTAAGTTATTTTCTGGTAAAAGAACACCCCAAGTGCCAAAACTTGGCACAAAGGGATACTTAAGTGCCAAAACTTACAAAATGGACACTTAAGTGCCCATTTTTATGAAAAATGGGACACTTGAGTGCCACATCCGCGAATCCCGTCGGAAATCCTACGTGGCAAATTTTTTATTAATTTTCTCGCTTACGTGGCTCACTAGAAGGCTGACTCAGCAAAACACACACAAAAACGATGTCGTTTTGGTATAATTCAAATTTTAATATAATAATTAATTAAATTAAAATTTAAAAATTAATTAATTAATTAAAAAAAGGTGGAGGAGGAGGAGGAGGAGGAGGAGGAGGAGGAGGAGGAGGGAGGCGCCCGGCGGTTGAGGGCTCAACCCCAGCTGCCGCCACCTTCCTCCATCGCCGGAAAGGTGGGGGAAGGTCGGTCGAGGCCGCCGAGCGTGGGCTGGGGGCTGGTGACCCTAATCGACCGGCAGCGAGGGCGTGTGTGCCCTCGCCTAGATCCGGGGGAGGGTCGCGGCCCTCCCCTAGATTTGGCGAGGGTCACCGGCCCCGCCCGGACGAGCAAAGGCTGTTGCCCGCTGGAGTAGATCCGGGCGAGGGCACGCAGGCCCTCACCGTCGGTAGGCTGGGGGTTGCCGACCCTCGACCTAGGGCTTGACGGCCTCGGCCGACCCTCCCCCACCTTTTCGGTGACTAAGGGGAGGCGGCAGCGGCGAGGGTTGAGCCCTTAGCCGCCAACCGCCTCCATCCTCCTCCTCCCCTCCTTTAAAATATATATATATATATATATATATATATATAATTAATTAATTAATTATTATTATATTAATTATTTACTACGTCAATACCAAAATGACATCGTTTTGCACACAACTCGCAGGAAAATTGCCACGTCAGTGTTTTAGTTGGATTTTCTCACCGGTGGCACTTAAGTGTCACTTTCGTAACTTTTGGCACTCTAAGTGCCCCGGTGTCGTTATTTTCACTTTTCTTATTTTCTTTTCATCTCATTTACCGACTGCCACCCCCTTTGCCACCTACCGTTAGCCGACTACCACCGATTGCCATTACCACCGCCCAACGCCGCCGCCACCGATGACTACCGTCGTCGCCCGTTGACTAGCCGACCAACCGCCACCGCGACCTCTAGCTGCCATAGATTAATGCCTCTTGCCATCGATTGTCGCCACCGCCAACCACCAACCTCGGCCATCGCGACATTCACCGCCAACATTCACCGACCCTCGCCGACCCTTGCTGTTGATGATCGTGAGACGACACTACCCACCGCCTACTACCACCGATCGCCGACCATTGACCTTCGGTAGTTGCGGAAGGTCGATGGTCGGCGGTCGGTGGTAGCGAGGTGGTGGGCAGCGCGTCGCTACCACCAACTGTTGGGTGATGACCTTCGGCAGCGGCCAAAGGTCGATGGTCGGCAGTCAACAACGATCGACAACAACAAGGAAGAATAAGAAAAAATTAAAAGAAATTCTACATTACAATATATCGTACCAAATGCATTCCTATTTTTTTCCATTCAGATAATAGAAATTTTGTATAATTACAAAATGCGTTCTTCTATTAAAAAATTGTATAACACCCTCGATTACGAGCCCGTAAGGATTGGCCATAAGGTCCAAAAACGATCGATCATGGGCCATTGGCCATGGATTGATCGATTCGATTGGCGGGAGTCACGGATTGGTCACGGTTCGATTGACCGACCAACCGATCAGTCATGAATTGGTCGAGGTGTTGGCCGTGAATTATACACCGACCCTACCGATGGGATAGGATCACCAACTCATAAGATGACCTTTTGATCATGAGAATTGGTCATGGGATGATTTTGGATTGGTGGATGGTCACGACTGGTCATAGTGCCCGACCACAGGTGATTCCACCCAGCCTATGCATTGATACGTGGACGATCTGACTCGACCAAATGCAATTGTCTTTCGACCAAAAATGTATCACTACCTATTTAATTCTTAGTGATAGGAAATGAATCTTGAATTGGTGATGTCCGATCGTGGATCGGTATGATCGGTAATGCGTCGACCATGAACCATACCAGATGGATTGGGTGTCGATTGGAATGAGCTCAAGGATAGATCTGGCTATTTCGTCACTAATTCTAAGGTCCATGAGTGCCTTGGCTTAGTGTTAGGCCATGGGTAGCCTTAGGATTGGCCTTGAACCAACCGAAGGACAATCAACCCATTTGGCCGATCGACTGTCCAAAGGAACGATTCGAGCGAACATGGGGTGTGATGGCCGAACCTTGGGTGTACGTGATTCGATTTTTTGAGGTATACGTAATGATCCCTTCTCCGGCCCCGGAACTAACTTGGATGATAGAATTCTCTAGATTGCCTTCTTAATGAAGAAAATGACAAAAATAAAGAAAATTCTAGAACCCCCTCATTAAATGAAGGGGTGATTTGTCATTTGAATATTCAAAAGTCATGATGGCGGCCAAAATATCTTTGGATATTCTAGAAAAATGCGGCATATATGTGGACCAATTAGAGAGCGATACACGAGCCCTCATTAATGACCGAAGGTTCTAGAATTGCCGAGTTGGCAACTATGGCACCATTATTGTTGAACTTCATTAAATGCTCATTAAATGCGGGGTGTAGGTGGACCAATAAGAATAGAACTTGGTGGAATATTCTAGAAGGCCAAAACTTAGAAAGCAAGTTCTTGAATTTAAGCATGTGCTAAATATCCAAACCCCATGATTAACTAAATCTAAGCATTTAATGAGAATGGTGAGTCATTGGCTTAGGTGTCCATGAAAGATATGGTCATCATTACCATAAGATTTTCCTTAGAGAACAAGTAGGCCAAGTCATGATGGCATTGTATAAATGGTCCAATAAGAATGAAACAAGTAAGCCTCCAATCATTACATTAGGCCATTAGGTGTGCCACCTTTTAAAATAGGCATGACACCTTGCAACTTAGGCTTGCCACCTAAGTATTCTAGGTAGGCCACTTGGAGAATTTGGAATTGACCACTTGGCTTGGTAATGATGACACTGAGTAGTATAAATAGGAGCCCTTCCTCATTTTCCCCATCTTGTCATCCATTTCCTCCTCTCTCTTCTCCTTTCTCTTGGCCTCGCATCCTCAATCCACCAAGCTATCTAGGTTGGTTATCAAGTTTGCCGAGGTAAGTAAGGGCACGTATGCTAACATTTTTGTTCAAAAATTGTTCCCGGGAACAGAAATAGTTTTTTCTATTTCTGTTCCATGGAACAATTCTTAAACAGAAGAATGCGTTTGGTAACTACACAAAATTTATGTTCCTGGAATAAAAAAATAATAGAAACACGTTTGGTAAACTTGTATAATTTTTTTTGTTTCTTTTAATTTTTAATATTTTTATTTTATTTTTCCTTTTTTTTTTTTTTTTTTTTCTTTCTTCCTTTTGGCCGGTCACCGGCCTTGGCCATGGCCGGCGACCGGCCGACGAGGGCCAGCGGCCTCGAGCTCGCCTAGCCTAGGCGAGGCCGAGCCTCACCGGCCGATGCGAGGTTCGGCCTTGACAGCTAGGGTGAGGCCGACCTCGGCCGAGCCTCACTAGTGGCCTCCCGCAAAATAGCTAGACAGCGGGAGTAGGAAAGCCACGAGAAGAATCGAAGGAAGAGCTACCATCGGTGATTGAGCGAGAGAGAGAGAGAGAGAGAGAGAGAGAGAGAGAGAGAGAGAGAGAGAGAGAGAGAGAGAGAGAGAGAGAGAGAGAGAGAGAGAGATGTGAAGCTGAAGGCGAAGCCGGAGAGAATTGGAGATGGAAATGTCGACGACGCCGGAGGCCACCAGCGAGGCTTGGCCTCGCCCGTGTGGGGCGAGGTCGGCCTTGCCCTGGCCCGGCGAGGCCAAGCCTCGTGTTGACTAGCCTCGCCTAGGCTGGGCAAGCTCAAGCTCGGCCAGATCTAGCAAGGCTCGGTGGCTGGGCGAGCTCGGCCTCACCAGATCTGGGCAAGCTTGAGCTTGCCCATCCAAGGCGAGGCCAGCCACGGCGAGGCTCGGCTTCGCCGGAGGGGCCTCGCTGGGAAGAAGAGAGAGAAAAAGGTTTCTCGGAATTGTTCTCAAAACAAGAAAGAGGAGAGAGAAAAAGGTTTCTCGGAATTGTTCTCGGAACAAGAAACAACTTTTTTCTACTTCTTGTTTCTGTTCCAAATTTGTTCCAAGGAACAAAAAAATAGATTATTTA
Source organism: Eucalyptus sideroxylon x Eucalyptus melliodora (assembly GCA_016097485.1). Classification (NCBI taxonomy): domain Eukaryota; kingdom Viridiplantae; phylum Streptophyta; class Magnoliopsida; order Myrtales; family Myrtaceae; genus Eucalyptus; species Eucalyptus sideroxylon x Eucalyptus melliodora. Next base: position 374,002 of record CM027827.1, read on the forward strand.
TTTCCGAGAACAAAATTGTAAACAAACACGTTTCTTTTTTTTTTTTTTGTTCCCCGGAACAAAAGAATAGATTTGTATTCCGGAGAACAGAAATAGAAATAAACAAACAGGCCCTAAGATTCCTCTTTTCCCTCTAAGAAAGTAGATCTCATCGTTAAGGCTAGTTAGGTACTCACCCATCAAGCCGTGTGTAGTGTGTAATGTCCCTTGTTTAATCCTGCTTGCTATGGGACATGGCCATGTACTTGTGTCATGTACGTTAGAAAATGAAGTGGAGGTTCGCTCGGATTGAGTTCATTGCAAAGCAAGGCCGTCCAAACCATAAGGCCTTGAATCGGCATAAATAGTGTACCGGTTCCGAATCTCGCTTGGTGCGGGGATTGCCCAAGGCCACAAGGTCCTAGATCGACATTGAGGCGTGCCGATTCTACACTTTGATCGGTACGGGAATCGTCCAAACCCACGAGACCTTGGTAAGGCACAAAAGGGTGCTGACTTTAGGGTTCAATTTGGTGTGGAGACCTTATGCTTGATGTTGAATCAAACCAAGAGCTGAGGATCATTTACGGCATGTTATGTGTTCACATCAGTTTGAACCAAGGTCCCTCAAGCTTAGAATCTTCACCTAAGCTAGGTGTACCCAAGCCTCGAGGTCATGGATTGGCATTGAGGAGTGCTATTTCCAAGCCTTGTCTAGTGCGGGGATCAACGCTAAGTGATTGATTCAAGTTACAGACCAAATATTGTTCCTGGCATGTTTATTAGTGTAGCACAAGAACTCATGGTACAAGCGAACGAATGAGCATGCCTTCGGGCCATGCATGTGTCGGCTAAGAGAAAAGATGAGAATCAACTTGTGTGATGCACTTGTGTGTGTGCACTTAAAGAGGAAAAAGCTCTTGTCGCCACACAGCATTGGCGGCGATGCCTCATTCATTAAACGGGATGCCTCAGTTGAGCTGGGATGCTCTGGTTGAGCCGGGATGCTATAGTCAAGCCAGGAAGCCCAGCAAGAAGTTGGAAGCCCCGGTCGAGCCAGGAGGGCTTAGTCGAGCCAAGACGACGCTAAATGAATTTGCACGAGTGCCAGTATTTGCATAAGTATGATATGTTGATATATTTATTGATAAGCCAAAGGTAAGTATGCATTGAAGCATGTTGTGATGGACATTTGCATGTAATCAAGGGTAGCAACAAGTTTGTTGTTGATCTGCCATCAACACTATTTGCGAGTGTTGTACTTGTTAAGCTTAGATGATGAGATGCTTTCCTAGTAGAGAACTAGACATTTTACTTACTGAGTTTCCCCTAAACTCATCCTTTATCGTTCAATTTTGTAGGCATGGAAGTCTTAAGTCAGTGTGGGAGCTGCAATTACGCTGGAGGAGATAGGAATTCCCTTGGCCTATATGGAAAACTTGTAGTGTGATGCAAAAAGAAAAGAGGCCCTGTAGAGAAAGGGCTTGTAAAAGTATTGTTATAATATGAATTAGTGTGCTATGTGCGATGTATGTCCCAATCTTCTAGCTATTGTTTGTCCGAAGAGTTAATTGATCACGTTGCCGCATGTGCATAATAATAAGATAAAAAGAATCGGGACAGCGACAAGCCTAGGATGTCGCGAAAATAACCCTTGTCGCTCGCAACCCTAGAGATGGGGTTGGGGTTGTGACAAATTGTTCCGGAGAACATAAAAAAAAAAAAAAAAGACTATTTCTGAAAATCAATTGTTCCCAAGATCGAAGCGTTACTAAACGGATCATTAAATGCCAAAAGATATAAAAGTGACACTGTACCACTTTTTTTTCAAAAATGTGACACTTGAGTGCCAAGTCCGGGCGAAGATGGTCGAAAATCCTATATGGTAATTTTTTAATAATATAACTTGTCTATGTGGCACACTGGAAAATTGAGTCAGCGACGAAGAATTAAAACAACACCATTTTGTCTTTTTTATAATTAATATATTAAATTAAAACATTTTTGTTTAAATAACAATTTAATATATATTTACTTATTTTTAAAAAAGGAGGACGAAGAGTCCTCGCCATCGGCCCTTGCCCGGCCAAGCGAAGGCCCACCGCCTGTTGGGGGTCAAGGGGGGGCGGCGACCCAGCCAACCCTCCCCCACCGTCTCTAACCCTTCCCGACGACCGGGGGGGGGAGGTAACGGCAAAGGCTCAGCCCTCATCGCCTACAATCTTCATCTCTCTCTCTCTCTCTCTCTCTCTCTCTCTCTCTCTCTCTCTCTCAATAAACTTAGTTTTAAATTTCATTTAATTAATTTTTATATTAGTTATTTACCTAAGACAGCAACACAACGACGTCATTTTGCACTTGCCTCGTCGGAAAATCGCCATATCAGCATTTTGGCTGGATTTTCTTACTGTTGGCACTTACGTGATCCATGTTACTCTAATTTTGATACTTAAGTGTCACTTTCTTAACTTTTGGTACTCAATGTCCCTTCATGCCAAGTTTTGGCACTTCGGGTGTCCGGCACTCAATTCCTCGAGCATTACTTGGCAAAATAGTGTTTTACTCTATGTTATGACATATTGTCTTTCTTCTTCGAGTGCTTAAGGTTGGTGTCGTCATAAATGTTTGCTCCAAAACAATTGCATGAATTTTACTTTGGATAGCATTTAAACGGCATTTATCTTCATGGTACTTCACAAAATCACCAAAGTTCTTATCTTCATCGAGGGAGAAATTGTTTCAATTCGCTCCGCAATGTGTCTTTTTTCCAATCGGTGAATTTACAATCAAAATTTTTTTGAATGAAAGCTCATGATGCCATGTGATGGGTATATTCATGTATTACTAAACAATGGGCAAATATAAAAATCTAAAAATAATTCAGTGTCTCATGAATTTCTTCTACCCTCTTCTCATCGTGTAAGCTGCCATCGATTTAATTTAAATCCAGACCTACCAATCATCACCGCAAGTGTATCAATCAATGATTTTCAGTCAAAATTGACCAAATTGACTACTTAGGCTAAATCGAAAGGTTTAAAATTGAATTAGCACGAGCATGGTAAGGTCAAAACCTTTTTGGTAATTTTCTTATTATTCATATTTTTTTTCCCTTCATCTTCTTCTTTAGATAGAGCATCAATTGGTCTTAGTAAAAGGATCAGAGGCAAATAATGAATTGGGAGACCATCGATTATTAAGAAATTATTTTGATGGGCGATGCTACGAAATTCTTTTTGCGATCCCAATTAGAGAATTATTCAAATTTAAGCCCACTCGATCAGGCCAACCCCAACAAAGCCTCAGAGGAATTATTTGTTTTAACCATCAAAACAATAACAAATAAATTTTAAAGTGTGGTTAACTGATCTTTTACATTCCGTCGTCTAATTCCCTATAATCAATGCAAGAATAATAGTTCTCTATAAATATTTCGGACAAAAATTATTGTTGGATAAATGAAAGATGTGATTTAAAAAAAAAAAAGCAAAGACAACTTTCTTCGTGTAAGGAATGGCAATTCCTTTTGCCTCCAACAAAATACCCTCAATTAGTGATTTTATAAAATTTAAAAATAAGGAAAAAAGCCACTAGAAATCCCAAACTTTACTTAGAGTGACAAGTTTATCTCAAACTTTATTAACCATGACGCATTTATCCCAAACTCTATGGTCGAAGGTCATTTTCGTCTTTTATTTTTTGAATTTTTTTCCTTTTTCTGTTTTTCCTTTTTTTGTTTTCTTTTCTTTTCTTTTTCCTTCTCCCTTCCCTCCGTTAGCCATGGTGAAGGGAAGCCGAACTCGTGCGAGGGTCGCCGAGCAGATTTGGTGAGGGATGCCCTTGCCCAATGCCGCAAGGACATCCCTTGCTTAAGGCTAGCAAAAGAAAGAGAGAAGAAGAAAAAAAAAAGAAAAAAAATTTAAAAAGTGAAAGACAAAAATGCCCTATAATTTGGAGTAAATGTGTCACAGTTGGCAAAATTTGAGATTTTTTTTTTGTCACAAAAAAAATTTTAGGGTAAATTTGTCACTTTGAGTAAAGTTTGGGCTTTTTTTTTGTGGCTTTTTCCCTTTTGAAAAATTCCATCAATATTAATGCACAATTGCGTCAATTAATTACTATATTTTATCAATCACGTATTTCAATTTGAATTTTTTCTATCTTATAACCAACCTTATTAAAAAATTTAAAATCTCAAATCCACATTGTGCCCATAATTTATATGTTGTTTCCATTGTACACATGCAATGAGCATATGTTTTTGCTTGTTATGACTATGTGAATTGTACGTGTATGCAATTATCTTTTTCTTGAAAAGGGGGAAATTATAAACAAACAAAAAATTGAAATTTTCCATCACGAGCTGATCAACGGTAGCACTATCCAGAATATCATAGTTTGTAACAAAGATTATGAGAGCTCTCTAGAAGAGCAGCCAAATCAATTTAAGGACTCGGACACTTGGAGTGCCAAAAGTTGGCACAAAGTGTCACTTAAGTGCCAAAAGTTATGAAAGTGACACTTAAATGTTAAAATCGAAGCAAAATATATCACTTAAGTGCCCTGGGCGAGAAAATCTGGCCAAATTGCATACATGGCATTTTTCCGACGACATATTTTACTAAGGTGGCAAACATTTTATAAAAAAAAACACACACATGGATGTGCTATTTAGGGCTCGGCGGGGAAATGTGGAGGTCGGCATAGATGGTACTTTGATGTGCAATTTAGGGGTCAGAAGTGGTACTAGAACCCTAATGGGGGTTCGAATTGGCAATTTAGGGCTCGGCCTCGAAATGTAGGGTTCGACGAGGGGAAAATTAGGGCTCGACCTCGAAGATGTGCTGTTATTGTGATGTGTGACTTAGAACGGTGCTACTGTGATGTGTGTTTAAAGCTTAGATGTGGTATTGTGATGTGCGAGGACGATTTTTAGGGGTTAGATGTGAAATGTATGTGCGACCACGATCTTGACTGCTCAAAGTGGTTGTTGTGGGGACATCTGTTTACTTTTTTTAAATCAAAGTGTTGAAATGGGTGTCGTGAGGACCTGTGCTTGTCGTGGGGACCTCTGTTTTTTGGTTAATATTTTAAGGGAAGGGAAGGCAAATAATCAAGGTGCAAACCTCTTTTTTGGCTGTCATGTAGGGGCATATTGTTAGTGTGGGGATCTCTTTTTGTCGTGGATGGTATATTTCTAGTAAATGGCCTAACATGTGCATCTCTTTCCCCTTCCCTTTTCTTTAATAAAGTCCATGAGAGTGGGGGAACTTCTGTGGCACCCCTCGACACGGCCCCCGATCTACTTGGGTCGCCATAGTTCGCTTACTTACTTACCTTTTTCACTCGTCCTATTAACATTCCACTCTGATACCATTTCAAATGTAGCAGGTCCATAAATCCTGGGGGTTCGTACCATCTCAATCGGTCCCAGCGCAGATCACATAACGGAAGCATACTTATCATCTCCCTAACCCATACACAACCAAACAATACAATGCAATACACACCAACTACAAACTTTCATATATATATGCATCTTAGGGTCGGATCACTTTTATTTACATACTAAGATGGATTTCACAAGTCAGTATGACAAAAGGGCCAAGACTATAACTAAGCTTGACTAAACTCAAAAAGAACCCGACTATACATCAAACATGTACATCTATCCATCAGCTAGTGTCGGCCATCCCAAAAAGTGGCAACCTCCACTAGTCACACGCTCCTATCACACCCATCCTGGTGCATCGACCGGTGGCGGCGGCAACATCCCCATCATCCTCCCATCTTGGCGAACATGGACAGACAAAAACTTTTGTACTAAAGGGCCATCAGGCAAGCCCATGTCGTACATGACCAAAACACGGAGGCGGATAAACACCAAACCATGAACACCGAAGCAGGGGTGCTCCGTGCACTCAACCTCGACATCAGAAGGTAATCCATAAAACGTACCACGTGTGACAGGTACTAGAGGCATAGCTCAATTTGAAATGTTGGTCCCCAAAGGGGTGAGTACAATCACTCAACAGTAAAGATCCATCAAACTACACAATGCATCAGGCAAGACGATCAAGATATCACAAGTAAAGCACATATCATCCATGCTATCAAGCATACATCACCATGCAGTCGTGCATACATCACCATGCAGTCGTGCATATCTCACCATGCCATCGTGCATATATCACCATGATTCATATCATCCATGCTATCATGTATACATCCCCATGAGATCCATTCAAGCCTTCATGATCGCATTCTCAATGTCAAACATCATCAATTTACTTTCATAAGTAGATCATGCATCATGCCATATACATATACCCATGCACATGATTCAATTTCAGTATTTATCGTTCACAAGGATCTCATTATTTTTCTTCCAGGGACCAATGTTTGCATCCCTCATATACCACTCGCACCCAACTTGGTATTGCGAGGGCCTCCGGCACAAACCTCTAGGCATCCGGCATCCCAACTAGCATCACGAGGAATTCCTCCCAGCACAAACCTCCAGGGCTTCCGGCACAAACCTCCAGGCATCCCGAAACTCCCAAGGACCTCCGGCACAAACCTTCGGGCATCTCAAAACTCCGAGGCATCGTTGGCTCACACCTCCGACGGTCTCGTTATTATCACAATATATAATCTCATATATGTCTCATTTTCATCATGGCATTTGATGCAACAATATCAAAGGTTTAACCCATCTTTGATGTCACATGATATGCCAAACATCACCGTATATACAGCATATATAACCACTCAAGACATCATATTTCGTAGAGCAGTCCATTTATTATTGAAAATACAGCAAATTTCGGATAAAGCAGAATGCACTTCTTTAATAAAATTTTTGGAAAAATTAGTAAATGATCTCAATAAATTCTGAAAATTTAGCACGATGTAAAAAAGATCCAGAGGAAGATATTTGATGAAGAACACCATGTCAAGAAAGTTCCACATCAATTAAATAGATCCACACATCACAGCAAAAGAAATTCCAGCACCGCTATTGCACAGTTTCGGAAATAATTTCGATTAAGCCCTTAAATGAACTCCGAAAATTCTGAGATTTTAACATGTTATATTTGAGACATAGAGGTAAAATTTTTGTGAAGAAATCAAAGTCAGATTCATGATAGATCAAAAGCTATAGTCGTCATACTTTTCATAATCCTCAGTGACGATTTCCAGATCTAACCATTTCCAAGAAAATCATTTCACCGACCAATACTTGTCCGTTCATTCTAAAATTTTAGTATGTTACTCCTCAAGATTCTTTCTACAACTCTTATCAAGAACATGAGATCAAATTCAGACTGGATGATTTCACAAAATCCACGGAATCACAACAGATCAACATAACAATTTCCAGATCTAGCTTCTTCAAAGAAAAATGGTTTCACCGACCTATACTTGTTCGTTTCCTCTCAAATTTTGATATGTTATTCTCCAAGAAGTCCTTTACAACTTTTATTAAGAAGTCGAAGTCATATTTCAACTAGCACATCACATGCAACTCACGAAAACATCAAAGGTCGGACTGTTTTTCCCAGAAACAGAATACTAGATTTGAACATAGCTCCTATAACTTCGAAATTTCCACTTCATCCACATCTGAAACTCACCATTCATCACACATAAAACACAGCAAGCAAAGGGTAGATCAATGGCCTCTACTTGCTCTAATCCAAGCTAAACACAGCAAGCACACGGCGGGCTCAACGGCGGAACTCGGCGCCTTGATGGCGTCGACGAACCTCCTCCTCCTTCTCTTCTCTCGCACACTCGCTCTCCCTCTCTCGATTTCACTCTCTCTCTCTCGGCAACCCTCTCTTTCAATCCACCCCTTCTCTCTCCTTTTCCCTTCATCATTGGCAATCATTTGATTTTGCATGGCTTATGCCACTTGGCTCTAGAGGAAAAACACTTGGCAAGCTTCTCTTGCCACTTGTTAATTTTGCCATGCACATGATGGGCCTTCCTTTGGGCCGAGCCTCTCCGTCCATCCCTCTCTTCTCTTGGTTGACGACAGCCCTTCCTCCTTTGGGCTTCTTGGGCAGGTCGAATGGTGGGGCTATTGTCTGGTTTGGTCCTTAAATATCCAGCCCACCATCATTCCTAATAATCCACCTTAATTTCCTACTTATATAAATACCTAATTGAAATTCATAAAACCATAAGACTTGCAACATAAATTAATAAATTCAAACTTATAAAACACATAGCCAAGAATGGAATTTTTCCATCAAATAATTATCCATTACAGGCTTGGCCATAAACTTATTGCAAATCATGGGTCAAATGGCTACAACATAATTTGATGGTACTTCCATCACCTATCCATGGCTCATAGCACATCTAGAGGTTGTCATGAAATTCTAGGATGCCACAACTTCCATGTGCAATTGTCTGTTGTTCTTTGTGGATGTGATCCCAAAAGGTAATTATTATTTTTTTCTTGGTGAAAAAATAGCTTATGACAAGGATTATGTCACTACCATAGTTTGCTACAGTGGGGATTTTGTGATTGGGGAGGATGAGTGCAAGTATGAGGGTGGAAATGAGGGCACCATCTTTGTTGATATAAAGAATGCATCTTATATATGATTTGTTAGGGATATAGTGACTTATTTGCCTTGTAAAGTTTAGAAGTTGCTGTATTGTGTACCTGGGAAAGGCTTAAGAGATGGTTTGAGAAGCTTAGAAGATGATAATGGTTTTAGGGATGTTCTATACCAATATCTTCGTGGTGAAGAAGTAAAAGTATACATTGAGTACGATAGTGATAGTGAGGACAAAGATGATGATGGAGAGAGCGCCCAAGTAGGACAAAAAGGAGATGGTATTCAAGGTAATACTGAGGTTAGGGATGAAGGAGGGCGGGATAGACATGATGGAGAAGAGAGGGGCGCAGATGCAGTTCACCAAAGTGATGATGATATAGGTGATGTCACAATCACTGTATTAGATTGGGAAGTAGCTGAATCCAGTGATGATGACGATGAAGGGTTGCTTGCTGAAAATTTCATAAGTGATGATGACAATGAGGAGCTTGTACAGTCAAGAAAAAAGCAAAGGGATTTTTTTATAGATAAGTTTGCAGCTTTGCAAGTAACTGATGAAGTTCCAAAAAGAGCCGAAGACCTTGTAAATGCTGGTGCTGCTGGTGAGGAGACTAATTATGAAGAAAGCGTTGAGAATACTATTTCCCAGGATGAGCTTGAAGAAGATCAAGGAGCTGTGCATAGAAGGAAAAGTAAGTTTCATTTTTATGATCCATCCGTTGCCTTTCCTACTTTATTGGTAGGTATGAAATTTCAAGATGCTAAACAATTTAGGGAAGCTATATTAAACAACTCCATTACTGCACAAAGGAATATTAACTTCACTAGAAACACTAAGCCTTTCTAAGAGTTAGGTGTTCACAACAAAATTGTCCATGGAAGATGTATGGCGCATTTGTTAGGAGAAGTGGATCCTTCCAGATTAAAGCCTACCAAGAGGAACATACTTGTTTCGTTAATTTTGAAAGTAAAAGGGTATCAAGTGCATGGTTGTCCAAGCATTTCTTTGATTTGATTAAGTTGATGCCCCAGATGAGGAGTACTGAGTTTATGATGCTAGTGAAGGAGCGTGTAGGCATCAATATATTCAGGAATCAATTCAAAAGATCAAAACAAAAGGTGATGAAGATACTCATTGGTCAGCACAACAACGAATATGGACAATTGTGAGATTATGCTTGGGAGTGTATGTTGTAAAATCCTTCAAGTAGAGTGTATGTAGAGATCTTGAAGAGACCACTTCGATAGTGGGACCAAATTTGATAAGTTCTATATTTGCTTCGATGCATGCAAATGAGGATTTATATTTGGTTGTAGACAGATTATAAAATTAGATGGCTGTTTTTTGAAAGGTTTGTGCAAGGGAGAATTGCTGGCCACAATTGGAAGATATGCGAATAACCACATGTTTCCATTGGTTTGGGCTATTATGAGGGTAGAAACCAAGGACAATTGATCCTGGTTCCTAAAAAATTTGATGATTGATTTGGAGATAACAAATGAGGAAGGGTGGGCGTTCATGAGCGACCAACAAAAGGTAATGTTTTCTTTTTGAAAAATTTGGTCAATTGTTTGATTTTTGATATCAACATGCCATTTGCTTACATTTCTTATTTTGAATTATTGTAGGGACTGGTTCCAACAGTAGCTGAGTTGTTGCTTTATGCCGAACATCGAATGTGTGCACGGCACATATACGCAAATTGGGCAAAGACCTATAAAGGGTACAAGCTACGGTCGTAATTTTGGCAGCTAATAAAGAGCACGAATATGGCTGACTTTAGGATGGCCAAAGTAGAACTGCATCAATTGACAAAGGAAAGTTATGATGCACTATTCCAAATAGAACCGAAGTATTGGTGTAGGGCGTTCTTCAACGAGGAATTCAAGTGCAATAACATCGATAACAACATCTGCAAAGCATTCAATGGGAGGATAATAGATGTCAGATGCAAACCAATCATCTCGATGCTTGAAGACATACGGGTTATGGTCATGACTCAGCTGCACAAACAAAGAGTCGAGGCTGCAAAGTAGACTAGGTAATATGGTCCTAAGATTGCTAAGAAATTGAATGAGAACTTGGCTGCAAGTAGGTATTGTCATCCCATTTGGAATGAGAATGAAGGATATGAGATAATGAAGGGTTCCAATAAGTATGTTGTCCATTTAGATACAAGGAAGTGCTCATGTAGAGCATGGCAACTAAGTGGAATTCCTTGTGCACATGCCATATGTGCCATCCAATTGAAAGGCCACAACATAGAGGACTACATTGATAATTGGTACAGGAAACATAAATATCTTGCTTCGTACCAATTCATGATGCAGCTAATCAGAAGTAGTAAATTCTGGGAGCCAATAGACCGTGAAGCACCTCAACCTTTGCTGCTAAAGAAGAAAATGGGAAGGCCAAAGCAAAAGCGAAAAATGATGGAGGGAGATGTCTCAGGTCAGTGTAGGATGAGTAGGATATGTGTAAAGATGGCGTGCTCTTATTGCCACATAGCAGGGCACAATACTAAATTTTGTCAATTAAGGAAGCAGCAGGAACAGTTGAGGTCAGCTGAAGGGCCTAGTGAAGGGACAGTTGGAGAAGGACAAACAGGAAGGTGAAGTGAGTTGACTGTTCTTTGGTCGACGACAAGAAACCTAGTAAGTCATGACATTTGTGTTTATGTTACTTTATGGTTTATTACATATATGTACATAGTGTCGTGACCTAATTTTTCGGTGTGAACCACCTAAAATTAGGCTAATGGATTGCTAAGCCTAAACCTAGCTTGGTCTCTCCCAAGCCCATACCAATTCGCGACTTAGGTTAATATATTTAGCATGCAAAAAGGAGTCGCCATTAATCAGTTTACGGTAGGTCGATTAGACACCTTAATAAAGTAACGGGAGATTTACTTTACTCTTACAAACTAGAGACTAAGGGTACGGGGACTTGGTTACACTAGACTTTTCTAACACCCTTTCGGTATCATTTCTTTTTTATTTTCAAAAATATTTTTGCAGGCAGTTTGATTGATTTTAAATTTATTTCCCTAACATGTGAGGTGATTATATGGGTGCACATCCGTCAATTTAACACCCAATAAAGCAATTATAAAGAAAATGCAAAACTTACTTCATAGCAATAAAATCATCTACAGTGTTAGATTAGAATTCACATCAACAGTCCTAGATATGATTTCTAATTAACATGCAATTTCTTTTTTATGTTTTCACTTATTTAATAAAAATCATGCAATATGCAATGCAATATTACTAAATGACCTAATTCTAATGTCATGCAATTTCTAATTAAATGGATCTAACAACAATCAGTAAATGGCATGCGTTTCAATGAATCTAATCCTAATGATGTGCACATGACATTTTTTCTTTTTTCTTTTTTCCTTAAAAAGAATGCAATTTATCCTAGAAAATAAAGCTAATTTATTGTAAGATATTTTTTTTTATTTTTTTATGAAGTTCGGAATTAGATAAAATGTGAAAATTATCTAACTAGATTAAGATCCTATTCAATTTGTATTAGGAATTAGGTTGAGCCAAATCCTAATTTAAACTAAAATATTATCTTAACCCAAATAATCCTAAAATGCAATCTATCTAATATCTAAACTTATAATAAATTAAGAAAAATATTATCTAGAATTAAACTAAGTGCAATTTTACCCAAATATGCAATGACGTACAAAAGATGCCATAATTCTACATGACATATGCATGATGATTTTTTTGTTGTTTTTCCTTTTTTCCTTTTTTTTAATTTCAAAATCAATAATTGCCAAATAATTAAACATGCATTCCAAGTTAAAAAAAAAAAAACTAGCAAACTAAATTAATTGATTTGATATTTCTTTTTTTTAAATTTTTGATTTTTAAATTTTATTTTTTAAAATTCGGAATAAAATTCCTATTCTAAATATGTAAACCCTAAGACAAACAATAAACCTAATTCTAACCTACATTTTTTGATTTTTTTTAAAAAGAAAACGAATTTAAGTAACACCACAGCAAATCAAGCAATATTGATATCCAAATTGACGAACCATATCTCGGGTTGGCCAATTTTATATAAATCGCGAATCGAATCTCGAGCTGGAGATCGGATTAGCGATTTTTTCAAGTGATTGAGAATCAGATGCGAAAATAGAACCGACAATCACAAATTTCACAGGCTATTTCATATCATGCAATCTCAATCTTTATATTAAAGAGATAATTACACTAAAAAAGCAACTAATATGAAATAACAATGGTAATAAAAAAACAACAAAAGATAAATAAATAAAAGAAAAGAAGAAAAAAAGAATTACCTAAATTACTTTTTACTTTTTCTTTTTCTTTCTTTTTTTTTTCTTTTTTTCTTAAAAAAAGAAAAGGGGGTCACAGTAGCCGGTTCGGCGAGGAGGGAGGTCGCCGGTGAGGGTTTCGGCCGGGGAAGGTAGGAGTGGCGCGAAGGTGGTGTGGCACGGGGTGGCGTCACGGGTCGGCATGTGATGGCATTGTAGGTCGGCTCGAGCTAGAAGGCAAGGCGAGGCGGCGTCGGGGCGGCATAACGAGATTGGCGGCGGCGTCACGGGCGGAGTAGGGAACAAGGAAGCAGAGGCGACGCGAGCTTTGGGAAGTCAGGGTGCATCCAATCGGCGACGTCGGAGGCGGAGCAAGGGCGACCGGGTTGTGGATCGACACGGACTGGCGTCGTGGGCCGAGCGGAGGACTCGGGCAGTTGCGGTGAGGAGCTTTGGCGTCTGGATCTTGGCTTAGTAGCGGCGGCGACTTCACGGGCGGAGTAGGGGCGGTGTGGTCTCCGGTGGCGTCGGGCGAAGGCGAGTAGGGGTGCTCGGATTCGCCGGTGTTGGGGCTGGTCGCGACGGCAGGGAGTGGCTCGGCGTCAGGTCATTGATGGAGATGCGGTGCCGACGCAGCGCCGGCGGGGTCAGGGGGGGACCCTCGAGGAAGATGAACAGTCCCGATTAGGTTTTTCCCCTTTTTTTTTCTTCTTTTTTTTTTTGGTTCTTTTTCTCTCTCACGTCACTCTCTTTTTTACCTTTTGCTTTTGTGTTCTTTTTTACCCCAAAAGAAAGAACCCCTTTCTTTTTGCACGCGACGTCTTGTATAAGCCCAAAATTTGTATCTTCGCGATATATTTTTTTCCTTTATGTTTGCGCACAATCCCCCTAAATATATCGTTGAAATATATGCACCTCGCACAATATTCTCTTTTGTATTTTTCGCATATTCCATCAAAAATTTCCTTTTTGCCTAAAATGCATCCCTCGGTGTATATTACTTGCAAATATGAAAAATCTAAACAGAATATGTGAAAAATCATTCCTCGCAAGCAGTCTAAAAATAAAATAAAACAAAACAAAATAAAATAAATGATCCTAAACTATAATTTTATTTTTTATTGACCCAAAATTATTCGAAAATTTAGGTGTCAATAGCTGCCCCTCTTTGAAGGTGAGCTCGAAGAGGTTGCTTTCAAAGACAAATTGATACCTAAATTTGCCTATGCACATGCTCTGAATGATTTTTTTTTTTTGTTAGAAAATGAGTCCCATTTTAAAATGTAATTCATATGATGCATGGAAATGCTAATGCAAATGCATGATGCAAAAGAAAGGAACGTACCTACAATTACTTACCAATCAATGTGGTAGAGTATCTTGAGGTACATGATAAATCCTCATTTACTCCACAAGTACCTAGTTTTCACTCAGGTTCCTTGAAGAGTTAAATTGAGACATCGAGATTGAGAAGAACATTCACATCCAAAGTGAAATGTTCAATGAAAAGAATTGAGACATCCAGATCCAGACTGAGATGTCAAGATTTTCTAAACTCGAAATACCTAGATCCAAACTAAGGTATAACGAGAAAGCTTGAAAAACATTCACATCCAAAGTGAAATGTTTAACGAAAAGAATTAAGACATCTAGATCCAGACTGAGATGTCAAGATTTTAAACTCGATATGCCTAAATCCAGACTAAGGTATAATGAGAAAGGTCGAGAAACATTCACATCCAGAGTGAAATGTTTAACAAAAAGAATTAAGACATCCAGGTCCAGACTGAGATGTCAAGATTTTTGAATTCGATATACCTAGATCCAGACTAAGGTATAATAAGAAAGGTCGAACAAAAACATTCACATCCAGAGTGAAATGTTTAGACGAAAATAATTAAGACATCCAAATCCAGACTGAGATGTCAAAATTTTTGAACTCGATATACCTAGATCCAGACTAAGGTATAACGAGAAAGATTGAAAAACATTCACATCCAGTGAAATGTTTAACGAAAAAGAATTAAGACATCTAGATCCAAACTGAGATGTCAAAGGAACCTACTTGGAATATCTTACCTTGAAGAAGGGTAGAGTGATTCAAGATAGTTGGTGTTACATGTCTAGGACCTGTACCATTCTACGGTCGTCCAGTATGACAATGTTTGGTTGTGCCTAGATTCTGTACCATTCTACGGTCGCCTAAATGGGGAAATAAGTGTTGTTTAGGACCCATATCATTCTACGGTCGCCTAAACGGAGATTCATTTTTCAGGACCCGTACCATTTTACGGTCGCCTAAACTGAGGTTTTGCTTGACTAGGACCCGAACCTTTCTTCGGTTGCCCAGCGTTGCAACATGGATCATCTGACTAGGACCCGAACCTTTCTTTGGTCGCCTTAATTAGACTAAATTTGGAGAAGAATCTTTGGGAGACAACTCAATCGAGTGTCAGTGTATTCAAAAGGGAATACTTGTGCAATGACAAGTATTTAAGGTATGGATAGAGATATACTTATCTAGTGATATATCTGATTCTTGGGGATATGTCTTTTGGAATTTAGATATCCTGTAGAGGTCTTTCACCTCCTAGTAGAAATAAATTTTTGGAACATCAAGGATGCACCTTGAATGTTCGTGAAGGCTTCACGAGGCATTCTGAAATGAACCTGAATGTTAGGAGTTCTTGGGTCCTGTCAGACATGATTAGAGCAAAAGTGCATTCACCAAAGAAATAAGTAATTAAGGTTATTCTAGAATGCACACTTCAAAATCTACTAAAGTTTTTATCAATTCAATCAAGGTTCATGCATAATGACTTTTGCATCACCCAAATTTGCACTAGAGAGATTCATCATTCAAGACAATTTTCATGACATGAATTTTCTAAGAATACTAAATGAGAGACTTTCAGTTAGAAAGGACTTTCACTCCCTCTCATTCAGAAGGGCTATTTTATGAGAATCACTCAATCTCACTATCATCATACCAACAAGGGTTTGAGTATTCTCGCAAGCAGTACGACCTTACCAATTTGAGAGGTCTTTTATATGGACCGTAATGTAGGCTTGGTCAACAGCTTAACAAAGGGACTTTTCGAGTCGAGGCAATTGAAAGAACAATTCTGTAATCATCTCCGGGTTTACAAGTCAAGAACTCTGCAAAATGAGAAAGAAATAATTTTGCTCGCACTTCTTCAAGCGATGCTTATAAACATATGAACTCCCATGTTAATTTAAGTGCCCTAATATGAATAGACTTTGTAAGGGATGTAACATAGGCTAGGTTCATGGGTTAAGAAATGAAATGATCATTAGGCTCAAAATGTATGTAAAGGGTGAGAGTTGATGATCATCTTGGCATTGCCACCAGTTTTCTTTTTCACCGCGGGGATTGTCTTCATGAAGTGCCCCATTGAATGTAAAAACTCAGTATTTGAGTCTTTGAGTATTGCTCCATTGGGATTCAATTCTTGCAATTGACAATCACCTATCCTGACTCTCTTTTTTCATCTATGGGCATTGGCCTTACTTTTACTAGGCACACCGCTTTTTCATGCCCCTAGTTCTTATTCATTTTTTCTTCACTTTTTCTTTTCATGAGCTTTGGTCTTACTTTTACTAGGCACACTGCCTTTTCATGCCCCTTAGTTCTATTTTGATTTCTATGCATGCGTCAAGCAATTACACTTTGAATGACCCTTGAACTTTCAAGGGTCTTCATCTGCCTTTTGCCTTGCTCCAATGTGGGGGATGATCATCAACTGAGTTTAAAGAAATGAAATTGCAGGCTCAAGTGGACTATGCAAAGGATATAAGTGTATATGATAGTGAAAGAAATGCTCTTCGTCATCCTAAGGAACTTAAATTACCACGTGAATTCAATGTAATAGCATGACTGAAAGATTAATGTAAGTGAGAAAGAAAATTTCAATCCATTTTCTTCACCTTATGGTGCTGTCTTACCCTCCAATTTGCCCCGATGTGGGGTGAATAGAGAAATGAATTGCCCCTCATCACTTTAGTCATCGTACCTTTCGAGAGAAAACTCTTTACCTTGCGGATATGGAACTTCATACACTCATCTCACAAGTGTATAAGTAAGGAACTGTGTAAAGGATAGGCTTGCCTTTCATCATCCTAATACGTCTCATTCAGCATTCTTAAGCATTGATGTCACTCCATTGAGTTGCCTATCTTGACAAATTTCCACATGAAATTGGTGAGCTAAACCAATATGAAAATTCTATTTTCAAAAGAGTCCAGCAACTTTAAGCATGAAAAGCTTTTGTGACTTCAAACAGACAAAACATGCTCTCATAAGTATGAAAAACATGATTTCAAGCATTCAATCAAGAATTGTCCCACGAATGGACTATCTCAGCAATTAGGTGTCCTTGGATTGTCTCTATCAATCAAGATTGAAAATCCACTTTTGCCCCTGCTCAAAAGAACATGCATGAAAAGGATACTATGCAACATCAGAGTAAATTCAATTTACACATCCATTTTGGCTTAGATCAAGATTTTATCTCAGTTGGGTCACTACCAAAATCTGTCATGCCCCCAATTTATCATTTGCAAGGAAACGAATAGAGTGTCATTTCCCAAAATTAATTATGTTTAAGGACAAGACGTACCCCTCCCACCAGAGAATGATGGTTTTCTTTTACTTGCCCCTCATTTCATTTTAGAAATGTGTTCTCAAACTTGTTGAGAAATAGTTGAGCCAATTAATCTATCATTGCATCCTAATGTGCCTTTTCCAGTTGCTTTCTCATCATGCTAAGAAAGTGATGCTCTGAAACATAAAGTAAATGAGTTAGAAAATTAGACAAGGCTAACCTAATGCATGCTTTTGGGAAACTGCTTGCAAAATGATTTTTTTTATTCTCCTCTTTTAGGAATTTTTTGATGAGGAAGCATGATGAAGCCTGGTCCTTAGATTTTCTCCATGGATGATATTTTCTTTTCATAGTTGGTTATCGTCACCGGGCTGGTTTGGTGTACCCCATCATGTCCTCAAAACAAAACTTGTAATTTTATTAATATTCATCAATCGAATTACATTTATTGGAATGTGATGTTCAAGCATAGAAGAAATTGAAATCAATCCCTAAAAAGCGATAAAAAATGTGTATGCCCCTAATTAAATGAGGAAATCAAACTACTTAGGACCATGAATCATGTGTACTTGAATTCTTCATCCTCCTTGATCTTGTGATATGAACCCTTTAGGTCAGATATTCTTCCAACTAGATATGTCACTAGTCTCTTCATGATGGCATCAAATTCAATTACATCAGGAAAATGAGACAGTTCAAAAGGTCTTCTTGGCTCTCTTCTTAGAGTCACAATTTCTCACTGAAGATAGATCGCAACACTTTTGCTTGACGAGATAAGCTCTTTTGATTCGTCATTTTAGCTCTCGATTGTAAACAGATGGGTAAGCGGGATCATTCCATAATCACCTAATTCAAATGAACGGGAACATGTAAACATGAGGTGTAAATAGAAAGTCAATCCATGACAATGATCTAATTGATTTTTCTTCATTCATTTTTATTTTCATTTTTTTTATCTATTCATGAAAAGTTCGTACAAAATGGCATTTCCGAAAAATGGACTAGAAAAATATAAATAGACACCCTAGCAAGACCAAATTTCCTAGACATGAATTGAAAACAAATTTTCTAAAGTTTTTTTTTAGCAAATGATTCATTGCATGGCAATGTTCTCATTTCATTTCTAATTGACAAATGAATTAGATTAAACGACTAACCTAGATTGTCATGGACCGACCAAAATCATGAAAAAATAAATTGCATGGTATAGGGATAGAAGACTTACTTCACCAAGAAAAACCAATGGCAATCACATAGACATGCGCATGGTAAGTGGCTCGATTTCTAATATATAAGGCTTAACAAAGTGAAGCCACAAAGGATGATCAAACTAGCCACAGGCGTGTGGACTACGTTAGGTCCTCATGACTCTGGCTTGGTCAAAGAGCCGACCCAGGTCGTGGGCATGCGGACCGAGGTGGTTACTCTTGACACCAAAGAAGAAATTTCGGGATTGATATGGGCGACTCGTACCGCGGGCATGCGGTCAGAGTGGTATCCATCTCAATACCATCCTAAATAATCCTATGTGTCCTAGGTCCGGCAGCAAGTTGTGTGTGCAGGAGTGTAGTGCAAATGCAAGGCATGCACAACAGTTTATATCAAACAACACTTCAATAATTTGAATTCAAAACATTCATCCCCAACTCCAACCTGCAAGACAAGGGTTAGCAATCACTACTCCCTTTATACCACCTATCTACAAGAACATTTAACAACTTAAACGTTAGGGACGTATCTAGGATCCTTGCTGCTAAACAAAAATATTTTTCAAAAAATAAAAAATAAATAGCCTAAGTCCACTAAGAGTTTCAACTCAAGTCCCCAGCGGAGTCACCAAGCTGTTGCAACCTAATTTTTGGGTGAACCACCTAAAATTAGGCTAATGGATTGCTAAGCCTAAACCTAGCTTGGGCTCTTCCAAGCTCATACCAATTCGCGACTTAGGTTCATATATTTAGCATGCAAAAGGGAGTTGCCACTAATCAGTTTACAGTAGGTTGATTAGACACCTAAGTAAAGTAACGGGAGATTTACTTTACTCCTACGAATCAGAGACTAAGGGTACGGAGACTTGGTTACACTAAACTTCTCTAATGCCCTTTCGGTACCATTTCTTTTTTATTTTCAAAAATGTTTTTGTAGGCAATTTGAATGATTTTAAATATATTTCCCTAACATGTGAGATGATTATACGGGTGCGCAGTCTGCCAATTTAACACCCAAGAAAGCCATTAAAGAAATGCAACACTTACCTCATAGCAACGAAAGCATCTGCAGTGTTAGATCAGAATTCACATCAATAGTCCTAGATATGATTTCTAATTAACATGCAATTTCTTTTCTTTTTTTTTTCACTTATTTAATTAAAATCATGCAATATAATTAAATGACCTAATTCTAATGTCATGCAATTTCTAATTAAATGGATCTAACAACAATTACTAAATGGCATGCATTTCAATGAATCTAATCCTAATGACGTGCATATGACATTTTTTCTTTTTTCTTTTTTCCTTAAAAAGAATGCAATTTATCCTAGAAAATAAAGCTAATTTATTCTAAGATATTTTTGTATTTTTTTTATGAAGTTTGGAATTAGATAAAATGTGAAAATTATCTAACTAGATTAAGATCCTATTCAATTTGTATTAGGAATTAGGTTGAGCCAAATCCTAATTTAAACTAAAATGTTATCTTAACCCAAATAATCCTAAAATGCAATCTATCTAATATCTAAACTTATAATAAATTAAGAAAAATATTATCTAGAATTAAACTAAGTGCAATTTTACCCTAATATGCAATGACGTACAAAAGATGCCCTAATTCTACATGACATATGCATGATGATTTTTTTTTGTATTTTTCCTTTTTTTCTTTTAAATTTCGAAATTAATAATTGCCAAATAATTAAACATGCAATCCAAGCTATAAAAAAAAACTAGCAACCTAAATTAATTGATTTGATATTTGATTTTTTTAATTTTTTAATTTTTAAATTTTATTTTTTAAAATTCGGAATAAAATTCCTATTCTAAATATGTAAACCCTAAGACAAGCAATAAACCTAATTCTAACCTACATTTTTTGATTTTTTTAAGAAAACTAATTTAAGTAACACCACAGCAAATCAAGCATATCTTGCGCATGAGATCGGGTTGGCCAATTTTACATAAATCGCGAATCAAATCTCGGGCGGGAGATCGGATTAGCAATTTTTTTCAAGTGATTGCGAGTGATTTTCGAGCACGAAAATCGACCGATAATCACAAATTTCAAGGCTATTTCATATCATGCAATTTCAATCTTTATATTAAAGGGATAATTACACTAAAAAAGCAACTAATATGAAATAACAATGGTAATAAAAAAACACCAAAAGATAAATAAATAAAAGAAAAGAAGAAAATAAAAATTACCTAAATTATTTTTTTCTTTTTCTTTTTCTTTCTTTTTTCTTTTTTCTTAAAAAATAAAAGGGGGCTGGTGGCAGTCCGGCGAGGAGGGAGGTCGCCGGTGAGGGTTCTAGCGGGGCAAAGGCAAGAGTGGGGCGAAGGTGGTGTGGCACGAGGCGGTGTCACGATCGGCATGGGCTGGCGTCCCGAGTCGGCACGGGTTGGTGTCGCGGGTCGGCTCGGGCGGGAGGCAAGGAGGAGGAGAGCGGCGTCGGGCGGCATAATGAGATCGACGGGTGGCGTCGCAGCGGCGAGGAACAAGGAGGCAGAGGTGGCCCGAGCTTTGGGGAGCTGGGGTGCTGCAAATCGGCAACGATGGAGGTGGAGCAAGGGTGACTGGGTCGCGGGCCGGGTGGAGGACTCGGGCGGCTGTAGCGAGGAGCTCTGGCGTCTGGATCTCGGCTTGGCAGCAGCGGCGACTTCATGGGCGGAGCAGGGGGTGTGGTCTCCAGTGGCGTCGAGCGAAGGCGAGTAGGGGCACTCGGATTCGCCAACGTCGGGGTTGGTCGCGATGGCAAGGAGTAGCTCGGCATCGGTCGTTGCTAGAGATGCGGCGCAGCGGGGTCAAGGGGACCCTCAGGGAAGATGAACAGTCCCGATTAGGGTTTTCCCCTTTTGTTTCTTTTTTTTTTTTTCGGTTCTTTTTCTCTCTCACGTCACTCTCTTTTTTACCTTTTGCTTTTGTGTTCTTTTTTACCCCAAAAGAAAGAACCCCCTTTCTTTTTGCACGCGACGTCTTTTATAAGCCCAAAAATTGTATCTTCGCAATATATTTTTTTTCCTTTTTGTTTGCGCACGATCCCCCTAAATATATCATTGAAATATACGCACCTCATGCAATATGCTCTATTTGTATTTTTTCAAATATTTCATCCAAAAATTTCCTTTTCACCTAAAATACATCCCCCAGTGTATATTACCTGAAAATATGAAAAATTTGAACGGAATATGTGAAAAATATTTCCCTTGCCGGCCATCTAAAAATAAAATAAAACAAAACAAAATAACATAAATGTTCCTAAACTATATGCCATGTAATTTTTATTTTATTTTTTATTGACCCAAAAATTATGCGAAAATTTAGGTGTCAACACATAGATACAATTGACATGTATGTAATGTTTTTGTCTTTGTCAGGTCACAAGAATGACACGTGAAGGATTGGCCAAAGCCCCTGCTGTACCTGAAACTGAAGGGCCTATTCGAAGAAGGCAAGGTAGAAGATAGCCAGTTAAAGGATTGGCCAAAGCAATTGAAGGGCCAATTAAGTCGATTGTTCTTCAGCAACGGAGAAAAAAATACCCAGTAAGTTCAATAGTTTGTGTTTAGTTTTCCTTTACGTTGTTATATGGCCTGATGTTATATTTATGATGTCCTTTGCCTCTTTCTCAGATTTGAAGAAAGTAAGTTAGAGCTCAACTGCCAATAGAGGGCCCAACTATAGGGCCACCACAAGATCCATCACAAAGATCACCACAAAGGCCACTAGAAGGGTCATCACAAGGGCCACCACAAAAGCCAACAGAAGGTGTCACTGAAGCTAAAGGGCTAAATAGAAAAACAACCAAAAGAAAGCCAAATCAAGGGCCAGCTACAAGAAGGCCATCTAAAAAATGCCTAGTTGAAGAATTGGCCGAAAAAGCCCATACTGTAGCTAAACAACCACAACAAGAGCCCAAGAAATCACAGACGAGAAGAAGGGCCAACCAATCACAAGTACCTGAAAGTGACGTTCCCCTTCGAACAAGAGAGGCTCTTGGGAAGAGGTTAAAACAATATGGTTATGACCTTTATACAGATGAGCGTACTGGAACAGTCATTCTTAATGTAAGTTTTATAGGCTGCATTTAATTTAATTTATGGTGAAAACTTTTGTTGATAATTGAGTTTTCTTTTTGTAGCCTAGGAGAAGTTCGGAGGTTCTTATCTCTCAAGGCCCAACTCAATAATCAACAGCTATGCTAACAAAGAAGAAGACATCAGCTACGCCAACAAGAAAGAATAGTAAGAAGAACCCAGTTGTAGGTCCATCTGAATCAGTTCAACCTATGACAGTTGTAGCTCCATTTGAATCAGTTCAGTCTAGGACAATTGCAGCTCCATCGAATCAATGCATCAAAAGACAGTTGAAGAAGAAGTCGTAGCTCCAGTTAGAAAAAGTGCAAGGATTATGAATCAAGTTAAAGGTCCATCAAAATGAGCACGAACAGGAGACATTGTGTATATTGATTGATGAAATGAGATGGGATATGGTTTGTGGGGCTAAGGACTCAGTTGTTTTATTTATAATTTGTTGTGGATTTTTTTTTTTTTTTTTTTTTTATAGTTTGTCATTGAGTTTGTGAGACTTAATTCCAATATCAATGGAACGATCTTTGTGACATCCTGATTTTCATATTTTGCTTTCGATTGATTGAGTTGTGCTTTTCATCGACGCGTTTATAGTTCTTTTCCCTGAGCTGATCACTCACGAGATAACTAGTCTATCGAATTAAGCTGTTAAGGGATTCTAACGCAACGAACTTAAGAATTCGACCAGGAAACGACTGCTCGACCGAACTAATCTGCCAGAAACTGGAGATAGGCTGATTCAATAGAGGTATGTGATTAGTGTGTGGGTGATTCTACCTAATCGCAAAATTCTCGTCGAACTGCACTAAAATCGCGCCAGATTGAAATTAACCGTGAAATTGAATCCGATTTTTGAAATTGGAAGTTCTGTCATGTCAAAAGTCATTTTAGTAATGTTGACTCATCTTCAGAAGATTTTTCTGCAAATCGAGATTTTCGGCGAAAAATCAAAGTATGGTATTTCGGATCGGGAAATTGGTAGGCTCGCTTTTGGTCGCATTTTTGGGATACAAGTTGGTTCAATTGACAAGGAAAAGTGTGGATTTAAGTGAGGACACCTTGGTTGGATTTATGGACTTCAATTGGGATTGATTAGATGAGAAATTGAATAAAATTGAAGGGCAAAGTCACAAAATTCGTATGCCATGGGGGGAGCAACATTTTGGACCCATTGGCAAGCTTGTTGAGGAAGATTGAAGAGAGAGAAAGCTGCTGTGGATGGCTGATGGCTGGTGGGGGCAAAGCAAGGGAGAACTGGACAAGTGTGGAGCCTTGGAAGCTCTTGCGGTCCCCTCTCTTTAGCTGAAGCTTCTTCTTCCTCTAGCCCCACCTTTCTCCATTGATAAGGTGTAGATAGAGCTTGAGAAACCAGAGAAGACCAACAGAAACTAGCCAGCCCTTCCCCCTTGCCCGTTCGATCGCTGCACGCTAGCAGGACCACCATTGATTGCCCGTTGTGCCGCTACTCGTCCGCGCACCAATCTAGTACCCGTACGCTGCCTAGCCGTGCATCCTTGATCGTCCAGCGCCGTACGTCATCGTCCAGCTGTGCCACCATCACCATTCGCCGCGCCTAAGTCGCCGTAGCTCCGCGTGGACCCACATTAGCTCCGCCGCTCGTCCCTGCTCGTTTCAGCCACAACCAGCTGCCGGTTCCTCCTTTCTCGGCCAAGATGTGGCACCCCTGAACACCTAAGGTCACCACAGCCTGCCAATCGCTTTATCTCACTAAGATATCCGTTACTTATCTTTTATATAAAGGGGTTTGAAGAAGGAACGAGGCCCTTAGGCATTTTTTTTTTTTTTTTGAAAACGGTCCTAGCGCAACTTATTAAAGGAAGCATAAACGAGTATCACCATTTCTCCCTCCAATATCCATAATGTAATGCACACCAACTACGCACCATAAGAAAAGATAAGGCCGAGCCACTTTTATTTATATTTTCATGATGGATTTCTCGGGTCGGTACAACCAAAAAGAAAAGCCAAGATTTTTCAACTATAGTTGGCCACAACCCAAAAAAGATCTCGACCCTTATATTGATCACGTGTCATCCTCCATCTATAAGCATCGGCTACTCTAAAAAACATCAGCTCTCACTCCTCGCGCGGGCCATCACACCCATCCTGGTGCATCGGGCGGTGGTGGCGGCAACATCCCCCACATCACTCCATCTTGGCGGACATGGACCGACAAGAACTCCTGGATGACTGGACCCCCAACCAAGCCCACATCGTACATCACTAGCACCCGTACCCGTATGAACGTCGGACCATGGATGGTAACACTATCGAGCTCCATACAATCGACCTCCACGTTAGATGGAAGGCCGTAAAAAGTGCCCCGTGTGACCGGAGGGAGCGGCATCTTCCTAATCTGAAATGTTGGTCCCCGAAGGGGTGAGTGCAACCACTCAGCAGGTAAAAGATCCCTTAACTACTCAATGTATCACACAATACAATCATAACATCATAGCAGAGTACATATCTTTCATGCATTCAAGC
This sequence comes from Eucalyptus sideroxylon x Eucalyptus melliodora, assembly GCA_016097485.1. Taxonomy (NCBI): domain Eukaryota; kingdom Viridiplantae; phylum Streptophyta; class Magnoliopsida; order Myrtales; family Myrtaceae; genus Eucalyptus; species Eucalyptus sideroxylon x Eucalyptus melliodora. Next base: position 399,297 of record CM027827.1, read on the forward strand.
ATAACTTACCTTGTAGCCATGCATATGTCATCATGCCATATGTGCATACATCATCATGCACTCAACACCAAGCATTAATACATATACCATGCCTCATGTACACTTACAACCATGTACTCATCATCAAGCATTCACACATATACCATCATGCCATAGGTGCATATACAACCATGCACTCATACACATCATATCATACAGCCATGCATACATGTCTCCATACCATGCATAATTCAATTTTCCACTTTTTATCCTTCAGTTTGATCACCACATCTTTCTTTCCCGGGATCAGTAATTGCATCCCACGTTTTATCACTCGCACCCCAACCTGGCATCGCGAGAAACCTCCGACACACACCACCGGGCATCCGGCACCCCCACATTCCGGGCATCTCGTATCCCAACTAGCATCACGAGGCATCCCCCAGGCACAAACCTCCGAGGCTTCCGGCACCCAACCATTCCAGGCATCTCGAAACTCCCGAGGACATCCGAGCATGTATCGTAATACAACGGGGCATGTGGCACCCCCCATCCTGGGCATCTTGAAACTCCCAGGGCATTGTTGACTCTCCTCCAACAGTCTCCTCATTCATCATAATTCATATTCACAATTTTTATGTCTCAAAATCAACATGGCACATGATGTGATGGCAACAAAGTCAATTTCAACCTTTGATTCTATATGTAATGCCAAGAATCATCACATGTGTAGCAAGATTCATTCACTTAAAACAATACAATTCATGGGGCTCATCCAAAACAGAATAGTCATGCATCCAGCCTTTGAAATTCACACAATCCAGTTTGCACAGATTTTGAAAACATTTTATTTAAATGCCCAAATGACTTTCAAAAATTATGAAATTCAAACATGTGATATATATATATATATATATATATATATATATATTATTTAGTCAAGAGATAAAGGCAGATATTTCATGAAGGATACTACACCAAAAGACCCTCATACAATTCGGTATAGACCATTGCATCACAGCACTACTATTCTAACAATTCAGCTTGCACAGATTTTGAAACATTTTTGGTTAAATAGGCAAATGAACTTCAAAAATTACGAAATTTTAATATGTTGTAATGAAGACATAAAGAGAGATGTTTCATGAAGAACACATTGCCGAAAGAACCTCATGCGAAACGATAGTCCATACATTGCAACTGACCAAGTCCGAATATATCAGATTACACGGTTTTAGAAACATTTCCGATTAAATACACAAATGACCTTCAAAATTTATGAAATCAGACTATGTTGTATTCAAGATCCTAAGGTAGGTTTTTCATGAAGAAATAAAAGTCAAATTCGTTCTGGGTGATTAAATATAGGCGGTTAAATCTTCTGTTTCAATATCAAAATTTCCAGATCCGGCTACTTCCGAAAAACCACGATTTCGCCTATCTATTCTTGTTATTTTTTTCTAAATTTTTGATATGTTAAACCTCAGGATGTTCTTTATATCTTTGTTTAAGAAATCAAAGTGAAATTTCAACAAAAAGATAGCCTTACAGTCCATGCATTTATCAAAGGTAGTTACCGAAATCTCCAGATCCAGTCTCTCCGAAAAATAAAGATTTCACCCACTTATACTTGTTTTTTTTGTCCCAAATTTGAGTATGTTATACTCCAAGAAGTCCTTAACAACTTTCATTTAGAATTCAAGGCCAAAATCCAACTCGAACATCACATGCAAGCCACTAGAACATTCAAGGTCGAGCTGTTTTCTCAAGAACAGTTTACTAGTTTTTGAATACCACTCTTAAAACATCCGTTTTTCACACCCTAAACAATCCGAAATTTATCATCACTCACTCATACATTCTAGGCACAACATGCAAGAGTAGATTAAGGATCCCAACTTGCCTCTAGACCGAGCAAACAGCGAGCACACGGCGACGAACGACGGAAGCACGGCGGACGGTCGACGGACAGCTCTCCTCCTTTCCTCTCTTCTTCCTTTCTTCCTTTCTTTCTTCCCTTTCTCTCCTCTCTTTCTCTTGGTAACCCTCTCTCTCTCTCTCCTTCTCAGTCGACACCCCCTTCATCATCAAACCGGTTCTCTTATTTTCTTCCCCTCAATGATGAGCAATCATTTGATTGCATGCATGACACTTGGACTTAGGGGGATTAACACTTGTCAATTCTCCCATGCACATGATGGGCTCATCCGGCTGGGCTTGGGCCAGCCATGGGCCGATGGCTGCTTCCTCTCCTTGGGCTTCGTGGGCCGGCCGAGGATGGGGTGAGGTAATGGGCTGGTTTGGGCCTTTAATTGTCCAGCCCATCCTCATCCTATTAATTCACCTAATTCTTAATTATATAAACACCTAATTGGAATTTATAATTCACAAAAATTTGTGACCCAACTTAATAAATTCCAATCCATAATCCACATGGCCAAAAATAGAATTTTCCTATCAAATAATTATTCACCAAAAGCTTGGCCAAAGTCTTAATGCAAGACATGAATTAAAGCACCCCTAAAGATGGGCAAGGAATTCCAAGATGCCACACAAGAACAGAAGTTGAAGACCAGCAAGAGTTTTGGACTTCAAGAAGCTTTTCCGAGCCCTTCCCGGCCTTGGTTGGTGTCACCGCTTGGAGGTTTATCACTCGCCTTGGCGTTGCCGTCGCCGTGAACTCATTGGAACATTAAACCGGTGAGTTTACTTGCTAAACCTTACTTATGAGGTTAATCATGCTTAAGAGGTGTTTAGATTAAGCTAAGTATGGTTAAGTGGTTAGATTAGCTTAGTTAATTATTAATTAGATTAAGGGATGTGATTAATTTAGTGGATAATTAATTAAGGCTAATTAGATGATTAGATTACTGTAATCTTGATTAGGTCCTTAATTAATTATTTTAAATTAATTAATTATTTCGAATTTATAAATATTATTTTATTAATTTATATTAATATAATATAATATTATTTAATTTAATTTCGGAATATATTTAATTATTTATTATTTTCCAGAAATTATACCGGGATAGCTGGTGACCGGAATTTCGTGCTGATTGTAATGGTGTGTTCAGATTATGCAATTGATTGTTGGATTGTGCAAATTGAGTGATGATTGTGAAAATTATGGTATTTATTCAGAAAATCCCGGGTGTCGGGTTTTGACACTAAAAATAGATTTTAAGTATTATATCAAATAGTGGGGTTTGAAAAAGGAATGTATCAGTTTTTCTGGTTCAAATTGATCGTGTACCCACACACGACTATTTTACCATGTGTTTGTAATACGAAGAAAACAGGCTAGGATCACTATTTTAATTGAGGCATTTGAGTGCAATGCATAGTGTCCTGGGCCAAGATTGAATGGTTGTGTGTTGGTTAAGAGAACCCGTCCCAAGCTGTTGAGCTGGACGTGCCCCTATATGGGATGCCCTACCAATGGATGCCGGTCATAAAGTAGAGGTTGGATCGATGCTCCTTTATGGAATGCCGTCGACGTAGTGACGTTGCCGTGCTCGGTGGGGTGAGACGATGCCTAGCTACGCCAGTAGACCGCCGAACTTCGAGTAGGCCGTGCCCATGTGTGGCTGTGATTAACAATTGGAACACATGCTGAGTGATATTGACACGTCGGATTATGGGACAAAATTGTGTGGCACGGAATGGGACGTGTCATAACAATTTGGCCCTATAATTAGGACCCCTGTGGTTGTTTCATATGAAAGTATTGTCGTTCCAGTTGTTTGAGTTTTTATTACTGCACATGATTGAGTGATATAAACTGTGCTGATCTGCAGGAAGGGACTGAGGCAAGGTAAGTCCTCTGTATTGTGTGGCTAGGCCACCCCTGAATGTATTCCTTCCTAATAGGGGTTTAGGGGGTGAACTTGCTAAGACAATGTCTCACTCCGTTGTGGGCTCAAAATTTTCAGGTCCATAGATGGTGATTCCACCAGAACCTTTTGGTTGACCGATGGGGGTTATCGAGCGGGTTTATAGTTATCTCGATCCCAGAAGTTATTGGGTCTATGAACTTGTGATGACCATCGTCTGGGTAGAAGAGGACATACATCGTAGGGTTCCTCATCAATTCATAGCATGGTTTCACTTCGGACCCAATGGATTCAGGGTGGGTCCCCTTAGGGGTTTTGATATTCCTGCTGTGGTAGTTGAGGCCATTCTAGGTGAGAATGCATCTGACCCTCCTGATGGTGTGGTGGAGGACCCGACGCCCCCGGAGCCTATGGAGTCGGAAGGATCGGCGAACGTGTCTGACTAGTGGTCATAGGACCGTTCCTTTTTGTGAACTGATCTTTTGTAGACTAACTTTTGTATATAAGACTTGTGTGTTTATAAAGAAGCATGTTTGGTTGTGAGTTTGGTTCATGCTTTTCTATCTCGTATTAATTACTGTTAGGGGTTTTATTATACGCTTTCGCATGTGCATTAAAATGAATGGGTCAGTGACGCATCCTGGGAACGTCGCATATTTGTTCGACTACCGAGGGATGGGCACGCGCTCGAGGTGTTGGGCGTGACAATCTTGTTGCTTGTCATTTTTGCCTTTTTCATTTTTTTGATTTTGCTTTTACTTTTACTTACTGCTTCTAATGGTGGATCTGTGGTGGTGGCTGGGGTGCTCGTGTGGCTAGTGGTGGCAGATGATGATGTCACGCCCCAATCCTCGGGCATGCACACATCCTTCTACTTGGTTGATTTTATAATGCGATTTCCCAGGACTATGTATCGTCGACCCTTTCATTCTTATTAGCACATGCGGAAACAGTTATAAATCCCCAAACAATAAAACGATAGGATAGAAAAAGCAATGCCATATTTTTCATATTGAAATTCACAACTATACTTTTATACAGAGCATAACTCAAAGTATTTCACAAACTGTTCACGACTTTCTAATTTCACTCTATTCACATCAAAACAGGATTCACAAAAGAGGATGGGATCTTAGTCCTCATCCGCGTCGTGCTCAGGATCATCTTGATCCTCTTCTGACTCTTCTTCACTAAGTTCATTTCCTTTGAACTCTTCATCTTTTTCTGGCTCATCATCATCTTCTAGTTCCTCCTCCTCAGGCTCATCTACGGGCCTGAAATGATGTCCCACAATCGGGAAGAGACTATGTCTCAGCAAGTTCTACCCCACTAAGACCCGATTAGTAAACTAATACACTATGGGCTGCCTAACCACGCACAGGTCAGAGGACTTACCTTGGCCTCAGATCCCACCTGCAAGTCAGTACAATTTATAATAGGCACCCACTCACTCAAAACAAATCGAACTAGTCGATTACATGTCACCCAAATCATTCCCCACGGTGGAATATCTAGAAGTCGGGCCACGTGCATTCTCCAGGACGACATACCAAGTCTCCGAGCCACGTGCCATCTCCAGGGTAACATACTCAAACCTTGGGCCCACGTGCATTCTATAAGGCGACCTTTTCGCCAAAGTGATGCATTAAGTCATCGAGCCACGTGCCCTTTTTCACGATGCCTTACTCAAATACTGGACCCATGTGCACTCTCTAAGGCACTAGTTCACCAAAGTGACGCATCAGATCACCGAGCCACATGTCCTTTTAGATGCCATTCCGGAATATCGGGCCCACGTGCATTCTCTAAGGCACTAGTTCGCCAAAGTGACGCATCAGATCACCGAGCCACATGCCCTTTTTAGATGCAAATACTTAATCATCGAGCCAATGTACCCTTCTCTAGGTGATTTACTTTCTACCATGATTCCACTATGAAACAACACCTCTCTCTATAGTTCGCCAATCTACTATCGATACCCAATTATTTCTCAATCAAATAATCAAATCAACTCAATAGGAATATATCATAAAATTCACAAGTTAAATCAATTACATACAAATTGAAGCTCAATTAAATAAACGGACTGCATCACGACGATCAGCATGAAATTCCGGTCACTGGCCATTCTGGTTGAATTTTGGGAAAAATAAATATTTAATTAATTAATTTCGAAAATTAATAATTAAATACTAAAAATCCAATTTAGGCCTGTATCGCCTAATTGAAGCCCAATAAGGGTCGGGAAAAATCCCGAGATGCATTCAATAAATAGTAGACTATGTTTACTTGCTAAATGCACAATCAAAATGTCTAATACACATCACAATTGTCCAATAATTACTAATCTACTCTAATCTAACCACCTAATTGCACTTAATTAAATCTAATCAACCCCTAAGCATAATTAGAAAACTAAGCAGGGATTAGTGAGATTACTCACCGGAATTTAGCACAAAACGTATCAATCCGACGGGGACGACACGAGGATCGATTCTTCCCAAAGCAAGTCCTGGGTTCGGGGCCCGGAAATGCTCCAAAAGCGGGTTGAAGGGGGCTGGAAACCCACTGACCAGCGGCTGTTCTTGGCTGGCCGGGGCTAGTCCGGTGGCTGAGATGGCGAGGCAAGGCCGGTGGAGGGCGAAGGGAGCTCCGGTGAGGCTGAACGATGGCCGAACGGAGCTGGTCGGCGGTCCGGCGGCTTCCTCAACTGCTCACGAAGCTGGATAGAGGTCGAATAGGAGCTAGGCAGTGCTGCTGGGCGGCGAGGACGCGAGGGGTGAGCGGCAAGGCGACGCACGGGCGACACGCGAGCGCCGACGGTGAGCTGCTCCTGTCTTCATGCGATTGCAGTTTCTGCTTCTGCTTCTGTCTTCTGTCTTCGTTCGAATAGTGAGGGGGAAAGAGAGTGTCGAGGGAGAGAGAAGAAGAGATAAAAGAGTTTGAAAAGTAAAAAAAGTAAAAAGGGAAGAGGGAAAGCAAAGTTGGAACCAGCAAGGCAGTCGGTGGAGGGGAATTCCACACGAGGGAAAAGAAAAGAGAGAGAGGGAGAGAGGGAAAGAGTCGGCCAAGTGGGGTAGGGAAAAAACGAAAAAAGGAAATAAAAGGAACCAAATGGTGTTTAGCCAAAAATGGAAAAAGAAAAGGAAATGGGAGGGAAACTAAAAAGAATTTCTTAACATAGAAAATTCTTGTCCCATTTTCTTTTGAATTAGCTCATTTATTTCCAAGGAAATTTCGAATTAGAGCACTTGGTCCCCAATTGCGTTTCTACATCCAAATTCCCTCTTGAATTTCTCTCAATTAAATATCACAAAATCAATTGATGTCTCAAATATCAAATTGATTAATTTCCTTCTCCAAGGATCCCTCTTGCTTCTAAATTCTTCAATCAAAATTAATCCATGGCTTCAACTGAATGAAAACGGCCCTAACCTGACTTTTTCCCAAAAAGTCTCGGTTGTCAAAAAAATCTTCTAAGACTGAGTCATGGATCCTAGAATTTATTGTGACATGACAGAACCTTCAATTTCTGAAATCGGACTTGAATCAGCAGTTAATTTCCATTTGGCACGTTTTTAGCGTGACCTAGGCTACCGGGTAATTTTCAAAACTTTTTAAGGCAAATGACCCGTGGTCGATTTTCTTCGAACCACTATGGACCCATTCGACTTAATGGTGACTCTCGATTGTTGTGAAAACCTCTAGGATTCAATTACGGATACAGGGTACCAAAACGACAGTAAAATTAGATTAGTGTAGGTCAACAAGAATTTTCCAATTTAGTGAAGTCACCCACGATCGGCCACACATCTCAGTCGAACAAACCTATCTCTAATCTTAAATCGATTTTTAACTGTGCCGCAATGGCCTCTAAAGATAAGCACGGTCGAGAAGCCGATTCTTGATCGAATTCTCAAGTTTATTGCCTTAAAATTTCTTAATTACTTACCCAGATAGTCTAGTTATTTCAAGAGTGATCGGATCTGAGAATAGCCCTATAAACGCATCAACGAAATGCCCGACTAATTCAGTAGAAAATAGATTGAGAAATTCAGGATGTCACAGATGAAACTTGGTGGTGGTGGGTCTATTGTGGGGGTTGGGTTGGGGGCTCTTGCTGCACCTAGTACTAATGCAAGTGTGCAGTGTGCATAGCTTGCACGAGCCCCTTTTGCAATAGACCCACCACCCACCACCAGCAATGGCTTATAATGGTGGGTTTATGGTGGTGGTTGCGTGTTGGTGTGGTAGCTGGGATGCTGGTGTTGCTAGTAGTGGTGGTTAGTGGTGGCTGCTGATGCCTAGTGATGGTGGGTCTATTATAGTTGAGTTGGGGGCTTGTGCTGCACCTAATGCAAGATGCAAGTGTGCAATATGCACATCTTGCACCAGATAGTATTAGTGCAAGCTGGTGCAAGGCACCTTGCACTAGCAACTTCTACAGCAGCATACCACCAGCACAATGGTGGCTGATGGTCGCTCAAGTGGGTGCCTGGGATGCCTGGTGTGGCTGGCGGTGATGGCTGGAGGCCGATGGTGGCCAGTGGTGGCCATTGGTGGTGTCTGGTGGCTGGTGCAATTTATAGAGGAAACATACAAAAAAATTAACACTTAACAGATCACATTCTAAAAACTTGGCACTTAAGTGTTCACTTTTAACCACAAGTGGCACTTAAGTGATCACTTTTAATAATAACTTGATACTTAAATGATTCTTTTTTTATCACGACCAGCATTTAAGTGATCACTAAATATAATTTATAGTACTCGAGTAATCACTCGTGTCTGTCTTATGTATATGCTAGTTTGCAGCAAACCGAAGAAACTATTGGTTCATATATTCAATTCAACTTATGGCAACTCCATATAATTCAATGTTTGCTGTTGATTTACATTTATTTCAAGTAAAGAAGTCACCACAACACATTGACCCAATATACATTCCATCATCGCCGATTTATATTCAAGAATAAGTAAAAACATAGTATAAACAATATCTCATTTATTCATTTATTCCCTTTCCTTGACCTCCCCACAAGCACAAGAAGTAACATGTAATACATATGACAGAACCAAAAAAAAAAGCCACAACAATTTTGTAGACAACATAAAACTTCTTCTCATCTTCCAAAAAAATAAGTTACATTTTATCCAAAACAAGTACATTTATCCACTCATTTACAACTATGACAGTCGAAGAAACTTCTTATCATCTTCCAGTACTTTACATTTCATCATAAAGTAGGATAGAAAAAAAAAAGCAACACAATAAATGCTTGGTAACACTTCCGTTCAATTTTCATCCTTGAAACTTCATTCTTCAAATGGTTAGCAGAAGATGCTTGAACTTGCATTGAGTCAACATCATCCAAGTCATCCACAAGCGTAGATGGAGGTTGATGACATCCATCAAGTAGGTCCAATATCATCTCGTGGCTCGAAGAGAGAATTTCACCTCGACCCATTTGAAATATTTGCACTTCAACCCTTCTCTATATCGGGCACATCTATAGAATTTTCTCTCTGGATTCATTCGAGTCCATGATGTTCTTCTTGGACTTGGTAACCCACAGAAACATAAACGCCCGCCATTTCCAATATTCGACTGTGGAATTTGGGGCAAATCGAATTAGGGTTCAGGATTAGAGCTCCAGCGCTTCAATAGGATTTTGCCCGATTTAGGGTTTTAGATTTAGGGCAATTAGGGAGACGACATCGTTTTGGCTGATTTAAGGGCTTTATTTTGGCCAATTATAGAAACGACGTTGTTTTAGATGAATCAGAGCTGAGTCAACTCTCTAGCGAGCCATGTAGGCGAGCAATATTAATATTTAATTGCCACATATGATTTTTGGCCGACTTCGCCAAATGTGGCACTTGGGTGTCCCACTATTTAAAAAATGGGACACTTAAGTGTCACTTTTGTAACTTTTGGCACTTAAATGTCCCATTGTGCCAAGTTTTGGCACTTGGGGTGCTCTTTTGCCTCAATTTAAGTCTTCGATAACTTGAATATGTTCCATGTAATTAGTTTAGAGCCATCGGTAACGTGTTTCGATATATGAGTTAATGGCTTCTACGAGGAGAGTAGGTCAGAAGAGGCATTGGAGTTCAAATGGTGTGCATCTTGATTTTGCCAGTTGCCCTATTCTCATTGGTGGTCTTTTAAATGCAAAGAAAGTGGGATCAAGTTATGCTTAGGGTTATAAAAGGATGTGATGAAGACATGAGGGGAAACAATGTGCCCAGGGAATGAGCAATGTATTCGCGAATTATCATTGTACGTACGTTTGTTGCTAGATAAGAAGGTGTGGAGGGGTTTCCTAAATGAGCATCAATGGGAGAAACCCACCCCTCGCTGCCCCCTATTAGTTATATGCCCTAAAGCAACCATGTAATAGTTGCATGTTAGGGATTTCAGTTGTATTGTCAAATTAATGGCAAAGACGTATTCATTCATTTTTCTAATTATCTATATGAATGATTTTATAAGATTAGTTGTGACTAGACTTATTCTTGAGACGTTAAGAATATGCATGACGAGTTTATAGTTAGACTAAATCTTTAAACCGTTCTCGGTCAATGGATCATTAAGTGGATATTAATGATCCTGTTGAGACCGGTGTGTTCTTAACTTCACCATTAAATATTGGATGCTTAAGGTAATGACGAGTCATGAGTCATTGGGTATTTTGATGCCCGAATTAGAACATAGGTGCTTGTAGCAGATAATTCACTGAACATGACATACATAGAACGATTGGCAACATGGAAGCTTTTAGCAGGGTCAATGACTAATTGTTCATGCTCTGGTCTTGTGTAAATAATCCTCAGACCTGAGGCATAGTGTTAACTTGTGTGTTGGACAGCTATGGTTCACGGGTACGCATATTGGCAGCTCATTGATTTGTCTCTGTACTTGATGGTCATAGCTCATTCACATACGAAGTTACACGTGTGTGCAACATGGAATCTGTCTCCTTGTTACATGCAAGGTACAATAATGATGTCTTATGTGATTTAATTGTGACTGCATTGAAATCCTTAGCTGGGGTTGTGACAAAGAAGAAATTGTTTATCTCGTATAAAATGTAGGTCAATTAGGTTTGTGCATATGATCGAATTGGTGACTTGACAAATATTCCATGATCTTTTTCCGATTGAGACATAGTAAGACAGAGGAATTGAATTACACTATAGCTAGAGTTGACAGGTTCATTATGTTCTTAAAGCATTCACACTGTTTGGGTAGTCATGACATATTGTTAGATGTTAATCATGGCTTGTAAGACCTAGAGATTGATCGGGACAATCAATTCTCTTAGGAGTACTAATGTGTTCGTGCAAGTCTTACTGCCAGCTCACCGATGAACCTAGGGATGTCACACGCCATAACCAATTCACTCGATTGGACATAGCCCACTCACAAGAGCTATTCTTTTGCTCACCCGGCTTCTAAAGGAAGTAGTCAATAACTTATTTGAGAAGTTAAAGACTAGTTTCTAGAAGAAGTAGTTGATAACTTCTTTGAGAGGTTAAAGACTAACTTCTAGAGGAAGTTAAATGTTGACTTCACTAGGACATTATAAATAGAGCAGAGAGAGGGTGAGTAGGTTAAGTTAAGAAAAGGAGAGAAAGAGAGAGAGAACTACATGGTTAGCAATGGTCGCTAACCACGTGCAGAGGATTGTCTCCACAAGATTGCTAGCACAATTATAATGGCGATTACCTGCGAGCTCTTTTTCATTTGAGGTGCATTAGTGGTGTGTCTGAACTAGAGGCCCGAAGTTTATAGGGCTCAAACTGAAGAACATCTAAATCAAGTTGTTTAAAGCGCGCTTCGAGAGGTAATCCATAGAACCCCCTTCAATATTCTGATTTTTGATTAAAACGCACAAACAACACCTTTGGAGATACATGTATAGTAGAATTTTATCTTTGCTTTTGCTGCGTTTATGTTTATTCAGCCTATACATGTTCTGTAAAATCCAAACAATGGTATCGAGCCAATCCTTAGGCATTTTCATGCATTTAATTGATTTTGGTTCATATTTATTTTTGCGTTCTAATGGCCAATTCACTTTTGTTAAGAGAATCACTTGCTCTTACGTGGCCAATAGAAATTGATTAATTTATATGATAAATTTAATCAACTGAGCAAAAATTGGAACTAAATCAATTTTGAATCAAAAATCTGTACTTTGCTATATTTTATGTTTATCTTCTGCAAAATGACTCACAAATGTGAATCTAGAGGCGACAACGTGGCTACCGCTTGGAATCACGCTTGTGAAATTTGTTTCACCGGTTTTGATCTCTTGATGTGGCTTGTGTTGCTCAGCCATGAATTTGATTCAATGCAGAATTTTATTTGTGCCTTCCAAAGCTTTAAATTATGAATTTATGGCTTGTAAGGAAGGGTGGTGATCATGGAAAAACCCCTAATTAATACGATCGATGTATGGATGAATGTATGATGATTACAGGTATTTTTGGGCTTGTAATTATTAAATGGAGGCTGTGTCCTTCCTTTTGTTTTTCATGAAATGCAAATTTAGCATAATTTAGTATATCAATTATTAATGTAAATGCTACAAGAGGAGGAGCCATAAAGCCGAAGAGCTCTATGAGCCCGATCTTCGAACGGTTCAAGGATCTAAGAAGAAGTGAAGAGCAAGTCTCTATTATTAAAACATTAAAATGGCTAAATGGGCCCCATTGGCTCAAGACTCATTAAGCCATAATTCCATGATCACCACGTAGGATAGATATCTATGCATTTGATATCTATTTATTTATTTTGTTTATGTTTAATGCATGTTAAATTGGTTAATGTGTAAAGCGAGACCGTTAATAATGACCCAAACCTCCTTGTTAATAATATTAAGTCGAAACGGATTTCGGATTCGTGGCCTTCCATCCTCGTGGTTTGATCCAACCTTATAATGGTTGATTGATAGGCTATAAATACATAGGGGTTAATTGCCATTCATAATATTGGACCACTCCATTATGCATGTGATGTTGTGGGGTTGAAGCTGAACGATTTCCAATAATTGTTAGGTGAGGGGATCGTTTGTGCTTTCAATACTTGCATGAGATGATGGGCTAGACTTAACTATGATCATGATGCCAATAACTGTTAGGTGAGGTTTTCATGGTCTAGAGGCCGAAGTTATGATTAGGACTCGCATATGATGCGTTGAACAAGTTGGTTCACTCACTAAGTTCATAGAACACCAATAACTGTCAAGTGAGGTGCGCTTTGAACTGGTGGGACTACAATCCCCACTAGTAATCTTTACCCAACAAAAGATTACCGTTTCCCATTTTAAAGAGTATGGGTTTTGAATATAAATTTAGTGGAAGGATCCATTTCATTTAAAGGCCAAAATGAAATAGCTATTTTGAAATACAACGGCTAACAATATATTTTCTACACAAATATATTTTAATACTTTGAAAAATGGCAACCACAAACCCACTCGCTTCTATACTTGACAAGAATTGTTTGACTAGACCCAATTTCATTGACTGGGTAAGAAATTTGATAATTGTTCTCAATTTAGAGAAAATTGGCTCTGTGCTTAATGAAAAGATGCCCGACTCTTTTCCTCAGGGTGGGACCCAAGAGGAGCATGTCGCTTATGATAAGTGGCGTGACGATGACTTAAAAGTTAGGTCATATATGCTTGCTTTGATGAATAATGAATTGTAGAAGAAGTATGAAACTATGGAATATGCTAGGTCGATCATCTTACACTTACAGGAATACTTTGATGAGAATGATTGAACCTCTAGATATGAGATATCTAAGGCATTATACTGTATGAGGAGGGCTGAAGGATCATTGATTAATGATCATGCTTTGAAAATGATCTAGCACATTGAAAAGTTGGCTAGGCTAAATCTTGTTATGGACAACGAGTTAGCTATGGATTGGATCCTCCAATCTTTACCCGATTCCTTCTTTGGTTTTGTCCAAAACTTCCACATGCATAAGATGGAAAAAACTCTTGCTAAGTTACATGTCATGCTGGTAGTTTACGAGAAGGAAATGCACAACACGAGGCCCGATGTAATGGTTATGGCTAAGGCTTCTTCAAAAAGTAAGACTATTTTAAACAAAAACAAATGGAAGATGCCTGTCAAACTTGCTGTACAATCAAAGCCCAAGGTTGAAAAAGAAAAATGTCATTACTGTGGTATCTAAGGGCACTAGAGGAGGAACTGTAAGAAGTACCTCATGAGCTTGAAGGTCAAGCCTAAGGACCAACTTTATGAAGGTATGGTGTCTATGCTTATTGAAACTAACTTTATGGTTAGTACTGAATCCAGCTTATGGGTTCTAGATTCTGTTGCAACTTCACATATTTGTATGTCATTGCAAAATCTGGAAATAAGCAGGATATTGGGGCGAAATGAAATTGTCCTGACATTTGCCAATGGAGCAAAAGTTGCTGCATTAGCTGTAAGGGTTTTTCATTTATGTTTGCCTTCTAAACATGTATTGGTTTTGAAAAACTATTTGCATTATGAGAATGCTGTCAAGAACATCATCTCTATATCTCGTTTGAGCAAAGAGAATTATGAATTTTCTTTTGCTAATGATGTATGTTCTATTTATCATAATAGGAGATGTGTTGGTTCTAGCTTATTAACCAATAATCTTTATACCATTACAATGTCCGGTAATGCAATTAGCGATATTAATAAGCAAAACAGAATTGATATAAATGCAATAACTAATAAACGCCCTAAAGATAGTCCAAATCCGAAGTATGTATGGCATCTCCTATTAGGTCATATTGGAGAAGATAGAATCAACAAGTTGAGTAATGATGGATACATTGATCCGTCCATGTTCAAGTCATACTCAACTTGTGAGGCATGTCTTCTAGGAAAAATGACCAAAACGTCCTTTGTGGGACATAGTGCGCGAGCTGTTGACATATTATGATTGATACATACAGATGTATGTGGACAAATTAATGGAATTGCTAGAGATGGTTATTCTTACTTCATCACCTTCACCGATGATTAGTCACGGTATGGTTATTCGTACTTAATGAAGTATAAATCTGAATCTTTTGAAAAGTTTAAGGAATTCAGAATTAAAGTTAAGAATCAAACAGGAAAGTGTATTAAGGCTCTTTAATCCGATTGAGGAGGTGAATACCTTACTACTGAGTTCCTTGACTATCTTAAAGACAATGACATTTTATCACAATGGACACCTCCTAGAACTCCAGAGCACAACGGTGTATCTGAACGAAGAAATCACACTTTATTAGATATGATGCAATCTGTGATGAGTTACACCGACTTGCCTATATCCCTTTGGGGATATGCCCTTGAGACAGCTGCATATATACTAAACAGAGTGCCGTCCAAATCTATTCTTACTACACCTTATGAGATATAGCATAGTAGGAAACCAAGTCTTAATCATATTAAGATTTGAGGTTATCTAGCTTTTGTCAAAAAGCTGAAAATGGAAAGATTGGAGGCTAGATCTGAACAAGGTCACTTCATTGGTTATCCAAAGGAGACTCATGGATACTATTTTCACTATGACCAAAGAATTTTGGTTAGCAGGCATGTTTCTATCCTGGAGAATGAGTTCGTTCAAGAAGGTAGTGCTAGACGGAAAAATAGTCTTACAAGAAGGAAATAATGAAGTACCAACAATCATGTTCAGATATCGATCTCTGATTCAGTGGGAGCTTCTGATACACAACTTCTTAGGAGGAGTGCAAGAACATCTCGTCTACCTGCTCATTATAGACACTTGGTTAAACATATAGAACCATTATTCATTGTGAATGATAATGATCAACCTGGTGATCCTAACACCTATGAGGAGACGATGTCAAACATCGGTTCTGGTAAATGGCTAGAAGCTATGAAATCCGAAATAGATTCAATGTATTCCAATGATGTTTGGACCTTAGTTGACATGGCTGATGGTATTGTACCAATTGGCTGTAAATGGATCTTTAGGATAAAGATGAACGTTGATGGTCACGTTGGAACTTACGAAGGACGGTTGGTGGCGAAAGGATATCATCAAAAAGAAGGAATCAATTATGATGAAACTTTCTCAACTGCAGCCATGTTAAAATCTATTCGGATTATGTTGGCTATAGCTGCACACCTTGATTATGAGATATTTCAGATGGATGTCAAAATGGCTTTTCTAAATGGTTTTCTTGAGGAGGACATCTATATGGAACAACCACGGGGTTTTGAATCCAATAGTGAAAGTCGAAAGGTGTGTAAGTGTCACACCCCGAACCCCGGGCATGCGCACATCCCTTGGCGGTCGATTAAAAATGCAACGTCCCAGGACGCATCGCCGACCCATTCATTTTATCTTTTAATTAAGCACATGCGGAAGTGAATTAAATAAACACCCGGCCAACAAACAAACACAAGGATAGTAAAAACATGCTAGTGATTTTTCACAAACTACGCTTTATAAACATACCAAGTTAACCCTAGGAGTTTATATACACAAGTCTATCTCAAAAAGAACTCCTAGGCAACCTACACCCCAGATCCCTCTAACTCAGGCTCTGGATCCTCCACGCTACTGCCATGAAAGATGTTAACTCATGACGGGGTGAGATAAAATCTCAACTAGTCAAAACCCTAAACCCCGATTAGGATGCAAATTCGCCTTGAATGCAGTCCTAAACACGCACCATACAAAACTCACCTTGTCTCGGCACGTCCCTGCATATTTGTGCGTCACATATGCATTTATAGATACAACAAGCGTAATTAATAACCGGAACACAAAAGTTTCAACCATCAAACATTCACATAAGTCCCAATTATAAGATAAAACTGTTATCACACATCCCATACCGTGCCACACAATTTTTCCCCATAATCAAGCGCAATAGCACAACCATTCAGGCGTGTTCCGATTATTATGACCCAATGGCCACGGCCAACTCAACAGTCGGTGGTCATCCGGCATAACTAGGCATCGTCCCGCTCCGTCAGGCACGGCAACGTCTAGCATCCTCCACCTAGATGGCATTCCATAAAGGAGCATCAGCCTGACCTTCAACTGCGATCGGCATCCATTGACATGGGCCATTTGAACTTAATCGGGCATCGTCCCGCGTAAACACATTAGGACAAGTTCCACTTAGTGACCACACGAGCACATATTTAGCCAAAAACACCATGCTTTGCATTTAAATGCCTCATTTTCAAAGGGTGAACTTGGCTAATTTTTCTTCGTATTAAAAATCCCGGTAAAATAATCGTGCGTGGTCATATATTTAAAATCGACCTGTCAAACTTAGTACATTTCCATTTTAAAACTCCACGGTTTTATATAGTACATAAAAATTGGCATCAAAACCCGACATCTCGTATTTTTCTATTTGAAAGCCCATAAAACCGAGTTTTGTATTAAAACCAATAACTACCATCAAGCAATCAATTGCACATCATAGTACATATAAGTCACCACATTCACGCATAAATTCTCAGCATGCCAAACATCAACCAAATCATAAAATGTACATTTTCCAGCAAGCAAGACATCAAGAACAACCACAAAACCACAACCAGCCCTAACCAGCAGAAACCGGGTCTACCAATCCGTCTCCAAGATTAATTCCAGAAACATAACCAAACGAGTTTAGAAAATTTCCAAATTTGAATACGTTATAAAAGACACTTAAAAAAACACTTTTCATGAAGACACTTTGACCCAAATATTCCTAGAATAAGAGCAGTAAATCACTCAAACCTTTACCAAAACTGTGTCCGTGTACAGAAATTAGGTTTTCCAAAATCAGTTTGGTTCGAAGTCCAACACTTGTCCGTTTGCTCTGAAATTTGACTATGTTAAACTACAAGATGTGAAAAAAAATTATGGTGAAGAAACTCTTTCAAAAATCAAACCCTTAGAGTTGATAAAAATCCTTTAAACACCAAAAGGTCATGGGTTCCAGCACAGACCGAGATTCTACTTTGCAAGCAACGAAGCTAAAATCTTGTTTTTTTAAATCCATAAAATCTTGAGTAAAATATATGTCATAAATGAAGATATTTACAACATTTTCCAAGAAGGAAGCAACCTCAAAATCGTAACAAATTTTGACCCACGAAAATCGCAAACAGTAAGGGTCCAGTAAACACTAGATTAAGCTAAACCAACTTAATTAACCTAACCATGGTTAATTAACCTAATCACATTTAACTAACCTAACCATGATTAACTAACCTAACCATACTTGATTAACATAAATCCATCTTAGTACTAATCTAACCATGATTAGCACTAATCTAAACATCCCCTAAGTGTAATTAACAGCCTAATCAAGGATTAGGGAGTTATCTCACTGAATTAGGATAGCGGCAGGGTCACGGCGACGGCAACGTGACGGCAACGAGAACCCGAAACAACCGTGTCTTGAACGGAGGCTGATACGGCCCCTCAAGCTCTCGGCCAAAGGAGAGCTTGGCTCAACTGCTTGGGCTTGATGGACAGCTGGACGTGGGGCTGAGGTTGGCGGGTGGTGCTGCTAGTCGGGATGATGAGGCGAACTGATGGTGGCGGGGCTGCTGGACTGGAACAAACGGTGGGGCCGCTTGGTGGCTACTGGATGGTGTTGGGCGAATGGAGCTATGGCTATGGCAGTTGTGGTGGCTGCTCGGTGAAGGAGTTGCAGGCGTGAAGGCATGAGGCGGTGTTGGATGTCGCTTGGTGGGGGAGGTGATGAAGCGGTGGAGTTGCATTGGGAATGGAGGGCTGGCGGTTGGTTTTGGTGCTATGGTGGATGAGCTTGAGATGGGGAGTGATAAGGCAGCAAGAAGGTGAAGCTAAGGGAAAATGAAAATGAGGGGTTGCTGCAATAAAGTGAAGAAGAGCTGAAGGGAAAAACGTGAGGGGGAAGAAGTGAAAATGGGGGCTGTTCTGCTGAAGAAAGGGGAGCTGAACGTGTATGGGAAAAAGAGAGGGAAATTGGAGAGAGAGAGAGAGAGAGAGAGAGAGGGAGAAATGAAAGTCAAGGGGATGGCCAATCCAAAAGCTTGGTGAAATATCTTCTCATCATCACCAAGCCACAAAAGTCTTAGGCCACAAAAGTATTGTGCTCAACCAATGGCCATTTTTCCTCTATTTCCTCACAAACAAGGCCATTTTAGGGGTAGAAAATCCCTTTTGTTCAGCCCATCCGAATTTCCCTTTTCTTTTTCTCCGAAAGTTGGTTTTCCGCAAAATTCTAAACTTGTCGAAATTTCTCTGAAAGATGAGACGACATCCTATAAATGAATTGTGACACGCTTGAACGTCCGATTCCCAAAACCAAATTCAATTTTGTGGTTAAAATCGACCGAACGCGATTTTAGTACGACTTAACCTATCGGGTAGCTTTTAGGGATTTTAACGTGTTTGACCCGTGGTTGATAATTTTCAATCCATGTTTGTGCATCTCCGAATCGTAGACGACTCTCGGTTGTCATAAAAATTGCGAGGGTTCAATTACGTATCCCGAGTATAATATCGACAAAAAATCAGGTTATCGCCGTTCGACGCGAATATCGCAATCGTGCGGAACCACCCGCAATTTGACTATGTGATTCCATCGAATCGACCTATATCCGTTCGCTAATCGATTTATAATGGTCTTGTATTGACCCTTGCCGATTATTATGGTCAAGCAATCGATTTCCGATCGAATTCTCTAGTCCTTCACGTTTATATCCCTTAACGGCCTCACCTAATAGATTAATTAACTTGAGAGTGGCCAGCTCAAAGTAAAATGACCATAGGCGCGTTGACGAAACAACAATTTCATATATTCGAAACGGGGCCAAATTTCAGGATGTCGCAGTAAGCTTAAGAGATCCATTTATGGACTTAAACAAGCCTCCAAAAGTTGGAACATCCGTTTTGATGATGTAATCAAATCGTTTGACTTCATCAAAAACCCAGATGAACCTTGTGTATACAAAAAGGTCAGTGGGAGCGCAATTGCATTTCTAGTTCTGTATGTTGATGATATACTTTTGATTGTGAATTATGTACCAATGATATCATCGATAAAACTATACTTGTCACAGAAATTCTCCATGAAAGATCTAGGAGAGGCAACCTATATTTTAGGTATCAAGATTTATAGAGATAGATCGAGACGATTGATTGGCCTGGCCTCTCATAGTCTACGTACATAGACAAAGTTTTAATACGTTTTAACATACAATATTCCAAAAGAGGATTATTGCTTTTTAGGCATGGAATCCGTCTTTCCAAGGAGATGTGTCCCAACACTCCTGAAGAAAGAGAGCAAATGGCAAAAATACCTTACGCATATGCTATTGGAAGCATAATGTAGGCTATGCTATGTATGAGACCTAATATTGCGCATGTTGTAAGCATTACTAGTAAATATCAATCTAATCCAAGGGAAAAGTACTGGATTGCAGTCAAGAATATCCTTAAGTACTTACAAAGGATTGGGGATTTATTCTTGATATATGGAGAAGGAGAGTTTAAAGTTGAAGCTTATACTGATTCCGATCTTCAATCAAATCCTAATGATTATAAGTCTACATCTGGGTTTGTCTTTACACTAAATGGTGGCGCAGTTAGTTGGAAGAGTTCCAAACAAAGCATAAGTGCCAATTCCACCACTGAGGCAGAGTATGTAGCTACTTCTAAAGCAACGAAGGAAGCTACTTGGATGAAAAAGTTCATATCTGAACTTGGAGTCGATCCTTTTCTTGAGCAACCAATTACATTGTTTTGTGACAACAATGGGGCAATAGCTCAAGGTAAGGAATCAAGGTCTCACCAAAAGTCTAAGCACATTGAGAAACGCTTCCATCTCATTAGAGAAATTGTTGGGAGATGTAATATCCTTTTGCAGAAAATTGCCTCAGCAGAAAACGTGGCAAATCCCCTCACTAAGGCCTTACCTCAGTTTTCTTTTGAAAGACACATTGACAGAATGGGTTTGAGGTACCAAACAAGTTAGCTTTAGTGTAAGTAGGAGATCGTTAGTTATATGCCCTAAAGCAACCATGTAATAGTTACATATTAGGGATTTCAATTGTATTGTCAAATTAATGGCAAAGATGTATTCATTCATTTGTCCAATTATCTATATGAATGATTCCATAAGATTAGTTATGACTGGACTTATTATTGAGACGTTAAGAATATGCATGACGAGTTCACGGTTAGACTGAATCTTTAAATTGTTCCTAGTCAATAGATCATTGAGTGGATATTAATGATCTTGTTGAGATCGGTGTGTTCTTAGCTTCACCATTAAGTATTGGATGCTTAAGGTAATGACAAGTCACGAGTCATTAGATATTATGATGCCTAAGTTAGAACACAGGTGCTTGTAATAGACAAGTTCACTGAATGTAACATACATAGAACGATTGGCAACATGGAAGCTTTTAGCGGGGTCAATGACTAATCGTTCATGCTCTGGTCTTGTGTAAATAATCCTTAGACTTGAGGTACAGTGTTAACTTGTGTGTTGAACGGCTATGGTTCACAGGTACGCATATTGGTGGCTCATTAATCCGTCTCTGTACCTAATGGTCATAGTTCATTGTTCACATACGAACTTACACGTGTGCGCAACATGGAATTGTCTCCTTGTTACATGCAAGGTACGGTAATGATGTCCTGTGTGATCTAATTGTGACACTGCATTGAAATCCTCGGCCGGGGTTGTAACCGAGAATGAATTGTTTATGTCTCATATAAAATGCAGGTCAATTAGGTTTGTGCATATGATCGAATTGGTAACTTGACAAATATTCCATGGTCTTTGTTCGATCGGGACATAGTAAGACAGAGGGATTGGATTACACTGTAGCCAAAGCCGACAGGTTCATTATATTCTTAAAGCATTCACACTATCTAGGTAGCCATAACATATTGCTAAATGCCAATTATGGCTCATAGGATCTAGAGATTGATTAGGACAATCAATTCTCTTAGGACTACTAATGTGTTAGTGTAAGTCTTACTACCAGTTCAGTAATGAACCTAAGGATGTCACACACCATAACCAATTCACTCAATCGAACATAGCCCACTCACGAGAGCTATTCTTGTCATGCTCGAACCTCGAGCGCGCGCACATCCCTCGGTGGTCAATAAAATTGCGACGTCCCAAGATGCGTCGCTAACCCATTCATTTTAAGGCACATGCAAAAGCAAAATAAAAACTCCTGACAGTAAACAACATGGGATAGAAAAGTAGGACAACAAATTCACAAACAAAACACACTTTTATAAACAAACTAGTCTATCTACAAAAAGATCGGCTTTAAAAAAAAAAAAAAAAGCTGTTCTACAACCTACTAGTCGGACACATTCATCGATCCTTCGGACTCCACTTCGACAGGCTCCAGGGGCTTCGAGTCCTCCATGATCCTATCAGGAGAGTCAGCTGCACCCTCGCCCAAAGCGGCGTTAACCGCAATAGCGGGGATATCAAAACCCTGAAGGGGACCTTCCCTATATCCACTGAGCCTATGGCAAAACCATGTCCTGAATCGATGAAGTACCCTCTGAGGTAGGCCCTCATCGACCTAGACAGTGGTCACTACGAGCTCATAGACCCAGTGACTCCCGGGGATAGGGACGCCTATGCTCCACTCAATAACCCCCCAAGGCTATCCAAAATGAACCGGAGGGACCGCCATCTAAGGATCTGAAAAGATTAAGCCCATGACGAGGTGAGATAACGTCTCAGTAAGTCTACTCCCTAAACCCCGATTAGGAAGAAAATACGCCTAGAGGTAGTCTAACCACACATCACAGAAGACTTACCTCACCTCAGTTCCTCCTTGCACGTCAGTATAGTTTGTATAATCAATGTATATAATAGATGCACACATCCATTGAAACGCCTCACTTACATCACAATCAAACACAGGAGTCCCAATTATAAAACCAAATTGTTATAACACGTCCCATACCGTGCCATACAATTTTGTCCCATAATCTTGCGCAATTAAATCACTCATTCATGTGTTCCAATTTTATCACGGCCTACTCGAGGTTCAGCGGTCTTCTGGCGTAACCAAGCATCATCTCACCCTATTGAGCATGGCAACATCTACATCTAGACGGCAATCCCGAAGGAGCATCCGTCCATAATCTACTGCGACCGGCATCCGTTGTCCACAGACATCCCATACAAGGGTAATGTCCACCCGACGCACATCAGGCACGGGTTCTCATACCATCACATGATCATTCAATTATGGTTAAGGACACCGTGCATTGCACTCAAATGTCTCAATTAAGATAATGCGCTTGGCCTATTTTTTTCTTTTTAAAAACACCTAGTGAAAATAATCATCTATGGGTACACGGTCAGATCGAACATTAAAAAGTGATATCATTCCTTTTAAAAATCCCACTATTTTGGTTTCAAAAATCGACACCAAGTATTTTCTAATTAAATACCAAAATTTCAGAATTTTGAAATAATGACTAAAAATCAACAATCATCACTCAATTGCACAAATTAGCACTCAATTGCATAAACTAATAACACCACAACAATCAACACGAAATTTTGACGACCGGCTATCCCGGTATAATTTATGGAAAAATATTAAATAAATTGCAAAAATTAATTAAATAAATGTAATTTAATTAATAAATACATACTTAGGCCTAGAAAAATAATGCACCTATCCACATAAATAGTACAATTTATTTAGCCCTTAACTAATCTAATCTAACCACCTAACAATCCTAATTAACCAACTAAATCACTAATTACATCTAACTAACCACCTAAGCCATACTTAGCCTAATCTAATCAACCCTTAAGCATAATTAACCTCATAAGCAAGGTTTAGTGAGTAAACTCACCGGATTAGCGAACCGGTGAGTCCATGGCGACAGCAACGCGAAGGCGGGCGAAACACAAGCCTGCGGCGAGACCAAACAAGGTTCGGACGGGCTTGGAAAAGGCCCACGAAGCTCACAACTAGGTTGTGAGGTTCGGTTCTTCTCTTGGGCCAAGAAGGGCTAGATGACGGCTTGGTTGGGCTAAAATGGCAAGGTGGGACGGCGGCTGCTGCAGCAGATCCAGACGATGGCTTTGGCTGGCTGGACGGCGAGCAGAGGCAACGGACCGATGGCAGAGAAGGCTCGACTTGCTCGAGATGGTGGCCAGGCGACGGGCTAAGCTCACGGACGAGCGGACAACCAATGGGCTCGGGCGACGCGACGCGCTTGGACGACTTCGGGTAGCGGTCGACAGTGCAAGGGCTTGGTTATCTGGTTCTCTGGTTTTCTTGAGCTCAAACAACCATAAAAATGGCGAAAGCAAGGCCAAGGAAGAAGAATAAGGGCTCAGCTTGAAGGGGGACCACCAAATGCCTCAAAAGTCTTCTAAAATATTCAAAACCATCATGACAAGGCCCCCACCAGCTGCTACCTCATCCTTAGCCAATTTGCTGCACCAAAGCTTCTCCAACAAGCCTCCCAAGTGGTCCAAAAGCTGTTAGCCCCCCTTAGCTACGAATTTGGACATTTCACCTCCAATTCTAATTCAAATCCTCTCCAATTGGACTCAATTCAAAGGCCAAAATGTCAAGGAGGATGCCCACATCAAATTCCACATTTTTCCTTGCCAATTGAACCAACTTGACGGCCAAAAGTGCGCTAAAAAACGATCATCTAATTTTCCCGGTCCAAAAACACCCAATGTTGCATTTTTGCTGAAAACTCAGGTTTGCCGAAAAATCTTCGGAGGATGAGTCGACATTCCTAAAATAAATCATGACATGACAGAACTTTCAATTTCTAAAATCGGGTTTAATTTCGTGATTAATTTCAACCGAACACAATTTTAGCATGACCTAACCTACCGTGTAGCTTTTAGGAATTTTTAGAGCATTTAACTCGTAGTTGATTATTTTCGAGCCACATTGTAGATATTCGATATATTGGCGACTCTCGGTTGTCATGAAAATCTCGAGGTTTCAAATATATGCACCAGGTATAGAAATGACAGAAAAATCGGTTTAGTGCCGTTCGCCAGAAATTTTGCAATTAGGTGGAATCACCCACACTCTAATCACATACCTTTGTCGAATCGACCTATCTCTGATTTCTGGTCAATTTTGACAGTACCGTATTGACTCTTGCAGATTAGCACGGTCGAGCGGTCGATTTCTAGTCGAATTCTCAAGTCTATTGCATTTAAATTCCTTAACGGCTTTACCTGAATGATTAGTTATCTTATGAATGATTAGCTTAAAGAAAAGAACTATAGGCGCGTCAATAAAAAGCCCAACTCATATCATCGAAAACATACTCGAAAATCAGGCTATCACAATTCTCTTGCTCACCCAGCTCCTAGAGGAAGTAGTCAATAACTTATTTGAGAAGTTGAAGACTAGTTTCTAGAAGAAGTAATTGATAACTTCTTTGAGAGGTTAAAGACTAACTTCTAGAGGAAGTTAAATGTTGACTTCACCAAGATATTATAAATAGAGTAGAGAGAGGGTGAGTAGGTTAAGTTAAGAAAAGGCGAGAAAGAGAGAAAGAACTACATGATTAGCAACGGTTGCTAACCACGTGTAGAAAATTGTCTCCACGAGATTGCTAGCACAATTATAGTGGCGATTACCTACGAGCTCTTTTTCGTTTGAGGTGCGTTGGTGGTGTGTTTGAACTAGAGGCCCGACATTTGTGGGACTCGAACTGAAGAACATCTGAATCAAGTCGTTTAAAGTGCACTTTGAGAGGTAATCCGTATAACCCCCTTCAATATTCTAATTTTTTATTAAAATGCACGAACAACGCCTTTGGAGATACATGTATCGTAGAATTTAATCTTTACATCCACTGCATTTATATTTATTTAGCCTATACATGTTCTGTAAAATCCCAACACCCCCTCCCCAAGTGGGGGCCCTTCTTTGAAGCTTTGACTGAATGAAAATTTCGAGAATAACTCTCACAATCCCCCTTCTCTCCTGAACTCTTTAAGCTCCTGCTGACCAGATTTTGCTAAAATCCATCTTGTTTTCTCAAATTCACGATTCTATATTTATCTCACAATATATGGCTTCTATCAAAAGCACTCGACCTATATTTTCTTCTTCTTCTTCTTTTCAAAAATCCTTTCCACCCAATCTTCTCAAAACCATAATGTCCCTTTGTGGACGGGCACCTATGATGAAATGCCAATAAGATGGAGCAGTAATGTTAGAATTCTTCTTGCCCTGTAAATCTAATGCAAGTGGGAAAGAAAGGCAAGTTAGTTTCTTTCCAAATAAAGTGTTGGGGTTTCATGAATCATGTATAGGTAAAATTAACAAAAAGAACGCAGTGGAAACAAAAATGATATATTTTATACATGATTCTCCAAAGGCGTTGTTCGTGCGTTTTAATCAAAAATCTGAATATAAAAAGGGAGTTAAACAAATTACCTCTCGAAGCGCGCTTTAAACGAATTGATTCGGATGTTCTACAATTCGAGCCCCACAAACGTCGGACCTCTAATTTAGACACACCAACAATGGACATCGAACGAAAGAGAGAACTTTCGGATAATCACCACTATGATCGTGCTAGCAATCTTGTGAAAACAATCCGCCATTTCATTGATGTTTAAGTTACGGTCCGGATGAGAGAAAATCCTTTTCTTTCTCGCGTCTCGAAGACACAAGAACACACACAAACCACACGAACACACACACACGGTTTTTCTCTCTATCTTCAGCAACATTTTGTTACGTCCCTCAACTGCATTTTTAAATATATATATACCAGCAACGGTTGTCGATCATCCCCGCTCATGCACGAACGATCGTGCATGATGGTCAGCAACGGCTGACCATCCGAGTTTCATGCATGTGCTTCATGCACATGTAGGAAGCTCTAAATATAAATATATATATTATTAGTTATTAAAAGGTATTAATTAATTAATTAATTAAACGAATAAATAATTAATTAATCAATCCCTTTTAAAAATAAAAAGAACATAATCTTTATATGTACATTTGGGAATACATTAACATATATTTACATTGGGCATGTATGTGCATCATATACAAATAGGCTTGTGACTATAATACAAATTAAATTAAATCTCATTTAATTTAATTTCAAATCAATTTAATTCGATTACGGTAATTGCAAACACATTTGCAACAATATTTCTCTCTTGTTCCACGTTATCCTAATTGTTTATGGTGTGTGACATCCCTAGGTTCATCACTAAACTGGTAGTAAGACTTGTACTAACACATTAGTACTCCCAAAAGAATTAATTGTCCCGATTAATCTTTGGGTCCTACAAGCCATGATTGACATCTAGCAATATATCATGGCTTCCCAGATAGTGTGAATATTTTAAGAACATAATGAACATGTTAGCATTGACTGTAGTGTAATTCAATCCCTCTGTCTTACTATGTCCCAATCAAACAAAGATTATGGAATATTTGTCAAGTCACCAATTCGATCATATGCACAAATCTAATTGACATGCATTTTATTCGAGACATAAACAATTTATTCTCGGTTACAACCTCGACTGAGGATTTCAATGCAGTGTCATAATTCAATCGCATATGACATCATTATTATATATTGCAATTAACAAGGAGATAGATTCCATATTGTGCACACGTGCAACTTCGTATATGAACAAACTATGTCACGCCCCGATCCTCGAACGTGTGCCCATCCCTCACCTGGTCAATTAATAGCGACGTCCCAAAACGCATTGCCGACCCTTTCATTTATAATACGCATGTGGAAGCATATAGAAAATCCCCAGACAATAACACAATGGAATAGAAAAGTAGGGCCATATTTTTCATAACTGAAAAACTACAACCACACTTTTATACAAAGCAAACATCATAGTATATATTACAATACTATTAATAAATTAGATCTATCACACATCAGATCACAACTCAGAGTTTGCAAAAACAAGTGGAGGTCTCAATCTTCGTCGGGATCAAACTCAGGATCATCCTCTGGATTCTCTTCAGGTTCTTCTTCTTCTCCTCCTCCTTCTTTAGAATCCTTATCAGGGTCTTCCAACTCCCGATCCTCCTCCAGTTCCTCCCCCTCAAGCTCCTCTTCCCATGGCTCATCCTGTTTGACGATTTCCCCCTCCTCTTCTCTCCAATTAGCGCCCACAATTGAGTATAATGGTGACTTAGGATCGCCCTCGAGCTTGGGATCCTTGACATCCACTACCGACACACCCTTAGGGTTTGCCGTCCCTAGCCCGAATGCTGCCTCCAGAATGTACAAAGGCACATCACCTTCTAGGATGGGACCTTCTCTTCGCCCATCATGGTAGTGACGATACCATGATCGATACTCGTAGGGTACTAAGTTGATTCTATTCACATCAACCCAAACCTTGGACTCTATCAACACATACTTTAGCCCCTCTGGGTGGTGATATATCGGGAAGTGGTATCCTACCTTAGTGATCTCTTTAGGAATACCAAAATGCATCGGAGGACGAGGAGGTGGAGGTGCTGCCATCTACGGGCCTGAAATATTGTCCCACAATGGGATGAGACTACGTCTTGGTGAGTTCTACCTTCCTAAAACTCTATTAGTAAACCAATACACTATGGGCTACCTAAACACACACAAGTTAGAGGACTTACCTTGGCCTCAAATCCCACCTGCAAGTCAATACAATTCACAATAGGCACCCAATTATTCAACACAGATCGAACTATCGATCAATCGACCTAGTCGATTACATGTCAATCGAACCATCCCTCGGTCATTTCCATCCATACTATACAATTTCCAGTATAATATACTTAGTCACCTAGCCATATGCATTCTCTAACACGACCTTTTCGCCAAGGTGACATACTTAGTCACCGAGCCACATGCATTCTCTAAGGTGTCTTGTACACCAAGGTGACGTACCAATCACCGAGTCTCGTGCATTCTCTAAGGTGTCTTATACACCACGGCGACATACCAATCACCGAGCCACGTGCATTCTCTAAGGAGATATACCAAATCCCTGAGCCACGTGCATTCTCTAAGGCGATTTATTCGCCAAGGCGACATACTAATCACCGAGCCACATGCCATTTCCAGGTGATGTATATAATCAACAATTCACGTGCATTCTCTAAGGTGTCTTATACACCAAGGTGACATAACCGGTCATCGAGCCAGGTCATATAGTATTTTCTTTCACTTTTATCTTACCCGATAAAATATCATGCGTGGGCACACAGTCGGCCTTAGCCAAAATACCATACTTTTCCTTTTTATAAATTCCACCATTTTATGTAGTCCACCAAAATATTTTTGGCACTATCAACCGATGCCCGGTTATTTTTCAATTTATAACCAAAAATTATTCAATTTAGAATAAATCCTAAAACCACTCATAAATCAATTTAGTATAAAATAAAGCTCAAATAAATAAATAGATTGCACCACAATAATCAGCACAAAATTCTGGTCACCGGCCATCTCGGTTGAATTTTCGAAAAATAAATAAATAATTAAATAATTACTAAAAATCCAACTTAGGCTCGTAATGCCTAATTGGAAGCCGAAATGGACCGGGAAAATCCGAGACCCATTCAATAATTAATATAGCGTGTCTACTTGCTAATGACTATATCTAACCTCCTAATTATGCATAATTAACACTAATCAACCCTTAAGCATCATTAGCAAACTAAGTGAGGTTTAGTGAGTTAAACTCACCCGTTTAACAATCCGATTGGATCGAAACGTCAGGAATGTCGCAAGGGACGTTTTTCTCCAAAGCGGGCGTAGGGTCCATGGCCCGGAAACACCTCAAAATGAGCTTCAAAGCCGCTGGAAACCCACCTAAAAACCTGATATGTTCTTGCTGAAACATAAACCAAATAGCTCGGTTTAAAGCGGGAGTTGACTGGGAAAGAGGAAATAGGCCAAACCGGGCCTTGCCGGAGGTTTACCGGTGAAGAAACGGCAACAACGCGGCGGTCCTAGCGTGCGACGGCTGCAACCGGTTCGACCTGGCTTGTTGGCTGTTGTGAACGGCGAAAATGGAGGGGAGAGGAGGCTTGGACAGTAGCTTATGGGTGAGAGAGAGAGGGGATGAGGATAGGGATGAGGTTGGAGGGGCCCTTTAGCCTTAATTTCCACACAAATATCTCCCCAAACTCATTCTAGGCCAAGTGTTCTTCCTTGGCTGCTTGGCTGCCATTGAGCCACCAAGGCTCCTTGGACATGCCAAATGGTCCATTTTGGCTAGGCCATGGGGGAGCTACGAATTTTGAAGGAAATGGCTTCAATTGGTCTTGATTTCCTCTTCCATTCAATCTCATATGGCCTTTACAAATTCAATTGATACCTCAATTATCAAATTGATAATTTTCCTCACCAATGGATCCATCTTGCATCCCAATTTTGCCATCAAAAACCATCATCGGCTTTTTCTGCATAAAAACAAGCTTGTGACGACTTTTTCCCAAAAAGTGTCAGGTTGCAAAAAAATCTTCTAAGGCGAGTCGACACTCCTCAAATTTTATGTGACATGACATGATCTTCAATTTCTGAACTCGGACTTGAATTCATGGTTAATTTCCACTTGGTGCGTTTTTAGCATGACCTGAACTACCAAGTAACTTTCAGAAATTTTTAAGGGCAAATGGCCCGTGGTTAATTTTTTTCGAGCCACAATGAACCCACTTGACTCATTGGCAACTCTCGATTGTCGTGAAAATCTCAAGGATCCAAATATGAACACAAGATACCAAAACAATAAGAAAATCAGTTTAGTGTGGCCGACAAGAATTTTCTAATTTAGTGGCATCACCCACAATTAGCCACACATCTCGGTCGAACCAGTCTATCTCTGAATTCAAATCGATTTTATACTGTGCCGTAATCTCTAAAGATGAGCACAGTCGAGAAACCGATTCCCAGTCGAGTTCTCAAGTCTATTTGCCTTAAAATCCTTAATGTTTTCCCTAGATAGTCTAGTTATCTCGAGAGTGATCAGCTCTAAGAACAGCCCTATAGCGCGTCAATGAAATGCCCAATTTATTCAGTAGAAAACAGGATCGAATTTTTGGGATATCACAAACTATGACCATCAGGTATAAAAACAAATCAACGACCCGGCATTACGTGCACCTATGAACCATAGTTATTCGACACACAAGTTAACACTGTGCCTCAAGTCTAAGGATTATTTACACAAGACCAAAGCATGAACAATTAGACATTGACCACGCTAAAAGCTTCCATGTCGCTAATCATTACATATGTGTTCTAACTTAGCCGTCATAATACCCAATGACATGTGACTCATCATTCTCTTAAGTATCCAATACTTAATGGTGAAGTTAAGAACACACCAGTTTCGACAGGATTATTAATATCCACTCAATAATCCATTTACTAGGAACGGTTTAAAGATTCAGCCTAACTATGAACCCATCACATATATTCTTGACGTCTCAAGAATAGGTATAGTTTTAACTGATCTTATAGAATCATTCATAAATATAAAATAATTTGACAAATGAATGAATATGTCATTACCATTAATAATAATGATAGTACAACTGAAATCCCTAATATGTAATATTACATAGTAGCTTTAAGGCATACATCTAGCATAAAGTCCGTCCTTGAGAAAGTTGGCATGATTCCTCAAAACACAGCCACTTTTCTTTCAGGTAATCAAAACTCAATCGTCAAGAATCAATAAATGTTAAGGATAATTGACAATAGAGCTTTGCTTTTATTGGGACAAAGAATCTGATGACCATGAGAGATCAAACCTAAACTCAGAACCGGAGGAGTGGTAGAAGGATCATTGCAAGTGCTAGCAACAATGCAAATGCCATGCTCTCCCATAGAATCACGAGATGGATCGGAACTAACGCATCCTCTATTCTTGAGAGTAGTTATGGCACTGCTCAGACCATTACCGAAAAACCTCTCATCATGGTGCAAACTTAGTGGGTGTTCCACAGCGGCACAGCTCAAATGCTGCTCAAGAACCTGGAACAATAAACACTTGGAAGCACACGGTATTGCAGATCGCAACTCAAGCTAAACTTTTAAACAGGGAAATCATTAGGATCCCAAGATAATAACTAGCTAATCTGGGGCATCGATACATCAACACTCTATTGGACCCTTGAAAAGTTTCTCCTGATGCTTCAAATGTTGGTCCGCTGGCCATCCAAATGTCACATACATGCGAGAGATGGTTTTTCTCTTCTTCCAGACCTTCCTGCTCGTTGCCACTGGCTACAGACAAATAATACAAATCCCCAACTAGAGCATTAGTAGCAGCAATTCCTCGCACTTGCCTCCAAAAGAATCGCACCTTAGCGCCATCCCGATCTGCTCTAATAGTCAGCCCATATAAGACCTTGCTCGGGTCAAATTGCTAATGGACATTAACATTTTTCATATGCAATGAGAGGCAAGAAGAATGGACAAGAAGAAACTCACGGTATGCATTACCCTGTACCGACAATGGAAATGCAAACATTAAGCATAGGAGGCTTTTATGAGGTTTCAGTCTATTCAACAGTCAATATACAAAGCTAAAAGAGAATCAACACCTTCTCCATTTGTTTAAAAAAAAAGGTATAAGGAAATGCAAGTGACTTCAGACAAAGAAAGAGATACAAATAAGCAATCTTATACCAGGTTCATAAAGTTTATGCCTAATGAGTTCTTTGCGTCTTCCTCCACTAGCAGATTTTTGCGGGACCAGTATAACTTACTCCATTGAGTTTCCTCCCATCGTTTGGCACACAAGAAACCTCCTTTTTTTTTTTCTAATTTCGCAAAAAATGAGTTGATAAATCCAATTCGAGAAAGAAAAATTTTCTCAAGCAGCTGAGAAAATCAAGAAGCTTAGACTTCTTTGTAAGAAGTCAGAAGGAGAGATGTTCTCTAATCCATCAACGCAACTGTCGAGACCCGACGGAAAGGCACTGGAGCACAGGCATCTCCTATGTAGAAACGTTATTAACAAGGAGGTATTTCTCTTAGTTATTCTCTGTAGTTTGCATGCTCCATTGTGTTCTAGACAAACATCAATAGAAATATGGGGAAAACAAAAAAAGTACCAAGCATATAGTATGACAACAGCATTAACAAGTTCATGTTAAACTGACCTCAGCAGTACATGCAGATCGATAAGAACTTATTGAGTAAACCACAGATTTGGAGCTGTCTCATGAAGAATCTCTTGCCTGTAGATAGAAGTAACAAGAAACAAAATATTCCCAGCACCTTTTAGTCCATCTTGCTTTAACTTGATGATGAATTACAACTACTGTGAATGCCAGATTAGATAAGGCCACAAATTTGCTAATAGATAATTCTTATGTGATGTAACTTACGTATAGGACAAAACAAGTTCACAGAGTTTGCGTGATGTACAAGAGGCTATACATCTTTAGTCCATGCAAAACCATTTTTACGAACAGACGAGACACTTTCCAAATAAGACTGCAAGTGGGAGTTGAGCGCATAAAGATAAAATATGCTGATCTCTGTACATCATATACGTGTATGACTTCTGGAAACAACTATGTACAAATCATACATGCGTATAACGGATTACAAAACAGAATCAAGAATGTATATCAAGAAAAGATACTCATACTACAATCACTTGAGTGAAACAAAATCTGGGTCATTAAGTTATGAAATGAACAATAGAACATGAAGGCTCGCCCAAAAATGCTCCATCCATGTTGCTTATTTGTGAAATATGAGGACACATTCGAATATTTTGAAGAGAACGTAGATAATCTAACCTTGATCCTCATAAACTGATTTACAAGCATCCACACAGTTCTCATCTCCATGCAGCCCCTGCATCTGAAGATCATTGGTGAGCAAGAATGTGGCAGACAACCTTCAATGTTATAAAATAAACCAGTTACTGTTGTCACGACCAAGGAAGAATTCCATAAACTTGCATTCAAGTAGCTTCATATGGTAGAGTCACGTTTCTTCCGAACTATCTTCTTCCCAACTATCATCTTCAAGTAATTTCCCAACTAGAACCAGGAGACGGTCTAAAGATGAGACTAGCATTTGAGTTGTTTCTCTCAATTGAGACACTTGTTCCTTCAGATCAGCATTTTCTTCCTTCAGATTTTGTTCTCTCAATTGAGACACTTCTTCCTTCGGATCAATATTTTCTTCCTTCAGATCAGCATTTCCTTTATTCAGATCAACATTTTCTTCCTCTAGATCAACATTCTTCTTCATCAATTCACTCATTTTCTAATCTATTTCCACAAGATTCTCTTCTAACATCCAATTTTTCTGCAGCAAGTCATCCTGTGGAAGAAACACAAACGAGAAAAATTCCAAATTCAATTACAAGAAAAAAAAAAACAGACAAGAAAATCCAGTGGAAGAAACACAAGAAATTAAATATCAGACAATAATACCAAATAAACTCCAGGGAAATGGAACAACTAAGCTCACATGGTCCGTTAGAAGATTCGCCAAAGAAGGTAAAAGTAAGAAAAAGGAAAACGATAAACCATCAATTGATCACCTGATCATTTATTAGCTTCTCAAATTCCGCCATGAACCATTCTCTTGAATAGGACATACTGTTTTCCCATCGGCATGCACGGGAAAAGTCCAGGAATCTTTTTTAAGACTAGGCTGAGCCATGTCAACATGGTCATAAAACCAGACCTGCACAGATCGACAGAAATAGAGACGTCAATTGGGCAAAATTCATAGCTAGCCAATGAGGGAAAAATTTCACACACAACCTATAAGATATATTGCATATGCATTTCAAGATTTAAGAAAGAATAAGCAGAGTGTCAAAATTACCTGGAGAAATAAAAGACAGCCTCCTGTTAGACATAAAATCATATGTGGAAAAAACATGATCAATGTAAAACAGACCTCCGGCCATTGTTTGAATTTGCGTTCGTAAAAAATTCACGGAGATTCAATAAAATTACAGGCATACTCTATAACCCAATCCCCTTGCATACTAATGGTGTATTGCCAAATGAGAGGGTTTGCATTAGATCTTATAATTACCCTTAAGAAATGAACAATCATTCATTTTATATACCATCTTCCATCGAGGCAGCAGGCGGTTGTCACGAAGAGGTATGAAGCGTCAAAAAATTGCATGTGGAATAACAACTACTTTAAAGAGAAAAAGTGGGTCCTAAAATGTAGGATCACATTATATAGATAACATTCTCCCACTTGATCCCAACATTTTCATCATGCTGATTATCCAACAAATCCACTAAAAATTTATGTTTAAAGAAAAGAAACAAAATGCATGAATCATGGCAACATGTCCTCTAAAAACGAATAATATCTTCTATGTATCACAATGCATCTTATTTCTTAAGTGTCAATATATATATGACAACATATTTTAATGAATAAACCCTATATTTATTTCAAAACCAAGGATAAATGTTACTTTCATAAACAACAAAACATGTATACCAAAAATTAAGAATCAACATTACAATAAAATGAGAGTTTCATACAAAAAAAAAAATTGTCCAAATGATGATAAGTCACATGATGGGACCTATTCCCATACTAGTTACATGATCCTTATACTTCATTGGTGGCATATCTTTAGTTAAAGGATCAGCTATCACCAATATAGTACTAACGTGTTCTGTGACCACTTTATTCTCCTTAACACATTCCCTTATAGCTAAATACTTGATATCGATATACTTATTTTGACTGCCACTTTTGGCATTTTTTAGCCATAAAAATTGTAACTGAATTGTCACAATATATTCTTAATGGCCTAGAAATAGAATCAATAATTCTAAGCCCAGAAATTAAACTCAACTATGTACCATGCGAGATAGCCTCAAAACAAGAAATGAACTCAGTCTCATAATGGAAGTAGCAATCAAAGTCTACTTCACACTCCTCCATGACATAGCTCCGCCAGCTAACATAAAAATGTATCTAGATGTTGATTTTCGAGAATCAACATAACTTGCGAAGTCTGCATCCAAATAACCAACTACTTCCATGTTGTCAGCTTGTCTATACATAAGCATGTAGCCTTTGGTATCTTGAAGGTATCTCATCACTTTCTTTACAACTTTCCGATAGTCCATATCTGGATTACTCTGATATCTTCCCAACATTCTCACAGTAAAAGCGATGTCAGATCGAGTGCAAATATGAGCATACATCAAGCTTTTGACAGCAAAAGCATATGGAATGTTACTCATTTATTCCCTTTCTAGATTGTTCTGCGAACACTGGTTCAAATTGAACCTGTCACCCTTCACAATGGGTGATATATTTTGTGAACAATCTTTCATTTGAAATCTCTCTAGCACCTTATTGATATAAGTTTTCTGAGATAATTATAAAATTTCTCTAGGTATATCTCTGTGGATCTTAATGCCAATGACATAAGATGCCTCACCCATATCCTTCATATCAAAATGCTTAGAGAGAAATTATTTCACATCATATAGCAATCATTTATCATTAGTTGTAAGTAGAATATCATCCACATATAGCACAACGAAACAAATTTTGCTCCCACTGACCTTTTGATATATACACTGATCTTTGACATTTTCTACAAAACCAAATGAAAAGATGACCTCATGAAATCTTAAGTACCATTGGCAAGATGCTTGTTTTAGGTCATATATAAATCTCTTAAGCTTGCACACCAATTGCTCACCTTTACTAGAGGAGAATCTTTTAGATTATTTCATGTAAACATCCTCCTATAGCTCCCCATTGACAAATGTCGTTTTCACATTCATTTGATGTAATTCTATATCAAAATGGGCAATCAATGCCAAAGCAATATGAAGAGAATCTTTCTTAGACATGAGAGAAAATGTTTTTACGTAATTGATTCCTTTTTTGAGTAATCCTTTGGCGACCAGTCTAACTTTATATCTTTCAATGTTGTCCAATGAATCATTCTTAGTTTTAAAGACCCATTTACAACCAATGGCCTTTGCACTATCAGGCAACTCAACCAAATCCCAAAATTCGTTGGATGCCATAAAACTCATCTTTTCCTTCATGGCATTGTACCATAAATTGGATTTATCACTATTTATAGCTTGTAAAAACATTTCAACATCATTCTCAACTCTAATATTATAATCAGATTATTGTAAATACACAATATAATCATCAAGAATTGTTGATTTCCTTATTCTAGTAGACCTTCCTAATGTTGCATCAACATTCTCTTGAAGAGCATGTTGATCAACTGGTTGTTTAGAAGCCGGTTAAACTGAAAGGGCGTTATGAATAACAACCAACTTTATACTTGAGGTGAAAGGTTAAGTGTCTGAATGATCTTTATTAGGAACAAAATCCTTTGATCGATCGCTCTCACTAATCAAGTCATTTTCAAGAAACTTAGCGTTTCTTGATTCCATAATCCTAGTAGTGTGAGATGGGTAATAAAACCTGTATCCCTTGGACCTTTTGGCATATCCAATGAAATACTCACTAATGGTACTTGGGTCCAACTTCTTTTCATGTGGATTGTAGACTCTCACTTCAAATGGGCATCCTCAAACACGTACATGCTGCAAACTTGGTTTCCAACATTTAAACAACTTAAAAGGTGTCTTTGGGATAGCCTTGGTAGGAACTCGGTTTAATATATACACTGCTGTCTTAAGTGCTTCAATTCACAAGGACTTAGGAAGATTAGAGCCACTAAACATGCTACGCATCATGTCCAATAAAGTTCAGTTTATTCTTTCCACTAAACCATTTTGATCTGGAGATTCAAGTATAGTATATTGGGCGAGTATCCCATGCCCTTGAAGAAACTTTGCAAATGGATCAAATACTTGTCCATCCTTAGTGTATCTATCATAGAATTCTTCACCTCTATCTGATCTCACAATCTTAATTTGCTTACCACATTATTTCTATACTTTTGCCTTAAATACCTTAAAGGCATCAAACGTTTCATGCTTATTATGAAGCAAGTAAAGATACATGTAACGTGAATAGTCATCTGTGAAAAAAATGAAGT
Source organism: Eucalyptus sideroxylon x Eucalyptus melliodora (assembly GCA_016097485.1). Lineage (NCBI taxonomy): Eukaryota > Viridiplantae > Streptophyta > Magnoliopsida > Myrtales > Myrtaceae > Eucalyptus > Eucalyptus sideroxylon x Eucalyptus melliodora. Next base: position 437,179 of record CM027827.1, read on the forward strand.
ATTTTTTATTATACAAGTCCATATCTGGACTACTAATATTCGTATGTATGATTTCTAATATTTATGTACTCCTCTTGACACCTTTCTTCGTCTTGTTGGTCCGCTTTCCTCGTGTGTAATCCACACAAATATCACAATTAGTCAAATCTAAAGTACTAAGTATTTCATCATTTAACAATCGCTTAATTCTCTCTATGGAGATATATCCCAATCTCTAGTGCCATAACATAGCGGAATCTTCATTCACAACATATCATTTTATACCAGCGTCATCATGAACATACATTGCATTATAATAAGCATTCTCTTGTAAATTAATTTGAAAAAGACCATTAGACAAAGTACCATTCCAAACAATTTCAGATTTAAATGATAAACAAAAGTTGGAATCTAAAAAGTTAAAATAGTAACCCAAAGGTACAAATCGTGAAACTGAAATTAAGTTTTAAGAGAAATTAGGAACATAAAAGTCCTTTCCAAATTCAAAAAAAAAAAAAAAGCCACTATTGAAAACTAGTCTACATGTCCCAATAACTTCCACATGCGAACGCATTTTATTTCCTTAATAGATACTTTATTTAATTCCCACTGACTTTCTATGGTTTTGAAAACCTACAAGGAATTCGAAATGTGGAATGTAGATCCAGAATCAATCCACCAAGTATTGTGACTCACATTGGCCATATTAGATTCATAACAAATACAAGAGATTGTATTACCTTCCTTCTCAAGTTAGACCTTAAATTTGACGCAATCTTTTCTTATATGCCCATTCTTTTTACAAAAGAAACATTTGGATTCTTTCTTAAGGTCATATTGGGGAAATATCTTACCTTTGCCTTTGTACTTGCCATGATCCTTATTATTTCCTTGTGTTGCTAAATGAACACTTTCTTCCAATTCCATAATCAGTCTTTTTTCATCTTGAATATACATGGTCATGACTTCACTAATTGACCATTTATTCTTATGTGTGTTGTAAGAGATCTTAAAAGGTGCACACTATTGTGGGAGAGTGTTCAAAATATAGTACACAACAAAGAATTCAAATATCTCAACCTCAAGTTTCTTATACTAAGCTGCAATGTGATTTCATCTTTAAGGTGTGCTCACACATACCTCTAACACTAGTAAGCTTCAATAATGAAAATTTCATAATTAGGGTCATGGCATGTGTATTTTCTGAAGTCTCAAACTGCGCATCAATAATATCCAATAAAGCCTTAGCATTACTATGCTGAGCAACCGAACCATGGATACTATGAGATATTTTAGCCCTCATAAACATCGCACTAAGGCGATTGGACCGCTCCCATTGATCATAAAAGGCTATTTCAACCACAGTGCTTGAATCAATAGGAGCATGCGGTTCATCTTTTCTTATTACATAGTCAATCTCCATCCACCCCAATTGAAGAAGAACTAAATCCTTTCAAACTTTATAATCTTCACCATTCGGTATGGGTACATTACACTTAAATTTAGAGAAATTTATAGGTTGCAAAACTACATATCAAACGATCATGCTTATATGACAAAATTTTAGGCAAAATATACATAAAATCATATTTTACCAATATAAACATGTCACAAATATAAATCGCATAACATAAAAACTACCTGTGGGATAAATTTTTAATTTAAATAGATTCATAATCACATAAAACTATCATATTGTATTCCTTTCCTTAATCCATATGAGTAAATTAAGAAAAATAATTTGATATTTCATCCTAATTAGTCATATTAATTTAATGAAAATTCATATGGGATAAAATTCATCATATTAATATAATTAATTACAATTAATGTCTATTTCTAAATATGTGGCATCCTAGAATTTCATGACAACCTCTAGATGTGCTATGAGCCATGAATAGGTGATGGAAGCACCATCAAATTATATTGTAGCCATTTGATCCATGATTTGCAATAAGATTAAGGCCAAGCTTTTCAATGGATAATTATTTGATATGAAAGGAAAATTATATTCTTGGCCATGTGTTTTATAGGTTGGAATTTATTGATTTATGTTGCAAGTTTTATGGCCCTAGAAATTTCAATTAGGTATTTATATAAGTGGGGATTTAGAGTAGATTATTAAAAGGGGGAGTGGGCCGAAATTTTAAGCCCAAGACCAGCCCCACCGTTCGGCCACTAAGGCTTGGCCCGCGAAGCCCAAAGGGAGGGGGCTCTTGTTTGGCCATTAAGGCCTGGCCCGCGAAGCCCAAAGGGGGAGAGGCTCGGCCGAAGAGAGGCCCATCAACCTGCATGAAAATCCCCAAGTGGCAAGAGAAGCTTGCCAAGTGTTAGTCCTTTGTAGCCAAGTGTAATAAGCCATGCAAAATCAAATGATTGCTAATGATTGAAGGGAAAGAAAATTAAAGAGAGGAGAGGTGGATTGGGAGAAAGGGTTATCGTCCGAGAGAGAGAGGGTTATCGTCCGAGAGAGAGAGAGAGAGAGAGAGAGAGCTGTCGTGCGATAGAATGAGAGAAAGAGAGGAAGAGAGAAAGAGAGGAAGAGAGAAAGGAAGAAGGAGGTCCATCGCTGCCGTGCGTGCGCCGAGTCCCACCGCCGAGCCGCCTTGCCTCGTCGTTTGCTTGCTGTGTTTTTGCTTGGATTAGAGGCAAGTAGAGTCCATTGATCTACCCTTTGCTTTCTGTGTTTGTGATGTTGAATGGAAATTTGAGATGATGTTGAATGCTGGAAACTCGTTAATGAATGGTGGTAGTGCTTCAAGTGAGTTGTTGCATGTAGAAAAACAGTCCGACCTTTGGCGATTTCGTGAGTTGTATGCAATGTTCTAGTTAGAATCTGACTTCGACTTCTTGATGAAAGTTGTAGAGGTAACATATCAAAATTTAAGAGCAAATGAACAAGTATACTAAAAATTTTTCTTTGAAGATGAAACAGTTATGCTGACAAGTATTGAATTTTATAAAATTTGGTGAAATTATTTTCTTGATTTTGAAAAGTAACATACTAGAATTTGAATCTGGACAGTGAACATTTTCTTTGTAGAGGATGAAGACAATGAAGGAAGAGGTATAAAAATTATAAATTTTAATCCAAAAGGAATTAGACTTTTATTTCTTCATGAGACTTTTACCTTTAGATCTCATCTATAACATATTAAAATATCAGAATTTTCTGAGTTCATTTAAGGGTTTAATCGAAATTATTTCCAAAACTGTGCAAAAGTGGCGCTGAAATTTCTTTTTCTGTGATGTATGGATTATGTGATTGATGTGAAACTTTCTTGACATAGTGTTCTTGATAAAATATCTTTCCTCTGGATCTTTTTTAAATCATGTTAAATTTTCAGAATTTATTGAAATCTTTTACTAATTTTCCAATAATTTTTACTAAAGAGGGGCATTCTGTTTTACCCGAAAATTGGTTCTATTTTCAAAAACCAATGAATTTCTTTATGAAATGTGATATCGTGGGTGTTATGTGTACTGCATATATGGTGACGTTTGGCATATCATATGACATCAAAAAGCTGATTTAGACCTTTGATATTGTTGCATCAAATGCCATGTTGAAAATGAGACATATATGTGATTATGAATTGTGATAATAATGATACCGTCGGAGGTGTGAGTCGACGATGCCCCGGGAGTGTCGAGATGCCCGGAGGTTTGTGTTGGAGGGTCCTCGGGAGTTTGGAGATGCCTGGTGGTATACGGTACGTAATTCCAGGGGAAATGCCTGGTGGTATGTCGGTGCGTAATTCCGGAAGCCCTGGAGGTTTGTGCCGGGGGGATTCCTCGTGATGCTAGTTGGGATGCAAGATGCCCGGAGGTTTGTGCCGGATGCCCGGAGGTTTGTGCCGGAGGTTCCTTGCGATGCCAGGTTGGGTGCGAGTGATAAATTGAGGGATCCAAACATTGGTCCCTAGAAGAAAAATGATGAGATGATTTTGAAAGATAAAAATTGAAATTGATTCATGCGCATGGGTGTGTGCATGTGGCATGATGCATGATCTGCTTATGAAAGTAAATTGATACTATTTGACATTGAGAATGCGATCATGATGGCTTGAATGGATCTCATGGGGATGTATACATGATTGTATGGATGATATGAATCATACGTATGTATGTGCATATGGCATGGGATGAACCTCATGGAAATACAAGCATGATTGCATGGTGGTATATGCATGATGGCATGGTGAGATATGCGTGACTGCATGGTGACATATGCATGACCGCATGGTGATGTATGCTTGATAGCATGGATGATATGTGTTTTACTCGTGATATCTTGATTGTCTTGCTTGTTGCATTGTGTAGTTTGATGGATCTTTATTGCTGAGTGGTTGTACTCACCCATTTTGGGGACTAACATTTCAGATTGAGAGATGCCTCTATCACCCGTCACGCGTGGTACATTTTATGGATTACCATCTGATGTTGAGGTCGAGTGCTTGAAGGACCACCCCTGCGTTGGTGTTCTTGGTCTGGTGTTTATCCGCGTCCGTGTTTTGGTCATGTATGATGTGGGCTTACTTGATGGCCCCGTAGTACAAGAGTTTATGTCTGTCCATGTTCGTCGAGATGGGAGGATGATGGGGATGCTGTCGCCGCCACCGGCCGATGCACCGGGATGGGTGTGATAGGAGCGTGTGACTGGTGGAGGTTGACACTTTTTGGGATGGCAACGACTACGATAGCTGATGGATTAGATGTTCATGTCTGATGTATAGTCGGGTTCTTTTGGGTTTAGCCGAGCTTACTTAAATTCTTGGCCTTTTGTTGTACCAACTTGTGAAATCCATCTTAGTTATGTAAATAAAAGTGATTCAAGCCTTAAAATATATATATATATATATATATGAAAGGTTGTAGTTGGTGTGTATTGCATTGTATTATTTGGTTTGTGTACGGGTTAGGGAGATGATGAGTATGCTTCCATTATATGAACTGCGCTAGGACCGATCTAAAAGATGTAAACCCCCAGGTTGTATGGACCCGCTACAATTGAAATGGTATCAGAGTAGCATGTTATTAGAACAAGTGAAAGGTAAGTAATCTGTGGCGACCCTAGCGGATCGGGGGCCATGTTGAGGGGTGCCACAGCGTTGTTTTGGTATCAGAGCAATGGTTATAGGTGGAGTGATAAGGAGCCTCATTTGGAAATTGAGAAATATGATGACAATGCACACCATAGGATATTAACTGGAATAGTTGGTTAACTTTGAATAATGGGTGATGGGTATTCACTCGTAGATCCCTAGTAATTTATTATGAGTTGTCTTTAGGTGCCAGTAACATGTTTATGTTACTTATATAGTTGTAGTTGCTTTTAAATGGAGACATTGAGTCACATATTATTCCTAAGGCAAATGCTTGGAAACTAGAGGAAAGTCATGGTGCGAGCTGGAAGTGCTCATCCATCGAGGGCTGAAGCCTCTGCTGCAAGGGTTGAACCCCGAATGGAAGACATCTTGCAAGCATTGGCCAATATTGGAAATCTGATGGAAAGACAAGTGCAGCAACAACCCGGAGTGGAATGCCGCCCTAGTGGAACAATTTCTGAAGCTGAAGCCACCTAAGTTTAGTGGAATGGCAAATCCTGAGGAGGCGGAACATTGGATTGATGGAATAGAACAGATTTTCCGGTTGTTGGACTGCAATGATGCTGAGAAGATAGTTTTGGTAGAGTACCAGCTGGAGGGAAATGCAAAGTTTTGGTGGAGAGCTTCAAGAGATACGATCTTTCCACTAGGTACTAATATAAACTGGGATGAATTTGTTAGAGCTTTTAATAGGAAGCATTTCTCTGATTGTGCTAAGGATAAGAAGATCACTGAATTTGTTCAGTTGGAACAAAGGGAGCTGACAGTGGATCAGTATGAGGCAAAATTTTCTGAATTGTCTAGGTATGCTCCCAAATTGATTGAGGATCGTGAGGAAAAAGCTAAGAGATTTCTGAAAGGGTTGAGGACTGATATTAGGAAACAACTGGTGCCTTTGAATATAAGGGATTATAATGAGATTTATGAAAGGGCACAGTTGGTAGAGCAGGAACTGGTGAGAGAGTGATCGGAGCCTAAGAGGCAATTGACCTTTAGTGATATTAGAAGGGGTAAGAGACCTTATCCTGGTCAAGGTCAAACCTAGGATTCTAAGAAAAAGAGTAATTTTGGAAATTTTGGAAAAGTTAGGGATGGCCTGAATATAGGGAAAGCACTATATCAGCATGATGTTTGTCGAAGGTGTGATGGGCGACATGGCCCAAGACCTTGCAATGGATAGCTAAAATGCTATGGCTATGGACAAATAGGTCACCTCAAGAGAGACTATCCACAAGAGAGGTCGCAGCTGAGTGTTGGCTCGGTGCGACAGGTACAACAAAGTGCTGTTAGACCAAACCTACCAAGGAATCCATAGAGGCCACCAGCACAAGGAAGGGTGTATGCGGTCACCCAAGAGGAAGCGGAAGCTTCCAAAAATGTTATATCAGGTACGATTTTCATAAATGGCAAGAAGGCATATGCATTGTTTGACACGGGTGCTACGCATTCATTTATATCTGAAAGATATAGGCAATTGAGTGAAATAGAAACTACACCTCTTGAGACGCCTCTTTGTGTTTCCATGCCTTTAAAGAATATGGTATTATCTACAATGATGTGTGCAAAATGTAAGATAACTATAGAAGAGCGGGATATGGAAATAGACCTAGTTGTGATGGCTATGTATGACTTTGATGTTATCATAGGGATGGACTAGCTCCATAAGCATAGGGCTAAGGTGGATTGCTATAGGAAAGTGATCCAGTTCATGTTACTTGATCAGTTTAGTTTTGAATCTTTTGGAGGTCAGACAAACCCCTCTATAGCCATCATCTCAATGGTAGAAGCTCGTGAACTACTTGACGAAGGATGTCAAGGATACCTAGGAGTAGTAAGAGATCTTACTAAGAAAGAGGCTGAAATCGGTGAGATCCAAATAGTTAGGGAATTTCAGGATGTGTTTCCTGAGGAGTTACCTGGATTACCACCAGAGCGAGAGATTGAGTTTGAAATTGAACTAATGCCTGGAACAGGACCAATATCGAAAGCCCCATATAGGATGGCCTTAGTAGAGTTGAAGGAGTTGAAGGTGCAACTACAAGAGTTGCTTGATAAGGGATTTATTAGGCCAAGTGCTTCACCTTGGGGTGCACCAGTTCTATTTGTGAAAAAGAAGGACGGGTCGATGCGTCTATGTATTGACTATAGACAGCTAAACCAAGTGACTATAAAGAATAAGTATCCCTTGCCTAGAATTGATGACTTATTTGATCAGTTGCAAGGAAGTTCAGTCTTTTCTAAAATTGACTTAAGGTCAGGATACCATCAATTAAGGATAAAGAAAGAAGACATTCCTAAGACTGCATTTAGGACTCGTTATGGACATTATGAGTTCCTAGTTATGCCTTTTGGATTAATGAATGCACTAGCCGCATTCATGGATTTAATGAATAGGATATTTAAGCCTTATCTGGATCAGTTTATGATTGTCTTCATTGATGATATTTTGATATATTCTAAAGGACTTGAAGAGCATGAATGACACCTAAGGATAGCATTGCAAACGCTAAGAGATCATAAGTTATTCGCCAAATTCAATAAGTGTGAATTATGGCTAGACCGGATAATATTTTTAGGGCATGTGGTGTCGGGTAATGGAATTGCAGTAGACCCTGCAAAGGTTGAGATGGTAGTGAATTGGCCGAGACCGACGACACCAACTGAGATACGGAGTTTCTTAGGATTGGTTGGCTATTATAGAGAGGTTTATCGAAGGATTTTCACATTTGGCAGGCCCTTTAACGAAATTGACTCGAAAGAATGTGAGATTTGAATGGAGTGGAGAATGTGAAAGAAGTTTTCAGGAACTTAAAAGAAAGTTGACTACAGCTCCAATCCTAACTATACCATATGGACCTGATGGATTCACAGTGTATAGTGATGCATCTCATAAAGGACTAGGATGTGTTTTGATGCAGCATGGCAAGGTCATAGCCTATGCATCGAGGTAGTTGAAACCTCATGAGTTAAATTATCCAACCCATGATTTGGAATTGGTAGCTATAGTATTTGCTTTGAAAATATGGAGACATTATCTGTATGGAGAAAAGTTTGAAATCTATACAGATCATAAGAGTTTGAAGTATTTGTTTTCGCAAAAGAGTTGAACATGAGACAAAGAAGGTGGATGGAATTATTAAAAGATTATGACTGTGAGATACGATACCATCCAAGGAAAGGCAAATAAGGTGGCAGATGCCCTTAGTCGAAAATCGGCTATGGACATGGCTAGTCTGAGAATAACATAATGGAATCTATTAAAGTCAATTGTGGATTCAGACTTTAAGTTGGAAATGGACCACCTTATTGGTATGCTCATTGCATTAAGGATTGAGCCTGAAATTATTCAGAAATTTAAGATTTTACAAAATTCTGACCCGAAGATTTTGAAGATACGAAACACTGTGTCTTTAGGGAAAAGACCAGAGTTTCAAGTTTCGGAAGACGAAGTAGTAAGATGCCAAGGACGGCTCTATGTTCTTGATAATGAAGAAGTAAAAAGGGAAATTCTATCATAAGCACATAAAAGTAATTATAGTATTCATCCGGGGAGTACGAAAATGTATAGAAATTTACACTAACAATTTTGGTGGAATGGCATGAAGAAGGATATAGCTAAACATGTTCTCAATGTTTAACAATACCAGCAAATGAAAGCGAAACACCGCAAACTCGCAGGACTGTTGAGACCATTGGACGTACCAGAGTGGAAATGGGAGCATGTAACGATGGACTTTGTGCAAGGACTGCCAAGGATATCAAGTGGTCACGACTCCATTTGGGTGATAGTAGATCGTTTGACTAAATCTGCTCATTTCCTAGCTGTTCGCGTAGACTACTCGATGATGAACTTGCTGAAATATATGTAAGCCAAGTGATACGCTTACATGGTATTCCTGTAACGATCACATCGGATCGAGACTCTAGGTTTACTTCAAATTTTTGGCGAAGTCTACAAAATGCTTTAGGGACAAAGCTTCAATTTAGTACTACTTTTCATCCTCAAATAGATGGACAAACGGAAAGAGTGATCCAAACTTTGGAAGATATGTTGAGAGCATGTATTATTGATTTTAAGGGAAGTTGGGATGAAAAGTTGCACTTGATAGAGTTTGCCTATAACAATAGTTTTTAGAAAAGTATAGGCATGGCTCCATTTGAAGCATTATATGGAAGAAGGTGCAGAACTCCTATTTGTTGGAATGAAGTAGGTGAAAGGAGTTTGATAGGACCTGAATTAGTACAAATTACTACTGAGGCTGTGGAGATAATAAGGAAAAGACTTAAAACAGCCTAGAGTAGGTAGAAAGACTACTCAGATAAGCGTAGAAGACTTTTAGAGTTTAATGTGGGAGATCATGTGTTTCTTAAAGTATCCCCTATGAAAGGAATATCTCGATTTGGAATGAAGGGTAAGTTAAGCCCTAGGTTTGTTGGACCTTTTGAGATACTTGAAAGAATAGGAGATGTAGCTTATCATTTGGCGCTGCCTCCTAAATTAGGAAATTTACATGATGTGTTCCATGTATCGATGCTAAGAAAGTATCAACCGGATCCTGATCACATACTCGATCATGAAGCCATCAAAGTGGATGAGAAAGTGAGGTACATTGAGGAGCCTGTGCAAGTACTAGATCGAAAGGAGCAAATTCTTAGGATCAAGAAAATTCCATTGGTTAAGATATTATGGCAACATCATGATGTGGAGGAAGCCACATGGGAGAGTGAAAATGAGATGAGGGAAAGGTACCCTCACTTGTTTCAAGAGACATAGGAAATGTCTAATTTCGAGGACGAAATTCTCTAAGGAGGGGAGAATTGTGGCATCCTAAAATTTCATGACAACCCCTGAATATACCATGGATTGGTGATGGAAGCACCATCAAATTATATTGTAGCCATTTGATCCATGATTTGTAATAAGATTAAGGCCGAGCTTTTAATGGATAATTATTTGATGGGAAAATTCTATTCTTGGCCATGTGTTTTATATGTTGGATTTTATTGATTTATGTTGCAAGTTTTATGGCCCTATAAATTGCAATTAGGTCTTTATATAAGTGGGGATTTAAATGTAAATTATTAGAAAGAGTGGGGATTTAGATTTTAGCCCAAAAAGCCCAAAGGACCACTAAGGCCTAGCCCGCAAAGCCCAAAGGGAGGGGGGTTGTTGTCGACCAAAGGGGGAGAGGCCCGGCCCAAGGGAGGCCCATCAACCTACATGCAAATCCCCAAGTGGCAAGAGAAGCTTGCCAAGTGTTAGTCCATTGTAGCCAAGTGTAAGAAGCCATGCAAAATCAAATGATTGCTAATCATTGAAGGGAAAGAAAATTAAAGAGAGGAGAGGTGGATTGGGAGAGAGGGTTATCATCCGAGAGAGAGAGAGAGAGAGAGAGAGAGAGAGCTGTTGTGCGAGAGAATGAGAGAAAGAAAGGAAGAGAGAAAGGAAGAAGGAGGTCCGTCGCTGCCGTGCTTGCGCCGAGTCTCGCTGTCGAGCCGCCTTGTCCCGCCGTGTGCTTGCTGTGTTTTTGCTTGGATTAGAGGCAAGTAGAGTCCATTGATCTATCCTTTTCTTGCTGTGATTTTGTATGATGAATGGTGAATTTGGATGTTGAGGTGAGAAATTTCGAAGTTATGGTGGTAGTGCTTAGCCTACTATTCTGTTTCTGGGAAAAACAGTCCGACCTTTGGTGATTTTGTGAGTTACATGCAATGTTCTAGTTGAAATATGACTTTGACTTCTTGATGAAAGTTGTAGAAGACTTCTTGAAGATTAACATACTAAAAATTGAGATGAAACGAACAAGTATTGGTTTGTGAAATGATTTTCCTTTGAAAAAGGTGAATCTGGACAGTGAACCGAGAGATAGGAAGAGTTATAAAAATTATAGCTTTTAATATAGAAGTAATTAGACTCCGATTTTTTCATGAGACTTTTACCTTTAGATCTCATCTATAACATATTAAAATCTCAGAATTTTTTGAGTTTATTTAAGGGCTTAATCGAAATTATTTCCGAAACTGTGCAAAAGTGGTGCTGGAATTTCTTTTGCTGTGATGTATGGACTTATGTGATTGATGTGAAACTTTCTTGACATGGTGTTCTTCATGAAATATATTCCTCTAGATCTTTTTTACATCATTTTAAATTTTCAGAATTTATTGAGATTTTTTACTAATTTTCCAAGAATTTTTACTAAAGAGGTGCATTCTGTTTTACCCGAAAATTTGTTCTATTTTCAAAAACCAATGAATTTCTTTATGAAATGTGATATCATGGGTGTTATGTGTGCTACATATATGGTGACATTTGGCATATCATATGACATCAAAAATTGGTTTAGACCTTTGATATTGTTGCATCAAATGCCATGTTGAAAATGAGATATATATGTGATTATGAATTGTGATAATAATGATACCGTCGGAGGTGTGAGCCGACGATGCCCCGGGAGTGTCGGGATGCCTAGAGGTTTGTGCCGGATGCCCGGTTGTGCCGGAGGGTCCTTGGGAGTTTTGAGATGCCCGGTGGTATACGGTATGTAATTCCAAGGGGAATGCCTGGTGGTATGTCGGTACGTAATTCTAGGGGGAATGCATGGTGGGATTCCTCGTGATGCGTGGGATGCGAGATGCCCGGAGGTTTGTGCCGGATGCTCGGAGGTTTGTGCCGGAGGTTCCTCGTGATGCTAGGTTGAGTGCGAGCGATAAATTGAGGGATGCAAACATTGGTCCTGGAAGAAAAATGATGAGATCCTTTTGAAAGATAAAAATTGAAATTGATTCATGCGCATGGGTGTGTGCATGTGGCATGATGCCTAATCTACTTATGAAAGTAAATTGATGCTATTTGACATTAAGAATGCGATCATGAAGGCTTGAATGGATCTCATGGGGATGTATACATGATTGTGTGAATGATATGAATCATGCGTATATATGTACATATGGCATGGGATGAATCTCATGGAAATACAAGCATGACTACATGGTGGTATATGCATGATGGCATGGTGAGATATGCATGACTGCATGGTGACATATGCACGACCGTATGGTGATGTATGCTCGATAGCATGGATGATATGTGCTTTGCTCGTGATATCTTGATTGTCTTGCTTGTTGCATTGTGTAGTTTGATGGATCTTTACTGCTGAATGGTTGTACTCACCCCTTTTGGGGACTAACATTTCAGATTGAAGATGCCTCTATCACCCGTCACACGTGGTACATTTTATGGATTACCATCTAATGTTGAGGTCGAGTGCTCGGAGCACCCTTGCGTTGGTGTTCTTGGTCTGGTGTTTATCCGCGTCCGTGTTTTGGTCATGTATGATGTGGGCTTACCTGATGGCCCCGTAGTACAAGAGTTTTTGTCTGTCCATGTTCGTCGAGATGGGAGGATGATGGGGATGCTGCCACCGCCACCAGCCGATGCACCGAGATGGGTGTGATAGGAGCGTGTGACTAGTGGAGGTTGACACTTTTTGGGATGGCCGACACTAGCTGATGGATTAGATGTTCATGCCGATGTATAGTCGGGTTTCTTTTTGGGTTTAGCCGAGCTTACTTAAAATCTTGGCCTCTTGTTGTATCGACTTGTGAAATCCATCTTAGTATGTAAATAAAAGTGATTCGGCCCTAAAATTGCATATATATATATATATATATGAAAGGTTGTAGTTGGTGTGTATTGCATTATATTATTTGGTTGGAGTAAGGGTTAGGGAGATGATGAGTATGCTTCCGTTATATGAACTATGCTAGGACCGATCTAAAGGATGTAAACCCCCAGGTTGTATGGATCCACTACAATTGAAATGGTATCAGAGTGGCATGTTATTAGAACAAGTGAAAGGTAAGTAATCTGTGGCGACCCTAGCGGATCGGGGGCCGTGTCAAGGGGTGCCACAAATATGATTCAAATGCTCTTAATATATAATTTTAATTAATTAAAGATGTTGTGATTACCCTCTAATTAATTAAAATATATGGATCATTGGACATTTAATTTCATGCATAAAATATTCATAAAAATGCATGAAAAGGAAAAATAGTAAATAAATGCACCAAGGGGCAAAACAGTAAATTAATTCGGCCAAGGATAAATCTGTAATAACATGAAAAGGGAGGGGCAAAAGCGTAAACTGAAGCAGGGTTGTGGGTCCACGGGCACGTGCACGTCACACGCCTGCCTTTTACGCAAGCGCATGCACTGCACACACCTACAATTGCATGAGGTAGTTCCACGCGTGTAGGCCCATACGCTAGCAGTTCCATGCGTGTGGATTCCACACGCTTGCAATTCCATGCGCGTTGCCACGAGTGCTTCTTCCTCCATGTGAACAGAGGGCTTTTTCTCTTCGTTTTTTGCCATTTTACCACGATTTTGCCATCCACTACTTCTCCGACAACCCATCTTAGACCAAAATAAATGATGGGTTTTGAAGACTACACCAACGCGACCACTCAGGTCCAAGTTTCGGTGAAAATAATAGAAATTGGCCCCAAATCAAACAAAAATTCCCAATGTAAACCCTTAACTATCGCGACTTCTGCTGCCCAATTAGCCTTCGGCAAACACTAGTATACTAGACTAACTTATGAATTCTTTCCTCGACTCCAAAATGGTCAAATTACTATTCATTGAAAAACCCACAAGAATACATCAAAAATTCGACAAAAATAAGGCAGATGCACTAAACATGCTCTAATACCAAATGTTGATATAAAATTGTGACATCACATATTTTCAATTCTACTTTCAATTGAATAAATCAGGCATTTCATCGACGTGTCTATAGTGCTATTCTCAGAACTGATCACTCGTGAGATAACTAGACTATCTAGGGAGGCCATTAAGGATTTTAAGGCAAATAGACTTGAGGATTCGACCAAGAATCGGCTACTCGACCTTGCTCATTTGTCGAGATTATTACGGTACAGTTAAAAATCGATTAGAAATCAGAGATAGGTAGGTTCGATCAAGATGCATGGTTAAACGTGGGTGATCCCACTAAATTGCAAAATTCTCATCGATTGGCACTAAATTGATTTTTCTGTCGTTTTAGTACCCGATGTTCGTATTTGAAACATCGAGATTTTCACGACCACCAAGAGTCGCCAATGTGTCGAACGGGTTCATTGTGGCTCAAAGAAAATCAACCATGGGTCATTTGCACTAAAAATTTCTGAAAGCTACCGAGTCGCCTAGGTCATGCTAAAAACGCAGCAAATCGAAATTAACCACGAAATTGAATTCGATTTCAGAAATTGAAAGTTATGTCATGTCACAAGTCATTTTAGGAACGTCGGCTCAGCCTCCAAAGATTTTTCTGCAAACCGAGACTTTTTGGGAAAAAGTCGTCCTAGGGCCGTTTTTGTCCAGAAAAAGTCATGGACCATTTTTTATCGTGCAATTGGGATGCAAGTGGGATCAATTGGTGAGGAAAAATACTAATTGGAGTATTGAGGGGTTGGTTGAATTTATAGAGGCCAAATTGGATTTATTTAAGGAAGATTAAGTGTCCAATTGAAGAGAATCCTAAGCAATTTCGTATGCCCCCCACCACCATGACTTTTGGACCACCTCGGGCTTCTAGAAGAGAGCCTTGGTGGCTGTTTTTGAGCCATGGATGCAGCTGGTGGTGGTGGATGGTCAAGGAGGACCAAGAAGATGAAGATGAGAGAGAGGTGGGCCCCTTTTCCCCTCCTTCTCCCCTCCATTATCTGTCCCTCCTAGATCGGCCAACCAAGCTCCTTTCTCCCCTCCATCTTGCCATTTTCAAAACCCTTAGCCAACAGAGAAGTCGCCGGAGCCAAGATCGCCACTGGACCGCCCGCGTGCAGCCCCACCCATCGTCATTCGCCACCCCGCATTGCGCGCATGCCACCACGCCTCACCGCGCGATCCCGACGCCTCAGCAGCCTATTCCGCCACCCAGCAAGCCTCCTGGACCGCCGTGAGCTGCTACCGGCCACCGTTCGAGTCCCACCTAGGCCCGGTTTGACCTCTTCAACTCAGCTCGGTCCATCCCCGCCTCAACCGAGCCTCCATCTTGCCTTTTTAGCCATCAACCAGCCCAAAACAGAAGCAAAGTTAGTGGGTTTCTAGCAGCACTTCGGGCCCATTTTGAGGACGTTCCCAGCCCCGAAAGCTAGGCCCGCTTTGGAGAAAGTTGTCCCCCGTTGTGTCCTCGTCGATTTGAATCGCTCATATTGCAAAACAAGTGAGTTTTACTCACTAATCCTCAATTAGCAAGTTAATTATGCTTATGGTTGATTAGATTAGGTTAAATATGGATTAGGTGGATAGTTAGATTAAATTAGAGAATTTAATTAATTACCGATGCATGTTAGGTGGATAGTTAGTGTAATTAGAGCTTAGACAAGCTCTAGTATTTATCTAGAGTAGTTCAGAAATTTTACGGGCTTGTCTCGGCTTCCAATTAGGCTTTTATGGGCTTAAGTTGCATTTTTGGTAATTATTTATTATTTTCCTTAATTATTTATTTATTTATTTTCTGAAAATTAGACTAGAATAGCTAGTGACCGGAATTTCGTGCTGATTGCAGTGGTGCATTCCGTTTATTTATTTGAACTCGAATTTATACTGATTGAGGGTGATCTGTGATTGGGGTATTTTATCCCAAAATTAATTAATTTTAGTAATTAATTAGAAAATCATCGGGCGTCGGTTTACAGCGCCAAAAATATGTTTATGGGCTGTTGAAACTAGTGGGATATTCTAAAGCAAAAATATTATATTTTAGCTAAGGCCAACCGTGTACCCACACGCGGCTATTTTATCGGGAATGATAAAAATGTTGAATTGATTGTACGTTTGGGATGGTATACTATATCAGCCTACTAACGATATGTCAGCTTAGCAGAGAGCAATATACCAGTATACTATATTAGCCCATGGGTGATGTCAGCTTAGCAAAGAGCAATATACCTTATCAGCTTAGCAAAGAGCAGTTTACCTTATCAGCTTAGATTGAGCATCGTCAGTATACTATATCGGCCCACGGGCGATATGGCAGCTTAGATAGAGAGCAATATACCCGACCACCTCAGAAGTGAGCTATACTATCTATTTATCAGCTTAGCAAAAAGCAGTCCCGATATAATCGGACTTTATAGATAGTATGAATTAAGCCGACCAAGAAAGGGTCATGATGACACATAATTGACTGAGTCGATTGATCGATGCTTCGATCCGATTAAATGAATTGATTGAATTGATTGGATGATGTGGTTGTCAGTATTTATTGATTAAACTGACTTGCAGGAATGAACTGAGGCCAAGGTAAGTCCTCCGACGCCTGATTGTACTTAGGCAGCCCTTTGGGCATATTTTCTTTCTAGTTAAGGCTTAGGGGGTAGAACTCGCTGAGACATAATCTCACCCCATTGTGGGAAAATATTTCAGGTCATAGATGGCAGCCCCGCTAGAACATTTTAGACAACCAAAGAAGGTTACAGAACAGACATATTACATTTCATTTAATGGGGGCCCTAAGGGCTAGAATTATGAGCTGATCAGATCTATAGTCTAGGTCGATGCGGGTTTACTGAAGAAGGTACCCCACCGATACAGATCATGGTACCGCCAGGCCCAAGATGGCCAGAGAGAGGGACCCATACCAAAATCTGAGATACCTCTGTATGTGCTTAAGGTTGCTTTTGAGAAAGGCACAGCAGATCCTAAGGGTGGATCGATGGTAGACGCGGTGGACCCTGACCTCAAAGACCTCGGGACTCTTGTGTACTCGGAAGTAGGCTCAAGTTGGAGCTTGGAGGAAGGCGAGATCGCGGAGAATGATAATTGAGAAAGTAGTTTGGAAAGCCCCACCCCTGTCTACGTAGACTTTTTTTTCTGAACTGGTTGAGTAGGACCTGACTTGTTTGGTTTGGATTGTAATATATACATTATGGTTTGTAATTATATAAGTGTGATGTGTGGTTTGAAATTTTATGGCTTTACTTTTCTATCCCATTGCATTATTGTCTGGGGATTATTAATTGCTTTTACATGCGTATTAAAATGAATGGGTCGGCGACCTTCCTAGGACGTCACTGTTTATCGACCAAGGAGGGATGGGCGCACGCTTGGAGGATCGGGGCATGACAAAAATCATTTGCGGAAAAAACAAGATCAAAGTAAAACAGATCTCCAGCCATTGTTCGAATTTGCGTTTGTCGGAAATTCATGGAGATTTGATAAAATTACGAGCACACTTTACTAACCCAATCCCCTTGCGTACTGATGGTGTATTGCCAAATGAGAGGGTTTGCATTAGAACTTGTGATTATCCTTAAGAAATGAACGATTGTTCATTTTATATACTGTCTTCCATCAAGGTGGTTTCCAAATGGGCAGTTGTCCCAAAGAAGTATGAAGCATGGAAAAGTTGCATGTGGAATGTAACATCCTCGATTTCGACCCTTATTTTGATCCCAACTAGGAGACTAAGCTAGATAGGCCTTGGATTAGTCAAACCTTCCTAAAAAATAAGTGTGAACAAGTGTGAAAAGTATTAAATGAGGATGATGAGTGTGGAGGCTTATGTGTCCCAAGTAATTAATGAATGGAGGGTGACTCATGACCTAAGGAAATGATAGCAAGTGATCTTGCAAGCCAAGTAGAGCACCACCTCTCCTCCATAAACTTGCCACCTTGAGTTTCATAGGTTTTGATTGCCCAGGTTTTTGAAACTGCTGGACCTTTCTGCTTTCCAATTTTATAGAGCTCTTTGTGCTTCGAATTTGGAGAAACTTCCTTTATGAAAGTTATTCTAAACATCTTGATATAAAACATACTTAAATTTCATCTTTTTTTTAGGTGAAATGGTTGGCACAAAGGTCCAATCAATTACCGTATAGAACCTGCCCAATATAGCGAAAACAGTAACCAAGTTGCTTTCTCGAATTCTTATAAAATCTTCCCTTTCGAATTTGGACATACTTCCTTCACAAAAATTTTAAATGACATACATATCTACAACATATTAAAATTTCAAAGAGTTTTATGAATATTTGAGTTTCAAAATGAGTCTCTCTCTCTGACCATTGAATCTGCTTGATGAATGAATTTTTGGGTTGTGTTCAATAAATTTCTGCTATTTTATGTTTGATGAGGTAAAGACACTGATTTCAGAAATTGTTCAAAACTATTTTCTCACCCAAGATTTATGAGTCACGCCCAAGCTTGGACTCAAGTCCTTAAATGCCATGTTGAGGTGTACCTAATGATCTCTTTCTCGGCCCCGGAATCAACTTGGATGATAGACTTTTCTAGATTGCCTTCTTGAGGAAGGAAAATTTACCTTCTTAAAGAAGGAAAGGAAAGTAGAAAGAAAACTCTAGAATTCCTTCATGAAGAAGGTGAGGTGTCCCTAGACTTTTCAAAGGTCATGATTGTGGTCCAAAATATATCGGATATTCTAGAAAAATGGCATACACATGGACCAATTGGAGAGCGATACACGGGCCCTCATTAACGACCAAAGATTCTAGAATTTTCCGAGTTGGTAACTTTGGCATTATTATTATCAAATGCTCATTTAATGCGGGGTATAGACGGACCAATGGAAAAGTGAAAAGCGGGTCATCATCGATGACACCTATGAGCTTGGGTTACTAAGTAACGCCTTTGAGCCTTCCAACTCATCATTTAGGCTTCAATTATTGGACCCATAGCCTTGCCACCCAAGGAATTTAGGTAGGACACTTGGAAACATTGGAATGAACCGCTTGGCATGGTAATAATGGCTCTAGGGGCTATAAATATGAGGAGCTCTCATTTTCCTCACTTTACTCCCATTTTCTCCACCCTCCATCTCCTTGAACACCCTCCACCTCACGTCTCTCTCTCTCGGCCTTCAAAGTAAGCTGCCCTTCCTCTGTAGTTCGTGTTTTAGCTCGAGGTTCATCGAAGGTAAGTAGAATCTCCAACTCTTGGCTATGGCGATAGCCTACATCGTCATGTTTAGTGGTGTGCTCACCCATGTAAGCCGTGTGTATGTTGTAATGTTCTTTTGTGTGTTTGTTCATGCTTGCATGCTTGAGTGTGTTCACGCCACGGGACGAGGTCAAGGTTCGCTCGGCTTGGAATCGATGTCTAGTCGCGATGGCCTAAGCATGCAACCCAAGCCACAAACCAAGAATTGTTCTCGGAATATTTTATGATATGATGTTGAGGATCATGGCACACTCACTTGATTGAGCACGCCCTCGAGCCTTGCATACGTTGGCTAAGATAAAAGATGAAAAACGGGCTTGTGTGATGCACTTGTGTGTGCACTTAAAGAGGAAAAAGCGTCCGTCGCCACATAGCGTTGGCGGCGATGCCTCGTTCATTGAACGGGATGCCCTGGTTGAGCCAGGATGCTTGGGTTTGAGCCTGGATGCCTCGGGTAAGCTAGCCCCGGGATGCCCTAGTTGAGCCAAGATGCCTAGGTTGAGCCTGAATGCCTTGGTGAGCTAGCGCTAGGATGCCTCGGTTGAGTTGGGATGCCCTGGTTGAGTCGGGATGCCTAGCTTGAAGCTAGATGCCTCGGTTGAGCCGGGAGGGCCTGGTTGAGCCGGGAGGACAATGATAAATGAATTTGCATAAGTGTTGGTTTATGCATAAGCATGATATGTTAATATGTTCATTGACAAGCAGAAGATAAGCATGCATTGAAATATGATGGACATCCGCATGTAGTCAAGGTGTAGTAATAAGTTTGCTAATGATCTGCCATCGATATTGCATTACGAGTGTTGTACCTACTAGATTTTGATGATGAGATGTCTTCCTAGTAGAGAATTAGGGGTTTTACTTACTGAGTTTCCCCAAAACTCACCCCTCATCTTTTCAGTCTTGTAGGCATGGAAGTCTCACGTCAATTTTGTGAGTTACAATCTCGCTAGATGAGCTAAGATTTACCTAGACCTTTTGAAGATGTGGTAGTTGTAAATATAACAGCCTGTGATAGAAGGGCTTGTAAACGTAGCTAATGTAATTGTGTGTTTGTAAATGGTTGTTTTCCTAGCTACTTGTTGTTGTCCAGGTGTTGTATGTACACTTCCGCATGTGCTTAATGAAAAGATAAAAAGAAATGGGATGGCGATGTGCCTGGGACGTCGCGAAAATAGCCCATGTCACTCGTGATCCTAGGGATGGAGTCGGGGTCGTGACATGGAATAACCGCTACTTTAAAAGAAAAAAACATAGATCCCAAAATGTGGGATCATATTATATATAAAACACCTCCAACATTGAGCACACCTCCCTCTCTTCTTTTCTTAAGCATGTTATTAGATACTCCAAGACAACTGAACCCCATGCATACTCGTGTACCTCATCCAAGTTTCAAAGAAAAGAGAGGTAACAAATATCAATCATTCCACGTGAATTCGGGAAAAAAATGTCCCAAATGTAAAGAGTAAAAATGTCCTTAAGAAATCAGCATTGGCTGCATCAGCAAAGCCGCCGAGTCTCTTCTCTGTAATACGAATCGCAGCACTACTCTTCATCTTAGAATCTGCAACATAATCGGCTTCCAATTCTGAAAGTGGCTGAGCCTCCTCGAGTGTAACCGGCTTTACAATGACGCGACGTCCTTTATGCAAGGCAACATCCAATAGGTTTAAATAAATGTCGACATCCGCAACTAAAAAGGCTTGCTTCTTGCAACTCCATCTCTCTATTAGCTCAGTTAAGAGTCTTTCTAAGATTTTGATTTGGTATGCACAAGAGGCTGCCAAATTCCCCACTCCTTATGGCATCCCATTGATTAACGGTCAATTCTTCAAGTTGCTTCACAAAGTACAGTGGCGAAAACATTACTTTGATCTTCCCAAACTGCATAATCCTGAAAAGCTATTAAGGCATGTTCTACTATTTTTCTATAAGTGAATGTAGAACGGCATTTACAGACATTGGTCAAAGCTGACATCTGTCTAAGATTTATATGCAGATCTACAAATAATACTATTTCAGCCCAAATGTCAACATTTCACCAAAGAGTAAATAAGAAAAACAATCCATTGACCTTCGGCATTTTCTTTTGATTCTCGTATTCCTTTCTCAGATATGACCTCTCCCCTTCTTTAGAGGGCTCTATTCCTGTAGATTGGTAAAGTCAGACCTCTTTTCCATCCAAGGGGCTCATGGATATTTAACATCCGCAAGTAGAAAGGCCAACTTTTCGCAGCTTCATCTCTCTATCAGCTCAATTAACAGAGTCTTACTAATATTATGATTTCATATGCACGGCAAATTACCAAACCCCACACTCCTTATGGCATCATCGAAGAAGTAATGCATGATAAAATTGTTTTCCCTTGCAAACTTATTTTAATTTCTTTTTGTCCAGCCATGGTAATGATGTTCTTTAAGTCGAAGTAAGACTTTAACATATGAACATGATTTGTGCAAATTTTCTCCAATCAAATGAATTTAAAACATTGAGTCACAGGCTTTCCATAGGTGCAAAAATCGAATCAATAGGATGTTGGACGGAAATCTTATGGTTGATCAAAGTTTGGTCAAAATTGTGTCCAATAACACATGAATATGATTTTAAAAAAAATTCCCAATTGATAAATTGAAAATATTGAGCCATGGACTTTTCATAAGTGCAAAAATCGAGTTACTAGTAAGTTAAATTACATGACCGAGCATGGTAAGAGACTAAAGCTACTGAAGACTAACAACCATTCCACATGAATTCGGCAACAAAAATGTCCCAAATGTAAAGAGTAATAATGTCCTTAAAAACCACCACCTGCGGTGGCCTAGCTGAATAAGAGCTCCCATGACGTCTACCCAGGACGGAGGAGTTCGAATCCCGCGGGTCGCACGGGATCTTAAGTGCGACGTCGGGGTGGTGGGTCCTCCGATAGCGTCGCTCCAGGGTTTACTCGCCGGTTGCCGGCTGTACGGGATTCCCTGGGTATCAAAAAAAATAATAAATAATGTCCTTAAAAAATCAGCATTGGCGGCATCAACAAGGTCATCAAGTCTCTTTTCTATAATACAAACCACGACACTACTCTTCATCTTAGAATCTTTAACATAATTGGCTTCCAATTCTAAAAGTGGCTAAGCCTCCATGAGTATAATTGGCTTTTCAATGACACAAAGTCCCGTGATCAAGGCAACATCCAATAGGCTCATGTAAATGTCAACATCCGCAACTACAAAAGCTTACTTTTCGCAGCTCCATCTCTCTATTAGCTCAATTAAGAGAGTCTTGCTAAGACTGTGATTTGGTATGCACAAGAGATTACCAAATCCCTCATTCCATTTGGCATCCCATTGATTAACCATCAATTTTTCTAGTTGTGACATCCTGAAATTTCAGTCCTATTTTCAATTGAATGAATCAAGCATTTCATCAATGCACCTATAGCGCTATTCTCTAAGCTGATCACTCATGAGATAACTAGATTATCTGGGGAAGTCATTAAAGGATTTTAATGCAATAGACTTGAGAATTCGACTAGGAATCGACTACTCAACCATGCTCATCTGCAGAGATCATTACGGCACAGTTAAAAATCGATTAGAGATGAGAGATAGGTCGGTTGGACTGAGATGTGTGGCCAAACATGGGTGATTCCACCAAATTGCAAAATTCTCGTCAATCGGTACTAGACTGATTTTTATGTCGTTTTGGTACCATGTGTCCGTATTTGAAATCTCGAGATTTTCATGATCACCGAGAGTCGTCAATGTGTCGAAGAGGTACGTTATGGTTCGAAGAAAATCGACCACGGGTCAATTGCACCAAAAATTTCTAAAAGTTATTCGGTAGGCTAGGTCACGCTAAAATCACGCCAGATTGAAATTAATCACAAATTTGAATCCGATTTCAGAAATTGAAAGTTCTATCATGTCACAAGTCATTTTAGGAACGTCAACTCCTCATCCAAAATTTTTTCTACAAATCGAGATTTTTGGCGAAATTTCAAAGTGAGGCCGTTTTCTATTGGAAAATTAAGGGGACCGTTTTTTATCGTGTTTTTGGGATACAAGTTGGTTCTATTAGCGTAAAAAAATGTCAATTTGATCGAGGACACCATGGTGGATTTTATAGGGCCGAAATTGACTTCAATTGGAGAGAGATTAGTCCAAATTGAGGGGAAAATACTTCAAATTCGTAGCCCCCTTGGTCCACCACCTTTGGACCATCTCAATAGCTTCTAAAGGAAGCTTTGTGGGCTACAAGAGTGCTGAGGAAGCCAGCAAACCGGTGGGCCATGGTCAAGGGGACAAAGGGGTGAGGTTAAAGCCAAATGGAACCCTCCAAGCTTTGTTGTCCCCCATCTTCTCCCTCAGCTAGCCATTTTCCCCATTTCCAGCACCCTTGAAGCCTCTAAGAACCAGAGAAGTTGACCAGCAGCTCCCCTTCCCCCGTTGACATCGCCTGCCACCCGTCAGACCGCTAGAATGCCGCCGTTGTGTGCCCGAGCACGCCCGCGAGCCCGCCTACTTGTCTCGCGTCATCCCATCATCCCACTTGCATTCGAGCCTCTTGCTTATGTCCACTGCCATCCTGAGCCTCCTCAGGCCACCGTCGGAGTCGTGCCACCGCGGTCCAGCCGCTGGAGTCGCCTGCCTAGCCGTTGCTGCCTCCGCCGACCCTTGCTCGCCGAACCAGCCGCCTAGCTCGCTCCTTCGGTCCAACCACAGAACCGAAACTTAGCAACCCACCGTGGGCTTCGAGGCCCGCTTTAGACCCTTTCCCGGCCTTGAAAGGTGTTGCCGCTTCAAAGTTTATTGCCCGTCTCTGCCTCGCCATCCTCGTGAACTCATCGGATTTCAAAACCGGTGAGTTTACTCACTAAACACTGCTTAGGGAGTTAATTATGCTTAAAGGTTGATTAGTTTAAGTTAATTAGGGATTAGGTTGTTAGTTAGAATGGATTAGTGATTTAATTACTCATTTGTGCATGTTAGGTGGTTAGAGTAGCTTAATTAGCAACTAGATAGATGGTAGTATTTATCTAGAGAGGTTCGAAATTTTTCCAAGCCCGTTTCGGTATTTAATTAGGCTTTTCCGGCCTAAGTTGCATTTTCGGTAATTAAATGTATTTATTTAATTAATTATGATAATCATTTAATTAATTAATATTTTTCAGAAATTAGAACGGAATAGTCAGTGATCGGAATTTTGTGCTGATTTCAATGACATGATTGATTTATTTAATTGAATGCTATTTCGTGCAAATTGAATGAGATTTGTAATTTTGGGTAATTATCCCAAAATTGGGTATTTTCAGTATTTAATTAGAAAATACCGAGCGTCGGTTTACAATGCCAAAAATTTGTTTACGAACTATTATAATTAGTGAGATTTTCTAAAAGAGAATATGGAATTTTGGCTAAGGCCGATTGTGTACCCACACACGATTATTTTTATCAGGTATGATAAAAAAGGTGAAATTGTTGGTTGATTAGAATGGTATACTATATCAGTCTGCAGGCTTTGATATGTCCGCTTAGAGTGAGCAGTATACCCTAAGTATCGCACAACTTTGGTAAGCATTAAGTATCACACAACTTTGGTGAGCATTAAGTATTGCACAACTTCGGTGAGTATTATTAGTATACTATATCAGCCTACAAGGCTTGATATATCAACTTAGAGTGAGCAGTATACTTGATCAACTTCGATGAGTTATACCATATGTTGTCAGCTTAGGGTGAGCAATGTTTGATTTGATCGAAGTGTATGGATGGTATCGATGGTATGGAGTTAAATGAGTCGACTAATTGATGGTTGAATTGGATTGAAATGATTGGATGATTATATGAATTGTACTGACTTACAGGAATGATCTAAGGTAAAGGTAAGTCCTCTGACTTATGCTTGTGCTTAGGTAGCCCTTGGGGCATATTTCCTTCCTAATCGGAGTTTAGGGGGTGAACTTGTTGAGATGTCGTCTCACCTCGTTGTGGGATAACATTTACAGGTCCTTAGATGGATGTACCTCCCAAGCGTTTTTGCCAACCGAAGAAGGTTACCAAGCAGCACTCTTAGATTCCCCTCCCTAGGAGCCAAGGAGCCTAGGTCTACGAACTCGTGCAATCCGTTGTTTGGGTTGATAAGGGTCTACCCCATAAGGTACCTCACCAATTCAGATCATGGTATCGTCACGGGCGAGATGGACCCAGAGAAGGCCCCCTTTCAGAGTCTGAGATTCCTAGGTCAATACTGAAGATCTCTTTTGGCAAGGGCACGACTGATCCTCCTAGTGGTTCAGTAGTAGACCCAGATCTCTCATATCCAAAGTCCCCAGAGTATTCAGTTGAAGACTCGAATGCTTAGAGGATCTATAGCCCTCCCCTTTTTGCAAACCTTGTATATATCGGCTAATATTGTATATGACTTAGTTTGATATGTATATAAGTATATTGTGATTTTCGAAAATTTATGGCCCTACTTTTCTATCCCACATTTCTGTTGTCTAGGGATTAATTATTCGCTTCTGCATGCACATTAAAATGAATGGGTCAACGATGCATCTTGGGATATCGCTATTTAATTGACCGCTGAGGGATGGGCATGTGCTCGGAGAATTGAGGTGTGACACTAGTTGCTTCACAAAGTACGGTGGTGAGAGCTTTACTTTGATATTCCCAAACTTCGTACTCTCGAAAAGCCACTAAGACATGTTCTACTATTTTTCTATCCGTGAATATAGAACGGCATTTACAAACATTGGTCAAAGCCGACATCTGTCTAAGATTTATATGCAAATTTACAAATAATATTATTTCAACCTAGATGTTAACATTTCGCACAAGGGCAAATAAGAAAACCAATCTTCTAACCTTCGGCATTTTCTTTTGATTCTCATATTCCTTTCTCAAATATGACCTCTCTTCCTCTCTTAGATATGATCTCTCCCCTTCTTTAGAGGGTTTGTGACATCCCGAAATTTGGCCCCGTTTCGAATATATGAAATAGTTATTTCATCGACGCACTAATGGTTATTTTGCTCGGAACTGACCACTTATGAGTTAACTAATCTATTAGGTGAGGCCGTGAAGGGTTATAAACGTGACAGACTAAAGAATTCGATCAGAAATCGACCGCTCAACCATAATAATTCACAAGGATCAATACAATACCGTTATAAATCAATTAGCAAACGGATATAAGTCGATTCGACGGAAGTACGTAGTCGAATTGCGGGTGGTTCCGCACGATTGCGATATTCGCGTCGAACGGCAATAACCTGATTTTCTATCGATATTATATTCCGGACACATAATTGAAACCTTGCGATTTTATGACAACCGAGGGTGGTCTATGATTCGGAGATGCACAAATGTGGATCGAAAATTATCGACCACGGGTCGAACGCGCTAAAATCCCTAAAAGCTACCCGATAGGTTAGATCGTACTAAAATCGCGTTCAGTCGATTTAAACCACAAAATTGAATTCGGTTTCGGGAATCATATGTTCAAGCGTGTAATGATTCATTTATTGGACGTCGTCTCATCTTTCAGAGAAATTTCGTCGAGTCTGAAATTTTGCAGAAAAACAAATTTCAAACGAAAAGAAAAAGAAAAGTGAAATTCGGATGGGTGAGAATTGGGTTATTTGCTGCCCAAAAATGGTTTATTTGTGAGAAATTAGAGCTAAATTGTGATTGGAGGAGCTAAGGACTTTGGGGCATGAAGACTTTGTGGCATGTGATGAGTGTTTAGATATTTCTCCTAGGTTTTGATTGGTTAGTCCCTTGACTTCCTTTTTCTCTCTCTCTCTCTCTCCCCCCCCACTCTTTTCCCTTCCTTCCATGCGTGAACCCTCCCCCCCCCCCCCCCGCGAGACCAGCCCCACATCCGGCCACCGGCTCCTCACACCAGGACTCCAACACCGCACGTCGTAAAACCCCGATCATCCCCTTCATTCCACACTAGCTCCATCCCCACGCCACCATCCACTTCACCAACCCAAGCAGCCCCACCATCCATCACCCTATCCTGCAGCAGCTTCATCATCATCATCCCATCTTTAGCCAACTCCACCGAACAACCACCACCCCCACGCCCGTATCTTCCACCACCACAGCCACCATCCAGCATCCTAACTCCAGCAGCCCCGCCATTGAAGTCCGACAACCTCAGCTCACCCACAGCACCCGCAGCCACCACCAAGATCAGCCCCAAGTCGAGCGAAGCCTCCCCTTGGCCGAGAAGCTTGTAGGGCAACCACTGCCTCCGTCGAGCCTCTGTTCGAGCCGTGGTTGTCTCCAGTTCTCATCGCCATCGCGTTGTCGTCGCCGTGAGCCCGCCACCGTCATAATCCCGTGAGTTAACTTCCTAATCATTTATTAGGCCATTAATTGCGCTTAGGGGATGTTTGGATTAGTGCTAATAATGGTTAGATTAGTGCAAATGAGGATTAGTTTTGTTAATCCTATATTAGTGTTAACTAAGCTTGGTTAGATTAGCTAACCTTGGTTAAGTTAGCTAACCATGGTTAGGTTAAGTCACCATGATTAGGTTAGTTAATCATGGTTATGTTAATTATAAGGAGCTGAGTCTGGATTTCTCTTCGGATTTGTTTACTGGGCACTCGCTATTTGTTATTTTCGTGGGTTAAAATGTGCTACGATTTTGAGGTTTCTTCCATGTTGAAAAATGTTCTAAAAATCTTCATTTATGACATATATTTTACTCAAGATTTTCTGGATTCAAAAGAACAAGATTTCAACTTCGTTGCATGTAAGGCAGAATCTCATTTTGTACTAGAACCTGTGACCTTTTGGTGTTTAAAAGATTTTTATCAACTCTTAGGGTTCGATTTTCAAAAGAGTTTCTTCACAAAAGCTTTTCATCACATCTTAAAGTTTAACATAGTAAAATTTCAGAGCAAATGAACAAGTTTTGAATCTCGAACCAAGCTAGTTTTGGAAAACATAATTTCTGGACACGGACGTAGTTTTGGTAATGATTTCAGTGAATTACTGCTCCTATTCTAGAAAGATCTGGGTCAATGTGTCTCCATAAAAGTTTTCATTTAAGTGTCATTTATAACATATTTAAATTTGAGGATTTTATGAACTCATTTGGTTATGTTTCTGGAATTAATCTTAGAGATGTGCAAGTAGACTCAGTTTCTGCCGGTGAGGGCCGGTTGTGGTCTTGTGGTTGTTCTTGGTGTCTTGCTTGCTGGAAAATGTATATTTTGTGATTTGGTTGATTTTTCGCAGGCTAAGAACTTATGCGTGATATTACGAGATTGGTTGCTCTATGTTGGTTCCGATTTTTATGTCAAAAGATGGCTTTATGAGCTTTTAAATGGAAAAACAATGAAGTGTCAGGTTTGGACAGCAAATCTTATTTGCTCAACAAAACAATGAGATTTTAAAGTAGAAGTGTGCAAATTTTGATGGATTAATTTTGAGTACGTGAGCACATACGAATTTCTTTCCAAAAGTTTTAAAAGAAAAAAAAAGGGGTTACTTTAAATTGTTTCCAAAAAGGGTGGTTGGACAAAGAAATAGAAAAGAAATAAGGTGTCAGGTTCGGACGCCAAGTTTTATGTGCTCAATAGAATCGTGTGGTTTCAAACTAGATGCGTGCAAAGTTTGATGGGTTAATTTCAAATACGTGACCACGTATGAATTTATTTCGGAAAGTTTTGAACAAAAAAAGAGTTGCCAAGTTGATTTTTGAAAGGGGATTTTGGTGTTCCTGGTTATATGATGGAAGATAAAAGTTGACTTGGTTGATGATGTGCCTGCATGGTTAGGTTAATTAAGTTGGTTTAGTTTAATTAATCGTAATTAGTGTAATTAGTGACAGATTAGCCGTTTCGTAGAATTTTACGTTCGTTTTCTTGGATGAATTTATGCATGAATCTGATGGCTTATATGTGCTATCATGTACAATTGATTGCTTGGTGGTAATTGTTCAGTTTTAATGCAAAACTTGGTTTTATGAGCATTTAAATAGAAAAATGCGATGTGTCAGGTTTTGACGCAAACTTTTATATACTATATAAAACCGTGGAGTTTTAAAATGAAAGTGTACTAAGTTTGACAGTTCGATTTCGAATGCGTGACCACGCACGATTATTTTACCGGAATTTTTAATATGAAGAAAAATTGACCAAGTTCATTATTTGTGTGACATCCTAAAAATTCAGCTCTGTTTTCAATTGAATAAATCGGGCATTACATCGACGCGCCTATAGTGTTAATCTCAGAACTGATCACTCTTGGGATAACTAGACTATCTGGGGAAGTCAATAAGAGATTTTAATGCAATAAGATTTAAGAATTCGACCGGGAATCGACTACTCAACCGTGCTCATCTGTAGAGATCATTACGGCACAGTTAAAAATCGATTAGAGATCAGAGATAGGTCGGTTTGATTGAAACGTGTGGCTAAACATGGGTGATTCCACTAAATTGCAAAATTCTTGTCGATCAGCACTAAACTGATTTTTTTGTCGTTTTGGTACCCTATGTCCATATTTGAAACTTCAAAATTTTCACAACCACCGAGAGTTGCCAATGTGTCGAAAAGGTTCATTGTGGCTCGAAGAAAATCGACCATGGGTCATTTGCACTAAAAATTTCTAAAAGCTACTTGGTAACCTAGGTCACGCTAAAATTGCACCTAATTGAAATTAACCGCGAATTTGAATCGATTTCAGAAATTGAAAGTTCTGTCATGTCACAAGTCATTTTAGAAACGTCAACTCACCCTCCGAAGATTTTTCTGCAAACCGAGATTTTGCTAGAAAAAGTCGAGATAGGGCCGTTTTCAACTGGGAAATTCAAAGGGCCGTTTTTTATTGCGAAATTGGGTGGAATTTATGGGAACCGAATTGAATTGATTCAAGTGGGATTTTAGTTCAAATTGAGGGAAATCAAATCAAAATTCGTAGCCCCCCTTGCTCCACACTTTTGGACCATCTCAATGGCTTCCTGGGGAAGCTTTGTGGGCTGCAAGTGTGCTGAGGAAGCCAGCAACAAGTGGGGCCTCTTCTAGGGGACAAAAGGATAGAATATGGGCTTGGAGGGACCCTCCACTTATTGTAGCTATCTTCTTCTTCTCCAATAGCTTTGCTTTCTCCATTTCACCCACTTTAGAGCTTCAAAGAACCAGAGAACCAGCCAAGCCAGCTCCCTCCTCGGTCGCATGCCCGCCAAACCCAAGCGCCGCCCGTCCACCCATCACAAGCCGCATCGTCGTTGCTCTCATCCCGCTGCTCGCCGTGCGTCCTTGGCCGTCGTCCCGCCCAGCTCGCGCATCCAGCAGGTTGCCAAGCTACTGTCCATCGCCGCCGTGGTCACCGGAAGCCTCGTCATCATCTTTGCCCACCCGTCCAAGCCGCCGGTCCTCCTCCTTGGCCATTTCAGCCACAACCGGCCGTTGGTTCCAGCTGCTCAGTCCAAGAACAGAAGCTGAAGACAGCAAGGATTTTTGGACCCTCAAGGCCCATTTTCAAGCCCTTCCGGACCCCGAAAGGCATCCCCGCTTTGGAGTTTGTGGCCCATCTTTGCGTCCACGTCGTAGTGAACTCACTGACCCTTTAATCCAGTGAGTTTACTCACTAATCTTTGCTTAGGGAGCTAATGACGCTTAAGGATTGATTAGTTTAAGTTAAGTATGGTTTAGGTGATTAGTTAGAATGGATTAGTGATTTAGTTAATTCTGGATGCATGTTAGGTGGTTAGATTAGTGCAATTAGCAAGTAGATAGGCCGTAATTTTTATTTAGATAGGTTCAGAAATTTTCCAGGCTTGTCTCGATATTTAATTAGGCTTTTTCGGCCTAAGTATGCATTATTAGTATTTATTAATTAATTTTCGTAATTATTTAATTAATTATTAGTTTTCGAAAATTAAACTAGGATAGCCAGTGACCGGAATTTTGTACTAATTGCAATGGTGTGATTGATTTATTTAATTGACTGTTGTTTTGTGCAAATTGAGTGTGAATTGTGATTTTGGGGTATTTATCCCAAAATTTATTAATTTCAGTTTTTAATTAGAAAATAACCGAGCGCCAGTTTATAGCGCCAAAAATATTTTAGTGGACTATATTAAATGGTGGGATTTATGGAAAGGAAAATATTATATTTTGGCTAAAGCCGACGGTATACCCACACACGATTATTTTTATCAAGAATGATAAAAATGGTGGCATTCTCAATTGGTGAGAACAAGTATACTATATCAACCTACGGGCTTTGATATATCAGCTTTAGAAGAGCAGTATACTTTATCAGCTTAAGGTGAGCATCATAGGTATACTATATCAACCTACGGGCTTTGATATATCAGCTTTGGGTGAGCAGTATATCGATATGTTATATCTGCCTACGGGCCTTGATATGTCAGCTTAGGGTGAGCAGCATACGTTATTAGCTTATGGTGAGCATCTTGAGTATATTATATCAGCCTATGGGCTTTGATATGTCAGCTTTGAGAGAGTAGTATACTCTATTATTAGCTTTGGGCGAGCTATACTATCTATTTTCAGCTTAGGGTGAGCCATCCTTGATGTAATGGGGCGTTATAGATAGTATTAAATGAATTGACCAAGAGATGGTCTTGATGACATGGAATCAACTAAGTTGATTGATCGATGACTCAATATGATCTGATCTAATGTTTGATGCGTGGAAATGATTTGGCTGAATATGCAAATTGTACTAACTTGCAGGAAGGAACGGGGACAAAGGTAAGTCCTCTGACTCGTGTTTGTGCTTAGGCAGCCCTTGGGGCGTATTTCCTTCCTAGTCGGAGTTTGGGGGGGGTGAACTTGCTAAGACATCGTCTCACCCCGTTATGGGATAACATTCATAGGTCCGTAGATGGCCGCACCACCTAAATGTTTTGGCCAGCCGAAGAAGGTTACCGAGCAGCATTCCCAGATTCCCCTCCCAGGGAGCCAAGGAGCTTGAGTCTACGAACTCGTATGATCCGTTATCTGGGTCAATGAAGATCTACCCCACAAGGTACCTCATCGATACAGATCATGGTATCGTCACGGGCTAGTTGGACCTAGAGAAGGCCCCCTTCTAGAGTCTAAGATTCCTAGGTTGGTCCGAAGGTTGCTTTTGGCAATGGCACGGCTGATCCTCCTGAGGGTTCAATGGTAGACCCGGATCTTTTTGATCCAGGGACCCCGAAGTATTCAGTCGAGGACTCAATGATTAGAGGACCTGTAGCCCTCCCTTTTTGCAAATCCTGTATTTATCGGCTAATGTTATAAATGACTTGACTTGATATGTATATAAGTGTGTTGTGGTTTTCGAAAATTTATGGCCCTACTTTTCTATCCCATCTTGTTGTTGTCTGGGGATTAATTATTCGCTTCTGCATGTGCATTAAAATGAATGGGTCGGTGACACATCCTAGGACGTCGCTATTTAATCGACCGCTGAGGGATGGGTAGGCGCTCGGAGGATCGGGGCGTGACAATTTGAAAACAAGGCATTTGAATGCAAAGCACAGTGTTCTTGGCTAAATCTATGCTTGTGTGGTCACGTAATTGAAACCGTCACCCAACGAAGTTTGGGGACGATGCCCAATTTTTATCAGATGCCCGACGGGGGTCTGGAAGCCGAGTCGTGGTTGAAGCCAAACCGATGCTCCTTTATGGAATGCCGTCTAGGCAAGGGTTCTAGACGTTGCTACGCCCAATGGGGCGAGACGATGCTCGATTACGCCGGATGACCGCCGACTTTTGAGTTGACTGTGGCCCGAGGGGTTGTACTAATCGATACACGCCTAAATGGTTGTGATACTTTACGCTTGATTATGGGGCAAAATTGTTAGGCATGGTATGGGACGTGTCATAATGGTTTTACCTTATAATTGGGACCCATGTGAATGTTTGGAGGATGAGAATTATGGGTTTTGGTTATTAAATATGCTTGTTGTATTCATAATGGCATATGTGATGTGCTAATATGCAAGGACGTGCCGAGACGAGGTGAGTTTGTTTGTGATGCCTATTTAGGCTGCCTCTGAGACGAATTTGCGTCCTAATCGAGGTTTAGGTTGTTGACTCACTGAGATTTATCTCACCCCGTCATGGGTTAATATTTTCAAGGCCGTAGCGTGGAGATCTGCTGAGCGCGGATGTGGTGGGAGTGAGATGTGACACCTTTTTGGCTAGCTCTGCCATTAGTGAAGATTAGGTTGACCCTAATCCCTGAAGGTTTTTAAGAGGGTCGATAGGAAGTGGGCATAGAAAGGCTTGTAATATTAAACTTCCTAGGGGTAACAGTAAATAAATTAACATGTTGTTTTCGGCAATGTTTGCCGTGTTTTACTATCCCTATGTCTGTTTATTGGCCGGGGTTTATTTAATTCGCTTCCGCATGTGCTTAATTGAAAGATAAAAAGAATAGGTCAGCAACACATCCTGAGACATCGCATTTTTAATCGACTGCCGAGGGATATACACGTATCCGGGTTTTAGGGCGTGACAGGGCTCTGTTGGGCTCTGTTCTTGTAAATTGGTAAAGTTAGGCCTCTTTTCCATCCAAGGGGCTCATGGAAATTTAACATCCGCAAGTAGAAAAGGCCTACTTCTCGCAGCTTCATCTCTCCATCAGCTCAATTAATAGTCTTACTAATATTATGATTTCGTACGCATGGCTAATTACCCAACCCCATACTCCTTATGGCATCCCCATTAATCGAAGAAGAAATGCATGATAATATTGTTCTCCCTTGCAAAATTATTTTTACTATTTTAACATATGAACATGATTTGTCCGAATTTCCCCTAATCAAATGAATTGAAAAAATCGAGTCACGGGCTGTCAGTAGGTGCAAAAATCAAATCAATAGGATGTTGGACGGAAATCTTATGGTTGATCAAAGTTTGGTCAAAATTGTCCAATAAGACATGCATATGATTTATAAAAAAAAAAAATTCCCAATTGATTAATTGAAAATTTAGAGTCACAGAATTTTAGGTGCAAAAATCGAGTTAACGGTAAGTTAGAGTACATGATCGAGCATGGGAGAGTAAAAATGTCCTTGAGAAATTAGCATCGGCTGCATCAGCAAAGTCATCGAGTCTCTTTTCTATAATACGAACCGCAACACCACTCTTCGTCTTAGATCCTTAACAGAATCAGCTTCCAATTCTGCAAGTGGTTGAGCCTCCTCGAGCATAACCGGCTTTCCAACTATGCGAAGTCCTATGATCAAGGCAACATCCAATAGGCTCATGTAAATGTCAACATCCGCAACTACAAAGGCTTGCTTCTCGCAGCTCCATCTGTTTATTTGCTCAGTTAAGAGAGTCTTGCTAAGATTGTGATTTGGTATGCATAGGAGATTGCCAAATCCCACCCTCCTTGTGGCGTCCCGTTGATTAACCGCCAATTTTGCTAGCCACCTCACAAAGTACGGTGGCAAATACTCCACTTTGATGTTCCCAAATTGCATATTCCCGAAAAACCATTAAGACATGTTCTATTATTTTTCTATAAAGGAGTGTAGAACGGCATTCACAGACATTGATCAAAGCCAACATCTATCTAAGATTTATATGCAGATCTGCAAATAATACTACTTCAGCCCAAATGTCAACATTTCACCAAAGAGTAAATAATAAAAACAATCCACTGGCCTTCGGCATTTTCTTTTGATTCCCATATTCCTTTCTCAAATATGACCTGTTTTCCTTTCTCATATACAACCTCTCCCCTTCTTTGGAGAGCTCTACTCCTGTAAATTGGTAAAATTTGACCTCTTTTCCAGCCAAGGGGCTCATGGAAATTTAACATCTACAAGTAGAAAGGCCTACTTCTCGCAGCTTCCTCTATCCATCAACTCAATTAACAAAGTCTTATTAACGTTATGATTTCGTAGGCATGGCAAATTATCAAATCCCACACTCTTTATTGCATCCTGATTAATCGAAGAAGTAAGGCATGATAAAATTGTTCTCCCTTGCAAAATTATTTTAATTTCTTTTTGTCCAGCCATGGTAATGATATTCCTGAAGATGGAGCAAGACTTTAACATATGAACATGATTTGTCCAAATTTTCCCCAATCAAATGAGTTGAAAACATCGAGTCACTAGCTTTCCGTAGGTGCAAAAATCGAATCAATGGGATGTCGGACGGAAATCTTATGGTTGATCAAATTTTGGTCAAAATTGAGTCCAATAAGACATGGATATGATTTTTAAAAAAAAAAAATCTCAATTGATAAATTGAAAATATCGAGTTACGGACTTTTTGTAGGTGCAAAAATCCAGTTAATTGTAAGTTACAGTACATGACCAAACATGGCAAGAGACTAAAGCTCCTGAAGACTATTAATCATTTCACGTGAATTTGAGAAAAAAAAATGTCCCAAATGTAAAGAGTAAAAACGTCCTTAAGAAATCAGCATTGACTGCATCAACAAGGTCATCGAGTCTCTTCTCCATCATACAAACCGCAACACTACTCTTCGTCTTAGAATCTTAAACATAATCAGCCCCAATTCTGAAAGTGGCTGAGTCTCCTGGAGTATTACCGGCTTTCCAACGATGCGAAATCCCGTGATCAAGGCAACATCTAGTGGGCTCATGTAAATGTCGACATCCGCAACTACAAAGGCTTGCTTCTCACAGCTCCATCTCTCTATTAGCTCAGTTAAGAGAGTCTTGCTAAGATTGTGATTTGGTATGCACAGGAGATTACCAAATCCCAAACTCCTTATGGGGTCCTATTGATTAACTGTCAATTTTGCTTGTCGTTTCACAAAGTACGGTGGCGAAAACTTTACTTTGACGTTCCCAAATTGCATATTCATGAAAAGCCATTATGACATGTTCTACTATTTTTCTATAAGTGAGCGTAGAGCGGCATTTGCAAATATTGGTCAAAGCCGACATCTATCTAAAATTTATATGCAGTCTGTAAATAATACTGTTTCAGCCCAGATGTCAACATTTCACCAAAGAGTAAATAAGAAAAACAATCTACTGATCTTCGGTATTTTCTTTTGATATGTGACCTCTCTTCCTTTCTCAGATATGACATCTCCCCTTCTTTAGAGGGCCCTCTTCACACAGATTGGTAAAGTCAGACCTCTTTTCCATCCAAGGGGCTCATGGAAATTTAACATCCACAAGTAGAAAGGCCTATTTCTCGCAGCTCCATCTCTCCATCAGCTCAATTAATAGAGTTTTACTAATATTATGATTACGTATGCATGGCAAATTATCAAACCCCACACTCCTTATGGCATCCCGAAGAAGAAATGCATAATAAAATTGTTCTCCCTTGCAAAATTATTTTAATTTCTTTTTGTCCAGCCACGGTAATGATGTTCTTGAGGCTGAAGTAAGACTTTAACACATGAACATGGTTTGTGCAAATTTTCCCAACCAAATAAATCGAAATCATCGAGGCACGGGCTTTCCGTAGGTGCAAAAGTCGAATCAATGGGATGTCGGATGGAAATCTCATGATTGATCAAAATTTGGTCAAAATTGTGTCCAATAAGACATGGATATGATTTTTTTTTTTAAAAATTCCCAATTGATAAATTGATAATATCGAGTCACGAAGTTTCATAGGTGCAAAAATTGAGTTAAATGGTAAGTTAGAGTACATGACCGAGCACGGTAAGAGACTAAAGTTCCTGAAAACTGTCAATCATTCCACATGAATTCGGGAAAAAAAAATCCCAAATCTAAAGAGTAAAAATGTCCTTAAGAAATCAGCATTGTCTGCATTAGCGAGGTCATCGAGTCTCTTCTCCATAATACGTACAGCAACTCTACTCTTCATCTAAGAATCTTTAACATAATCGGCTTTCAATTCTGAAAGTGGCTAAGCCTCCTTGAGTGTAATCGGCTTTCCAACAATGCCAAGTCCCATGATCAAGACAACATCAATAGGCGTAAATGTCGACATCCACAACTATAAAGGCTTACTTCTCGCAGCTTCATCTCTTTATTAGCTCAGTTAAGAGAATCTTGATAAGATTGGGATTTAGTATGCACAGGAGATTACCAAATTTCACACTCCTTATGGCATCCCGTTGATTAACCGTCAATTTTTCTGGTCGCTTCACAAAGTATGGTGGCGAAAACTTTGCTTTGATATTCCCAAACTGCGTATTCCCAAAAAGCCATTATGACATGTTCTACTATTTTTCTATAAGTGAATGAAGAACGGCATTTACAGAGATTGGTCACAGCTAATATCTATCTAAGATTTATATGCAAATTTGCAAATATTACCATTTCAGCCTAGATGTCAACATTTCACCAAATAGTAAATAAGAAAGATAATCTACTGACCTTCGGCATTTTCTTTTGATTCCCATATTCCTTTCTCAGATATGACCTTTCATCCTTTCTTAGATATTACGTCTCCGGGCTCTATTCCTGTAAATTGGTAAAGTTAGACCTCTTTTCCATACAAGGGGCTCAAGGAAATTTAACATCCGCTAGTAGAAAGGCCTGCTTCTCGCAGCTTCATCTCTCCATCAGCTCAATCAACAGAGTCTTACTAATATTATGATTTCATATGCGCGGCAAATTACCAAACCCCACACTCCTTATGGCATCCCGATTAATAGAAGAAGAAATGCATGATAAAATTGTTCTCCCTTGAAAAATTAATTTAATTTCTTTTTGTCCAGCCATGGTAATGATGTTCTTGAAGTCGAAGTAAGACTTTAACATATGAATATGATTTGTCCAAATTTTCCTCAATCAATGAATTGAAAATATCGAGTCACGGGCTTTACGTAAGTGCAAAAATAGAATCAACGGGATGTCAAATCTTATGGTTGATTGAAGTTTGGTCAAAATTGTGTCCAATGAGACATGGATATGATTTTTTTTTTTTAAATTCCCAATTGATAAATTGAAAATATGTAGTGACGGACTTTTCACAGATGCAAAAATCGAGTTAATGGTAAGTTAGAGTCCATGACCGAGCACGGTAAGAGACTAAAGCTCTTGAAGACTATCAATCATTCCACGTGAATTCGGGAAAAAAAATGTCCTAAATGTAAAGAGTAAAAATGTCCTTAAGTAATCAGCAATG
Organism: Eucalyptus sideroxylon x Eucalyptus melliodora; assembly: GCA_016097485.1. Lineage (NCBI taxonomy): Eukaryota > Viridiplantae > Streptophyta > Magnoliopsida > Myrtales > Myrtaceae > Eucalyptus > Eucalyptus sideroxylon x Eucalyptus melliodora. The sequence continues at coordinate 475,320 of CM027827.1, forward strand.
GCTGCATCACCAAGGTCATCGGGTCTCTTCTCCACGGTACGAACAGCAACACTACTCGTCATCTTAGAATCTTTAACATAATCAGCTTCCAATTTTGAAGGTGGCTGAGCCTCCTCAAGCATAACGGACTTTCCAACGACTCGAAGTCCCGTGATCAAGATAACATCTAATAGGCTCATGTAAATGTCGACATCTGCAACTGTAAAGGCTTGCTTCTCACAACTCCATCTCTTTATTAGTTGTCACACCCCGAATCCCAGGTACGCGCGCATCCCTCGGCGGTCGATTAAAAATGCGATGTCCCCAGACGCGTCACCAACCCATTCTTTTTTCTATCTTTCAATTAAGCACATGCGGAAGCGAATTAAATAAACCCCGGCCAATAAACAAACATAGGGATAGTAAAAACACGGCAAACATTGCCGAAAATAACATATTTATTTATCCACTATTACCCCTAGGAAGTTTAATAGTACAAGCCTTTCTACGGCCACTTCCTATCGACCCTCTTAAAAAACCTTCAGGGATTAGGGTTAACCTAATCTTCACTAACGGCAGGGCCAGCCATAAGGTGTCGCATCTCGCGCCCACCACATCCGCACTCAGCAGATCTCCACGCTACAACCCTGAAAAAAATTAACCCATGACGAGGTGAGATAAAATCTCAGCGAGTCAAAACCATAAACCCCAATTAGGACGCAAATTCGCCCAGAGACAGCCTAAACAGGCACCATACAAAACTCACCTCGCCTCGGCACATCCCTGCATATTAGCGCATCACAATACAACAAGCATATTTAATAACCAGAACACATGATTCTCATCCTTCAAACAATCACATGGGTCTTGATTATAAGATAAAACTGTTATGACACGTCCCATACCGTGCCACACAATTTTACCCAGTAATCAAGCGCAATAGCATCACCATTTAGGCGTGTTCCGATTATTACAACCCATCGACCACGGCCAACTCAATAGTCGGCAATCATCCGGCGTAACCGGGCATTGTCCCGCCCCGTCGGGCACGACATCATCCCTCGTACTCATACAAATCAAGACGGCATTCCATAAAGGAGCATCGGTCCAGCCTCAACCGCGACTGGGCATCCCGTTGACGTGGGGGCATCCGACTTAATCAGGCATTGTCCCGCATATTCATACGCATCAGGACGGGTTCATTACCCCGCATATTCATATGCATCAGGGTATTTAGGTAATCACACAAGTACTCCATCACTCAAGTACATTGTTATCTTCCTCATTAGCCAAAAACACCAAAATCCCTTTTCAAACAATAAACCTTGCAAACCCCTTTTTTTATTCAAAACTTTCCGAAATAAATTCGTACGGGGTCACGTATTTAAAATCAACCCGTCAAACTTTGCACGCATCTAGTTTGAAACCTCAAGGTTTTATTGAGCACATAAAACTTGACATCCAAACCCGACACCATATTTCTTTTCTAATTCTTTGTCCAACCACTCCTTTTTGGGAACAATTTAGAGTAACCCCTTTTTTTTCTTTAAGGCTTTTGGAAAGAAATTTGTAGGTGCTCTCATACTAAAAATTAATCCATCAAACTTTGCACGCACTTAATTTAAAATCTCATTGTTTTATTGAGCAAATAAGTTTTGGTGTCCAGACCCGACACCTTATTGTTTTTCTATTTAAAAGCTCATAAAACCATCTTTTGACACAAAAGAAATCGGAACCGACACAGAGCAATCAATTACACAATATCACACATAAGTTCTCCGCATGCCAAAAATCAACCAAATCACCAAATATGCATTTCTCAGCAAGCAAGACACCAAGAACAACCACAAGCCTACAACCGGCCCTCCGGGCATAAATCGAGTCTACTTGCGCGTCTCCAAGATTAATTCCAGAAACATAACCAAACGAGTTCGGAAAATTCTTAAATTTAAATATGTTATAAAGTACACTTAAAAAAACACTTTTTATGAGACACCTTGACCCAGATCTTCCTAGAATAAGAGCAGTAAATCGCCCAAACTATTACCAAAACTGTGTCCGTGTCCAGAAGTTATGTTCTCCAAAATCAGTTTGGTTAGAGGTCCAAAACTTGTCCGTTTGCTTTGAAATTTGACTATGTTAAACTTCAAGATGTGGTGAAAAAATTTTGTGAAGAAACTCTTTCAAAAATCGAACCCTAAGAGTTGATAACAATCCTTTAAACACCGAAAGGTCACTGGTTCCAGCACAAATCGAGATTCTGCCTTGCTTGTAACAAAGCTGAAATCTTGAGTAAAATATATGTCATAAATGAAAATGTTTAGAACATTTTTCAAGAAGGAAGCGACCTCAAAATCGTAGTACATTTTATCCCAAAAGAATAGCAAATAGCGAGGGTTTGGTAAACAGATCTGAAGTTAATTAAGCTAATCCAACTTAATTAACCTAACCATGATTAATTAACCTAACCACGGTTAACTAACCTAACCAAGGTAAACTAATATAACCATTCTTAATTAACACTAACCATGCTTAGCACTAATCTAAATACCCTTCAGCACAATTAACGGCATAATCAAGGATTAGGGAGTTAACTTGCCGGATTAGGACAGCAGTGGGCTCACGGAGACGGCAACGCGACAGCGGCGAGAACCCGAGGCAACCGTGTCTCCAACGGAGACTCGACTGAGGCGGGGTTGGCCTTACAAGGACTCAGCCAAGGAGGAGGTGTGGCTGCTTGGGCTGGATGATGGAGGAGCTGCAGGCGGGCTGAGGTCGCTGGTGGCGCAGCTGTGAGGTCGGGATGGGGTGGTGCCGCTGGTGGTGGAGGTGCTGGACGGTGGTTGCTAGAGCGGTGGGGGTTTGTTGGCTGTGGCGTGGAGATAGGGAAGTGGACGGTGGTGCTGGGGCTACTGGGGTGGTGGTGAGCTGGTTGCATGTGGGGGAGACGTGAGGGTGGAGATGGCTATGCTGGTGGTAGATGGATGATGGTTGATGATGATGATGAAGTGAAGAGGCGTGTGGCCGCAACAAATGGAAGAGAACAGAACCAGGTCAAAAGGGAAAGACACGTGAGGAAGAGAAGAAGAAAAGGGGCAGATGAAATTGGTAGGCTGAAGCAAGGAGAAAAGAATGCACGCATGGGGGAAAAGGGAGAGGAAAGAGAGGGAGAAGGAAAGAAGAAAGGAAGTTAAGCTATCGACCAATCAAAATCCTTGGGCAAATATCTACTCATATCACCTAAGCCCCCCATAGTCTTCATGCCTTAAGGTCAAATGATCAACCAATCACCATTATTCTTCTAATTTCTCACAAACAAAGATATTTTGGGCAGCCAAATAGTCCATTTCTCTTCCCATCCGAATTTCCCTTAATTTCTTGTTCATCCAAAAATCGATTTTTCCGCAAAATTCTGGACTCGACAAAAATTCACCGAAAAATGAGACGACGTCCTAAAAATGAATCGTGACATGCTCGAACGTCCGATTCTCGAACGTCCAATTCTCGAACGTCCAATTCTCAAAACCAAATTCAATTTCATGGTTAAAATCGACTGAACGCGATTTTAGTACGACCTAACCTATCGGGTAGCTTTTAGGGATTTTAGTGCGTTTGACCCATGGTCGATAATTTTCGATCCATGTTTGTGTATCTCCGAATCGTAGAGGACTCTCGGTTGTCGTAAAATCGTGAGGTTTCAATCACGTGTTCCAAATATAATATCGATAGAAAATCGAGTTATTGTCGTTCGACGTGAATATCGCAATCATGTGGAATCACCCGCAATCTGACTACGCAATTCCATCGAATCGACTTATATCCGTTCGCTAATCGATTATAACGGTGTCGTATTAACCCTTGCTGATTTTTATGGTCGAGTGGTTGATTTCCAATCGAATTCTCTAGTCTATCGCATTTATATCCCCTATCGGCCTCACCTAATAGATTAGTTAACTCGTAAATGCCCAGCTCAGAGTAAAATAGCCATAGGCACGTCAACGAAATAACCATTCCATATTTCCGAATCAAGGGTCAAATTTCAGGATGTTACATTAGCTCAGTTAAGAGAGTCTTGCTAAGATTGTGATTTGGTATGCATAGGAGATTATCAAATCCCACACTCCTTATGGCATCCTATTGATTAACCGTCAATTTTTCTAGTCGCTTCACAAAGTACGGCAGGGAAAGCTTTACTTTGATATTCCCAAAATGTGTATTCCCGAAGAGCCATTAAGACATGTTCTAATAGTTTTCTATAGGTGAATGTAGAACGGCATTTACACTCATTGATCGACGCCGATATCAGTCTAGGATTTTTATGCAGATTTGCGAATAATACTATTTCAGCCCATATGTCAACATTTCACTAAAGAGTAAATAATAAAAACAATCTACTGACCTTCGGCATTTTCTTTTGATTTCTGTATTCCTTTCTCAAGTATGTCCTCTCTTCCTTTCTTAGGTGTGACCTCTCCCCTTCTTTAGAGGGCTCTATTCCTGTACATTGGTAAAGTTAGACCTCTTTCCCATCCATTGTGCTCCACTCTTCCATCAGATAATAAACATTCTCAATCAAATGAATTGAAAGTAGATGAATCGATGCACATGATAAGAGCCATTTTTTTAATGTTCTTGTATAGGACGGGCGATCCCTGAAATTTCTCTTCCAATTGGCGGAACTATGGTTAGAAAATGGTTAAGGAGGGAAAGATTGTGCCTGCATAATTGTTGGTCAAGCTCCTGCAAAAAGATGTGCAGGAAAGTGGAAATGACAGGTTGCTTCTTGATCGCTTCCCTCTGAATAAGGAAATTCTTTCGGCATTTGGAGCCGTGGTAAATTTGACCCCTCTTGTTTTTATTTGTAAAACACTACTCTGATCTAATATCACTACAGTAGCATCCCGGACAATTCCTATGTGAGTCTATTGCATGTTGATCTTCGTTCCTAAATTATTGACTAGTAAAATTTCTGAAGACTTAAATTGAGCGAGAATTTGTGTTGTTTCTTTTATTGTTCTAAGGAGGAGATGGAAAGTAATTCATGGAGAGAACTTGATCAAGTGTTTAGCACGGTTCTTGTATGCACGGCAAATTACCAAACCCCACACTCCTCATGGCATCCCAGTTATTCGAAGAAGAAATGCATGATAAAATTGTTCTCCCTTGCAAAATTATTCTAATTTCTTTTTGTCCTACCATGGTAATGATCATCTTGAAGCTGAAGTAAGACTCTAAAATGTAAACATGATTTGTCCAAATTTTCCCCAATTAAATGAATTAAAAATATCGAGTCAGTGCAAAAATCAAATCAATAGGATGTCGGATGGAAATCTTATGGTTAATGAAAGTTTGGTGAAAATTGTGTAAAATAATGCATGAATATGATTTTTTTTTTTAAATTTTCCAATTGATGAATTGAAAATATCGAGTCAGGGGCTTTTCATTGGTGCAAAAATTGAGTTAATTGTGAGTTAGATTACATGACCAAGCATGGTAAGAGACAAAGCTCCTAAAGTGTGACATCCTGATTTTCAGGTTATGCTTTCAATTGAATGGGTCGAGCTTTTCGTCGACACGCCTATGGCATTTTTTTCTGAGTTGGCCACTCACGAGATAACTAGCCTACCAGGTGAAGCCGTTAAGGAATATAAACACAATAGACTTAAGAATTCGACCGGGAATCAACTGTTCGACTGTGCTAATTTGCAAGGGTCACTATGGCACAGTAGAGGTCGGAGATATGTCGATTCAACAGAGATGTGTGATTAAGTGTCGGTGATTCCACCTGATTGCAAAATTCTCGTCGAATGGCACTAGACAGATTTTTCTATTGTTTTGGTACCCTGTGTCCATATTTGAAATCTCAGGATTTTCACAACAACCGAAAGTCGCCAATGTGTCGAAGATGTATAGTGTGGCTCGAAAATAATCGACTACAGGTCATTTGCACTAAAAAATTACTAAAAACTACCCAGTAAACTAGGTCACGCTAAAATTTGCGCCAGATTAAAATTAACTGCGAATTTAAATCCGATTTTAGAAATTGAAAGTTCTTTCATGTCACGATTCATTTTAGGACCATCGACTCACCTTCAAACCGAGATTTTTGGTGGAAATTCAAAGTAGGGCCATTTTGCACCGGAAAATTCAAGGGACTGTTTTTAGTCGCATTTTTGGATTCAAGTTGGACAAATTGGCGAGGAAAATTCATGAGAGGGACGATGGTATCTTGGTTGGATTTATGGACTCCAATTTAGGTCCAATTGGAGAGGAATTGAATGAAATTGGATGGCCAAATGTTCTAAATTCGTAGGCCTCGTGCGGAGCAACTTTTGGACCACTTGGATGGCTTGCTAAGGAAGATTGAGGGCTGCAAATTGGCTAAGGATGACAGCCGAGAGTGGTGGGGGCATGTGATGAGTGAATAAGGATAGAATTGTGGACTTTTGAGGCCAATTGGTGGTCCCTCTTCAGCTAAGCAGCCATCTTTTTCCTCTCCCCCTTGCTTTATCCATTATTGAAGCCTTTTGTGAGCTCAAAGAACCAGAGGACAGCCATCCCTCACACCTCTCTCTCTCCCCTCTTTAGCCCCTAAGCAAATTTGTAGAATTTTCTCCCCTTTTTCCTTCCTTCCTGTTTCTGCTCCAACTGACCTTCTTGTGAAAAGCTAAGTTGATTATTGCCTTTCTGTGAGAATCAGTCTTCGTGCCACCCACCATTGTGCTCAAAAGGCCCAAACCGTTCAAGAGGACCCGAACGCTCGCCGAATGAAGCCACCGGCTGACCCATCGGCCGACCAGAAGAAACCGCTCGCCTGTCCGTCGATCCGCCTGGCAACCTGCTTCACCTGTTTCGCCCGTTTCAGCTATTTTCCTCCCATTTCGACCCAGCCTCCACCAATCCCAACCACCAACAGGTCCCCCTTAACCCCCAGGTGCCGCTGGTTGCCGATCAACCCCTCGTCGGAGCTCCGATCAGCGCGTTCAACTCCATTTCTCCTCCCGACGGTTTACGAGTTGCAGAAGGAGTCCGACTTTGTGGCTGTTGTTTCAGCCTTGGGACCACCTTGGATCGTCATAGTTGAGGTCCACGTGCGTAGCCTCTGCGTTGCCGTCGCCATGGACTCACCGGCCCACTAAACCGGTGAGTTTACTCACTAAACCTTGCTTATGATGTTAATTATGCTTAAGGGTTGATTAGATTAGCTTAAGTATGGATTAGTGATAATCTAGAATGGTTAGATTAGCCTTAAAATGGATTAGTGTTAATCTAATTAGTGATATTAGCACCTTTGAGGATGGATTAATCCAATTCAGTGGACTTTCTACAGTTTTGATCTCTGGACCCTCGCTATTTGCCATTTTTGTAGATCGAAATGAGTTGCGAATTTGGGGTTGATTTCTTCTAGAGAAATGTTTTAGATATCTTTAGCTATAACATATATTATACTCATGATTTTTAGAGATTTAAAAGTATGATATTTCAGCTCCGTCATTTGCAAATAGAATCTCAGACTGTGCTGGAATTTGTGACCTTTCGAGATTCTATAGGCTTTTATTAACTCTTAGGGTTCGAATTTCAAAATGGTTTCTTCACAAAAGTTGTTTTTTACATCTTCTAGTTTAACATAGTCAAATTTCAAATTAAATGGATAAGTTTTTGATCTTGAACCAAACTGATTTCGGAATATAAACTTTGTAGAAATGGACACAGTTTCTGTGCTGGATTGAGCAATTTACTGGGCTTAATCTAGAAGGATCTGGGTTAAGGTGTCTTCATGAAAAATATATTTTTTTTTTTTGTGTTCTTTACAACATATTCAAATTTTGGAATTTTCTAAACTCGGTTGATTAGATTTCTGGATTTAAACTCGGAGACGCATGAGTGGACCGTTTCTGCCGGTTAGAACCGGTAGTAGTTCGTGATTGTTCTCGATGCTTTGCTTGCTAGAAATTGCATATTTGGTGATGTGGTTGACCTATGATATGCTTGGAACTTATGCATGATGAGAAGTGACTGGTTGTATTATGGTAATAGTTTATGATCATGGCAAATGATGGCCATTGATGGGGGATATGTGATATTGATTTCTTAATTGTGCAATTGGTTAATAATTTATGTAGTTGAGTGCAATTGCGTGATTAACCGCCAAACTTTGAGTAGCTGTGCCCATTGGGCCGTGATTAACTACTGAACTTCAAGTAAGCTGTGCCCATTGGGCCATGATTAACCACAAAACTTCGAGTAGGCTATGCCCATTGAGCCATGACTAACCACCGAACATCGAGTAGACCGTGCCCATTGGGCCGTGATTAAAATACAACGCCTGGCTATGCCTAAAGACCACCGAGCATCGAGTAGGCCATGCCCTTTGGGCCGTGATTAATATTTGAACGCGTGTTTGATTGAGATTATATGAGACGTTCCAATTGATGCGTGCATTTATTATATGCATCTGTGAGGTGAATTGTACTGACATGCAAGAGGGAACTAAGGCAAGGTAAGTCCTTTGTTTTGTATGTATAGACTACCTTTAGGCGTATTTCCTTTCTAATCGGGGTTTAGAGCATGAACTCGCTAAATCTCACCCCGTCGTGGGCTTAATTCTTTTCAGGACCGTAGAGTGGAGGATCCAGAGCCAAGCTGAGGGGATCCAAGGTGTAGGTCAGATAGGATAGCTTCTTTTGAGAGTCAGTCTTTTGAAGTCTTTTGGTTGTAGACTTTTATACACGACTCGGTCTGTATATAAAAGCATGTTTTGTTTGTGAATCTGTTATCCTGCTTTTCTATCCTAAAATGGTTACTATCAGGGGATTTGTTATTCGCTTCCACATGTGCAATAAAATGAATGGGTCGGCAATGTGTCCTGGGACGTCACAAATTTTATCGACCACCGAGGGATGGGCGCACGTTCAAGGATCAAGCGTGACATAAAGACTAGGCTGAGCCATGTCAACATACTCATAAAATCGGATCTGCAACTAGGGGTGTGCAACCGAACTGGATATACCCAAGAACCGGATCGGCCCACCCGGAAAACAGGGTTGAGAACCGGTTCCCATTAAAATCGGTCCAGGAATCGGTTTCCAAAATTTGGAACTGGTTTAAACCGGTCCAGGAACTAGATCCGATTGATTACTCACCTAGGAACCAGTTCACGGACCGGTTTTGGAACCAGTTTTGTAAGTATAGGTCAAAAACCCTATTTTTTCCACTTATTTATATTCTTACTCCCGCAATCACACGACGTTTTTCCTTTTGGCTTTCTCAAACACGCACGGCACTCCTCCTTCGTCGTTCCTCTTCCTCACTTGCTTCCCTCCCTCATCGACTCCCTCTCGCACCGTCCGATGGACGGACGGTGTTCATCGCCACCAAATTCTTGTGTACCATGTGGATTGACTCGCCTAATTTCTCTTTTATAGGAGGATTGATACTTGCATAAATGAATAACTTCATGAGTAGTTTTGGAAATAAGACTAATATTAGATCTATGTTTGTTGCTAATTCTTTGCCCTATGATTTTATTTATTATAATTAGCCCCGTGGATCCTTAATTTTTCATTTAGTCAAAAAGTTCATATATTTATTTATTATAAGTGCTTAATGTTTTGATACAAACTAGGAGGATTACGTTATTTTCTCACGTATTAATATAAAATTCGAAGTCGTATATTAGGAGATTGCAAAACAAGTTCCAATGAAAACAGGGTTGACCTTGGAACCGGACCGGAAAAACAAAGTGGGTCAGGTATATAGTATAATACAAACAGGGTCAGGTACAGGGTCCAAAAGAGGATAACCGATTATAACAGGGTCGGATACAGGGTCCAGGTCTAGACCCTACCCACCTTGGACCCGATCACCCCTATCTACAACAATTGACAAACAAAATTACTCGAAGAAATGAAAGACAGCCTCCAACATACGGCCTCCCTCTCTTCTTTTTTCTTAAGCACATTATTAGAACCTCAAGGACAGTTGAATAAGCATACTCGTGTACCTCATCCAAATTTTGAAGTAAAGAAAGGTAACGAATGTCAACCGATCCAACTAAATTTTGGAAAAGAAAGGTCCCAAATGTAAATAATAAAAATGTCCTTATGAAATCAGGATTGGCAATACTACCCGTCTTCTTAGAATCTTTAACACGGCTTCCAATTCTGAAAAAGGCCGAGCTGCCTCAAGTATCACTGGCTTTCCAACAACACGAAGCCCCGTGATCAAAGTAACGTCCAAGCGGCTCATGGAAATTTCGACATCCACAAGTAGAAAGGCTGCTTCTCGCAGCTCCATCTCTCCATCAGCTCAGTTAACAAAGTCGTAGTAAGATTATGATCTCATATTCGCAGCAAATTACCAAAACCTACACTCCTTATGGCATGCCAATTAATTGAAGAAAAAATGCATGATAAAATTGTTCTCCCTTGTAAAATTATTCTAATTTTTTTTTGTCCTACCATGGTAATGATCTTCTTGAAGCTGAAGTAAAACTTTAACATATGAACTCCCCAATTAAATGAATTGAAAACATCGAGTCACAGGCTTTCCATAGGTTCAAAAATCAAATCAATAGGATGTCGGGCAGACATCTTATGGTTGATCAAAGTTTGGTCAAAATTGTGTAAAATAACATTTGAATATGATTTGGACAAACATATGTATCCAAAAAGGGAAACTAGTTTTCGAAAAATCTCTTTGGTTTCTATTTTCAAGTTCTCTAGATGCATGAACAATTCTTTCATGATTTCCGAAACTTGCACAATTGAGTCGTTAAGGCTTGCACATGTTCACATTAAGCACGACCCTCATCCAACCTCTTTGGCCTCTATCTTCAAGTTGTACTTTTTAACATAGATTTTTCTGTTATCATAAGATAAATTTTCAAATAAATCCCAAAAGATAAACCTCAAATAACATTCAAATAAATCATGAACAACGCCCAAAATAAACCTTAGATAAACTGCCAATAGCCTCCAATTAACCCCAAATATCTCTAAATAACCTATTAATAATCCATGATCAAATGAGCGCTTATCTAACCCCAAAAAAATAACCCATCTGCGTTTAACAGTCAGGATAAAATTCGAGATGGAATATGATTTATCATATCCTAAATTTGGTGCTTACTTAGGACAAAATGAAGTTGGATATAATCGGGATATAGGCTAGATAAAATTATCTTAAAGGGGATGTGGGATAAAGGTAGACAAGATTTCTAATGTTCATAATAGGAAAGTTATTTTTCTCGAGTAACAAACTTATTAAATTAACAAAATTGAAGTTATTTCAATATAAATGATATTTCAATTCTAATTTAAGAAATAAAAAATAAAAAAATTATTTTTTAACTTAATCTTATATTAATTTATATATTCTACCTTAATTCTATCTTATAACATACATTCAATCTATAAATTATATTTATATTTATTACATATTTTAGGTATTTTTGTATTGCGGGTATATTAGTACAGTTTACTATTTGATAAAATTTTATTAAAGAATGTTGGAAGAGGAAAAAAGAAATAATAAAGAAAATAATTTTAAAAGAGAGAAAAAATAAAATAAAAATAAATTAGAGAATAGTGTCGCATGAGATTTTCATCATCTTAATTCATGAATTTTAGGTTCATTTACAATTATATGCCATTTATATCAAAAAAAAAAAAGTACATGATATGATGTGAATATATCCGACCTTGATATAGAAAAATCCATGAATTTCATATCATATCCTATCCAATCTTATCCTGGTTAAAAATTCAGATGACTCAACATAGCCTAAATAGGCATTGAATAAAAATCTAAATAACCCCGGCCCCTATACCCATAATATCCTTGGAATTACCCTAAACTATAAGGCTACGTTTGACAGACGGTATAAAATTCAGGATAAGATAAAATTTATCCTACCCTCCGTCACGCTCTGAACCTCGAGCACGCGCACATCCCTCGGTAGTCGATAGAATTTTGCGACGTTTCCAAAACTTGTCGCCGATCCTTTTCATTTTATTGCATATGCGGAAGCGAATTCACTTATCCCCTGACAACAACATACATGAAATAGAAAAGTAGGACAACCAGTTTCAAATCAAATACACTTTTATAAACACCTCAAGCTTATACAGAAGGTCTATCTTATAAAGAACTATTGAGCCACCTATGCTCCTGACCCTTCCGCTTCAAGCTCCGGGTTCTTCACACTAGGAACCTGAAAATGGTTACACAAGAACCAGTGAGATATAAATCTCAATGAGTTCTTCCCCTAGGCTCCCAGTTAGTACACCAACTCAACTCGGGGTATCTCTTCGAAACTACCCCACAAACAACCAACGACCCACAACCAGCAACCAACAAGCAACAAATCACAACAGCCAGGGTCAATCACTAACCACATCGTCGGTTCGCATGCAACCTTACCTGGTATACCATACCCTGCACGTTGAATCTCAGCACAATACACGCAATGCACATGGTCATTAGATAATGCAATTCATCAATCACATACGAGTCGCATCGCAAGCGATCTCACCTGGCCATTGCCACACCTTGCACGTTATCGATTCATACATGCGTGCCATAAACAATATGATCCACTCAGGCATTCCAATTACTTTCGGTCACACGGGCACGATACTCGACACACAGAAATACGATCACACAGGCACGATCTAAGCCACACAAGCACGATCCTACACCACACAGGCACGATTAATTATCGCCACACAGGCACGAGCTTTCCACATAGGAGCATCGTTTACCCGACACACAGCGAGGGACGGATCCAACTCAAAGATCACGCAAGCACACTACTACATCTCCCTTTTTATCTTTGGGCACTTATCCAATGCACACACACTTGCATATACACTTACAAATCATTTTCTCCTAAAGGCGGTCCATTTCGGTGTCCCTCGGACAAAGCATATTTCCCTTTTTTGTGAAATTCACTCAATCCATGCGGATGCTCATGCATTTATACACTCAAATCACCTCATAAGATCAAAGCCCATGAAATTAGACACTTTTCATTCTCAAGTGAACAGTTTTTTGTGAACAGTGTTTTGTGAATAGTGTCGCATGAACAATAAATTTCCAGAATTAAATCAATAATAAATTAAACTTAGAAATTAAACAAAACATTAGTTAAAACAATCAAATAATTTATTAAGCAAAACAAGCTTAATTAAACACATAAGCACAATTAAGCAAATAAAGCAAGACTAAGCTAAAATAATCTAATCATTCTATCTAACCACCTATCTTAGGGCTAATACAACTTAATTAAATCACCTAAACTAGAATTAAATCTAACTAAATTAACCCTAAGCATGTTTGGCATTAATCAAAGGATTATGAGCTAAACTCACCCGTTAAGCGGGCCGAAGACACTGACATGGAGGCGACGACGGTGGCTATACACCGGGACCTCTATCACGATGATCCAAGGTGGTCCCAAACTCAGACAACAACCACAGCTTGGACTTTCTCTAAAATTCTGGAAAATAGCACTGCCGGAGAAGAAAACAAGTTGAACGGCTTGGCCGGAACTCTGGCAAGTGGGTGGTCAGCAACCGGTGGCTCCCAAGGGTCGAGGAAGACTTGTTGGTGGTTGGTATGGGTGGAGGTAGGGTCGGAATGGAAGAAAAACAGGAGAAAACGCTGAAATGGCGAAACCGGCGAACCGGGCGGCGGACCGACGGACCGACGGGCGACGCCTTCTCACCAGATTTTACAACGACCAGCGGCTCCGTTCGGGTGCGGTTGGTCTCGTTGGAACGGGATATCTCTACCGGTCGCGGTGATATGTCGAGTGTTGGCTAATTCTCAAGGGAAGATAACTTTTAACTCGATTTTTCGGAGAAAGGTCAGCGGAGACGAAACGGTATGCGATGAAGGCGGTCGACTACCGTCAGCCCGGATGGCCGGCGGAGTCAAGCTGCGGCTCCGACCGATGAATGGCGGGATCCAGGCGGATGGTCTAGGTGTCCTCGACACGGTGGTGGGTGGCACGGGAGTTGATTCGTCCGGGAAGCCAACAATCAACTCAACTCTTTGGAGGAGGGTCTACTGGAATAGAAATTGGAAGAGAGGGAGAATAAGGGAGAGAGAGAGCTCAACAGTTTAGGTTGAAGGAGGAGGAGAGAGAGAGAGGATTGAGCTGTTGTCAAGCCTCATCAAAGCCCCCAAATCCCCATATACATCACCTCACGTTTCTCTCTCTTCCTTTGCTCTTATCCAAATGCTTTTAGGGGCAATTTGGTCATTTCCACCTTGCACAGATTACCAATATGACCTTGGGCTGAAATTGGTGTATGGGCCTAAGAAATGGGCTTGGAAATGAATAGTAATGGGCTCGAAAATTGATTGGGCTTGATTGGGCTCAAATGGGCTTGAGGTTTGATAATGGGCTTGGAAGGAGGAATAGTTGGTTTGGGCCCAATGGGCTCAATTGCTTGCTTTGGGCCCAATATGATGGATGTCCCACCTTGGGCCTAAGGCCTACATTGGCTTTGCTCGGCCCACTTCCTCATGGGCTTGTCTTCTCGGTCCTTAAGTCCTCTTTCCCCACACTCGGCTTGCTCGACACTATCAACTATCGAAGTAGCTTCATCCACAGTCTGTCCCGGACATTCCTGATAATTCGAAATCCAATATTGGGTTCTCATGCCATGTCAATTTCACCCTAATGCCATTTTGGGTAAAAGTCAGACTGACAGACGGCTTTGAGGATTCACGCGTAACCGACTCGTGCCAAACCACATTCAAGACATCTCGACACATGGATGTCCTTGACTACATGAAATTGCGGATGATAAATTCTTATTTCAAAGTACACGATTACTGAGTATTGACCTAAGGTCGTTCGCGGGTTCGATAATAGTAAATGGAATCACTCGTCATTCCATTATGTTCTGTCCGCGAATCGACTTCTAGTCGTTCTTGAAATCGGCCTACCTATCTACAGGATCGTCCTTACGCAAGTCTTACTATCAAGTCATTTTTCCTAGGTCGAATCCTTTAGTCGTATAAGTTATTTCCTCATTAGCCTTTCCCCTCAAGGTCGTATCTCAGAGTGATCAATTCCGAGTGAGATCAACCAACAATACATTGACGAAATTCATATTCATTTATCCCACGAGGGCTCAAATTTCAAGATGTCACAACTTTTCCCCTCTTATAAAAATTTCGTCCTCAAAATTTAAAGATTTACAAATCCTTAATCAAAAATGTGGGGGTACAATCGTCTCATCAAATCTTCGCTTTCCCAAGTAGCTTCTTCTGTCTCGTGGTGTTGTCAAACCACTTTGACCAACGAGGTTGTCTTGGTGCGAAAAACCTATTCCTTCCAATCCACAATCTGAACCAAGCTTTCCACGTACGACACTCTGTTGTCCACGTCTAATTCTTCAAGATTTAGACCGTGGGTTAGGTCAGGCTCATACGTCCTCAACAACGACATGTGAAAGACATCATGTACTTGCACCAACCTTGGTGGCAATGCAAGACGATACGTTAGAATCTCGATTCTTCCCTAGAATCTCAAAGGGACCTATGTACCTCGGACTCAACTTTCCCTTCTTGCCGAAGCGCGAAGTACTCCTCATTGGTGACACCTTCAAAAAGGCGTGCTCACCAACTTGGAATTCCAATGACCTTCGACGCTTATCAGTGCAACTTTTCCAGCGGCTCTGAGCGGTCTTTGATATGTCCCTGATTACTGTATCGGCATCTGCTGACTGTTGAACTAACTCTGGGCCTGTAATTTTCTGTTCTCTAATCTCATCCCAACAAATTGGCATTTTGCACTCTCTGCCATACCACGCTTAAAATGGTGCCATCTGGGTGGTCTGCTGATAACTGCTACAGCGAGCTCCAGACAAGATCTCTTCCTTAAGATCTGCATCATCGGTACACACAATCGTCCACAAAGTTTTAGTGTTCCATCCTCGGTAGCTTGCAAATCAGCATTTCTCTTTTATGTATCTTCCTATAAAATTTTCTGGATCTCAAGATCTATCAACTGCAACGTCTTGATTGTTAGCTATACTTCCGGTTCATTTCTGAGGATGGCCATAAGACAAAGGCGGCCTATCTCAGATTTGAAATCGAATCTCCAGCTCCTTCGAGTATAACTCACTCATGAATCACCATAGGTGCAATCAATGACTTTCAATTCATCACATCTAAAATTTTACTAGCTTTTCTGAGGTGATACATAAGGTTGCAATCACGGTCATTAAGAAGTTCCATGCATGAGTCAAGTCCAATTCATACTTTCTCGAATGACCTTGACGACATTGATAACTTCTCGATAATCCCATCACAAGGCCCATCGTGATGTGTTCCCACTTCCACTCGGGAAATTCCAAAGGTTGTCAAAGTCTTCCAAACCAGATGAAATCGTCAGCACTGGTGCGATAGTCAATTTCTGCTTAAGCTTTTAGAAACTACGTTCACACTTATCTGTCCCTATGAACTCCTCTGCCTTCTTCAGCAATCTAGTTAGAGGCATAGCTATTGCTGAAAATCTTCTCACAAACCTATCTGTAAAAACCTGTCAACCCCAAGAAACTTCTGATCTTTGTTACTGTCGTTGACTTTGGCCAATTGACCACGACTTCAAACTTGGTCAGGTTCACGGAGATCCTGTCCATGTCCTTGTAAGGTCTAAAACACCACCCTCAAATGTCTTTCCTATTCCTCTAGACTTCTAGAGTACACCCGGATGTCGTCGATAAACACTATCACGAACTCGCTCTTCCTTCCTATGAGTAAACAGGGTGATTCCTTAGGAAACGTGTTAGAAACTTTCGTACAATGGAGATGCTCTCCACTTTCGGTTCCTTAACTATCATACCCACCACGGTTGCCAAATAACCTCAGCAACCCACACCCAGTAACCAAGTTGTCTTAAATGACGACATTAAAATAAACGAGGATCCTCCTCGATTTTCGACAAACTCGAAACTTTCTCAAGCAAACGGGTCAAACCGAATTACTGCATAATCACATTCATTACAACGAGATGCTCCTTGAGCCAATCTCCTTCATTTACAATTTCAAAGTTATACACAAGAAAAAGTAACCATGTACCACTCTAACCAGTGATTCTCCCTTTTTTTTTACAACTTCATTTCAACAAACTGAAATCCTACAACTTAACCAAAATCCCGATGTGCCACTCGATAAGGTTATCCCAAAAACATTCTTCCCCCGTTCGATATGCGGCTCGATTCCTTCTTGTCTCATTCGCCACCCTAGTAGCGCCCCATCTATAGTGCATTCTATGGCGCATTCCCTCTGTTCTGTCCCAATGGTGGCGACGGTGGCGGCTAAGATCCCATTGGCCTATGCGGACAATCTTTGACCAGGTGGCCGTGCTGGCGACACCCATAGCAAACTCTTGTCTGAGGAAAACACGAGGCCGATCCATGTCGTCTCCCACAAAAACAACATACTCCATTCTAATTCGGTGCCGACTTGACTATCCCACCCTTCCTGTCGGGCGAAATAGAATACCCTCCTCCAGTCATCAGTTTCTTCCCAAACCGATCTCCATCCCGATTAGAACCAAACCGTGATCCAGATGTAATGACTCTTTCATTCTGATCCTTCTCGATCTTTTGGGCTCTCCTATAAATGTCATTGTAAGTTCTCAGATCTAGAGAGACCGGTATGCTTCTTAAGTCCGACCTGAATCCGTCCCTAAACCTTCTCACTCGGTTTACCAGATTCTCTATCAATTCTGCAGCATACTACGAAAGTTCAGCGAATTTCGCCTCATATTGATCGAAGACGTCAAAACTCTGCCATCTTCACATCTCTGGCAGTCTCGAGAAGTATTTGTCATTAAAGGCCTCTAAGAAGGCGTTCCACTCCGAAACGACACCTTCGGAAATATTGCTCCTTGGGTAGTCCTCCACCAAGTATTTGCAACTCCCTCCAGTTGGTAAGTTGCAAGGACTACTTTCTCAATTTCATTGCACATTAGTAGTGCAAAAGCTTTCTCCAACTTCTGAATCCATGAAGCAATAGCTTCGAGGTCTCGTTCCAGTGAACTGAGGCGGATTCAGCCTCAAGAATTGTTCCACCAGCTTGTGAATTGGTCTTTCAGCGACCACAATTCCTTGTGGACCTTCGACAGGTGCGGCGGCAAGTGCAATAGCAGGTACGACAACAGCGGCTACAACAACAGTAGCAACGGCTTGAGCAGCGACTTCGACAGCAGCGACTTCGACAACAACGACTTGATTTTGAGCTTGCTGATCCACACGATTCCCCATAACTTCTAATACTCGCATGATCCCTTCTATCCTTGGATCACCATGGGCTTTTACCCTAGCACCAACAAGAGGTGATGCCACTCCACTAGCACTGGCCTCAACCTACGCTCTACCACGACCACCTCAGGGTGCCAACCCTTGTCGACGTCCTATCCTGAGCGACTGACACAACAGTCCTCTTCCGAGGAGTCCTCATATCCATATCACTCATTCTACAAGATCTCTACAGAACCTGCTTTCCAATTCCATACCGAATTAGGAAAACCGAGTGACCCCACACCAAACAAGCTACCAATCAGCTAGCCAACCATAGGCATCTGCATAAGGAAAAAGCATTTCCTACTCACTATCTCAGTACCTATTGCACCTTATCACTCTAAACGCTAACCTTGCTCTGATACCACTAAATAGGGATGTCACGCCCCGAACCTTGAGCACGCGAACATCCCTCGGTGGTCGATAGAATTTTTTTGCACATGCGGAAGCGAATTCACTAATCCCCTGACAACAATATACATGGGATAGAAAAGCATGACAACCAGCCGCACTTTCAAATCAAATACAATTTCATAAACAAAAGCCATTTATAAGGTCCAAGATCTATCATATAAAGAACTATTGAGCCACCTATGCTCCTGACCCTTCCACTTCAAGCTCCAGGTTCTTCACACTAGGGACCTGAAAATGGTTATACAATAACCAGTGAGATATAAATCTTAGTGAGTTCTTTTCCTAAGTCCCCAGTTAGTACACCAACTCAACTCGGCGTATCTCTTCAAAACTACCCTACAAACATCCAACGACCCACAACCAGTAACCAATAAGCAACAAATCACAACAGCCAAGGTCAATCACTAACCACATCGTCGGTTCGCATGCAACCTTAACTGGTATGCCATACCCTACATGTTGGATCTCAGCACAATACACGCAATGCACATGGCCATTAGATGATGCAATTCATCAATCACATACGAGTCGCGTCGCAAGCAATCTCACCTGGCCATTGCCACACCTTGCATGTTATAGATTCATGCGTGTGTGCCATAAACAATATGATCCACTCAGGCATTCCAATTACTTTCGGCCACACGGGCACGATGCTCGTCACACAGAAATACGACCACACAGGCACAATCTACACCACACAGGTACATTCTACGCCACACGGGCACAATCCTACGCCACACAGGCATGATTAATTATCGCCACAGGCACGGGCTTTCCACATAGGAGCATCGTCCACCCGACACACAGCGGGGGACGAATCCAACTCAAAGATCACGCAAGCACACTACTACATCTCCCTTTTTTATCTTTAGGCACTTATCCAATGCATACACGCTTTCATATACACTTACAAATCATTTTCTCATAAGGGCAGTCCATTTCGGTGTCCCTCGGACAAAGCATATTTCCCTTTTTGTGAAATTCACTCAATCCATGCGGATACTCATGCATTTATACACTCAAATCACCTCATAAGATCAAAGCCCACGAAATTAGACACTTTTCATTCTCAGTGTTTTGTGTGAACATTTTTTTTGTGAACAGTGTCGCATGAATAGTAAATTTCCAGAATTAAATCAATAATAAATTAAACTTAGAAATTAAACAAAACATTAATTAAAACAATCAAACAATTAATTAAGCAAAACAAGCTTAATTAAACATCTAAGCACAATTAAGCAAATAAAGCAATATTAAGCTAAACTAATCTAATCCATCCATCTAACCACCTATCTTAGGGCTAATACAACTTAATTAAATCACCTAAACTAGAATTAAATCTAACTAAACCAACTCTAAGCAAGTTTAGGCACTAATCGAAAGATTAAGAGCTAAACTCACCCGTTAAGCGGGCCGAAGATACCAACGCGGCGGCGACGACGGTGACTACGCACCGGAACCTCTATCACGACGATCCAAGGTGGTACCAAAATCAGCACAGCAACCACAACTCGGACTCCCTCTAAAATTCTAGAAAACGGCACTGTCGGAGAAGAAAACAAGTTGAACGGCTTGGCCGGAGCTCCAGCAAGCGGGTGGTCGGCAACCGGTGACTCTCGGGGGTCGAGGGGGACTTGTTGGTGGTTGGTATGGGTGAAGGTAGGGTCATAATGGAAGAAAAACGGAAGAAAAAGCTGAAATGGCAAAACCGGGCGAACCAGGCGGCGGACCGATGGTTCCGGGCTAGGCACCTTCTTGCCAAATTTCGGAACAATCGGCGGCTCCGTTCGCGGGTGCGATCGGTTTCGTTGGAATGGGCTATCTCTTCTGGTCACAGTGATAGGTGGAGTGTTGGCTAATTCTCACGAGAAAATAACTTTTAACTCGAGTTTTCGAAGAATGTCAACTGGAGCAGAACAGTGCCAAGCGGTGGCTTCTGGCCAACCGGCGGGTCAAACAGCGGCTCCGACCAGCAAACGGCGGGGTTCGGGCAAACAGTCCGGGTGTCCTCGACACGATGGTGGGTGGCATGGGAGTTGATTCGTCCAGGAAGCCAACAATCAACTCAACTCTTTGGAGGAGGGTCTATTGGAATAAAAACTGGAAGAGAGGGAGAACGAGGGAGAGAGAGAGGTCGGTGGTTTGGGCTGAAGGAGGAGGAGAGAGAGAGAGGATTGAGCTGATGTCAAACCTCATCAAAGCCCCCAAATCCCCATGCACATCACCTCATGTTTCTCTCTTTTCCTTTGCTCTTATCCAAATGCTTTTAGGGGCAATTTGGTCATTTCCACCTTGCACAAATTACCAATCTGACATTGGGCTGAAATTGATGTATGGGCCTAAGATATAGGCTTGGAAATGAATAGTAACGGGCTCGGAAATTGATTGGGCTTGATTGGGCTCAAATGGGCTTAAGGTTTGGTAATGGGCTTGGAATGAGGAATAGTTAGTTTAGGCCCAATACGCTCAATTGCTTGCTTTGGGCCCAATATGGTGGCTATCCCACCTTGGGCCTAAGGCCGACATTGGCTTTGCTTGGCCCACGTCCTCATGGGCTTACCTTCTCGGTCCTTAAGTCCTTTTTTTCCCCTACACTCAGCTTGCTCGACACTATCAACTGTTGAAGTAGCTTCATCCACAGTCATCGTCCGAACATTCCTAATAATTTGAAGTCCAATCTTGGGTTCTCATGCCATGTCAATTTCGCCCTAATGCCATTTTGGGTACAACTCGACTGATAGGCGGCTTTGAGGATTCACACGTAACCGACTCATGCCAAACCACGTTCAAGACATCTCAACACATGGACGTCCTTGACTACATGAAATTGCATATGATAGATTCTTATTTCAAAGTACACGATTACCGAGGATCGACATAGGGTCGTTCACGGGCTCAATAACAGTAAACGAAATCACCCGTCATTCCATTATGTTCTATCCGCGAATCAACTTCTAGTCGTTCTTGAAATCGACCTGCCTATCTACAAGATCGTCCTCACGCAAGTCTCACTGTCAAGTCGTTTTTTCCAGGTTGAGTCCTTTAGTCGTACGAGTTCTTTCCTCATTAACCTTTCCCCTCAAAGTCAGTATCTCAGGAGTAATCAATTCCAAGTGAAATCAACCAACAATGCATTGACGAAATTCACATTCATTTATCCCAGAGGGCTTAAAAGGATGTCACACCCTCCACTTGTTGCGTGCTTAAGACAATAAAATCTAATATAAAGGATATAGACATAATAAAATTATTCTATAAAAAGTGTCGGATAAATATTGATAAGATTTTTAACATCCATAATTAGAAAGTTATTTTTCTCGAATGACAAATTTCTTAAATTAACAACAATAAAATTATATTTCAATATAAATAATATTTGAATTCTAATATAAGAAATTCAAAATTACAAAAAAATAGTTATTTTAATTTAATAATATATTTATTTATACATTCGAATTTAATTATACTTTATAATATAAATTCAATATATAAATATAAATATAGATATATTTTCATATCCATTACATATTTTTGGTAAGTATTTAAGGAATATTAGTATAGTTTACTATTTGATAAAATTTTATTGGAAAATGATGGAAAGGGGAGAAAGAAATCAAAAAGAAGTTAATTAGAAAAAATAGGAAAATAAAATTAAATAATTAAATAAAAATAAAATAGACAAAAGTGTCACGAGAAATTTTTATCATATTTGTTTGCAAAATTTTTTGTTCATTTATATTAATATGCTTTTTATACCAAATAGCGTGCATGATATGATATAATATGAAATTAATATATCTGACT
Organism: Eucalyptus sideroxylon x Eucalyptus melliodora; assembly: GCA_016097485.1. NCBI lineage: Eukaryota > Viridiplantae > Streptophyta > Magnoliopsida > Myrtales > Myrtaceae > Eucalyptus > Eucalyptus sideroxylon x Eucalyptus melliodora. The sequence goes on from CM027827.1 coordinate 497,843, forward strand.
TGATTATTATAATGAACAATGAATAGGAAATATAAGATTCTTGGATTTCTTACCGTATCATATCAAATTCTATTCTGATCAAAATTCTGAATCACCAAATATAGTATAAACGTCCTTGCATTACACGTGGGTTATATGAGGGCTATTTTTTGTTAAATTAGATTTTCCTTTTAACCTATTTCAAGGGTTACTAGAGAAAATAATTATAGGGTATACAAGGAGTTGTTCATGAAAAATCAAAAGTGAGAGCATTGCTAAGGTAAAGGGAGAAAAACGAAAAAGACAAAAAAACACATGACGTGCATATTTAGGAAAAACTAGGAGTGACCAAGTTACATATATCCTAATATGATGATCATCCACCAGAGATTGATATCATGCTACCACCAAAAAAGGATATAAGTTGATCATTCGATGTAATATTGTAGATTACCAAATTCAATAATGAATAGGATGGATATATTGCTCATACTTATAGATGAATTGCGGAAACAAATTAATCATACGTTCTTATATATATTTATTGTTAAGCACCAGTCCTTTTTAGAATTACTGGTGAGGTAAATAAATGGCCGTTTATTCTAATTTTGCAATTTTACATGCTAGAAAGTAAACGAGCCAGTTAAAAAACAGATGCAAACGACGGGAATTCACCTCGCAACGAAAAATTTTCTAGTAACTCGCGGCGGTATTTTCAGGAAAAGGAAAAAAAAAGGGTAAATAAAACGAGTTTCTCGAGTGCGGTCAATCTATCAATTAAAAAAGCATTTCGACTTTCAAGAAGAAAAAATTACAAGCAGGAAAAAACAAAACGAAAGAGAAAAAGAGAAGAGAAATTGAAGGAGGGAGGGGTATGTATTGTGCCCGTCATCGATCGAGTGAAGAAGCTCCTTCTGTCCTCCCATCGGACGAAAGCGGGAAGTCCGGCCCCTCCTCTCCTCTCCTCTCCTCTCGTCGGCGGCTTCGATTCCGCCTTCTCCCTCTCTTTCTGCTGCTGCTGTTGCTGCCTGCTTCTCATCCAGCAGACGATCCCAGCAGCAGTCGAGGCCCACTCCCCGCGAGTGTCTGTGACCGACCCCCATCAATCATCCCGTCGTCGTCGTCGTCGTCGTCGTCGTCTCCCTGAATTTCGCCGGTTCGCGGTTCTTGCGGAGTCTTTGTCGATCCACTGTCGAGCTCCGGTGCGATTCCGGGCCTTCCAGCTCTTGCTTACGAACCCTAATACTCTCTCCCCGCGTGTCATTCGCTCTCCGAAGCTTAGGTAATTTCTCGAGGTAATCCGTCGGGGTTCCTTGTTCTGTCGACCTTTTTGTTGTGCTGTTTTGCGCCGAATGCCGGTTTTGATTTTTATGTGTTTTACTTGATTCGATGCGCATGAGCGAGACCTTTCTTGATCGATTGCCTGTTTTGCCCAACGCCCGCCCACCGTGTTAAAGCTTTGTAATTGTTGGTGTTTTGCTTTTCGCATAGCGGAGGAAGTGGCTTCTCCCCAATCGTGTTTTGGTTTTGGAAAGAGAACGTTTTTGGTAGACCCGCATCAAGAGTTTCTCTCTTGACGTTCTCTTGCTCTCTGTGACACTAAATCCTACCGAACGAGAAATTTTTGTTAGAAGTTTGGACCTTGTGCAGCCCAAATTCTGTCGATGTAGCACTAAGAGAGGACAAGTGGTTGCTGATCATATGGTTGCCATTCTGCTACTCATAATCCTTAGCGGCAACCCTTGAAGCCTCACTAAAATGCAATGTCAGATATTTTAATAGCTCCTTTCATGTGGGAACTGGACTGATTGATGTGGAATCGATGATGGGAAGCCACATGCGTGAATTATTCTAGGGTGAAGCCTGACTCTAACATGATGTCAGAAAATCCAACCAAGAACTTAAACAATTAGTTGAAATGAGACTATACCTATAGAAGGCGAATTGGAAACGTTGTAGACAAGGATATGCAATATTTTAACACCCTTCTCATGTGCAAATTGAATTAAGAATGGCACATGGAAGAGACCAAGGGGGAGCCACACATGTGCATTTATCCGTCTGGTTCGATACCACGTTAAAAAGTACTAAAAATATAAAAAATGTAAGGCATTATGCGGAGAAGGATTCATGTGTATAAGGCCTATTGAAACCTTATAAACAGATGACGTGGAACACTTTGACAGGTGTTATACTGATACATTGAAGTAAGAAATTATATGTGGAGAAGAGTTGGATGAATCTGTTTTTTAATTTTTGACAATTAGTAGACTTGTCTTGAGATACCAAGGGTATAGGGACTAGTCTGAAACCCAAGTTCATGTTTGAGCTGGGAAGTTGGTATAGACAAAGAAGATTTATGTAGGATGATTACAAGTTGAGTGCAGTTTGTTCTGATCCTTGTGATGTCATGCACGTCCATGTGGTGTTTTCACGCATTTCCCTGAAACAAAATTCAGCAAAAATTATTTGATTGTTGTTACTCCTAGAATTCCATTGTTTATATCTCATTTGTATTTTTAATTCCACACAGATCCTCTCGAGGAATTGAATGGATTATTTCCATCCCTTGCATTAACGGTATGCTTTTCAATTATGCTAGATAGTGTAATCAGGTTTTTTTCGCTTTCATTAGCATTCCTAATATCTGAATAGTCTGGGAGAAACCATGCTTGCAAGTCCAAGACATTTTTAGCCTGCCATGACTATTTAGCTTGCCACGCTTACGGTTGCTGTGAGACTTGTATTATTCTCAACCTTGCTGGTGGTGCTTGCTTGTAATGTAATGTAATGAAAATTTGCGACTATTGATTGTTCCTTGCCCAATGCCCATGTAATAGTGCCTCATCTGGAAGGTTTTTATCTTCTGTACTGTTGATGATCACAGAGAAGCAAGTTGCACACTGCTTATGGGAGTCTTTACATAAGAAACTGTGAGAAAATGTGAATCTTGTGTACTGACTGGTAATTTCTGAGGGATAGCAGATGCATTTTATGTTATGTCGTATTTATTGCTGCCGTCTACCCTCTTGATAGGGAATACTGAAGAGGATGACAATCACTTTGTGGGTGACAAGCATTCATCTCAGTCGATATTTCATTGCACTCACTCACTATAGCGCTAATACTTGAATTAGTCAACAAATCTAATGTGGAAGGTTTGTCATCACAGGTAGAACTGGAGTAGCTAGGGATGGACAGTAACGCTAAAATACAAATTCTAATTGGAGTAAGTAGGGAAGGAGGAAAAGTACCTGGGAGGACATGAAAGAAACCATGCGAAAACAGCTTTTGGCCACTGATAAGGCCATTGACTTGTAGAAAGATACTAACTTTGAAGAAAGTGCTTTGTCATTTGTCGATGACAAGGTATACCCATCACCAGTTCAACAACCTTCCTGTTTGAGTTTGCTTCTTGGTAAAAGTGAACCAAAGTGAACTGTTTCCTGAAACTTTATTTGCCGAATCTGTTTGATACCTGAAATCAGTTGATGTATAGTTTAGGCTGAGAATGGCATCAGTGACTTTATGATGTTTCCCCAATTTTCACATTTCTGGATCTTATTTACTGGGTACTCTTGCTGTAATTGATGTCATGTTACATGTCTTCTTCAGCTAGTGTATGTAAACATGAATCGCCCAACCACACGAAGTAAAAATAAAAAGCCCAAGCCATCCAATGATGTTGACAAGATTTCAGACACATTGAGGTAATTGGAACTCACTTTACGTCTCTGCTAGCCTCTTTACATTAATAATCGGTCGTCCTTGCTTTATACTTTGCAGGAAAATTCATGCGTCTGGTGAAATAACACAGGATGACATAAACCAGTTATACAATATTGGGAAGCCAGTATGCCAGGGCTGCCGAGCAAATGCTAAAGATAACCCAAATTGCTTTTGTGGCCTGATTCCATCTCCCAATGGAAGCCGGAAATCTGGAATATGGCAGAAGATGTCAGATGTTATACAGTCTTTGGGTCCGGACCCGTTTAAGGAACTTAGTGCTTCACTCAACTCGCCGGCTGGATTAACTAATTTGGGTGCAACATGCTATGCTAACAGTATCCTTCAATGTCTTTACATGAATACTACTTTTCGAAAAGGAGTCTTGTCCATTGAAGTTGATGTACTTTGAAAACAACCTGTGCTGGATCAGCTTGCCCGGCTCTTTGCTCAGCTTCATGCAAGTAAAAGAGCATTTGTGGATTCTGCTCCATTTATAAAGACACTGGAGTTGGATAATGGCGTTCAACAAGATAGCCATGAATTTTTAACCTTACTTCTTTCTCTGCTGGAGCGATGCCTCAGCAATTCCCGGAGTGTTGTGCCTAGGACTATTGTTCAAGATCTCTTTTGTGGCAGTGTGTCCCATGTGACAACGTAAGGATATTTAGTTGTGTTATTCCTATTTCTTTTCTTTTATACTTCATCGTCTATTTTAGTAAAATAACCATGAGAGCGATGGCATTCAGCAATAAGCAGATGATTAAAAATCAATTTTTGTAAGAATGGTGAAAAGCTAAAAGTGTAGATCAAGTTATTCATGGTGCTTTTTTCAGAAGAAACAAGTGGGAGGTAATGAAAATGTAAGTGAAGAAATTTGAAGTGAAGTATATGAAAGAAATGATTTCCTTTGAAGTTGTTTGGAAGGGTGAGGATTAGAAGTAAAGAAAAGATGAAGATTTGAGAGTTGACTTGTTTGGAAAGGAAAAGAAATTGGGAAGAAAGAAAATATTTATATAGCAAATGACTATTTTCCCCTAGATTAGGTGAAGATATAAGTATAAAATAACACCTGAATAACCAGGCTAATTACATGTGAGCAGAATAAGTTGTGCAAAATAACACCTGAATAACCAGGCTAATTACATGTGAGCAGAATAAGTTGTAGTGCTCTTTATTTTCCAAATGTATTGAGTGATATGTTTTAAATGATTCACGCTGACTAGATTGTAAAATGTCATGCTGATAAGAATTAGTAAAAAAGGTGTATATTTGAGGCGAGTACAAGGGCATTTTGAGGAATTGGCAAGGTGTCCGACCATTTCTCCATCTGTTAATTCTCAATTTGGTGTGAAACCTTTTGTGGGAGGGGGCAATGGATTCTTTCCCGCACCTTACATCTTCACCTTATTTTTCACTAGCCCTTCTAAACAAGGTAATTTAACTCTCTACCCACTCTTCTTCCTGACCCATCCCCCAACTTTTTGGACTTCCAAATAGAGGGTTAAAATTTTAGAATCATTTGAAAGTAAGCATAAATTTACCTATATGAAAAAAAAAAGAAAAAAAAAAAGAGGAAAGTGACCATAAATGTATGGGATTGAAAGTGAAATTATTAATACTTTTTAAGCTCTTTTATATTTCAGTTGCTTCTTTTTTGCTCAACTCTTGTAATTTAGTTACATTTGATTAAGCTTGTTCTAGTTACCTTTCTCGCAGGTGTTTGGTTTTCTTTGACATTGCTTTGATACAGTTGATACTTTGCATGTTAACAATCATTTTGTGAAGCTGTTTTCTAAAGCCACGGGCATGTTTTTGTGAAGGCATCTTGTGACATGGCCATATAGCCTTATTTGCCTTTCTGTAATGTTTCTGTTTGAAATAAATTCAATTGGAGAGATTCTTAATTTTTTCATTAGTAGGAGTTACTTTTCACAAAATAAGTCTTATTGCTTTAAGTTACAAAAGCCATGACATTTGCCTTTGGACCAAATTTCTGCCTACAGCTGCTCAAGATGTGGGAAAGATTCAGAGGCCTCTTCAAAGATTGAAGACTTCTATGAGTTGGAACTGAATGTGTTGGGTTTGAAAAGTTTGGATGAAAGTTTAGACGATTATCTACGGGTAGAGGAGCTCAATGGGGAAAATCAGTACTTTTGTGAATCCTGTGAAGCAAGAGTTGATGCTAGCCGAAGCATAAAGCTTCGGACACTTCCTCGCGTACTTAATATCCAGCTTAAGCATTATGTTTTCCTTCCTAAGGTACTTTTTAACAATTACAACTATGTATATAGATATATTTTGTATATATATATATTTTTGTCTTGATTATGTCTCTAGAAAGTCAACTAGACTTTTGGAACTTGAGAGAAGATTTTATTACAAAAATCGCATTGATGTAAGATTGTCTGTGTTAGAAGACACCATTGAGTGGGAATGGCTGTGTCAGTTTGTCATTATAGGGTCTATTGAAAGATTAAAGCTGGAACTGTTGAAAATAATTTCTTCCTGTAACTTCTCACACTTGATGTCTCAACAATGGTAGAACCAATGATGTTGGATGACTCCAAGTGTTTGACCCTTCTCTTTGGTAAAGAATTCCATTTTGGCTTATAGTTAAAATTGATAATAGTGTCTCTGTATTCCTTGGTTTCTCTCTCTCTCTCTCTCTCTCTCTCTCTCTCTCTCTCTCTCTCTCTCTCCCTGTGTGGTAGGATAGATTGTTTGTTCTCTTGTATATACATTTACTTATTGTTGATTCATTTTAATTCTGTTATTGTAGACTACAAAAAAGACTTCTGCATTTTCTTTTCCTCGGGAACTTGATATGCGGAAGAGATTATGTGACCCAGCTCAGGTTGATTTAATATATTACTTGTCAGCAATCCTGATACACAAAGGAACTGCTGTAAACAGTGGGCATTACATTGCTCATATAAGAGATGAGAAGAGAGAGCAGTGGTGGGAGTTTGATGACGAGCATGTCTCAAATTTAGGTGATCACCCATTTGGAGAAGATTCATCAGGTCACAAGAGTAAACCTTCACAAAAGGAGCCACTTGTGCACTCTTCGCCAGTTTCTGCTGCTGGTGATGCTACAGATGTGCTGCCACAATTTGCAGAAAATGGTGATTCAGAACATTCTGAGATCTTTTCATCTGCTGATGCATACATGCTTATGTACAATCTGCGGCAAACCAATGTGCATCTCCGGAAGACATCCATGGTTCTGGATGCCAATAATACAGAAACTGAACGCACGGACAGCACATCAAATGATATCACTACTCTTCCATCTTACCTTAGAGATGAGGTAGATGAATTGAATGCATCATATGTGGAAGCATGCCACCAGTATAAACTATGGAAGGAAACAACATTGCATCTTATTGGAGAAAGGAGGCAAGAGGTGCGCCTAATTCTTTCAGAAGCTCCCGTTCAATCATTTGAGGAACCTTTTTATTGGATATCAGCAAATTGGCTCCGCCTGTGGGTTGACAATATTATGCCTCCGTAAGTACAGATGCTCTAGCTTCACCACCATAGCCATGTGCTTCTCCCTTTCACTCTGACATGCATCCTTCTTAAATACCGACTTACTCCTTCACCCCAGTATTTGTACATTAAGCTCATATAGTTTGTGTTCTCCTTGTGACCTGAAGCACCGACATCCTTGCTCCTTTCCTCAGTATGACTGGTTTCACATTTCCTTAGGACTCTTTCTCAAGCATGGCTAGTTCTTCAACTTGAACATCTGGGACAACTTTATCTTTTCACACTGGCCTGTTCGACAAGTTGTGTTCTACATGTTGATTATCATCGTCTTCATTGACCTCTTTGTTAACATTGCTTGAATTATGCTCATTTTTGGCCCTTTTAAAAGCATTAGTGGATTCAAGTTGGGAGATTCAGCTTCAAATGAACTCATTTGACTATGAATGACTTTGATCTGCCATCAGATCATAAAGAGAACTGTCTTGTTGGTAATTACTCCTTCGTGCACAAAAAATGACTCACTGAATCCATTGCCATGACTTGTAGCATACGCTCATACCAAAAATGGTGTAGGATAATCTGACTGATAATCTGACTATTACAATCAGAGAGACAAATACCGCTTCTGGGATTCAAACAGTAAGTCAAGCTGAAATATGTTGGGATATTATAAGCAATCAATAAGCTTAGTAGAAGGATTTGGTATATAGTATTTCTGATGGAGTAAGTAATAAGGATCAACTCAAGGATTCTTAAGCATGAAAGTCGAGGAAATGATCACGCCACACAACTCAAAAGTGAACAATTGATGAAAACTGAATGATAAGTGTCTGTCTTCTCAATTAGATGAACATTGTACTTGCAGGGTCTATTGAAATCCTAGTCCATGGAGAGAGGAAAACTGTAGAGTTCCAATTTGACTAAAAATACCTGCTTAAAGTAGAATTTGTACTTGAAATTCCGATATAACTTACAGACAAAACAAGTAGCAACTGGGAGAAGAATTCTACCAGTAGCAGGACTCTTATTGGAATCATGGACTGATGAAACGGTAAGTCTTCACCAAAACCTTGTTATCTTGTCAATTTTTTTGACAATGATCAACTCGTGTGATCTGATGAGCCATGTCAAAAGATAATTGACATTGAAGAATGAACTTGATTAAAAGAAGCGGTTTTAACAAATCAAACTTGAGTCATTCCCCCCTCATGAAGATAACTCGTGATTTGGTACCTTCAAAAACTCTATATCACTATCCCAAGGCCCAATCCAAAAATTAAAAGAGGAAAGCAGGATACTGTAGTTGGTTTTAGTTACTATTTATATGTTACTTATCATTATCCATGGCATTTTGGGAGGATTACCATCATGTGTAATTTCCTGGCTTTACTGTGATGTCTGGCAGTGTTCTGGATAACACTCTCATTCAATGCTCTCATGGAAAAGTTCACATGGCAGAAGTAGGCTCTATGAAGCGATTGTCTGCCAGTGCTTGGGTGAAATTGTTCTCAAAGGTACTTAGTTGTTTTTCATGAGGTTACCACTCGCCTAACTGCTATAATTTTACTATGAATTAGTGTTGGGTGGTCAGTTTAATTGCTGTTGTACATTCCTGATGTACTTGAATATTTTCTTTTGTCAATCAAATTCTTTCACCTTCTCGAAGGAAAAGGAGCGACTCATCTTTTTTATTTGGGAACACAGTTTATGGATATTAAGATGCTACCCTCCCCCTTCCAAAAAAAAATACACACAAAAAAAATTAAGTGCTAAGTCTCAGATTTGAGGATCTATCATTCATTAGAAAAAGCCCTCCACAAACATCAGTAGCTTCAATGGACTCATTAACCATATTCTCTGGTTAGGGGCACAGGATAAGTGTTCCTACTCATTATACCCAGTTGCCATGTTAATATATTCCACCTGTTAATGTGGTTGGGAATCTTAGACTAAGTAGCTGCTGATTCTTCTATATTTTCTTTAGGGCCCTTTGCCAATTGGAGCAAATATTGAAATGTCTAAGTAAGTGTTTATAAGCTTTCAAAACTTCACAGTGAGACAATAACCAGAAGCATTGCTGTGTTTATTGCTTAAGTGCTAAAGCTACCAGAAGAATTCATCCAGCAAACTGACTTATGCATGCATTACTGTGGATCTTGGTGTGCTTTCTTTTGTTTCTTTTTTCCTTTTCCAAGCTGTACTCAAACTTATAAAATAAGGTTTCGCAGTGTACAACGAAAGAGATTTTTTTTAGTTGATTCCTATATGCTTCCACTATTTTAAGTCAAGACAATATACAATCTTCAGCACCTCTGTTGTCAGTGATCCGTCATCTGTGGCTTTCAGTTATCATTTCATTCTAAACTCCAGCTCTTGCTCATAATTCTTTTCAATGTGCTGTACTGTTAATATTAACTGCTTTCTACTGTTCTTTTTTTCAGTATGGTGGGGGGCCAGCACTGGCCAAGGATGACTACTGCGTGGACTGCCTAAAAGAGGCAGCACACAAACTGGTTTGTGCTGACAGCTATAGGGATCGGAGAGAAACAGTGAAGGAACTTGCAGATTCTGTGCTTTCTGGAAATTGTACTGATGGAACGTACTATGTATCAAAGGCCTGGTATGGTTGTGTAATTTTCTGTTATATCTTCCCTATTGATCTCTTGTCATTACCAGTCACCAGCCAGAAGTGCTTGGGTAATTAAATGTCGAAAATGTTTTGACAATAGAGTAAAGGAGCGTTGCTTGTCAACTACCTATGGCGTCGAACATCTAGCACCCACCTTCCCCAAAGTTCAGTTTCTTTGTTGAAAGCGAAATCCAGGTCTCAAAATTTCTCTACTCTCCGTTCATTGGCGATGGCAAGCCAAAGTCAAGGCCGGAAGCAATTGTTCATCGTTGCTCTCTGATCCACAGCAGCCGCATAGAGGAGGTCTCTGAAGGTATTAGAAGCTCAATGTCAAATTGCCTTTCTAAGACGAATCTTCACTTGACCGTCCCGAGTCTCAAGTCCAAACCCAGAGGCAAGGTAATTACCTTCTGGGTCGTGTTGGATTTTCCGGTTTGTTGTTGTTGTAAGGTTAACGAGCCAATCTAAGTGGTGACCGGTGCTTTGTGGAGCATGAAGATTTGACTTTTTTGACCCGTTGATTCTAAACAGCAATATCTTTCTACGAATTCAAAAACGAGCTGCAACTTTTCGTGAAACTAATCAGTCATTCCTCTTGGATTGTTATAGATAGGAAATCTGGGATGCTGCGATTCCACTGAATGCATAAATGCTATTATTTTTTTCTTTTTTTCTCCTGAAGTTCTTATTCCATTTGTTTAATCATTATAGAAAGAGTAAATTTTGGTACTGCTTTACGTTGAGCACGTAGAATTGTAGGTCGGGGACATCTATGATGGTGGCAATTACGTTGTCCTAGTGACAACTGATAGGCATAGTGCATTTGATCGGGTTGTCGCTTCCATACCTTTTAAAGGCCAGGTGTGTTGAACAGCTATATTTTCTTTATGGATTTTACCCTAGACAGCTTAATTTTTGTTCGTTTGGTGGTTATGAAACGGTTCCTGCCGCATGAAATTTTTCAGGTCCTCAACATAAGGAGCCTGTGGTGGTTTGACAGAACGAAGCACCATCACTTCAAATGCTGTAGTAGCATCTCCTGACAAAAACTATTGCGAATGAGTCGGTTGCTACATAGAGTAAAGGAACTCGGTGTTGGACTTTAATGGTTTTCTCGCGTGACGATCATACTATTATTTAGATAGTCCTAGTAACATTTTCGTAGTGAATGAAATACATAAAGATTCACCATGATTTTGGACAGCAACAAGTTCTTCATAGCAGTGATCTCCTTCCACGTATCCATTCCATTGATTAGACAGCCAACTTTTGGAATATGGCACGACCATCTAGTTACTTGATCAGCAAACTCAAAATACTAGACCACCTGTTTGACAGACGTTAGAAATTGAATATGTAGTCTTAAACTCACCATAAGATCATGATTTCTATTTCAGCTCATTACCCTCTCTGATCTACAGAGAATCAAGCCAAAGTTTATTTTCGAGAAATCCAAATCGTTTCCTGCCGCATAGGCACAGAGTTGATTTGAACTCCAGTTAAGTGCCTTATGAGATTCAACAGCATTAAATATGAGGATGACCAAGAAAGGGACTCTTCAAGCAATGTAGATAATCGAACCATGATGCCTCTGCCCTTGATATCTCTCCCACAGCCAATACACATTGTTCTTCCAAGTGATATATTTAGGTGGAGCCCCCGATAATCCAGCAATGACCCAATTTGACAGAATCGCGTCCAACCACTTTCAATGGCAACAGGAAACAGGCTTGCTATGCGGGGACTTCTCTTAGTTCTATTGGTCACTGACATTGTTATGAAATTGTCCAAGTGCACAAAAGGATAGGGAGAGGGAGAGGGAGAGAGACACACACACACAAAAATGGCGAAAGTACTAAAGCTTGCTAATTTCCCAAACTGAAAATAAGAGAATCCATCAAGAAACAATTAGAAGAAACATTTGATTGGAAAAGCCATCCACAGCAAACTACAAGCACACATATCATTCGTTAATGCCTACATATATCACACCATGACCAATCTCAGGACACAATAAACTAGTTATTCAACAGGAGTGGTCAGTGAGAAGCCTTGGTTGCACACAGTTGCAAAGAAACAAACACTTGAAACAATGGCCCAGTTTTATTCACTCCTCTCTACACCTTCAATGGTGGCTACGCTGGGAGGTCCCGAATGCCTAGTAGGACCAGCAGGGGAAGGGAACGATCGATGTTGTGCTTCTGGCAGAACCAGAGGTTCGAGTTTCCAATGGCCTGGCTGCCATCCACCGCTCTAACCAACTCCAGTCCTGGTTGTGCGGGTACATGAATGTCAAACTTGGGAGTTTTATTCCTTGTCCGTTGGATCTAATTTTGGGTTTTAATGGTTACTGGGAAAGCATATTACACTAAATTGCTTGTAAATGTTATAAAGTGACACTGCGCTAAGCTTTGTTGACCCTGTTGATTCAGAAAGAATTAAGACCCTGTTGATTCAGAAAGAATTAAGAAATCAGGGTCTTCCTGCAGCCAACTTAAGGAGTCTCAATGCATAAGTCACTTTCTGCTCTTGTGGATGTTGTCGGTGATTTGTCTTCTTGTGGTCGGCACATACCATATCGAAATCATAAGTTCACAATCCTAATGAGTGACTCGATCAGGTAATGTGAATCTGAACATTGTCAACTAATGTTTCTATATGGAATGGCTGACCACATGAAGATAAACCACCGAGCCTTATTTCTTAACTCTTTCCGAACAGCAAGATCAACAAAGCTAAGCTACATAAGACTCGCAGCTAACTCTGTTTCTTTGTGAAAGAGCTGGGATCTCGTCTGGCCTTGGGGTGCAGCTGCTCCCCCAATTGCGTTGGGTCGTCATCAAGGAGGCATAGTCGAGAGCAGCGGCCGTTGGTGCTGCGGCAGAGCGTGGAGGAACGGAAGGCGGGACCGTGAGATTAACCAGGTTTGTCGGAAACACCCCCTCACTGGGAAGACGCCCCAAGGAACAAGGCCACCGCTCCTTTTCCCCTCCCTCTCGACTCTTCTTCCTGGTTTCTCTCTCTCTCTCTGTCTCGGCTCCCTCTCCTCCTGATCTCCTCCTCCTCCCTCCGGCCACCCTCACCATTTTAAAGCCCAAGGGGCCAAAATAACATTTTATATATAAACAATCCAATCTGAACGTAAACCCCCAAGCGCGCGTTCAAGGTCCTCTCATACGGCAAAAATAACTTTTTTTAAATGATCTTTTTCGGTCATCCTATTTCAATAGAGAGATTTTAAAATGTATCACATACAAAGCACATATTTGGAGAAAACTAGTTATGATGGGAAGTGGAGATTCGAGTCATTACTGATGGATTTATGAGATGGGCTTAAGGCCCATCCGCTCAAGTTGGGCCCAAAGGGCCCGGCCCACGGGAATAGGACCCGTGGAGGGGGAAGGTATAAAAGGGAGGAGAGAGAGGGAGATCACACCTGTTGGAAAAACAGATGTACGTACGTTTTTCTCCCGCGCACTTTCTCTCTCTCTCAAAAGAGACAAAAGGAACTCTAAGGCAAACGGCACTGTCTTCCCTTCAATTGACATCATCGGGGCCAGAATTTCTTCCTCTTCTTCAGCGTTGGTGTTTAATTTGTGGCTAACAAGGTACGCTCGAATCCGTGGTGTGCTTTACGATCGGTGATGCGTGTTTTCCGGGCTTCGCCTTCCGCATTGATTTAGGAGTTCGATTTAGTGTCGAATCCGGTTTTTGGGGATCCGTTATTCCCAACATTGGTATTAGAGCCCTAGTTCACGTTTTTCCCGATCAATTCTGATGTTTTTGATTGATTTTTCGCGAAATCACTTCGGCCGTACGGATCGGGGCAAAAATCCCGACACCCGAGCGCTGTTCGGCCATTTTTCTGAGTTTTCGTAAGTCGAAAACGAATTCTGAAGGCACTGGGTGAAAGGCGACGTCGAGACGAGTCCGGCGACATGTCGCACACCACCAGGAGACACCGCACGCGCCCCAAGCGTTGGCCTTGGCCAGCGCGTGCGCTACACGCGCCGGTCAGCGAACCGACACGTGCGCGCCGGCGGCCGGGCGAGCCGGCACGCGCCGGTCCGCGAACCGACGCGTGCCGACGTCATCGTGACGTCACCAATCGTCGATAACCGTCGGGGATGACGCGGCCGCGACGACGGTTGGCGGCGGTCACCGCCGGCGACCCGACCCGACGGCGACCGACCCGACCCGATCACCGGGCGCATGCCACGCATGTGCGGCCGACGTCGCGTGACGTCGCACGCTCACGCGCGAGGCTCGTCCGGCCGACGTCTTCGTGACGTCGACCCCTACGCACGCACGCGGCACGTGCGGTCGGTTCGTCCGACCGGCACGGCCGGTCCGACCGGCCCGACCGGTCCGTCCGGTCCGACCCGCGCGCCCGTTGACCCGACCCGTTGACCGTTGACCGACCGTTGACCAATTGACCGTTGACTTTGACCGTTGATCGGTCGTTGACCAATTGACCGTTGACTTTGACCGTTGACCAAAAACAAAAAAAGGAATTTGTTTTCTTTTTCAGTCATGCCTATGTGGGTTATAAGTAATCCATTTTTAATTCTCCATTTGTTGCATGAATTTTCGAAAATTATGTATTTTCTCTTATATTAACTATGGATTATAAGTGATCCATTTTTAATTCTGCATTTGTTGCAGGAACGATGATGCGTTATGCGGGGATACCGCAATCCGAGAACGGACGAGGGAAATGCAAGACTTAAGAGGCTGATGACAGAGTTAGCGATTATCGGTGGCATGACGGTGATTTAGTATCACATGTGGTCAAGGTCAATCAGATGACATGGGAAATCATCTGGAATGGTTATCTTATGCCGGACTTTGAGAAGGTCCGGCTTTGATGAACACTCTTCTTCCCGAATGGCAAGCGGTGTTAGATCGGCTATGGGAGGTCAATGTGGTCCCGGCTTATAGGAAGCTAGTGGAAGCTTTTGTAAGAGAGTACTTATAGGATTGAGTTGGCCAAAACTTCAACCCTTAGATTGAGTGCCACATGGCGCGAGTGAATGCGCCTTGGAGGCGACATGAAAACTCTCCAAAAGTTTTTCCATGGTTGGCAAATGTACCTTCAGTTTTCTCGAGATGTTTTGGTGATAGATTAGAAGGGACATTCCCTATTTTATTTCTTTGATTGATTATGTAATGATTACTACCTAATTGTGTTAATTGAAAGCATTATTGTTTTTAATTATATGTCAATTATCTGTTGCTTTCTGTTATTGCTGGTTCTTTGTGGGTAATTAGTGTGGGTAGTAATAGAAGTTTTAGTAACTTTATAGAATTTATTTGCATAAGATAATTATATTAATAATAATTTTAAATTAGGATTTTTGGAGGATGATTGGAAACATAGTGACCTTTTGATTCGAAGCCTTACTTGAAATTATTTATTAATATGATGGGTCTATGCAAATAGGGATGCATAAATGATAGGCATTAATTATTCGTGCATGTATGTCTCGATGTGTTCGAACGATGGTTCAGCAACTAAGAATGTAATTGCTGATATGAACGGCAATAATTGTGAAATATTGAATATGAAGATTCAATATGTGCTGGAAAAGCTAGAAACACTAGAAGCTCTTGACCATGTTATGGAAGATCTTGAGGATGCTGTGCGCCACCTTGAGCTAGTAGAGGATCGCTTGACGGCATGTGAACCGAAAATAGATATTTTCAATGCTGGTTCTAGCTCAGAAAGGACTTTGTGCTCTAAGCGCAAGCGTATTGATTCGTTCAATATATGGGAATGCAAAGGATCAAGTCCTTATTGCAAGAAATCAAGAGTTAACCAACACAAAAGAGGAAAACGTCCTCAAGTGAAGAAAATGTCAAGGGTGATATGTTACAATTGTGACAAGAGAGGTCACTATGCTCACGACTGTCGTGAGCCAAAGAAGGAATACACATCTTGTACATTTGAGAACTTTGCTTATGTGTCAAGTTCTAAATTATATGCTGAATCCAATCCTTTGTGGAATGTAGATTCAAGAGCGACAGACCATGTAGCAAAGGATAGAGGATCCTTCATGGAATTCCGACGAATACCAACTGGAACTGAGTGGATCCATATGGGAAACAACTCTAGAGCTGAAGTTAATAGGAATTGGCACTGGCCAATTAAACATGAGTGGTGGACGCACCTTTGATGTTCTATATGCTTTGGAGATTCGTCGAAATTTAGTGTCTGTCTTAGCGTTGGTTAAGCTTGGTTTTGGTATGAACTTCCATAATAAATGTGTAGATTTGTGTTTAGATACAAACTACTATGGTTGTGGTCACTTTCTAGATGGTTTTATTGTACTAAATGTTGACTGTTGTGATGTCAATATGTTATTTCTTTGTTTCACGTCTTCTACCTTATATGATAATGATGTGAATATGGTGGTATGCTAGATTTGGTCATATGGGCCAACAACATATGAATAGACTAGCCAAAGAGGGCTTGTTAGGCAATATTGAAAAAGTCGATTTGTCCATATGTGAGCATTGCCTAGTAGGGAAAATGACAAGGAAACCATTTAGAAAAGGTAAAAGAGCTGAATTTCCTCTGCATTTAATCCATTTGGACGTCTGTGATTCAATGAATGTGATAGGAAGGCAAGGGGCTGTTTATTTCATCACTTTTTTATAGATGATTATACTCGAGTCGGATATGTCTATTTGATTTCTCATGAATCTGAAGTATAAGTTGTTTCAGAAGGTTTATGAACCTGGCAGAAAATCAATTAGACAAGAAAATAAAGGTATTTAGATCCGATCGAGGTTGAGAATATTTATCTGATAAGTTCAGAAAATTATGTGATGAAAAAGGAATAGAAAAATAGTTGTCTATTCCATATACTCCTAAACAAAATGGCGTTGCGGAGAGAAGAAACAGAACCCTACTGGAATGGTTAGATCCAAGATGGCGCATGCTAACTTACCTATCACTTTTTGGAGTGATGTGTTGTTAACTGCTGCCTATATACTTAACCAAGTGCCTTCCAAATCAGTTATTTCCACTCCATATGAGTTATAGACATGTAGAAAATCGGACTTAAGTTTTCTTGAGCCATGGGATTGTGCTGCCTATACTCATGAGTCCTCTCACAAGTTTGGGAAATTGTGTCCTAAAGGAAATAAGAGTATTTTCATGAGATACTGCGAACACTCAAAAATGTATGTGTTCATAGGTGAGCAGGAAAGTTGGAGTATAACTGAATTTGAATCACGGGATGTCACATCCTTAGTGGATGAATTTTCTAAGAGGGGCGAAATAAGGGAAAATAATTCCCTATTTGAATCCTTGGATCAAGATAATGATGTCAGTGGAGTTCGTTCGAGTGGGAGTAATATGAGATGTGATGAATTGAATTCAACTCATTCTCAATTGCAACTACCTGATGTGACGACATCATCATTACCTAATCCAAGTGGGAGCATGATGGGGAATGATGTGCTAAGTGTACAATCTCCCATACGGTGAATAAGTCGCCAAAAGTATTCCCCGTCGTTGTTTTGACATTGAAAGGGAAACTTTTATGGTTGCTCCACAAGATGAGGATGAGCCAAGAAATATTAATGAGGCTCGAACTCGCCCTAATAAGGAAAAATGGATTCATGCAATGAAAGAGGAGATGGAGTCAATGAAGTCAAACCAAGTCGGGAACTAGTTGATCTTCCAAAAGGGACGAAGAGCTATTTGGAACAAGTGGGTTCTCAAAATAAAGCGAAAGGCTGATAGCTCAATAGAAAGGCATAAGGCTCGCCTTGTGGCGAAGGGGTATAATCAACATGAAGGAATTGATGATGAAAATACATTTTCTCCTGTAGTGAGATTTACCTTGATTCGCATTATTCTGGTAATAGTGACTAATATGGATCTTGAGTTACATCAAATGGATGTAAAGACTGCTTTCCTCAATGGAGAATTAGAGGAATGAATATATATGGAACTACCTGCTGGTTTCATAGTAAAGGCCAAGAAGAAAAGGTATGTCGACTTTGGGGGTCGATATATGGCCTTAAGCGATCATCGAGACAAAGGTATATACATTTTCATAATGCCATAGTGGCATATGATTTTACAATGATTGATCATGATATATATCAATAGATCCAATGATCAATTTGTGATCATATCATTATATGTTGATGATATACTAATTGCCGGAAGCAATATGAAGTTGGTTAATACTGTCAAGAGATAGTTGTCTTCTAACTTTGAGATGAAGGATATGGGTGAGGCTGCATACATTCTTGGAGTTAAGACTTCAAGAGATCATTTTGAAGAGATCGTTGTCTTTTTCGCAAGAAACCTATATAAATAAGGTTCTTGAACGATTTAGTATGCAAGACTGTAAGCCCATAGACATTCGCAAAAGGTGAAGGATTGAGCCATAGACTGTGTCCAAGGACTCCACAAGAGAAGAAACAAATGAAACATGTTCTTTATGCTAGTGCTGTTGGGAGCTTGATGTATGCTATGATGTGTACAACACCCGACATATGCTTTGCAGTTGGAATGGTAAGCAGATACCAATCCAATCCAGGTCAAGCACATTGGAAAGCTGTTAAGAGAATACTAAGGTATCTAAAGGGGACTGCTGATTATACGTTGAGTTATTAAGAAAAGGATCTGCAACTCAAAGGCTATTCTAATATTGATTGGGGAGGAGATTTAGATGAAAGAAAATCTATCTCTGGGTTTGTTTTCTTACCGAATAATGGCACCATATGTTGGAGCAGTAAGAAACAAAAGTGTATAGCCTTATCCACGATATAAGTTGAGTTCGTGGCATTATCAGCAGCAGTGTAAGAAAGTGTTTGGCTTAAGAGATTTTTGGATTATTTAGGTGTTATTGGAAATGCTGCAGATTTGTTATTCGTTAACTGTGATAGCCAAGCAGCAAAAGTGTACACCAAAGATCCAAATATCATGGCAAGACCAAACATATAGATACCAAGTATAATTTTGTCAAAAAATATGATTGTACGAAAGGATGTGAACTTAGAGTACTTACTACGCATAGAATGGTAGCATATCCTATGACAAAGCCAATACCTAGAGATGTGTTTTGTGGCCATATGAAATCTCTAGGGTTGCGTAGAGACTGATGTCTTGAATATTGTATTTTCCCTAAGTGTTCACAATTTGATGAATTTGTGTTTTCATCATTAATGTCTATGAATCTTTGTTTGATCTTTATGCATCTTAATGCTTAGTGCATTACTTTAAGTTGAGAAGTATGTCGGACAGATATAAGATTAGCCCACTCACACGGGTAATCACCTCTCATTTCTTGTGTGATAAATAGAGATGAGACTGTTTTTAAGCTTATTATCTAGGTGATAATCGAGAGCTCAAGCTTAAAACACGTATGTCGCCTTAACGAGTGTTGAGATGAGAACATAATACTTACTATGTCCGAAAGTAAAATACCCCACATGTTTTACTTTATCCGTCTAAGATGCCGGATGTGAGTTCGATGAATTTTGTGAATGAGTAGATATGTGAACTCAAGTTAGACATTGGGTATGTCCGAACTATCATCTCGTACGGTATTGAAAAGTGTAGACATACGCTCCATGGGAAAGGAGTTAATACCGTAATACGTATTTCATACTACGTATGCATGAGACGACCAATAAGAGTGGCAAAAAGTTTGATCTCAACTTTTATGACGTGTGAGACTCTTGAGGAAAAGAGTTCCTCAATTTTTTGTCCCCTCAGGACTCTCACTTATTCTCAAGATTTCTATTTAGTGTTTGCTATCTTAGGATGTTGCCAATGGTCATGAGATGATTCGATCTAATGGGGCATTTCTAGAAAAGCAAGTTGAACTGAAATTGAGAGTTTGAAGGAAAGAGGAAGATCGATTTTGGAGAATCACATTGTAGTTTTGTATTCACCGGTTAACCAATTATGACTGTCTTTGGAATAATCATAATTGTGAATACAATATATATATCATTGTTTAAAAGAGATCAGGAGAGATATAAATGTGATCGATTGATCTAGGGTACTGCATACTAAATCTACTCGGAGTGTAATGCCCATTATGAGCTGCTATATATTCCTAACAGATGTATGGCAACGAGCTCTCAAAGTATCTTTTGGTCGCACGGATTATTCACCGGTATGAATGTTGAAGAGAGGAAAAGAGGATTATGTTCGGCCCACCATGTTAAGTGAGAGTCTATACTGGATTTTTCTCTGATGGGGCTGAGTAGAGCCTGTCCGCCCTTGTTGGTTTTGCACCACCATGTGCGAGTGGGAGATGATGGATTTATGAGATGGGCTTAAGGCCCATCCGCTCAAGTTGGGCCCAAAAGGGCCCGGCCCACGGGAATAGGGCCCGTGGAGGGGGAAGGTATAAAAGGGAGGAGAGAGAGGGAGATCACACCTGTTGGAAAAACAGATGTACGTACGTTTTTCTCCCGCGCACTCTCTCTCTCTCAAAAGAGACAAAAGGAACTCTAAGGCAAACAGCACTGTCTTCCCTTCAATTGACATCATCGGGGCCAGAATTTCTTCCTCTTCTTCAGCGTTGGTGTTTAATCTGTGGCTAACAAGGTACGCTTGAATCCGTGGTGTGCTTTACGATCGGTGATGCGTGTTTTCCCGGGCTTCGTCTTCCGCATTGATTTAGGGGTTCGATTTAGTGTCGAATCCGGTTTTCGGGGATCCGTTATTCCCAACAATTACAAAATAATTTAATTGTCGCCACTTTCTTCTGCTTTGGTCTTGAACTTTAAACAGGGAACGTAATTGTTTTCCTTGAATTCAAAAGGGAACGAAATTACAAATAGTTTCGTAGGTATTGTGACCCACAATCTTTTATCTCATTTACTAACTTCAAACTCTCCATTCATCAATGAGCTGAGATTCCGCATGAACCGGAGTGTCAGGAAGGAGGATGACGTGAAGAGAAGAGAGAAGGAAAATACATGTGAATCCTTCCATTCATCAAAGAGTGCATGAGACCAAATTTCCATACATGCAGGGTCAGAGGGAATGCAGAGGAGTAAAACAAGGAAAGACAGAGGCGTTACTGCAGATGGAGAGAGAGAGACAAAGAGACACCAGAAGGCTGAGAGAGGAGGACATCGAAGAGAAAAACCAGCTTTGGAGGGACCCGCCGACGTCAGTCGACAGTGCGAGTGGCAGCCGAGTTACCTCGCCGATGCTCCCTCACTTAGTCCAGTGTGCCAACCAATTTTCGTGCTGAACGAATATATTCGAAGTCCACAGTGAGAGAGAGGGAGAGAAAGAGACAAAAAGAAAAACCTGCGGGCATTGAATGGGATTTTAAATATCACTCCTAGAATAGAAAGTATTTACTTTATTCATGTTTTGCTCAAAGCAGTAGTAGCAGCAGCAGCGATTCCATCAGCATCGGACCCAGTACACCGATGTAGAATTATAAGGATTCATGGAGTGAGGTCGCATGCTTGTATGATCATGTACCGGGTGCTTTCAGATATCCGCAATTTTGATTAAGATTTGACATGATAATAATGTCGGTGACAAATTAATATTATTGTGCCATATAAATGAAATATGCGGCCCATACTTAAGATTTGAGAAGTAATGTTAGTTTAGTTAGATTTACCCACCTATTTTATGTGATGAAGTAGAAACATCTTTGCATCATTTTATTTTCACCTTTTCCAGCTTCAACTTAAAAGCTATGGATAATTACTGGCAGTTACATTTGTAGTTTTTCCCTATTAAGTATGTGAGGATTACACATGCAGATGGTGAAATAAAACCAGATAATTCACAAAGGGCTCACAAAAATAGAGAGGGAATCTTCTACTCTTGCTGACTTTAACATATTTCCCGGCAATACATTTTGAATGAGGGATTCAAAGATCCATGAGGATTGAGATATTGCTGGCAATTGCCTTTGTGAGTCTTATAATTGAAGAAGTCTATGATGGAGACAGGATTCTCCAAGATATTGTGATTGCCTTTTTGATGGGAGAATGGTACCACATTAATTGTTGGGTTTCTTCTGCTTTGGTTTTTGTTTCCATTCTCCCTTAAAGAGTTGGGGCGGATGACTGGATGTGTCAATGTGTGTGTTGGTGATTCCTTGAGTGAGATTTTTTCTTTTGGCTTCACACTCAAGTGAAAGTTAATGAAAATTGCATCTTTTGTCAAGGAAATAAGTACATATGACAAGCAAAAACAGAAAAAAAGATCAAAAAAGGAAATACTGGTAGATGGCTAGCGGATTAGCAGAAAAGCAAGCGAGGAGTTCCTTTTGGCACAACAAAATGAGAGCTAAGTGGTTAAATCTACATTATTTTCTTTCAAAGAATCTTTATACCAGCATACCTGTGGAAACAAGCCTACAAATTTTCAACCCCTCTCACAATCATCAATTCTGCAACACTAAAGCATTTGGAAAACAACAAATATTTACCGTCCAAGCATCAAGAGAGTATCCTGAGGATTGGTCCCGCTCATGGAGTTCTTAACGAACCATCAATAACTCAAGGGTGTATAAAATTACTGGCAACAGATTCATTAGATCCTGGATTTCTCATTGTGAAAATATGGTTTGGCTTGTTTTTTGGTCCCTTTTAAGGGCTAAGTTCTGGCTGATGTTTTTATGCCAGAGAAAACTTGCATCACCATAGGATTGAAGCTTGGTAGTCCCTCCATCAAGTTTGAGGTCCTATTCAACCTTGCGTTACCATAGGGTTGAACCTGAGAAGTCACAATAGCAAACTAATGGAAAATTTCTTTGTATCCATACAAGCATGTAGTGTCAATTTGATGCTTGACCTTTTCTTCTTCTCCACAGATTATTAAAGATGCACGGTTCTCTATATGCACATGCAAGCATGTACAACCCCCAGCCCGATACCTCTCCTTATGCATGTGTACATCTCTGGGTAACCTGGTTGTCATTTGGGTATTCGTCTTCTTCAAAGAGTTCTTTTGATCTTGCATTGCAAATTTGGATATGAAAAACATCTATGGGTTGGGAGTCATTTCTTCGTGCTTCATAAAGAAATATTGTATAATCTTTTGCTTGAGACTGATTACTTTGTTAACGTTAATTTTATACTAAAGATTGCCCACATGATGTTTGATGAGTGAGGTATTGTTGCAAGAAACTTGAAAAATCAGAATCACGTAAAAAAAAAAAAAAATTAGTGGGCATTTGCACAATACTTATAAAAAGCTAGTGATTATCTATCCCTCAATATTATTTTCTCCTTTACGCCAAAAATTGATTAATTGATCAAAGAATCATGGATATAAGCTTTGTTCTTTAATTCTCACATTACATTGAATTAGGGAAACTTACTACAATAATCCCCAGCTTACTACAACCATCAGGCGGTATGCAATTCCTCATAGCTCAAAACCCAAAAAAAGCAAATTGAAGAAAAGGCCAAAAGTACAAAGTGAAAAATATGTACTTTTAACATGAGAAACAATCATCGAGAGAGCAACAATGTGCCCTTGTTTTGCAGTACCTCAAGGATTTACTATCAATATAATTAAACTGCACATAGGTTCAACTTCCAGCCGCTTGAAGCCCAGTAGACAATCCTACTGGCAAGATGAGATATCATCGTCTGAGACCATTGACATTACCCATTCCATCGCCTTACAGGTTTACGGGGCAATCAGTGAAGTCATTAAGGAAGAACAAAAGCATCGTACATCGGCAAAAAAGTTTGCGAGAGCGGAAACGCTCAGAGTGGTGCACAACCTGGCGACAGGAAAAGACTGGTCGCAATTGGAGCCGGAGGAGGCCATCCCTCACCAACTCATGCCTTATCATTCCATGGGACTGTTGTCGCGACCTACCCTCAAGTGGGAGGGAATAGGTTTAGGGGTATTGCCTAAAAGACGGGCTTCCCTAAGGCCCATGATTAGACGCAAGCTCTCCCAAGCCCATACCCCGCGTGACGTTGGGATATTCTTAACAATTTTGCACAAAAGGAGTCGCCACTAGCCTATTGGGGTCGGCTAGAAATCAAGTGAGGCATGGGAGCGTGCCTCACTTCCTACGTAACCAGAGAATTTAGGTTCGGGGACTTGATTACACTAATTAACTAATTAGTGTCCTTTCGGTACCTAATCTTGTTCATTTTAAAAAAGTGATTTTCATCAAGCAGTTTGGATTGATTTCATACCTGTCCACTATCATAGGAGATGAGCATGCGGGTGCGCAATCAATAAAGTAATAATTATAATTACCAAGATTCTATTTGCCCTAAAATTGAATATATGTAATTAAACACAAAACACGCCCATTAAACACGCGATAAAAACAATATACAAGAAAATAAATGCTTAATTACACTAAAGCAGCAATATATGGCAAATCATAAACAAACCCCATAATTTTTGGACTTTCGAAATTTTTTTTTTTTTAAATTTTTTTTTTAAATTTTTAAAATTTTTTTAATTAATTAAATTTTTTTAATTTTTAATTAATCTTTAAAAAAAAGAAAGTCGAATTTTTAATATTTTCTGAGTTTTTTTTGAAATTTCGGAAATCTTTTTGAAATTTGGAATTTTTATCATTTTTTAATCATTTTTAATTAATTTTTTAATTTTTTATTAATTAATTTTAAATTTTTTATTAATAAAAAAAAGTCGAATTTTCAATGTTTTCTGAGTTTATTTTTTTAAATTTCGAAATTTCTTTTGAATTTTTGAATTTTTATCATTTTTATCATTTTTAATTTTTTTAATTTTAATTTTTTTTTGAATTTTTAATACATTGTTAATATTTAATATTATTATACTTCAATAAAGTGGGTTCGGACCGGGTAAACCCAATCCGGCCCGCGGACCCAACCCAAACCCAGATCCAATATTTTTGATTGATTTTTTTAAAAAAAAAATCAAAATCAGAAATAAAAATAATAATAATAATAAATCTTTTCAAGTTGTCTTTTCTCACCTTTTCTCACCGCACACTCTCTGCGATTCCCCCTTCCCAAGGCCAACTTTTCCTTTCTCTTTTTTATTTTTTTTGTTTTGTTTTACTTTTTCATTTTTTATACTTTTCTTTTTCTCTTTCTTTTTTTTTTTTTTTTTTTTTTTTTAGATCTTCTTCTCCTTCGTGCTTGCCCCCGCACGCCTTCAACTCTCCCGAAGAGGGCCTTCTCCTTCCTCGCGACATTCCTCACCAAAATTCGTTTCTTTACCAAGACTAATTTGAACAACAACAATAACTAAAACACTGAGTATCCTTTCTAACGCCAAACCACCCCGACGCAAATCAACGCCGGCCATCTAACTCCGAGAGTTGATACACCATTTTCGGATGCAAACACCCCAAGCTCTAACGCGCATGATTACTTCACGAAAATTGCATGAAATTGCGATGAAAACATAAGAGACAAACATGGTCCAACGTATATATAAACAAGCGCAAATTAGACCGGGTTTGAACGCAAGTTTTTTTTTGGTTCTCTTTGGGATATTCTGTCAAACATTGGGCGTGCAGCAACTAAAAAATAAACATACGGGCTCACTCGAGGCTCGAATCCGAGTAAAGATCGACACAATATGCACAAGCAACACTCAAGATCCGCCGAGGGACGTATATCACACTCGAATAGATGCGAACACAGCAAATATTTTCAACCACAACGTACTCACGAGACTCAAGTTTCTTTCAAGCATTTCATCAACCGGTTAGCATACACAACAGAAAAGAAGGATCTTCGGACGGGTATAAACTCAAGCTCAAGCCTGGACGTCTATCAACATACACTAGGACATCTATGAGCTTTCATGGAGGATCGGTGAAGCCAAAGCTCGCGTGAATAGGTCGGCCGCGAGCTCCGGCCCGAGACCTCGAAGTGAAATGGGAAGCCTACCTGGTTCGGATGGCGAGCAAAGGGCGTACTTCAGGCGACGGCAAACGCTCTCTCCCTGGTCCTCTATCTCTCTCTCAAGCTCACTCTTTGGTGCTCTTTGTTCTCTCTCGAACCAAAAAAAAGAAAAACAAAAAAAACACTCGAGAAACCTCTCCTCCCTTCAAGTTCTCTCGCCAAAGGCCGTCTCCAATCTCCCTCCCCCTTCGTGTGTTGCTTCTCATGCTTTCTTTTAAAACCGCCGTTGGTTCCTTTTTTTTGCCTCTCGTCCGAAATGCCTTTTGCTAGCCCACGAAGCCAGCTCTCTTTCTTTTCCATCTTCAGCTCTAATTTTCCTCGGTCATTCCAACCTCATTGCCTCTATATATGTTTGCGGTCGGTTTCTCCTTGGGACCGAGTTCAATCTATTTTTAGCTACAACGATTGCAGGTTTTCTTGGACTTCGTCAACTGCAGGAGCTGCCACGCTGCAGCCAAGCGTTCATTGCTTCCATTTTTCTGAAATCGCAGTTGTTGATCCTCTGCAGATCCTTCTTCGGCTTCCTCCTGTTCTGTCTTATGTTCTGTTTCTTTCTTTTTGCAGGTCTTTGAAGACCAACACAGAGGGAAGAAGACCCTCGCTCATGGGCTGAAAGGGAAAAAATGGGGGTTGGGTTGTTTTTGTTTTTTTTTTTTTTTTTTTTTTTTTTTTGATTTTTTTTTTTTTGTAAAAATAGGTGTCAACAGCTGCCCCTCTTTGAATGTAGCATCAAAGATGTTGCATTCAAAGATAGAAGACACCTAATTTATTTCAATGGTAGAGGGACCCTAAGTGCACATGCGCGTATCAGGTCGACAAAAAGGACTCATAATTATGGAAGTGTGTCTTGTCGATAAGAGGAAGACTCTGGGATACAGAAACTCTCCGAGTCATAAAAAGAGAGGAAGACTCCGGGATATAAAACTACCCGAGTCATAGGAAGAAAGACTCCGGGCTACAAAGCTCTACGGGCTACAAAAGATCACCGGGTTACAAAGCACACCTTGTCATAAGAAGAAGGACTTTGGGCTACAAAGCTCTCCGGGCTACAAAGCTCACAGTGTCATAAGAAGAAGGACTCCGGGCTACAAAGCTCTCCGGGCTACAAAAGCTCACCGTGTCACAAGAAGAAGGACTCCGGGCTACAAAGCTCTCCGGGCTACTAAAGCTCTCCGAGCTACAAAGCTCACCGTGTCACAAGAAGAAGGACTCCGGGCTACAAAAGCTCTCCGGGCTACAAAGCTCATTGTGTCACAAGAAGAAGGACTTCGGGCTATAAAGCTCTCCGGGCTACAAAAGCTCTCCGGGCTACAAAGCTCATCATGTCACAAGAAGAAGGACTCCGGGCTACAAAGCTCTCCGGGCTACAAAAGCTCTTCGGGCTACAAAGCTCACCGTGTCATAAGAAGAAAGAGAAAAAACTGAAGTCTCACCATGTAACAACGAGTTTCAACCGGGTTAAAATACATGGTTTGAGGAAAAGCCATGAACCTTTGGAGATGACTTGGTTTAAGGTTAACCATACCTTTGGGTTTTAGGGATGCGCCGCTAACTCCTTGAAACTACATGGCTTCACTGAAGAATCCTGTCAAACTCAGCTTGAGCAAATGTTATTAGGGACGTCATCAAGAAACATATTGGCAATATTGTAGCATTAATTGAACAAGCTAATCAAGCTAAGTCCAACTACTTTAGAAAAACATTCAATGTCAATCAACATCATGTGGCACAAAACTGTCATCTTGCTCGGGGATATATCATTAATCATCAAATTCTCTAGGAGTCAAGTTCTTATCAGAATGACTAGGACTCATGTAAAAAAACTCATTAAACATGCCAAACTAAAGCTTCTTAGTTAGAAAGGGCTTCTCACACACTCTCGATAGAATGACCGCTTGAATAACTGATTGCTGAGGGTATCTCACATAACCCATGTCAAAGGCTTCCAGAAACATTCGCAATGAGCACAATCTGATCGATCAAAAAGGTCTTTTGAAAGGACCGCAATATAAGCTCAGTTAGGGCTTACACAAAGGAATGATTGTTTTGAGGCACATAAGGGAACACTTGTTGCTATCTTCGTGGGGTTTACAAGTCGAGAACTTGAAAGATAAGACAAGATAGGATCACTTCCACTTCTTCAAGCAATAGCTTCTTCATGGCATCCTCACTTTCACTCAAACCATCCCAATCATAAGAGACTTCGGAAGAGGGTTATAATGTTGGCTCGGGAAAGGCTTGAAAGGCTTAAAATTCTCAAGGGGGGTTTTTAAGAGTCAGTGATCATCATAGCATCATGACCGAGTCACTCGACCTTTCGAAGGCATTTGGCTTTTGAAACGCTACACATCTCGAAAGTCCCTTGACTAATCATTTCTACATGAGAGCTTTACTCATTTATCTAATTTCCTTTGCCCTTTGCGATGATGATTTTTTCTTTTTTTCACCGGCACTTGGATTTTGATAATTTTTCTTTCACATAAGATATAACCCTTTGGCTCTTTTTCTTGACGGGCATTGGCCTTGCTTTTACCAGGCACACCGCTTTTTCATGCCCCAAAGTTTGTCAAATGTCTTGTTTTTTGAACTTTTGTAGCTCTTATGACTTTCGAGATGCTTTTCACATTTCCTTGTGATTGTTAATTATATTTGGTCAATTCTTATGCCTTGCCCCAGTGAAGGGAGATGATCATCGCTCGGGATTCAGAAATGAATAATCAGGCCCAAATTGGTTATAGCAATGGGTATCAGTGTTTGGGTAGAGAAGGAAATGCTCTTCTTCATGTTGGGATGAGCCAAGCTCCGATGAGAATTCCTCTGAAGCTACCACAAGAAGATTGATGTGAGTGAAAGTAATATAATCTTTCTCAACCTTTCGTTTTACAAGACGACCGTAACCTCTTATGTTGCCCCAATGTAGGGTCGTTCTCGATAGTGGTACTTTGAAGAATCATCTTTTTTTCAGCCCAAAGGGGTAACAAGAGATCAGTGCAATGCTTGGGATTGATGAAGGAAACGCCTTTATCATTTCAATCTTTGTGCTCAATGCGAATGAATCATTCATCCTAAGAGAGGGTCTCTTTTCACTCAACTCTCAAAAGTGTTTGAAGGACGTGTTTGTAAATGAGCTTGCCTTTCTTCATCCTAAGCACTTCTTGTTTGGCATGGTTAACATTTCCATTTCACTCTTTTTCCCGAATAAAGTCGTTTTTATGAGCCATTTTTCTTGAGGGTCACAGACGCGAAGCGTGCATAGTGACACCAGAAAATAGGTCATGCGAATCATGTCATGCATTTTTTGTTTTTGTCATTTTTATTGTCTCGACTTACGTCTCAAAAGAGACATTCAACCTGTTGCGCGACAACTTGATGGATTGTTGAGTCAGTTCTTTCCCTTGCCATTTCCTCATTATACGGTAGGGTGCCTGAAACACAAACATATATGCACGTATGCAACATATGCACAATATCTACAATGCTATGCATGATGCTATGCTACTTGAATTGTGCATGAAGTGACCCCTCGGTCTTGATTTCATTCATGGAAAATACTTCTTGACTGCATCAGCATTTACAGGTCTAGGCAATTCACCGCCATCCATTTCAACTAAAATCATGGCACCACCAGAAAGAATCTTCCTAATGATATATGGCCCTTCGTAGTTTGGGGTGAATTTTCCACGAGGATCTGGTATGATCGGAAGCACCTTCCTCAACACTAGGTCGTCGACTTCGAAGTGTCTGGGACGCACTTTTCGATTGAAGGTTTTTGCGACTCGTCTTTGATAGCACTGACCATGACACATAGCTTGCAATCTCTTCTCATCGATCATGTTTAACTGCTCATGCCTCTGTTGCGTCCATTCGGTCTCATCAAGCGTAGATTGGGAAAGGACCCTTAAAGAAGGGATTTCAACTTCAACAGGCAAGACTGCTTCCATCCCATACACGAGTGAGAAAGGAGTTGCCCCTGTGGAGGTGCGGATAGAAGTTCTGTATGCCATTAGCGCGTAAGGGAGCCTGTTGTGCCAATCACGATAATTTTCAGCGGTCTTTGATAAGATTTTCTTTATGTTCTTATTCGCCGCCTCCACTGCTCCATTCATCTGAGGACGATACGGTGACGAGTTCAAATGCTTAATTCGAAACTCACTAAACAAACCATCCACGACTTTGTTGTTCAAATTAGTGCCGTTGTCGGTAATGATCGCCTCCGGCACCCCGTAACGAGCGACAATGTCGCGACGAATGAACTTTGCCACGTTCTTAGCAGTAACATTAACATACGAGTTGGCCTCGATCCACTTGGTAAAATAGTCTATCGCCACCAAAATAAATCGATGCCCATTTGAAGCCTTAGGATTAATGGGCCCAATCACGTCAATCCCCCACATTGAAAAGGGCCAGGGTTGAGACATTTGATGAAGTTCATTTGGAGGGGCATTTATCCTATCTCCATAAATCGCACCTTTGGTGACACCGTCGTACGTCTTGAATGCAAATCGGACTCCATGGTCAGCCAATAGTAACCAAGCCGCATGATCTTTCTCGCCAAGAAGTGTCCGTTCATATGGGGGCCGCATTCCCCTTCATGTATCTCTTTCATCAAACGGTCGGCTTCTTTAGCATCAACACACCTTAGCAATATTGAGTCGAAGGACCTTTTATAAAGGACGTCTCCACTAGCGAAGAATCTTGATGCCAGCTTTATCAAATGTTTTCTGTCTGCCGCTTCACTTTCTTCAGGGAATTCACCCTTCTGCAGATACTTCAAGATGTCATGATACCAAGGTTGTCCGTCCGGTTCCTCTTCAACCGTCATGCAATAAGCCGGGCGCCTGACGATTTCAATCCTCAACGGTTCAATGTCCAAGCCTCCAGCTACTTGCAACATCGAAGACAAGGTAGCTAGGGCATCGACGAACTGATTTTGAGACCTTGGTAAGTATTCGAATGATATTTCTTGGAATTCTTTCGTCAACTCTCAAAGGAACTCATGATACGGGATCAATTTAGAATCATGTGTTCGCCATTTGCCTTCAGTCTGTAAGATGATAAGGGTTGAATCACCATAAACTTGCAACTTCCGAATTTTCATATTAATGGCGGCTTGGAGGCCGAGAATGCATGCTTCGTATTCAGCGATGTTATTCGTACAAGGGAACGTCAATTTAGCAGCAACGGGGTAATGTTGTCCATCCGAGGAGATAAGAACTGCCCCAGTACCCGACCCGGCTAAGTTAACCGCACCATCAAAGTACATCGTCCATTTGTCGCTTGATACAAGTAAAATTCGCCCTTCTGCATCACTATCCCCATCAGATGCTTTAGACCTCTCGGAATTTTCTGCCAACATATCTGCTATTGCTCGACCTTTAACGGATTTCGTCCCTGTGCTCGAACATCAAACTCAGAAATTAAGATTTGCCACTTGGCCAACTTGCCAACCAACGCCGGCTTCTCTAGGAGATACCTGATAGGATCATTTTCGGTCACCAACAAGATTCGGTGATGAAGTGTGTACTGCCGCAGCCTGTGCAAGGCCCAAATTAAAGCCACACAAGTTCTCTCAACTTCTGTATAGTTCATCTCAGAAACAGTGAATTTTTTGCTCAAGTAGTATATTGCGCATTCTCTCCCATCGTTTGGTCTTTTCTGGGCTAGCATAGCTCCTAATGACTCATCATGTATGGTTAAGTACAAAATCAAGGGAATTTTAGGGAGAGGGGGCACTAAGACTGGTGCATGAGTGAGATAATGTTTTATCTTCTCAAATGCACCCTGGCACTTGGCATTCCATTCAATCTTTGCATTCTTTTTTAGGAGTTTGAAGAATGGTTTTGCCATTTCAGACAACCGACAAATGAATCTCGCCACATAATTAAGTCGTCCCATTAGGCTGCGCACTTCTTTGACGGTATTCGGGGGTCGTAAATCGCAAATGGCTTTAACCTTCGATGGATCAATCTCTATGCCCCTACTACTAACCATGAATCCTAATAGTTTCCCAGATTTCGCTCCAAAAACGCATTTTGCGGGGTTGAGGCGCAACTTGAACTTCTGAAGACGTTCGAATAACCTTCGCAAGACTTTAACGTGATCTTCACCACATCTCGATTTCGCAATCATGTCGTCGACGTATACTTCGATTTCCTTGTGCATCATGTCATGGAATAACGTGACCATGGCTCTCTGATATGTTGCTCCAGCATTCTTTAGACCGAAAGGCATCACTTTATAGCAGAAAGTTCCCCAAGGAGTTATGAATGATGTTTTGCTCCTGTCTTCCTCCTTCATACGGATTTGGTTATATCCAGAAAAACCGTCCATGAAGGAGAATAACTCAAACCCAGCCGTACTGTCAACCAAGACATCGATATGTGGGAGCGGAAAGTCGTCTTTAGGACTTGCTCGATTCAAGTCGCGATAGTCAACACACACCCTGATTCGCCCATCTTTCTTCATTACGGGCACGATATTTGCTACCCAATCAGGATAACGAGTTACTTCGATAAAGTCTACCTTCAATAGTTTCATCACTTCTTCTTCAATCTTTTTGGACAACTCGGTTTAGTTCTCCTAAGTCTTTGCTTCTTGGGCGGCACATTGGGATGCGTTGGTAAAGCATGTTCCACAATTTCAGGATCCAATCCCGGCATGTTGGCATATGTCCAGGCGAACACATCTTGATACTCTTTCAGAAGGTTAGTCATCCTTTCCGCTTCTGACTCTGAGAGACATGCCCCGATTTTTATTTCTTTGACATTCTCTGCATCGCCCAAATTTATGGTGATTGTTTGCTCTTCAGTCAACGGCCTCAATTCTTCGTGTCGATTCCATTCGCGCTCGACCCCCTTCCGATCATCGTCGTCGATGTCATCGGAACCTGAGGGACTTTCTTCATGCACATCCGAGTCACATGCGTCTTTATCATGATTATGCATAATGTAATGCCTGAGATGCGATGATGTGAGTTAGAGTAATGTCAACAACAAAAACAATGCATGTCATTTTCAAAAGTTTTTCAGAGTATTTTTGTAAAAATTTTAAGAACTCGTCCTCATATCCTCGGATTTCCTCGTTCTTGTGGAACAGTCAAATAAGGGAGCATGTGGAGGCCTAGGCCTCAGCGACCATCATAGGACTAGTTTGATGTGCTTCCACATGTCCTTAATAAAACATGTGTCTATTTTATTGAATGAGGAAAGATAAGGTCGTATTTTAACACACACCACCCTCGACCAACGGCTCAAGATCGAGGCTGATTATAGTTCACGTTACAAATGACCAAAACAGGAAATAGATAAAGAAAAACTATGAGATCCCGCGCAGGGGAGAAGACATAAAACGAAAGACTAGGCTAAACGAGAACCGCCCTACTTTGGAGGGACAGCCATGACTTCAGAGGACTCGGCTTCCTCGCACGCCAGGATGGTGCATATGACGTCCTCCTTAAATAGCTCAGTCACACCATAGATATCCTCCTCTTCTTTGAACAACATCCTTGGGGGTCCTGGAAACGTCTCCTCCAACAACGGGAAAAACGGGCTTTGATAGCGCCCGTCCTCTTCAGTGTGGGCAACGCGTTCACTCTGGTCTCTATACCCGTCTCGGGCTCCTCGGGCAGCTCGGCCTCCATGCCTTCCATGGCCTCCTTGGTTGTTATGGCCTCCCCGCTTCTCGACATATCCCAAGCCTCTTCTTTTGAAGTTTTTACGAGCTTCGATGGGTTTTCGCACACCTTGACCGTGTGATCCAAGGCCCTCTCCAGGATTATACCCATTTGCTAGCATAATTTTTCCAGCAGCTATGGCCGGCTTAGATAATTCAGGAACCTTTGTGAAAGACCCGGCAGGCATGTGGACCATGGATACCAGCTCGAAGGTTTGAAAGCTGGATTCCTCGGTGTACTCAGGCTCCACATATGGGATGGTTGTCTCGTGGTAGATCCTGAAGTCAGATTCTCCATGGACCGTGATAAGCCTGTTATCCACCACAAATCGTACCTTTTGATGGAGGCTAGAGGCAACAGCGCCTGCCGTATGGATCCATGGCCTTCCTAGCAAAAAATTAAAAGCACTTGGTATATCTAACACCTGGAACACGACTTGGAAGAGTACGGGGCCAATCAACAACTCAAGCTCAATTTCCCCTATCACTTCCTTCTTCATCCCATCAAAGGCCCGCACAGTTGACTTGCCAGTACGGATCCTCCCAAGATCAATGCCTAGGCGATGGAGGGTAGCCAACGGGCATATATTAAGCGCTGAACCATTATCGATCAACACTCTGCAAACCAAAGTGCTCTCATGCTTCACCGAGATGTGTAGTGCTTTGGTATGATTAGGACCATCGGGAGGGAGGTCCTCATCCGTAAAGGAAATCTGGTCTTTCAGCAGAATTGCCCCGACAAACTCTTCCAATTGGACTTCATCGATTGTTTCAGGTACGTGTACCTCATTGAGGACCTTCAGTAAGATGTCCCTGTGCTTCTCGGAGGATTTCAACAACTCCAGGAGGGAGATTTGGGCTGGCAACTTCCGCAATTGATCTATCACATTGAACTCGCTAGATTTTACTATGGCCAAGAATTGCTTCGCCTCCTCCTCAGTCACGACCTTCTTTTCCATTCCTTTATCAGGTGCGTAACAGCGGCCCGATCGCGTGACAGCATCTACCTCATTTGTTTGATAATCCCAAGGTACAGCTTTGGGATCGAATTTAGGAGGACTCTCCAACACTATTACTCCATCTTCCTCTCGCGGTGGCAATTCAATTGTGACCGGCGTTACGTTCCCTCACGTGACTTCAATTGCCGACATTTCCTCAACCATAAGGTCGATCATTGTGGGTTCAGCGACTTCCATCTCGATATCACCAGCAGTCTCCTCATCCGATAGTTCAATTACCATCGGAGTTATCATAGCTACCACCCCTTCCTCGTACAAAGCCGGGGTCTTCGAAATTTCAGACATAATCTTCTTCGCTTGAGATATACGAGTAATGTTGCACAAAGATGAGTGGAATGATGACGGGATTATCATGGATACGACATTCTCTTTCTCTTCTCCGCGTCGAATTACCCCCATGGCTATCATCCTGCGGACGCGGTTCAGTTTCTCCTCCGGGGTCACATCCTGATGACCTCCATAGTATCCTGCCAACACTAAGGACTCGTACAACTTGGAAGCATTCACAACTAGAGGCTGTTGACTCGCCTGCGTCTCCTCGGAGATTGAGTTCACTCCCTCCGTATGGTCCGGTAGGGGGTTTTGTTGCACATTAGGCTGAGCTTCCTTGAACGTCAAAATGTTTTTGTCCAGTAACTGTTGGACTTTGTACCTTAGCACATTGCAACTATCTACATCATGCCCCCTTTCTCCCATGTGGTACTCGCAGGTCTTGGTTACATCAAACCCGGCGAACCTCGTGGGGTTGTCTCTAGGTACTTCTTTTGCAACCATCCTCTTTTCAAGAAGCATGGGCAACAGCTTTGACAATGGTCGTGGTAGTGGGGAAAATTCCTTTCGAAAGGGTCTCTTGCCCTTGTCATATGATCGTGACGAGCTCCCTTGAACGGCCATAGGCTTGTGCGCCGGTGCTGTGGGCGACTTAGGGTAAAATGACTCTTGCACGAGCGCTACCTCAACTGCAGCTTCCTTATCTTTTCTCGCTTGGAACTTCTTCGTGCCTCCGGTGGATATCTTCCCTTCGATGAGTGCCCACTCAACTCCTTCACCTACATCTACCAGCTGTGAAAAGGTTTGGCATCTTGAAAATACTAATCCTTGGAAGTATTCGGGGGGTAATGTCTTGAGGAATAGTTGTTTCATCTCCCTCTCATTCAAAGCTGGCTTCACCTGTGAGGCCATGGTTCTCCACCTTTGCGCAAAGGCCTTAAATGACTCATTTCTCTTCTTCTCAACGCGGGTCAATTCTTCCCTCGTAGGGGCGAGCTCGGTATTAAACCGGTATTGCTGCAAGAACTCGTTGGTCAAATCTTCCCAACTAGTGAATTCTTCAATGTCCAACGCAATGAACCACGTCAGGGCAATGCCTTCCAAGCTATCCTGAAACGTGTGTATGAGAAATGGCACGTTGTCAGCGTAGCGAGCCATTTTCCTCATATAATATCTGAGGTGGGTCTTGGGACATCCCGTTCCGTCATATTTTCTTGTGAACTCAGGCTCTTGGAAGTTCTCAGGGAAGTTCGTCTTGGTGTATGGAGACAGCTTATCAGCTCCTTTCAGCTCGTAACCTTGCAAAGCACACAGTCGTTCCTCCATCTTTGCCAAGCGTTTTTCACTCTCTTCACTTAGACGGGGTGTTGGGTTTTCCTTTGGAGGAGGATCTAGATTGACGATAATTGGCGTGACAGAAGGAGCCTCCCCAGCAGTTTCTTTCCCAGGGGGATCAGCAACGTGCGTGCCTTCTATTGACACCGGAGTGGATGTTCCCATGACAGCTACAGCAGGGGGCTCCTTGAGCTTCTGGCTTATTTCAAGCATCATTGTGGTGAGTTGGGCCAACTGGTCCTCCATCTTGGCCATACGTACGTTGGTGTCCTCATTCTCCATTCTGACTTTTGCGCGCGTGCGAATTGGGGATCTCCGCTTGGCCGTGTCGACGATCGGTAAAAGATAATCGATCGGCTAGTACCTAAACAAGGATAGATAAGCATGTATAAGCATAGAGTAATGATTAGGCGGTCGGTCCATGACAAAGATCTAATCGCCCAAAATTTGCTCGTTTCATTGAAAGCAAGGTTGCTACATAACGCAAGAAAAGACATGAGGGAGAACCCCTAAACAATGAGGCTAATCATGACTCTTATCTCCCGATAACGCGACTCAAGACAAATTCTTTAACATTGTGACATACGTGGGCATGGGCCCATTACATATCGCGCTTGACTCGATCTAACTAGCGAGGACAGCTCCCGCTTGTGACCGCCCCACTAACTCGGGCTAACTTCGAGGCACGATCTTCGGCTTCTTCGAGATTCCTTTTGAGGCGCTTGATCTCGGCTCGATGGGTGGTCTTTAATGGCACGTCAGGAATCCTCGGGCGTAGGCTCTCTGGGATTTTGTGCTGAAGGATATATTCCATCGAGGCATAATAGGTCTTCTCTTGCCCTTCCAATTCCTCTTCAGGCCATATCAGCTTCCGGGGATGGCACATATCCCACATCGACTTGACTAATGTAATGGAGTCTTCGTGATCTTGGCATCCATCAGGGAAGTCTATCCTGAGTGGGTCTTCTTGAATCATTGGTGGAAGTTGTTGAACCTCTTGGAACTGACGAGTAACTCGGGTTGGGTAATACTCAGTGACTCCGGTAATTCCCAACAAAGGAATAGGTCCAGTAAGCTCACATACGAACCGCGCTTCTCGAACTCGGAGCCATTTGGCGTGCCATTGGAAATCTTCGGGTCCAGGGTTGGTCATGAAAGCTAACCACTCAAAATAATGATAGTCAGGGGCAAACGTCTTCCTACCTTTAAACTTTAGGATAGGGTGGCTAGAGTCAGAGATGTCGTTCACGATCATTAGGCTACCAAACCCTTTAATGTGAGAGAAGAACCAAATTTGCAAGAGTTCAGGAGGAGCATGGAAAGTTTTGATTTTGTTTTCTTTGAAACGAGTAAGAGAAAGAAAAGTTTCAGTCAGGACGGCGTTAACAAAGCTCTTTCCCATACATACCTCACGAACTACCCATGCCACGGAAGGGTTAATAGCGTTCCTACAATGTGGGAATAACACGAACCCGAAGAAAGCTAACATGAATATCCTATTCTTTTGAAAAGATTGGGCATTTTGAAAAAGCTCATTTATGAATGAAAATGGGCAAGTCCTGCGATTAGCTTTCAAAACTTTCCTCACGTCATCCTCCTTAACTCTAAGGAAATTGGATAAAGTCGATGCATGCTCAGTCCCTACAGGTGGGCCAATTAACTCCGACACCAAAGGCTTTCCCATGACAACACTGTATTCTTCCAGGGTTGGAGTGAGCTCGTGGTCACCGAACATGAATGTGCAAGTCTCGGGACACCAGACATGCGCCAACGCTCGTACAACACCATAATGAGTTTCTATTTCTAAAAGGGGAAGTAATCGTCCGACGTAGGATCGAACCCAATCATGGCCAGTCGGGTCTAGTCTATCCCACCATGTGCGAAGCTCGGCTTTCGGGGTAGCAATGATGTGAAGCTCGGGTATCCCCATCGTATACTACTCACAGTTACGATCAACCTAATTTGCCATGAACCAACCAAAAAAAGAAAGAGAATAAGTAAATTACGAAGGAGAGAATTTGAAAATCTTACCATACTCATTGAGTAGCAAAGCCAATGACATAGACATACGCACGAACGCTCTAAATGGCTCAAAATGGAGCCATGGGATCACCGGACTGAACCAGCAAGGTTGCGGCTATGTCGGGTTACCCATGACTCCAGCTTCATCAAAGAAACGACCCGTGTCGCGCGGTTGCAAACCAGGGTGGGTACTTTCAACGTGAAGAAAGAGATTTCGGGGTTAAGGTGGGCGACTCGTACTACGCGGTTGTAGTCGGGGTGGTATCCACCTCAACACCATCCTAGGTGATCCTATGCGGCCCAGGTCCGGCGGCAGGTTGTGTGTGCTATGGTGTAGTGCAATGTAGGAGACTCATGCATGACAATTTAAAAAAAAACAATCAGCACTTCAAACATGAATAAACCATTCAGTCTTATACCCCTACAAAACAAAGGTTAGAAATTACCACCCCTTATAACTCCCATAAACAATCAACATTTGACATGTTATGAATGCACATACTATCTTTGCTGCCAAACAAAAATATTTTTAAACAAGATTAATTTTGGCCTAAGTCCTCTAAAGTTTAAAACCAAGTCCCCAGCGGAGTCGCCAAGCTGTCGCGACCTACCCTCAAGTGGGAGGGAATAGGTTTAGGGGTATTGCCTAAAAGACGGGCCTAAGGCCCATGATTAGACGCAAGCTCTCCCAAGCCCATACCCCGCGTGACGTTGGGATATTCTTAACAATTTTGCACAAAAGGAGTCGCCACTAGCCTATTGGGGTCGGCTAGAAACCAAGTGAGGCATGGGAGCGTGCCTCACTTCCTACGTGACCAGAGAATTTAGGTTCGGGGACTTGATTACACTAATTAACAAATTAGTGTCCTTTCGGTACCTAATCTTGTTCATTTTTAAAAAAGTGATTTTCATCAAGCAGTTTGGATTGATTTCATACCTGTCCACTATCATAGGAGATGAGCATGCGGGCGCGCAATCAATAAAGTAATAATTATAATTACCAAGATTCTATTTTCCCTAAAATTGAATATATGCAGATTAAACACAAAACACGCCCATTAAACACGCGATAAAAACAATATACAAGAAAATAAATGCTTAATTACACTAAAGCAGCAATATATGGCAAATCATAAACAAACCCCATAATTTTTTTTTCGAAAAAAAAATTTAAAATTTTTTTAAATTTTTTTAAATTTTTTTAATTGATTAATTTTTTTTTAATTTTTAATTAATCTTTAAAAAAATAAAGTCGAATTTTTAATATTTTCTGAGTTTTTTTTTAAATTTCGGAAATCTTTTTGAATTTTTGAATTTTTATCATTTTTTTATCATTTTTAATTAATTTTTTTAATTTTTTATTAATTAATTTTAAATTTTTTATTAATTAAAAAAAAAGTCGAATTTTCAATGTTTTCTGAGTTTTTTTTTTTGAAATTTCGAAATTTCTTTTGAATTTTTGAATTTTTATCATTTTTATCATTTTTAATTTTTTTAATTTTTAATTTTTTTTTGAATTTTTAATACATTGTTAATATTTAATATTATTATACTTCAATAAAGTGGGTTCGGACCGGGTAAACCCAATCCGCCCACGGACCCAACCCAAACCCGGATCCAATATTTTTGATTGATTTTTTTTAAAAAAAAATCAAAATCAGAAATAAAAAAAATAATAATAATAAAAAATCTTTTCAAGTTGTCTTTTCTCACCTTTTCTCACCGCACACTCTCTGCGATTCCCCCTTCCCAAGGCCAACTTTTCCTTTCTCTTTTTTATTTTTTTTGTTTTGTTTTACTTTTTCATTTTTTATACTTTTCTTTTTCTCTTTCTTTTATTCTTTTTTTTTCTTTTTTTTGGATCTTCTTCTCCTTCGTGCTTGCCCCCGCACGCCTTCAACTCTCCCGAAGAGGGCCTTCTCCTTCCTCGCGACATTCCTCACCAAAATTCGTTTCTTTACCAAGACTAATTTGAACAACAACAATAACTAAAACACTGAGCATCCTTTCTAACACCAAACCACCCCAACCGTCGCAAATCAACGCCGGCCATCTAACTCCGAGAGTTGATACACCATTTTCGGATGCAAACACCCCAAGCTCTAACGCACATGATTACTTCACGAAAATTGCATGAAATTGCGATGAAAACATAAGAGACAAACATGGTCCAACGCATATATAAACAAGCGCAAATTAGACCGGGTTTGAACGCAAGTTTTTTTTTTAGTTCTCTTTGGGATATTCTGTCAAACATTGGGCGTGCAGCAACTAAAAAATAAACATACGGGCTCACTCGAGGCTCGAATCCGAGTAAAGATCGACACAATATGCACAAGCAACACTCAAGATCCGCTAAGGGACGTATATCACACTCGAATAGATGCGAACACAGCAAATATTTTCAACCACAACGTACTCACAGACTCAAGTTTCTTTCAAGCATTTCATCAACCGGTTAGCATACACAACAGAAAAGAAGGATCTTCGGACGGGTATAAACTCAAGCTCAAGCCTGGACGTCTATCAACATACACTAGGACATCTATGAGCTTTCATGGAGGATCGGTGAAGCCAAAGCTCGCGTGAACAGGTCGGCCGCGAGCTCCGGCCCGAGACCTCGAAGTGAAATGGGAAGCCTACCTGGTTCGGATGGCGAGCAAAGGGCGTACTTCAGGTGACGGCAAACGCTCTCTCCCTGGTCCTTTATCTCTCTCTCAAGCTCACTCTTTGGTGCTCTTTGTTCTCTCTCGAACCAAAAAAAAGAAAAACAAAAAAAACACAGTCGAGAAACCTCTCCTCCCTTCAAGTTCTCTCGCCAAAGGCCGTCTCCAATCTCCCTCCCCCTTCGTGCGTTGCTTCTCATGCTTTCTTTTAAAACCGCCGTTGGTTCCTTTTTCTTTGCCTCTGTCCGAAATGCCTTTTGCTAGCCCACGAAGCCAGCTCTCTTTCTTTTCCATCTTTAGCTCTAATTTTCCTCGGTCAGTCCAACCTCCTTGCCTCTATATACGCCTGCAGTCAGTCTTCTCCTTGGGACCGAGTTCAATCTATTTTTAGCTACAACGATTGCAGGTTTTCTTGGACTTCGTCAACTGCAGGAGCTGCCATGCTGCAGCCAAGCGTTCATTGCTTCCATTTTTCTGAAATCGCAGTTGTTGATCCTCTGCAAATCCTTCTTCGGCTTCCTCCTGTTCTGTCTTATGTTCTGTTTCTTTCTTTTTGCAGGTCTTTGAAGACCAACACAGAGGGAAGAAGACCCTCGCTCGTGGGCTGAAAGGGAAAAAATGGGGGTTGGGTTGTTGTTGTTTCTTTCTTTTTTTTTTTCTTTTTCTTTTTTACTTTTTGATTGATTTTTTTTTTTTTGTAAAAATAGGTGTCAACAACTGTCGATCGAGATCAGGCCCAGAAAGAGCTCCTACGTGAACTGCTGCTAAGCTACGTTCATGAGAATGAAATTGCATGTAGATTTACTCTAGCGAGTCTTTTGTATTTGTACCTAAGTCATATATCATTACTCATCTAATGGAACATTTCACATTTAGTTTAAGTAGGCCTGTTAATATAAGAGATAGACCCTTCTTTTAACACATATACGATGGGCTGAGTCGTTATATGCATTACTTTTATCTAGTAAGTGGGTCATAAATAAGTTTAAACATAATATGGGTACTAAATTGAACATAAATGGATTTATAATTTACTTGGGCTCAACTTACTCCTGTAACTCTTCATTTTCTTGCCCTCGCGTGCCTTGAGCTCGCTCATTTTGTACTTTCATCTCAATTTGAATACAATTTTTTCTAAATTGGATTAAAAATGGAAGTGTTCTAATAATACAGGTCGGTGATGGGTATGAGTCGGGTTTTGTATTGCATGGAAGATGGCCGAGATTGATCAAAATGGTCTATTTGGCTTGAATCATTTTTGACCCGACCTTCTCATTTGACAGATCTAAGTTTAAGTGACGGTTATCTTTCACGTGACTTGAGGGCAAGGAAATGAAGGTCACGAGGCTCGAGGGTTGTGCTTTGAGAGGAGTCAGTACGCACCGATTAGCGTATAACCTGTTTGCTTATCCGCTTCTTCGAGGTCCCATAGTTCTTAGAGGCTGGAGTGGACGAAGACACACATGAGGCGATACTGAATCTCTTT
This sequence comes from Eucalyptus sideroxylon x Eucalyptus melliodora, assembly GCA_016097485.1. NCBI lineage: Eukaryota > Viridiplantae > Streptophyta > Magnoliopsida > Myrtales > Myrtaceae > Eucalyptus > Eucalyptus sideroxylon x Eucalyptus melliodora. Next base: position 540,032 of record CM027827.1, read on the forward strand.
CAATCCTAAAAGGTTAAGTAACAAAGAAATCCACTCAAAGCAAGGATTCGAATGACAATCGTCCAAAAACATTATAATTTTTTCCAAACGAAAAACTGCACTTATGAAAACTAGCTTTGGTTGCATGGGCAACTAATTCAAAGGGAGATTCCGATCTAGTAATTCAAACCATGATCAAATCTTCTTGAAGTCTAGTGGGTTGATTAAAAGAATGATCCTCTAAACATTATCCAATGGTCAACTTGGTGATAGAGGAGTATAAAAGGAGATTATGGTGTTGTAATGTAAACAAGATCGTGAATTTGAAATTCAAAAATTCAAAAAGAACCTCACATTATGCACTTGTCTTTGTGATCTGTTATTAAAATTTCTTAGAGGCAATTGACCATGCGAATTAAAGAAAACAATCACACATATTTGAGAAGTGAATACTCATACTCTATAACTTCTTATTGATTTTCTAGTGAAATTCAGCCATTAGATAGTCAGGATGGGAAAGTGGATATAGTCTTATGATAAGCCAAACCACTTTAATTACAGTGTGCAAATCCCTTGAATCGTCTATTGTTTTATGTGATAGCATACTGCACACAAGAGAATCTGATCACAGCATAGTTTCTCTTCAGACTTTGTTCATTCGTAATAGGAATTTTGACTGTTTTAATTCCATTTTTATTCGTTAGGTTTGTGCATAATCACATATTCATCCTTCTGTGATTATTCCATCCTTCTCGAAGTGATAGTGTTAGTCACTCAAAAATAATTTTTGTACTGACCAACCAAAAGTAGCTGTATTAAATTATTTATGATTAGATTAATGTTAAAATAGTGAATACTTAGGCCTTGAATTATTAAATGGAATGCTACATGTTTATTGCAACACTTACAAGAGTAGCATCAGTACACGATCACAAAAAGCCAACAGCCAAACCAAGTTATTACCCAGAACAACGACAAAGGAAAAAAAGAAGAAGAACAACCCAATCATCAAGGATAAACCTCAATGAGGGACCGAAAACCTAATACAGGATACATCTTATAACCTCCAAAGCCGGCATCGAAAAAAGCTTTGCCCATTCCTTTTCGGTCTCTCTCTCTCGATGCATGGGCCATCATCATCGCTATGTCGAATGCAAGCTCCAATTCCATAAACTTCTTATCCTTGGCATTGTCATGGTTTTTCATAACTGTTTCCACGATGATCGCCTTACCTATTTTGTCCTTGGTCGACGATATTGCTGATTTGCATTGCTTCAATATCTTAATGCAGTTTTCATCGTCCCAATCATGCAAGACCATCTGCAATGTTTCATTTTTATTGATGAGATTTACAAACTCCTTAGGTTTTTTTTTTTTAATGGACTTGTGACAGTCTAGTAATAACGCCCTTGCTATTTCCATAGAAGAAAATAAATGAGAGAACCATTAGTAGTTCGCGTTGACGGCATTAACAGGATTTTGAGAAGAAGAGGAGCGTAACACAGCTTGACCCTCAGGCTCGGCAAGTATGGTCAGATTCGTAGGACCAAAACTATCTCAGCTCATAACGGTTGTCGTAAGCCGACTGAAAATACTCTATGATCACGATGCCTATAAATTCTAAAGGAGTACTTGACATATTTCAAACCATTTGTAATTATTGTGCGATGTAATTAAAATATCTCCATTAAGTTAAATTCAATGAGGATATCAACAAATTATGTGTTCCTTACTTACCTTCAACATGATTGCGTCAGCAGGTGGAATTCCCTTGAACATGTCTCCTCCAACATACTTCATGTTGTTACTTCCTGGTAAGTCGGCCACCACATGTGGAAGATCGAAGACGGTGCATTCCAACGTGAATGCATCGGCGATGGCCTTGGCCATCAGCCCCGTCCCTCCCCCGACATCAACCAGCGAATTTATGCCCTCAAACACCCGGGCGCACTCATTAATCACCACGGTCGCCAGTAATCGACTATCGCTAGCCATGGCATCGTTGAACAACTGGTTGAACTTGGGGTCTTGCGCAGTGTATTCCCACACCTTCATTCCATATGCCGTCTCAAATGGGGTACGGTCGTTGTTCAAGAACCAAGCGCTCAGGCAATCGTACGGCTTTGTGGAGCTAGGGTCGAGCATGGCCAGTACCATAACCGCTTAATTGAAGGGACTGTCCTTAACTAGGAGCTCGGATGCGTGGTTCAGCGCGTAACCAATTTGATCACTCGGCTCAAGCCTTCTCTCTTCAAAGAAGCCGGAGTGAACAAGAACACGCATGAGACGGTGGACGCAACCGGACTTTGTTGGTTGAATTTGAAGTGCGGCAACAAGCTCGGACACAGTCATGGGTTGGCCGTGTTTGTGGATAGCGTCTGGTATGTTTAGCTGAACGGCACATTTCAAGAACATGCCCGTGAGGTTGAATACCGAGTTCCATACGTGAGCTTGAGCTTTGAGAAGCTCTCTAGTGTGCTGTCCAGCAGGACAATCCATGTTCACTTCTCTCTTGGGTTAGCACTTAATTCAGACTCTGTCCAGGCCCGAAAAGGGTATGATGTTAAATACTGAAAGTTAACGCTAAACAAGAAGAATCTAAAATTTAAAATATAAAAAAAAAAAAAAAAAAAAAAAAAAGGCAGAAAATGTTCGAGCTCCATTAGAATAACATGGGTACCTAACTCCTAGGCTGTAATGTTCGCTCTGTGCCCTCCACCAGTTATAGGTGGATCTCCACATATTTTTATCAGCGGTTGAAAAAGTCAATGTTCAGATGAAAAATCAACTTCCTTGCCATTGCCAGTAGGGCTAAGAACGGTGTGAGTCCCATTAGCTTTCATACAGCGCTAACTTAAGTATCATAAGTTTCTTTTTTATTCATTTGAGTGTCAAAAATTTGAAAAATCGATTACTTAAGTGCCATCAATGATTTGCCTCATCAGAAAATTTGACATGGATACCGATTGTCCTATGTGATTTCATCAACACTAGCATAAATAATTTTTAAATTTATTTTTATTTTTTTCAAGGCCAAAGAGCAACCCTCATCGACTGCTAACCCTCGTCAACTATGAAGGCCTCACCTTCAGTTGGTAAGGTCGTAATGGCCTTGCCCGTGGCCTTTGTGGCCACACCAATTGAGGGAGAGGCAGTCCTGGTTTGGTCTAGGCCTTCGCAATTGGCGAGGGTCGCTAGTGACCCTCACAAACCTTGAACAAAAAAGTAAAAAAGGAAAAGGGAAAAGAATAAAACAAAAATTTAAAGATTAAAAAAATACAAGTCAGATGGGAAATTAATTTTAAAATGCACATATGATGATTCGTTGAAAATGGCACTAAAATAATCAATTTTACTATAATGTGACTTTTTTATTGAGTAAAAAAACAGTTATGACACTTAAATTAGTGTTGTACGGAAGTTATGACATTTGTACTATTCTTCTCCCTAGTAGGGGGAGTAATTTCATTAAATATCATTTGCTAAATACCTCCATTCATCCTAGTGGGGGCTAATTACCCCAAAAAAAAAAAAAAGGCACAATAAAATCCCTTGTGACTAATCTAAGCCGACCACTCGAATATACAAAGGAAATATAACAATTCACCACTGTAACAAATTCAACAAAACTTTTCAAACTTAAAAAGGAAATACACGACCTTTGGCCCGTGTAACAAAAATAGTAACTATTAGGATTTCGTCCGTAACCAATAAGTTCAGACCTTCATTCGAAAGGTCCCATTCTCGAAAAAAGATTCTAGGTACTTGTTATATGGAGATGACTTTTTCCATGCATGCTTAGAGAAGATAATGTCACCGTGAACTTGATAATAATAATTTTTGTAAAAATTTTGTTCAGAAGATTGAGATAAGTTATTCAAACTTAGCATAACCATATACTTTCTATATAGTGAATTGAGATACAAGCCGAAGTTACTTATTTGGAAGTTAGACATTTTTTTTGGAAGAATCAGTCATCTTGGCTCTGCAAAAACCGAATTAGGTCTCTAAAATCCAGTTTCCCGTGTCTCAGCAGGTGAAACGTCGCACAGTTCGGGTGGAACGTCTTACGGACATGCGCAATGCTCCCAATCACGATCCAATCAAAGTCGAGTTCCGCCTTTTCTATTCAGGAAAAAAAAAAACATGACCATCCATGTTGGTGTATATAGATTTGGTCGGTGGTTTTATGGTATTTAGTCACACGCATTCATATATAAGAGATTCATACTAATTGCAATGAGGTTTATCAAATTATTAGGGCTTAGTGTAGAAACCATGGTGGATTTTGCTCTCCCTATCAAACATGACTACATGACTAGTACATTTTAAATACCATTAACACTGAGTAACTAGGCCTACTATTAAATATACAAATATACTGGATATTTCGATTTCAAAGCGAAAAAAGCAAAAACCCTTAAAAGAGATTAACTTTAGACGAGAAAGAGTTGGAGAGCATGTACCTTGTTCGGTTATCTGCTTTTTTGAGGTCCCATAGTTCGAAGAAGGCGGAGTGGACAACGACGCACATGAGGCGATGGATGCAGTGAACTTTCGTGGGTTGGATATGGAGCGCAGAGACGAGCTCACGGAGAGTCATGGGTCTGCTGTGGTCGTGGATTAGATCGGGTATGCCTAGTTTTTTTTTTTTTTGAACAGATAGGTATGCCTAGTTGAAAGGCACACTTTAGACACATTGAGTTGATGTCATGTGGGGTAGAGCTTACTAGCGGTGGCATCTCCGTCTCCATTAGCCAAATTCACATCGAAAGTACCTTCTTCTTAAGTCGTCGAATCTTTCACAGCTTGTATATATATATTTCCAGCTGCCCTAACCTATATACACACATATACACACACGGAAGCAGATCAAGAAAAGGAATCGAGACATTGACCTTTTAGCTCCCATGTGGCTGAAATTATAACGACAAAACATCAGGTATATATTATGTGGGTTAGGGCAGCTGGAAAAACGAGGACATAGGATGCTTGTTGTCAAGTCCCTCGCCTTCCACCATGTAACAATGCGGAAATGCAGGTTTGTCTGAGAGATAACTGATAAAAAGGCATCAAAGGTCCTTAAATTATTACAAAACGTTCCATCATATTCCTTAACTTTCTTCCCCAAAACTATATGATTTTTCTTTTCAAGTAGGTTCTTCCCTCAAAAGATAAACAAAAATGCTGACTCGATATTAAGTTGCCGTTAAATAATGACATGCCTTTTTGTCCTAACATCCCTAGGGAGCCAGCGGGTTACTAAGCAAGCGTAAATGGCTTCCCTCACGATATAGCACCTATACCTAGAACAAGCGCGCCCAAATTCGAACCGATCACAGCTTACTTTTCTCTTTCATTAATTTGACTTGACATATTTTGGAGCCTCCACTAACCTATTATGAGCCAGTTAAGAGGTCAAATAAGATGCGAAAGCTTGTCTTGCTCTTGTGTACTAGAGATTCACAAGTCCGGGGACTTAATTATGTCCTTATAGTACCTTATCTCTTTTGTCTAAACAATTCATATGCGATCTTCACAAGTTTTATTTAAACTTATAAAAGATGACTATGCATGGATGCAGAAGCCGTAAAAATGTAAATCAAAATACAATCAAGCAATATCAAATAAAGTAGATAAGGGTGCTGAAAATAAATAGCCCAAGTCGCATCGACCAAAATAAACAAGCCTTGTCATGAGCCCTGGAACAGGTTCTCGTGAGATATCAAAAAAAAAAAAATTCAAGTATGCACTAATTTAATCTAGACTTGAATTAATAGACGAAATGATAGATACTAAATAATGATGAATTAACTAATCGTATAATGTGATCATTGCCTAGATGTGACCTCAATTCTCCCTAACCCAATTTTTGTGTCTTTTCAATTTTAAATTGGAATTAACCCCAAACTACTAGAAATGTCGAAATTAATTAATTAACTAGATAAACCTCAATCAAAGCCTTCATCTTCTAAGATGCAAATTCATCTACTATGCTTTTAAAACATCTTTTAAAATCCTTTTCTTTTTATTACGTCATAAAAAAAAAAGAATAAGACACTAAAAAACACAAGCTAATGACAAAATTAAGTGTACGATGATTTTGCTAATAAGCAAGCATTAACCATGAACAAATCCAAATCAGCTAAGCTAAGATGCAACATTATCTAATATAAGCTAGATGACATACTTGATTAAAGCAAATAAAGATGTAATCTTTCGAAAGGTTTCTCACAAATCTACATGCAATAAAACTAATATTTAAAAAAAAAACAAACAAACAAACAAATAGACAAATTAGTAAAGGTTCGATCTTTCTCTAGAAGATCAAATGTCAGAGCGTGGACAAGAGCATCGCTCGAAGATTGAAACTCTAATCTATATGCCTGTCCACAACAAAGGGTTAATTAACTTGTATTTCCAATCCTTTCATAGACGCATTGAATTTCAGCCTTGTTCCTCCCTAGGCATATCATGGCTGATAGAAGCAGGTGTTTCTCCCCGTTGAACAAGTTCCTCTTCTTCAATAGCCTTTGTTGGTTGCTGATTTTCTTCGAACCTGACATTAATTTATTCCTCTACTACCTGTGAGTTCTTGTTAAAAACTTTATATGCTTTATTAGTAGTAGATTAATAAACAAAAAAAAAATTATACCTTTATATGTAGTTAGATCAAACTTGCTGATATTATCATTTGTATTTTTAAGAATATAGTATTTGCATCAAAAAAACATATAAGTAAGAAATATTTGACTTTTTTTATTTATGAATAACGATGGGGGTTTTCTCTAACAACGGTCTTAGAAAGACTTGATTAATGATATAATACAAAGTCTCCACTACTTCAGTCAACAAGAAACATAGCAGATATTTGGCTTTTTATTTTTGGAAAACTATAGGGGGTTTCTCTAACAATGAGCTTAGAAAAACTTGATAAAAGATATAACACACGATTTCCACTATTTCAGGAAAAGTACAGACTAATTCGAAATCTATTACATTGGTACCAATTTAATCCTAAAACTTTTGATTTGGTGCTAATTCAATCCTCGGGGCCAATTTTAACTAGATATTGCCGACGTCGATGCCGGTAGTTTACATGACATCATTGGCACTAACGTGGACAATTTTTCATAATTTTTTAATAATTTTTATTTTTTGTCTTTTTTTTCTTCTCCTTTCTTCTTTCTCTTGCCAATGATCGGCCACCGGCCATGGCCAGGTAGGCTACCCTTGCTTGGCCATGGCGAGACCGAGCCCGGCAAGGGCTTCCCTTGCTAAATCTACCAAGGTCGACCCTTGTCCAAGCCAAGGTGGTATCACCAAGGCGAAGGCGACCCTTGGCAAGGGGAGCCTTCGCTAGGACTCACCCTCAACTAGGCGAGGCGTGACTAGGCTAAATCTTGTGAGTTTACGTTTAAATTGGATTGTTTATTTATAAAAAGTTACTTTAGCCCCTTGGCCTTTAAAATGGTGAGGTGACCGGCGCAAGCAGGAGGAGATCAAAAGGAAAGGAAGCCGAGAGAGAGAGAGAGAGAGAAACCGGGAAGAGGAGTCGAGAGAGGGAGGGGCGAAGGAGTGGTGACCTTGTTTATTTATGTGGCTTAGCTTTGTTAGATCTTGCTGGTCAGAAAGAGTTAAGAAATCAGGCTCGGTGATTTATCTTCATGTGGTCAGCCATTCGATATAGGAACATTAGTCAACAATGTTCAGATTTGCATTACCCAGTTGAGTCACTCATTAGAATTGTGAACTTATGATTTCGATATGGTGTGTGCCGACCATAAGAAGATAAATCACTAATAACATCCACAAGAGCAGAAAGTAATTTATGCATTGAGACTCCTGTTGAGACTCCTTAAGTTGACTGCAGAAAGAGCCTGATTTCTTAATCTTTCTGACTTAGCGAGGTCAACGAAGCTTAGCGCAGTGTTACTTTATAGCATTTACAAGCAATTCAGTGTAATATGCTTTCCAGTAACCATTATCAGAACCAAAACTTAGATCCAAGAGACAAGGAATAAAACTCCCACAAGAGACAAGGAATAAAACTCCCAAGTTTGACATCCATGTACCCGCACAACCAGGGTTCGAGTTGGTAGCGGTGGATGGCAGCTTGGCCATGGGAAACTCGAACCTCTGTAGAGTACAACGATCGAGGTTCTGCCAGAATCACAAAGTACATTGTTCCCTTCTTCCCTTGCTGGTCCTAGGAGGCATTCGGGACCTCCCGGCGTAGCCACCACTGAAGGTGCATAGAGGAGTGAATAAAACTGGGCCATTGTTTCAAGCGTTTGTTTCTTTGCAACAGTATGCAACCGGGGCATCTCATTGACCATTTCCGTTGAATAACTAGTTTATTGTGTCCTGAGATTGGTCATGGTGTAATATTTGTAGGCATAAACGAATGATATGTGTGTTTGTACTTTGCTGTGGATGGCTTCTCTAATCCAATGTTTCTTCTAATTGTTTCTTAATTGATCCTCTTATGTTCAGTTTGGGAAATCATCAAGCTTTAGTACTTTCACCATTTGTGTGTGTATCCCTCTCCCTCTCCCTCTCGCTCTCCCTATCCTTTTGTGCACTTGGACAATTTCATATCATGGTTCATAACAATGTCAGTGACCAATAGAACTAAGAGAAGTCCCCGTATAGCGAGCCTGTTTTCTGTTGCCATTGAAAGTGGCAGTGACGTGACTCTGTCAAATGGGGTCATTGCTGCATTATCGAGGGCTCTCTACCCAAATATATCACTTGGAAAATGTGTATTGGCTGTGGGAGAGATATCAAGGGCAGAGGCATCATGTTTCGATTATCTATATTGCTTGAAGAGTCCCTTTCTTGGTCATTTTCATATTCAATGCTGTTGAATCTCATAGGGCACTTAACTGGAGTTCAAATCAACTATGTGCCTATGCGGCAGGAAACAATTTGGATTTCTTGATAACAAACTTTGGGTTGATTCTTTGTAGATCAGAGCGCGGGTAATGGGCTGAATTAGCAATCATGAACTTATGATGAGTTTAAGACTACATATTCAATTTCTAGCGTCTCTTAAACAAGGTGGTCTAGTATTTCGAGTTTCCGGATCAAGTAATTAGATGGTTGTGCCATATTCCAAATGTCGGCTGTCTAATTAATGGAATGAATACATGCAAGGAGATCAGTGCTATGAAGAACTTGTTGCTGTCCAAAATCATGATGAATTTTTATGTATTTCATTCATTATGAAAATGTTACTAGGACTATCTAAACAATAGTCTAATCATCATGCGAGATAACCATTAAAGTCCAACACTAATTTCCTTTGCTTTATGTAACAACTGACTCATTCGCAATAGTTTTTATCAAGAGATGCAACTACAGCATTTGAAGTGATGTGCTTCGTTCTGTCAAACCACCACAGGCTCCTTATGTCGAGGATCTGAAAAGTTTCATACGGCAGGGACCATATCATAACCACCAAACGAACAAAAACTAAGTTGTCTAGAGTAAAATCCATGAAGTAAGTATAGTTGTTCAATGCACCTGGCCTTTTAAAGGTATGGAAGTGATAATCCAATCAAATGCACTATGCCTATCGGTTGTCAATTATGTTTAAAAGAAGACTAGTGTTAATTAAATGCTATTTCAATTTATACATTATTTTACTTTATGAGTCACGACCTTTTCTCATGTCTTTAAGGCCATGGATCATAGCAAGCATAAAGATTAATCCATTAAGAGTCATCCAAAATAGCAAACACGTATCTGTCGTATAATCAAGGCTAAGAGGTCAAGAGTCATGAAGTAAAATAATATATCAATTGAAATAGCATTTTACCTCAAACTCTTCCACTTTGAGGCCTAAAACAGAGAGCTCAGCAAACAACAAAATTATCATAAGTTCTTCGACTTTCTTCACTTGGTAATGCTTCAATTAGTGACAGCTGCTAACGAAACTTCATTTTTTGTCAAGCTTTACAGGGAACGCCCATTTCCTCGAAACTGTAAAAACTTCTGCAGACTTACGAAACCGGATTGAATTTCGTAAATGTCTCAAACCCAATATACAATTTAACAATTATAAAGCTTATGAGAAAGCAAAGGCATTAGCTAAATATGTGCGACGCCCTCTTACATTTTCGGAACCCACGAAATCATGATCGGATCATCAATTACCTAAATCCTTTTCTTATTTATAATTTATTAAAGTACACCGCGTGTGGATGACAATTGATACGATATAGTTTTATTTGGACGATGTTTGAAGATTAGTTCAAATAATATATCATAATAATTAGGACAAAGAAATTTTATATTTCCTTTTATAATGTTTTATTCACAACGCGAGTTAGCATCTTTTAAAAAGAAATAGTACTTACTTTTCATGAAAAGTGAAGTGTGCTAGCATAAGCAAACTTTCATCTTTTATGTTCACGGTTTTTCAAGAATTTTCATGGATATTGTGAATGAGCTTTAAGGATAAATCAATAATCAAAAAACACATAATTTGAAAACGTTGTGGAAATTTTTTGGGTTGAGGAAATATCACTTCCCACTTTCAAAAGCTTGCGGAAAAACTAAAGTAGACAATAATACAACTCCAAAGTGTGTAAAAGCTAGATAAATTTACTTAACAAACAGCCTAACGAGCTTTATTTTTTTGGTTGTTAATGGTAAAACAATATTAAGCTTTGCAAATTTACAATAATCAATTGGTAAATACATGATCATTAGATGAGAAAAAGATAATAACACCACGTGAATTACTCAACTTTTTTTAAAAGATCTGTTTTGGTCATCTTTTTTCAATAGGAAGATTTTAAAATATATCACATACAAAGCACAGATTTGAAGAAAACTAATTACGATGGGAAGTTGAGATTAGAGTCATTATAAAATAATTTAATTGTCACCACTTTCTTCTGCTTTGGTCTTGGAACGTAATTTTTTTCCCTGAATTCAAAAGGGAACATCATTACAAATAATTTCGTAGGTATTGCGACCCATAATCTTTTATCTTATTTACTAACTTCAAACTCTCCATTGACCAATGATCTGAGATTCCTTAATTGTGAAGGGGGTGGTAGGTATGTTGCCAGACCCCAAGTCTGATAGAAAGACACGTTGGCCATCAATCCCGAGGTTCTGCGAGAACCGGCGTGCGAGGGAGGAGGAGGACATGAAGAGAAGAGAGAAGAAGAATACATGTGAATTCTTCCATCGAATCCGAAGAAATTCATCTTGGCTGGGCCATACGGAATAATATCAAGAGAAAAAAAAAACAGAGGGGGCCATGCGCAGCCGAGTGTATGAGATCAAATTTCCATGCATGCAGTGTCAGAGGGAATAATGCAGAGGAGTTAAAAAAGGAAAGACACAGGCGTTACTGCAGATGGAGAGAGAGACGGAGAGACGCAGAGAGACACCAGAAGGCTGACAGAGGAGGACATCGAAGAGAAAAACCAGCTTTGGAGGGACCCGCCGACGCTAGCTCTTCAATTGAATCAATCTCTGAAGAAACCCACATCTTTACCGAAGCAGCTCGATACTGTTGATTCGCGCATAAGTATGTCATATCCTGTTCTTTCCCTCTTCATATAATTTCTTGATCCGTTTGGAGATTTTGATTAGTTGTCGCAGGATCTCGTCATCTTACATTGATGAAGATAGAGGTGGTGCAAACTTCGATCTGCTGAAAGTTTTATCCTCTGGATTAATTTATGACTGTATTTGTCAATTGGCCGGCATGAAAATAAGGGCATCATGGAGCCATGTCAAACATGGAAAGTAGGCACTTAACTCTTGTCGATGCAGAAGTGTTCGGATGTCTGATCCCTCTTCTTTATTATGGTCTTTTGGGAAAATTTAATACGTTTATTTTAACAATATGATAGTAGTAATGGAGACTCACTCCGTTTTCTTTCTAACAAAAAAAAAACTTTTTTTTTTGAATGGTCATGTTTATGATGAAGAATAATTTAGTGCTTCATTTATGAAAGCAAACACATATGTAACAAGGCAATTTTCATTTGGCCGTGGAATAACCCTATTTTATGACCTATCGCACCATTTTGGAATTTGTAAGCATCATAAAGTGCATGTAAATGATGATTTCCCTCTGATATTGACATATAGCGAAAACAGATAGGATGGTCCTTTTTCAGTGTTTCTGGAAAGGAAATTACTGTTGTTTATTTTGTTATTTTTCTTTCCATGTAGATTTTTATTTATATATTGATTGATAGGCGTTTATATCTGAAAATGCTGAAAGGTTTGTACCATGAAACTCAGGTTCTATCTTGTGCATGAATAATTCTTTCATTGCGCATTGCATGCTTGATTTTCTAATTATGGCTGGTGGTTTGTTGGTTTAACATGCTTTCGGATAATTAAGGCTATCACTTTCACGGACCTAAATGCATAATTAAGGCTTGGACGAGAGGGCCACATGGAGGACGTGGGCTCGTCATCCGTACTAATCCAAGGGAGATCGTGACCGTTGATCTCGCGTAATTCAAGCCCGGTCTGACAAGTCCTCTCTAGTCCAGCCATGATCAACTTCTCCCTTCCTCGTTTCCGAGAAAAAGCGAAGATGCCCAGAAAAGGTAACGGCCCTTACGATCGCCTACTCCCGCGACCAGCGTACGCCGCTTCCCTCCGAACGAAGTCGACCGACGACAGTCCAAGTCAAAGGGCAAAGGTCCTCCCCTAGAACCCATCCATAGGCCAACACGTGTAGTTCCCAATAAGGCGCCGAGCAGGGGATTATCGACTGCGCAGGAGGACCGACCTCCCTACTTCGTCCTTTCAAACTTTTGTTGAAAAAGAAGAGAACGAGCGTGCTTTGCTTCTGACTTCTGACAGCGAGCGATTCCTTCGCGATCGGGGATTTTGTTAATAAAGATATGTATACTTTATGGTGAACTCATTGTTCACATGAAAGTTAAAAACAGATACATCTTTTGATTAACAAAAAGATATAAAGACCTTTGTTTTCCATGTTTAATAATTATCTTCAAGACCCGAAAGTGAACATTCTCTTCTTCTCATAACTAGAAGCAATCGCCCATTCTTTTAGCTGAAGGCATTAATATAAAATATGCAGGGCATACCATCGGTGCATAAACGCTGGCAAAACATCTTACCCAGAGGAAGAGTCATTTATTTAGACAGACCAATGCGCACAACAACGCTGAGTTTTGACAACAAATTAATTCGCATAATGGTGATATGATTCACGCCATAGCTCTCATGCGCGAAGGAGACGGAGACATGGAGAGAAAAGTACACGTTCGCATATGCACATAAAAATGAGAAAAAGCAAAAAGTGGCGAAGCAAAAAGCAACCATATGCGAATCAGAGCAATCAAGCCCATGCGCCCCTTCTGTGAAATAACACGAGAAGTCCCATCCCCGGATTCCCCACCATTCAAACCCTGTGAGAACGACGTTGCCTTCTCCCTCCTCCGCTGGAACTGCCGGAAGCCATGAGCCAGCCCGAATTGAAACCCTCGCCCGGCCCCGATCCCAAGCCCGACGCTGCCCCTCCCGTCCCCGGCCAAGCTCCCCATGCTCCGGTCTCCGGCGTCGCCACCACCTCCATGCCCGCGGCCGCGCCTTCTGGATTACCGTCTACCTCTCGATATATATATATATATATATATATATATATATATATATATATATATTTTTTTTTCTTTGGTCGATTGCTTCTTTTTTTTTTTTTTTTATGTCTCAGTGTATTTACTTTGTGTAAATCTATGGTTGCTCTGTTTTATAGGGAGGTGACCGGTCCCGGAGAGAGCAGACATTGGAAGAGCGGAGAGCGATAATCGAAGAGTTTGAAAAGAAAGGAGATTTTCTCTTCTCGAACCCCGCCTTTGGAATCCACCGATGGAGGGATTAATGTGTTAGAAAATAGTAAAATTGATTTTGTTTTTGCTTAGCTTATTTGTCTTTTAATTGTTTTTTGGTTAAGTGTGTGAAAGCAAGAGTTCAGGCGGTGGAAGATGCTTATAAATATAGGGTTACGTTAGTTTATTTAGAGAGAGAGAGAGAGAGAGTGAGATAGCCTTAGAAGCATATAGGAAGAAAGAGAGAGTTTTAAGTTTAGCAAAGCTTGTGTGTGTATTCCATCAAGTCTTTGAAGGCATATTGAGTAACATATTCTCTCTGTGCGTTTGCACTCTCTCCCTATCGAATCCTTTTGGTTTCAACATAATGTCTTCGAAATTTTATGAGCTGATAATTCTGCTAGTGGTTATGAAACAAATTTTATGAGCTGTATTCTCCCTGCATGGGGATCAAGGTTATTGGATTAGGGTTTGCAGAAAGTAATACAATCACATGAAGCTTTGCATCTGACCTTCATTTGCTTATTTAAGCTGAGTTTCCTTATGGGATAGCTTTGACCCCAGCAACTATGATTCGAGGCCGTGCATGGAGATGCTTGGGCGCAAGCATGATCTGATTGGGTCGGTCCCGGACCCAGTTTTGCGTTCACCTGAGATTCATGCTACAGCATGTAGCACCACAATTCTCCTCGTTAAGGAAAGAACATCGACCTAAATCTATTGTTCATCAAACCCGGTATGGTCGAAATTGTGTGCAATTCTTGTTTTCCTAAGAAACATCTTCGTGGACCGAAAGGGATTAAAGTTGAATAAGAGCACAAACATGTTGGCAAAATATACATCCACGAGATGAACCAAATAAGATAATATTAAAAGGCGAGATATGCTTAAATTAAAAGATTTTTATCGTAAAAGATTGGTCCGATTTACTTCAAATGGTGATGGCAAATAAAACTAATTCCGAAAGGGAAGGGGGGATCTAAAGAGATGCGGGTTCATTAAAATTGGCAGCAGATAAGCAGCCGCATTGACATGAAACATATGTATCCTTTTAGTGAAAGGGGTAAACAAATTTAAAGAATAAAATGGGGAAATGGGAAATGGATAACTTAATAAGGTCGGTACGCCCTCCAGCGAAGCAACCCGAGTCCCATTTCCACAATATAAAAAAAAAAAAAAAAAAAGGAAATGCCGGTGCGACGTTGTTTTTTACGGTTCTCCACAGCCCCATGCATTTTGAAGTCCAAAGGGCCATTCGATCGCGTCTCCGCCGTCGAGATCACTGCTTCCGGGGAGTCCCCCGCAGGGAAACTTTTGTCCTCCCATCATCTTTCGGCGGGCCCAACCTCTGAGCCCGTGGCACCCAAAAACCCCTTTTTCTTTTTTTCTTTTTTCCTCCTTGTAGTTTTTATCCGTAGCACAAGTCAATTCTTTACAAATATATACTCTAAACTTTAGATTCAATTTTAAATCCGCCCCAAAAAAATTTTTATCTCAAAAACATAAAAATTTAGGTTTGCTCTCAAACCTGTCATGAATTTTTCTTTTGTCTTAGAAAAAATTCTAAACTTTAAGTCTACTCCTAAATCTGTCCCGAATTTTGTTTTGTTTAAAAAGCACAAAAAATCCAAATTGTTACATATATGACAAATTTACCTCAACTCAAACTAATTTTTTGACAAGGAAAAACCCAAAACTAGTACATTTTGTGACAAATTTACCTAAAATCAAACTAGTATACTTATAACAAATTTATCCTCCATTAGTTATTGTTAAATTTTACTGTCAAATTGCTAAGTTATATAACATATGGCAATTGACAGATGTACCATTTTAAGGTTTTATCCTCCGTTTGTACAAAAAAACGCCAATGTTTAATCTATTCACAAATCTACTCCGTGGTCTAATCCCAATTTAACGTGGCATTTCCACATCAATAATAAATACACATTGGCAAGGCGACATGGAAAATTATCGTCAAAATAAAACGGTGCTAGAGTAAAAAATTTATGGGACTACCAACCGTGACTTTTGGACAAAGGGCTAATGAGGTAAATTTAGGACTAGAGTAAAAATTGATGATTTTTGACAAAAAAAAATTGGGGTAGACGTGGGATTGGATCTATAATTTGGATTTTTTTTAAGATAAAGGAAAATTTTAAGGCAGATTTAGGATTAAAACTAAAACTTGAGTTTTTTTTTTTAGACAAAAAAAAAAAGTGTGGCAGATTTTGGGACTGAATCTAAAGTTTTGGCTTTTTTTAGGAATTGGCCCTTGAAAACACCAAACCATTTGACTCTTCCAAAATTTCAGCTGTGCACTAATCTACGGCCCAAACGAATCTCATATTTTAGAACAAATCAAAACTTAATGCCACCTCTAAAAAATTCACAAGGCCCCTTTTGTTCTTTTTCCCGATGAGTAGGAGAGCAAAATCCTGCTACATTTACTATGGTCCCAACATTTTTTACAAATAAAAATATTCTAGTTAATAACTTTTTTTTTTGGCACGGTCCTCGCGCCTTGCTCCCCATGACCAGATTGACTCTTATAGTGCCGATCTGGTAGGTGGAGACCAAAACATTTCTCTTCCTTTTAAATTAAGGATGCACTAATTATACCTTTGCTGTCATTATAAGACCATTTTGCTTGGTTTAGAGTGACTGCAATTCTTCTTTTTTCTCACATTACATTATAGTGGAGCCGATGGTTAGGTAAGCTTCCTAACAGTGGAGCCGCATTATGAATTAGTTCATCATGGTTACTGAAAACTTTGGTCTAATTTCACATGGAGATCGTGTTAGATTTCCTTCTAAGCTTGCATGTTGTCAAATTTCAGCATTCAGTTGAAATAGGCTATATCCCAATCGCTTATTATATTGGTTGTCATGCCCCAAACAAACACATGCATTTCATAATGAAACTTAGGCTTGTGTTTGCATGCCCGGATGACTAAGGCGCGTTTTGTTCCCATAAACAATTTCTGATCAGAAATTATTCTTTTTTATTATGTTTTCGAGAACAATTTCTAAGCATTTTAAATCGTTTAGTAACTATTCAAAAATTTTATTCCTGGAATTGAATTGCGTTTAGTACCGTTCTGAAAATTTCTAATCCAAACTATTTTTTTTTTTTAATTTTTAAATAATTTATTACTTATTTATTTTTTTCTTTCCTTTCTCTTCTTCTTCTCCAAGGTTTGCTAGTCATTGGCCTTGGGATGACCAGCGATCGGCCGGACAAGGGCCAGCAACCTCGCCGGAGCGTTGCTAGCCTGTGGCCTCGCCAGCCAAGCCTTGGTTGGGCGAGCTCGAGTGAGCTCGGCCTCACCACATCCGGGCGAGGTCAAGCCTCGCCCGGTCGTGCAAGGTCGGGGAGGCCCGGCGAGGCTTGCTTGGCCACCGGTGAGCTCGCTAGGCCTCGTCGGACCTTGCATTGGCTCCGGCGAGCCTCGGTGAGCTCATTGGACCTCGTCCAACCGGTTGCCGTCGATCAAGGGCGATGGACGACGCGGCCGGAGGTGGTGGCGGCTGCAGTAGTTGAAGAAGAAGAGAGAGGGAAGAAGAACAAGAAGAAATAAGAGAAAAGAGAAAAAAATAGGTTGACTTAATTTTAGAATTATTCCCAAGAACAAAAAATCAACTTTTTCTACTTCCCGATTCTATTCCAAATCTACTTTCGAGAACAAAAAAATAGAAATTTATTCCCAAAAATAAAAATTTTACCAAATGGATTTTTGTTCCAAATCTACTCGCGGGAACAAAAGAATAAAAAATTTCACTATTTGACCGGTTGCCAAACGCGCCCTAAGTAGCCTCAAGTGCATTCTTCCTTATATCTAAATAACATTTTTAACTAAAATCATTTATTCTTTGTTATTATTATTTTTCTTATATTCTTATTTTTTTTTTTTTTTGTCGAAATTGTTCTTGAATTCAGAGGATTAATGTGTATGGCAGTTGTTATTGTAAATATTAACTTAGGAATCCGTGTGTGTACAAATTAGAGTTTTTGGGCTTCTTGCGATACTTAATTGATTCGACCAAGTTACCGTTGAGGTCCCGACACAAGAGAGACGGTTTTTTGGCATGGGACACTAAAAACCCTCAATCAAACATTTACAATTTCATTCTTTTATCCATTAACATCCACAAAATCGTGACAAATTGAAATGACTATCTAATAAAGTTAACATTTCCTTTAAATCTTACTCTATTAGATCATGTCTGTTTATTCCACGCACTCGATTAACAAAAACTTATCAATTGAAAAATCGAATCTCATAAATTAGAGACACTCTAAGAATATTGAAACAATCGTTGCTATGTTTTCTCCTCGTGATCCATATAATATTTAGAATAACGGAACACTAATTGTTGAAACAAGTCCAAGTGGGCGAGGTTGCAAAGGTTCTTGTCTAGTTTGGGATCGGACCAGAGAGCGAGTGTTGGGAGAGGTTGAGAGAGATGAGTGAAGTCGCATTGAAGAGACAGGAGCGGATGGGCGTGGAAAAGTCGTTGCCGGCAAGGTTGAGCTGTTTGAGCAAGCCAAGGAGGCCAAGCTTGGAGGGGATGTAGTTGGAGATGTTCTTGCCAATGAGGAAGAGGGAGATGGTGGTTCATCAGTCGGACAAGGGCTCGGCAGAAAAGGGAGAAAGAGTCGGGTGAGAGGAGAGAGAGAGAGAGAGAGAGGACCTTCAGTTCAAAATTTGGTTTGACAATGTGGATCCTCACATGACACATGTCACATTCTCAAGAGTTTTCTTGTTTATCGCATTGGCACACAAAACGCACTCGATATTTTCTTAAACGATGCGTTTCTCTTTCGCTTGCCAAACGAGCACACAGCACCCCGCAAATAAGTCAGCCCATTGAGATTTGGGAGGGACCCATCAACTTTACATGTTTGGTCCACACAATCTCTTCTTCCATTTTTCTGTTTTTCTTTATTGCTTGATCATGCAGGACGGACTAATGTGTATTGTGGTTATTCTCTCCCAAATATTAACTTAGAAATGCAAATTAAAAAAAAAAATAAATAAAGGTTTTCCAGCGTCTGGCGTGTTAGTAAATCTTGGGGGAAGCTCAAGACACTTAAATAGTTAAATCCCACACGTTGTTGGTAAATTTTTGAGACTGATTATGGTTTTAGTTACATCATCTGCCTAATAATGATCTTTACTATATTAGAAGAAGAAGAAGACGACGAGACCAAAAGCCCAAAAGGCCCGCCTTGTCGGCTAGTGCTGGTGGAGTTCAGAACTCTCCTCCAAATGGGGGGAAACTGATGGGCAAAAGAGTAATTAAAATGGTGTCTACTACTGTGTGCACGACTTTTGGCTCGACTCCGAATTCTGCGTCTTTTGAAATGGAAGTAGGGGCGGCACGTAGTGGTGGGGGTTTATATTTGCAGGTTTGTTTTTATGTCTCGACTGTCTTTTTGCTTCTTTTCCTCAAAATCAATGTTCAATTCTTAGTCTTTTAATCAATAATATATAGAGCAATTTAACGAATTGTGAACAGAAAAATTAAATATAGAGAGAAAAAAATAATCTTACTATAATCTTTCTTGCGAGAGGTAATTTAGATTTATTTTTATGGAATGAATACATGATTTGAGGACCATCATCATCATGGATGGTCGATGGTATTTATAGTTTCTCGCTTAAATCCTATTCTCTATAATTAATGGCCGGTGGAATTATTATTAATTGATCATCACAATTTTATTAATGCTTACATTATCTCATTCACTAGCAATGGGAACACAAAATGTTGTCCAGATTTATTGGCTGAATAATTTTAGCCGGAGGATTTCAATGGCTACATTTCAAGATCTTACCTTTTGGGGGGCTTAAATTCGTAATATGCTGACTATGAAGCTCATCATACATGATGGATCTCGAAACTAGCTAAGTCTTTGGGTTATCCCGATATTGACATTTCGAAGGTTTAAGACAATTTGAATCAATTGCATAGTCATGATCTGTAAAAGATCTGTAAAAGGGTTTTGATCCATGATCGTATCTCCAACGAGAGATTTTCAATTTTGTTTATCGGAACCTTTGGGCTTCCTTTTTTACCTCTAAACTTCTCCGCGGATAACTCGTAGCTGCCAAGGTTCACAGTAATAGCTTAGTCTGCCGAGCAAGGACTTGTTTCTAGATTCATGGTAGAATAGAAATAGCACATCAATCTCCTTTTGGCAATAGCAGGTCACCCAATATAAAACATTATGTTAACCGGGTATGTCATTGGTTCAAAGATAACAATCACCTTTCTGGTCTGATCAATAAATCCCATCTGGCCCGGAAATTTTCCAAATGTCTTTTACATTGCAATCGCTTTGCTCTTATTAGAGCATACAATAGCATGGTGTAAGAAAATTATAGGCACTATTGGTATGGTCAGATCTACAAAAACGAAAAGAGCAACCTTAGAGCTCACCCGGTGCAATCTGCATCTTGTCCGTGAGGAAAAGGCGAGGCTTTCAGACTCTTTCAGGAAAAGCATCCAGAATATCTCCCAGCCTCCTACATAAGAACATTAGAAGAAGTTTAGAATGACTGTGAAAGTAGCCTCAGCTTAAAGCAGTTGTTCCCCAATAAGAGCAAGCGCGTTTATTTAAAGATGCATACGTCAGTGAACTTTAAGAATATGCAAATGGATAAGACTCCGACCAATCCAGAACGGAAGCGAATCCCTTTAATGGTAGTTGGTATAAGAGGAAATTTACCTAACCAGGGAAGCTTTTCAAAAATAATAGGCGGCAAAGTTGTCTCTAGCTTTCTTTAATGAAGTGCATGTCTTTAGTTTTTTTAAGTATAGTGCAAAGTAAGGTGACAAAGATAAGGACTCGCACATGGTATCCATATATCTGGAAACAACATGCCATAAGACTCCTAAGAAGTCCTTTCAAGGATTTTGGGGGAAGAAAGGGTTCATGCTGCATACATACAAGCAATGAAAGACATGTATAAAAGCGGTGCCTCCCGTAAGGGTACATGGAGGGGGTAACAAAAGATTCCAAATAATTATAGAACTATAAAATCCATAGTGATTCTTTTTCGACCCCTTCCAATGATGACATTGTGCTAGTAGATGAACATTATACAGAACTGAATGCAAAGCTAGAATTATAGAGGCTATTTAAGAATACAAGGGCTTTTGTTTACGTTAGTTAAAGACAAAGCAAGGAGTGCAATTGTATTATACAAACAGGTTCGAAGCAAAGCTATGGTAAAAATGGAAGATCAGTAGACACAAAAAGATCGTCCAATGTTGATGTTTCGTGCAAACAAACGAGATTGTCGAAAAGGACTACATTCGCGATTTATTCAGTCTTGAAGTCGAGAGAGTGGTCATATAACTATCCCTTGCCGTCAACAGAAAATTGTGGAAACAAAGAAAATAGTCTTTACCCCATATAGGGAGCTGGTCGGGAAGACATTTGATGATAGAGAAACTAAAAGAAAAAAAGTCACGTGAGAAATGCACTTTCCAAAATAAAGAGAACATGGGAAATCCCCTCAACTCCAGTCCAAAGTAGTCATCAATTCGAAACCGACCAAGAGCTATATTATGGAAAGTACGTGGAACTTAAAGAGAGAGTCTTATTTATACAAATGGAAGTCCTTAATATGTCGCTAGGCAAATTTCTCAACCAACGATAGAGAAATCAAACTCTCTAGACAAGGAACCAATTGAATGCTATAGCGAGAATCGACTTCGACTCCAAATGCCTCAAACTTTTCACTTTCCAGGTTGTATAGAGCCCAATAAATGGGAGACTTGAAGCGTAAAGCCATATTCATACTCCCTAGGAAGAAAACTTCTCCACAATTTGCAGACCCAACTGACCAATAACTCACAATGCTTCTCTCTGGTTTTATATGAGACTATATGTAGCCACAAGCCAAGTGAATCTGTCTTCGGTGTCTATCTTGGTAGGTCCATGAACCTTGATGGTTTGACTCCTGCATCATACGCCACTAATAAACCGCTTCTGTATTTCTCCCAGTCCGGCATGTGAAAATATTAATCTTCGGACGCTCAATGCTAGTAATTTACATGGCATGCGCTGGCACGTGTGCGTGCTTTCTCCTTAAAAATAAAGATCTTTTGTGAAATATAGAGATATATAGAGAGAGAGAATAAAGATTTGTTGATGTTGGATAAAAGTCGGAAAGAAACTATTAATCTCTCGATGCACAACAAACGAATTACTTAGGAATTTATGTTGAATCACTAGCGAGTAATGAGCATATATATCACTTTTGATAGATATACAACATTGAACATTTTCGTATAATTTTGAGATTAAATTGAATATTTACAAAAACTTTAGGGACTATATTATATTTGAGTTAAAATTTACAGATCATTTGTGCAATTGTCCCTTAAACGAAAGAAATTTGCGGGATAAACCTTGATTTATGCAATGACTTGTCCTTCGGTGAGTTTTTGAGATAATTCCGTCAGAGATTTACCAAAAGACAAAGGGGGTGCTCGTGTGTATCCATTATGACCAAAAACACTTCTACAACGTCTCCGTCAGCCTCTCCCCCTCCCCTGCGGAGATATGTAGAGGTCATATGGTAGCCACCGCTTCATCGCTTTCACATTGCAACATCCCAGAGACCACACTCGAAATAGGTGACAATTGAACTAATTAATTGATTCGGGAAAAATGAAAATGAAACCAGAAGTACATGTTTGATTGATGATACCGCTCCTTTTTTAACCTTTTCTATGGTTTGGGTAGCTCCGCAGCCTCCTTGACAGGCTCCGGGGCCTCCACCGCCGCTTCTTCGTTCTTGTCTTCTTATACGACAATCTCCTCCTCTTCCACCACCACAGTCGCCTCTCCAGAAGTTGCTGCCTCTGCAGGAGAAGCCTCAACATCCTTCTCATCAGTGATTATGAAAGTGGACACCTTCTCAAATACAAATAGCACGGGCCCCAATACCAAGGCTGGTCCATACTTCGTCTACGCTTCCGACACTGGCTTCAATCCAGGGAACTCTGCACAGCCGCTTGGAGGTGATCAACCCTGCCTACATACAATATCAGATCATTTATACTTGCTTCTCGCATAGATAAGGATGATACACGTGCGGAGAGATATGAGATACATAAGGATGAGGCACTTATACATATGATGCGGACACTGAATCAAATGAGGCATCGATGCACATGCTGATATAAGCAACATGTTGTTAGGAAAAGAAAAAAAAGTACCGATTTTCACAAGCCCTTCTAGGAACTTGTTGACAGTGGTCGAGTTCTTCTTGAATCCTGCTTCCTTGGGCACCTTAACAAGACCCTGTTTGTTGCACGGCATACCAACCACATTCGTTATTCTTAGGTTTTATGGATAGACGTAGGACCAACGGTATTGGATCGAATGTTGAGGTTCCGCTCGTACCTTAACTTCTGTGGATGAAGCCTCATGTATCTCCACTACTTTTGGCTGAAGCCGTCTTCTTCTCCTCGAACTCCTTGTCTATCTCATCCCGTTCATGGAACCACGCAAATCAATAAACCTATAAACCTATAAAGATGTAAGTAATTATGCTAGCTAGCCTTAGAATTATTGAAGGACTTGCAATCCTCCGCAGCCACAGTCTTCTTTCCATTCTTCTCGAACACTTTCTTGATCTTCGGAAGAACCTTCGATGCCCAGTAACCCATGTCTCATTCGATGTTGTAGAAGATAGAATAAAGCCAATCTGACAAAAAGTGAGTACGATGAACAGAGAAAAGTATAAACTTATCAACTTCAGAGAGGGTTGAGGGGAACCAGATGTTATTTGGTGAAGCTGCTGAGCTGAACTTACTCGTGCTGTTATGTCTCTCCTGGTGCTGAGTCTGAAGGAATTCGTTCGGCCTGGGATGGTAGGGATTGTTGTGGATTATAGATAGCCCTACTGTCCCTTTGAATCGAGGCACGTATAGAGCCCAACACAGAGAAAGAGTTAAGTTGAAATATTGTTGTATTGTGACAACACGACAAGAATAGTCGATATGAGTACAACTCATGAACTCGAGTTGGCAAAACTATTATCAATGCTGGGTATGTCAAACTTTGACCCAAAAGAAAAAATGGATTATTACAAAAAATGATTTTAAAATTTGGTTTAATGTGCAATGACATTCCCAAACTTTTAATTTGATTCATATCATTCTTGAATTTTAGCTTAATGTGCAATGTCAATCGTGAACTTTTAATTTATTCAATGTAATCCATACACTTTTGGTAAATATTTAATGTAATGCTAAATTATTAAATCCCTATTTTTAATCTAGTCCCTGAATTATCTAATTCAGGGACTAACTTGAAAATTTACCCAAAATTCAAGGACCTTATTGAATAGTTTAAAAATTCATGAATGACACTACACATTAAGCTAAAATTGAGGACCACATCCCTAAGTTTATTTTCCTTTCCCTTGTCCTCCTTTGGTATTTATTACCTTTAATTTAAATGAAAGAAAAGAGTTTGGTGCAA
Source organism: Eucalyptus sideroxylon x Eucalyptus melliodora (assembly GCA_016097485.1). Lineage (NCBI taxonomy): Eukaryota > Viridiplantae > Streptophyta > Magnoliopsida > Myrtales > Myrtaceae > Eucalyptus > Eucalyptus sideroxylon x Eucalyptus melliodora. The sequence continues at coordinate 564,359 of CM027827.1, forward strand.
AAAGCCTGACAACCATTTGAACTATTCACCTTTCTAGGTGCAGGTGCATTTCACGGTTCATTTTGAATGTAACATCGAGTAAATTGAATGTCGTTGTAATGAGAATTGGCGACCAAAAAAGTTATTGTAATTGACATGGTACATTATCATGTCAACAATTTTTTATGATAATTAACCTGATTGATTATGTTGAAATTTTGCGCAAAAATTTATAACTAAATTGATACAATCGAAAAATTTATAATTGACTAAACAATTCCCCGGAATTTAGACAAGATTAGATCTATCTCCAAATTATTTTATAGACAGGCTTTCTAGTTAACTTTCAACTGATGAATTGATTGAGCGAGTATTTGCGAATATGCCATCATGATTTTGATATTATTTACGGACACACGTTTCACTTACCTCGAGTCGGGGCCTTTCACCAGTAAAAGTTGGGAAGGTTTGGTGTAAGAGTTTGATGACCTAATCTTGCAATTTTCTTGAACTCATGGTACTAGCTCTGATGCGGTTAAATGTGCTAAAAAATTATTATTATTATTATTATTATTATTATTATTATTATTATTATTATTATTATTATTATTATTATTATTATTATTATTATTATTATTATTATTATTATTACGTAATTTAGCCGAAGCTTCGAGCTGGTGACAGCTAGAAATGGAAAAAGAAAAAATTACATGTGGAGTTGGCTATTGACGAACGAAGGGGTGAACTTTCCGTGGTCTAATCAACTTCCTAATGTGATCGAAACTTTGTACTGGCTTCGGTTGTCGCTCGTCATAACTTATTGAGCTAGCCTGTGAGGAGGTCACCGATTCCAGCTCCCCTAATCTCTAGGCGGCTGTCCTTCCTTTCTCCTAATTGAAGAAAGAAGCCGTGCGAGCGGAACACGACCTTATCATTAACGGTCAAGATTGCCCCGCGAAATACGCAAATGTTGGTGATATGTAAGTAAAATTCGCAGGATACAATTGTGTCAATTGTGGTAACACGCGAGCGAAATTCATCAATGCCATGGACGGATTGGGAGGCTTGGGTTGGGCCCCCCAAGTAAACATCATCCGAACACTTCAGAAATTGGTCTAAGGAATGGGCCTGATCATGGAGCTTGGTGAGCAAAAGCCTTTCGAGACAATCCACCTACATTTCCAAGACCCGAAGCCCAGAGTTTGGGTGCGTTTTATTTCACTGGCAATTTCAATGAAAATCATTTTCAATTTCATTTGTTCGAAGATTCAAAGAAAACAACTCCCCACCATCTATAGAAAATGACAATTATTTGATTTGACTATCAAAAGGCACAACTAATAAGGAAAAAATAAAAAGAATAAGTTAAGCACCTGAAATTTATCAAGCAAGGATATACTGCCAACAAGCACGGGTGGAAGAGCACTCAATAGAGTAGGTGATCTGCTATAAGTACGCAAGAACATATAATTGCTAAGGAGAATGGGCGTGATTCATTTTTGTCTCCTAGAAGGTCCCATGTTCAATATGAGAGATTTTAACATAAATGCACACAGCTCAAGGGGTGCCAAATTGGTGCCATCGCTATCATAGCCATCTCCCTTTGAGAAAGCAGAGTGATATGAAGAAGATCCTTCATTTCTTGAACTCTTTGCTATACTTGGCTGTGTCTCACCTGTCATTTCACAAAAGAAGCCTTAAAGCAAGGCCTCTCACTATCTTCTTCACATAAGCAAATAGTTCATTCTCCCTTTTTGACACATTCGAGTTGCTAATTGGTCGTGCATGTGCCCTTGAAAGGAAAATAATGATCAAGACAGAGAGATGGGACTTTTCAAACTGTGCATGCACCTATAAAATAGCGCATCCTTCGTATAGACTTGACAAGTGCGGCAACCGTGCAGCAACCATGTAGCACCCATGCCACTCATTTGGTATTAATACATCATTTATTCTCTTGAATAATCCTACAGACTTGTCTTGATTTATAAAAATTTATTGAGTGAATTGTCTATGCTTGACGTTAAAATCTACATTGATGAGTGTAAAAATATTTTGAGTCCACTAAGATTACAAATGAAAGATACCAAATATTAGAAGAAGAGGAGGAGGAGGACAAGTGGAGGAGGAGTGGAGGATGAGAAGAAGAAATAAGAATAAGTTAAGCACCTAAATTCTATCAAGCAAAGGTATAGCGCCAGCAAGCTTGGGTGGAAGAGCCTTCATAGAGTAGTCGATGCAGGAACTTTGTTTTTTTTTAGATGTAGGAACTTGGATATCGCCAACATTTTGTTATACAATTTTCTCACTAGCTCAATGCGCTTATTTAAGCTTGGTGGAGAGAGTCTATTGGCTGAATCAACGCCCTTGTATTTTAGGATTACCTTGCTGGGCTTACTAGATCACTATTGATTTTAAGTAATGAAGTTGGTATAGTATCCTACAAACTTTAATACTTAACTTATATATATAATCAAAACACATAGCCCTAAGCTTTTGAAAGTACAACATGTTTTTAAAGGTAAATTTCCCAGCAGAGTGGATCTGTTCTTGCATCAAATTCAAAACCCTCCCAACCTATAGAAAATGACAATTATTTGATGACTATCAAAAGGCATGACAAATAAGGAAAAGAAATAGGAATCAGTTAAGCACTCGAAATCTATCAAGCAAGAGTATAGCATTGGCAAGCTCGGGTAGAAGAGCCCTCAATAGAGTAGGCAATGTGCTATAGGTGCACGAGAAATGTAATCACTAAGGAGAATGAGCATAATTCATTTTATCTCCTAGAAGGTCACATGTTTAGTATGAGAGATATTAACATAATGTATGTAGTTCATGAGGGTACAAAATTCGAGCCATCCCTATCATAGCCATCTCCCTTTGAGAATGCAAAGTGATACGAGGAAGATCCTTCATTTCCTAAACTCTCTACCATACTTGGCTGCGTCTCACTTGTCATTTCACAGAAGAACCCCCAAAACAAGGCCTCTCATTCTCTTCTTCACATAATCCAATAGTTCCTTGTCCATTTTTGATATATTCGAGTTACTAACTAATTGTGCGAGTGCTCTTGAAAGGTTTATTATTCTAAATTAGCTCTAACCCTTTTAGAAAGGAAAAGAATGACCAAGAGAGAGATGTGACTTTTCTACATGTGCATGCACTTACAAAATAGCAACATCATCTGTACATACTCAGCATGTGCAGCAAATGTGTGGCACTCGTGTGGCTCGTGCGGTATTAATACATTGTTGTTCATTGTCTTAAATAATCCTATAGACTCGTCTTGATTTATAAAAAAAAAATATTTAAGCAATTCATCTATGCTTGATGTTAAAATTCACTTGTGAGTGTGAAAGTATTTTGAGTCCACTTAAATTACAAATGAAAGATATCAAATATTAGCAGAAGAAGAAGAGGAGAAGGAGGAGGAGGACGAGAAGAAGAAGAAGTGGGGTAGAAGAAGAAGAACTGAGAATTAGTTAAACCCTTGGAATCTATCAAGTAAAGGTATAGCGCCAGTAAGCTCAGGTGGAAGAGCTCTCAATAGAGTTGTCGGTGTGCTATAGGATGCCAATGTTTTCTCATACAATTTCTTCACTAGCTCAATCCGCTCATCTAAGCTTGGTAGAGAGAGTTTATTGGCTGAATTAATGCCCATGTAATTTTAGGATTATCTTGAAGAGCTTCATCGCTGGGCTCACTAGATAACTATTGATTTTAAGTTATGAAGTTGGCATAGTATCCTACAAACTTTAATACTTAGCTTTCTATGGATTAATATCGCCTAAAAGTATATATACTATTATAAAAACACATAGTCCACACCTTTTGGAAGTACAACATGCCTTCAAAGCTAAATTATCCAGCAAATTGGATTTGTTCTTGCATCAAATTCAAAACCCCCTCCTCCAACCTATAGAAAATGGCAATTATTTGACTTGACTATCAAAAGGCATGACTAATAAGGAAAAGAAATGAAAATAAGTTAAGCACCTGAAATCTATCAAGCAAGGGTATAACGCCATCAAGTTCGGGTGGAAGAGCTCTCGATAGAGTAAGCGATGTGCCACAGGTGCATGTGAACATATAATTAGTAAGAAGAATGAGTACAATTCAACACCCATGTAATTTTAGGATTATCTTGAAGAGCTTCATTGCCGGACTCACTAGATCACTATTGATTTTAAGTTATGAAGTTGGTATAGTATCTTGCAAACTTTAATACTTAGCTTTCTATGGATTAATATCACCTAAAGCATATATACTATTATAACAACACATATTCCACACCTTTTGGAAGTACAACATGTCTTCAAAGCTAAATTTTCCAGTAGATTGGATCTGTTCTTGCATCAAATTTAAAACCCCTTCCCCCGAACCTATAGAAAATAGCAATTATTTGACTTGACTATCAAAAGGCACGACTAATAAGGAAAAAAAAATGAGAATCAGTTAAGCACCTGAAATCTATCAAGTAAGGGTATAACGCCATCATGCTCGGGTGGAAGAGCTCTCGATAGAGTAGGCGATGTGCTATAGGTACACGTGAACATATAATTACTAAGAAGAGTGAGCACGATTCATTTTATCTCCTAAAAGGTCACATGTTCAGTATGAGAGATGTTAGCATAATTGTATGCAGCTTGGAGCCATCACTATCATAACAACCTCCCTTTGAGAAAGCAAAGTGATATGAAGAAGATCCTTCATTTCTTGAACTCTTTGCCATACTCGGCTGTGTCTCACCTATCACGTCACATAAGAACCCCCAAAACAAGGCCTCTTATTCTCTTCTTAACACAACCATATAGTTCCTTCTCCTTTTTTGAGACATTTGAGTTACTAGCTAATTGTGCAAGTGTCCTTGAATGGTTTATTATTCTAAATTAGGCCTAACCATTTTAGAAAGGAAAGAGACGAGAGAGAGAGAGAGAGAGAGAGAGAGAGAGAGAGAAATGTGACTTTTCTATGTGTGCATGCACCTACAAAATAGCAGCATCCTTTGTATAGACTCGGCATGTGCGACAACCGTGCGGCTCGTGCGATATTAATACATCCTTATTTATTGTCTTGAATAATATTACGGACTCGTCTTGATTTATAAAAGTTTACTAAAGTGGCTTGTCTATGCTTGATGTTAAAATCTACATTGATGAGTAGGAAAATATTTTGAGTCAACTAAAATTACAAATGAAAGATATCAAATATCAGAAGAAGAAGAAGAGGAGGAGGAGGAGGAGGAGGAGGAGTGGAGCATAATAAGAAGAAATAAGAATCAATTAAGCACCTAAAATATATCAAGCAAGGTTATAGTGCTAGTAAGCTCGGGTGGAAGAGCCCTCAATAGAGTAGTCAATATGCTATAGGAGCTTGGATCTCACCAATGTTTTCTTATACACTTTCCTCACTAACTCAATAAGCTCATCTAAGCTTGGTGGAGAGAGTCTATCGGCTGAATTAACGTCAATATATTTTAGGATTATCTTGAAGAGCTTCATTGCTAGGCTCACTAGATCACTATTGATTTTAAGTAAGGAAGTTGGTATAGTATCTTGCAAACTTTAGTTTGTAGCTTTCTATGGATTAATATCACCTAAAGTATACACACACACACATACATACTATCATCAAAACACATAGTCACACCTTTTGTAAGTACAACATGTCTTCAAAGGCAAATTCAAAACCCCCCTCCCCACAACCTATAGAAAATGGCAATTGTTTGACTTGACTATCAAAAGGCATGACTAATAAAGAAAAGAAATAAAAATCAGTTAAGTATTTGAAATCTATCAAGCAAGGATATAGTGCCAACAAGCTCGGGTGGAAGAGCCCTCGATAGAATAGGCGGTGTGCTACAAGTGCGCGATAACACATAATAACTAAGGAGAAGGAGCACAATTCATTTTATCTCCTAGAAGGTTGCATGTTCAGTATGAGAGATGTTAACATAAATGCATGCAGGTCAAGGGTGCAAAATTGGAGCCATCACTGTCATAGTGATCTCCCTTTGAGAAAGCAAAATGGTACGAAGAAGACCCTTCATTTCTTGAACTCTCTGCCATGCTCGGTTGCGTCTTACTTGTCACATCACATAAGAACCCCCAAAACAAGGCCTCTCATTCTCTCATTTACATAGTCAAATGGTTCCTTCTCCCTTTTTGATGCATTCGAGTTACTAACTGATCATGCAAGTGTCCTTGAAAGGTTTATTATTCTAAATTAGCCCTAATCATTTTAGAAAGGAAAATAACAACCAAGACAGAGAGATGTGACTTTTCTACATGTGCATGCAGCTACAAAATAGCAGCATCCTACATACAGACTTGGCACGTGCAACAACTGTGCGGCATCAGTGCGGTACTCGTGCAGCTTTTGCTGTATTAATACATCATTGTTTATTGTCTTGAATAATCCTACGGACTCGTCTTGATTTATAAAAATTTATTGAAGCAACTTGTCTATGCTTGATGTTAAAATCTACATTGGTGAGTAGGAAAATATTTTGAGTCCACTAGAATTACAAATAAATGATATCAAATATTAGAATAAGAAGAGGAGGAGGAGGAGGACAAGAAAGAGTGGAGCAAAAGAAGAAGAAATAAAAACTAGTTAAACACCTAAAATCTATCAAGTAAGGGTATAGCGCCGGCAATCTCGGGTAGAAGAGCCCTCAATAGAGTAGTTGGTATGCTACAAGAGCTTGGATCTCACCAACGTTTTCTTATACAATTTCCTCACTAGCTCAACCTGCTCATTTAAGTTTGGTGGAGAGAGTCTATCGGCTGAATTAATGCCAATGTATTTTAAATTTATCTTGAAGAGCTTCATTGCTAGGCTTACTAGATCACTATTGATTTTAAGTAATGAAGTTGGTACAGTATCCTGCAAACTTTAATATGTAGCTTTCTATGGATTAAAATCACCTGAAAGTATGTATATGTTGTTATCAAAACACATAGTCCTCACCTTTTGGAAGTACAACATGTCTTTAAAGGTAAATTTTTCCAACATATTGGATTAGTTCTTACATCAAATTCAACCCCACTGCCCCACCCATGAAAAATGGCAATTATTTTACTTGACTATCAAAAGGCACAACTTATAAGGAAAAGAAATGAGAATAAGTTAAGCACCTGAAATCTATCAAGCAAGGGTATAGAGCCAACAAACTCAAGTCGAAGAGCCCTCAATAGAGTAGGCGGTGTGCTACAAGTTCATGAGAACATATAATTACTAAGGAGTGTGAGCACGATTCGTTTTACTAAGGAGAATGAGCGCAATAAAGTAGGTAGTGTGCTATAGATTCGTTCTATACAATAAAAATGAAGGACGGTTACAAGGTAGTACGACTGCATACCCTGAAACCTAACATGACCTATCGATAGACCTGATAAACAAATACGTGGCTCACAACCTATCTCATGCTGACCTTTAAAATGAAAAACTTTGCTAAATTTCTTACGTCCGTTGGGCGAGCACCAATTTAATGCCCGGCCAACCCCTTTTTTCAATTCATTTTTGATGAATTCCGTTTTATAAGTAACCTTAATTTGAAATTAAAATTTATAATACTAATAGGATAAAAAAGAGCCAAAATTACTGATGGACGAAAGAAAAATAGTACAAAACTGATAGATAAAGTTATAAAGTAATATAACAAAAATCCCTAAATTTTGAAGGTTGGCGAGTGGTTCGCAGGCTACTCTCTTGAACGACTTTCTTGGTTTTTCTATTGTTAAGCTTGTGTTTGGAGGTAGTTATCGGCGGCTAATCCCTCAATTTTTTAAACCAAAGAAGAAACTACGCGAAAATAGATGCCGCGTTCTCCTCTTCCTGTCCCCAGCTGTAGTGATCTGCCGAGTATCGAACACCAATGGCGTTATTTTCATTTCCGGCTTTGTCCATTGATTTCCGCTTTGTATCAACGCGGAAAGCTTGGGCCAACAAACCATTTCCAGAAAAAGAAAACAGGGAGTTATCACCTGAAAAGGGAACACATGAGTAAGAAGTTTAGTAGGTTTTCGATATATTTCTTGTCATTGCTTGATACTTCAATTTTTATGTCATTGCTTGTTAGAGCTAGTAAATAAACTTTAGAAAGTTATCAGCTTTGACCAATGTTCATAAATGTGTTCTGAGTTCGATAAAAAAAAACGTTTTAAGCATAGGTTCCATTCTAAAACATGCTCCTTATTTGGTTAATTACTATATCGTTCAACACTTGAGCATCGGAGTAGCATTCACAATCCAATTAGCAGTTGCGCTTTAATTTTGCCTATGGCCTTGGAGCATCCAGTACGGAGCATGCCAGCATTATGAACGTATCAATGGATCATTGATGCTTATCGCCCAGTAACGTTACGGCTTTTACAGGAAGAATGCATTTCATTTCATGTGATATTTATATCAAGTGAGCCAATGAAAGGGTCTTATCTCTGACAAAATACATTGAGAACAATGATAGTTTAACCTATCGACACTACACACAAATATTTGACATGATAAATGCGTTATACGATGAAAGGTAGAAAATGCTACTATGGAAGGTAAGGATTCTGAAAATAACCTGGTTTATTTTGTAATTAATATCTGTGTTTTTCTAACGATTATTATATCTGCTGCTTGGTATAGCTTTCTCGATATATTTCAGCTATGAAAATAAGTGCTTTAGTTATGTATTTGGGTAGGCCCTCATAATCGCAGTATCCACGCCATATGCATGCCATTAGAGTTGAATCAGTTGATTGCTAATAGGTTATTCGATATAGTTCTCCCATATCAATTTCAACTATGAAAAAGGGCCGTCACTATCTTATAAGGTATTTGACAAATACTTCATAGCTGTAATAATAAACAACTTCTAAGAAATTGTCCCACTAGCTATTAGAGCTTTGAACATACACTACCATATACACTAGTCATAACACTTCACGACACAACTATGTATTATGCACAATTATATTGAAAGAACTCTAAAAAACCACAAGTTAAAATACCTCATAGCACATCTGCAGTGGCATCACAACTACAACACAACCCTAACTTTACCAAACAGACAAGAAGTACCATATCACCCGACAAATTAGATACTTCAAGGTACAGCTTCCTCTAAATTGATCACTCATGTCAAAAGGGGTACAAAACTATATTTCAAGGCAAACGCTTCATGGGACATAGGTGAAGACCCAAAAAAGAACCAAGAATCACACTTGCAAAAAATATCATATACAATGCAATACATGGAAGGGACGGACCCACATAGGCCCAGGATTCTTTTCACAAATTTTTGCAAGCCATTATGCAAAATTCCATAGAATCACTATCGGTTCACCAACTTCCTAGCTATCCATAGAATCACTATCGCGTTCACCTTGCGATATCCCAGAGACCACACCCGAAACCAGTGACAATCGAACTAATTGATTGATTCCGGAAAAATGAAAACGAAATGAAGACTACACGTTTGATTCGCCAATATAAACAACTGAAGACGGAGATACAAGACGAAGAGGTGGACATACAACGAAAGAATAACAAATAAGCTTTTACAATGGTATCGCGTAAACCATGTGCACAGAGTTTCACTATAAATTATTTATGATACTGCTCCTTTTTCCCCATTTTTTTTTTATGGTTTGGGTGGCTCCGCAGCCTCCACGGCCGCTTCTTCCTTCTTCTCTTCTTCGACGACAATCTCCGCCTTCTCTTCCACTGCCACAGTTACCTCTCCAGAAGTTGCTGCTTCTGCAGGAGGAGCCTCGACTTCCTTCTCCTCAGTGATTATGAAGGTGGACACCTTCTCAAATACAAATAACACGGGCCCCGATACCAAGACTGGTCCATACTTTGTGGACGCTTCTGACACTGGCTTCGATCCAGGAAACTCTGCACAGCCGCATAAAGGTGATCAACCGTGCGTGCATACAGAATCAGATCATGTATACTTGCTTCTTGCATAGATAAGGATGATACACATGCAGAGAGGTACAAGACACATGCGAATGAGGCGCTTATACGTATGATGCGGGCACTGAATCGCATGAGACATCGATGCATGTATGCTAATATAAGCAACATGTTGTAAAAAAGAATCTGTACCGATTTTCACAAGCTCTTCTAGGAACTTGTTGACAGCGGTCGAGTGCTTCTTGAGTCCTGCTTCCTTGGGCTCCTTAACAAGAGCCTGTTTGTTACATGGCATACCGAGCGCACTTGTTATTCTTAGGTCGTATGTATAGACATAGGACTATAGGTATTGGATCGAAGTGTAGACGTTCCGCTCGTACCTTAACTTCTGCGGAGGAAGCCTCATATATCTCCACTACTTTAGGCTGAAGCTCTGTCTTCTTCTCCTCGAACTCCTTATCTATCTCCCCCTGTTTCAAGGAACCACGCAAATCAATAAACCTATAAAGATGTAATTAATTATGCCAACTAGCCACGTTAACCAGGCTAGGGAAATTAACATATCAACCCTCAAGGGACCTTAGAATCATCAAAGGACTTGCAAGCCTCCGCAGCCGCAGGCTTGTTTCCATTCTTCTCGAACACTTTCTTGATCTTCGGAAGAACCTTCGATGACCAATAACCCATGTCTCACTCTCTGTTGTAGAAGATAGAACGGAAGCAAATCCTGCAAAAGTGAGTACGATGGACTTCGAAAAATATAAAACCAATCAAGTTCAGAGAGAGTTGAGGGGAATTAGATGTTATTTGGTGAAGCTGCTGAGCTGAACTTACTCGTGCTGTTACGTCTCTCTTGGTGCTGAGTCTGAAGGCGAATACGTTCGACCTGGGATGGGAGGGATTGTTGTTGTGGATTATAGATAGCCCTATTGTCCCTTCGAATCAAGGCACATATAGAGCCCAACACAAAAGGGAGAGAGAGAGAGAGAGAGAGAGAGAGAGATTAAAATACATGCTATCAAAGCATCTCTTCACGCAAGATGATAGAATAATGGACGGGTTTTTTGGTCTTGAAAATTCACAAGAAGTTGCCCACTTCATGATTGGTCGGTATCAGCCACCCGGTGCCGAAACGACCTCCGGAGCCCTCGCTTCAGGTGTCTCGCTCGGGGGGATAGCGGCGAAAGCGCCAAGAGAAGACAGCTTGCAATGGCAATCAAGCTCGTTCATTCGAAGGTTGGCAATGTCGAACGCGGGGCCTACCTCCAACGTGGCCTGATGTCGATCTGTAAAAGATTGATTGAGAGTCAATGGAATCTCACGTGGCTTCGCTGGTAGACAACCCCAATTAGGCCGTCAATGACCCCCCGCCCTCCTCCCCCATTTTGATTCCCATAACACGACATCCAAATAATAGCTAAGCTACGTCCCACCACCTTCATAAACAATTTGATATAAAATGGATCGGCACATTATTGCCTATTTGTTCATATGCTCCTTTGCTCAGATGCAGAATCTCCATACGGCATCGGATTGGCTTTTCGAATGGTGGGTTTTCCCGTTTAGAAAGTGGACGCATTCATGCATGTTGTACATGAACCCCATACGACAGATTATCAAGTATACAGGTCAAGAAGTTTACAATACGTGCAATGTGATAATTCTTAGAGGGAAAATTTCAAGCACACTCGTTTATTGGTGGAAGAGGAGCTTTCGATAAGTTCAAGCTAACGGTCCCAAGCAACCTAAGCATTCCATTTTAAAATGATACTTATCCACTCTTAGAAGAAACCGCAACCATCAAGGTGCTTTATGCACGTTATATTGAGATGACAGGTCTATGGTCATACATAAAGACAAGCAGAAGAGTGAATCCAACCTCCACCTTTGGCACCAACCCCCAAAACAAGCAGACGGGAAGGGAATTGGCCATGAAATTCCCCTATTCTTGCTAATAGACTTCTCAGCGTTAAAAGCAAATCCTTGCAGACTTTCATTGTCGAAACTTTACCTACAGATTTCGTCAAAGTCTACCCCCAAGATATTCCGAACGCATAGCTGAGCCCCACTTGTCTTTTGTATGAGGGCTCTCAATTAGTAAGCTATTCAATATACTTTCGATGGTATGGTTGCTTCCAAACAAACCTCTTGATTGTATCCATACATGCACCAATCTTATTACTAAACGATCATATAGGGATCTTAATGTGTCATCTGAATTGTTCCCCTCCTGATGATGAAGCTTAAACCCATCACGAACAACCTCAATCTCTACTATCTAGTTGTTTCTATTTTAGAGTTTGCGTTGATTTGATAATGCTATCACGACTCGCATGGAACTAGTGATTTGCACGAAACTGATAATTTACTCAAAACACATGATTCTCTAATATTGTACGAGATTAGAGAAGATATTTTGTGTGCTCAATTTTAATTGACATTTCAGCTGTCTCCAATTCAATTTCTCATTTTTATACACACTTTATTAAAATCAATATGCACCAAGTTATCACCATTTATTTTATTTGAGGAGGAGAGGCAATGGCAGCTCTTAAACTTTTGCAAATTGTTTCTCAAGTCCTACGAAATTTATTTATCAAATCCTTGTACTCCTTTTTTTTTTGGTTCGTGTTGGTTTCTTCAGGGACAAACATGCATTTGAAGAAAAAAGCTAACATGTGTTGCTATGTCAATGCTGATCAGACCAGAAAGTGTATTTATCAATTTTTTTTCACACTTTTCGAATTTTATTTGCTAACGTGTTTCATTTGAAAGGTAAACACGGAATTTAAGAGATCAAGAACCCAATACGTGGCAAAAAGATTTAAGGATTTGATTGTATATTTTGTAAAAGTTCATTGGTGACATTATACCATTTGATTACAAATGTTTCATTGGAGTTGCCAATTACTTTCTCTTTCCTGTAATTTTAGTTCTCTAACCTTGCTTGTATGATTAAATTAAATAATTGCACCTTTGTTGCGCACTTTGGGCAAAGATATGCGGGGATTGCAAGAATTGATTTTAATAGAATTTGTACGTAGGGGCCTTCTCTTATCAATTATAGAAGAACAGATATAATCTGCGTCAATTGCTATTGCAGGAACCCCAAAAAGATAATTACAAGAAAGATGACGCACTTTGGCAATTGAGTACACAACTCCTCTCGACATGGACAGGCTCTGTTCTTAATTAATCCGGGTTGATTGATGTATTAGATTACAACGTACATTTTAGAGACAACTTTCTCCCTGTCTAAATTGGACAAAGTCTCATATTTTGATTAAGAGCCTATAATCCACTGAAAGTTACGGCTTCTGTTCCCTGTCACCAATTAAAACCATGCCCTACTTAGCTCAACGTTTCATCATCTCTCTAATTGGTAACCCATCTCCTCACTCCACACATTCTCCCAAGCCTAAGTTCAGGTTCAAAAGACAAAATAATGGATGCATACCAAATTATGACAGGGCTTCAGGGAGAGTGAAAGAGTTGTGTACGCGGATGTCCACGTCTCCATTTTCGAAAGAGCTATTAAATCGAAACTGAACTGAGCTCCAAATTAACATATATTCGAAGCTCGAATGAAACCCGACAAGTGTGATTTATTAAGTCATTGGTTGGTTTCAGCTCCATATCATCATTGTCTACTTGGTCTAAGTATGCAAGAACTTCGCTAAACTTACAATTATGTACATATAACCTCTCGAACTCCACCAAAAAACCGGAAAACAAGAACCCTTATATAATTACTATGAAGTAAATACAAAATTAAACTGACATGTCTTCAATAGTGGGATAAAGGTTCCTACCTTGCATGGCAACAAACAAGTCAGTACATTTAATGATGATTAAGACCAGGTGCTACGGTTAGGCTCGTGCTTCTTTGTAGCGATGTCGCTTAATTCTGTATTTAGTTACTAAAGGCCACAAACAACAAGAACCCAAGGGACCATAGATCAAAACATCAGCCGTTGCCCTCCATTCCATAACCCCGATCCAGCATCTAAATGTTGGACATAATAGAGCGGGCAATTTCTCACTGTTCTGGCAAGCACGGGTCCACAAACTACAAGTATACAGATAGCAGATTTGCTGTGATATTTAGGGAGGCGTTGTGCTGTTCATCTAGTCTCTAGTTAGAGAGCAGCATGGTCATAGTTAGGGGCCACCGCCAAAATTCTGTCATTTCGATTAACAGCCTGTCTAGCACCTTCACCCTCTGCGGCAGCTTGGACACCATCGTCCAGAACTATTAAATAACCTTCTCTTCTTATCAAGCTCTGCATCACAAGAAATTCGGCATGAGAATGCTGATGAGAGCTGTTGATACTTCTGTAATAAATGGTAAGAGTTCTCAGCAGTTGCATCATACCTCTATGATAGTTTTGACTTTTTTGATTTCACTCGCTGCTTCCTTCTCTGAAATATCATTATTTTCATCGAACTGCTGATGGACATACCACATGATTAAGTCCCTTTGCCTCATTCCAACCAATCCATCCCCTGCAAGATATAAGGAAACAAATAAAACTACATCAATCTGCCAACAAACTTTAAATAGAGAAAGTTCCCACCAGATCATTTATACAAAGAGCAGAGCATCAGGCAATATGTAACAACTGGTGGAAAAATCAATCTCCAACCGATGCACCTCTAGATCAACTTATATGCCCAGAGGAGAAACGATTACCTACCTTCTCGTGTTACAGCTTCTTCATGCTGTCTCAGGCGCATAATGAGGGCTTGTGTTACCCTTTGGAAATACTCATCACTGACCACAAGCTTTTCTCGTTGCTTGTCACCGGAACTTGCTCCAGTTTCTGCATTACGATAATCTAATTTTTGTGAGATCCAAAATACAATCAAAAGAATAACAAGCTAGTGGAGATCGAATACTCACTTGCATTGCTAAACTGCGTGTCCAACGCAGCATCTGTGGGTTGAGCGTCATCTTGGGCAGGAGGATCAGGTCCATTACCACCGCTGCTATCGCCCAAATCACGATTACCATCTTGAAACTCAGATAGATCAATCTCAGTTGACTCCACACTGTATGGAGGGAAAACCAGGAACAAATCCCAAGAAAGGTTATGGCAATGGTATGTGAGATGGGTTGAGCAGTACATCGCTCGCTTAGAAGAGTGAAAGGCAGGGGACAACACTTAAATGTGAGGAGGAAATCTTAAAAGTTAGCTGAGATCTTGCCTTATTATAGATGTTTTCAACAGTTTCCTTGCTACATCAACATGGCGTGGTTGTACCTATAAGGAACATTATTTTTAATAAAATATTACTCGAAATTACCCAATGAAGGAACAAGGACCTCAAGAAAAGTACCTGAGTTTCCAAATAACTTCGAGCAATGGCCTCAGACAGCCTGATCAATGCCTCAAGTTGCCTGACAGTCATGCGGTAAGCAACTCTGCTACCAGGAGTTGTATCACCTCTTCGAAGTGCAACATATGACTCGACCAACACTTTTCTTGCTTCTGAGCTCAGCTGCATTAATTAGTCCGGTTAAAATGATCAATATATACCTGCAGATACTTTTCTGTAAAACAAAGAACAAAGTCACTGCTGAAAAATCAGAAACAAACCTTTGGTTTCAAAGTTTTTGCATATGCAATGTAACGTTTCAGTTGGGCAGTATTAAATGCAGGAACAATAGCATCTTCACGTTTCTGATGAACTCTCACAATATGGTGGGCAATGTGGTAATCGATCTCATCATCTGGGTCATCAATCATTACATATACCAGATCGAACCTCGAAAGTATAGCTGGAGGTAGAGCTACGTTATACTGCGTACAGGCATAACTAAATTAGTCAAGCATCATAAGTCTACAATGATCGAAAAATGTCAATTAAGTAAAGTTCTAACTTCAAGGTTTCCAAAAATTCATCGTCTCACCTTGAGTGGTTTAGATTTGTCATAACGGCCCCCTGTCGGGTTGGCGGCAGCTAGGATTGATGTCCGGGCATTTAGAGTTGCCTGAATACCTGCTTTTGTGATGCTTATTGTCTGTTGCTCCATAGCTTCATGAATTGCAACCTTCAAAACGAAAGTCAATTTCAGTCCTAAGTACCAGATTTAAATGTGGCCAATGTCACAGAAGCAAGGAAGTGAACTCACCTGATCCCTGATGTCCATTTTATCAAATTCATCGATGCAACAGATTCCATTGTCCGCAAGCATGAGGGCACCAGCCTAAAATAATCATATGATCTCAGAAACCTGCAGTAATTCTTGCACCGGAGAAGCAACGAAAACAACTAAAGAAAAGAGAGACAGCTTCCCTTGTTCTGTCCAGTTGAACTTTATTTGTCCAAATTCAACAAAAAGATATTATCTTGACAAGAGAATGTAAGACAATTGAAAGAAGAGGCAATCAAGAAGGTGCCAGTAAACACTCAATAACAGGTCAGGAATGTGAAAAGAGTGAAGCCAATTTCTCACATTTTTCAACAGAATCGTGCAAAATAACTCCTAATAAGCAGCTTACTTAAAGGGGATATCTTCCTCAACTCTGCATTTACAACTGATAAGAAAGAGTCCACAGTAAATTTCCTTACCACCAGTTACATTGGAGGAGATGAATAGGAAAGGCGAATCTAGGACCATAAACAGTCTAAGGTACATTCTGCTACTTCCAGAATACCGTCAAAGATTTTGGTACTCCTATAATGAACAGATCACTACTTCATTTTGCACTTTACGAAGATGCTTCAACCATAATTGCACTGTGCATTCTGCAAGTCCACCTTCTATGAAATGGCTCTAAATAGAGATCCAATAGTCAAACTTGTGGCTTCCAAGTTGTTTCAGAAAAATTACCGTTACAATATTATTGGCTTTTGTCACTATTGCAAGATCTCTAAATGAAAAGGCAAAAAGTGGATTTCTGCCTGAAGGACCAAGGAAGATCCATTTGCAAGCAAAACACAACTAAGAACTATTAGATTAGGTGAATGGTTGTCATTGTTGGTTGACAACATATCTCGCTAAAATTTTCACAAGTAGCAAGCGTATAAACCCCCACCATTATCTAAAAGTATCCAGTGGTCCCACATACCCCACACTCTGTGATTGCACTTAGTTGCATACAGTTGATATTATGGAAAAGGTAGACCAGGGAGAGGTGACAGCATCTTCAACAAGAATTATCGCAAATCTGAAGTCACAGCAGTCAAACAAGGTGAGTGTTCTTTCCATCAGAAAGACCAAACTTTGTGACAAAGAAAGTAGTCCAATCTTTCCTTCAGTGGGTTCTTCAACTTCCAGCAAGGCACATGCTAGAATAGAAATTGAATTTTGCAGGCACAATGCACTGCAGCAGTTTAATTCTTCTTTTACCAGGAAAGATGCAAAGACAGCATCGGACACTTTAATGCCAATAACCCATTTTTGCATATACCATATCAAACCAAAAGATATTCTAAAAAGAAAGAATAAGAAGCAGCTACCTCGATACAAAATTCCCCTGTTTCTGGTTCTTTGGCAACAGTTGCAGTCAACCCAGCAGCAGAGGAAGATTTTCCCGATGTGTATACAGATCTTGGGACTATGCCTGAAGTATATCTGAAACACAAGCGAGCACATAAATAAGTCCATAAATCGAATAATACACAAAAACATGGATTCCATTCAGCAAGCATGATCATAGGGTTGACGAATTGGATTAAAAAAGACAGCGTACTTGAGGAACTGGGATTTTGCACAGCTAGGATCTCCAACAATGCAGACATTGACATCCCCTCTCAGGTTGATGCCTTCGTGAGTGACCTTGTGAACGCCACCAACAAGCATAAGGAGAATAGCTCGCTTTATGTCTTGATGACCAAAAACTGTTGGAGCAATGCTATTGACAAGCTTATTGAAGAAATCAGGGGTATTCCTCATTCTCTGAATTTCATCAATCTCTTCAACCTGTGACAGACACAGACATCAGAAGCTGCTGGGTCAGCTGTGACTACTGTAACTCGCCATGATTGCACAAGGTTGCCAGGGAAAGCCCATTACAGGATAATGGTTCAGGTCAAATGATGTTTTAGCTACTTTGGAAGAATTTGAGTTACATGGTACTACTAGAAGGGAGTTCATGTGACTTACAGAGTAAACTTGGTCTCATACAGACATAAGCTTTTTGCCTGCTATGTCAAAAAGATTTCTTCAACTACAACTACGCCAACTAAAGCCCAGAATATTATTTCACTATCTTATATATTGGATTTCGGAACTACGGAAACCCCAACCAGATTACTTGTTTCTATCACAATCAATTGAACGAACCCATATACAGATAGATATTTTTTATTGAATGAAGTAAAATGATTCAGCTACATTCTTAAGTCACATTATTGTTCACACTATCACTTAAAGGAAGGTTGTTCATTGGAGACGAACCATGAATTGCTGATTGTCATCTTCATCAGCACCCTTCTTCCTATTTCTTATGTCAATGTCTCTTCTACCATCCATAATCTGAACCGATGCAAAAAGAGGTAAAGTTAGCATTAGCAAGTACTCTATGCACAATTTGCTTAATTAATCAACCGATTCCCCCAGTGAGCAACCTGCACTGAATTGGCAATAAAGGCAAGCCGATAAGAGAGATCTCTCACGCCTAATGCTCGAAGACCTCTCACACCTTCCTTTCCAACAGATGATGGGTTGCGCTGTGAAGCTTCCTTGCGGCACTCTGCTCTCTCGCCAGGGGAAGCCAGGGCCAATATGTCAGGAATGACAACGACAGTACCGGTAAAAATGACCCTGAAATCATTCAAATGATCAAATTAATTCAGAAGAAGCATCAAGAAGTACATGAATAAAAGAAGAAAGATTGACAAGCTAATTCTAGATAACTTCCTATGCTTAATGTGAGTAGGAGAATGTTCCATCACATTCAGTAGTTATCAGTTGATCTGTGTAAACAAGTAGTCTTAAGCATTGTGTTTCTTCAAGAAAAAGCAGTCCTAATTATTACACCAATTTTTTCTTTGTTCTTTTCTTTCTCATTGAAACTTGCACGTTTGCAAAAAGGCAAATTCAGATATGATCCACTCAGCTTCAAATGGCCTATGTAGGGGACACAAATTCATATACATAGCATTTCTTCCGACAAGTCAGACATGGCAAAGACTCTCACATCCAGCTTGACAATTGGCATCGACGATGGCCTAGAATTTACAGTAGAAGGAATAATTCTATCACAGCAATAAATTTGCAATCTTAATTAGCTACCACTATTTCAAATAGATTGGCACCGGTAAGACCACATAGTCTGAGATGAACGTTGTCCAATAGCTAGTTTAACCAGATGTATTCTGGAATGAAGATGCTGATATTCGTAGCTTCCATCGCAAAAGAATCAAACTCATCATATTCTTTCATGGTAAGAAATTACATGCTGAGATTGGTAGCTTCCTACTGTAGGATCACCTGCCTGTTACTTTTTGGGAAGAAAATAAATTCTGGAAGACTAAAAACTAGAGAAAGAATGAAACCGAAAAGATGACTGGACAATTAGGCCTCATAGCGACCCTGAAAAATGAGTGATCGATCCTTACGTGTCACCAGCTCTAGCCTGCTCAACTATATCGTGGCGGAGAATGACATCCATCGATCTGGGCAGGGATCCAGCAGGTATCTCTTTGGAGGTCTCCTGCATTCTCACCCTCTGCCAATCTGCGAATTTGCTCTCTTGGCGGAGCAATGCCCACTTCATCCTATTTTGGCATGTAGGATCCACGCAGATTGAGGGCTGCAATTGAGCACGACACCGCAAGGCTGATAAATAAATTACAAGGAAGAGATAATGCGAACTAGCGGAAAACACTCGCAAGGCATATACTAGGCAACCTCAGTATACTTGAATTGTTGCTCCACATTTCTTATGACGCCTCCACAGTCCAAGCACTTGAATGTACCCTGGAGAAGCTCCGGCCGCACTTCACTCGTGCGAGTGACCACGCCAGTCACCGATACAAGCTTCCCTATTTCTGCGGTGGTCAGTTCCCTCAACCTACAGTTTTAGATCAATTTAATCGTTTCAAGTTAATGAATTCGGGCAAACGAGAATTGACAGGCGCAGCAGAAAGGGCAGAGTAATTGGCTCTAAAAATTCGAACTTTACAGTTGTTATGAGCAAGTAGAAATGAGGGAAGGAAAAAAAGGAGACCTCTTGGCGAAGGGGAGATTGAAGAAGGCGATGTTGATGTCCTTGTGGGGATTATCGTCGGCGATGAAGGTGGGCTTCTGCTCCATGACGAACCGCTTGCAAGCATTCCTGAGGTACGGCTCGAACCTAATTGACAGCGCGCACACACAACAGTCAAATACAGAAATTGAGGGAACAATCGAGGCGGCGGAACCGGAACGGAGGCGATAAAAAGACGGACCTCAAGAACTCGTCGGAGATGGCGGACTGGAGGAGGTCGCTGAAGAGCATGACGTGGGAGAAGTCGATGAAGATGGTGCTGGACTCGCTGGCCTTCATGGCGTCGATCTCCGCCGAGTAGTAAGGCGGCCCTCTCGAGTTCGGATCCACCGTAAAGCTGCGATTTTTTCAGTGGGTTTTTCCTCATCATCGTCAATCGACAGCACAAGGCAAAGATTATATTCATCGGAAGGGAACGGGAGGGGAAAGGGAAGGAGGGGTTACCTCTTGAGGAAGTCGAGGAAGACGTCCTCCACCTGGACGGCCTTGCGGTCGACGAAGTACGACTCCATTGGGGGGCGGCGAACGACGATTGAATTCCTCTCCCTCGTCCGCTCCTCCTCTGCAGATCAGCAGTTCGCCTCTGAGGGTTGGAATGATGGAAATGATGGAGGAAGGAGGAAGGAGGAAGGAGAAAGACGACGGAGTTTTGGCGGGAAGATACGGAGGGCCCTCCATGGGCTCCCGCCAAAAGATCCCTGATGGGCCTGGGCTTCGCTTCGCTTCTTGGGCTTTCTCTTTGCGGCCCATTTCAGCCTTTGAATCGATCCAACGTCGTGACTTTAGTCCCCACGCCAGCTTTAGATGCCGACGCGAAGCCATGACAAATCTCGACTCGATCGATGCGTTAGGTTTTATGCTTACCCCTCATTTTCTTTGTATTGGATGGCCGTATATGATTAACCTTTGACTTGATTTTGACTAAATCTCGTCTCGGATGCGTGAAACCGATCGCGGGAAAGCCCCTAGCGGAGGTGCCGACGGGCGGGGATTGTATGCATGTGAGAAAATGGAAGATTCATCGGACCAGAAACAAGACCCGGAGCCCTTATAATATGCGAAGAGAGCGACCGCGGTGTTGTTATTAGCGGTGGTCGATGATTTGTATCGTCGCCAACGTTAGTACATCAGTTCAGCTTGTCAACCAGATCAGATGACGATTGCTAAGTGATATGATCGGCTGCATGAACTTGAACCAAACTCTCCGTGAAAACCGATCGCCAGGCTCATCGTATTTGGTTTCGAGGAATCGGCACAATTTCATACGAGTGAGTGGCTCATGAAATCTCTCCTCAAATCGAAAAAGAAGCGACAGACGATACCCTTAGTTAACCATTTGCCTACTAGAACAGTACATAGTCCCATGGGCCGAGCAGCCAAACTACTACACACTCAAGAATCGATCTGGTCAGCTATTCTAATACAGTTTAATCAACTGCCTAGTCCATCCTCTAAGTAGCGCTTCACCCTTCAAGAACATTGGTCCGTGGTATAGTGTCGACAGACTCACATCTAATGTAATGTCGACAGAACGACTTGCGCCTACGCTTCTGTTTGATGGAGATACCTGATGAATTTGAGAATTTCCGCACAACGTTTGCTCGCGGCATTTAGGTGGGAATAAACAGTATCAAGACTCGAGAATTTGTCAACGAGAAAAATATAACTACAGGAAGTTCTTACGGCTATACGATCCACCAACCTTTCATCATTCATTCAGAAGAGGCTATTATGTAATTTACGTGTAGGGAACGAGACTGGTCTTCTCCAAATCCGTCGTCCTGTTGTTGAATACGTGGAAAAGGTGATCGCACGCCTGCCTGGATGATGGCCTCTCTTGTGGGGCAGTTTTCGTGCATTGCAGTGCGATTTCGAGCACTTGAAAAGCTGCGTTCTCTTCCCTAGCTAAGAGCGGCCTTAATGCAGGGTCTATCAACTCTTCCCGAGCCGAATCTTGCGTCTCAATATGAGTCTCCACCCATCTGACCATGTCAATGTCTAAACCGAAAGATGCATCTGTTGGCATTTTCCCGCTGACGAGCTCCATCAGCACGATTCCCATACTATACACATCACTTTTCTCAGTTGCCTTCAAGGAGTATGCATACTCTGAGAGAAAGCAAAGCAGCAAGTAAGAACAGCCTGTACTATCTTTGCATATATTAGGTCGAATGAAAATTTAGATTGGAACATAATGGTGCAGACTTTGGCAGCATCAATTTTTTTAAATACCTGGAGCAATGTAGCCATATGACCCTGCGAACCATGAATTGGACTCTGTGTCTAGTGATTCATAATTCTCCACCAGCGATTTCGCGAGCCCAAAATCACCTAGGTGTGCCTCCATGTTGGAGTCCAGCAACAAATTGCTAGATTTGATATCCCTGTGAACGATCTTCGGAGCACAATCATGATGCAGGTACTCCACACCTTGAGCTAAACCCAGCGCTATGCGTAACCTTGCTTCCCAATCGAGGCTCCTCTGCTTCTTTGAATTCGCTGACTTCTGATGCAACCAATCCCATAGACTTCCATTCTCCATGTACTCATAAATTAACAGATTGGAACCTGCTGCTTTGTTGCTGCAGTAGCCCATCAGTTTCACAAGGTGTCTATGCCGGACCCTGCCCAACGTCTTGACTTCCCTGACGAAGCTCTTATTTGACAGAAGATCTTCCCTCCACACTATCTTCTTAACTGCCAGCGTTTCCCCAGTAGGCATCTCAGCCCTGTAGACTTTACCAGATCCCCCCGAACCAATCATGAACTCATCACTAAGGTTGTTGGTGGCTTCCATAATATCTTCCCATCTAAAGTCTTGCTTGGCAGCGCCCTGGTGGAAGAGTAATCTCCGATGTGCCTGGGAAGAACTGGTGGAGGACACACATTTCACTTCGTTGAATCTTTTGAAAGCCTCTCGCCTGCGCTTCAAGAACAGGGCAATTCCAAGCACTAAAAGAGCAATAGCTGCCAAGGTCGACACTGCAGAGATGATCACGACTGCGGATTCACTCAGACGTGGCTGGTTACTGGATATGAAGCTGTTGCATGGGACAAGAGGACTCCCGCAGAGATGCAGGTTCCCTTGGAATGCATGAGCTGGCCACCGTGAGAACTGCTTCCCCAGTTTGCCCTGAAGCTGGTTGTAAGAGAAGTCAAGCTTGCCCAAGCTGCTCATTTCACCAACTTCCGAAGGAATTTCACCAACCAGCTGATTGTGAGACATATCGAGTGCTTCGAGTTTCGACAGCATGGCTATAGAGGGTGGGATTTGGCCACTGAGATTGTTGTGGCTCAGATCAAGAATGGTTTGGAGATTCTGGAGTTGTCCTAGTTCTACAGGAATTTTACCAGTGAAGTTGTTTTCCGAGAGTCGAAGCTCATAAAGCTTGCCTAACTTCCCTATGGAAGAAGGGATAGGCCCAGAGAGTTGGTTGCGGTCAAGGTTGAGGACGTTGAGTGAGGCAAGATCACCAATTTCAGCTGGGAGCGTTCCATTCAGTGAGTTTCCATCAAGAGAAAGCTTCAACAGCTTGGAACATTCAGATAGCTGTGGAGGAACGGGGCCAGTAAAGCTGTTGCTCGAAAGCTTAAGTTCCCCCAACTGAGGCAAGCTGCCAAGCCACGAGGGGACTGGCCCGGAGAGAAGGTTATTGTTTAGATCAAGGTGGGTCAATTTCTTGCACAAGGAGAGCTGAACAGGAACCGGTCCAGTGAGCAAATTTCCGGATAGGTCAAGCAACGAGAGCTCGCGGATCTTCCCCAAGGTCCAGGGGAGACTCCCATTGAATCGATTGTTACCTAATCTGACTCTTTCCAGGAAAGGCGAATTACCCAGTTTGGGAGGTATTTCGTGCTCAAACGAATTATCTGTGACATCGAAAGAAAGGAAAGAGTGCGAGCTACACAAGGCAGAGACGCTACCACTGAATCTATTTTTGGAAAGGTTGATCCTGGTCAGGTTCCTTAGATTGATGAGAGAGTCGGGAAGATTACCAGCGAGAGAATTGTTATAGAGCATGAGCTGCTTCAATGCCAGGAGATTCCCCAGTGTTGGGGGAATACCGCCAGACAGAGCATTGTCTGCCAAGTCCAGAATGATTAGTTGGTGGCAGTTGCCTAAAGCGGCGGGAATTTCTCCTACAAGCTCATTCTGCCTCAGGTGAAGGAGATTAAGTTGATCTAGCCTCCCAATGCTGTCAGGTATCCTCCCACTGAAGTGATTTCCAAAGAAATCGATCATTTGCAAGCTCGAGCAGTTTCCTATCTCCGTGGGGATCTCCCCGCTTAAGCGGTTGTCGTAGAGATACAGCACCTGGAGCTCGCCAAGCATCCCAATCTCATGCGGCAGGCTCCCCTCCAGATCGTTGTGGTACAGAGCCAGGTTCTGCAGGCTGCTGAGGTTTGCTATGGATGTAGAAATGTTGCCCGCCAAGCTGTTGTTGTGGAGATAGAGATCTGTCAGGGCGACCAACTCATATAGCTCGACGGGGATGACGCCGGTGAGCGTGTTGTTGGAAAGGTCGAGCTGCTTCAGAGCACGGCAGTTGCTCAATTGGGGGGGAATGGGGCCAGAGAGCTGGGCCTGAGCCAGAAACAGGTCCGCCAGATGAGTGGCATTGGAGCACAGGGCAGCGGGAATGGTGCCGGAGAGGTTGTTGTTGGAAAGAACCAGGGAAACCAGCTCCCCCATGCTCCCCAACTCCGCAGGGATGCTGCCGGTGAGCTGGTTCAACGACAAGTCCAAAGTCTCGAGCTTGTGCAGGCGGGCTAGGGATGTTGGGATGGGACCCTCCAGCTGATTCCCCAGCAAGTTCAAGTAGTGCAGCTCGCTTATCTCGCCAATCATGTCATCAATCTCCCCGGACAGGCTGTTGTTTGCCAGGTTCAGCAACTCGAGATTCCTAAGCCGGCCCAATTCCCTCGGGATGGATCCGTTGAGGCCATTGAGGCTGGCGGCAAAGTGCGTGAGGCTGGAGCAGTTGCCCAGCTCGGGCGGGATGGGGCCGGTGAGCTGGTTCTCTTGCAGGTTGAGGTTCTGGAGCAGTTGGAGCTGTCCTAGCTGAGGAGGGATGGGGCCGGTGAGGCTGCATGAGGCCAAGCCGAGAGTAACGAGGCTCGTGAGGCCGCCGAAGGACGGAGGGATGGGGCCGGTGAGGGCAGGGTTGTCGCCGAGGCGGAGGACCGGAGGGAGGAGAGGGAACCGAGCTGAGGAGGGATGGACCCGGAGAGCTGGTTGGTGAAGAGGAGGAGGGACTCAAGGGAGGAGAGGTTGGAGAGAGCAGGTGGGATCGGTCCCGTCAGGCTGTTGCCGGAGAGGTCAAGGTGAAGCAGGTTCCGCAGGCGGCCCAGGGACGGCGATATCGATCCCGACAGAGAGGAAGCCGACAGGTTGAGGGCCACCACCTGTTGCTGAAGCTGATCACAGGACACGCCAGTCCACGTACAGAAATCCGGGTTGCTCGGAGACCAGTCGGACAGCACTCCCGGGTCTCCTTCCGCGAACGACGCCTTGGCCTCCAGAAGTATTCTCAGGGTCGTCTCGCCATGTCCCACCGCGCAGAACAACGCCAGAAGCGCGAGGATCACAGCAACCCAAATATCACGAGCTCCGCGAGGCATGAACAACATCGTCATTGCTTTCGCTCGGCGCAACGCGCGTCTCCTTCACTATATGCGTCGGTAGCAGAGCATGGAACACGACCGTGCGTTCCCGCCGATGGTTACGGCCGAGTTAAGCGCTCCTGCTGTGACCGGTGGTTGTTGGCTGGTGGAGGAAGGGGGATGGGAAGGGGTGCATGGATTCGAGTGCTTGCATGCGTTGGAGTTGGAAAGAATTGGGTGTGTTTGCAGAGCCCTTAAAGACCGCCCTTTGCCTTGAAATCCCACACGGGCGCAGGCCTGCTCAGCTGTTAATGAACCGCCATGACTGACCACCGAACGGAGAGAGAGAGAGAGAGAGAGAGAGTTAATGAGAACAGAGGAGGATGGGATTAATAAGGTCAAAGAGGGTCAGGCAGGATGGGTCTAATGTATGCATGCAGCGTGAAAAAGTCGTAATGAAATAATAGGAAAAGGAAGGGTTGCTACAGCTATCCAGTCAGTGACTAACTCCAAAACATGAAACCATATTTATAATATTATCAATTGTTGATAAGCTAACAATCTAAATTATTCATGAATTTGCACCAAGAGCGCGAGCCCACGCGGTGCTGATAATTGGGTTTCATTTGGGTTTTGGGTACTCCAACGTCCAAGTCCAAAGAACAGAGAAAAGGAAAGACGCAGTGGTTGAATTGCTGATGTTCTAGTTCTTTGCTGCTTCTGAGTGTGTTAGCTCCTGGAGTACCGAAACCTCCGTTGGAAAGAGAGCGGTTGAGTTGCCGCTTTTCCCATTTCTTTAAACTTTGGCATGTATAGAATACCATAGAACGGTTTGAAAGGCTTCACCAAGTCAAAAGCAGACCCCACCACGTCCACATCCACAAACGATTCTTAAATGATTCTGGTGTGCGCGAGGTCGATGCATTTGAGCCCTTGATATTGAAGGGGTCTTGAGTGAGATCCATATGATCCGAGGGTCAGGATGCGCTGACCGCACATGCACCCGAAGCATCCTAAAATGTCTCACGTCGACGTCCTGTGATATTCCTTTAGTGTACCCTGCAGCAAACTTCCAAAGTCCAACAAACTCCAACTCCACCATGAATAGGCCCCCCTCTCTTTATTGTCCTGCAAGTCTCTCCCCTTCATTATTCAGTGCTCACGACCATAATACCAACAAGTAACCTTTTCAAATTCCTGCTGGTTTCAGCTGCCTACTTAAACATTCTTTCTTCTTTTGTCCCTTTGATTGACTTCTTCTCTTTCTTTATCCTTTATCAAATCCTCTCCCCTTTGGACTACCAGCTTCTCCATTGTCTGAGCTACAGTCCCTTTGATGCCCCCCTCCAACGCCACTAAATAGCTATAGTTAAAAGCTGTGATCTGATACGAATCAACTATTGCTTGGTCTAGAAAGGTAAAATCTTGTCTAGAAAAATGGCCTTTCCCAGAAATAGTCCAACCCAACTCGATTTGGCCCCTACAATTCCTATGGAAAATGCCAAATGCAACTCCTTTAGCCAGACTCACAAGTTCATCTCAAATTCATCATATCTCGAAAATCTCTCTCACTTCACCGGTCATAAAAACTCCAGAGTTTGTCTTACCAACCCCCTTTTGTTAACAATTTTTTGCGAATAGCTGATCCTAATCTTTAGCCAATCTCTGCCAAGGGTGTAGAGCATGTCAATAACTTTTGACACAAGTAGATAAGTTTCTACTCGGGGGCAGATACAAGATTAGACGAGGTGGGGAATTGCAACACTGTTTGGGAAGTCAGACTGAACTGGCCTATCAACCAAGTATTGACATGAATTTTTCTCGTTACTAGGATTAACCCAAGCTTTTCACTCGGGAATCTGATTCAACTTCGGTACAACTATAAAGACACGGAACTGTGGTGATCCAGTGGACAAGTAGCTAGGCATAAGATCAATCTCATATTGCTGATTTCAAAGGGAAACCATTTAATGAAAATAATAATAATTCTTAGTAAGCTTAAATTATGTTGAGTAGGAATCAAACTTCGACACTTCACGGTAGCACAAGGTCAGCTTCAACCATTAGATTGAGCATAGTAAAATGGTTATCATCTGGATTGGGCATATCGTCAAATAAAAATTTCAGGTCAAGAATGCTTGGCCAGTAGATCTTTCTAGCTCAAAAGGTTCATCACGGTGTATTAATGATTTGAATGACTGGGTTAAACAAAGGATGGACATGATATCATTCTAGCCAAAAAGAACAGCCAAGGGCAACAAAGATCATTAGAATCCCATTAAAGAAAAGAGGATTTGGCTGGAGAGGATCAATCAAACTAGCCTCCATTTTGATTTCAATTATGGATGGTCAGTGTAATCCAAGGAGTTAGGCTGGTGCATGATGGACTCCCATCCGTTTTGATAAGCACGGCGTGTTGAAATTGCCCCCAAAATCACACGGTGAGGATTCTCTCAACTCCCGTGACACCCTAATTAATGCCCAATCTAACCCGCCTTATCTTTTGTTCCGTTCGAAGGGCCATGAAATATCATTAAGAAAGCACAAGTTCCACAATTATCAGCAATAGGGCAACCAATCCAAGATTCCGCTACAGCCCATGAAGCATTGGAACTATCCGATACGTGGCCATCGGGTAGGGGTAATTGCCATAGAAAATTGCCGTAGATGCTCGTTTCCAACATGAAAACGACAATGCCGATGACGATGACGATGACGATGCCCCCAATGTTTCTCTAATATGGACGAGATTAATATCAGCATGACCCAGACACTTCAAGTAATTAGAATAGGAGAAGAAAATATGACCCCTACAAAGGAAAAAAAATCCCCGAGGAGGATTTGTTTTGACTTGAGAAAGTACAAGAAAACGACTTCTTTCTTTCTTTATTTTTTCCATAAAGATTTAGCATATTATTTAAAATCACGTATAAGACACAAACCTAACACGAAAGCTGTTAACATTTGGCAGGAGATATTTCTCATGAATATTCATTCACTGGCTGTTTTTCGTTCCAAAAGCAATAAAATTCACGCCAACATCATCGGAAAGAGACCATCTTCCTGTCAAGGGGTTGTACACAAATCCAGCCATCTCTTTGACCTGGATGAATCCAAGGATGGATGACCACAATTCAGCCAAAGTATATTGATCACATTAAAAATAACTGAGGCATGCGGAAGGATGGACAAGCATGCAATCGTGGCTTACACTGATAGAAGAACGTTGTAGGATCAACACTAGCTCTTCAGGGGTAAGGAAACTCGACCACTGGTGTGTACCTTTCGGAAGCTGCAATGTTGAAACGGGAAGATGCATTGCTTTGTTAAATTTTAGATACAACCGAGAAGTGATGTCTCCAAGCTAAATTATTTTCACAGTTCATAGTAAATTTATCAACTGATCAACCAACCATTATATATAGAGGCGAACGAACTAGCTGAAAACTACAAGTGAAACTGCTGAATTAAGAGAATCATCACCCAGTTTAAATTTTGTAGTTATCTATGCAATTTCACCAAGGAGATCCATTCATAAATATCTAGCCACTTAGGAGCTTCCTAACCCAGCAACAAAAGATGACTCGCTGCATCTCTTACTTTTGTCTAGACAGATATGAAAATTAAGAGCCAAGGCAAAACAGACCATTGTCTCCAGTGCTATGTTATAATATAACATGCATTTTGAAATGTGTCGAGGAACAGCAGAAATTACTTATGAGTATAATCTTGCAATGGAATCAATAGTAGAGATGAAGACAGGGAGAAAGGAAAAGAAACATACCCAACGGAGGAGGTACTCAGCAGCAACAATAGCAGTAGCATAAGCTCTCATAGAACGGTTAATAGTTGAAATCACTATAGCTCCCTCAGGAATAGTCAATGCCGCGAGTGACTTACAGAACTCAGCAGGATCTGCTACATGCTCTATTACCTTTAGTCATTCAAAAGTGCACTTATATAAACCCTTTCATTATTTATCACATCCATAATAAAAAGATGTCCATCAAGCACCCATGCAAGAAAGTTAGATAGGATAGTGCTGCTGTAGCCTGAAAATTCATTCCACGATTGAAAAGCAGAAAACTAGAAGGAAGAGAAAGTAATGAAGAAAATCTGTCTCATCAAAAACATTTGAAAGATCTAAGTTAACATGAAAGAAAAAGATTTGAAAGGAGTCAGCATGTGATTTGGGCAGAGAATAGATACCTCTAAAGAGATCACTGCATCAAACTTCCTCTGTTCTTCAACAAGCTTTTCTGCCAATTATTTGAATCACATAAGTTTTCACGACTCATGTTTTGACTGACGTAATATTATGAAATACATTACTCTCTCTATGATTATCCTCCTTTTTTCCTCCCTTTGCAAAGAAGAAAGGCAAGAGATATACAATCATGTTATGGTGATACGACTGCATGTGAGCCAAAAGACCCAAAACAGCACTTATACAGAAAAATTTCTAAAGTAAGCCTCAGTCCATGCCCAAGTGCCTTGTTAAAGCTATAGCACTTCTACCATCCCTATATTATACTGAGCATTTAACCCAATGTTCTCTGTATAACTGCTTTTGAGTTCTGAAATTATATACTCCAGATGTAAATCACCACTGTTATTTCAAAAGATAAAGAATCCTGCCAAACAGTTACTATAACGCTAAGGATGGTGATCCAAAGACCTTAAGCAACTAGATAGAAGACTTTTGAAAAACGCAAGCTAATCTCAACCAAAGAGAGAACTACCCTTTTTTTTTGTCAAAAAAAGAAAGAGAGAGAACTACCCTAGAAAGAGAATTTTATGCATCCGACTACCAATATATTGCCAACTACAGGACTTGCAAGTAGTAGGTGTAATATATTTAGGATTTATGGCGATATAATCACCAACCATGATGTTATTATTCGAAGCTTCCAGCTAGGAATTCTTAATCATACATTAGAATATTTTGGTCTTTGCATTTACAGATAATGATAACTATGAAGGGAGTCTCAGGACTGGACAAGTCAAAAACTTGACAGAAAAATGGAGTTCTCCTTTCAGAGGGAAACAATCCAACTAAAACATGAAAATATGCATTAAATCTATGTGAATCACTACCAGAGGAAAATGCTTGAGCAAATTGTGAGATGAACATACCAGCTGTTGCACAGCAGTATTCAATCGTTGAAGTCACTGGATCCAAATCCTGTGTTGATAAAGAACATTACAAGCATCCAGATAAAAGTTGAAAGTTGATCATGATCAGTAGCAAAAATTGCTTCAGCTAACCAAGAAATTACACTTGGTAATATCACTCAAGTCCAAATAATCATCAGGAAAAGAAAAATCTGTAATGAGCAATACTTATTTATGCCAAAACATTAAATGCCAACCAGGAAATCTGAAAAGGATTCACAGCATCAATCCAGAACTTAATTGTCAGTAAAACTTATCACAGGCTTCATAGCGATTGACAGTGATAATCGAACAAGAACGATCAGAATACAAAAGGACTGGACAATAGTAAAGTGATTTGTGGATTCACAGTCAATCGCACAATCTGCCAGAAAATTCTTGATAGCTGGAGTAACTCATAGATTAAGAGACTATTTTCAAGCATTGATTGGTGGCAACTTCAAAGTATTTTAAAGTATCTAGCTCGCTCTATATTACTTAGAATCTTCAGACTGTATGCTTCAGTCTGAAGCTTCACAAATAAACTGCATTCATAATGGCATCTGTAGGGTTTTTTTGTGGATTTTACACTGAGAATTAGATGAATTCAATGCATGTACCTATTAAAAAATGTTTTTAGAGCTTCAAGAAAATCTTCTAATTTCTATAGAATCCATTCTGAAGTAACTCTATCAATAACAGAAGTTGATCATTGTAGTACTTATGCTGTGGAACTTCCATAAGAAAATGTTCATTTTGCGCTAGAGAAATGAGCATACAGCATGAATGCGTGCAATCTTGATGTTTTTGTCCACAGCATCCACACCTGTTACTGAAGCTCCCATCCTGGCCAACGGCTGAAAAGGCAAAAGACAACTATTAACCAATACACCTTTCCACTTGAACAATTGAAGATGGATTATGATGTCCAAATATACTGAATGAACTCAAAATGCAACATACTTGGAATTGAAAGGAAACCAAAATCATGTTATTTCAATAAATGAGTACACCATCCTCTCTACAGACTAAATTCTAACCATAAATTACAATTGTAATTCATACACCTTTTATGTTCCCATGGCAATGAAAGGGAACTCAATTTACAATTCACACCAGCCAGCACATCGGCAACAGTTGCTATACAGTACGATAGATGATTAACTGGCCACTTGCATGACTAGTAACAACAAGGCAGATACATCCCCCTATCAAAATTATGATATCATTGGCTAAATAAAAGCTTTCTTTACTTTGTTAAATAAATGCTGCTCCCTTCTTGCTTTTTTTATGACTCAAACCATCTGCATTAAATAAACTAAATACAGCACAAAACAAGCCTCATGAGTGCAACAGTCCCCAAGTCAAACCCTCATGTTGCTCATCGAGCAAAACCAGCAGCCTTAATGGTTGGGGACCAGCATTTTTGCCAAAAAAGACATTTTATCAAACAAACCCAACATATGGTGTTGCATTCCCTCTGCCACATCACCATTGCTAATGACTTGTGTCCATATTCTTGATATTATTGTGATGGAAACTACCACAAAGTCCAGCTTCCGGCATCGAATGATAGAGATATCTAGATACAAGAACTATTGAAGAAATGTCACCATGGCCTAAGATGAACTCCTTATCACTACTATTTAAGTAAAATGTTCACATTGTAAAATAACAAAATCAGCCAATAGGATAGCATGTGGAATTGACAGTTGTACACCTTTTCAAGATAGAAAAAAGAAAAAGAAACCTAGACCTCGTTATTGAGTATGATACCATTTGCAGCTGCATACCATATGACTATGACAGAACTAAGTGTACTAAAATCCTCCAGTGGAGAAAAGGAGACAGATTTAATGGCTGTAGGTGCATCATGATTTCGTTATACAAGCATAAATAAGACCAACAAACTCGTTCAGTATTTGACACATTAAGCCTACAAACCCTGCTGTCTAGGACCTTCCAGAAGGTGGTTACTCCCATCTTCTATATAGCCATTCATCCAAAGTAGGAAAACAAGGAAAAAACAGACTTCATACCTCTGAAAGAATTCCACCACCACAACCAACATCTACAACTTTCAAACCTTCAAAAGGCCTTGCAGAGGATGGATCCTTCCTAAATCAAGAAAAGTCAGACAAATCTGCAAAATATGGTTAGCAAGGACAAACTAATTGATTCTCATTAAAAAAATAAAAAAAAATTATTGACAAAAGAAGAACAGAGTTCAATGTATCTGATGGAAGCCATGCTAAACAACTGAGTTTTAAGTCCTAGAAGTCTATCAACTGAAATGATTGCAGAAATTGCAATATTATTGAAGTTTTGTCTTGAGCTAATGAGTTCGACTGAATGTGGTGAACTTGAAACCTCATCCCCGTTATTAGGCACGAAGCCATTATATGCAGTAATTAAACTTGATCGTGCAAACAACTTGCTAATAGCAAAGGATCACATTTGACATACCCGAAATGCCGACAAAGAGTGGAGCGAATGAAAGCGAGTCTCGTAGGATTCATCCGGTGCAGAGGCTTGAAAGGGCCTTCAGAATCCCACCTATTCACAGCACGCGGAGAGACCAATTATCATCACATTTGCACAAGAAATCAACGCAACTTCTGCAGCAATCTCGTAACTTAAAAGCTATAAAAACTACGCATTTCAAAGACTTTGAATTCCTAATAGTTCCAGCAAAATCGAGGAGCCTCAACTCTTTAACTAACTTCAGCTAAGTTGCTTCAGCTGCTAAACGAGATGAAATGAAAAAAATACAGAAGGCGGTGCCACTGCGATCAATCGCAAATGCACAATGCCGAATTCAGGCGAACGAAAGAAAGCCGCCAAATCAGGAAAATCACCGTTCACGAAAGATACGAATGGGCAATCGAGGAACTGACCATGTATCGGCGATGGCGGAGAACTTGGCCAGCTCGGGATCCTTCAGAGACGAGCGAACGGAGGAGCTCCCCGCATTATGCTCGAGCTTCCCGGAGCTTCCGGAGGTCGAGGAGCCGGCGAGGCGGAAGCGGGAGGAGGAGAATCGCCGGCCGCGGCCGCGTCGGAGAGGAGCCTCGAAGGAGCGAAGGCAGCGAGGGTCGGCGAAAGCGGCCGCGGATATCCCAGACGAGCGGGGACGGCGCGGACTCGGCTCAGGAGCTTCGACGCCATGGCGGTCTGCTACAGCGCGAGGCACTCGACGGAGGGAAGGGAAGGGGAGCGGAGGCGCGTCGTGTTCGTTGATGAGAGCTCAGAAGCGGTGACGGCGAGGGACGTGCGGGCCGGTGTTAATGGGCCTCGTTCAGGCCCGTTTCCGTTATGGACTAGCCCAATGGGTTGTTTGATGCATACTGCGGTTGCATGAAGGGGCGTGGTTAGGGAAAAATAATATAAATAGTCCTTGAACTATAATTTAACATGTGATATGCTACTTGAACTTTTAATTTATAATTATGATAAACCCAATGTGAAATTTCACTTCTGAAATTTTAACTTGTTCGATGTGAACTTTGAGTTTTTAGTTACATGTTCAAACTAGTCTCTTGACTATATGAATATGAATATGTTCAATGTTATTTTTTAATTAATTTAAGTTTGAGAACAACATTGAATATTCTCATATAATCTAGGGACTAATCTAAACATGTACCAAACGTTCGAGGACTATATTGAACAAATTAAAAACTCAATAACAATGTTATACATTAGGTTATAGTGCAAAAGCCACATTGAATAAGTTGAAAATTCATTGACTACATTGCATGTTAGGTCAAAATTGGAAAACTATTTTAGTCTTTATCAAAATTGACTAACAATATCACTCAAGGGGGGTTGAATAGGTGATTTCAATAAATGTTAAGTAAATATAGTAAATTCAAGAGTCAATATCGATATTGGGAGGATCAAGTAAAACAGAGTATGAATATAAGCAGGTTTAGGTCATATTGATGTTATTGAGTTCAGTTTATCTATCGAGCAATGAATGAGTATGATTATCAAGTATTTACCGGAGTTTAAAGTTTAGACAAGGGCAAGCAGATTTAATAACTGTTCATGCAGCTGGTTGCTTCTAGATTATTGGATATGATCGATGGTTCTAATGAATATACTTTGACAACGATAGAGATAAAGATACTATAGACAAAAAACATTGTTATTTTCTAAACTTGTTCGTGTAGATTTTTCGGTCATAAATAATCCTTTCGGTGCGAGTATTACCTGAAAATAACACTTCTTGTATTTTTGAAGATTGATATAAGCTATGGATATTTTTGTTGATTTCAAAAGATATTAGGAGGTTTTCTTAACAATTACTCTGCATGGTACAGTTATGCCAGATGGATATCTACTGTGGACATAAGTTCATCATTCATGTCAAGACTAAGATTAATGGTCTTCTTATAACCTGACCACAGAAGATAAATAAAGAGTATGAATCAAACTTGATATCGTCTCTAGATTTTCACTTAGTGGGGATCCTTATGAACACCATCTGAAATTTGGGCAATTTATAATCGAGATTAGTTAATTTAGTTTGGACTATCCAAATTAGAACAAGTGATTTGAAAGAAGAAAGATTGAGGATGAAGGTTGATGGTCGAACAAAACATTAGTTGCAATTTCAACCCTAAAAACAATCGTCGATTTCATTCACTATTGCAAGGAAATTATCTCTCTCTCTCTCTCTCCCCAACTTTTTCATTAAATTATGTACTACTTGATCAGCATCAAATCACCAAAAGCCAATTAGTGACATGCATCTTTGATTTATTATAAACGCATACATAGTCCTCTAGTGAAAGAATGGAGAAAATCCTAAACATGTACACCCAATAATATGGTACCTGCGTTAGCACGCGAGACTCTGATAGACAATATATTGGCTTTAGACTAAAACTACAACAACAGGATACAGCTTGTTCGAATATCCCCTCATTTGTCATGTTGCTCCTCCACAGCATCCAAAAAACCAGTGAGCCGACGTGTCTCTCTCAACTTGCAGTTATTTTCGTTAGAAAGAGAGCAAGCGCCCTGCACTTTCAATGCAATCGTCCGACTCTTCCTCATGGACTTCAGCCGGCGAACTTCACCAGTAGTCGCCACAAGAACATTTCCCATCCCTGAAATGATGGAATCTCCTCACATCCCTTAAAATGATCTCCCTCTCCTCTATCTTGGAGATAAACTTGGTAGCTGTATGACAGTCGTTGCAAACTCTGAGGTTCTTGGCAACTCTGATGGTCATTCCCGGAGGAGTGTTCAGGATCCCAAAAGCTATAGCGAGTTTCTCACTGTGTCCACAAAGTAAGGCCTCTTTTTCCTCCTCGTTAACATTGTGCAGTACGCAGGAAGTATCAGGCACGTATCCTTCTTTCCTCATTCTATCTGATAATGTCTCTAAGAATCGGTGGAGCTCCTGACTTTGCGGATGTGACGATTCCCCTGCTATAAACTTGTGAACCTCATCACCAAACTCAATCCAACTGCATCCAGGTTCTTTTCTTACTCCCCTTTCCTTCATCTTCCGCCTGATATCCATTGCCTTGTCCCAAAGTCCTGCAGAAGAATAAATGTTTGACAGCAGCACATAATGGCTAGCCACATCCGGCTCCAACTCAAGGAGATTCATAGCTGCGATTTCCCCAACCTCAAGATTTTGATGAATTCGACAAGCACCAAGCAAGCTGCTCCAGGCACCCGTTTTGTCATATTCAGATGGCATGGAATCTATCAACCGAAAGGCTTCAGCCACTTGACCCGCTCTACCAAGTAAATCGACAACACAAGCATAATGATCTGGCAATGGTTTGACTCCATATTCATCTTTCATACGGTAAAACAATCGCATTCCCTCTTCAACCATTCCAGAGTGACTGCATGCAGCAAATACGGCAATGAAGGTAACTTCATTGGGCATCACCCCTTGACCTCTGGATCCATCCTCCACCATATTGTTGAATAATTGCAATGCTTCCTCACCCTTGCCATGCATGCCATAGGCCATTATAATGACATTCCAGGTGATTATATTTCTAACCGGCATTTGGTCAAACGCTCTTCTCGATAAGTACAAGCAGCCACATTTTGCATACATATCTACTAATGCACTTCCCACTGCAACATCTAATGCTAATGAATTTCTGATGGCATAACCATGGATCTCCTTTCCCTTCAGAATAGCAGCTAGTGAAGCGCAACCTGGAAGCACTGTCATTAAGGTGACCGAGTTCGGTTTCCAAGAATGTGCTTTTTCATCATTGTACATATCCTCCTCCTTGTTAGCATCTTTCCCTCTACTCTGCATCTCCATTAACAAAGCAAGTGCACTTTCGTGGCATTCGGAAATAACAGATGCAGTGATCATTGTGTTCCAAGAAACTAAATCTCTGACTTCCATGCTGTCGAAGATGATTCTCGAAATTCCTATCTTCCCCATTCTGGCATACAAATCCATGAGTGCATTTTGCACATACATATCGCTTTGCAAGCCCTTTTTTATGACATGCCCGTGAATGCTCTCTTTGACAGAGAATGCTTCGCAGCGTGCACAAGCAGGCAAGATGCTTGCGATGGTGGTAGCATTTGAACTAAGCCCCCAAATTGCTTCCATCTCTAGGAAGAGCATCAAAGCCTCATGATCCTGTTGGTTTTGTGTATAACCAGCAATCATAGCATTCCAAACCCCAATTTGCCGATCAGATAAACTGTCAAAAACTCTACGACCGCTTTCAATCCGCCCGCAGTTGCAGTACATGTCAACTAAAGCACTGCCCACAAAAGAATTCCCAATCAAGGCCTCATTCCTCAAGGCATAAGCATGGATTTCCCTACCTGCATTTATCATCTGCAATTGGGCACATGTAGGAAGAACACTAGCTATCGTCACTCCATCAGGTCTAATTCCATCACGAACCATGCGGACTAAGAGCATCAAAGCTTCCAAGAAGCATTCATTCTGGGCGAACGAGCTTATGATGGTGTTCCACGAAATCAAATCACGGTTTTTAAAAGATTCAAACAAAGCCCTTGAGTCGCCCATTCTTCCCAACTTTGAATACATAGCCATTAAAGAGTTGCTGGTAAACGTTTTCCAATCCCCTTTCCTCAAACTATAAGCGTGAACCTGCTTCCCGAGCTTTAAGCCATCATCCACTTGCGGCAAGTTTGAGCAAGCAAGCGCCAGACTTACCAAAGTGAAGGAACTGGGCTCCAAATTTTCCGACACCATCGAACGAAAGCAATCCAACGCAAGAACCCACTCCTCATCCCGACAGAGTGCCGCGAGCATAGAGTTCCAAGAAACTTGGTCCCTCTCAGGTATTCTGTCGAACAGCTTAAAGACGTTCCCGATATCCCCGCACTTGTCATACATGGTCAACAGGGTATTGGCAACGGTAACGGAAGATTGCTCATACCCAAGTTTAACGGCATGGGCGTGAATCTGCCTCCCGAGATTGAGGTCCCGGAGGCCCGCGGCGGCCTTGAGGACAGCAGGGAAAGCAAAGTGGTCGGGAGGGATACCGGCGAGAGCCATCATATCTCCGTAGGTGGAAATGGCTTCTCGGAAAAGATTTGACCTGGCTTGGGAGCGGAGGGACTCGATCCATGAAGAGCGAGGAGGGGTCGAAAGCGAAGGGTGCGGAGGAGGAGGAAGAGAAGCAGAGGAGATGGGGAAGGTGTTGCTGGGTACTGGCGGAGGAGAGACGTGAGAAGGGTGGTGGTGGGGTGGGACGATGGAAGAGGAGGCGGAGACGGGGTGAGTCGAAACGGGAGCGGGAATGGAGGACATGGCGGGGCGTTATTTACCGTTTGAGAGACGACGACGACGACTCCTCTGCTCTGGCTCTGCTCTGCTTTCAACTGGATGGATAACATCCGTCTCCATTTGGACCGTAAGTTAAAGCGGCTAACTTGGGTATCACAGGCTCCGATTATCAAGTACATTTATACATATGATTGAAATATCCGACTGTATTCGATTTCTTTCCAACATCGTCCCCCGACCCTCGGAAACTACATACGTATCATTGCATTGTGTTTGCTTCCAAGTATCTTCTAACTACGTTGGGGAGTGAATATTATCGAAGCACAAGTCATGGTGATATCCGTTGTATCGATGCATCTGCCACATGGCCAAATCCAGAAAGTTGGTATCGTGACTGCATTTGCTGCCTATCATTGGGAGTGCTTTACTTTTTCTCACTGAAAGTAGCAGCAAGAAAATTGATATATGACCCCGACACCCTACCCAATCTGCTCGACCACAAATTTGATCCGTCCAGATTTAACTAAGAAAAGTCTGTCAATTTGCAAAAGAATTGTAACCGTATCCAAACCCGCGCAAATCAAATAATTTAACTTCCTCAATCCAACTTAGCTTGAAATCGAAAAAATCGAAAGCCAGGTGAACCTGAATCTGACATAAAGCCTAGACAGGAGATCCTAGGAGAGATCTCTATCGTCTCTCCGACATCATCCTCGCATTTGCAGGCTCTCAGGGCCTCATACAAGCAACTCTTCCTCCACATTGAGGGGTCAAAAAATCATTGATTATCGCATCTTCTCAAACAGAAACAAAGAAAAAAAAAAGAGGATTACAGGGAAGCTGAGCCATTAAGTAGACGCCAAAATTCTCCGTAACAATTTCCATCACTCCATTCCACAAGTATTAAGAGCTACATTCTCTCGCAATAGAGAGAAGCCAGTTGAAATGAAGGCAAAGATAGTACTACAAAAACAGCTACATCCACGCAAAGGCTTAAACAATTTAGAAAGCACAGATGCCTACTTATAAAATCATGTCTGTTTACAGAACAACAAAGAGGGGAAAAAATACACCACGTGGCCTAAGAAACCGGTTTAAGATTTTGCTCGCTATTGTTGAACTAAAAAGCAAAGTTATAGCTATACAAAGTCAGCACTGGCCTTAGGCCGAAAAAAGGTCTCGTGGATGAACCTCAATTCATATCCTCCAGACAGATGAGTTATTCCTCAAGATACCCAAAAAGTGCTTATCACAACTCAGGAGTATAACAGGTCAAATTGGAATGGCGTTCGGAGGCGCCAGCAAGGCTTAAGCATCCAACTTCAGCATTCATTTTCCAGATGCATGGATCATTAGTTGAGAGTCAGATATCAGAATCATGAATCAGTACCATTGTACATAGTATAATCCATCCTGTGACCCAAGCCATGACCCCCAGCTCTCATGCTGCCCATGTGAGTATCCCATATGGTTTTGTCTGCCATACAACTCGCTTGGATATCCTTTGAACAAGTCAAAACAATCAAGTCAACGGGCATAATTAGTAAATAATACTCAAAAACCAACAGAACCATGGAAATTGGGCTTAATCTAAGTAAAGATAAGTTGTATTACTTTCAGTCGACTGGCAGCAAGAAACTAAGGGGACTGAAGTTGAAAATCTATCCTCAAACAGAAGTTTCCCAGACTTGATATTCCAGAGCCGCGTTAAGCAGTCCTCTCCACCTAAGGTCAAAGGCATGCTAAGGAAGTCAGTAGATTCTAGTGACGATTTTAAAATAAAAACATCCAGAGAATAGCTATAACCACCTGACAACAGAAATTTCTCTGATGGGTCCGTCCCAAGCTGTGTACGGGTATGGGAATTCACTTGCCCTTCATAGGACTGCACAGGTCCTTTTTTTATTTGACGATGATCATACAGATTGATCTGTTCATTAATGAGACAAATAATGTTAACGAATCTCTCTGGGAATGTGTAGCAGCCATTGTTCATATTAAAGTGTACAATGACCTATCAATAAGACCTCATACCACTCATATAGACATAAATTTCAAAAGATTACCAGACTGCACAGGAAAAGTAAACTATTTTACAGAGGTAAACAAATAAAAGAAGATAGATTATGGACACTAACCGAGCCATCCATAGAACTCGCTAAGAAGTACTGGTCGTACAACTGGAGTGACACCAAACTAGTTGTTTCGAAGTAGGTAAATGTTAGCAAAAGCATTGCATGAAACAAATCAAAACAATTATTTCAATGACATTAAAGGCAAACGAACCTGCAAATAGACTTCGGCATATAAGTTGTATTGGTTGGACATATTTTTCCAGAGAGCTGCAGGTATCAAATCCCAAGTTGCATTACCAACGACTTGAGAAACCCATGATGCATTCAAATAAAGACATCAAGACAAGGAAATTTTCAAAAAAGATTTAAATATGAAAAACGAAATGTTACAGGAAAGCCATTTACAAAAGCATAAGCAAAACGTATCACTTGACATTTTTCTAGTCCTCTCCTGTACTCTGAGAAGAGATTCAGACAGCATGGATGCCAAAAATTATATAAGCCAAGTTGAGAAAGTAAAGATGAGAATAAAAATACTCTAGGCCAAGCCTGAAAAAACCACAAGAATCCAAGATTCTACAAGAGCTTAAGGCAGTTCTTGTCACAAATGTGGGTCGAAAGCCAACAGCTTTTCTGAATGGAGGGGAAGAAGATCGAAATAATGGCCATTCAGCACATCTACTTCATAATTCACATCATCAAGAAGATTTTACTTTTTTTCCTTTTGCTTTTTTTTAAATCTCACAGGTCATGCACTTTGACTTCTTTTTAACCCAAAACATACTAATCTTTCATGATAGACAAATATCAGCGCTCAAATTTGCACATAGTCTTTTCATTATTTTTTGGAATTAGAATCATTAATTAAATTTGGGTGGGAAAGCAAATAAGTAATTTTCATTTCTAAAATTCTAAACAAAAGTGCCCTAACGATTACCTTAAACCATTGCTTTTGAGAATGCCCATGAAATTTTTCTGAAGGAGAGGAAGGTATCTGATGACTGATCAGTCTAGAAGAAGACACCCTTTGGTTTTCTCGGACATCGACTGTAACAATAGCCCCATTTCTGAATCCACACAATGCAATATTTCCCTTCAAGAAGGATTAAAGGTGTCAGCATCCAGAGAAAGGAGGAGACTGCTTATCCATTAAAGGCAAA
Organism: Eucalyptus sideroxylon x Eucalyptus melliodora; assembly: GCA_016097485.1. Classification (NCBI taxonomy): domain Eukaryota; kingdom Viridiplantae; phylum Streptophyta; class Magnoliopsida; order Myrtales; family Myrtaceae; genus Eucalyptus; species Eucalyptus sideroxylon x Eucalyptus melliodora. Next base: position 606,228 of record CM027827.1, read on the forward strand.
AAAAGAAAAGCTTGTTTTTCAACAAAAGATAAACATTGTGATTGCCAAAATAATAATCCACTAAAAAGAAGGAAAAGCACAAAACATCACGCTTCTATATCTTTGGAATCTTGAAAGACATGAAGAATTACCGACTGGTCAAATTGCAATGCCAGAACATCACTTTTACTGCGACACACCCAGGATACCACCTCATTTTCCAAATTGACCACCGCAGCTCCCAAATTCGTGCCTAGATATACAAAGGCAACATATAAATAATGGAAGAACTAGCCAGAAAAAGTCCAAATTGAATTAGAAAAACATCCTTGCTTTAGTTTAATAGCTAAAGATTGAGCTTCATACGAACATGCAATGGTGAAAATGCATCCACAGTGCACAGAGCAAAACTTGGCACCAGGAACTAACTTATATTCTTAACCACAAGTTGAATAAGTGCTGCTAAGAAAAAACCCTCAAACATGAATCTAGAAGTAAAAAATAAAAGATAGGTCAAAGAAGAATTATGTATATCATTGGTCATGCAAAGGGATCAGCCAACCAAGAACCTAATCTGACATACTACAGTAGGTTCTTCATGCTTGAGCAATTGCTAAGTTCTCACAGTTTCAAAGATTCAGCAACTAATGGAAGCTTCCCAAAGAGGATAATATTTGTGTGTGCACTGGACGAGTGTCAAAAGAGAGAGAGAGAGAGAGAGAGAGAGAGAGAGAGACTTGCCAACAATTGCTCGACTGCCATTAGAAGAGCAATCTGCTGTCCATATGGTACAATGGAAAGAAGCAATACGACGCTGCCTCTGCCATACGGTTGAAGCACGTAGAGGAAAATCAAAAGGTTCAGCTAGATTAAGGATATGAACAGAACCACCGGATCTATCTGAACCTAAAGTACTTATCCTGCATGCGGGTTAAGGTATCTCGTCTTGAAAGAATGTCTTCATAAATCATAACCACAAAATCCTAAACAAGTTTGTTTGCTGAATACAGAGAATGCTTTTTTCCTTTCAATTTGTTCAGAGTATTGAAACAAACTGGATGAATGACTATTTGAAATTGTTTCGAATAAGATGGTGGAAGTCACAGTATTGCTAATCCAGACGAGATAATTAGAACTAAGGCACACCAGAGCTTTTAAATATGATCTTTTTTGAATTTGGAGCAAACGAATCAAGAAAAAACCTGGAACATCAAAGTACAATGACAGTATAGAAAGAGCCTTTACCTATTATCAGCACACAAATTGGCTGCTTTAAGAGATTTGAAAGCAGAAAATTGTCACTTCAAAACAATGGTTCATAGCTTACTACAAATATGAACAACAAACTCGGGGAAAACAGCCAACAAATAGACCAAGATATTTAAATTAGCTAAAGAACATAGATGACATGCACCTAGAGACTAATTTATTGTATCAAAAGAAAGAACCATTCATTTATGGACATTTAATTACTAGAGAGCAACAAAAGAATGAACATAACATTAAACAACAAAGAACATGACCCATTGAATAAACCTATATTTTCAGTTCACAATGCCCAGCCTCAACATGTGAATTGGAGCATAAGACAGTGGGAAGCAAAGGTAAAGAGATCGCAAATCTAGTCATTAAGCAAAGAACATTAAACACGATCATTTAAATTCCAGAGAGGTGCCAAACACCAGAGTGAAAGTCAAGCAAAGAAAAACAAGAAGATCAAGTGAGTATGCAATGATTATATAAATTGAGAAGGACAAGAGGCAAAATATCATGTAACTGTGACTAAAGAGTACAGCACATCCAACTGAGTAAAGGATACAGTGCATGTTGAAAATGATTGCCATCAACTGTAGTGGATCGCTTTCTTGGCATTTTAATGCAGGAGACGCCTGAAGGAAATTGTGCTGTTGGAGGTCTCCAAAGATGAACAGGGACTTTGCAATCTTCATGTTCTCTTTTAAGAGGCCACACATGTTCTGGCATGCAATCGACCCCATAATCAAAATGTCGGCCAACTTTTCCAACTTCACAAAAACTGCGAAAAGCACCAAACTTTCGATGCAATAGCTTGTAATAAGTTCATCTCATCTATTAAAAAAGATAGATACACATTTTGTCTTGATTTGAGATTCCATTGAGGCAATGACTTGGGGTTCTCTGAAGAGTAATAGAAGTTCTATTACTGTATGATCTTCATGCCACACACAGCTCAGCATTTGAACTTTCAGTCCAAAATCTCAAGTTTCTTGCACTCATCTATATTCTTGGATGAACATTTTAAGTAAAAAGCAATATCCTTATTCTTTCACATAGTTCTTTGTGTCTCTATCTAGCAAGACTATCTCTTCATATCCCAAAAGTTGCAAAACATCCAGAATAATTTTTCAGATTATGAATAGAGAAATATTTGAAAAGAATAATGAAGCAGCAACATCAGCCATGTACTCCACAATGTAAGGATTATATTATTAGATATAGCTAAGGAAAATGGCCGCAGAAAGAAGATAAAAGAAGAATGATGCGGCTCATTTTTTCTTTTCTTTTTTCCTTTTCAAAAATCCAAAACCAACAAACCAAGCTGTGCAGCCATTCATTATGAAATAGTGTCCTCAAGCAGGCGTGCATGGAATAACAAGGCAATAAATTGGCCATACTTTAGAGCAACTATGCAAAATCTACACCTAGATGGTTGTCAAGACAACAGGTATCTCAAGCAGAAAGTGCTCGAAAGTACAGATGCTCCATTGCAACTGATCTATAAGAACACAGAGGACTTAGATACCAAATTAGATCTTTAGCATCAATTCTGTGGACAAGATTAAACAAAGATGGCCAGGTGAGAGCATATAGACAGTGATGTGAGAATGACGAGCGAGACTCAAAGAAGCCACTGAAAGATGTAGTAGACTAAGCTACAGAGTTCATAGGACATTTATTGCATTGACTTGTCAAGCAAGAAAAGAGCACATTCAAATCGAAAAGGAATCATTCTACATCAGCTTGACTTTAAAATTAAACTGACAAGACAATGGCTGACAATACTTCTGTGCAGACACATGTTCAGCATTCCAATTCCAAATACCCTCGGAGCAAACTTGGAGGAAGGACAACACTAGCTTATTGCGCCGTAATTTCGACTGGGGATCAAAATACTCAGATATAGAGAGCATGGCGAGCAACACACCTCAAAGAGCCATTCATGCCCCCAGCCAGCAGGCCAACTGTTGCAGTTTCACCCTCTGGTGTCATTATATGGAGACGCACCTGTTCCAAAGCACCATCAGCTATCTTATCTGTCCCGTGAAATGCCCACACCTGCACAACGAAGCATAAAGGTAAAGCTGCGCTCTGGGTTGGTTGATAACAGGGATCCTATTGGGTTTAGATAGCCATGAAGGCAACTGCAGCAGGTCATATCATCTTCACAACAAACTTCACATCCCAGGTTCTTAATCAAGCCCTTTATAAAGTTGGAAAAAGAATGTTTCAATCAAGCATACTCTCATCCACTTAAGAAACTGCGTGCGACATTGAAGGCAGTGCGATTAACACCTGAAGGCCAATTGGTGAAAGAACAGAAGCAATAACAGTACCTGAGGATGGGAAACCTGAATCTTGAGGAACTCGTCCTGGAAATTACACTTGGCATGCTTCAACCATGAAGGATTGCCATTCAATTCCCTCATCTCAAGAAGAGTGGACGTTCGGCCCGAGACGGGTCTACGCTGAAACCATTAGGGGGGAAAAACTAATCACGCAAACATTATGCAAGGGAAACTGGTTACTCCAATGCCATGACCGCAAAATCAAAACTTTTTTTCCTGATATGAGAAAATCTCATGTAAAAAAAGCAAGAATGAAAGTACCCGAGCGGGAGTCGAGCTGGAGCTGGAGCTGGAGCTGGGGGGTTTTGATTTGGAGCCGGGAATGGGGCCCTTGATAGGGAAGTACCGGTTCTTCTCCGCATCGAAGTAGTACCCCGGAAGCTCTGTTCCCACCACATTCCACAAACAACCCATCAACACAAAGAAGGAGGAGGAGAAGAAGAAGAAACAGAATACCCAAGAAAGACCACAAAAGCCAGAGACAGAACCAACAGAATCGTAGAGAGTTCCAGGACGATACTGAGACGAACCTTGTGGCATATCTTGGCGAGGCAAGAAGAAGAAAAATTAACAACAGGGCTTTGCGTTGGGATTCCACCGCTAGCAAAACAACGACTCGGTGGCGGCTTTCTTCTAGTCGGGGCCAAGCGGCGCGGTGCAGAGGACGACGATCCAGTTCTGGCCTAACGAACTGAAGAACGTTTGGAAAGGTCGCTCCTTTATATATATAGTCGATTTCCACAAAAGTTCTTTCCTTTTGCTAATAAAAATAAATACAAACGAAAAAGAATTAGACCGGGCGGGGAATTATCCATTTCCTGTTGCTACAGGGTAAAGCTCCCCTGGATCGGCTCAGCTCGTCTCATCTCCGTTTGCTGCTGCTGCTGCTGCTCCTCTTCTTGGAGAATCACTGCTGGCGTGCTTTGTCAAACATGAAGCTCTCTGTTCCTCTCCCTCAGCCAAACCACTTCTTGACCTCTTCCCTTCAACAGGTCCAACCCATCTCTCTCCCTCTCTCTCTTTCTGGGTATTGAATGATATTGTGGGCAGACACTCAAAAAGTCACCTTTTGTACACGACAGTGGAAGCGTTTGCCTTGGGGAATACCACCGGCAAGACCCGGACATCACCTGGACCGCGACCGGCGAGCGTCTAACGTTGGACCCATAACAGCTGCTCTTTCCTTGGTGGACTCGCCTTCCTCGTTCCCCCTCTATCGGCCTCCCCCTGCCCAAGAATCTCTCTCCGAGGTAGCCCCCGACCCAGTTACCAACATTCATCTGTATGCAATGCTAGCTCTGCGTATCGAATTGTGAGGAAAAGAAGGAGCTTGCTCTTTCTTTTGTTTGCTTCTTCCGTTTCCACTACACACTTTCGAGGGTCTCTGTTTGCCTGCCTGTTTATCTCGAATCGCAGCAGAAGTTGCCCGCCATCTATTTGTAAGAAGTCTACATTACATGCATGTTTATGTCTTTTACTGCGATTAGGAAGGCCTAGAGGATTACGTTGACCGTCGTACGTAAATCTAAGGGGATACAGTGATGCATGTCTACTTTCATTTGCTAAGTGTGATTTCAACTCTGGATTGTACTCTACAGCTCGAACCAGCAGACCCCGACTTTTACAAGATTGGATATGTTCGAAGTATGCGAGCTTATGGAATAGAATTCAAGGAAGGGCCTGATGGATTTGGAGTCTACGCTTCCAAAGATGTTGAGCCACTGCGCCGTGCTAGGGTGTGTGGACTGTTTACTTCATAAGACATTTCGTTGAATCACTAACCCAAGGATGACTGTGAATCTTCATGTGCTTGCATTCTTCTTCTTCTTCTTCTTCTTCTTCTTCTTTTTGGTGTTTGATGTGAAATCTATTGTCATGCTGTTGGTAATTTACAGTTGGATTCTCTCGAGGCTACTTTAAGATAAGGCATGATGGTCTTTTGCTTTTGTTCAGGTAATCATGGAAATTCCGCTGGAACTAATGTTAACCATTAGACAAAAGCCCCCTTGGATGTTCTTCCCAGATATAGTACCGATCGGTCATCCCATTTTTGATATTATTAACTCAACCGATCCAGAGGTAATTCGCTGCTGTTCTTATTCAGTGACATAAATGACCGTTTGCTCTAGTCTTGTGTTCCCAAAAACAGATGCTGCTTCTGCAATTCTTTTTTGTTTTTGGTAGCATGTACATCACTGACAAGATAATTTCATGTGATAATTTACATGCAGACAGACTGGGACCTGAGAATGGCATGTCTTCTTCTATATGCATTTGATAATCAGGACAACTTCTGGCAGTTATATGGGGACTTTTTACCAGGTGCAGATGAGTGCACTAGCTTGCTTCTAGCAACAGAGGTCATTATTTTCTATTATTTATCTTTTCCTTTAAGCTTTGAATTGTTTTTCTATTTAGATGAATTTCTGAGTTCTTTTAATTCTTTAAGCAATGAGATCTTTTGAGTTACCTCTTTTCTTTTTTCTCTCTCTCTTTTTTTCACTTGGACTTTGACAAGATTTTTGCCTCAAACTCTATGTAAACTCTATGTCAGACTTCCTGTCTCCATGAGTATCCGCTGATTTTAATCTTAGTGCAATATGTCTTGGTCATTAAGCTTTTGGCTGATGAAAGGCTGGAGCACTGCACATATGCATCTATTAACGTATCGACATGGAGCTGTTACACCTGCTTCCGTATCTAGTATCATCTTTAACTTGTTTCTCTTTGTAGTTAGGTTTCTCTGTGAAATTCTTCAAGCATTCACACAACATATGGTAAAATCATAATACTTCCATGTGTCAAATATACATTCCGTTGTGATTTCTTAAGAATGTTAAGCTTGCTTTTCAATGTATATAAAGATGTTAAGAGGCTAAGCTATATGAATATTTGAATCTATTAGGTAGCTGTAATTTTGGAATATATCTTATGGTGGTTCCATTGCTTCTAGTAATAATAACAGAAATGCTGAATTTGAATTGACAGATTTATTAAAAAATTATTAATTCATTGATCTAAGATTGGATTGATTCTAATTTTAGTGCCATTTTTTTGGGGTCATTCTGCGGTTGAACGGCAAATGATGGCAATGACACTGGGACTGGCATTATCACTGAAATACCGCTGATAGCAGCCTCTACCGACGGCTAATAGTGTGACTTTTTAGCTCAGCACTATACTGGTGATTTTGGTAGCCGCAATGGCCGCAACTGCTATATTGTAGCCACTATACTGGACTATTACGTTTTTGGGGAACACTCTGCTTCCTTCTCCAGCTTTTTCTTAGAATGTATCTTGCTCATTCATGGATTAATTGCTACAGGGTGATCTTTTGGAGCTGCAAGATCCAACCCTTGCTACAACTATGAAACAACAGCAAAGGCGTGCCTTGGACTTTTGGGAAAAGCATTGGGTTAGTTGACCCATGCTGTCTGTATGTTCTTTAGTTATAATTTTGAATGGTATACTTTTCGCTTTTGCTGAATATTTATCTGTGGTCTTAACATCCCGTAGCATAATGGTGCACCACTCAAGATTAAGCGTCTTGCTCGCGATCCTGAGAGATTCACTTGGGCAGTGAGTGTGGCTCAGTCACGAAGTATTGGCTTGCAAATAAGGATAGGCGCTCTTGTTCAGGATTCTAATATGCTAATTCCTTATGCTGGTTAGTTTTACACGCCTTCAAATGGTATTTATCTGTTATTTTCTCTACGTTACGAGATTCATTTGTTCACAGTGGAATTTGCTGTCTACTTTGAATTTTTGTATTTTGTCAATGCTGTATATGTTGTTGCATCTGTTGTATTCTCTTCCTTAATTCCCACTTTTGTTAACAGCTGTCAGACTGACTTGACTTTATAAAATACCTTTGGGTGGACATGCAGACATGCTGAATCATTCTTTTGAACCAAATTGTTTTCTACATTGGCGCTTTAAGGATCGCATGCTTGAGGTGATGATAAATGCTGGACAAAGGATAAGAAAGGGAGATGAGGTAACAGTTACATTTTTTCTCTATGGCACATTCACCTTTCAACAAAATAATTTTTCTTGTAATTGTTAGGGCAGGCCAGTGAATCTAAGTGTTAGGCACTGAATGTTTAAACCGTCAATTAGTACATTTGGTAGAATGAACCAAGGCCTTGACATGTCATGGAATGTCAGATGGTATGGTGGTTTGGTTAATAATTATTCTTAGATGATTGGCATTGTTTTTTGCCTGCTAGCCGGAACCAACACTTGGTGATTCTGACATGTTAAATGTGAAGTTGCTTAAAATTTCACAGCTTATACAGTTCTGGACCTGGAGCAGCTACTTATATCATTGCCCGTGGGGCAAAGGCTTTTTGAAAAAGTCATTTTTGTCCTGTAAATGAACGATGGGAATGGTGATAGACTGTAATTTTGTTGAGTCTTTCAATTTGACAGATGACAATCAATTACCTTGGCAGCCAGAAGAATAACATGTTCATGCAAAGATACGGCTTTTCATCACCTGTGGTAAGTTAATGCTTTGTGAATATATGATTTTCTTATGTTTACAAGCATCAATTATGCAAACTGCTTTACTGAGTCGCTTGTCTTTATGCATGCTGCACCTGATATAACCTGATATAACATACAGTGACGGTTATGCCCCATGGTCACCGGAGTGGTATTCATACATTCTCTGTCCTGCCAATGGTTTTGTGCTTCATTTAGGACAACTTTGGCTAGCTAGCACTATTATTCTGGGAGCAACACCTTCTATAGGGTTCTAAACACGCGGGCACTTTGGTGATATATCTTTCTTTAGAATGAAAACAGTAATTTTTTATTCAAAAGAGAATATGATCTAATTGAATGGAGTGATAGGATGGAACTCAAAAAGCACATGTATAAAATGGTGTTTGTAGAAAGGTGACTGCTGATGTTCTGACACTGACAAATGAGGCAGAACCAAGGGAAAATGGTATACCATGGTGACAGTTTAATGAGAATTACGCAGACAGTGGAGATCAGCCTGAAAAAAACTTTTTATAATTGGTCTTTCGTGCCTAGACAAACAAAGCATTGGTTATTTCGAGAGTTGATTCGTAATTGTCTCTTTTAGATGCCATTCGGCCTTGGTGCTGGTTGCTTGCAAAAACTCGTCAAGAATCTGTAATTTCTTTGAAAATGCAAGATTGATAGTAGAGGTGAAACAAAATACAAAACTCTAATGATTACCTCGCCAGAAGATTGACATGAACACTCCAAAATAACATGTCAACAATTTCAGCCAACTCCAGATGTTCTTCCATCACTACCCTTTGCTTTGGCTCTTTCATCATTGCTAGCAAGATGCCAAAGATTTCATCCAATTCCACTTATCTTTGTGATTGAAGGTGTCTAAATGACTCTTGAACTTACAGTATTGCAAACTGAACAGCATAAGTCAGGAGTGAGGCTGTGGCTGAAGCTGTAGAAATATCTCTACATCCAAAGCCATCAATAGCCCTTAGCATATACTTAGTCCTCTTTGTCATCTGGAGAGCTTTCTTGCCAGGGTTGCTTGATCTTGTAAGGTCTATTCGTGAAATATGGATCTGCCTGTGTTACTTTCAGTGTTGCATGGAACATATGGCTAATAATTTCTCAGCCTCTGATTTCAATTGTTTTAGATTTAAGTATCTTTGCAGAGCTAACTCCTTGATACACATTGCTTAATTGTGGCAGAATCCTTGGGATGCTATTGAGTTCTCTGGCAATGCTCGTATTCATTTGGATTCGTTCTTGTCTGTCTTCGACATAGCTGGCCTTCCTGATGAATATTACCATAAGAGTATGAAAAAGACCAATCCCCTCATCATTGTTTCCACTATATAACAGCACCCCAGGCATTTTACTCTGACATTATTGTCTAAATCTCGTAAACAGATCCAGATCATCTAGCCAATGTTGGAGGCACTTTCGTGGATGGAGCTGTTCTTGCAGCTGCAAGAGCACTACCCACTTGGTCAGATAGAGATCTGCCTGCAGTGCCCAGCGTGGAAAGAAAGGCAGCAAAAGAACTGCAAGAAGAATGCCAACGGATGCTTGCGCAATTCCCTACAACATTGGAGCAAGACCAGGAAATACTAGGTAAAGAAAATGTTAAACTAAATCTAGTTGCTTGGTTGATTAACTTGATTATCATTTGATATGCGTGATATCCACTTTAATGCTATTCACAGATTCCATGCCACAAAGTAGGACATCCGAAGCTGCAATTAAGTAAGTTTTTCTCATCTGAGCATCCCAGGAACTTCATGCTATTTGAGTACCCAAGTGTTGATATCTGTTCTTTCCAATGCTCAGTGACAAAGTATAACCTTTGATATTCGCAGGTATAGGCTTCATCGGAAGTTGTACATACAAAAAGTCATCCGGGCGTTGGATATGTATCAAGAGCTTCTATTGTTTTAGTCCGCACATTTTCAAATGATAGCACACCGAATCTTATGAGAGAGCAGTGGTCTACTCCAGTTTTGAGTGTCAAGGGGAACTTTCCTTCAGTTGGGCACCGAACCATTACGTCATTTCCATTGAAACAATTTTTGTACCTAAGGAAAGTTCGTGACCCAATACTTAAAATTGCATCTCGATTTGTTCAAGAAAAATCATTCCCATTGACTTATCTTTGTGAGTAGTAAATGCAAAAATCGAGTGAATGAAATATCGGATGAAAAATTTATGCCCAGTCAAAATTTGGTCAGATCTGTCTAAAAAACAAATAAATATGATTTTTCAAAAAAAAAATTCAAATTAACGAATTCAAAACATCGTCACAATGTTAAAAAATCGAGTCACTGGGACGTAGACAATTCTTTAAAATGATTTCTCTTCACGTCTTTTTTTCATAAACTTTATTTTTGTACCTACATAAAGTCCATCGCCCCATACTTAAAATTGCATGAAAATATGAAAATATTTTCAAGAAAAATTTCCTTTTCCTATTGACTAACTACGGAAAGCTAGTGACCTAATGCTTAAAATCACATCTCGATAAATTCAAGAAAAATTCATTCTCTCATTGATAGTCAATTTTTTGCACCTACGGACTTTCGTAGGTAAAATCAAAGGTAAAATCAAATCAATAGAATATCAAATGACAAACTTATGTCCAATCCAAGTTTGGTCAAATTTGTCTAAAATACACTAAAAGTTTTCCCAATTTGATGAATTCAAAACATTGTGTCTCAATTTTATACATTCATTTTCTTTCGGCAGATGTACAACGCAAGTGCCAAAACTTGGCATAAGGATACTTAAGTGTCAAAAGCTCCGAAAGGTACACTTAATGCCACTTTCTTTAAAAAATGGGACATTAAAATGCCAACTCTAGCAAAGGATATTGAAAATCTGACGTGGCTTATTTTTAGTAATGTAAGTCATCTATGTGGCTTGCTGGAAAGGTGAGTCAATAAAGAAGAACCAAAACAAAATTGTTTTGTCTTTTATTTGAATTTTAATATAAATACTAATTAAATTAAGTTTGAAATTAAATTTTTATTTCTTTTAAAAAGAGGAGATTGCAGGACGACGAAGGCTAATAAGCCCTCATTGCTGGTTTGTCGGTCGATAGCCGCGGTGGCTCTTGGCCGAATTGGGCGAGGGCTAGCAACCCTCGTCAAATCTAAGAGAGGGCTGCAACCCTCACCCCAAATCTGTGTGAGGGCTTGTAGGTCCTCACCATTGGTTAGCCAAGGTCGTTGGCCCCTAGTTATGGCCCGGTGACCTCGGTTGACCTTCCCCCACCCCCATTGTCACCAGGTTGACGACGGTGGGGAGTTAGCGATCAGGGCTTGAACAGCCCTCGCTATTCTACAATCTACCCCTTTTCTTCTTCATTTTTTTAATAATTTAGTTTTAAATTTAAATTAATTAACATTTATATTAAATTTATAATTCAAGGTAAAATGATGTCATTTTTGACTTACTAGCCACGTTTGTCTTATCGGAAAAATGTCTTGTCGGCATTTTGGTCGAACTTTCTTACTATTAGCACTTAATTGATCTATTTTGCTCCAATTTTGGCACTTAAATATACATTTCCAAACTTCTAGCACTTAGGGATCTATTTGTTAAAAAGTGTTTATGTTCCCTAGAATAAAAATTTCTGTTCTTTTGTTTCGAGGGACAAAATAAGAACAAAAACGTGTTTGGTAAAACTTTTGTTCCAGGGAACATATTTGAAATAGAAACAAAAAGTAGAAAAAAATTGTTTCTTTTTCCCGGGAACAATTTCGAGAAACAATTTTTCTCTCTTCTTTGTTTTATCTTCTTTTTTCTTTCATTCTTCCTCCTTTTGGCTAGTCGTCGACCTTGGCCATGGCGGCGACCGGCCAACGAGGGCTGGTGACCTCGCTGGAGCGTCGCCGGCCCTTGGCAATGTCGAGTCTTGTTGTGGCTAGTTGGTGAGGCCAAGCTTGCCCAACAACTAGCGAGGCTTGGCCTCGCCGGATTTGGGCCAGTGCGAGGCTCGGCCTCGCCAGATCTAGGTGAGCTCGAGCTTGCCCAGCCAAGGCAAGGTCGAGCCTCGCCGGCTGATGCGAGGCTTGGCCTCGCTAAGCCAGGGCGAGGTTGACCTTGTGCCGCTTGGGTGAGGTCGAGCCTTGCTGGTGGCCTGGCGAGGCTCGCTTGGCCATCGAGGCCACCAGCGAGCTAGCCGAACCTCGCCCAGCCAGTCACTGGCCACTGCCGTGGCCGATGACCGGCCACAAAGGAGAAAGAAGGAAAAAAAAAAAAAAAAATGAAAGAAAAAAAAATGAAAAATATAATAAAAATATTGAAAAATTAAAAGAAACAATAAAATTGTACAAGTTTACAAAACACATTTCTATTCATGAAATAGAAATTTTTTGCAGTTACAAAGCGTGTTCTTATACTCAGAAATTATTTCCAATAATAGAAATAAATAAATAAAAACTATTTTTATTCAAAAATTGTTCCGCAGAAAGCCTTAAGTGTCTTCTGTGCCAAATTTTGGCACTTTAAGTATTTGCACCTCATTTTATGTACCTCATTTTACAGAGAATAATTAATTATAGACGCTAAGACAATGCCAATAACAACCATGTTTGAATTTCTTGCAAACACTACAAACAAGTTTAATTTTAATGATGTTTCCTCCTATCATCAAATTTTCTCTTATTGTTTCAGTGCGGCATTCAGTTTGCTTAAAAATTCTAAGGTTTAAAAGTACCTCCAATGCATCAACCATTGTTGTTGCATATCATATGTAATATCTTTAAAAGTATTGTTTCCATATCATATGTAATCTCTTTAAAAGTCTCATTCTAGAAGAATATGGTTGTTAGCTTCTGGCCTATTAAAAGAGCTTCAATCTCCTCATGTTCAGGAATTGTATGCCTTGGACCGTTTAAGAGCATTAAAAGTACTCAATGCAAGAATTTGGATTCTAAGTCGACATCTAGTCCCACATTATGAACATACTCTAACTGAAAACCTTGCGATGAGGTATTGAACATGCACATAAGTACATGAGCTCCCAAGCACTAATTAAGTATTGCCGTAATAGTTAAAACTTGGCAATTTAGCCGAAGGTGAAATCAATCAAGCAAAATAAAACTTAAACTTGTCAGGGAGGATAGAATTTACACCTTTCAAGATTATTCCACATTTGATTTAACTTGAGCGAAAAGCTCATCATTGAGCTCAGATCTCTTCACCGTTTTTTTATACAATTTGCTCACTAGCTTAATCCGTTCATATAAGCTTGGCAGACAGAGTCTATTAGCAAAATCAACACCTGTGTACTTCACAATTATCTTGAAGAGGTTCGTTGCTGGGGAAATTGATATTTTTTACATCCTCCTCCCCATTGACTCTATTTTTGTACTACAAAAAGCTCACATGAAGATATTTTCAAGAAAAATCCCCTTTTTCTATTGACTCTATTTTTATTCATACAGAAAACTAGTGAACTAATGCTTAAAATCATATCTTGTTATATTGAAGAAAAATTCATTTTTTCATTAACTCAATTTTTGCACCTACAAGCTTTATGTAGGTGTGACAATAAATGCAAAGACAGTAGGTGCGGGAATTGAGTCAATAAAATATCAGATGAAAAACTTATGTCCAATCAAAATTTGGCGAAATTTGTTTAAAGAGCACACTAAAATGATTTTAAATTTTTTTCCCAACTTGATGAATTCAAAATATCATGTCTCAATTTTATATAACCATTTTTTCAGTGATAAAGAGAAGAATTAATTATAGATACTAGGGCAATGCCAATAATAATCGTGTTTGAATTTTATGTACAAGAAAACTACGGAAAAGTGCAATTCAATGATGTTTCCTCCTATCATCAAACTATCTCTTTATATTTCTACGCGGCAATCAATTTGCTAAAAAATTCATAAGGTTCGAAACTACCTCCAACACATCAATCACTATTATTGCCATATCATATGTAATCTACTTAAAAGTTTCATCCAAAAAGAATATTATGTTTGTTAACTTCCGGTCTATTAGAAGAGCGTCAATCTTCTTACGTTCAGAAATTGTATGCCTTGGACTATTCCTAATAGTATCTTTAAAAGCATTCATACTACTGAATGGAAGAATTTGTATTTTGAAATCAATGCCGACACCATGTCCCACATTATGGACATACTCTAACTAAAAATCAACCATCTCCTTATTAGGAGGCATTGAACACGCACCTAAGTATATAAGCTCCTAAGCACTAATTAAGTGTTGTCTAAAATAGTTAAAACTTGGCAATTTAGCTAAAGGTGAAATCAATCAAGCAAAGTAAAATTCTAACTTGTCAGGGAGGATGGAGTTTACACCTTTCAAGATCATTTTATGTTTGACTTAACTTGAGCAAAAAGCTCATCATTGAGCTCAGATCTCTTTACCGTTTCTTTTTTTTTTTTTTTTTTAAAATATATATATACAATTTGCTCACTAGCCTAATCCACTCATATAAGCTTGGTAAAGAGAGTCTATTGGCTAAATCAACACCTGCGTACTTCACAATTATTTTGAAGAGCTTTTGTAATTGATATTTTTTACATCCTTCTTTTAATTGACTCTATTTTTGTACTACAAAAAGTCCATGATCTGATACTTAAACTTGCATGAAGATATTAAAAAAAAAAAAATCCCATTTTTCAATTGACTTTATTTTTATACATACAGAAAGCTAGTGAACTAATGCTTAAAATCACATTTCATTATATTGAAGAAAAATTCATTTTCTCATTAACTCAATTTTTGCACCTACAAGCTTTCTGTAGGTGCGACAATAGGTGCAAAGATAGTAGGTGTGAGAATTGAGTCAATAAAATATGATGGAAAACTTATGTCCAATCAAACTTTGGCCAAATTTGTTTAAAGAACAAATAAAAATGTTTTTAAAAAAAAATCTTAACTTATGAATTCAAAACATCATATTATAGACGCCAGGCCAATGCCAATAACAACCATGTTTGAATTTTATGTATAAGAAAACTACGAAAAAGCTCAGTTTAATGATATTTCCTCCTATCATCAAACTATCTCTTTATATTTCTACACGGGATTCAATTTGCTAAAAAATTCATAAGGTTTGAGAGTACATTTGATACATCAGCCACTATTATTGCCATATCATATGTAATCGTTTTAAAAGTTTCGTCCAAGAAGAATATTATGGTTGTTAATTCCCGGTCTATTAGAAGAGCTTAAATCTCCTTACATCCGGAAATTATATGCCTTGGACTAGCCTTAATAGTATGTTTAAAAGCATTCGAAAAAATTGAATGCTTTGAATGCAAGAATTTGGATTCTATAATCAGTGCTAACACCATGTCTCACATTATAGACCTACTTTAACTGAAAATCAACCATGTCCTTACTAGGAGTATTGAACATGCATGTCCTTACTAGGAGTATTGAACATGCACATAAGTATATAAGTTCCTAAGCACTAATAAGTAATGTCTGAAATAGTTAATACTTGGCAATTTAGCTCAATGTAAAATCAATCAAGCAAAATAAAAATTAAACTTGTCAAGAAGGATGGAGTTTACACCTTTCAGGATTATTCCATGCTTGACCTAACTTGAGCAAAAACCTCATCATCGGATCCCTTCATCCTTTTTTTAAACAATTTTCTCACTAGCTTAATCTGCTCATATAAGTTTGGCAAGGAGTCTATTGGCTAAATCAACATCCGTGTACTTCACAATTATCTTGAAGAGCTTCGTTGATGGGGAAATTAATATTTTTCACATCCTCCTTCCCATTGACTCTATTATTGTACTAAAAAAAGTCCATGATCCAATAACTTAAACTCGCATGAAATATTTTCAAGAAAAATCCATTTTATTATTGCTTCTATTTTTATATATACATAAAGTTAGTGAACTGATCGCTTAAAATCACATCTCATTATATTGAAGAAAAATTCATTTTCTCATTAACTCAATTTTTGCACCTACAAGCTTTCCGTAGGTGCGACTATAGGTGCAAAGACAGTAGGTGTGAAAATTGAGTTAATAAAATATCATATGGAAAACTTATATCCAATCAAAGTTTGGCCAAAATTGTTTAAAGAGCATATTAAAATGAATTTAAAAAAAAAAATTCCCAACTTGATGAATTCAAAACATCATGTCTCAATTTTATATAACCATAGTAAAGAGAAGTATTAATTACAGAGGCTAGGGTAATGCCAATAACAACCATCTCTGAATTTTATGTATAAGAAAACTACAAAAAAGTTCAGTTCAATGATGTTTCTCCTATCATCAGACTGTCTTTTTATATTTCTGTGTAGCATTTAATTTGCTAAAAAATTTATAAAGTTCGAAAGTACCTCTAATACATCAGCCACTATTATTGCCATATCATATGTAATCTCTTTAAAAGTTTTGGTTGTTAACTTCTGGCCTATTAGAAGAGCTTCAATCTCCTAACGTCCGGAAATTGTATGCCTTGGACTAGCTTATCATGGAGCTATCATATGTAATCTCTTATTGCCATATCATATGTAATCTTTTTAAAGGTTTAGGTTGTTAACTTATGACCTATTAGAAGAGCTTCAATCTCCCAACGTCCAGTAACTTATGCTTTTCATCCTAGAAGAATATTATGTTTGATTTAACTTGAGCAAAAGCTTATCAATGGAGCTCAAATTATTTTATACAATTTCCTCACTAGTTCAATATGCTCAAATAGGCTTGGTGGATAGAGTTTATTGACTGAATTGACGACTGTGTACTTCCGGATTATCTTGAAGAGCTTCGTCTCTAGGGAAAACATCTTTCTTTCCATTGACTCTATTTTTATACCTACACAACGTCCGTAACCTAATACTTTCAATCGCATGAAAATATTTTCAAGAAAAAATCATTTTTCCTAATAACTCTTTTTTTATACCTACGAAAAGCTAGTGATCCAATGCTTAAAATCATAGCTCGATATATTCAATAAAAATTCATTTTCTCTTTACTCAATTTTCGCACCTACAAGCTTTCTGCAATACGGAGGCATTGATTTAGCCGATAGACTCTCTCCACCAAAAATATTGGATCATGGACTTTTTATAGGTACAAAAATAGAGTCAATGGGAAGAAGGATGTAAAAGATATCAATTTCCCCAACGATGAAGCTCTTCAAGGTAATCCTGAAGTACATGGGCAACGTGATAGACTCTCTCTGACAAGCTTATATGAGCGGATTCAACTAGTGAGGAAATTGTACAAGAAAACACTAAAGAGATATGAGGTTAATGATGAGCTTTTTGTTCAAGTTAAATCAAACGCGGAATAATCTAGGAAGAAGTAAACTCTATCTTGCCTGACAAGTTTAAATATTGTTTTGCTTGATTGATTTCATCTTCAGCTAAATTGCCAAGTTTTAACTATTTCAGGCAGTACTTAATTAGTGCTTGGGAGGTCATATACTTATGTGGATGTTCAGTGCCTCCTAGCAAAGACATGGTTAGTTTTCAGTTAAAGCAAATCATAGTGTGAGACATGGTGTCGACACTGATTCCATAATCCAAATTTTTGCTTTGAGTAATTTGAGTGCTCTTAAACATACTATTAAGGTTGGCCTAAGGCATATGATTCCTAGACGTGAGGAGATTTGCTGGAAGCTAACAAACGTAATATTCTTCTTGGATAAAATTTTTAAAGAGATTACATATGATATGGTAACAACAACGGCAGATGCATTGGAGGTATTTTCGAACTTTATGAATTTTTAAGCAAATTGAATGCCGCATAGAAATATAAAGAGATAGTTTAATGATAGGAGGAAACATCATTAAATTAAACTTGTTCATAGTGCTTTTATGTATTCAAACACAGCTGTTATTAGCGATGCCTTAGCATATATAACCAGTTCTTCTTTTTACAACTGAAAAGATTGTATAAAATCGAGACACAATGTTTTGACTTCATTAAATTGGGTAAAATTTTAAAAAATCTTTTTCATGTGTATTTTAGACAAATTTGACCAAACTTTGATTGGACATAAATTTTTCATTTGGTATTCTAATAACTGGATTTTACCTACAAAAAGCCTGTATGTGCAAAAATTGAGTCAATGCGAGAATGGATTTTTTTTTTTTTAATATATACTGTTACACCGACGTAAAGTCTATAGGTGCAAAAATTGAGTTAGTGAGAGAATAAATTTTTCTTGAACATATCGAGATGTGATATTAAGTATTAGCTTACTTGCCTTCCGTAAGTATAAAAATAGAGTCAATAGGAAAGGGAATTTTTCTTAAAAATATTTTCATGCAATTTTAAGTATGCATTTTAAAGAATTTTTTCGTCCACGTGTTAGTGACTCGATTTTTGGACACTGTGACTTGTTAAATCAAAATTATTTTTGAAAAATCATATTCATTTGTTTTTCAGACAGATTTGACCAAATTTTGATTGGACAGAGGGTTTTCTCCGATATTTTCATTGACTTGATTTTTGCACTTACTACTCACGAAAATCAAGTCAACGGGAATGACTTTTCCTTGAATATATCGAGATGCAATTTTAAGTATTGGGTAGCGAACTTTCCTTGGCCCAAAAATTGTTTTCGAGCCAATTGAAGAGATTGGAGCACTACGGACAACAAGCTCCAGCCCTCGAGGGCCCATTAGCCCATGAAAGGCCCAGCCCGATCAGCTGTATCGTCGTCTTCCTCTTCTCTTTCACAGCAAAACCTAAACACCTCTCTTCCATTTTCTCTCTGTGTTTTTGCTGAAACTGACGGAGCCAGTGCTCGACTTCCTCCGACTCGACGGGGGGGACGGGGTCTCTAGGTGCAGAAGTCGAGCGGTTCTTCTCATCTCCCTTCTCCGTTGCTCTTTCTCATCGTTCCTGTTTTTTACTGCTTCCCAAGTGGGTAAAGGAGATGGCTTTCTTGCTTATGCGTTTGCTTGTGATTGCATTGGTTCTCAGAGGGGGGGAGTGAGGGAGGATGAGTGGCGGCGGTGGGCTGAGGAGCTTAATTTCGGCGGCGGTGACGACGGGGGTGGCGGAGGCGAAGGGGAGGATATTCGGGCACATCCTGAATCCCACGGGGCAGCGATCCCCACACAAGCTTCTCAGGCAGAAGCTCTTTGGCGAGAAAGTTGCGCAGTGGTACCCCTATGACATCAAGAAGGACGACCCTCTCGTCATGGCCCGTCAAGAACAAGAGTAATCCTCTCTCTCTCTCTCTCTCTCTCTCTCTCGCTAGCGGACATAACGAGATATGCATCTGTATGTTTATGTGGCGGAGCATGCCGGATTTTGTGGTGTCTGTTTTCACTGAATTTAGCCTTTTAAAGATTGGATTGTTGCCTGAAAGTATGGTGCTGTTACCTAGTGAAGGAGGGAGGGTTCCTCTTTTGATGCAATTATATATTTAGAGGGAACAAACGTGAGATAGGTTACTGAATGTGAGGATCTCAAGTGCACGACGAAGAAAATCCAAGAAATCATGTACATCGTGCAGTAACCAAGGAGTTAGCCTGGGATGATGGGAATGGTAGTGCGAGAATTTTAATCTACTTTCTCCACCTCAGTTGAATAGGCAATTAATACAGTTATCACTGCCAGTTGGCTCCATGTACAAGCTTAATTTCTGCTGTTAAATGTGTGCTCGATCCATCTCTTCTGCTATTGTCCTGGACCAACTTTCTAACGATCAATGTGGCATCAAGGGGATGCCTATTGTGTAAAACTCTGTGCTTTGTTACAGGATAAATAATGTAAGATGAGATTTCAACTGTTTGCAGTATCTGTGTTTGGTGTTCGGTCTGCATTTCTATTGCAAGTTCAAATGGAAGTTTTGGCCCATATTCTTTTTGAGTTCTTTCTGAGCCTAATCGTATGCTGCAAGTAGGGATATATCCAGTACAAAAGGAAGGTTCCAGGGTCAGTGCAGTTTTTTTTGGTTTTTCTGCCGAGTGTTTTTGGGTGGGGGGGGTGTTGTCTGGCTGCTGAATTGGTGTTGTGCTGAAATTATCTGTGGCCAGTAATATTTTTGCCTCTAGTCAACGGAAGAAAAAAAGAGAGAAGAAAACAATAATGGGATCACTTGCATTATACGATATTAGATCATCCCTAGCTTATTTTCTTCACTGTATAAACTGTTTTTCATTCTGTCTACTGGAGCAAGCTTGCTAGCTAGGATGACTTCTGATTTTGAAGTCTACTCCTCACGCAAGATAATGATGATTTTTGTATAATTATGCACTATGTATTGTACTATCTGACATTTTTTTCCCTGGACTCTTTTCCAGGCGCTTATCAAAGCTTGAAATGTTGAAGCGTCGTGGGAAGGGACCACCCAAGAAGGGCCAAGGAAGACGTGCTGTGAAGCGCAACAAATGAAACTGGGATACTCACATTATTTGTGCACATTTTGACTCATTGTCAGTTAGAATTGTATTTTTGGCGGTTGATATTCTGTTTATCTAGCTCTCTTTTTTCTTCCCCTTTTGTAACGAAGATGTTTTGGTGAAATGAATGGGACATGTCATTTAATAGAATTTGAGTCATAATTTAACTTTGTCTATGTGACTTTATCCCATTAAAATCAGCCATTGTTCATCAGTTTGTCTGGTGCTAAGCACCATCGACTCTAGAGTGCTGGTATCTCAGCCTTCGGAATAGTGATTAAGTTAGGTTAAGTCTTACTTTCAACCTCCAGTATAGATTGGTTGGACATGCATCACAAACTCAGCTGAATTATAGATGTTGATTATCTTGTGTGGTTACCAGAAACATGTTGCTAATCCAAAGTAAATTTCTCTTGTAATTCCAAGTCAATTTTCATGCTTTCATCAATTACAAAATCCACTTCAGGAGCCAGCAGGCATATAGTCTAACAAAGAGGGCAAGTCTCAGTGGAAGCATTTGGATTCGTTCTGTTTTACAGACTTGGCATATCGGTTTGCATGCATCACAAGGAACAAGTAACCGATGGAAATGCGGCTTAGTCAAGTGTTGGTGTGCTGAGCGATTTAATGGAGCAACTGGGGTTTCCTAAAGTATCAGTAAAACCCAAAACATGCTGGGGCGATGGTGGAACGTGACAGTTGTCATTGTGCATCGTAGTTCTTATATTATGACCGAATGTAAATAGATGGTCCAAAGCTCAGTACAATAATACTTTTGAGATCAATCGATCGTTTGATTTGAACTTAGCGTTTCATTTGTACGCGTCTCCTGCGCTTATTTTGGGTATTCTCTGTGAAATGAGTACAGATAAGCTTCTCACCGACTGAAGAAAATTTGCTCGAAAGGCAGCTGCAAAATGAAAGCAGGTTATTTCTGGCAAAGAAGAGACAGATTCTTGCTATTAATTATCTAGAACTTGCTGAACTTTCTTCATAATATTATTGTAAGCCTAAACGGCGGATACATATTTAGAGCTTGAAAGTGTGAGACCTTTAAGGGACCTCCCCTACAGTATCGTCACTGCAGCAGTAGAAATTAACCACCAAGTTCAGGATGGATTGGTGGAAAGAAACATGCGCCTCCGGTGTCTTGCTCTTGCCATCGTCTTCATTGTCAGCCTGCTAAAGTTTCTCCTCGGGTTGCTGTGGCGGATGTGCCACGTCATAGGTCGCATGGACTCCGACAAGAAGATAGTAAAGGAGCATCACTACGGTGCATATCCCGAATCGTACGAAAGCCTCGGCACCCAATGACCCCATTAGAAACAAATTCGTTGCTATAGACAGTGATGGAAGCCATGGGACGAGCGGAACTCCCCAAAATTTTGGCGTCCTCTGCTGTGGCAGGAAATAGTAAATCCCAGAAGTGCCCAAGAACCAAAGTGGTACGGTTACGCAATACCCAATCCAGCCTTTTGGGTTCAATCCCCAGTAAGCTGAAGTCCCCATAGAGGAAGCCACAATTATGAGCAAGAAAGCAACCAGCATCGACAGGTTCTGTGGAGGTGTTTGGTCTCGTACATAGTACCTCCTCACGAGAAGAGCGACTGCCATCATCGTGAAAATGAACAGCGTGCTTACAGATAACAAGCTTGCAAGTACGTCCAGGCTGGAGAAGAAAGCGATGACAGCACTTGCGATTGTAATCAGAAGGGTTGCGTTGATGGGAGTTCCAGTTTTCGGGTGGACAAGGGCGAACCACGGTGGGATCATGTGGGCTCGCGCGATATGAGTGGTGTACCGTGCTTGGCCAAGCGCCCCGACGAGAAGAACTGTCGTCATGCCCTTGAGAGCACCGAGAGCTACCAGATACTTTGCCCACTTCATTCCCACACTTTGAAAAGCCAGAGAATAGGCTGCGTTCTCGTCTATTTCTGTGTACTTCTGCATCATGCTAAGCGCGAGAGCCATCAAGCAGTATATCACCATGATGATTGACATTGAACCGAGCAGTCCTAGCGGTATATCTTTCGAGGGGTTCTTTGTTTCCTCGGCCATGGTGGCTATGTTATCAAATCCACCATATGCAAAATATACAATAGCCGCTGCTTGGAAGACCCCTTTAGCCCCGAAAGGCATAAAAGGTGTCAAATTAGAAGTGTCTGCATGAATAAAACCTGCAATTATGACGAACAAAATTACCACGGTGTTGATTGCAGATGCTACCCAGTTGATGGACGAAGTGTGCCTCGTGCTGATCATTGCAATTGTGGCGGCAATAGCCAGAACAGCAACAGCAATTGGGTCCAGGAGATTGTAACCATCGTGAAGACTCGTATGTATGCGTAACGAGTTGGAGGGACGGTTCAGTAAGCTTGTGAAGTAGGAAGTCCAAGCCCTGGCAACTGCTGCAGTCCCAACAATGCTTTCCAGGAGTAGGTTCCCTGCTGTTATGAAGGCAGCGAAATCCCCTAGTTCTACTCTCAAGTAAGCAAAAGATCCACCGGCCACGGGAATTTCTACTGCAAATTCTGTGTAGCAGAAGACCGAAAGCATAGCAGACACACCCGATGCGACATATGACAGGACGATGGCCGGTCCAGCATGTTTATGAGCTTCTTGACCAGTGAGCACGAAAATGCCTGCTCCGATGACCGACCCGAATCCAAACCATGTGAGATCCCACCAGTTTAGGCAACGTTTCATGTCGTTCTCGCTCCGTTTCCGGAGCTCCCCGAGCTCGGTGATATCATCCGACCTACTTTTGATCCTATCCTTCAGCCGGAACCACGTCTGCCGCAACGCGGATCTGTAGGATCCCCAACTTTTAAATGATTCTTCTGGGAAGAAATCTTGCTTGCTCCATCTCCAGTAACTTCTTCCTCCAACCTGATCACTGGATGGTTCTTCGCTAGAACTTTTCATGGTTTCTCTGGACTGAGTTCTTGAGATGGAAGTTTGAGATACTAGTTGGAAGCTCTACTGGCCACTCCTGGATAGACGCGCCATTATTTGTAGGAGAAGATGCCGTCAAGTGTCTGATACTCCCCGTTCATTCATCCAATCACTACTCGTCTCGTCTTGACCTTTTGGTCGATGACAAAGGCTGGGAAGGTATGACTAACAGTCAAGCAGGATTTTTCGGATCGTTGCCTAGTGAAATGTCCATATTCTGGATATAATAATGCATACTCCCGTTGTCTTGTGAGAGATTCTTTCCTATCGTAACAGACGGCGAAAGATTCCCTCGGTATCAAATCGACTAGAGACGCTTCATCAACTTGCAAGTTGCAGCGGACAAGCCAAAACGTTTCCCCACTTTCTTTATTCCCCTCCCAGTCTCGCAGCCACAGCTACGTATCATAGCTTATCACTTTGGTTAGTAAGCGACCCCCTGTTGGAAAGTCTACTAGTTCATGGACAGCAAGTGAATGATTTTTCTCATCTTGAATTATGACAGTTTTCCTCATTTTTCTCATCGATATGAAGATTCCTAGACGGGAAAAGTTAAAAGCAGAAGTTCAAAATCTTCGGTATGGCACTCAGTGTAATACCACAATTTCTTGATTGCTCATTTAAGTCCTTTAACTTCTTTTATCTAACTTAAACTGATCATTTGCTCGCTGACGTTGATGTGGTGCTAATTTTTTTCTTTTTCTTAAAAGCACACGGAAGTGATTTTATCATTACATTAACATCACGTCGATATTCTTGGCGAGTAACTTCAATGAACAAAAATCAAAATTAAGGAGCTTAGATGCGTGATCCAAAAGTTGTGACACTAGATTGAGTGCCGTACAAATTCAAAACTTTTAGTATACTTTTCCAACCTTTAGTGAGATTACGGGTTCATGTCAAATTCCTTTTTAGCCTTTAAAGATAAATGAGTGTTCCTGTATTTGCAAGTAGATGATGTGAACCCGATTGTGCGCTCCATGGATGGAGTCAGAAAATTGTCGAATCCTTTTTGTCAAATGATTTAGGGAGAAGAGTGGTGCTGGTGCTGGGCATTTTTCTTCCAGGGGACCACGGATCCGTAGAAATTTGGCTTTTGGCAATCAGTCTAACTTGGAAAGAGAGGTATATCAACTGACCGCCCGGCTCCTCCAATATTTCGCCTTTGATCGGGACAGCCAATTGTCCCGTCACGCGGACTTTTTGTCGACAACGATGACAAGGATGGCGATTTTGTCCTTCGAGAACTCCAAAGTCCTCGGTGTACATCACCCAAATCATCTTATTCTCAAATTTATTCCAGCTCCCTGATAAAGTTCATTAGAATGGCTCTAAACAACATCATCTTCTCTCCCGGGGAAAAAGAAAAGAAACCGACAATAGACTAGGAAAGCGCCTTTTGTCTCTTCCCGCTCGAACACCAAGTAAACAAAGCCAAGTGATGAAAGTAAATTCTGGCGAAGCAAAGTCGAAACAAAGGAGCAAGGACCAGACCAAGTTACTAGTGCAGTCATTGCACTTTATCTTTTTGCTCTTGGATCACTCCTCGCCCTCGTTAGTTTGTCTGTAGGCCTAGACCATTTATGAATAGCATATCTCTTAGAGAGGGTCATCGCCCTCATTAGATTGTCTGTAGGCCTAGACCATTTACGAATCGCATATCTCTTAGAGAGGGTCTTGCTCTAATATCATTTTATAATGATCATGCCTGTTGTACGTGGGGGCTAAGCTCCTAAAAGGAATATTTTGAGTGACCACACAAGTAATTGACCATTTGAGCTGTATGTTTACTTAAAAAATGCACAATAGGACAAGTCCATTGAATATAAAATTTGGGAAGTGTCCCAACGCATGGCAAGGATGACGCCAAACTAAACTACATACCTGGCAAGGAAGTTTGCTCTGTGAAGTCAAGAGATTTGACCACGTTTCCCTCCCTTCCGCTGACAAGCCCCTCCAAAGTAATCTTACCACTAGCAAAGCAAACACGCCATCAGCATGGCACCAACCAGCACATATCTCGCGTCATCTCCAAGCATAGACTACAAGTTGGACATTAAGCCTGAGAGATGATTTATGGTCAGATCAAGTGTGTTCTTCCCAAACGGTTGATTTTGCATAATTTTTTATCTTCACAGCGACTGTGAGTTTATTATCCTTTGCTGACTTCCATTGAACAAGAGACAATTTTTTAGGACAAGATTATAGTCTGCCCTTGTGAGATACCAATCAGTGCACAAAGTGTCGTGACATAAAAAAGAAAATGGCCAGAATGGAATCTCATGTAATTTCCTCTCTGTTACACAAGGTTCATCGAAATCAAGCTCAATAAATTGTTCCTTGAGACTGTAAGCTGCAGAAGGTGACAAAAGAATTTAGGGACGGCACCTCCTGCCAACCAGTAACAGAGATGGATATTTAAACAACAAGAGTCTCTTCGCAAGGAATAGGAGGAAACTACGATGGAACTTGCTCATCCCTGGACAACCAATCTTGTGCAGCCACCAGGTCAGGAAGCACAACTGCACCGGATTTCCTCCATTCCTCGGCATCAGACGTCTTGAACCTGTCTAACAACAATGCATGCATCCCCACGCTCCTTGCCGGCACATAGTCTTTGCGCATGCTGTCTCCTATGTGCAGCACTTCTTCTGGTGCAATATTTCCAGCCCTCTCAAGGGCAATCTCATAAATTCTAGGGTCCGGTTTCTCCACACCCTCTAGCCCTGAGAATACACCAAAGTCCCACTCGGACCCCTGGAATAGCAGTTCACCCTCTTTACTCAATGGTTTTGAAAATGCACTTCTCTATCGCGATTCTGTGCCAATAGGCAACTCAAATATATGATCGCATGCATATGCATGACATTACAAAGTTAAGCCATAGATACACACAAAATTATCACACTACATGTACTTGAATCTACACGACCAATTATATTGTGCATGAAATGCACTGTCAAGAAAAAGCAAGCTAAATCAACTTATCCAATGCTGAGATAGGAAAAGAATGATATCCTACAGGAGCATTTGTGTGCCCAGCAAATCATAAATTCAGGCTTATCACGGGGTAAAGCTGAACTGCCAACATTGAAACCACAATTATATGTTGGTAATCTAACAATAGTCTGTCTACCTGGTTCAATCCCAAGGCTGGAAGAATCACATCCTTGTACCGGTACTCTGCATTGCTCACAATTCCAACTTTAAGGCCTTGCTGACGCAGCCACCTCAAGAATGGTTGGGAGTCTGGAAAGACGGTGTAAGGTGCAGCTGAACCGAAAGATGCATATATGCGTTTAAATATCTTCTCAAATGTCTCTTCATCAAACTCATAACCTGCCTGTTAGCAAAAAAATTAAGATTAGTAACACATCCAGGCATAGGATTTTGAGAAGTAAATAGAACTCTCAAGCTATCAGCAGAATTCTTCAACTTGCAGTACTAAAATCACAAAATGTTGCAATCAGAATGACAGTTACAGCACTTCAATATATTAAACCATTAAGTTATCAACAAATAACTGTACAGCTTCATAAATTTAATAAGATAGACCTGGAACCAGGATTACATACTCAGACATGCAAAAGAAAATAGTAGTCTAGCTGCATTAAGCAAGCAACTCACCGAGCTCCATTTCATAGGCTTGGCTATCTTACCTGGACAAATGAATTTCTCACGCAAGTTTTCCACCATACAATGTTTGGCATTTTGGCAGCATATCCGAAGCATGGATATTTTTTTGCCATTTCTGTATATGCAAGTTTAAAGCCCTCATGGACACGTTTATAGTCGGGACATGGAAGACCGACTGATTTGGCAGCCATGCAGTAATAGTCACCAAGCTCCCCTTTGTAGGCCATGAGTGTGCCAGTGACATCTACAGTGATGCATCGTAATTTGGATAGGATTTTCATTTGCAGACTGGAGGATAAGGATTTAAGAGTAAATTCTGGAGTCTACCAAAATAAATTTGGACGACCAACTGTTAAAGTAACTTGAGTTCCCACACATCTGCAAAAAAGGATGAGTTGGATTAATCAGTAAGTAAAGGAACACTAACACCAATTTCCAATCTTAGATCTATTAAACATACAAAGATAGTGTCAATATGTTAGAATTTCATTCAAGCTCGTGAATTGTGTTGTGCACAAGAGATAAATGATCTCTACACACAGCTAGAGAGGTTGATTCAAAGGGTTTAAATATTAGTCTCGCAGATATCAGTGTCATACACAATATATGCAAGAGACTTTTCCAATTGTTTTCAGCATGATAATTGCAAAGGAAGAGCTAAGGCCTAAGTTTTCCATGCTTATTGCTCAAGCATTCAATCTACAACATGACACTGAGGGATTCAGCTTGGAAAATGTTAATGACAAAGGTTAAACCAGCAGAACGGACAGTCCTTTCTCGAATTTGGCTTGGATTTGATGATTTTGATCCACAACATCCTCCCTAGTTCTCTGAGCATGCCCATGTGTTGTGTGTGCAGTTGTAAAGTTAGATAAAAGCAAATTCTCAAGAAGCAAAAAGTAACATATGCCACGGCACATTTACCAAAAATGAAGGAAACTACAGAAATTATGAGCATAAAATCCCAACAATTAGATTGTCAGAAAAGATGAAGCCTATCAATGCATCCTTACAATGAGAGAAAGAAACCCGAACAAATTATGAGTTAAAATGCATAAAGCTAGGCAGTTGGATGACCTGCTTCTACTTAAGTAAACCAGGAAAAGAAATTGATAATGTTGCAACCATCACATCACTCGGTATCTCATCATGAGCACAGAAAATAGGACGTGCATAGGTAACTGGCTCTGGAATATTACATAGTCAAAGTAAAGACACGACCCAGAAACATCCTTCAAGCTAATGGAATTAATTGACACACATACTACATATTTATCGTGAAGAATCCACATTTTGAGAAAAGGGAGTTCTTATCTTCCTTCAAACATCTATAAAAATTAAATATGATGGCACCGGCAAATGGAGCTACTGACACTAGCTTTCCCAACAGAGGCATGAAACACCGAGCAAAAACTCGGTGGCTAAATTTTTATGACAGCACCAATGCTGATAACTCAGGAATCCTAGGCACTTAAGTTCTAGCCATACATCCCAAGAAATGAACTACTCGCCATTCTAACAAGAACTTCACTATCTCCTAAGAAAGCAAGCAGCAAACTAAAAAGATTGCCTTAAAACTGAAAATATGATTTAGGAAGACAAGAGTGCAGGGAATGAAAGACAAATTGCCATCTGCTTAAACAACAAAATTTTGTTGAGTCATCACAGAATCCATACCAACAGGTAAGATTCATAAGAAAGTGCACTTTTGTCAGCTGAATATATTTGCTCCGAAAGAACAAATCTTGTAAAGTGATATGACCAACAAATGAAGCATTGAGAAGACGGTGAACTCATTGAAAACACACAATGCTTAATCTTCGAGTCAAAAACTGTCTACCATCCGGCCAAAATGGCGATCAGTACTGAGGCATCACAATCAGCAGGATGCACAGTCGATTGACTTTTGGCACAACCACTGGAACGGCCCATATTAGTTCCTAGATCACTGAATGCGGGCATCCTCAGCTAGATCAACATCATAAAAGAGATGCAAATTGAGAAGCATCCGATCTTGTCGGGCAGAAAAGGCATATGATCAGGCAAAGAAATGTATTCTGATTCGAATCTTGATTAGACAGAAAGAAAACGGGGAGATTAGGGGCATACCCAGATGGCGGAGAAGCCGAAGGAGCTGAAAAGGAGACGACTTTCTCTGCAATTCGCTTCGGACAAATCGACCATCCACGGCAAAGTTGGCTTCACCTACGCATTCGTCATGGCAGGCGGATGGGATTGAGATTCTTCATTTACTATGACCACAGCATGGCGTCCACTCCAATCCCAGGAGAGAGAGAGAGAGAGAGAGAGAGAAATGTACAGAGATAATCACTCCCCAGGAATGCAACTTCTCATCTTTTTAAAGGCTTCCCAGCAAAGGAAAAAAAAGGGGGGGTGATTTTTAAATATTTCAACTGAGGGAGGAGAAACAGAAGGGAAGAAGGAAGGGAACAGGGGATGATGGTGGATCAACCGATGTTGAAGAAGGATCGCGTTGGAGTCAATATATACCAAAGAAGGAAAAAAGTTAAAGATAAAAACATGGAGCCAAAAAACCAGGGACTGAGAGCCGGTGGTATCTCTGCCTTTCAGGACTCAAAACAGGATGTGGTTTTTTGGCCACTTCGTTAGAGATAGAAAATCCAAAATCTAGGACTCCACCAGCAAGTCTCCACATCCTGGTACTTGTTACCGACACTATACCCCAGCCAGCCGACGACCGACCTTGAAGACTGTGAGCTCTCCGCGTCCCGTGCAATTTTTCTTTCCCTCAATGATGCCCATTTTGGTTTTCGCTTCTGGTTTGCCGGAAATCTTTCGAAGCGAAACCGGGTTACTTAGGAGGAACTCTGTGGGTACCAGCCTCCCTCATTTCCGTCGATATTACCGGAACCACCGCATTCAATTGTGGAATCATAGCATTTGACGATGTTCTTTTAGGTTTTCGGGTCAACTTTCATTCTAGCTAATAAATGAAATGTCGCACTTCTCTCCATCAAGTCGTGAATATCATAGGCACCTAACTGTCACAAAATCGAGTGCATATGGGCATAACCGATTGTCAAATGAGGTACATTACGTGACTCGGTGAGTTGTGTTTATGAAACTAGATCCATACAACTCTGGGGTTAATCGGGTTTTTCATTAGAGACTTCATACGATATAAGTCGAAATCTGCTTTCTATATCTAAATTAAGTTGTGCACAATTTTGCAACGGGTAACATGTTGTAATTGTGAATGCAATCGAGCAGCCACGAAAATATAAGTGTAGCCTATTATATTCTTTGCAAATCTTGGAATTTCCTCGTCGGGTCCGACCTGAAAATGAATGATTATCCTCAATAGCCACCACAATAAATAATGAGTTTTAGTTGAGTGAATGATTGAATGCTAGTGCATTTACAGAAAGACTCGAAGAGAACTGTAATTAAAGAATGTACACGGAAGAGGATAATGAATAAAATGAGCATCAGCATATGCTACACTATGTACAAGACATTTCTTCAGAGGTTACAACTTCTTATTTCGAGAAAAATAGTCGGCAATGCCAACGCTCCGTCTAGCTGAGTTAGCTTGCCGCTTCTGAGGACGAAGCCAGGCACGGACTTCTTCTTGGATTTCTGAAGGCAGTTCGTCAATTACAGAGGGATCAATCTCATCAACATTGTATTGCCACATGTCCCTTCTTTGTACATCTTCACTCAAGCTATCCCCATGAATAGAATTGCTGTTTTCTGTTAAAAGAAAAACCTTCTGAAGAGCTTGACATGACTTTGTCTAGATGAATGGACATGGATCTAATTTTACCTAAAGAGGAACGTATATTGGTATTGTCAGAAGATTGGGCAAGGACTTGACTCTGGATTGAGCAAGAAGGATCAACCCTCCTGAAAAATCTCAAGAGTGAAGGCGTTCCCTGCCACAGCATACCATGACATACACTAAGGAGTTAAAATCCATTAAATCATCTGCCTTAGATTATCGTGTGACTAAATGTTGGGATTGCAAATATAAAATGCCCAGGAGCGACTTCTACATGTTACTGTTCATCAGACAAGGGAAGGTAGCATCCCATAGTAAAACTAAATCACTGCATTTCTCCATGTCACAAGTCATTAAGCACCATGCATCTCCAGTCACTGTGCACTATATATTACAGAAATCAAAAAGATAATTTTCAAGTTATCATTTTCCCTCTATATGGTAAAAACAATTCTTTATCCATTCTCAACGTGCATTAACTTCAGTTATCGAAAATGCTTAATACAATTTACCAAATTAGTCCAACTGAGAGATGAAAGAAACAGAGGTCAACAAAGGTAGCATGGAAAGGTGAGTAGGACTGTGCAAAAGAAGAATTGCCAAGAAAAGATATGGGCATAATTGGTCGACATTTAAATCATCAGAATACAGAACAATTAACACATCAATTGTGTCATGAGTAACAGATCTCGGGTTCATATGCATGTATGAACTTCAGCATACTTGTGTGATAGTATTATAGAGCACGCATGAACATGACCTTAGTAGTAGAATTTTCATTTCCATATTTCGATTTTTTAATCCTACACTCAAGCACCAAAAGAAAGAGACTGCAAAATGCATTATTGAACAATCAAAACCAAGGTCTCATGACATTAGATGAAGTTTCTTGATTCTACACCACAGTGAAGTATGTAAAATAAATTGACAGTCTGAAATAGAAATCCCTTGCAATCATATCAGATGGGTTCCACCAATATCATTATTATATATTAAAGAAATGACTCAGGGAGTGGAAGTGCATGAAAGAACCTTGTCTCTCAGTGCGTTTCTTTTCACTTGTTGCTCTGAAGAAGGTCTTCCAGACTCAAACGTAGATTCTTTGCTGGAAACTTTACTTTGCAGCTCAGTCAGCTTTGGTTCTAGATGGGATTCTCTTCCTAGATTATACAAAGCCTTGAAATACTTGCGCAGGGTAATACTAGAGAAGCATTCTAAGAATTACAAGAGACTGACACCACGTACTAAGAAAGTACCTGAAAATGACAATGGAGTTTCCTGGCTGAAATCTGCTTTTTTCAATGAAGACATTGAAGAGTAAAATGGAACCTGCACATCAAATAATATGAAAAAAGACAATGGTCCCAGTTTTCCAATTATAACTGCCAGACTTGGAATTTTCGAAAGGCAAAAATGTTACAGTCAACAACTATTGTTAGCCTCAGAGAAGCAGATGCTCTTGATTTACAGCTATTATAGCAGTTAATTATCAAAGTAGGTTAGTCAGTAAATTTCTCATCCTAATTCATCATATAGGAATCACTAGTTGTTAAAATGCTGTTCGCATTCAACTCACAACTGCCCACAAATTCAACCTGCAGTAGGATCCTATATGAATTTCGACTTATTTCATCCTTTACAACAAGGTAAAGATTGATTGCATGATTTAAGGGGTGACAGTTTTAAGTATCATATTTCTGTTCCTCAAACAAGATAATGCCCGATCATCTTCATCAAAGTCAATTGTAAAAGAAAAGGAGAACATTGATTATGCATACCTCTAGTGAATTTGTACTCGTTTTACGTTCCATTGACTCCAAATCTGAGGATTCATTATTGACAGTGGCTTCCTCCTCTGGTAGTTTCGTGTGTTCGATTATATCCAAAGTCGAATTGCTTTCATTCTCTGAACAAAAAGCCAAGGCACATTCAGATTGATCAAGAAGTTTAACAGGTAAATAGAATGAAAGAAAAAAAAAACTGTACTTTTTTAGCCATACAGTACCAGAAAATGAACAGGGATCTTCTAGCTCAAACTTTTCTTTTGCTAGCTTTGATGGAGAGCAAAGTCGATCGTGACCTTGGAAATATTTCATGATTGAAGATGTTCCCTGGAACAATGTTTATCATTAATTACATCGGGCAAAACTGCGACTTTTAAGTGGACTTCCTTAAAACTGAAAACTGATGTATCTAGCATAAACCTAAAAATACAGAAGTACAGACTGCAGTGGTGGGGGAAATACTCTATTTATTCAAGGATCAGACAGTTACTGCACAGAAAAGTCGAAGATGACATCCTCTCAAATGAAAAGGGA
This sequence comes from Eucalyptus sideroxylon x Eucalyptus melliodora, assembly GCA_016097485.1. Taxonomy (NCBI): domain Eukaryota; kingdom Viridiplantae; phylum Streptophyta; class Magnoliopsida; order Myrtales; family Myrtaceae; genus Eucalyptus; species Eucalyptus sideroxylon x Eucalyptus melliodora. The sequence continues at coordinate 639,345 of CM027827.1, forward strand.
GGATTCATCACCCAAATGTCACTCGTGGTGAAGAAGCACATAAATCTGACTACCATCCAGAAATTTCTGGACTAACTGTAGTCAGGATAGTCAATGTTCACCAGACTATGAAGGGGCTAAATTTCTCAAACTAGAGGCAAAATAGATTGCCTAGTTAATAAAGGAAAACCAAGTAAATGTAACCTTAGGCCCCACCAGAACAAAAAGTAAACCTAACCTAAAATTGCTTATGAACTAATAATGTAGACTGGTGCTGACTCCACAGGATACGGAATAGATAATTTAAAAGATCTGCAGGCATCAAAAGCATGCATACCAGCTTAAAATAAATTTATCAGCTTTATAGACCAAAAACTTCTCAACTTACAGATGGTATATCAGATATTTTGCCTGCTGATACAGAAAGTCCTGTGATTCCCCATCCAATTTTTTTATTTCCTTGCATCTTAACCTCGAAGGGACCCAAATATTCACGTAATCCAGCTTGAAAGAGGTTCATTGCGTCTTCTTGCATCTTGGTAGTCCCGTATCTTAAGGGACAAGATTTAGAAGGGAACTTCTTATGTGAATCTGAGTCACTGGACTGAAGGATGACATTGAGGTGCATCAAGTACCCATCAAAAGAACAACTTCTATAGTAATGCATGGCAGAATTGGTTGAAGCAAAGATATGGAGCTACCATGTATGCTCTAGCATGAAGAGTCAGTGTGCGGGCAATCCGTCTATTCTGATCCAAGTCAGTTTGAAGACGTTCGCTCAGCTCCTCACAGAGTTGATTAAGCCAGTGTTGCACCTAAAATAAAGCAAACAGATTGGTAAATTAACTTGCCCCCAACAGGAAAGCAACTTCGCCAAATTTCTAACATGGAATTACCAGAATTCACGTGGATCCCTGTAATGGATTTGCACAAAATTATAAGCCAAACCTTACCAAAACCAAATGCTACCAGGCAAATTGAGCTCCATAAATAAAATGGAACTTGTGGTAGGCAAAAATATTTTACAAGATACAGTAACTAAAAATCGAGCAAGTTCGTGTCTAAAATCGAAGGAAGCTACCAAACGAAAGCCAATAATCGAACTTTTTGGTTTTACCAGTAATAGTTTAATGATATGACAATGGCTCGCAGGCATGGTTATGGATTTTCGGGGTAGAGACAAATTCCACGAAACACAGTTCAAAAAATTTGAGGCTTTTATGTTTTTCCTTTGCAGAGGTAGTGAGCACTTCAAACAATTTAATCTCATAAATAAGATAATATGGTCTCACTGACAGTCATCCAAATGACAGAGTGAAGGAAAAGAAAAGCGCTATGTGCAGCAAAATTTATCTGATTAACTTATTTATCAATGTTCACAGAAAATTATGCAATCAAAGTAGATCTACTTTTTGGCTTCCAAGTTCAAAAGGTTAGTAATGACACCAATGGACCCTGCAGCGTGCAGTCAGCCCTAAACAAAGCAGTGACACAACAAACAATAACATGCATAGTTTTAGATTTCCAATAGGTGTTTCTAAGCCATGTTAATAAAAATAACAAGTCTGAAAGACAGAAAGCATAGGAAAACAGGGACAGTAATAGAGGAACAAAAAAATTGGCACAATCAAAAGCATTCCAGCACTAAAGAAAATTCATTAGTTGGATGCAGATTCTTCGATATGGTGGCAAGCCTCCAATAATAATGCCAAGCACTAACTGAATGAAAAAGAAGTACTTACAGAATGAAGCGTCTTCAAAGCTCGAGGACCAGGAAACGTCTTCCCAGAGCCATGACTCTTGGTAAGAAGGCGCCCTTCAACTTCTTCACCACTAATTCCCCTTGCGATATTCCACAGCCAGGTGCTAAAGTTGGTTTCAAACAGGGAAAAAAAAATTACAAAGAAGCACCTATCAAAACTAGTGGATCCATAATTACAACAGCATCTGATAGAAACAAATGCTAATGTTGAACCAGTGCTCCAGATTAGAATGTTCAAAGAAGAATATGACAAAATGATAAAGTAGCAGATGTAAAGTAAATTTGTTAATGCCTAAATGATTAGACAAATGAAAAGAAAAACTTCCCAATAAGGAAGCAAAATATTATCAGTCTATTTACAAGAAATTTGAAATTTGAATGAACAAAATCAGCTTATAAAACCATGATTGGCTTTTTCTATAGTAAGCAAAGAAGAAGAGACTCAAAAGTTGTAATAAAGCAGAACAGACAACTACCCAGTGTTTATGCCATAATATTCTTGTAGCTTTTGCTCTGAAAATTGCAATAGATCGCCAACGAAATTCACCCCCAACTCACTTTGCAAGGAACTCCCTAGCTTTCCTCCAAGTTGTTTCCTGCAATGTTTTTGTCGAAAGGGGGAAATGAAAGACTTGAAAGAAATATATTAGGAGGATCGCACACAAGCACAGCATACAAAATAAACTGAAATCTTCTGCACAAACAATAAACTGCTTCTAAGAATAGCCAGATAAAGACAGCAACACAAAATATTTAGGTGCTAGCTACTACATTGGAGAGTAGAATAGTTCATAGTCTTGTATCTAGGAAAACTACATTTTCTTGATTGGCAATGACTCGAGCAATCCTTGAACTGATGAGCAGGGCACGACAGTTTGTTGTGCAGGCTTGTTCATGGCACTAGCAAGCTTGGATAGCATCTGCTAAAATTTGAGTCATTAGATGCTGAGACTAAATTAAGTTATAAAAGGATGATGGAAGAGAAATCATAATTCCACCTTGTTGTGAGAAATTCCCGCTGAACATGTGAACTGAGTTTCCTGTAAAACTTGCATTCTGAGATCCGCAACAATGAGGACCCCACAAGCCAATAACTTTTCTCGATGATCAGCATCACTCCGACGTAGCCACCCCTTCACATTTTCCTTCATGTCACTTCCATCCTGAATACAAGAGATCCCACTCCAGAAATGGTCATTGATGAAAAATAAGTCCATGGCAAGGGAAATAAAAAGGTTCAAGAACAAAGAAGAAGAAAATCCATAGCCTACCTCATGCTTAAGGCCCAAAATATGCGATTTCAGTGCTTCGCCATCAATTATTTCCAAGCTCTCTGGAGGGGTTTCTGCTAGCATAGTTTCGGCTGCATCGGTAAGGTCAAGATAAACCTCATCAATCGAAGCTCGTTCGCATCGACCCATCCTAGCAAGAATGGAAACCACCTATGAAAAAGGATGGGTTTGTCATCAAGCACACGTTCAGAGCTAGTTAACATCACATTAACTGTAAATTAATTACAAACTAAAGACATCACGGACCTCCGATCCCGCTTCCCGATAAGAATTCAAGTCAGCTTTACCGCGGGCAACTGGTACCTGGACCAGATGAATTTGCGGACAAACTGCTTTGGCTTCATCTCCTCGCATCGAGCTGAAAAGGTCGAGAATTTCAGTTTCCCACATCCGACCCAAGAAAAAAGCCTCAGAGAAAAGGCGAAAGAATTCTTCTTTTTTGGTTTTCACTAACCGCTTGATACCCAATGCACGGGCTTCGTAACCAACGGCGATCAAGGCCCCGCCTTTCCAAGAATTGTACTGCACGACGGCGGTCGGCAAGCCCCTGAGCTCCGGCTGCTTGCGCTGTTCCACTGCGAAGCACAGGGTCGTTTTACTCACAAAAGGGTCGCGGAAAGATCACTACTGAGCCAGAATCAGAATGAAGGAAGCGCAGCCCAAGCACTCATGGACAAGATTGATTGGAGAAGAAGGGCGGTGGGGAGAGAGAGAGAGAGAGACCTTGAACGTAGAAGCAGTCCATGTCGATGTGGGCAATGACCCTTCCATCTGATAATACAGGCTTCGCCACCGGCATCTCTTCTCCTTCTTCTTCTTCTTCTTCTTCTCCTTCTTCCTTTCGCTCCTCTGTTTTCCCTCCAACAATTCCTTCCAAAGAATTTGGTGGCGCAACCCTTCTTTTTTATTTTCCTTTTTTTTTAATAAATTCTTTTCTTTTCTTTTGATTTTACTTTTTTATAAAGGAGGTTACCTCCTTTTTGGTTTTTTCTTTCTCTTCTTTTGTTAATATCCTTTTTCACATTGGAGAAATATAAGTATGTATTTATCATTGCTTATAATTTTCTTTCCGGTTAGTAACGATTTCCATGAAGATAGTGACTTAATTAACAATTAGCAATGATCAATATATAACTCTTTAAATTAAGTAATAGATACTACGCTAACTGATTTTTTCTTTCTTTGGGCATTTGAAAATTCAATGTGTACTTTGTTAGTCACACTTATTGGATCTTGTTCATGTATTTTGTTTCATTTAATTGCAAGATTTTCATGGATCGTATGGACAACAAGAAGTACCAATGATTGTTTTATGAGTTGGAGGTGCTACATCATAATTTATAGATATGGTTGCATCCCATTCTTACAAGTAGATTCAACGCCACCAACAAACAAATTCAACTCCACACATACATACATTATCCGATTAGATAATACAAATTAATTACTTTGATGCCTATGTCATCGGAAAAATTATCAATATGTCTAGGGATAATTTATTGATCAATGAAAAACCAAGGTCCTAAATTATCATCCCACCATTAATTTGAGTACTGCAATGCCTTGGAAACGAACAGAAAGAGCTTTAAAAAATGAATGGTGCTTCCATTGCCTTTTGGAGCTGTATTATGTACATGACATTGAAACGGAAGATAGCCTTTTCTGTGAAATAAGGTATACATTGATTACCGCAAGAATTCAAAATTAGTAACTCCCTTCATAGACGAAACATAAGATGGACCTTCACCATGATTGACCCTTATTAGAAACAAAACAAGGGGAAAAGAAACAACACAGCAATAGACTATAAGAGGCATTCCATCTTGAACTTTCTCCACCAAGTGTCACATGCGAATCTCCTCATAGGATTTTGCATTGCAGCGGCATCCTGTCCCGTTCTTGCCCACCACCTTTTTCACAGCAGTGTGGATGCACAACAATTACCACCATTGACTGCTGCTTGTCACGAGTCTCCACAGCAATTACCATCATTGACTGCTGCTTGTCACGAAATTTGTGACGTGACATGAAATAGGTGCAAATGGATCACGAAGAACTTTCCTTGTGTACCCACCATAAGGACGGCGAGGCAAAGAATCTGCTGTAGAAATCATCTCGATACAAATGGTGTCACTTTACCCTAACCTGGAGAATGAGATGGACATCCCTCTTGAAGATGGATCTTAGCTCTTCGTTTGCTTCAATCCCTATCGTTCTGCATAAGAACCAGCATAAGTTGTTCCCGAGTTAGAATATTCTTGAGCTGAAGTTTAATTTGCATGTTCGAAGCAGAAATCAGCATGCAAGCCTCTAGAATTAAAACAAGAAACTGAGTGGCAAGAGCAATGTACCCTATCTTAGAGCCTTTCTTTCCAACCAAAATCTTGCGCTGACTTTGCTTGTGGGTAATGAGGTGCTGCTCAATCCTCAGAGAACCATCTCTCAACTCTTTCCAGCCCATCAAGCGATGCTCAATCTCATAGGGAATTTCCTACATAATCCAAGTTCATAGCCAAATAAAACTCATGTCCAGGAAACAGCTTGTAAGCAGAGGGTAAACTGCAAACCGTACCTGGTGTATGTAGTTCAACAACTTCTCTCTCACAACTTCCAAAGATATGTTTTTCATGACTTCCTCACTCATCTCCATTGGATCTTCATCCCAAGGTCTTTGAACTGCCTGTTTATTAAAAAATGATCACATGTAGTAATCAAATGGTACAGCTACTCCTGAAGGTTTTCTTGTAATTTTGCTTCAAGTTTTTCTGAAAGGCTACAGAACCAATTATCTTGCAATCTGAGAATACATAAAACTGGAAGAGGAAATCAATTGATTTCCTTGGAAAGACTTAGCATGGAAGAAGCAGATATTTCAGCAACGACCTACTTTTCATGCCTCCTATAAAGTCAATTCTCCCATCTCTGAATGTACAGTGACTTTTCACCACTGGTCCATGAAATTTCTTTAAATGAAGTAGATGCTAGGTAGGCATCATGCACTTTCAGCAAATACATACTAGACCATTCTCAAGGCTTGAAGCAATCAATGTTAAATATATCATTCGTGCAAAAAGAGGTTGTTAAAAGGGACCCCAAATCTCTTGAGAAACCAAAATTCCGTGTAAAACAATCCCAAAGAAGCACATATTTTTTTTGTCACCCCCATATAGCTAAATTTAACAGACTGCACTTCTCATACTTATCCCCATAAAAGAAATAGCTGAAATGTGTTAGTGCAATTGAAATCAATGAAGACTCACATGAATTGACAGACCATGTGAGAAGTGTGTTTGGAAATGGAATTAATGGATCACATATTAAATATATCTTATTGTAGATCAACAAGCATGACCACTTGCAAAAAGATATAAATGTAGATGGGCACAATAATGGCAGCATGAGGGAGGCAAAGGGAGTTCACTGCCCAAGAGATTGTGGTTTAGGCAGAAAGGTGAGGTTTATAAGAGCAGAGAGATTGATAGAAGGATTGTGTCAGAGTGAGTGAAAAATTTCAAGAAGTTGGTGATACGTTATGATTTCCTTTAGGAGCTTCAGCATTTGCCTGCTTTGGTTGCAGACTGAACTGCCTTAAACGATTGCCAAAATTCAGATATTACCCTGAACCAAAAAGAGATTTTTTCTACGTAGAATTGTTAAACTTGAATTATTACAGATGATTGGAAAAACAGAGCCTTGCCTGCTCCATGAGATACTGAGAAAGATCTTTCACCCCAGAACCCTTGAGTCCAGATATCATGAAATACCTGATAATAGAAGCAAGAGCAATTGCAGTCATTAAGTTTTCCAAAGCACCCATGAAACACTCCTGATAACCTCTCTTTCTCTATTTTCTTTTTTTCCCTTGCTTGCTAAATACTGTAGTAGTTTCTTTACAGTGACAGACAACACTAACCTGTCATAACCAGGAAGATCTTTAAATTGGTTTGCAACCTGCAGGAGGTCCTTCTTTTTCTCCACTAAGTCGATCTTGTTCATGCATAATACCCGCTTTTGTCCAGAGTGAGCTTGAGCTCCCATTCGTTCAATCAATTTAGTTACCCTCATATCAGGTCTACATGGTTTAAAAGCATCAAGATCAAAGAATATAAGTGATAATAAAAAAAAAAAAGCTAAGGAGGAATTTACATTTCAGAGAATATAATCAAAAGACCTAAAAACTCCAGTATTTCGCTAAGCAACAGAACAACCCTAGCTCTAGCTCTATCTTCATTTAGTTCTTCTCATTTCATAATTAGAATATGGAAAGAGACCTATGACCTATACTTGTCGACAGAACTAACTATGTCAGAGCTCAACAAAAGAATACAAATATTTGCTAAGAGTACATACAGGGTCATGGAAGCGGAAGATAATAATTAAGATAACTTTATGTTTCATACTATAGAATTAAAGAACCAAATCATAGCAAGTCGACCAAATGGCTCCTAACTTGCAATAGAGCCTCAGTCTAAGTACAACCCACTCATGCCCATTTTATCCTAGGAGTTCTGGGTCTAACTTGCATATTTCCACCTTCATATTCCAAATAAACGACAAGTTCAAATCAAAACACAATTAAGGAACTCAAGCTTTCACATTTTAAAGTGCCATCGCTAATAAAGCACGAAGCCAGCATATTATGCTATAAAAATGTACACTATTTCCCTGCTTTTGAGTATATTAATAATGCAAAGTTGATTGGATGTGTGATAGTAGAAAATGCAAAGACTATGCAATTATGGAACCAAACTACCCAGAATCGGTCAGATTCACGCTTGCTACGACAAAATGCTTAAAATTGTTTGATTAGATTCCTACTAACCCACTTTGGAAACTACAATAAGGGGGTATTGCGTGTCATATATATGTAATAAGTACTCACAAAACAAAAAAGTCATGTGCAACCAATTTTATCATTGGCATCAGCAGCAGAATATAACATGATCAAACTCCATGCCATGATATTTCTCTAATGGCAATGTAACAAAAGTATCTAATTATGTATGTTAAATCAAAGATAGACACGAAAACAACCAGATATTTAAAAATTTAACTTTGTGAATAATAACCTGGTAAGATGCCTGTGAACATCAAATAAGACTATGAGCACATCATAGAGTTTAACTGCACTCCAAGCACTTTCAACACGTGCTTTCAAGTCCTTATGGGGAAACCCACTGCAAGTCAACGTAAGGCCAGGGGTATCAAAGAAGCACTGCATTGAATTTTGAAGAAATAAGAGACCATTATAATGATGGTTTTATAAGATACAAGGCATTTGACAGCCTCAATCTACATCCCTCAGCAAATGGCGCTGACCTATGTTGACAATTATCATCATCATGGCAGATAAAAACAAGTTCATAATCAATTTAAGCTTAACGAGCAGAGACAAACAACTGAAAAATATTCAACGAGCATAAGTAAGTGCGAATTTGGCTGCACATAGTAAAAACAAAAGCAACTTCCCACCAGCAAAAATTTATATTATTATAAGAAAGTTCCACATCATGACTATAAAAATATGTCAAACGTGATTAATATTAAAAGTAAGGTTTGAAGTGTTTAGTGTCAAGAAAAATGTAAAATCTCCAACTCTAAAAGTTGAGCAACCTCAAAAAAGTGAAAGTCATACCAAACACACCCCAAATAACACCGACGGTTTGACGAGGGAAACTCTACTATGGACTATGTCGGTCCATGCTAGTCCAATAAACAAACTATCTACAGCTGACTATTAGTAAGACCAGCATAGACTTTTTGCACATGCTGGGAATGAATGGCAACAAGTGAAATTATACACAAGATACGTGAGCATACATTAAAAGAAACATACTATTTGAGTATCTTCCTTTGTCATAACTCCTAGCACTTCATGAACAGTTGTATTTGTTTTCCGTGAGACAGCAGAAACCTTTGTTCCAACCTACAACAGAAAGTTAAAATTTTAAGTCATCTGTGGAGGGTAGAGGAAGCAGAAAATAGTGACAGCAGGTTGAATAACGAAATTGAAGGTACTCAAAAACTTTAATGGTGAGTTATTTAATTCCTCGAAAACTTCAAGAAAGAAGAGTCCTGTATGGAAGCTAGATTTGGACAACCAAGCTCCATGAGCAGCCCATGATTCAGAAAAAATAGAATATACTTCAATTTATATTGTAAGAGGGAACATAAGGCTCCTAAGCTCTAATTAACAATTATTACTTAAGAGATCTACTACATTAGTCAAATCGATGGACTGAATCCTTGATATTCATCACATGGTCGGTAACAAGGATCAGCCATTTAATTCCAGAACTCTGTCAGCTAAACTGTATTTTTCTTGGGATCTTAAGAGATCATATGGGTTCAATGTCTTTACAGTTTTCTAAGTTATGCTTAGTACACCATATTTACAAGACCATGTCTTAACAGTCATGACAGATGTCAAAGTTACAAGATTAACATGACAAAAACCCAGTACGGGAATTAGTGCAGACTCATTACAAGTAAAGATAAGCATAAGTTTGTTTCACTAGGAAACTCCCAACCAGAAGATGAATGCGGATGTCGATGGTTGGCAAAAAAGCAAGAGTACCTATAATGCAACTAAAATTCCAAATAGAAAAGGAAGTTTATAGGATATCCAGCTCATGCTCCAGCTAAGCAAAGACAGTACAGGTGAAGTGGTCCACAGACTAGCGGGATGAAAGAAGACCTGCTAATCTTCAGGAGACTAGTAAACATAAGTGCTTATCCCTTTTCACTGGGCAAGTAACTTCCTTTAGAACATATATAAGCACGGACTGGCAGTCCAGCTACTAGCTATTTGCAATGAACCTACGAACACTTCTGCTTGTAGTGTGCAAATCCAAATACGTCACAAAACTTAATCTCAATCAGACACAACGAAATTCAGTTTGAACCACCAACTAAACTGACCTTCCACTAAGTTTCTCCTTTCCCTGATGAACTAGATTGAGGTTACTCAATGCTAAGTTAAAGAACCCATTCCTAAACAGCTCACCATCTCACGCACCTCGGAACACATCACAAAACGTCAACAATCGATCAAAAGATGACTAAATCGAGAGCGATCTCGGTCCAAAAGCTCCGTCGCATAGTTCCAAGAATAACTAAGCACATACAGCAACATCCTTGAAATTGCAGGAACCCATACCATATAATTAGTGAGAGCGGACTTCCCGGCATTGGGCGCCCCGATTATCCCAACCGCCAGAGACTTCTGATCTTCCTCCCTCACCGCCCTCTCATCGTCGTCGTCGTCCTCATCCGGAGCCGCCAAGGCGGCCTGGAGCAGCGCCTTGGCGAGCACTCTCCGCTTCTCCTCCTCCTCCAAATCCCCCTTCTTGTCCTCCTCCTCCTCCTCCTCCTCCTCGACCTCCAGAACCCTCACGGCCTTATCGCCGAACAACACCGCGTCAGCCCTCCTCCGGTGCTCGTGGCTCCAAGTGGGCTGCCGCGCGGCGCGCGGCGTCGGCGTCGGCGGCGGCGGCGGGGAGTGCGTAATCGGCGCTGTTGAAGACGGAATCGGAGTCGTTGTGGTCGGAGTCCTCCTGAGGCTGGGCGGAGTAGGGACGGCGCAAGAAGGCGGCGGGGGAAGGGCGGGGGCGGTTGTGGAGGGCGGCGAGAGTTCTGAGAGCTCGTAAAGTCTTCATCTTTTTCTTGTGGTTGCTACAGGAGGAGCTTCATGATGGTGAATCTGAACTGGAGAAGGAGAAGGTGGGAAAACTCGAGAGGAAAGGAAGAGAAGAGAAGAGAAGAGAGGGGTTGTGAGATTTGTCGGTTCTCTTTTTGAAAGCTTTTGGCTTTTGCTTGCTTGGTTGCTGGCTTCTGTTCTGAGGGTTTTAGGGGTTTTTCTTGCTGCTCTCCTCCTCCTGCTGCTGCCGCCTCCCTCTCTCTCTCCTCTCTCTTTTCTTTTGTGTGGCTTGGAGTCGTGCATTTTGTTTACATTTTGTTTGCATCAAAAGTAAAATCCATGGAGTCAAATAAATTATCCATGCCCAAATTGAAAATTCATGAGGGAATTTTTTATTCATCTTTCTGGCCATAATATATTTGAGATCAAATCAAATATGACATCTCACACACTTATAAAGTTAATCAATTAATAAAGCGAATTGGGTACCGCTTGTAACGTGTTTGGTTAAATGAAATCAGCATTTAATGGATTGCACATTCAATCTTCAATCGAAATAATTAATATTTTTGATAAATTTTCTAATGTCATCTGCAATGTTTTAGCATGATGTTTGGTTAATTTTTGTACAATAATGTGACTTTTCCCTCTCACAACAAAGCAATTTCACTTGTGTCTTTTTCTGAATCTCCGCTAAGACATCTCATTTGGGAAAAGAATTCACAGCAATTTTGCAAAGTATAAATAGCCGGGTCGAGGAGCAGGACCCCGGCCGACGACCCAACAAGGCGAAGGCATTTCAAAGCAGGAACAGCAGCGAGCGAGCGCATTATCTTCTCCTTCCGCTCGCTCGCTCGTTCCAAAGCTTGCAGCTTCAATGGAACGACGACATCCCCACGCGAAGCAAGCTCGTTGAGCTGATCCCCGGCATGCCCATCATCCATACCGCCGCACACGCGTTCAAGTCCAAGAAGCCCACCAACCTCCCTCCCCTGCTGCGTCGATGTAACCCCTCCTCCTCTCCCCTCCGCCGCCGCTGCTCCTCCTCCTCCTCAGCCCTCGCCGTCCCGACCCACGAACCCGTTTCGCCTCCCGAGCCCCCCGTTCCCGACCACATCTTCAGTTCCGGCGCCAAGTCGGGAACTTACACTCCGGGCGACTCCACATTCTATTCTCTCATCGACAACTACGCCCGGTTGGGCGACTTCGGCTCCTTGGAGGAGGTCCTGCGTCGAATGAAGCGCGAAAGGCGCGTGCTTGTCGAGAGGAGCTTCGTCAGCATCTTCAAGGCTTACGGCAGGGCGCGGTTGCCCGAGATGGCCGTCGATTTGTTCCACAGGATGGTCGACGAGTTCCAGTGTAAGCGGACCGTCCGGTCTTTCAATTCGGTCCTCAACGTTATTATCCAAAATGGGCTTTATCATCGCGGGTTGGAGTTCTATTCTTATGTCATTAGTTCTAGCCAGATAAATATCTCGCCGAATGTGCTTAGTTATAATCTGGTCGTGAAAGCCGCGTGTAAGATGGGAATGGTTGATAGAGCAGTCGAGCTGTTTAGGGAAATGCCTCTGAGAAGCTGTGTGCCCGATGTGTTCACGTATTGCACTTTGATGGATGGGTTGTGCAAGGAGGGTAGGATCGAGGAGGCGGTTTCCTTGCTGGATGAGATGCAAATGGAGGGTTGCTTTCCAACTGCCATGACTTACAACGTTTTGATCAATGGGTTGTGCAAGAAAGGTGACTTGAAACGTGCAGCCAAGCTGGTCGACAATATGCTTCTTAAAGGATGTGCTCCAAATGAGGTGACTTACAACACGCTCATTCACGGTTTGTGTCTCAGGGGGAAGTTGGAGAAGGCTGTAGACCTTTTGAATCGGATGGTTGCTAGTAAGTTTGTGCCCAATGATGTCACTTACGGAACAATTATCAATGGACTTGTTAGACTGGGACGAGCCATTGATGGGCTTCAGGTATTGAAATTCATGGTGGAAAGAGGATCCCGTGCAAATCAGTATGTGTACTCCACCCTCCTTAGCGGGTTATTCAAGGAGGGAAAGTTTCAGGAGGCAAGGAGATTGTGGCGGGACATAATTGAAGAGAGATGCGAACCCAATACCGTAATGTATAGTACTTTTATTGATGGTTTATGTCAAGAAGGGAAGCCGGAAGAAGCCGAGGAAATTCTGTTGGAAATGATGAATAAGGGTATTGCCCCCAATGCTTTCACTTATAGCTCATTGCTGAGGGGTTTTCTCAGGACAGACAAATCAGAGAAAGCTATTCTTATGTGGGAAGAGATGGAAAATAACAATGACTTTACCAATGCTGTCTGTTATAGCGTTTTTATCCATGGATTGTGTGAGATTGGAAAGCTGGAGAAGGCTATGATGGTATGGAAGAACATGCTTGCTAGAGGATTCCAACCTGATGTTGTGTCTTACACTTCATTAATTAAAGGCTTTTGTGATAAGGGAGAGCTCAAAGAAGGTCTGAAGCTATTTAATGAGATGCTCTGTCAGGGGCCCAGTTGTCTACCTGATGTCATCACTTATAACATACTTTTCAATGCATTATGCAAGCAGGGTGACATCTCCCATGCCCTAAATCTTCTGAACAGTATGCTGCATCAGGGATGTGATCCTGACTTGTACACATGTAACATATTCCTAAAAGCTTTAAGCGAAAAGTTAAATCCACCTCAAGATGGAAGGGAATTTCTAGACGAGCTAGTGCTACGTCTATTCAAACGCCAGAGAGTTGTGGGAGCATCCAGAATTTTAGAAGTGATGCTGCAAAAGTATTTGCCTCCAAAAGCATTTACTTGGGAAAAGGCTGTTCAGCAGCTTTGCAAACCTAAAAAGGTTCAAGCTGCAATTGACAGTTGCTGGAATGACCTAGTTTGCTGACATTTTCCTGGTGAGTGTCTTCTTTTTATTACGCTACATATTTGTCGGTTTATTTTTCAGAACTAAAATGTTTAATTAATATGCTCATCAACATGCCAAATTTTGGTTTGGTCAAAGCTAGATAAGCCGAGGGTTGTTAGCTGGAGAAACCATTTGAACGTTGTTGCTTCGATGTCATCAATATGATTTCGATGTGGCCTATTGTGCGAATCCACTAGTATATTTCAGCTATTCACTGACATTAGGTTAAGGAGGTCAATTGTTCGATTGAGGCTAACCTGTTAAGACTGCCATGTGGACTGTTCTCTCTCTATATATCCAACAGCTTTCTTGGGCAAAGCAATGGGTGACACTATCCTATCATGTGTGCTATTGTTCCCTTCAGGAGACTGAGACCAACATTTGGAAGATCTCAAGGCTTTTGTTGCTTTATTTGGTGTATTGTTCTGTTAATCAAATACTGACTTTAGAACCATTTACAAGACTTCAAAACTGTGCATGATGATCATTTGCTGAATCTTCCTGAAGCACTATATCATGCTGAATAAGATATTGTTATATTGCTTTAACTCTGTGGATTGATGATTTGGATATCACTGATATCGGGGTGCCCACATTATTTTCTCTTGCTGCTCCCGTACACGTATTAAATTTTCACTTTAGTATATGCTTTCTATGTTTCGTGGATGGGAACTATAGTTGGAGTTTCAGCATGGATCTGCTTATTTCAAGTATCTTACAGCAGAACTGGAGGGAAATATGTCAACAATCTCAAGATCTTGGTGCCTAAAGTTGGAAGATGCATGGATGCATCAGGAAAGGTAATGGTTGTTTGTGCAGAACAGCATTATCTTATTGCTTTTGATAATTGTTTGAATTACTCCTTCAGGAATTAAACTTTGGAAATGCTCTCACTCCTGCACGCACACAGAAGCACATTTGTACTACCTAGCTATTCTTCCTTCAAAACATCACAAGCTTACAGAGGTAGTTTTACCAGTTGACTGTTTTATCGTAACCATCCTTAATGCCAATGTAGTTTGAAGACCTTGGCACAAAAGCCAATGGAGATGACACAGGAAGTCGGGGGAAACATATAGTCAGAAATTGTGAGAGGGAAGTTGTTCAGCAAGTTTTGTCTGGTACAGTTTATATCATACCTTTTGCCTCTGGATGATCTTAAATAAATAGTCATTGGAATGTTGACTGATGTGATGATGTGGCCATTTTAGAAAATTCGATGTGCTGTTGAGCATTGATTGGTGGGCTGGAAAGAGTTAGGAGATGGTTCTTTTAGGATTGAGTAGCTAGTCAATTCCCACTAACATCATGCAATATTGTGGTTCGGAAGAAAGGCTCTAAGGCCAGGTACTATGTTCTAACTCGGTTTCTTGGTTTTTATATAAACCTCTGTATCGGTTTGTTCTGGTAGGTCATCCTGATTTTATGTCTTGTTACTGCTCCATCCATGCAAAGAGCATCCTTAACCTCACGGCATGCAAACTAAAAGAGGAGTTAACAGTTGAGATCTGCCTTTGTCCGGGATTTACTTCTTGTCCTCCAGGTTAGATTATGGTAGAAAAGAATTCAACATCAGGAACTTGTTACTCTACTCCTCTAGGCCATTGTTCCAGTCTTTTATGAGGCATGTTGTTTGTAGCGCAGTTGCCCTACTTGCTAATGTTGTGATGACAGAGCATCAACATACCCAGGAAGATGATGAATAAGGTTGGATGCAATGCAAGAAGGAGCTATAAGATGCACAGAAATATTGTTGTTTTTGGGTTGCATGAGGGATGAGAAGTATCGAGATAGAGATCCTGTTCTCCCAGCCAAAATAGAAACTTCCTGCTCTGACTTGATTAATTTATTCTTTGCCAAAATGTCCATCATCTGTTTGAAGGCATTTCCTTCTTATTTCTTACAGCAATTGATTGTACCTCATCGATCACTACTGCATAGGAAAGCTTTCTCAGTTAGTTCTGTCTTTCACAATCATGTTCATAGGACAGTTCTCTTTTGCACTGATTCAGGTAACGTTTCATTCAGGCGGTGTAAGATCTAGACTTGCCGAAAGAAGAACTACAATGTAAATCTTTGTGGATGGAATAGAGGAAAAACCTTGAAAAATTGTACAAAAAGATTGCAGGGTCTTATTTGGACAAACAAAGACAGATGCATTTGCCATGTTCTATGCCCAGGTGGCCAAGAGAGACATGGAGGCAGAGCCCAAGAGGAGGGAGAGATTTGCACCCATCTGGAGCTTGAGATTCTGGAGCATGATGGGGTTCATGTAATCGGCTGCAATCAGATCCACGAGTGCCATGTAAGTCAGTATCCCAGCCGATGCAGAGTTGAGCGACCCTTCCACGATGAGGGCGCTCGGCTTGCCCTCCCCATATATGCTCGACATACCCATTCCCACTCCAATTCCTACTGGCGTTGTGAGGCAGAAGAACGCCATCATCGCTGCTATTTTCCGGGACTTGAACTTCGCCTGAGAAATGCACCCTCCAAGTCCGATGCCTTCAAATAACTGGTGAAAGGTTAATGCTGCGACGAGAGGCTTGATGGTTCTAGGACTCTCAGATGCTCCTAGTGATACTCCTATTATCACTGAATGGACCACCACCCCCAATTCCAGTACCTGCAGTCCAATTCCATTCCAAGGTGCCAAAGCACGATTCAGACTCTTTGATTTAATCACCAAGAGACAACACTTGTTTTGTCAAAAGGCTAGAATATGTTCTCAGCACCAGCTGCGGTGGAGCTTTCAAGTCAATGAAATGCTCATACCTCCACCACCAGCCTGCACGCAACATATAATATATATATGTCTATCTGACCTCGTATCATTTATGTATATTGGATTATTCTTAGTTACAATTGCCTTTTAATTAATGTGGCGCATTGTGTATCAGATATGTCAAAAATCGACAGTACGATGTTACAGATAATTCATCAAGGTCTTGATAAACTGGCATGATAACACATACATTTGACAGTCCCGTCCTACATGAATTTCGACCTTAGAAATACGCTAAGAGGATTGATTTTTCTTTTCTTTTCTTTTTTTGGGTTTTTCTGTAGGGGTTCCTAAAGGCTCAGCCCGTAACTTAAAAAATTTCGGCATTCGGGATTGGCTTAGAACTACACCAAAAGTTAATTGCTTGAACAGTCTATTACAGTAAAATAAATAAATTCTGCTCACTTTCGAATGAATAATGAAAATATTTATTGCTATTTCTGCTTTTTCAAGTACTCGTATTCGTACTTTGAAAATTACCTGGGGGGGTTTAACAGTAGATAATGATTTGGACATTAATTAAATCAAGAAAGTAAAGAACTGCTGGTGTGTTTAGAATAACTTTCTCGTTTATCACTTGTTACCTAATTACGACATGACCTAGTTTTGAAGTTTTGAAACCCTGGGAACTTAAATGAACAAAAGCCACATTTTTATCCAACTCTTGCAGAAAGATTTTAACCTTTCAAATGGTGCCAGATCATTTCAAACAACATGCATCCAAGAAAATGCAAACTGATATATGAACCAGGGTCTTCGTCTTAACCTGAGAAATGATGCGATGCCTTGTGAGCTGAGAGGACTTGGAGTCGTGGGCAGAGCCGTGCGCATGTCCATGAGTCGCATGGGTGTGCACGTGCACGTGCCCCTCGTGCATGTCCATCTCCTCGTCCCCCTTCCCCGCCGCAGCCGCCGCCGGCTGCAGCAGCTCGTCGGCCGCCTTCCCGAAATGCGACCGCTCGAAGTAGCTGGTCGCGAAGGTGTCGACCATCATCGTCCCGATCGCCGCGAGCATGGCGATGAAGCCGGCGAAGGGGAAGTTGTGCCAGGGGGTGTCGGCGAGGGCGGGGCTGGCGAGGCTGGCGAAGGCGTCGGGGAGGATGTGGACGAAGGCCGTGGAGAGGATGACGCCGGCGGCGAAGGACTTGACGAGGAAGAAGATGGGGTTGTCCGGGTGGAGGGAGGGGAGCTTCCTGCCCAAAATAGGAAGCGATACGCCGAGCAGGCTGGCGGCGAGGATGGAGAAGATGGCCGCCAGCTTGTACTTGAGAGCTTGGTGCTTAGCGCTACCGTAAGATTTCTCGAGATCAGGGAACTGGGTTTCGGTCGAGCTCTCGCACCTGCACTCGGCAGCTGGAGCGAGCAGCACGAGGAGCGCAAGCGACAAGAAGATGCACGAGAACTTGAGCTTCATCATCATCGTCATCATCATCGCGTCTTCTTCTCTCTGGTTTCTTTTCTGGTTTCGAGACAGAAATGACAGTACTGCTGCTTCGGGAGTCGGGAGTATGTATTTAAGGATCTCCGAGCGAGTTATGCTGCTTAGGTGGTACGTCGAGACGACTGGTTTATAAAAAAAAAAATTGATGTTTCAACCCCAAAAGAGGAAATGATGAAGGGGCCATATTCGTTCAAAACCCTTTTGATGTCATCGGAGACGTTTTGTTCATAATATTTTGCCAAACATTTTTAAAAAGAAAAGAAAAAAATTGATATAACATATTGTAGATTCGATCCTAGATCTTATCATATCGTCGCAAAGAAATTACACCGTCCATTCAACTCGACAATATAACCATGTCCATTGGAACTATTAGGATGACCTATCTCGATCATGACTAGAGTTGAGGACGAGATTCTAAAGTGAGTTTCGATCATGTAAAACTTTTTTGATGTCATCGTAGATGTCATGTTCATGTTAATCTATCAAACACCTTATCAAAAAAAAAATCGCTATAATATATGATAGATTCGATTCCTAAATCTTATCATATTATTGTGAGAAAGTTACATCATTCATTGAACTCAATAATGTAACCCGTTTTTCACCAGATCTGATAAGACGAACCGATTTGAACATAGCTATAGCTAGGGTTGAGATCCTTACGTTTGAGTTCAAACAAGTGAACCTCGAGCGGTAGCTCCTTAACTTTAGATTCCTTAAATTAATGATGAAAAGAGGAAAGATCAAAGTTGCGTTGTGAGTGAGGAGTGCGGAAATATGGCGACATGCAGAGCCCATGCAGGCGGTGAGGAACAGTAGGAGAGGAGACAAGTGTGTGGGCGAGCCACCCCGGATGTCGACATTATGAGTTAAGACAGCATCCCTTAAATTCTAAGTGATAGTCGTTAGGAAAAAGTTCCCCTTAAATCTCTCTTCCCTCTCTCAAAAGGCCGCACCTTTTTCGCTGCCGTCGTGTTGAAAAGCAGCTTAAAGTGACCGGCTGGTGGTGGAGAGGGCAAAGCATCATCGCATCATCACATT
The DNA here is from genome assembly GCA_016097485.1 of Eucalyptus sideroxylon x Eucalyptus melliodora. NCBI lineage: Eukaryota > Viridiplantae > Streptophyta > Magnoliopsida > Myrtales > Myrtaceae > Eucalyptus > Eucalyptus sideroxylon x Eucalyptus melliodora. The sequence continues at coordinate 658,214 of CM027827.1, forward strand.
GCACTCCACTTACCACCACTCGCAGCCCCCATGTCTGCATCGTTTCACACCCCACGAGGTGGTCTCGGACACATCATTTACTATTTAGGATTTTGCGACAACAACGTAGACCGGTCTTTCCTCTGTTTTGACCCAATTACTGATCAGAGGAAGTGGGTGAAAGGACGTGAAGGCCCACCTAACTCGTCAGTCTCAGAGACGAAGAGAAAATACGTAGAATAACCCCACCACTTCAAATTTCCAAATGAGTATCGTTTTAAATCTAAGTAAATCCTTAAAAAAGTTTTATCTTAATTTAATCTAAATCTCGAGACTTTCATAATGTAAATCATCTATAGAGTATTCCTTCCTTATTAGGATGATAAATAAACATAGAGAAACTTTGAAATGTTGTAGATTTAGGTACCAACACGTCAAATTAAGGAACGTAATCGCATCTAAGTTACTAGGGAGATAAGGCGGTTCTAATACAGAATAAAAGTTCCTTGCTATGGTTGCACAACTCTAGAACGTTGAGTCGTCTTGGGGAACTAGTCTCATAGAACTAGATTATCAAGCTCTATACCTTGTAACCTACTCAATTGAATTCTCTAAATTTTTATGTTGATCTAACTTTTTGATTTATAAAAAAGGTAGGATTACAATATGACTCAACTGAATTATCTAAATTTTTATGTTGATCGAACTTTTTGATTTATAAAGAAGGTAGGATTACAATATGACAAGTTGGCTCGAATCTATAAGCTTTGAATTGATGAAATAAGTGATGCTTGTTAACCATACTCAATGACTAGAATATGCACTTTTTGAAAAACTGATCATACGTGTCGTGTGAAAAGTCGAACTCCGTGTCTTTTTAATGTAGTTGTATCTTTAACGAGGGGTCCAAAAGACTGCTTTATTATGCAAGAACCTACGGAAAGAAGGTGCTTCAGAAGTCCTTTCGATGGAGGAGATATGAGGAGAACCAACAAGGAAAGTCCTCGTCGCTAGTCCTACCATATTGCCATTGCAAAGCAACGGCGCTGGCCGTTCTCTTTTTCTGATTAGCAGAATCCTACACGGATCCCCCAACCACGGAAGTGGTTGGAATAGCAGTACCAATGAGCATAAGGTCAAACACGACATGTTAAAGGTACACTTTTGATGCACGGAGAGAGAGAGAGAGAGAGAGAGAGAGAGAGTTTCAGTGCCTGGCATAGGTTCTAAGCTAAGTTCATCCAGCTTCAATGCTGGGGAACCCTATGCTTCGAGCACTCGTCTTTGTATAATGCTACGGAAGTAAAACGAGGCATCATCGCTTGCCCATTTGCCTACACTGCTCAAGCCTCACCTTGTCTTCATCACCTCCACCCTTAGTGCTATGCTCGCATTAATACCCCGCCATTCACTCTCTCTCTCTCTCTCTCTCTCTCTCTCTCTCTCTCTCTCTGAAATCTGTTTTTCTTAGATTTACCATATCTGAGTGTTTGTTGGGTACCACTTGGGATGTGATGTTAGCACTAGGTTCGTATGAATTGATATTAGAGCCATCCACCGTATCAAAAATTGCAACCGAGTGACGGGAGTTATGGCCCTCGTAGTGCTCCCGGTATTGTAGTGGCTTAGCCCACTTTGAAGGGATGAGATTCTGATAAGGGAGTTTGTACTTTGGTCTTCAGAATTCTCCTCCGTTCCAAGTTTAGTATTCACAATCACTCGTCTCTTTAGATTGGAAAACCATGAACTCATTTAGACAGACATCTACTGACCAAACGCCTTCACAGCAACACAGCAGCACATAAACTGAAAAGTAGCAGCAGAGACTTTGCTAAAGAAGAGATGGTAATCGCAGCTTTAGAAATCCTCTTGATTAATCAGATTGCACTGTACATGGTTGAAGAGTTCTTTACATGTGGGTTTCAAGGAAAGCCAAGACTGAGAGACCAGCAGCCCAGACATCATCGTCCAACACGTGCTCCTCCGGCGAATGACTCACACCTCCACGACAACGTACAAAGATCATTCCTACCTGTAGATACACATACATACCTCCACATAAGGTACCGGTTCTTCCTTTTAAATCACCACTGCAGACCAAACTGTGGGAAAGCACAAGGGATGCGGAGGCCATACCTTGGTTAGATGTGAGATGGCCATGGCATCGTGTCCGGCTCCGCTCATTAGCACTGGAACTTCATCTAGGAACTGATTATCTGACATCCTCTTGAGCGCAGAGTCAGCTGCAAATTTGAGCTGTTGGCGCAACTCGTCATCACATATAACGGCACCTGCATCATGCTGTTCATCACCAAAACATAAGTAGCTGCATACATAGTAAAATAAATTAAAAGAGGAAATGCACAATGCAATTAGACATCCCACCTTGCGCTCGATGATGCAGGAAACAGAACGTCTGTCGCATATCTGGTACATCCTGTTAGATAATTCATAGATCACCGCTTCACGTCCCATATCATCTATTGCACGTATGTCCACCGTGAATACCACCTGCCACCGGGCAAATTAAATTGCTCCACATGAATCAAGAATTCTGAGCTATCTTTAGACAGCCTTGCCATAGTAACCAGAAGGCAGATGAACAATTTCTTACTTGGCCTGGAATGACATTACTTGCACTTGGCCACGATGATATCTCTCCAACAGTGCAAACAAGTGAAGTGGAAAGTGACTGCACTGTCGAATCCTTGCAGTGACCATCGAAGGAGAGAAAGTCTTCAGGACGTTTACAAAGACTTTCCAGTAACACAATGAGTTCAGCTGCAGCTGACATAGGGTCCTGACGCATAGACATTGGAACCGTACCAGCATGCCCCTGAGAACCTCTGACAGTTACCTGCAAAATATTGTCGGAAGGTAAAGAGCTTCACAGTCTATAATGTATGCATTCTTCTGGAAGTGTCACTAACAAAACTCAATAACTAAACATAAGACATTGCACCCTGGCATATGAATAATCCCTAGGAATATGGCCCGAGAAGAGATTTTCCTAGGGTTAACTGTTGAAGAACTATTGCCTCTCATCATATTGACAAATTATGCAACTTAGATGGATGATATGAAGGCTAAGTGTGAATCCTATTCCCAATGTAATGCACACCATTAGCTATAGCAAAATCGTGTGAAGATATTACCTCTAATAGAAAATAGTAAACTCTCACAGGCATTAACCAATTCCCTTACGCAATAAGATCATCTAATATTAACTAATTAAACAGGGTGCATGGTTAATTTCAAACATCCACTATACCTTCATTCTTGTCTGTCCAGCAATTCCTTTCACCACACCGAGAGGCAAACCCCTCCATTCCAGTACAGGTCCTTGTTCGATGTGAACCTACAGGAGCAGAATAGACAACATGAGAAGTTAGACAATGGCTGTACTCAGCTGCTTTAGTGAGGCAGAAAAGGAATATACCTCAACATAACCCCAAACAGAATCTCGGTCATACTTGAGGTTGTGTAAGTTTTCCTCACTGATTTGTATGGAGTTCTCTTTAAGAGCCCCTTGTACAGTTACACCACTGCATAAACATTGGAATAACTACATTGATAATGAATACAAAGGGTAAAAAGAAGAAGATGGGAGTTACTCAAGAAACCTTTTATCAGAAAATTGCAAGGCTGAAGCTGGCAATATTCCAGCAACAGCAGCACTACCTAGGAAGGTAGATTGGTATCTAACTCCCTCTTCATCACTAAAAGCGATTACCTAAAAAGTTCCAAGACGAAGGCAGATGCTTGATTAGATTTCAGATATGGTCAGTCCAATCATCGTTGAGGTAGCAACAGATACAGGAAATCAGTGACGACCTTTGGATAATTAGTTGGCTGCATTCAACGCAGAACTATAAACAGGAGAGCATGACTACTGGAAATAAATGATCTAATCAAGGTCTGTCTAATCAATCATGGAGTCAAAGAGTGAACTTCTTCTGGATTACCACCCATTTCTCTCTGGCACCATGAGATAGAATTTCGGTTTGACCTCTGAACTGAATATTTTGACAATCCCACTCAAACATATGTAATTTCCTACATGAATTGAATCATTGAAATCTGTCACCTCCAAGGAGATGTTTCTCCCACATAGTTAACCACAAATACATATAACATAATTTTCTAGCAATGACTGTGATTTCAGGTGCTAGATATCCTATTCCAGATAAACTCTTAAAGGATAAGACTAAAAAGAAAAATCCACACCTTCCAGTACATCCAGCAAATGTCAATTCTGGGCATTTGAATAATGATGCAAGAATGCTACTCTATAGGCAAAATGGTACATGGCCAAAGACACGAATGAAGCTTCAAGAACAATAAGCAGCAAAATTTTCATATACCTCAACAGGCCGCAATAGATTACCCAACTTTCCGCGGGCATTCAGAACCTTCAGTGCAGATATTGCTGAGACAACACCTAATGATCCATCGAATATTCCAGCATCAACAACAGTATCCTTTGTCAAACAAAGAACTATCGAATATTAGAACAAATGTTTGAGACATGTGTCCTGATGGTTACAATTTGTAGGAGCCACGTAAAGCTGATGTATAAAAAATGGTGCCTAAGTGTTAAACAGAAAAGAGCCTATTCATATATACAAAAGAAAATAAAAGCAAATACCAAGTGTGAACCGATCAAAATAGCCTTGGAACTTGCATTGATCCCATCTACTCGACCATGCACGTTGCCCATTTGGTCGATCCATCTAAATAGAGCACCAAGGTATCAGCAGAGTATCTCAATTTCAATAAGAGCAAGGGAGAGAAAAGCAAGAAGCTAACGTTCTCAAGCCGGCATCCTCCATCCACCCACGTATAAGATTCCCAGCCCTCACTGAAGCAGGGCTCATGAATGTCCTCTCAAGATAAGCCTCAGCATCACTGACCTGTTAATACGGCCACATCTATTAAACTTCTCATGGAGACCTCCACACTTATTCATAAGCAGAAGATTATTGCAATGTCATTGTCAACCAGTTCCTAGATAAGATCATTATGCAAAACTAGAAAATATTCGCTGTAAAGTCAGGATCAATGGATCGAGCTAGTAGATCATCAATCAGAGGCAGCGAATTTGGTGAAAAATCACTTCCACTGAAAATTCAGAATTCAGATCGCATTCAAGAACCTAATTCAGTTTCTCCCAGCTAGCTGTCTTGGATGATAGCTTTTACGATAATAAGAGACCGAAATTCAGCAAAAAGTCAAGGACCCTTTCTTCCTTCATCTTTTTTCATGCTTCAAGACCAGAAAAACTTATTTTAACATTTAGCATCAAACTCATGCTTTCGAAAAGCACACTATCCAAGAAAAACACAATCGCAAAAAGGAAAACCTTTCCAAGCTCATTGAGTCTAGCCACGGCCTCGTCCCTTAAAATCTCTGGATACAAATCATCCTTTCTGCTTTCAAGATTTTGAGCACTCCATGAACCTGTCCATGTCCATGATTTCCTCACTCATCAGAAACGCCAAAATGCAGCCATACATGCTCCATCAAAGTTTAACAAGAATAAAATGATTTGAAAATTTGTAACTCCTTTCAACCGATGCTTCAGGGACGTGCAAAAGGACGTCCGCATTATTACAAACGTCCGAGTAAAAAAATACATCCTCCCGAATGGTGAAAACGACTCTCAAGTCCTAGACATAACATCAAAGAGCCAATACCAAATAGAAAAAGCATGAAAAGAATTGGTCAAAATCGGATCTTTTTGTCAAAGGTGCGAACCTTTCATCTTTAAAAAAAAAAAAAAAAAAAAAAAAGCTCCTGACACGACGGTGATTGGAGGGAGAGAGAGGAGCAAAGCGACGCGAAAATTACCAGCAAATGCGAGGGTCGAGAGCAGAAAGAAGAAGGTAAGAGCGAACAACAGGCGACCCATGGCCAGGCTGTTTCCAAGACTCGATCTTGAAGGTCGAAAAAGGACTTCGGAAAACTGGGTGAGCGCGACTCGGAGAGGAAAGAAATCGCCCCCGCACCCAGTTTCCCGATATCACGACGGCCGGAGCGCTTCAAATCCACTCCAAGACCGTTCCTTTTCCCCTTTTATCTTCCAGGGGACGAACGTTCTCGAAATGGGTCTGGTTTATTACCCCGTCCGGCGCTGCAGAAACGGGAGGGAAGAGGAAGAGGAGGAGGATGTACAAGAGAAGCAGATCACGGAACGAGAGAGAGCACGAGACCAAGATGGCCACTCACCCTGCACTCGGTGGTGTGGCCCGTGACGATTCCTTCCCGTGGGTCCCCCCCTTGTCTTCCTTTGTCCAGATTCTCTGCCCGTGTCTTGTCCGCATATTCACCTTTTGGCTCTCGGCTTTTATACACTGCCCCCTGCCCATGCAACCCGCCACCCGTGACGTCCTCCTCCTCCTCCTCCTCCTCCTCCAGTTCTCCTTCTCCTCCTCTTCCGGGGGACCTTTCTTTGCTTTCGTCACGGCATCGGCCGCCATTGGTTTGAATAGTAAGGGGCAAAATATGGCAGATTCACGTCCACTTCCTTCGGATATTACACAAATCTTGTTGATGGCGGCCGACGTAAGGGACGGGAGGAAAAAAGAAGGGACCTTGCGGGCCCCACGCATGGCCATGTGCGCGCCACGTCACCATCCACGACCCCATTTATTTTATCAACTTCAATTGCGATCTTTCTTCTCTTTTTATTACAAATTCTGTCCACAAGGGATTTTTTGTTGTCTATCCCCACGCCATGCTTCGAGATTGGCGCTGCCACCTAGCCACTGCACGATTGTCTTACTGCTTATTCAGGAATGAATCCGAATAAGTGCTGTCTAGTGGGTTTCTGATCTGGATCTATGTTGCGCATCCAGGTCACTGCTTTGTCTCCCATGCTCTGAATCCTGCCTTCAGATGCGATTCACGACGCCATATAATAATTTAACCATATGGGCTGCTTTTCTTCATGGCGTTGGTGCGCTTGAGAACGTTTCTCGAATCTGAATTTGGGCACGCGAAGTCCCTCTAGCAAGAGCATCGAATGTTTGGTAAATCTTACAGAAGACTTTTGGGCTCGAATCTTACATTGAAAATGCTCAAAATCCCACAGTAAACTCCCACCCTGCTTTGACATTTCAGCTTTCTTGATAGACGACTTTAGTCCTATCAACTACACATATTTCCTCTTCTGCACTTAATAGTCAAAGGCGGGGTCACGTGACATAGGCGTTGCCTCCCTGTAACTATAGGGGCGGCGGCATTTCTCAGCTCTGAATTACCTGAGGACAGACATAGATAATTGTTAAATCACAAGTTCTAATTTTAACTTCAGTAGCATCTTGGTGCAAGCTGGTCATGGAACTATGTTCCACAGCTCATTTTAAAGTCAACATAGCACGGCGGGATGTTGACCCTGGGGAAAGACAATTACAATTCTCAAGCACGGCAAAGAATCTTATAAGCAACGACAACGATGTTGCTGCCGACGTGGTCATTTAATCAGCCGCCACTGGAATCCTGGTGTCTGTTCAAAGCCACCGGCTTGGGAGGAACCGGGATTTACGTAAAGCTTCCCAGTTTGACGCAGAATCGGATTGCGAGTTGCTGCATGGAATTCAACCGGTATTGATGCAGAAGGCCCCATACAACTTGACATCGCTCATAGTCTCTTCCATGGCGATGCATACGTTCTCCTGAAATCAACCAATGGCGTTACGGGCAGGGTTAACGTGTCGACAACGTGTTTCGCGGGCCTAACAAAGGAATCGGAACAGTACAATTGGATCAATCGAGTGGTCCTTCCGAGAAATTGATCGGGTTGTGGTTGAAAGGAACAACGCCAACGGGGATGAATGCGACATCAACAGTTGCTCGAGAATCTACTGGGAGGGAATGGGACATCATGGACAGTCGATTTCACCTCAGTTCTTTCATTAATCATTGAAAGGCAGATTGAATATGATCCGATTGTTGGTTGTAGCTGAATGGAAGGATCAGTGGCTGAGAATAGATTTTAGTAGTACATCATCCTCGAGTATGCCATCTGGTCGGGGATGGCGAACATATGATTAGAAGCATCTAGCACATCGCCATTCTCAAAATAAAGCCAAAACTATGCGCGTTAACAAAATTCCATGTCATCCTCCACTTAACCATTTTTTAAACTCATGGGGGATGGAAAATGACAAGGCTAAATAATAATAAAGGCATTAAAGTTGTGTCCCATGGCTTCACCGAAAAGATGATGAAAGCACAGTTCCGGAACGTGGATAGATTGGATGAGTGAATTGACAAAGGGTGTTTAGGGTTCACTGTTGATTTTGGATAAAAAAAAGTAAATGATAAAAAAAATTAAAGGGTATGAACATTGGAACCGTGGTCCCTAACATATAAATTGTGGAAAAGTAAAGATCAAGATAAATTGCAGAAAAAAACGATGCATCTGTAGTTTATTGGGGATATCCCTCTTACAAAGAGTACAATGTGGCTTTTATTTTTATCATATTTTAGCCCACAATCGACGATTACAAGCCGTTGCTAGGTTTTCACTGCTCAATGGTTACATCAACTCCATCACCCTTGCGATTACGTTGATGGTTACATTGAATCTACTACTCACGATTATATTGACTCAACTACCTTGACAATTATCGACTCCATCACTTGACGTCTAACAAGTGACGACCAAATTATCGACTACAACACTTGGACATTTTTTGGTATCAACATATGCCCCATTATAAAAGAATCAATTGATTCATCAATCATACAATTCTTTTAAATTAAATAATCAAGAGTCGTTATATGCCCTTCAAATTTGACTTTCCCTGCTAAATTGTCTCTTGAATTCTTTTCCTAAAGACAATACAATCAATTGTATTATGACTCAATGAGTGGTGCCACGTGCAATATTTTTTGTTTGCTAAATCTTCTTTGCTTGGAATTACTTAGTCTTTGATTAATTTAATCAAGCCATCTTTCCAAGGACGTCGAAGGTTTTGTCCATTTTAATGATGTTGGACTAGTATATTTGAGTATCTTTAGCTCTAGCCATTATTGCTTCAATTTTTTTAGCAGATTTTAAGGCTGAACAAATGTAAGGATTGTTTCACTTCCCCACCTTCTCGGGAGGATGGGTGGGATAAAGCGTAAGTTTCGAAGAGGTGAAGGGTTCAAAACCCAAAAGTATTTAGGTGTATTAATGTATAGTAGGGAGTGATGGGAAAAAAAATTGAGTATCTTTAGCTCTAGCCATTATTGCTTCAATTTTTTTAGCAGATTTTAAAGCCGGACAAATGTAAGGATTGTTGGCAATCACTTTTATCATAGCAACTTCAGTAATATCATCTTGGTCAAGTTCATCGGCTAACTCATATCTTTACATTAAAATCACTTTTTGTGTAAAGTTTTCATGTGGTCATTTATTTCTTTTTTAAGTAGTTGCTCATACTTAGTCATTCTTGTCGTCAATTGGAATAAATCAGCAAAGTCTTGGCATTCAAAACTTTCTTTAATGTTGAATTTCAACCCACTAAAAGCCAAGTTTGTGAAATCTTTCTCTTAAAGAGGAGTGAGGCATCTATTTCTAGCCTTCTTAAATCGAGTAATTAATTGATCGACTGACTTGTTCTTATATTGATAGAGTCTTCCAAATCAGTAATTCATACCTTAGGTAAGAACAAAATTGATGGTGAAATTGTCTTTCCATCTCAGTTTACTAATCGACAAAATTGGATGGTATGTTAGTTTACCAAGTGAAATCAATTTTTGACAAAGACTAAGAAAATAACCTAAGTCTTATAAATTCATTTGTCCTTGCTCTACCACATTGGGCTATGAACACCAACATGCTTGTCCATTGTTCATCTTCTTTAGTAAAGATGACAAAGTCAAGTGTCTTGAAGCCTCTAGAAAAAGTTTGGTTATCGACCCACTCACATAGGTCTTATAACACCTTTATCTAACCCTAATTGTTGTCAAACTTCATCAAACTGTGTAGGGGTCAATTGTGGATTATATTAGCTATCTTACCCCCTAGGTGGTGGTGATGGTTTTGCCAAATTATTTCTATTAATATTAATTGCCAAATTAGGCCTACATGGAATATTCACTGTTATCATACCAATGGAGCCACCAGCCTATCATTCCTAATATTTGGCAGTTGACTAGCATGTCGATCAGTTTGGTTCGCCAAATCACTGTTATTAATTTTTTTTTTTTTTTTTTTGCTCGAAATTAATTTGCTTATTTTGACTGGCACTAATTTGATTATTTCCATTATTCTGGCCTTAATTAGAAGATTCAAACATAATTCTTATAGGGGTTGACTACTATAATTGACATTATTAGCATTAATAAATGGAGAGGGATTAAGAGTGTACTCTATTACCTCTAGATTTGCTTGTAGTGGTTGGTTGAATGATCTCGGCCTTGATAGAGTATCATTGATAGTATTGATGACGATGGCTTGAGTCAAGTATATAACTCACAACATCATTGATCATATCATTTTGCTACTTTTCGAACATTTTTCTCATGGTCGACACCATGCCAAAATTTGGACTAACATTCTTTAACTGCTCTTCAGTAAGACGCCTTGAAAGATCAACTTCTTTGCGTCAATTTCCTTATGCTACTCTTTAGGTCGCTGAAGATTCAAAGTGTGGAACAATCTCGTCACCAATTTGTGGTACTGGATTGTTAATGCCAGTAGCATTGTCGGATTCTAGTTGTTTTTTGGCTCTTGTCTTTGTCGTTGTAGTTTCCTCGAATCAATAAAGATGTCCAAAATCAATAAAGGACCCTACGAAGGCTATGTAGGATCCTTTATTGAATTTGGACTTAAAAGTAATTAACAAAAAATAAAAGGCACGAAGATTGGGAACAATTGTTTTGAGTAATGTAAATTGCAAAAAAGTAGATAAAGATAAATTTTCAGAATAACCCACAATCAACTGTTGCAAACGGTTATTAAGACTCCACAACTTGATGGTTACATTGACTAAATTGCCTAAACGATTACAAAGGTCATATCAATTTCACTACTCATCAGTTACATCAACTCCACTAACTTAATGATTATATTGACTTTATTAGCCGGCCTTATCAAGTTTCTATCAACCAAAATGTCAACAAAAACACTTGGATCATTTTGTGTGGGTGTACAATCTAAATCTTTCATGCACCTCGAATAAACAATTTGAGTTTGTTAAATTATGAATTGATTTTGAGCTGTTTATGGAACCCGACCTAGGTGAATGGATACCCACGTTTTAATCGCACAAAGAAAAAGGAGAAGTCCCCAGCCACTAAAAGACAAAAAGAAGGGGCACACTTTTTATTGTATAATGCATTTTCTTCTCACTTGTGCGACGGAAAGGCCTTAGTAGAGAAACAGACAAAAGGCTTAGGTTGTTGTTTTCTTCATTCCTTAGTCTACAGTAGCCGCACGTAGGAGAAAACTGAGAAGGGATGGATGGGTTCTCTCTCTCAGCTCTTGACATGCCCACACGATGAACTAGCCATGATGGAGTGGGGCTTCTACAGCAACGTTGTAGCCGCAAGAGTGGGATTCCTTACGCAAAATGCCGCACGCACAGTAAAGGGACTCAAGAGCGGCCGTGAGTTGAGTTCCTTTTGTTTGGTCGAGGGCGGACTTAAGTACCCAGTAATTTGTGCTGAATTTTTTCTCTTCATCCAATTGTGTTATATATTTATAAATACTTCGAATTTGGGTATAATTTAAATATAAAAAATACTCAAACATGTGAACGATTATAACTTTGATTAGATTATGTTCTATTGACTCATCTCGCAAATGTAAGTACCGATATTTAGATCGAATTTTAATGTTTTTTTTTTTTCGTTCCTCTTTTATTTTTTCGGTGATTTCGCATTAACTTAATAGCAAGGTCCTAGTTAGCTTCCATGTTAATATATTACAACAGAGTGAAAGCCTTCTCTGAGGAGTTTAACACGAAACAAACACTGAAAATCCCCCTTTGAAACTGCTGAATATGTCTAATTTGGTTTAGTTTTACTCTATAATAAAATTTTTATATGGGCCTGGCCCTTGATTGGACTTTCTTGTCTGTTGTGGGTTTTGGAAACTTCATAGATTGTTACACAAGGTCATGAGCCATGGACAGGATGGACCCGCGAGTTGGAATGGACTATACACAGTATAAACAGAGTAAAGATGCCAAAATGATGATTTCGATCATCTGTAAATACCAGCAGGAGTAGGAATACTATCGAGTTGCATGTCGATTTCTTCGACCTTCAGCAAATCAATTCCTTTTATTTCACATGTCAATTCAATCACCAAAACAAAGTAATAGGACTTGTTTAGCTCCTTTTTTTTTTTTAATCTCACATTAATGCCCAAGTTCGCATCGTTAAGATCAACAACCATGTGAGCAACTTCTCAGTTTGGAGACACAGCTTGCATAATGTCAAACAGTTGATTCGGTGTAAGAAAACGAGGGATTAGTAAGTGCTGACTCCGTCAACTGTTGTGTAGAAATCACCAGAGAAACTATGGAAAGAGGAAATGTTATGCAGGCTGCTGTTTGTTACACTATGGTTGAATTAGGGTTGAAAGAGCTAAGGGCAATCGCGCTTGAGACTGAACAACTTTGATTGTATGTTACAAGCTCATTCTTCTATTTTGAACATTGAAGAATTGTTTTGACATCACTAACTCCTCATAGGAAATAGGTAGCTGATTAAAATTAATTTGAGCGATCCACTTAGCTATGACAAATCTATTAGCATCATCATGCCTAATTGAGTTTTATGAAGCCATGGCCAAGAGATTTCGTGTGATTACCGCTATCAGTATTAAATTTGCAGAGAAGAAAAAGAGACTGAGGCTAAAAGTTTCTCTTCGAACTGGGTACTTCTTAACCTTATGTCCTCATTTTTGTTTTTGTCAAGAAAAGACATGTCCTTATTTCGTAGTTCATATTGATGCTGTAGATCAAGCGTCGTGTAGTCAAGGTGAATCCCCTTTGGACGACCTGCTCCACATGCTCTTGATTCCAGTCCGTGGGGTTGCAGTGGACGAAGGGAGGTAGCTGAGAGTTTCGTGCCTGTCATGTGGCTAAGACAACTCGTAATCTTTCCTGTCAGATTATTCACAGCCAGGGTCCATCATTCACAATGTGAAGAGACATTGCCGCTGAACTTCTTTTCTCTCGGCGGAAGGATTTGTGAAATGGACCAATTCAATTGATTATTTAACAGACCTAAGAAAGTACCAAATTTTGCAATTTCCCCATTACTTCAATTGCTAGAAAGCCATGAATTAATTTTAAGCTCCTCAAGTGCACTAAACAATTCAGTGACCCATCTAGTTAGATTACCCGCAAGAAATGCATTCCAGGCAATTGTAATCATAGCTGTGCATTTCAATTGAAAAAAAGGGAATGAAAATTACAATGTTCAGTCATCGTTGACGTGGGGTTCGGTCATTGTTGACAATCCCACGTCACATGCTAACATGGACAACTTTACTTGAAATGACATTTTATGTGAATTGCCATGTGGTAATTTCTGACGATAATTGGCTGGAATGATTATATTGAAAATTTAGGCAAAATTTTAAGAGTACATAGAAAAAATTGAAAAGTGTATAACTGAATTAATAATTTTCCCCGTCCCACTACCATATAGCTTGAAGTTGAAATGAACTTCTATGAGTTGAGCAACACAAAGTCATAGCCCCAACATGTATGCAATTTGGTAAGGAAAAATATCCAAAAGTTATAAATCAGTTGCACTTTTCCGAATTTAATCTTAAACATTTTAATTTTATCAATTGAGTTCTAAACATTTTCACGTTTTACTAATTAAGTTTATCCGGCCAATATTAGCCAACAATTGCTAATATGGATGCTAGTTATTCTACATGACACAAATAGCACTAATGTGGAGAAATTTAAATAAAATCTTAATATTTTTTTAATTTAGTTTATTTAGTTTATTTATTCTTTTTTTCCTTCCATTTTTCCTCAGGCTAGTCGCTAAGCCTTAGTAATGGTCGATGACTAGCCAAAGGCAAGGGCCAATGAAGTCAACCTTACTAATCTCAAGTGAGCCTCACCTGCCCCTAGCGAAGATTGACCTCACTATTGCTAGGCTAGCTCAGCCTCACCAAGGTTGGGCATGCAATGGGAAGGTAGACCTTGCTAGTGACTAGCAGGGCAAGCTTCACTAGAGGCTAGTGAGGTCAACCTCACAACCCTTGCCTCTGGCAAGTCACCAAGCCAACAACCAACTAGAGGAAGATTGGAAAAAAAGAGAGAGAAAATAAAATAAAATAAAATAAAATAATTGAGAAAAATATTATAATATTATTAAAAATTGTTTATATTAGTGTTGGTTGTATTACGTAGGATGACTGTCATTTATGTCAACGATTTTTGATCTAAATTGACCGAATGAACTCAATTGATAAGACGTGAAAATGTTTAGGACTGAATTAGCAAAAGTATAATATATTTAGGACTTTTTGGATAATTGTTTCAAATTTGGTGGGGCTGGGCAAAACAACGATATTGTGGAAAACTTATGTATGGCCAAGTTTTGCAGTGCAAGACCCGCAAGCACCGAGTCAAGTCTCGAGGTCCCTGTCGTTATCTTATGCGAAGACTTGGGTCAATGTTCATCTGTTTGCATTTCTTTTGAATAAATGAAAATACTAACGTGATTTAAATGAAATCAACCTTTCCTCTGCGTAAATCAAGCAACTTCCAGCTCACACATTTTAACGTTATGGATACTCAAAGTGCTATCATGGATAATACAGTATCAATTCTATTGTTTAGTATCCGTTTTTTCCTTGGAAAAATTAAGAAAAGTAACGCAGTGTCTGCTGAAGGATCGTTCTCTGTAATGAACAAAGAGGAAAAGGCTGACTTTTAAACTGACGTCAATTTCACTCGACCGATAGCGTTCATATTACTCGCCTTCCACATTATCGTACTTCCACGAGATGTATATAAATGGAGAAATTATTAGATAGGTTCCTTATACTTTCACCAAGCGTAGTGAAGAATGGAGACCCCTTTCTAATTAATTATGAAAAAGGTTCTACATAAAGAGATTAAATGATGAAGTTCCCAAGAGGAGACAGATAAAATGTGGGTAGCAAACCATGCGGCATTCCATTCCTGCGCGTCTCTATATTATTGTATAGTCGATCTTGTCGCCTTCATGGTCCAAACTCAAATTGATGACAAGTATACCTATGCAGTCATTAGCCATTTATGGGTTGAAGGAGAATCAATTTAATCGCTCAGTCTAGTCCGCATGGGTTGGACCTTCGAATGGTGACGATATAAGGGTGTATTCATAACATTTCAAATCCTCTTTCATTTCATATGGCACTTCAGGCAAGGGATTGCACAGTTGAAAACCGCATAGCATATTGAGTACAACACGTTAATGAGCAAACTATAAGAAGGAAGTATAAACAAAGGGAAGAGATCACACAAAGCACAAGAAGTCTCATACACTCAAAATGAAATACTAAAGGCAGGGAAGAGGGCATAGGATTATGAATTACTTAGGTGCTTCTTGACTGTCTTAGTCTTTTCAGCTTGGCTACCTTCACTGCTATAGCAACATATGCCTCGTCTGTTGCTCGATCCACAAAACTGAAATATGCATGTCTCCAATCCTTCTTGAACTGCAAAACTCCAAAAAAACCCCAAAACCCAGTCGCAAATCCAAGCATCACAACCACATAGAACAATGCCTTCTCAAGCTTGTCCTCTTCATGAGAGATTTTCGATGCTTGAGGTGCTTCAACACTTGGGCATTTTCTTTTAAGAAGATCGCCACAGAGTAGAGGATTGCCAGCGTAGATTGAAGGATCGTCGAGGGTTTGGATTTGATTGCCTTTTGGAATTTGCCCCGTGAAGTTATTGTTCGACAAGTTGAGGTACTCTAGAAATGTTAGCGTTGAAATGCTTGGCGGAATTGTTCCTAAGAGGAGATTGTTGGAAAGATCAAGAGACTCAAGTGACTTCATGTCCCCGATGCCAATGGGAATGCCTCCAGAGAGAAGGTTGTGTGACAAGTTCAAACCATGCAATCCCGCAAGGAAAGTAAGTTCTTCAGGGATTGACCCAATCAAGTTGTTGCTCGAGAGATCCAAATTGACCACAAGGTCCAGAACAATTTTGGTGTATTCATTATATCTTCCCTTCATGATCTCAACCACATGCTCTTTATTCAAATCCTCAAACCTCGCCAAAAATCTAGCTAAACTGTCTTGATTGAAGGTTTTCATGCCATTCATATAGCCGAGGCAATGTGGAATCATTCCTGTCAAATTGTTCATTGCCATATCCAATATTTGCAATCCTGGGAGTGCGCAAAGTTGCGGAGGGATACTACCACTAAAACTATTCTCTCGTAGCCTCAAGATCAACAAGACCCAAAAGCTATCATTGAACCATGTAGGAATGCTTCCAGAGAAGTTATTCTCACCAAGGTCTAAAATTACCAGACTTGTGCAGTAACCCAAAGCCAAAGGAAGCTCCCCATTGAAATGGTTTCCATTCAAGCGTAGGATATAAAGATCACTTAACGATCCAATTGAGCTTGGAATTACTCCGGACAACTTATTGAATGATAGAATCAAGTGAGATAAACGAGAGCCCTTCCAACAGTTAGGAATATTACCAGATAGTTTATTATTGCTAAGATCTAAATCAGTCAAATCTAACATGTCGCATAAGGATGATGGGATTGGGCCATTGATGAGGTTATCGTTGAGATACAGAGTCTTTATGCACATCTCACCAATATTGGCTGGAAGAGGTCCAAAGATCAAGTTGTGAGAGAGATCTAAAATGGAACAATTAAAAAATACGTTTGGCAAGGTCCCAGTGATTTGGTTGTACGAGAGGTCGAAGTGGCTAAACGTCATGTTGCCCAACCATTTAGGCAAAGCCCCAAAAATTGAGGCATTTGAGAGATATACATCGCTAACTTCCACTTGTGTCTGCATCCAATGGGGAAATGTTGTTCTGAATTTACAGGAATTCATCCGAATGGATCTAAGTTGAAAAGGTGGCCTCCAGCCCGGTTCTGCCTTAAAAGTCAGTTTATAATTGTTGCCAATATCCAAGTACTTCAGCCTCGACAAATTAGCAAAATGGATTTCCGAAATCACTCCTCCTAAAGCATTGTCGGAAAGATACAGAGCCAATAGATGGGAAAGCTCTCCAAGATTACTGGGTACTGTGCCGTTCAAATGATTGTTGTCAAGACGCAAGTCTTGCAAAGCCCGCAATTGCCCTAATGACTCGGGAATATGCCCAAACAATCGATTATATGAAAGATTTAATGATCTCAATGATGACAACTGACCTAATGACGATGGAATGGTCCCATTCAATTGATTATGTGAAAGATCTATTGTTACCAAGTTTGGTAATTCTCCGATGACTCCAAGAATTGGACCTGAGAAGAAATTGCTATGAAGATCTAAGTACCTTAGGAGTGTGAAGCTCACCAACCAATTTGGTAAAGCATCGCTAAGATAATTATTGCACATCACTAGACTCTCTAAGTTGTTCTCAATGAATCTAGATGAATTTCCATGGGATGTCAAAGTCTCTTCTCTAATTTGGTTACCACACAAATTCAATGATTTGAGGTACTTCTTACTCTTCAGGAATGAGAATAAGCCTCCTTCAATGCTGAGAAAAAAATTTCCCTCAAGATTGAGAAGAACAAGGCTTGTAAGCTTGCCAAACAACATGGGAATCGAAGAGTTGAAAGAGTTTCGTGAAAGATCAAGATGCTGGAGAGAGGTCATGTTTTGAAACACATCATTTGTGATGGGACCTTCAAGGAAATTTGTTGAAAGATCAAGGTACTGAAGATGAACAAGAGAAGTGGAATTTGCCAAGCGAATAGAAGATAGATGAAAATTGCGAAGTCCACAAGCTGATAAGCTCAAATGTGATAAAGATGGGAGCATATTAATCACCTGCATGAGGTCTCCATGACCGGTAAAATTAAGACCACTCATGTCGAGATAATTAAGTGACCGAAGATAAGAAACCCAATGGGTGTCATCAACAAACAAATCTCCATGATCATCATGAAGGTCAAGGACTTCTAACTCAGTCAAGTTTCCCAATTGTCGTGGAACCGTTCCATAAAAGTTACCAAATGACAAATTGAGATACCTCAACTGTTTCATTGAACCAAGGAATACAGGTATCCCTCCATGTTTGAAATTGATCCCACTTAAGTCCAAATAGTTCAAGAATCTCAAGTTGAGCAAAGAGGAGTTCAACTTACCAATTGTGGAGAGCTTTTCTTCCATGGGAATAACAAGAGTACCATTTTCACCTCTTATAGTTTGGGGTAAGAATTGGAGCTCAATGACATGACCATACACTCTATCACAAGTGACTCCTTTCCATTTGCAGCAGTCTTCGCCTTTCCAAGAAGAAAGGAAGTGAATTGGGTCTAAGAGATTCTGTTTAAATTGGAGTAGAACCTCTCTTTCTTGCTTTATGCAAATAGATGTTGAATTTTTGCATAAGCATACACATGAATTGTCTAAAATAAGCACTACAGTTATTAGTGCAAGCACTTGGAAACAAAATCTCCCCATGAACAACGAGGGAAAGATAAATCTATGCTTTAGAGAGTGGGTTTGAGGGTTCTTTAGTTGAACCCACATCACTTATATGGAGGGGCAGGGAGAGATTTACTTACGTGTATGCAGGTGTACCATTTCTAAGAATGTATATTTCAGCTTATGTAAGGTCCTCATGTCATTATCATAATCAGGAAGAAAAGGAACAACCATTCTTGCGATTGGAGTTTGTAAGTTGATGACTAAACCCCATCTAGAAGAGTAAATTGACCCACTACAAGATTGGACAGGTCAACTTGGAGTCAAGAGCAACACCATTGAAGAGATTATGGAGAAATCTAACCCATTTTTGCAGTGCCGGACACGGACCAAGTCAAGTCTTTTGCTTCTCCGTCTAAATGTGTGTCTATAGACATACCGTCTGTCTCACGTTACCATCTTGACCAAGTTACCAATTTTGATAGTGATTTTAATTGGGGTGTTGAAGTTACAATAAAAGACAATAACTTGAAGCGACCTAATAAACAATGATAAACTAAAATCACTTGGTAAGCCAATTGAAGAAAAGTTGGTAAATCACTATAAAAGAAGAGATCTGAGAGGAAGCCTATACTTGAACCCATTGACAACCTACTTGATCAAGTTTTACTCAAAAATTTAAGTCATTGAGTTACAGCCAATTATGTATTATCAATTGCTTATTTTAACTTTATACATCTAGAGTGGGACTTCTTTCTTTTACATCTCATACATGTGTACTTAGTAGTAACTTCGGGCAAATGTTGGTAACTTTATTAGGTTGGTAAACTATGCCAAAAAATGTTATTAGATTGTTAAAGCGACCAAAAAAACATTGGTAGATGACTTGAGTTGTCACAACCCAAATCCATGCCTAGAGTTCATAGCATGATTGGGCATCCTCTATAAAGGGGGGGGGGGGAATGTACTTAAAGTTCTAAAATTTATCACGAAAGTACAATTGAATCCTAAGATAATCAAAAAGTGCAATCAGGTCTTAAAACTTGAGCGCAATCAAATCTTAAAATTTGTTAAGAAAGTACAATTAATCTTTAAACCTTTCAAAAAGTGTAATTAATGAAAGGACTCAATTGGATTAATTTGATAAATTTGAAAACTTAATCGCACTTTTTGAAAGTTGTAGGATTCAACTGTATTTTCATAACAAATTTTAAGACTTTCAAATCACTCATCCAAAAAAAATAAAAATTGGATGAAACCTTCAACCAATAAAGTGTTTTTAGAAAATATCAATGTAATAAAACCTTTCACCAAACAAATATAATAACAAAGTCTAGGGCAGTGTGAATTAATCAAAATGAGAGTTTCAACTAATTTCATTTAATATATTTTAATTGAGTAATCTTAAATAGAGTCCCATGCCACTCGAGATCGCTCTTTATATGACTCAATTAAGTTTCCTAATTTTTGTAGCCTTAAATGATAATAAAAGTGGGGTGAGCAAAATCGTGGCTTGGTAAGCGACAATCACCACTCGTGTAGGATCAAATAAAAGATAATGCAGCTTTAGAAATGAGTGAGCATCCATATGTATTAAGATAATTGCGTTAATTGCATCTCCCATGTTTCAAATATGATGCATATATTCCTAACAAGTCATAAGGTATGAAGCCTATCATAAACACACAATATAGAATAACCATGTCGAGAAATCCTATGATCACTCTTCTATGGTGATTCAAAAAACACATTAGCTGTGATTAATCTTCAAAAATCATGTCGGCCGTGATTAAATCTTAAAGCGCAACTAATCTATGCACAAGTATGCCATATCATGTCTCACTACGTAGGTTCACAAGGAGTATCAAATCCACACCAAAATGCAACATGCTGACATCAACGAAGTTACCACGATTGTTACTTGAAAACAATCACTCTCCATGAATGGCGAGAGTCAATGCATGCAAAACTACGCAACTAGGCTTTTACACCATTTTTTGGGGGGCGAGTTTGCTTTGTCAAGTGAGCCTTGGCATTCCAAGATCACACGAACAGAAGTTAAAAGGGGTGTATGGGTGTGTTCCCATCTCATAGGATATCCTACATCCATTATTCAAATGCCGTGTGAGAGATTGATACATGCATCTGATGCATTCAATAATTTCAAGAAATCTAATCATGGCTTTGATTTTCAATTCCGATTGAAAATTACATATCTCTTCCCATTAAAGTTTACAAGATTGAAAGTTCATGAATAACTCCAAGTTAAGTCGACATTTATCACTTTTGGATCACTATCTCTCTCTGTTTTTTTTTTTTTTTTTGGGTGACGCAGCTGTCCCGATAGAGGAGCCATGCCTCACTTTCAAAGCTTGAGTTCAAAAAGAGCTGTTCGCCATTGCCTTCTGCTATAAGCTGACAACATCTACTCCCCCCCAGTCTTCATCACTGTCAAAAACCCGCAAGACCCGCAAGTGCCAGGTCTTGAGGTCCATGTCCTCATTATGTTATTTAGATCAAATTTTCTCTTAAAAGTTGCGATTATTCGACATGAAGTTTTTTTTCTCTTGATGGGAGAGGCGATGTATAAATTGACAATTGATCAAGGTCTAACACAAAATCATTTAGAATACACCATCATGATGCGTGAGGAAATTTGGTTAGTAGAGTGCGCCTATTCTTTCTTGATTTTCCATAAACGATTTTGGCTTCCGCATATGAATTTATTTATCTTACATTTGGTATCAGAGCGTGTTTATTGCCTCTGCCTTGTTTTTTTGAATTTTTGGTGTATTTTTCGGGCTTTTTAGACATGAACAGTAACTCGGCATTTTGAGGCCAAGAGAGAAACTCCCAAATTCCGGGCAAAATCCGCACGACCCACCCTTTGATTTCGGACCCATTCGGTCGCACCGCCATAAGGACCGTTAGCCATGAGTTTTTCCGGTATATTGGTGTTCGCCGGAGGCTAATCGGGTGGCGGAAGGCTCTGTGGTTGAGGTTTTGTGTTTTTGGGAATTTTCTTATGATTTGGGGCTTATTTCTTCATCATTTTCGCTGAAATTTGGACCCATGTGATCGTGCCGGCATGTTCTTCAAAACCCATTATTTATTTTTGTATGAAATGGGCTGCCGGAGAAGAAACCATGGTGAAATCGCGGCTGAAAATGGCGAAAAACCGGCGGAAAGGCTTCTGTTCACGCGAGGAAGAAGGCGCGTGGAGCCCACGCGCGCGCTGCGGTTGCAAGCGCGTGGATTCCACGCGCCACGCGCTCACACGCGCGCTCAACCGCTGCGCGCGTGCAGGGCACGCGCCCGCGCAGTTCTGGCGCGTGCCGAGCACGCGCCTGTGCACTGGACGCGCACCTGCTCGGCACGTGCCCGTCGTCTCCCACCCGCAGCCTTTCTTTTACATTTTTGCCCCAAACTTTTCAGTTTTTACAATCTTGCCCTTGGCCAATTAATTTATTTACTGTTATGCCCTTGATGTATTTATTTATTATATCATTTCATGCATTGTTATGAATATTTTATGCATGAGATTAAATGTCCAATGGTCCATATATTTAATTAATTAGGGAGTGGCCACAACATCTTTAATTAATTAAATTATATATTAAAAGCCTCAGGATCATATTTAGAAATGGACATTGATTGTAATTAATTATATTAATATGATGAATTTTATCCACAGGAATTTTCATTATATTAATATGATTAATTGGGATGAAATATCATATTATTTTTCTTAATTTACCCACGAGGATTAAGAAAATGCATATAATATGGTAGTTTCTTCATGATGTAATTATGAATCTATTTAAATTAAAAACTTAGCCCACAAGGTAGTTTTTATGTTATGCGATTCATATTGTGACATGTTTACATTGGTAAAACATGATTTATTTATATTTGCCTCAAATTTTGTGACATAAGCATGATTATTTGATATGCGGTTTTGCAACTTTTGTGAATTTCTCGAATTTAAGTTTGATGTTCCGTCTTGAATGGTGAGAACTATAAAATTTGGAAGGAGTCAGTTCTTCTTCAATTGGGGTGGATGGACATTGACTATGCTATAAGGAAAGACGAACCACCTGCTCCTGCGATTCGAGCACTCCATTTGAGATAGCTCTTTATAACCAATGGGAGCGGTCCAACCGCCGCGTTTGTGCCATGTTTATAAGAGCTAAGATATCTCCAAGTATTCATGGTTCGGTTGCTCGCATAGCAATGCTAAGGCTTTATTGGAGGCTATAGATGCGCAGTTTGAAAGTTACGAGAAGGCGCATGCCATGACCCGATTATGAAGTTTTCATCATTGAAGCTTACTAGTGTTAGAGGTGTGCGTGAGCACATCATGCAAATGAGGAACATTGCGGCTCTTAAGAACCTTGAGGTTGAGATATACGAATCATTCATTGTGTATTATATTCGAACACTCTCCCACATCGGTATGCACCTTTCAAGATCTCTTATAACACACATAAGAATAAATGGTCTATTAATGAGCTCATGACCATGTGTGTTCAAGAGCAAGAAAGACTGGTTATGGAATTGGGAGAAAGTGCTCATTTGGCAATACAAGGAAAGAATAAGGGCTATGGCAAGCATAAGGGAAAAGGTAAAATACCTCCCCAAGTTGACATTAAGAAAGGATCCAAGTGTTTCTTACGTAGACGGAAGGGGCATATAAGGAAGGATTGTGTCAAATTTAAGGCACGGCTCGAGAAGAAAGGTAATCCAATCTCTTGTGTTTGTTATGAATCTAATATGGTGATGTAAGTCACAACACTTGGTGGATTGATTCTGGATCTACAATCCATATTTCGAATTCCTTGCGGGGGTTTTCAAAACCACCGGAAGCCGAGTGGGAAGTGAACAAAGCATCTATTCGGGAAACAAGATGCGTTCGCATGTGGAAGCTATTGGGACATATAGACTAGTTCTCAATAGTGGTTTTGTTTTAGATTTGGAAAAGACCTTTTATGTTCCTAGTTTTTCTAGAAACTTAATTTCAGTTTCAAGACTTGTACCTTTGGGATACTCTTTTAACTTTTCAGATTCAAAATTTTGTTTATCATTTAAATCTGAAATTGTTGGGAGTGGTATTTTGTACGATGGTCTTTTTCGAATTAATTTACAAGACAATGCCTATTATGATGCGATGCATGTTCATGATAAAGCTGGTATAAAACGATGTGTTGTGAAAGAACATTCTTCTATGTTGTGGCACCAGAGATTGGGACATATCTCCATAGAAAGAATTAAGCGATTAGTAAATGATGGAGCACTTAGTACATTAAGCCTGTATAAAGGGAAGACGAACTAACAAGTCAAAGAAAGGTGCCAAGAGGAGTATAGAAATATTAGAAATCAAGGGTGACGGAGTTCAATTTGAACCAATGCCCGAAGAACGATCTAGAAAGGGAACAAATGTGCAACATTCCATATGCTTCTGCTGTTGGAAGCTTGATGTATGCTCAGGTTTGCACTCGACCTGACATTGCTTTTGCTGTTGGAATGTTGGGAAGATATCAGAATAATCCAGGTTTAGACCACTGGAGAGTTGCAAAGAAAGTGTTGAGATACCTTCAAGGTACCAAAGATTATATGCTTATGTATAGACGGACTGACAACCTGAAAGTGATCGGTTATTTGGATGCGGACTTCGCGGGTTGCATTGATTCACGAAAATCAACATCTGGATACATTTTCATGTTAGCTGGCGGAGCCGTGTCATGGAGAAGTGCCAAGCATGCTACTTCCACTATGGAGGCTGAGTTCGTTTCTTGTTTTGAGGCTACCTTGCATGGTGTATGGTTGAAGAGTTTCATTGCTGAGCTTAGAATTGTTGATTCTATTTCTAGACCATTAAGAATATATTGTGATAATTCAGCTGCAGTTTTTATGGCTAAAAATGCCAAAAGTGGTAGTTGAAGTAAGCATATCGACATTAAGTATTTAGCCATAAGGGAGCGTGTTAAGGAGAATAAAGTGGTCATTGAACACCGATGAAGTATAAGGATCATGTAACTAGTATGGGAATAAGTCCCATTATGTGATTTGTCGACATATGAACAATTTTTGTTGTATAGAACTTTTATTCAGTTGTAATGTTGATTCTCAATTTTTGTGTACATATTTTGTTGTTTATGAGAATAACATTTATCCTTGGTTCTGGAATAAACATGAGGTTTATTCATTAAGATATGTTGTCACATATAGGCTAAACCAGTGTGCCTATTGCTTTCTTGATTTTCAGGAGATTCAACGAACGTGAATGCAAACAATGGCTGGAGGTTTGTCTATAAACGATTTTGGCTTCCGCATATGAATTTATTTATCTTTCACATTATCCCAGATCCTCTTTTTCTCCAGATTTCTACGTGTCCATATTTTATCTGGTTTCACGTGTTTACTTTTTGTTAAGTAAATATCGTGTTATTCTTTCTAATCCCAAGTTGTTCTACAGACGTCCCTATTGAGCATATGATGTCCCAAAAGCCAGTACAAGACGAACAAAAATTAAGTCCTAAACCATCATCATACCCACTCGAACCATAACAAGATCCGAATTGCCCTCAAAATTTCCTGAAGTTTCCAACATACCAAAAAACACCAGACCAAACGGCAAGAACACTCTGCCCGTGACCCAACATATCCATCATGGATTTTTTAGTATTAACTCAGATTTCTTCTACACTGTACATCTGAGGGATATATACAACTGAAGAAAAGATGAAATGTGCAAGGGGGAAAAATAACAATACAGATCTAGGATATATTAATTACTCTAAGGTAAGAATAACAAGAGTGTTATAACTTTCTTACGGCCCTTACTTAAGGATCATAACTTTTTACATTCACTTAAGTGTTACAAATTTAAAAAATCAATTACTTAAATGCTATCGGTGATGTACCCCATCGAAAAGTATGATGTGAACACGGATTATCTTACGTGGCTTCACCGGCACTGACGTGACAATTTTAAAAATATTTTTTAAATTTTATTATTATTACTATTTTGAACTTTTTACTATTTTTTTATTTTCTTTTTTTTTTTTTTTTTTTTTTTTTTTTTGGCTGGTGAGGGTCACTAGTCGTGAAACCTCGTCCAAGGCCTTTGCCACCAAGGGCAAGGGCTACTTCCCAAATATGGCCACAAATGCTTGGGCAAGGGCAATAGCCAAGGGCAAGGCGGACCTCTACTAGATTGGGAGAGAGTTTTACGGCCAACGAGGGTTCTAAAAAAAAAAAAACAAAAACAAAAATAAAAATAAAAATTCAAAATTTTAAAAAATTCAAAAAAAATGTAAAAAATTCACCTAAGATGAATTGCCGGAATTGGTACTCAAATGATCGATTTTACTCTGATATAGCACTTAAGTAGGTATCATATGAAAATTATGGCATTTATGCTATTCTTCTCCCCCATTACTCCACACAATCAATTCTCTAATGTATGACTATTTTAAAACAAATCACACTTGTATCTCAACACATTAGCATACGCCTAAGAATAATCGCACCTTTAACAAAATGTTACAAACCTACCTTGAGAATACTCAAAATCTCGCAGTAACTCCCTCCCTCCTTCATTTCAGCTTTCTTGATAAACTTTAGTCCTATCAACTAGGCATGTTCCCTCTTCTGCACTTGGTAGTCAGCGGCGGAGTCATGCATCACTGGCGTCGCCTCGTTGGGTCGCGTGACCATGTAACTATAGGGGCGGCGGCATTTTCCGGTTCTGAATTATCCGAGGACAAGCATAGATAATTGTTACATCACTCGTTTTAACGGCAGTAGAATCTTAGTACAAGCTGGTCATGGAACTATGGTCCATAGCTCATTTTAAAGTCAACATAGCACGGCGGGAGGTCGACCCTGGGGAAAGACAATTCTCAAGCACGGCGGTGAATCTTATAATCAACGAGAATGATGTTGCTGACGTGTTCTCAGCCGCCGCTGGAATCATGGTGTCTGGTTAAAGCTAAACCATTATCAGGGATTCATTGCTACAACAAAGCCACCGGCTTGGGAGGAACTGAGATTTACCTTCAGTTTGACACAATCAGATTGCGAATTGCTACAGGATTTTGCCGGCATTTGATGAGGCTAAATAATATAGGCATTATATATATATTTAGGACAAGAGGAACCAGCTTGCAGCCGACAGTCGCGCCAGTAAACCTTCCGGTGATGCTAGCGTAGGACTCATCACCACGGCGTCACACTTAAGATACCAAGCGCCTCCACTGGATTTCGAACCCTTCACCTCTAAGCAAGGATCAGAGGGGCTTTTATCCAGCGGAGTCACCACAGCCGGTGGTATATAGGCATTATAATTGTGTCTCAAGAATTCACCCAAAAAAATGACGAAGTGCCTCTCTGGAATGTGGATAGATCAATGAGTGTGACTAAAGGGTGTTTAGGGTCCTTTGTTGATTTTGGATAAAAACGTAAATGACAAAAAAAAAAATTTAAAGGTATGAACACTATAAACAATCGTTTCCAGCTTGTAAATTGCAGAAAAGAATAGATAAAGATAAATTGCAAAAAAAAAAAAATTAATTCTGTAATTACATGGGGACATCCCTCTTACAAAAAGTACCATGTGGGTTTTTTTTTTTTTTTAATAGCCCACAATCGAGGGTTTCAAGCCGTTGCTAGAACTTCACTATTCAATGGTTACATCGACTGCACTATGTTGACGAGTACATTGACAATTAAATTTACTCTACTACTCGATGGTTATCAACTCGATCACATGGACAATTACCAACTCAACTACTCGACCTCTAACAAGTTTCTAACAACCAAACTATCAACTACAACACTTGGACATTTTCTTGTGTCAACATATGCCCCCGTTATAAAAGAATTGATTGATTTATTGACCATTCAATTATTTTTAATTATATAATCAAGAGTTATTATACAACCCTTTGTCATCGACAAATTTGATATTTCCCTATTGAATGCCTCTTGAATTCCTATACTTAAGACAAAACAATTAATTGTATTATGACTCAATGAATGGTGCCACTTGCAATATATATAAATCTTCTTTACTTAGAATTACTTAGTCTTTAGTTAGTTTAATTAGGCCATCTTTCCAAAGTATGTTGAAGGTTCCTTCTGTTTTATTAATATCGGACAAGTAAATTAAAGTATATTTAGCTCTAGCCATTATTGTTTCGATTTTTATTTTATTTTATTTTTGTAGATTTCAAGGCTGAACAAATATAAGGATTATTAGCGCGCATGACAAAATTTTGGAATAGAAATCAATTTCTAATCAGAAATTGATTTCTCAATTTCTAACAGAAATTGATTTCTCAATTTCTAAAGAAATTGATTTGATAACGATTCAAAATTTCTATTTCTAGAGTAAAAAATCGTTTGATAAGAGAATAAAATTTCTATTTCTAGAGTAAAAAATCGTTTGATAAGAGAATAAAATTTCTATTTCTAGGAACGGCGACGGCTAGCATTCGGTGGCCAGAGTTTGACGTCCGGCGTTTGGCGATTGACAGTAGGTGATCAGAGTCTAGTGTCTAACAGCCGACGTCTGGAGTACAGCGTTCGGCATCCAACATTCGGAGGCCAGCAATCGGCAACTAGCAGCCGGTGGCCAATGGTTGAAGTTCAGTGGCTGGCGACGGGTGGCCAAGCCAAAGTTCGACGGTTGGTGGCAGAGGGCCAACGGCCAGAGTCCGGATGCTGGCGACGGGTGGCCAAGCCGAAGTCTGGCAATCGGTAGCGGGGGGCCAACGGCCAGAGTCCGACAGCTAGCGACCGATGGTTGGCAGCAAGTGGCCAATGGCCAAAGTCCAAAGGTCGACATTTGACGGCCAGTGGTGATTAACGGGCAGTCGGCAGGGGACGTTTGGTGGTCGGCGGTGGGCCTCTAGTGTCCAGTGGTTGGCGATGAGCGGCCAACGACTGATAGCCGTCCAACATCCGACGGCCGGTGATCGGTGACGAGCGGGTAGAGTCTGGTGGTTGATGAATGGCGTTTAGTGGCCGGTGGTCGGTGGCGAGCGGCTAATGGCCGGGGCCAATGGCGCACGGTCGACAATCGACGGCGAGCGTTCAGCATCCCATGGGCGGTGGGTGGGCAACGGGCAATAACGAGAGTAAACGATAAAGAAAGATTTGATTTCTCATTTTTTTTCCAAAAATAGAAAAGCTAACAAAATTTAACTTATAATTTCTACTCCAAATCTATTTTTGGAATAGAAATTTGTTTCAGAAATAGAAAAATGAAATTACGTTACCAAACGGATTTTTGTTCCAAACTTGTTCCGAAGAATAGAGAAATAGAAACGTTGTCATGCTCACCCTAAGCATCACTCTTATCATAGCAATTTCAATATTTTCGTCTAGGTTCATCTACTAACTCATATATTTCCATTAAAACTACATTTCGTGTAAAGTTTTCATGTGGTCATTTATCTCTTTCTTTGTTTAGTTGCTCATATTTAGACATTTTTGTGGTCAATTGGAATAAATAAGCAACGTCTTGGCATTCGAATCTCTCTTTAAGGTTGGATTTTAACCCCATTGATAGCCAAATTTGTGAACTTTATCTTTGAGAGCAAAGTGAAGAAGCTATTTCCTTCCTTCTTAAACAGAGCAATAAATTGATCAACCAACTTGTTCTTGTATTGATAGAGTCTGTCCAAATCGGCAATTAATTACTCAAGTATGATTCCATAAAATCGATGATGAAATTGTCCTTCCATCTCAACCTAGTAACCAACAAAATTGGGTGATAGATTAATTTAGCAAGTGAAATCAATTTTCGACAAAAATTAAGGAAATAACCTAAGTCTTATAAATTCATTTGTCCTTGCTTCACCACATTGGGCTGTGAACACCAGCATGCTTGTCGATTGTTCATCTTCTTCGGTAAAGATGACAAAGTCAGGAGTTTCAAAGCCTCTAGAAAAAGTATGGTGATCAGCCCATCCAAGATAAGGTTTCCTATATATTGGTCTTATAACACCTCTATCTAACCCCAATTGTTGTCAAGCTGTGTAGAGGTTATATTGGCTATCTTACCCCCTAGGCGGTGAAGATGGTTTTGCTGGATTATTTTTTTTTAACATTAATCGGCAAATTAGGTCTACAAGGAATATTCACATTTTGTCATACCAATTGACCCACCGGCTTGTCATTTCCAATAGTGGAAAGTTGACCAGCATGTCGACCAGTTTGGTTCGCTAAATCATTGCTACAAATTTGGTTATTTTGACCAGGACTAATTTGATTATTTCCATTATTCTGGCCTTGATTAGAAGAAAGCCTTTGCATAATTCATATAGGGGTGGACCACTATAAACAACATTATTAGCATCAATAAATGGAGAAGGAGGAAGAATGTACTCTATTGCCACTAGATTTGCTTGTAGTGGTTGGTTGAATGATCTCAACCACAATAGGGTGTCATTGACAGCACAAAAATAATAGGCTTGGGTCCAACACATGACTCACAATGTCAAGTCATATTATTTAGCTCGATAGAGTGTGAATGAAAATCATTCTATTCCAGAAATCATTTTATGGCCAAACATAGATTATTATTATTTTTATTTCTATTCCCTTGATGAATTTTTGAACAAAACTACGTGTTTAATAATAATACAATAATTTTATTCCAGAAATAAAAATTCATTTGATAACAATACAAAATTCATTTCTCCTAAGTGGACAGTGGGTAATGGGCAGTAGGGGGTGGACGACTAGCTAGTTACAAGGGTGAGTAATGAAAATAGTTTTTATTTCTCAATTTTGTTTAGAAATAGAAAAATATAAGTTTTTTACTTTTCATTTTTGTTTCAAACCTGTTTTTAGATTAAAAATTTATTTTATAAATAAAAAAAATGAAATTATGTTATTAAACAAATTTCTATCTCAAATATATTTTTGAGAAAAAATTAAAAAGAAAAACAGGACCTTAAAAGACAAGAATGTCTTTTCATTTTACTTGTGGGGGCAAAAAGGTCTCAGTAGCAGGCCAGCAGCACATGGGAGAGGATTGAGAAGGGACGACTTGCACGATGAAAGTAGCCGTGATAGACTGGGGTTTCTTCAGCAACGTTGTATCCGCACGAGAATGTGGCATTCCTTCAGCCAAGTGCCGTGCGCACGGTGAAGGGATTCAAGCGCGGCCCCACACTGAATTCCTCAAAAGCCGTGGGTCGAGTTTCTTTTTGCTTGGTCGAGGACAAAGCTTTAGTATCCGGTAATTTGCACTGTAAGTTTTTTTTTTTTTTTTTTTTTTTTTTTTTACATCCAAATAAATTATGTATTTGCAAATACGATGAATTTGGGTATCATCTAGATGTGAAAAATACTAGAGCAAGTGATTACGGACGCATTTGATGGGGCCGGCATCGCTTGGAGGGTCCAAGTTTGTGAAAAGGTAAGGCTTTACAGAGAGGATCTACTTATGCGTTTCGGGAAAATTGATCCCGTGGCTGCGCAGCAGCAGGAAAATGGTGTTCTTGAGGTAGAGGCAACGATTCAAGAACAGGGGTTTTGAGAGCATCCAGGGTTCAAGAGGGAGGCAGTTACTATGATCACCGGGAATTTTTTGCCAATTTGATTCCAATGTCAAGAAAATCTCATAACTTTTGTTTTTTAGTATGGTGATAATTTATGCATTTTCCAATTTCATTTAATTTATTTTCATGTCGGTGTTTTGTCGTTTAAGTTATCTGGTTGTGCAAATTTATAATCTATTATGTAGTGTGGCGGTAACTTCAAGGATGTCTTTGCTCCAATTATTCGAGCAATTCATTATCAGAAGAACAATTACCAGCAAATAAGCCTTGTACAAGAATGATCTTACGTTAAACTTTGCATCCATTTGAATTGCTAGAATCGTTAGCTTTCTTTTTTTATTCTTATCATGTCACTTTTGATTTTTCTAGCTAATGAAACGAGAAATACATGATTTACATCAATCGATAAGCATAATACCAAGGATTGCGCGCCAACTCTACTAGCTCTATGAAAACATTGGAGTGCCCTGTGTTCTCTATTTAGTCGTTCATTTTGATAACATGCTTATGTATATTTGATACTCCTCTTTGAAAAGATTTACCTCACATCTTAGCAGCTAAAGACATAAAAAAAAAAAGGAACACTCGAATTGAGCCGATTTCTCCCCAAAAATCTGAGGAGACTCAGAGGTGCTTGAGAATCCAGACTTAGTAAACATGATTCCAACTTTTAAAGTACAATTAAACTCTCATGTTGGATCATATCAACTAAACCTAACTCAACTCGACTGAGAATAATTCTTTTCATGGCTCTTTTTTGCTATCAATCCATCTACTATCCGAGCCGTCTCATATAAAATGAACAACTTGATCAATGGAAGCATTCTCCAATTCGGGAAATGTCGATCCATATAAATGCCACATATTTTTTGTGTGGGAAAGATTGACTTGTTGGCATGGTGATCTACATCAATTTTGTTTTTTTGGCTTTTGGCGCTCCTTGATTGATGGTAATTTCAAAGATTTATGTTTGACGAAAGTTTTGTTTTCGATGAAAGCAAAGTTAGATGGCCTTTCTAAAGCTATTTATATTAATGTGAGCTTATGATCTTCTAAACCGGAAACCGAGACAAGAGGAGCACAAGGACCAAGTCCACTATAGAGATCGAAACGACTATAAACAGTTGAAGGAGAATCTCTCTCTTTTTCTCTCTCTCTCTCTCTGAGTTGCAGGACAAAAGCCAGTCCACATTTGGTACCCATTTGATGGACACGCTCCTCGGTTGGGGTTGCGAAAGCAAGCAGATGAAACTTTTGTCAGCAGCATTGTTGTGCTTGTTTCTCATTCTCATGGTTGAAGAAGCATCTTGTTCCATGAGACTCCTCAAGCTCTCAGAGTTCCATGCGAAGCTCCATCAGAGAGAGGTCTACGGTCCCAAGGGAGACCTCGCTGCACCGGTTGCCCCACCCGGTCCGGATGGTGCCAAGAAGGTAAAGTGAGAACTCACCCTTTCAGTTTCTTGAAATATTTTTTCTCTTTTTTGGCCAGTGCCAGAGTTTGTCATGAGTTGAAGGCCAATGTGGGTGTTTTTGAGGAACGCGTGTGGTTGCTTGGTGCCTTATTTTTTTTCAGATGGGGAGGGTGTTCTATCCAGTGGGATATGGGGGTGATCCGACAGGGATACAAGAGAGCAGTGAGGCCATCCTAAGTGCTCTGTCTGATGCATTCCGAGTTCAAACTAAGCAGCAAATGCTGCCTGGAGTGTCTGACTTGGGTGGTGTGATCCTTGATCTGCAAGGTGGAACCTTCCTGGTCTCCAAGCCCATTAGGTTTCCTGCTTCTGGTGGAGGCAATGTCGTGGTCAGTCTCTCTCTCTCTCTCTAGACTGTATCTTCAGTGCCTCTCTCTTCCACTGTTTTACCTTTCTCGTGAGTTGGTATCACGTGGCAATGTTGCATTGTATGTCGCCCTATTCACGCCCTTGGAACTTTCATCAAGATTTAGGTGGAGTGTGTGGTCTTTCTCATTCAAAATCCACCACTCCCAAAAGTGTCGTCTTTGAGAATCAAGCATTTAAGGCTATTTACTCTCCCAACTGCAATTTGTCCATCACCAACTCCCTTCCCCAGATGAACCTCCAGTAGTTGGTAATAATAAACTTTTCTTGCTGAGGATATCATCAAGTTCATCAATTCATTTGATTGAATTAAAAAATCCTGTTCACATTCACTGCTGCTTATAATACAATGTCGCTGATGCTGAATTAGATACAAGGGGGCACGCTGCGTGCCACAGAAACATTTCCCAAGGACCAGCATCTCGTTGAACTCTGGTCCCCAAATTCTCCGGGTGCCGATGATCAATCAACATCTTACCCCAAGAAGGTCCAGAATGACAGAATCTACTACGAGGACATAACTTTCAGAGACATCCTCTTCGATTCTAGTTTCCAAGGAGGAGGAATTTACGTGGTTGATTCGGCGAGAATTCGTGTAACGGACTGCTTCTTTCTTCATTTCACCACAGAGGGAATCCTAGTGAAGAGAGGTCACGAGACTTTGATATCGGGATGCTTCCTAGGACAGCATTCGACAGTCGGTGGGGATCCAGGAGAAAGAAACTTCACAGGCACAGCCATCGATCTTCAGAGCAACGACAACGCAATTACTGACGTCGTCATCTTCTCCGCTGCTGTGGGAATTGTTCTGAGAGGTCAGGCCAACATGGTCACTGGAGTACACTGTTACAACAAGGCCACATCCTTTGGTGGGATTGGAATACTGGTAAAACTGGCTGGAATATCGCAAACCAGATTAGACAATTGCTACATGGATTTCACAGGCATAGTCATGGAAGACCCCGTTCAGGTACACATTACCAACGGATTCTTCCTAGGAGACGCTAATATAGTATTGAAGTCGATAAAGGGTCAAGTCTCGGGGTTGAATGTAGTGAACAATATGTTCAGTGGCGATCCGCAAAAGATGAAGCCAATAGTAGACTTGGATAGCCAATTCCCTAATGTCAACCAAGTGGTGGTCGACAGCAACAATGCGATCGGAATGAGCTTAAGATCGACAGTAGGCAAACTGACGGTGAAGGGTAATGGGACCAAATGGATTGCTGATTTTTCATCTATATTGCTCTTCCCGAACCAGATAAATCACTTTCAGTACTCCTTTTATGCTCAAGGAGAGGTTGGGTTCCTCAAGCATGCAGTAACTAATGTATCAAATAACGTGGTGGTCGTCGAGAGTGAGAAAGCAGTAAATGCCGTAGTTTCCGTTGTCGTCGACCAGTACAGCATGGCTGGAGAAGTTATCCAGTTCTAGAATAGGGGAGAGTAACGTAGTTCCACTCTCATTTCTTCTACTCTCATTTATAGTGCTGGGGTTCATCTATGAAGTGCCTCTGAGATACGAGGGGAGTTCTATTGTGATTTGAGAATGTAATGTAATACCCTTCTAGCATTAAATTTTTTCAACCCTTGGCAATATAGTTTGCAAGGAATGTTTGAGTTTCCGGAACGTATGGATTATACAAAGTACGAGTAAAACTGCATTGGATGAAATTCAAAACCTTTCTATTTAGTTGCTTAACTAGTGCCCATAAGGCACTCATCAACAACATCCAATAGATTAAGACAAGTCATTAACAATGCTGGTCATGCTTTGGGATTCTTTCACAGGCCCGGCTTATCCACCTAGTCTATTGAGCTCCACTCTCCCGTAATAATAGCAAAAGACACCTTGGTCGAAGATGATAAAACCCACTTTCTGAAGATCTCTTGAACTCAATTAATTTCATTTTTTCCATATGATGTCGACAAGATGTCGACAACCATTCTAGAATAATCATTTTTTCGTTTCGTTTAATCTTGGAACACTAAAACATTCATGTAAATTTATATCTTTTCCATCGACCAAGGCAGAATAGAACTTTAAAGTGAGGACCAGAAGCTTCGGAGTTGGTGCCAGCTTTGGACCTTGTTTGATGCCTCAATATTATATCTCTGCGTGTGCTTATTTTAAATGGCCTAACCTCTTGGATATCCTCCTCCTCACCTCAGTATTCGCAAGCTACAAGATAAACCAAAGAGAAACCCTTGTCCAAAACCCTAAATGCACAAACAAACTTCCATATGTATACATCCTTCAGGAAACAACGTGGCACCAACAGGAAGAAAGGCAACAAAGAGCTAGAAAAGATGAAATTTTTCTTATTGCGAAGAAAAAAGAAAGGCGCTGACAACAGCAGTGTGCCGGTATCCTCATGCAGCCATTTTGACTTAGTTGACATTGTTCGCCTTTCCAACATTAAAATGCTGACCTAAAGGAAGAAAAGTTGCCTAATGGTCGATGATGAGATTAACACATTTCTGCTAAGCAGTTATTATACGGCCTATAAACCCCAAAATATATTTTTCATTATTCCTACAGTTATTCCAATATAACTTTTGCTCCTCTTGTTTAGCTCTTCTATGACATGATACTAAACATTCTTACCATGTCCTCATTACCAACTCCAACAATTGTGTTCCTTGAGGGTTTTTGCTTTGAGAGTTCTCTTCATGAATAGCAAGCACCTCAGTCGGAAAGATATTGCTAAAGTAATGAGTACAGAAGATGAATGACAAGAAAACACACACCATTTCTAAACACAATCACAGTGTTAAATATAGTCAGATTTCCCCAAATTGGTATACACTCAGATGTGTCGAAGAGGACTTCTCCCTTTGCGATAGAAATGACAGAAAGCACCCATTGAGCACAAAGGCATGGTAAAGCTCATCAGTGCCACAAGGCGAGAGGTCCATCTAATACCCCCATACTTGTATCACTTTAAGAACAGCCAAAACATAAATAAACCAACCTTTATCGCTTTTCTCTATCTTCTTCTTCTTCTCCCTCAACGTAGGATTCATCATCTTCACTGCTCTCTTCGCTGTAATTGTATTCATCAACATCATCACCTTCTTTGTCATTAATGAATCCTCTTATCTGCTGTCCAATTATTTGCTCCTGGATTCGGTCCCTAATTTTTGTCCCCTGATGATCATAAAGAAGGACCTGTCAGTATAGACAGATCATAGTCTACAAATATTTAAAAAAAGGCCTCTATACAAGAAAGCTAGTTCAGTCAAAAGAATGAGAAAGAGAAGTTCACCAACCATTGTGTGGCAACGTTCTTCAAACATCTCTAGAAAACCAGCTATGAGCCGATCAGCATTCTCTACCCATAAGTTATGATGCATACCAGCAGTTTTTGCCACTGTTTGGATCTGGATATCAGGAACAGGAACGTATAAAATATAGTCAACTCTGGTAAGTCATAAAATTCGTATGAATAATAGCAGTAA
The DNA here is from genome assembly GCA_016097485.1 of Eucalyptus sideroxylon x Eucalyptus melliodora. Classification (NCBI taxonomy): domain Eukaryota; kingdom Viridiplantae; phylum Streptophyta; class Magnoliopsida; order Myrtales; family Myrtaceae; genus Eucalyptus; species Eucalyptus sideroxylon x Eucalyptus melliodora. The sequence goes on from CM027827.1 coordinate 694,660, forward strand.
TGTACTGAAACAGCATATCAGCACAAAGATGGAGCTTGCTTGAGCATCTTAGATATAGATTGAACATTACCAAATCATCCCTCACCTATCCTTTGCAATTCGTCACAAGGAGAAGTTACCAAGTGCTCACCCATGGGCATAAGTCATTCACAACCACGTATTTGTAAAAGTCCAGGATAGTTCCCATTTAGTATGTGCCATTCAAGCCATACATCTTCATATTGATATATAGCAAACCTACCTTCGCTTTTTATTGGTGAATTGTTACATAATATCAGCATCTAATACCTGAATGATACCTTGAGGCAAAAAAGGCAAAGACACTGTTTCCTTGAGAGCTACTTGTAGGGCCTATTTGATTAGTGAACGAGCAGCAAAATGGGAATGTATGGTCCTTGAAAGTATCAATCAGTGGAAACTCTCGATTGCCGAGTTGATAATCAAATACTAACCCAGCCTTCTAAACAAAGCATTTGATGCTCAAATTACATCTTTCAATAACATTGATTGTATTGTAGTGATTAAAAAATATTTTGAAATTGACTATTTATGAGCCAAAAGTTTACAAACTCATCAAATAGTTATGCATATACCTTCTCTCCCACTCTTTCCCGCTGTTTCTTCACTTTCTCACGCAGCTTTTCTATGCCCATGTTCACTCTGAGTCGCTTTTCCTGGTACACGGCAATAAGCATGCACCATTAATGGAACATCAATCCCAGATTGTGAATAGCATGGATAAAATCTACATGTGAGAATCAAGATGACAAAGACATGCCTTCACATAGCTAACACCTAGATCCTTTCTGCTGTATCCCCGTGCAAGATTTCGCATCACATACTTGTTGTAATCTTTAATAATCCTCATGATAATATCTGATGTGGAAATCCCAGCCGTCCTCTTTGTTTCCTTGAATTTTCCCATGGACTTAACCTGAAAACAGAGATTGTACAAAATTAAATGAGATCGGCATTCAAGATAAACCAAAACAAACATATCAACATATTTAGCAGTGCAGAATTTTTCCAAGAAAGATGCACAAGAATATAAGGAAATTCAAGCTAGCACAGGATGCTGGAGAAAGGAGCTTATGCTCAATCAAGCAGACCATGCACAAATGAAGACACAGGAATCAGGACTAAGAAGTCCCACCTAATGGAAAATGGGGTTTGGACTACGAGGCCTTATTAGTCTCACTTTGACGGCACTTATCCTATTCCTAGTAAGTCAGGATGACAGAACTAGAATCTGGATGATCTAGATATTTGACCCTCTCCAGCAAAAATGAGCCAATCAGCAGAACAAAAAAGTGAGTGAATATACTGAGTTTCCACCAATACGTCTGCTGAAGCAAAACTGAGAAACATACATCAATATTGAATTAAACTTACAAATTCATAGACATCTTTCCCAGCGCCACTTGCATCAGCATAACTACAATTTAAGATGAAGAGGCAACAATTAAAATTCCCAAGTCTTGACCCACATAACTATGGCATCAATATGGCTAATTCTCATTGTACCATCACAAATACAGCAAGATAAAATTCATATATAAGCCATTTAAGCTTTCACAGAAGGAGCAAAACCACACACCTCAAAATAGAAGTGATCAAGGCCACACACTTCAAAATAGAAGTCTAACATAATGCACAGTGGACAAGCAATGGTAGGTTCCCATTCTAAACCATACTAAATCTGATACTTATATGAGCTTGGATGATTAGGAGAGGAGTTAACTCTTACTCTTCACTTCATCCAAGTTCGAAATAATTGCATGTTTACTTTTTAAACGTTCAAATATCAAAGCAAGATGAATCTGTGAAGTAAATGAATTAAGGAATGTATGTCCTTGAAACTCATGAAAGACAAATGGTGCTTCTTCATTCTGAATAAGAAATGGCTCATAAAGGAGTTGCAATCAGCCATGAAGGTGTATGCTGCTGTACCCGCCACAAGAATGCTATCTTGGTTCAAAGCCAGAGTGTGGCAGGTCATGCTATTGGAATTGTCTGCTACCTTTACCTAATATTAGAAACATCTAAATCTATATGAACGCTTGTCCAAATCTCATGTCAAGCTAAGTTAGAATGACGTTATACCTAACGAATTATGTGTAACAGATAGCAAGAGAACTGAATGAATGACTAAGCAAAAGAGACACTCATCTAAATTTGTCTATATTTTTTAAATTGATGCCAAAAGTTTGTTCTGGATATGTGAGATTAACGCCATAAAGGATCCTTAGATAATCATAGGATGTCAAAAAGACATTGTCTGCTTCACCCCCTCTGATCTTATGGCATATTTCCGGGATTGAGCCATCCATTAAGTAGTGCATGGCTTCACATGGAGAAACTAAGAAAACAAATTTCACCGATTCAAGTTAGAAAAAAGCCTATTCATCTTGGAAAAAAAAAAAGATTGTTAAGAAAGTTACAATTGATATTCCTAAGCGTTTAAGATAATCAGGCATTTGGGAATTTGAAGTTAATCATTAAAAAAACCAGATACACAAAATTTCTGCAAAAACTAGATTCAGATGGCAGATTCAATTATTTGACAGAAAACTTAGCAAAGTAAGTCTTAGCAGGAAATGCACAACTATTAGTAACAAGGATACTATGTGTCTACATTGATGGGGGAGTCCCATCAGAGGGGGAAAGAATTGAACAACTAGAGAAAAACAAGGATGAACATTTCACGTTTGCGAGATTTGTCTAGACAAGTTTCAAGCAATCAACAACATTTACTTGGGCTGATTAACCTTACGGAAGAGAGTCGTGTGCAACATAGTCGATTTGGTGCTTGTCAAGGAACTCTGGTGTGATCACCCATGGAGCATCAGGAATGACTTCGTCTACCCACCTGCAGGAATAAAGAAACAAAAAAGTGCCACCTGAGGAAATAACGAATGATCAACCAATTTATCGTCTTGCCTAGGAGGAAGCCCTCCATGTTAACAGAAACAATACTTTGAAGAACAAGGGCAAAGAATGGGAACTTATTCCTCCCTAGAATTCAATGTGTTTATGACAGTCAGAATGCTACAAGTTCAAACCAGTTAGAAGAATAAAACTTTTATACTTAATCCCTTCTCCACCACCACGGGGCAAGCATTTAAAAAAGCACAGACAAACAGAGCAGTAGGAAGTAACTAACATATCAACTTGCCACAATCTCCAGAGGCAAAAAACAGAAACATTAAACCTACTTGCAATGGCGGAGAGATTCGTAGCGCTCCTGTTCATTCATGACGGTCTTTCCCTTATACCTGTGGGTGAGCTCATCATTACAGCATCCAACGAGCAGGTAAGTATTAGGAAACCTACAAAACATACAAATTGAGGGAAGAACTCATGAAACCGGGAAGAAATTTGCAAAGGACCTAGAAGCATAAGAGCACACAAGACCACAAGATGGCTCCCGGTAGTCTTAGCAACCGAACTTCTCCCATGCCAAGAACACCCAATTACACTCCATACTCAGACGATGAACTGTGATCTGACAACCCATTTCAAAACACCCTACAAGACTACGAAAAAAACAAGCCAAGAAGCGGATCATGTGCAGAGATGATGAACAAACTCATGGGACATTATAGCACATGGGTACGAGCTGGTTGAGATGTACACCCGAAGCACATTAAGCAACGTCTGCAGGCAGAACAGAAACATGCAAAGAGAGGGAAGGGAAGTACAGCTTCTTGGCCTGCTCGAGGGAACGGGCGTGGCCAAAGTGGAAGAGATCGTAGATGCCGTCGGCGTAGACCCGGACGGGACGGTCCTCCGTAGCGTTGCACTCCTGCTGCTGCTGCTGCTGCTGCTGCTGCCTCTCTTCTTCTCCCACGGCCATGGCCTTTCCTCCTCCTGCTGCTGCTTCTACCTTCTTCTTCTTCTTCTTCTTCTTCTTCTTCTTCCTTCTTCTTCGACAAAGCAACGTCGCTGCCACGCTCGATTCTCACTCTCTCTCTCTCTCTCTCTCTCTCTAGATGGACGCGGAAAATGGAATATTCCTCTGCTCGTACGGTACTGCGTCAATTGACCGCTTTGACTCGGCTCCTGCTTGCCTCCTTGGCCGTCCGATTTGGAACCGAAAGATCCCGTCCGTCCAGGCAACTTTAAAAGCACGCCCCCCTCCTTAACTGATAACTGACCAACCAACCTCTAACATGACTACCTCATTATGGTCGAACAGTGAATTCTAGATTCGACTAAAGAAAATTTAGGCAATCAAGGAAAAATCATCTTGAAATAGGTTTCACTAATTTATTAACCGAAGAAGAAACTTACAATGATTTAAGTAAAACCCGAGTGATGTTGTGATCATTTAAGAATTTGAAAATTATGAAAATTTGGGGTAATTCGTGATCGACAAAAGTACTTTACTAGTTGTCATTTATAGGAACTTAGGGGTAATTTACGAGGTCAAATACTGATGATAGGTTCTGTGGGATAAGTTAATTTGAGGTTAGGTACTGTAGTATTGGTAAATCACTTACCTTTCCAATTATATAGCTGTTGTTACTACTTGAACAGAGAAAGTGCTAGCTGTCATTGAAGGCATAATTATAAAGAAAATGGGTCTGAATTATCACCACTTGACCTTATTTTCCTCTGATTTAGGCACAGTTGCATAGACAACATGTTTGATTTTATCCTCTTCACATCCACAACACTGTAATGTAAATAATACATATGTATTGCACTACATACTTTACTATCGGCCAATATTGGCGACAATGGTTTTGCAAAACGTGATGCAATGTGAATCGTTACTCGCAGTCGCAGTATTGGACAGCGATGGATTGGATAATCTCACTCTCAGACACTCTGAATAGAAAAGCAAAAGAAGGCATGACAAGTCAAGAATGGAATTGCAGATCGAGTTCGACAGACACCGTCCCTCGCACAAAGGGCAAAGCCAATGATTTACATCCCATGCTGAATCACATGATGTTGGACTCGAGACGACCCGACTGTCATTCGGCCGCCTGATCATTGTGCGGCGGCAGCGGCGGAGGCGGAGGTGGACCGCAAGTCCAAGGCTTATCGTAGGCTTCCTTCCCGGGCTTGGCAATCTCTACGTAAATCACCCTGCCCTCGAGTTTCTGCAGCGAAAGAGACGGAGGGTGGTGGGTGATGGATCGGAGAGAGTGGTCAGGGCAGAGAACGGAGGCAGAAGGGGTTAAGGTACCTTACGGTCCATGTTCTCCAGGGCGAGCACCGCATCGTCCTGGCAGGTGTACTGAATGAAAGCGTACCCTCTCGACTGTTTCGTCGCTTCGTCCTTGGCCAATTTGACTGCGACCAAGAATCGATCAGAACCCACTACCGACAACAGAACATCCCGCGCGATCAATTCGGAACAAGAAAGGCCTTACCTTCAGCAACGTGTCCGAAAGTGGAGAACTCCTTGAGCAACCTGCTCTCATTCAGAGAATAGGGTATGTCTGGCGAAAGAAACAGAACCCGGACAGATAAATTCGATAAGCACGCTCGGTCTCTGATCGATTCTATGCATTGTAATCTACCTAAAGAGAAAGATGAGGCGGGGGTGGAACATTCACTTACTCCGGACCATGATTCGGCTGGCGAGAGGGTAGTCGAAGAAGGAGGCCCTCACTCTCAGCTTGCTCCACTTTCTCCTGAATTTGTCGGAGCTGGTGGAGCCATAGGTGGCACGGGAGAGCGACGGAGGAATGGGGATTTGGGTTGGCGTTGCCCACATGGCTCGTCAGAGGAAATGGAGGCCACCGAAATTTTGGAGCTGCGCGGTTGCAGAGGGCACGAGAGCGAGAGAGATGGAGGTCTTTGTCTTTGTGGGTGAGAGCTCAGCTCCAAGTATTGCTGGGCTTAAGGGTTAAGCTGAGGCCCAAATTACAACAAGAAAAAAGTCTTCTTTTCCACCAAAACATTCACGGTTTCGATCGCTCGATTGAATGCAATACGCTCCAGTCGGTCCACTCGCTGCTCAACCGTTTTCCTCCGATCTGGTAGAAGGGGTCTTCCCAATCGGTGAATTATAAGTAATGTACAAAACTCGTATATAAATTCATACGAATCATGTGCATAATTACAATGCACTAATCAAAAGGTAATAATTGGAGGGGATAAGAGTTGCGATCCTTTGGGTTCATAACTCACATTTGAGCTACTTAAGTTCAAATAAGTGTCATCAAGTTATCGAGAGCTCATTGGAGCACTTGTCGACCTGTTCATAAATTGAGGCACGCCTACAGTAGACAGCAATTTCCCAGGTCATAAGATATTCAAACATGTAAAAACTTAACCTAATATTTTTAGAGCATATCAAGTAGACTTGTCACTTAAAATAGTCTCGTCGCGGAAGTATCAAGCCGTCGATCGAATACCAAGATTCAAGTGACATGAACTTGATGAGGGGATACGAAATTCAGTCTTCTTAGGGGGACTCCACAGCAATTTCCCAGGTCACAAGATATTCAAACATGTAAAAATTTAACCTAATATTTTCAGAGCATATCAAGTGGACTTGTCACTTAAAATGTCCCGTCGCTTAAAATATCAAGCCATCGATCGAACACCAAGACTCATGTGATATGAACTCGATGAGGGGGATACGAAATTCAGTCTTCTTAGGAAGGACTCAAGATTGTCATCGTGTGCAGAGCTTTCTTAGATTAGTTTCTGTCAAAAAAAACTCATTTCACAGTGACTAAGTAGAATATTCTTGCATCAAGAATGCACTCTCACTTATAGCAGCGATGTAACAACCTAAAATATGAACGTCAGCAAATGCATATGTGCTGGACATGTATCGGTTACAGTTCAACATGTAGTACAGTAAGATCAGCTTCACAGCGTTCAATAAGACCACACCGCTTTTGAGAATATGCATCTAGGTTGTTAGTTTCCTCAATAGTTCTGTACATCTGAAGTTCAATCGATTGGAGGATTATCTAGTATGTAAATTGTCAAATCAAAACTCAAATGCAAGGTTATGACAACCAACAAGCCACAATGACACAAAAGTGAAGTACAGGAGTTGAACTAAAATTGCCAGGATGCATCAAAATTACAGATTTTGCTTCCATGAACAATCACTTCTCCTTCATCTGAGCTTGAATTATCTGGAAGCAGAGGGTAAGCCTTTTCTCTGTCTAAGATTTGAGTAAATGAACTTCTGCTAAAACCACTGACGACGTCCATCTGAATGGAACTTTTGAGTCTTTTATACCAATCCTCCCCACATAGGAAGGACAACAATACTTCTCCATCTTGAGGAGATCGATGAGTGTAATCAGTGAATATATGATCTCCCAGTGAAGATATGGGAGATGAAAAGCACATCAATCTCAAATCAGAATCACATTCAAGGGAGAGCATCGAACCATCGGTTAGAGTGTGATCATGTCTCTCAGTGAAGCCCTTGTTGATGAACTGATCCAGTTCTGGAGGTGAGAGCACTGCATATGAGTCATCAAAATCATGATCTTCAGCCTGGCGAGAATTATATAAATTGTGTGACAAAGAACAAGGAAGATCACTAAAAATTGCAATATCTTCCTTCCTGTTATATTGTGTTTCATGATCATGGTTGTGAAAGCTGGTTGAAGGAATTTTTGATGGACAAGACTGTAAAGGATAATGAGAAGAGACAGAGAATGCAGGTGATTCTCTCCCACCAAACCCGGATTCCAGAGTCTGTTGGCCATAATATGTTTCAAGATCATCATTGTGAAAGCTCATTGATTGGCATTGTGATGGCCAATACTGTGAAGGATAATGAGATGGGACAAATAATGCAGATAACTCGCTCCCAACAAACCCAGATTGTAGAGTCCGCGGGTCATAATGTGTTTCAAGATCATCATCGTGAAAGCTTGTTGGATGGCATAGCAATGGACACAATTTTGAAGGATAATGAGATGAGACAGAGAATGCAGATAATTCCCTCCCACCAAAGCTAGATTCTAGAGTCTGCTGGCGATCATTGCACCGGTACGTCAGCAATGCCGGTGCTGTAGTGAGCTCTCTACTTTGACGAACTAAGCATAAGTCTCTTTCATTATTCTTATTGTCGAGAACCCATCCCCATTCTGAATCATGTGACTCCTCTTCAATCAAGGATTTATTTGGAGCTTGGAACTCATCCTGGACAAACCAAATGAAATGGAGGTATATATCCAATATCGGATAGAAGCAGAATTTTTTGCATAGTATGGAGATGGAGCTCTTAGAATCTTAAATTGTCCATTGGTTACCTCAGATTCCGGCCAAGTAATGGCCTTGAAGGCAGCAACAGCTGGAAGATAATCTGGGATAATTCTTTCCATAGAATTTTTTAGCCACCCAGAAGATGGAGAACAGTCCAAATACTGTCCACCTTCAGCTTCCAGAAAGTCCCATGTGCAATTATGATTAAACTCTTTTAACTGAATACCAGACTGAGGGTAAGCATGCAGTTTAGGGCTCATGCTGGAGTCAAATTGCTTCCTATCAAGATTTGTAGAATCCTGTCAAACGTATTGGTTACTCAGTAACAGCAATTAGGAGATAACCAAATAACTATTCCACAAGACTAAAAATACAAGCATACATTGTCCTCATTGCTCATTGGGTTTAGGCGACTTAAGAGTACGGAGACAAAACCATACCTATCGGAAATTCCAAAAGTCCCCAGTAAGTCATTCAGCCAAAAAGAAGAAACATACACTTATGAGCAGCGATGCTTCTTACCCCTTTGAGCAGAGTTCGTCAATTTCAGGAAAGGAGGTAGTTTTGACCCGCAAAAGTAGATTCTCCCTCTTCTTAGTAAAGACTTCACCACACTTATAGATATACGAGGTTCCTGAAGATAGTTTCAATTTTTCAGATAAGCAACTTGAAGTATTTTAAATAACATGACCAACCTAAACATAAGAACATCTGCAGAGTGATAGATGTATTTAATAATTTAGATGGCCAAGGTGGAGGAGATGGAACAAGGAAACCGTAGACAATAACATCAGTATAGAAATCTTAGGGCAAGGGTGATTTCCTAAATGGGAACCACTGTGCTGAGTTAAGGAGATGGTCAAACAGTAATGAAAGTCATGCCCGAAATGAAGATATAAAACAAACAAGAGCTTGCCCAAGGCTGTAAACCAGTCAAAGCAGTATGGGACTCAGTCATAAATAATGCAGTGTATTCCACAAAGAAATAACTTATTGAGGACGCTGGCAAGAATTTTATAACGCAGACCTGATTTTCTGGAAACACGTCCAACTGGAGATTGAAGTGAGGCAAAATTGTTAGGTGTAACATCCTGGTGAAGCAGTGACGACCCAGATTCCTTATGGACACTATCGGCCACATGGGCACTTGCTGAAAGAAGATAGAAATAGTTAGTACATTCTACATTACAAAGTGAGCAAGATAAAGTTTCTCAACCTACTGCTGGGATTGTGATCAGCTATGAACTTCATAGCTGGAGTGGCCTCATTTCGCATGGAACGGGAGCTAAATCTGTGACCTTTGTTCTCCTTCAATTTTTGAAAAATGCGTACTCAGAGGTCTTTGGGACATCAGCTGCATGTCATGTTCATGCTTTGGTTATAAAATTGATTTCATCACGATTAGACACTAAACACTAGTGTATTTTAACATAATGAAGCAAAAAAAAAAACAATTATTGTATCTCTTCAGAGAGCAATCATGAACTTACATAATCGAACACCAGCTCCTTCTTGAGTTATAGCTTCATCTTCCGTGAAGCCTAAGCAGTTATCCTCACAATGATCAGCAAGCCTAACTCTCTTTCTGCTCCCAATTTCTTAACAAAATAAAGAAAGCAAAGACTCTTCTTAGCTCATTCTCATAACAAGAAGTCTTGCTCTTCTGTCGTCGTGGCTCTAGTATGCATGCGCCGTAGATATACATTAAGAAGAAGGATGCTAGATTCATGGATGAGAGCCGACACCCACCGCTAATTGCAAACCTATCCAAATACAATAACAGAACAAAATTCTATTCCTGATTAATTCACAAAACAAAAATACTTCCGCGATCGCTTCACGTTACGCCGCTCCGCAAGGAAACATCCCGACAGTAATGCGAGAAACGCACCGACTCTCTACCGATAACGAATCCGAAACCGACATTACCAAAGAAAACGCTGCGAAGAGCCCTAAGTCGGAGAATCAAACCAATTCACGAGCTTTGAACAGGCGAAGCCATTCGCATCCACGAATCGAACTTCGGGCGGGGAGAGCTATACCTTGATCCGATCGAGGGTTCATTACCGGGGCCGAACGGGCGCCGGAGCTCCGAGATGAGCGAGAGCCAGCTCCTGCGGGAGCCCGCACGCGCGGTCGACTTCCGGCGCTCGTTTTCGGAGCAGCGATCTCCATTGTCGACCTCGACAACACAGTGATCCGATCCGATCCGATCCGATCCGATCGAAGAAGGATCAGATGATCGGCGAAATCGAAACTCCAAGCGAAGCGTCGGGATGCGATGACGGAGCGAGAAGGAGAAAGCGAGAGAGACGGAACATTTTGCGCGCCAAGACGGAGGTTTGGGTTCATAAAATGTGAAAGCAGCAATGTCGTCGCAAAAAGAGAAGAAGCATAATTAGTTTTAGTTTTATGGTTAAAATATTAGTATTTTTTATGTGATGGCAGGGACCTTATCGACTATCCATTGCCAAATATTAATTTATATATACACTTTTTTTTTTGTTATAAGAGTAATTGTCATATTACGGTAATGATCATTGTCGAAGAAAGATGCTACTAAACTTTGAAATTTCAATTTGGGATACGTAGAATTGGCTTCTAGTTTTGGGCATCATTCATAGTGTGATTTCTTATTAGAGTAAGAGAGGGAGAAGCTTAATTTCCATCATCAGGAGAACAATGCCAATCTTCCCCTCTTTTTTCACTAAAGAAATGCATTAATAGGTCAAAACTCTCAAGAAGATAAAAGTGAATTTACAATGAAGTCAAACTCAGCGTCTTGATTAATTATTCCGAATATATCAGAATCCCGTACGGTTCATTGAATTATGTGGAATTAGGTATTAGCCTTATTCTTGAGTAATAGAGTCGAGAGGTGGTCCTTTTTTCTTGCATTTCACCTGTGATTTTCTTATAAAATTCTTTATTCTTCTTTTATATATATATTAGGTGACCCTGGTGAAATTAATATAAGATAATTCAATTCCATTGCCATTGGTGGTCTAATTCAACAAATGAACTTAACTTTCCATGCACCAACTCTCTGCAAATTGTCTCTGAAGTCAAAGATTGAACAAGAAGGGTCTAGATTAATGAATGCGTGATCACCAAGGTCTCAGACTTCAAGGAAAAAAAAAAACAAGTTTGACTTTGTCACCCAAAAACTCTCAAAGAGCTCAATAAGAATCCAACCCATCGCAGATCAGGACTGGGAAGAAGAAGTTGGGGTTCATGGAGGGAGTCAAGTTGCTCGGAGCTTGGCCTAGTCTTTTCAGTAACAGAGTTATATGGGCTCTCAAGCTCAAGGGAGTGGAATACGAGTATGTGGAGCAAGATCTCCACAACAAGAGCGATGAATTGTTGCGGTGCAACCCAGTTCACAAGAAGATCCCTGTGCTCATCCATGGAGGGAGACCCCTTGCAGAGTCTGCTGTAATACTGGAGTACATCGAAGAGAGTTGGCCACAAAACCCTCTGCTTCCTCGGGATCCTTATGAGAAGGCCGTGGCCCGGTTCTGGATCAAATTCAATGATGACAAGGTGTGTTACGAACATCGAAATGGAATTGTTTTCCGTGATAGATTTATTAAAATATTTCAGTCAAGATTTCTTTTCTGAGAACTAGGTCTGGTTCATGTCTCAAAAGCCTTGATCTTGAAGTGAAAACAGAATTTTCATGAAAAATGTAAGAAATTCTATCTAATTAGATCACGGTAAATCTTGTGATGTTATTCAGAACAAGATGACCCTAAAGAGCAACACAAGATAATTAAAGAAATCTATAAGCATGGTTAAATCCTCCTTCCACTATCTAACGATGAACATTCTGGGTGATGAAGATCCCAATTTTCGTCAAATTCGTTCAAAGCACAGGGGAGCAACAGGAGGAGGCAAAAGAAGAAGCCAAGAAAGTCCTGAAAACCATTGAAGAACATGCTCTTAGAGAGGAGGACAACTTCTTTGCTGGGGACAAAATTGGCTTGCAAGATTTGGTCTTTGGATGGCTAGCTTGGTGGCTTCAAGTCATGGAAGAAATGGCCGGCGAGAAATTAATGGAAGCTAGCGAATATCCTCGCCTGCACAGATGGGCGCAGAATTTCATAGCGCATGATGTGATCGGAAGCAACCTTCCAAAGCGTGAGGCCCTGCTTGCCTACTTCAAGCGCCTCATGGAGACTTCCATTGCGTCTTCTCCATCAGCAGTGTAGTCGTGTGGACCGAGTCTTGATGATGACTTTTACTTTCCGTGAGCAAGTTCTGCTAATAAATTTCCAGTCTCCGCGTGGATTTATGTAATGGGTAGTGATGGTCCTAAAATGTGCTTATGCATGCTATTTAAATATAGGAAAGTATGAGGTTGGTATGTCGAAAACTTGATTGACTGGCAGATATGAAATTACTAGAGAAGGAAATTGCATATTTGTCGCTATTGATGAGATTCATTATTCAGGTATGATGCGTTTTTCCTTTACGATTTGCGTCTAATCCTTATTGTTCACTAATCCTTGACGCTCTCCCTATAAAAAGCTATGCAACTAGAACTCTCAGGTCCACATGAGCAAGAAAACTTCTTAATGACCTCATACTTGAGGCTCTGCTTGCGGCACAGGCTCGAGTTTTATCCTGGTACATCTTCATCGTTTCCGTAATGTAGAACGATCCAGAAGTAAAGTCAATGTCTTTTTTTCTCTATGCACTGTCCATCTTGGACTGCAGTAGTCGCAAATTAGAAAAGATGTGCCAGTATGCTCTTAGTCTCGAATACGGAAGTCTCCATGTCCTTGTGAGATTCGAGAATCTCAGTTTTGCGCATGTCTAAGCTGTCATGAAAATCATTCTGCTATTTAAGAAGACAAAAGGCCATGTGTTCAAGAGATGGCAGAGTAAGCAACCGATAATACATATACGGACGCTCCACAGCACAACTATTCAGAAACTCATGTACTTAAACAAAATCAGCGAAAGAAGTACATTTGTGTTCAGTTTTGATAATAACAAATTGCATCAGGGCCTCATAATGGATGGATGGGCTCGATGAAGCAGCATGGGTGCTACCTGATAAAGGGAAAAAACCACGTGAAAATAATGAATTTTATGATGTATGCAGAGGGGTTGCCCAGTTATCATTCTAAGTTGATAAAGTGTCCTCGCTGTCACTAGTTTACCTAAGGCTATACCTGAAATTTCTCGAAGTAGTTTTAATTTAACTACTTATAACGATTCTCTGATCCTATCGAAATACTATGTCTCGCAGTTTGGATCAGTTGCCAGATAATTTGCATCGACGCATAAACTTTCTGCATCAATCAATTATTTTGGAGCAAGTGCTGTCTTCCTTCAAAAACCTTTGCACGGAAGAGCAGAATTTTTCTGCTTCGACTTTGACAGGTAAGCCCAATGTAGCCAATATGTTGGTACTAGCAGAAGGCCGAGACACCAAGACTATTCATTTGACTCATTTTGGTTATAGCTAGTGCGTTCTAGAATGAGGTTAAGATAAGACTCATCTCTGCACATAAATCACACAACAGCATGACCACAATGGTCTGAAACTGAGTATCTGTGTGTAAAATCTAATGTCATACTATGAAATGACAGCTCCAGGGCACTGCAGGGCTTCGAGAACATGCATCTGGGTCGAACTGTTTGTCAACTGTAAAAGGATTTCAAAGGTGATGCCGTGAAGTGATCGTTGATAATGTACATGTACTTCATGGTTCATGCAATGTCTGATGTACGGCTATGGAGTTTTATAGGATCCCGTCTGTACAAGCTCTCACAGTTTCACCTTCATGGAATCGGGGATCTGAACTTTCTTGAAATGGAAAACTTTCATTTGACAATAACTAGGATCCCAGTTACTTCGAACAGAAAGAAACGACATAAGAATGCAACATTAATTATACCGAGTGTGATAGAGCTATTTGTACATTTTCCCCCTTTGCGGATTGGTAAGTTATGTTTGCTATGTCTTTCCGCGTGGTGGACAAGCAGGAATGCTGCATATATGTGATCACTTGGCACTAATTTAGTCAAAGGACAAGTATAATAGAAATTCTAAAACTTATTACGAAAATGTGATTGAGTCATAAAACTTGCAAAAAATGTAATCAAATCTTAAAACTTATCAAATTAGTTTAATTGAATCCTCAAGTTAGCACCGTTAAACTTATTAACGAAAAAAGCTGACATGTCACGATCGTGATATTTTAAATAATTTTTCGTTTTGCACATGGATTTTTTAATTATTTTTTATTCAAAATTAGATTTAAAAACTAAAAAGAAAAGCTAAAATTTATTTTAAAAACTGTTAAAAAAAAAAAAAAAAGAAAATGGAAGCTCCTCCACCACCGCCCATCGACGGAGGGGCCGGCGATGGAGGTGGTCAATTGCCAACCCCTCCGGCGATGGGTAGCAGCAGTGGAGCTACCATGTTCTATTTTTTTTTAACAACTTTTTAAAAAATTAATTTTTAGTTTTTCTTCTTTATTTTTTAAATCTAATTTTTTATTAAAAAAATTGAGTAAAAAATAATTTTAAAAAGCCAAGTGGAAAATAAAAAAAAATCATTTAAAATGCTATATTAGTGCCAAGTCAGCATTTTCCGCCGATAAGTTCAACAACGTTAACTTTAGGACTTAATTAAATAAATTTGACAAGTTTTTAGAATTTGATTGCATTTTTGCCAAATTTTAGGATTCAATTACATTTTCGTAATAAGTTTTAAGACTTCGATTGTACTTATCTCTTTAGTCAATCAAGGAATGCTAGCTTCCCTAGTTTAACAATTAAACCATTAAACCAGTATTATCACTCAGCTATCATGTATCATGTGTCTGAGATCATCAAAGTTAATAAGACGTCCTGGCTGGGGTGATAAAGTCCCTAATTTTATTCAAAGTTTTTCACACCGTAGGGAGCAACGGGAGGAGGCAACAAAAGAAGCCAAGAAAGTCTTGAAAACCATTTTGTTCCTAGTCTCCGACTTGGAAGTTTCATGTCCACGCAAGAATTTCAGTTTCATACACTAATGAACTGTCAAGAAAAACTTTTTGTTTTTTTAAGGGTGTGTTTGGTAATATTTCTGTTAATAGATATTTTGTTCATTTCTACTCGGTAGATAATTTTCTGAGCAAAAGAGTACATTTGGTACAAACCTAAAATTTCTATTCTCGAAATAGAAAAAGAAAAAAGCATTTAATATAACCTCAAATTTTTTTTTTTTGTGAACATGGAGTTTTTTTAAAATTTTTCTAATAATTTTCTTTGATTTTTCTTCTTCTTTTTTTCCTCCCTTCTTCTTTCTCCTCTAGTCGATCGCTGGCTATCACAGACAAGGGATGGTGAGGTGGACCTTGCCAACCTCGCTAAGATCTATTAAGGTTGAACCTTGCCCAACCATAGTGAGATTTGCTTGAGGCTAGTGAGGTCCACCTATAATTGCCTCTCGTCTCTAATCGATCGTTGAGACCTCAACGATCGGCTAGAGGAGGAAGAACAAGGAAGGAAACAAAAATGACCTTATTTCAGAAATTTTTCTTAGAATAAAAGGGTAATTTTTTTTTTACTTTTTATTTCTATTTTAAATTTATTCCTTGGCATGACCCCCAGCCAACGATGGCCCTTGGCCTAGCTAGGCAAGGGTCAGTGACCCCCTATGAAGCACTAACACTCTTCAATGATTAGCAAGCTTAACTCTCTTTATGCTCCCAATTTCTTAACAAAATTAAGAAATCAAATACCCTTCTTAGCTCATTCTCATAACAAGAAGTCTTGTTCTGTCGTTGTGGCTCTAGTATGCATGCGCCGTAGATATACATTGAGAAGAAGGATGCTATATTCATGTATGAGAGCCGACACCCGCCGCTAATTGCAAACCTATCCAAATACAATAACAGAACAAAATTCATGAACTTTGAACAGGCAAAGCCATTCGCATCCACGAATCGAACTCAAGCGGGGAGAGCTATACCTTGACCCAATCAAGGGTTCGTTACTGGGGCCGAACAGGCGCCGGAGCTCCGAGATGAGCGAAAGCCAGCTCTGGCAGGAGCCCGCACGGGCGATCGACTTCCGGCATTCGTTTTCGGAGCGACGATCTTCATTGTCCACCTTGACAACACAGTGACCCAATCGAAGAAGGATCAGATGATAGGTGAAATCGAAACTCCAAGCAAAGTGTTGGGATGCGATGACAGAGCAAGAAGGAGCAAGCGAGAGAGACAAAACATTTTGTGCACCAAGACAGAGGTTTCGGTTCATAAAATGTGAAAATAGAAATGTGGTCGCAAAAGGAGAAGAAGCATAATTAGTTTTAATTTTATGGTTAAAATATTAATATTTTTAATGTGATGGCAGGGACCTTATCGAATATCCATTACCAAATATTAATTTATATATACACTATTTTTTTTGTTATAAAAGCAATTGCCATATTACGGTAACGATCATTATCTAAGAAGGATGCTACTAAACTTTGAAATTTCAATTTGGGATACGTAGAATTGGCTTCTAAGTTTTTTGCATCATTCATAGTGTGATTTCTTATTAGAGCAAGAGAGGGAGAAGCTTAGGGCCTGCATGTTTTCGTTTCTGGAAAGTGTTTATAAACACTTTTTCTGTTTTTTTGTTCCAAGGAACAAAAAAAGAACAGAAACGCGTTTGGTTGCGTTTCTGTTCTTTTTTTGTTTTTTTGTTCCTGAAACGAAAAAAGAACAGAAACGAGAAACAACAAAAAGTTGTTTCTCGTTCCAGAAACAATTTTCAAGAAACAATTTTCATGTTTTTGTTTCTTCTTCTCTCTCTCCTCTTCTCTTCCTCTTTTCTTCTTCTTTCTCTTTGGCCCGTCGCCGGCCTCGGCCTCGGCCTCGGCCATGGCCGGCCGTCGAGGGGCGGCGACGCCGCCGAGGGTCGCGACCTCGCCGGAGCGTCGCCGGCCCCGGTGAGGCGAGGCGTCGCGGCGCGGTCGAGCTCGAGCCTCGCCGGCGCGGGCGAGCTCGAGCCTCGCCGGATCCGGGCGAGCCCGAGCTCGCTCGCCCGGCCATGGCGAGGCGCGGCCTCGCCGGATCGGGCGAGGCCGAGCTTGCCCGGCCAAGGCGAGGCTCGGCGTCGCCGGCGCGGCGAGGCCGAGCCTCGCCTTAGCCTGGGCGAGCTCGGGCTCGCCCAGATCCGGCGAGGCCGCGCCTCGCCATGGCGGGCGAGCTCGAGCTCGCCGGGGCGGCGACGCTCGGCCTCGCCCGGGGGCCGGCGAGCCTCGCCGTGGCCTGGGGGCGAGGTGCCGCCCCGTCGGCCGGCGACCGGCCGAAAGAAAAAAGTAAAAAATAAAGGAAAAAATGAAAAATGAAAATAAAAATATAAAAAAAATTAAAAGAAACAAAAAAAGAACAAAAATTTACCAAACGTGTTTCTGTTTATTTTTTATTCCCGGAACAAATTTACCAAACGCATATTTTTGTTCAAAAAGTGTTCCCCGGAACAGAAACACTTTTTTTTGTTTCTGTTCCCTGGAACAAAAAAAGAACAGAAACGTTACCAAACGCAGCCTTAATTTCCATCAATGGGCCAATCTTTCCCTCTTTTTCACTAAAGAAATGTATTAATAGGTCAAAAGTCTCAACAAGACAAAAGTCAATTTCCAATGAAGTCAAACTTAGCGTCTTGATTAATTATTCCAAATATATCATAATCCCTTACGGCTCATTATATTATGTGGAATTAGGTACTAGCCTTATTCTTGAGCAATGGAGTAGAGAGGTGGTCCTTTTCTCTCGCATTTAACTTGTAATTTTCTTATAAGTCTTTTTTCTTCCTTTATATATTTTAGGTGATAATGGTGAAATTGATATTGGATAATTCAATTCCATTGTCGTTGGTGGTCTAATTCAACAAATGAACTGAACTTTCCATCTCTGCAAATTGTCTCTGACGACAAAGATTGAACAAGAAGGGTCAAGATTGATGAATGCGTGATCACCAAGGTCTTAGACTTCAAGAACAAGAAACCAAGTTTGACTTTGTCACCCAAAAACTCTCAAAGAGCTCAATAAGAATCCAACCCATCACAATCCAACCCATCACAGATCAGGACTCGGAAGAAGGAGGACATTGTTCTAATAAGTGTGGGATGGAGGGAGTCAAGTTGCTCGGAGCTTGTCCTAGTCCCTTCAGTTACAGAGTTATATGGGCTCTCAAGCTCAAGGGAGTGGAATACGAATATGT
Organism: Eucalyptus sideroxylon x Eucalyptus melliodora; assembly: GCA_016097485.1. Taxonomy (NCBI): domain Eukaryota; kingdom Viridiplantae; phylum Streptophyta; class Magnoliopsida; order Myrtales; family Myrtaceae; genus Eucalyptus; species Eucalyptus sideroxylon x Eucalyptus melliodora. The sequence continues at coordinate 713,080 of CM027827.1, forward strand.
GGAGGAAGATCTCGGCAACAAGAGCGATGATTTGTTGCGGTGCAACCCAGTTCACAAGAAGATCCCTGTGCTCATCCATGGAGGGAGACCCGTTGCAGAGTCCGCTGTAATACTGGAGTACATCGAAGAGAGTTGGCCACAAAACCCTCTGCTTCCTCGGGATCCTTATGAGAAGGCCGTGGCCCGGTTCTGGATCAAATTCAATGAGGACAAGGTGTGTTGCGAACTTCGAAATGGAATTGTTTTCCGTGATAGATTTATTGAAAATTTTGAGGCGCATTGGTTGCCTGTAACAGTTTCGTTTAGCTATTGCACAAAACTATCACGTGGAGTTTTGTTGGTTTTCTGGTTTCGATAGGAATTATCTTCAAACATTTAGGTCACAGAAATTTCACCTAGAAATATCGGTTTCAATATGTTTCAGTCAAGATTTCTATTCTGAGAACTAGGTTTGGTTCATGTCTCAATAGCCTCGATCTCGACTTTAGCTTGAACTGAAAACAGAATTTCCATGAAAAATGTAAGAAATTCTATCTAATTAGATCACGGTAAATCTTGTGATGTTATTCAGAACAAGATGACCCTAAAGAGATACACAAGATAATTAAAGAAAGCTATAAGCATGGTTAAATCCTCCTTCCACTATCTAACGATGAACATTCTGGGTGACGAAGTCCCCAATTTTCTTCAAATTCTTTCAAAGCACAGGAGAGCAACAGGAGGAGGCAAAAAAAGAAGCCAAGAAAGTCCTGAACACCATTGAAGAACATGCTCTAAGAGAGGAGGACAACTTCTTTGCTGGGGACAAAATTGGCTTGCAAGATTTGGTCTTTGGATGGCTAGCTTGGTGGCTTCAAGTCCTGGAAGAAGTGGCCGGCATGAAATTATTGGAAGCTAGCGAATATCCTCGCCTGCACAGATGGGCGCAGAATTTCAGAGCGCATGATGTGATCGGAAGCAACCTTCCGGAGCGTGAGGCCATGCTTGCCCACTTCAAGCGCCTCAGGGAGACCTTCATTGCGTCTTCTCCATCAGCAGTGTAGTCGTGTGGACCGAGTCTTGATGATGACTTTTACTTTTCGTGAGCAAGTTCTGCTAATAAATTTCCAGAGTCTCCGTGTGAATTTATGTAATGAGTAGTGATGGTCCTAAAATGTGCTTATGCATGCTATTTAAATGTACGAAAGTATGAGGTTGGTATGTCGAAAATTTGATTGACTGGAAGATATGAAATTAACAGAGAAGGAAAATGCATATTTGTCGCTATTGATGAGATTCATTATTCAGGTATGATGCGTTTTTCCATTACGATCTGCGTCTAATCCTTCTTGTTCACTAATCCTTGACGCTCTCCCTATAAAAAGCTATGCAACTAGAACTCTCAGGTCCACGTGAGCAAGAAAACTCCTTAATGACCTCAAACTCAAGGCTCTGCTTGCAGTACAGGCTCGAGTTTTATCCCGGTACAGCTTCATCGTTTCCGTACTGTAGAACGATCAAGAAGTAAAGTCAATATCTTCTTCTTTATGCACTGTCCATCTTGGACTGCAGTAGTCACAAATTAAAAAAGATGTGCCAGTATGCTCTTAGTCTCGAATATGGAAGTCTCCATGTCCTTCTGAGATTCGAGAATCTCAGTTTTGCGCATGTCTAATCTGTCATGAAAATCATTCTGCTATTTAAGAAGACAAAAGGCCATGTGTTCAAGAGATAGCAGAATAAGGGCGCGTTTGATAACGATTATGTTCCTGGAAGCTAATTCGACTAAAATGATTATTTTTTATTTTATTCTCGGGAGCGATTCTGAATAAAAAAAACACGTTTGGTAACTGTCCAAATTTTTTTATTTTGAAATAGAATTGTGTTTGACACCATGCTAATTGATTGTTCCAAATTAATTTCTTTTAACTTTTAAATAATTTTATTACTTTATTACTTTTTTTTCTTTCTTTTTCCCTTTTTCCTATTCTTCTTCTTCTTATTCATGTGGTCGGTCGCCGGCCCTCGGCAAGGTCGGCCTTCATCGACCGAGCCTCAATGGCGGTTGGGCGAGGCTCACCCGGCCCCGCCGAAGCTCGGCCTCCCCGTGGCTAGGGCGGGCCTCGCCCAACCTTGGCGAGGCCAACTTGGCCACCGGCGGGGTTGGGCGAGCCTCGCTGGCGCCGGCAAGGCTTGACCTCGCCCGATCCGGGTGAGGCGAAGCTCGCCCAACTACTAGCGAGGCTCGCCTAACCACCGGCAAGGTTCGCCCCCCACCGGTGGCCAAGCCGGGCCTCGCGGGGCGGGCAAGGCCGAGCCTCACCGTGTGGCGGGCTTGCCTGCGGCGAGCTCGCCAAACCTCGCCGGCACGGGCAAGCCTTCGACAACCTCGCGAACCAACGACCGGGCAGCAGCAGCCGGGCGGCGGCGCGGCGAACGGTGGTGGGCGGTGGCGGACGGCAATTTGGGGATGATGGAAGGGAAGAATGAGAGTTTCACTGTTTTGATTTTTTTTTTTTGATTCTCGGACGAAGAATCATATATATATATATATATATATATATATATATATATATATATATATATTTTTATTCTCAATTCTCTTCCCAACTGTTCCCGAAAAACAAAAATTTTACAAAACGCGATTCTCGTCCCAAATTGATTTTGGGAACAAAAAATCAGAATCAAGCATTGTTTGGCACATTGCCAAACAAGCCCTAAGCAATCAATAATACATATACGGACGCTCCACAGCACAACTATTCAAAAACTCATGTACTTAAACAAAAAAGTACATTTGTGTTCAGGTTTGATAATAACAAATTGCATCAGGGCCTCATAATGGATGGATGGGCTCGATGAAGCAGGATGGGTGCTACCTAATAAAGGAAAAAAATCATGTGAAAATAATGAATTTTATGAGGTACACAGAGGGATTGCCCAGTTATCATTCTAAGTTGATAAAGTGTCCTCGCTGTCACTAGTTTACCCAAGGCCATACTTGAAATTTCTCCAAGTAGTTTTAATTTGACTACTTATAACTATTCTCTGATCCTATCGAAATACTATGGTCCTGTTTGGTTCAACATTTGGAATGCTCATTTGGGCTTTAAAGTCCCTTGGCCAAATGCAAAACTGTTTTGTTCGTTTTTGCGCGACTTTGGCGAGACAAAGAGCCTTTAGCCCAATGCAGCTCTTGAGGTCCTTTGGCAAGTTGCATCTTCGGAATGCAACTTTCGGTATTGTTCATCTCTCCGGTGGAGAAGCCAATCGGCCGCCTAAATAAAAATAAAAATATTTATATTTATATTTATATAAAAATATATTTTTTATATAAATATAAATATATAAACATATCTATTTTTTATATTTTATGTTTATATATATATTTTATATAGATATAAACATATCCATTTTTTATATAAATATATTTTATGTTTAATAAATAAATAAATATATATTTATAAATATAAACATATCTATTTTTTTCTCCTATTGTTTTTATATAAATTATCTTTATATAAACATATCTATTTTTTTTATATATTTTTTATGTTTATGTTTATATTTTTATATTTTTATATAAAAATATGTTTATATAAAAAAACATAAACGTATTTTTATTCAGGCGGTTCGGCCGCCGCCGTCGCGGTCCGGTATAAATATATAAACATATATTTTATGTTTATTTTTTTATATAAAAAATATAAACATATCTATTTTTTATATTTTATGTTTAATAAATATATATTTATAAAAAAATATAATATATGTTTTATATATTTTATATAGATATAAACATATCCATTTTTTATATAAATATATTTCATGTTTAATAAATATATATATATATATATTTATAAATATAAACATATCTATTTTTTTTCTCTGATTGCTTTTATATAAAAATATATATTTATATAAACATATCTATTTTATATATATATATATATATATATATATTTATGTTTAATAAATATATTTTATGTTTATATGTTTATATTTTTTATATAAAAATATGTTTATATAAAAAATATAAACATATTTTTGCTTTTTTAATTTAATAAAAGTTAATTACAAATATAAATTTTACCAAACGGTATTTTGGCCAAAATTATTTCTCAATGCAAATTTTACCAAACGACATTTGTATTTCGGAAAACCCAATTTACCCAAAAGGTATTTGCATTTCTGCAAATGCATTCCCCAAAAGCCAAACCAAACGGGCCCTATGTCTCGCAGTTTGAATCGTTGCCAGATAATTTGCATCGACACATAAACTTTCTGCGTCAATCATTTATTTTGGAGCGAGTGCTGTCTTCCTTCAAAAACCTTTGCACAGAAGAGCAGATTTTTTGCTTCGACTTTGACAGGTGATCCCAATGTAGCAAATATGTTGGTACTAGCAGAAGACCGGGACACCAAGACTAGTCATTTGACTCATTTCGGTTATATCTAGTGCGTCCTAGAATGAGGTTAAGATAAGACTCATCTTTGCACATAAATCACGCAACAGCATGACCACAATGGTCTGAAACTAAGCATCTCTGTGTAAAATGTGATGTCATCCTATGAAATGACAGCTCCAGTGCACCACAAGGCTTCGAGAACATGCACCCGGGTCAAACTGTTTGTCACTTGTAAAAGGATTTCAGAGGTGATGCTGTGAAGTGATCGTTGATAATGTTCATGTACTTCATGGTTCATGCAATGTCTGATGTACTGCTATGGAGTTTTATAGGACCCCATTTGCGCAAGCTCTCATAGTTTCACCTTCATGGAATCGAGGATCTGAACATTCTTGAAATGGAAAACTTCCGTTTGACAGTAACTAGGATCCTGCTTAGCTCGAACAGAAAGAAACGACATAAGAACACAACGTTAGTTGTACCGAGTGTGACAGAGCTATTTGTACATTTTTCCCCTTTGTGGATTGGTAAGTTATGCTTGCGATGTCTTTTCGCATGGTGGACAAGCAGGAATGTTGCATATATGTGATCACTTGGCGCTAATTTAGTTAAGGGATAAATGCAATAGATGATTGAGTCCTAAAACTTGCAAAAAGTTTAATCAAGCCATAAAATTTTTCAAATTAGTTCAATTAAGTCCTAAAGTTAATACCGTCAAACTTACTATTGGAAAATGTTGACGTGGGCGAACATGGCATTTTATAATTTTTCATTTTCCATATGGCTTTTTTTTAATTCTTTTTTATTCAAAATTAGATTTAAAAATTAAAAAAGAAAAGCTAAAATTTATATCAAAAAACTTTAAAAAAACATTAGAGAAAATGGTAGCTCCTTCGTTGCCGCCGCCCATCACCGGAGGGGCCGGCAAAGGAGGTGGCCGGTTGCCAACCCCTCCAACAATGGGCGGCGACAACGGAGAAGCTACCATTTTCTCTTCTTTTCTTTTAATAGTTTTTAAAAAATTAATTTTCAGATTTTCTTCTTTAGTTTTTAAATCTAATTTTTGTAAAAATTTTGAATAAAAAATAATTTTAAAAAGCCACGTGGAAAATTTAAAAAAAAATCATTTAAAATGCCATGTGAGTGCCAAGTCAGCATTTTCCGCCATGAGTTCTACAATGTTAACTTTATGACTCAATTAAATTAATTTGACAAGTTTTAAGACTTGATTGCACATTTTGCAAGTTTTAAGACTCAATTACTTTTTCGTAATAAGTTTTAAGACTTCGATTGTACTTATCTCTTTAGTCAATCAAGGAATGCTAGCTTCACTAGTTTAACAATTAAACCAGTATTATCATTCAGCTATCACGTGTTTGAGATCATCAAAGTTAATAAGACGCCTTGGCTGGGGTGACCAAGTCCCTGATTTTCTTCAAAGTTTTTCACGGCACAAGGAAGCAACAAGAGGAGGCAACAAAAGAAGCCAAGAAAGTCTTGAAAACCATTTTATTCCTAGTCTTCGACTTGGAAGTTTCATGTCCTCGCAAGAATTTCAGTTTCATGCACTAATGAATTGTCAAGAAAAACTTTCTATATTTTTTAGGGTGCCTTTGGTAATATTTCCGTTAATAAATATTTTGTTCATTTTCTACTCGGTAGACAATTTTTTGAGCAAAAGAGCACATTTGGTACAAACCTAAAATTTCTACTCTTGAAATAGAAAAAAGAAAAAAAGCATTTGATATAACCTCAATTTTTGTGAATGTCGAGTTTTTTTTTTAATTTTTCTAATAATCTTTGATTTTTCCTTCTTTTTTTTCCTCCTTCTTCTTTTCCTCTGGCCGGTCACCAAGTATCAAAGACAAGGGCTGGTGAGGTGGACCTCGCCAACCTTGCCAAGATTTGGTAAAGGTTGAACCTTACCCAAACATAGCGAGATTTGCTTGAGGCTAGCGAGGTCCACCTCTAATTGGCCTCGTCTCTAATCAATCGCCGAGACCCAATGACTAACTAGAGGAGGAAGAGCAAGGAAGGAAAAAACAAGAAAAGAAAAAAAAATACCTTATTTCAGAAAAAAAAATTTAGAATAAAAGGGCAATTTTTTTTCTTTTTTTTTTTTTCTATTTTAAATTTATTCTTTGGTGTGACCCCTCAACCAACGATGGCCCTTGGCCTAGCTAGGTGAGGGTCAATGACCCCTTATGAAGCACCGACACTCTTCAATGATTAGCAAGCTTAACTCTCTTTCTGCTCCCAAATTCTTAACAAAATTAAGAAATCAAATACCCTTCTTAGCTCATTTTCAGGCAGAAGAACCGCCCAAGTGCCATAACTTGGCATGGGAGAACACTTAAAGTGCCATAATTTCAAAATGGTACACTTGAGTGCTAGTTTCGAAGTTAAATAGAACACTTAAATGACATTCCGGCGAAAATCTGGCCAAATGGCTGACGTGCCAATTTTTCGGCAAGTTTGGTCCAAAACGGCATCGTTTTGCACGCTGACGTGGCGAGAAAATGCAAAAACGACGTTGTTTCGTGTCTAATGTGTAAATAATAATATAAAAATTAATTAAATTAGATTTAAACTTAATTTTATTTAAAATATTCAAAAATTAAAAAAAAAATAAGAAAAAATTATTAAAAAAAAGGGGAGGTCAAAGGGGGCGGTTGAGGGTTGAGCCCTCGCCATCACTGCCTCCGTGCCGCCGCCAAGAAGGGCCGGCGACGGAGTGGGGAGGATCGGCCGGGGTCCGCCGGGCCCGGCCGGGGCCGAGGCCGGCCGATCGGCAACAAGGGCCGTGAGCCCTCGCCCAAATGCAGGGGGCGAGGGTCGCGGCCCTCGCCGCCGATCGGCCGGGGGTCAGCGACCCCAGCCAACCCTCCCCCCTTCGTCATCGACCCTTCCCGGCGACGGGAAGCGGCGCGACGAGGGCTCGGCCCTAAGCCGCCCCTTCGACCTCACTTTTTTTTTTCTTAATTTTTTTCTTAATTTTTAGAATATTTTAAATAAAATAAAGTTTAATCTAATTTAATTAATTTTTATATTATTATTTATATGTCGACACGTTTAAACCCAACGCTCGTTTTTACATTTTTCGTCGCGTCGCGCCGCAAAACGACCCCATTTTGGACCAAACTCACCGGAAAATTGCCACGTCAGCCATTTGGCCGAATTTTCGCCGGAGTGATACTTAAGTGTTCTATTTAACTTCAAAACTGGCACTCAAGTATACCATTTTGAAGTTATGACACTTAAGTATCCTCCTGTGCCAATTTATGGCACCAGTGTCTCAAACTCCTCATTCTCATAACAAGAAGTCTTGTTCTTCTGTTGTTGTGGCTCTAGTATGCATGCGCCATAGATATACATTGAGAAGGATGCTAGATTCATGGATGAGAGCCGACACCTGCCGCTAATTGCAAACCTATCCAAATACAATAACAAAACAAAATTATATTCCTAATCTCGCGCATGGAACTCCATGACAGATCGATGGAAGCCCAACAGGAAAAAGACAAGCAAAGAACCAATACCTCCCAGAAATCAAAAAGCACTAACAGAAACAAATTCCGCGATCGCTCCACATTACGCTGCTCTGCAAGGAAACATCCCAACAGTAATGCCAGAAACGCACCGACTCTCTACCGATAACTTTGAACAGGCGAAGCCATTCGCATCGGCGAAATCGAAACTCCAAGCGAAGCGTCAGGATGCGATGACGGAGCATGAAGGAGCAAGCGAGAGAGACGGAACATTTGGCGCGCCAAGACGGAGGTTTCGGTTCATAAAATGTGAAAATAGAAATGCCGTTGCAAAAAGAGAAGAAGCATAATTAGTTTTAATTTTATGGTTAAAATATTAGTATTTTTTATGTGATGGCAGGGACCTTATCGAATATCCATTACCAAATATTAATTTATATATACACTTTTTTTTTTTTGTTATAAGAGCAATTGCCATATTACGGTAATGATCGTTATCGAAGGAGGATGCTACTAAACTTTGAAATTTCAATTTGGGATACATAAAATTGGCTTCTAGTTTTGGGCATCATTCATGGTGTGATTTCTTATTAGGGTAAGAGAGGGAGAAGCTTAATTTCCATCAATGGGAGAACAATGCCAATCTTTCCCTCTTTTTCACTAAAGAAATGTATTAATAGGTCAAAAGTCTCAACAAGACAAAAGTCAATTTCCAATGAAGTCAAACTTAGCGTCTTGATTAATTATTCCGAATATATCATAATCCCTTACGATTCATTATATTATGTGGAATTAGGTACTAGCCTTATTCTTGAGCAATGAAGTAGAGAGGTGGTCCTTTTCTCTCGCATTTAACTTGTGAATTTCTTATAAAAGTCTTTTTTCTTCCTTCATATATTTTAGGTGATAATGGTGAAATTAATATTGGATAATTCAATTCCATTGTCGTTGGTGGTCTAATTCAACAAATGAACTGAACTTTCCATGCACCAACTCTCTGCAAATTGTCTCTGACGACAAAGATTGAACAAGAAGGGTCAAGATTGATGAATGCGTGATCACCAAGGTCTTAGACTTCAAGAACAAGAAACCAAGTTTGACTCAAGAACAAAAACCAAGTTTGACTTTGTCACCCAAAAACTCTCAAAGAGCTCTATAAGAATCCAACCCATCACAGATCAGGACTCGGAAGAAGAAGGACATTGTTCTAATAAGTTGGGGTTCATGGAGGGAGTCAAGTTGCTCGGAGCTTGTCCTAGTCCCTTCAGTTACAGAGTTATATGGGCTCTCAAGCTCAAGGGAGTGGAATACGAGTATGTGGAGGAAGATCTCGGCAACAAGAGCGATGAATTGTTGCGGTTCAACCCAGTTCACAAGAAGATCCCTGTGCTCATCCATGGAGGGAGACCCGTTGCAGAGTCCGCTGTAATACTGGAGTACATCGAAGAGAGTTGGCCACAAAACCCTCTGCTTCCTCGTGATCCTTATGAGAAGGCCGTGGCCCGGTTCTGGATCAAATTCAATGATGACAAGGTGTGTTGCGAACATCCAAATGGAATTGTTTTCCGTGATAGATTTATTGAAAATTTTGAGGCGCATTGGTTGCCTGTAACAGTTTCGTTTAGCTATTGCACAAAAGTATCACGTGGAGATTTGTTGGTTTTCTGGTTTCGATAGGAATTATCTTCAAACATTTAGGTCACAGAAATTTCACCTAGAAATATCGGTTTCGATATGTTTCAGTCAAGATTTCTATTCTGAGAACTAGGTTCGGTTCATGTCTCAATAGCCTTGATCTCGACTTTAGCTTGAAGTGAAAACAGAATTTTATTCAGAACAAGATGACCCTAAATAGCTACATAAGATAATTAAAGAAAGCTGTAAGCATGGTTAAATCCTCCTTCCACTCTCTAACAATGAACATTCTGGGTGATGAAGATCCCAATTTTCGTCAAATTCTTTCAAAGCACAGGAGAGCAACAGGAGGAGACAACAAAAGAGGCCAAGACAGTCCTGAAAACCATTGAAGAACATGCTCCTAGAGAGGAGGACAACTTCTTTGCTGGGGACAATATTGGCTTGCAAGATTTGGTCTTTGGATGGCTAGCTTGGTGGCTTCAAGTCCTGGAAGAAGTGGCCGGCGTGAAATTATTCGAAGCTAGCGAATATCCTCGCCTGCACAGATGGGCGCAGAATTTCAGAGCGCATGATGTGATCGGAAGCAACCTCCCGGAGCGTGAGGCCATGCTTGCCTACTTCAAGCGCGCCAGGGAGACTTCCATTGCGTCTTCTCCATCAGCAGTGTAGTCGTGTGGACCGAGTCTTGATGATGACTTTTACTTTTCGTGAGCAAGTTCTGCTAATAAATTTCCAGAGTCTCCGTGTGGATTTATGTAATGAGTAGTGATGGTCCTAAAATGTGCTTATGCATGCTATTTTTATGTAGGAAAGTATGAGGTTGGTATGTCGAAAAATTGATTGACTGGGAGATATGAAATTAACAGTGAAGGAAATTGCATATTTGTCGCTATGGATGAGATTCATCATTCAGGTATGATGCGTTTTTCCATTACGAGTTGCGTCTAATCCTTCTTGTTCACTAATCCTTGACGCTCTCCCTATAAAAAGCTATGCAACTAGAACTCTCGGGTCCACATGAGCAAGAAAACTCCTTAATGACCTCATACTTGAGGCTTTGCTTGCAGTACAGGCTCGAGCTTTATCCCGGTACAGCTTCATCGTTTCCGTACTGTAGAACGATCGAGAAGTAAAGTCAATGTCTTTTTCTCTATGCACTGTCCATCTTGGACTGCAGTAGTCGCAAATTAGAAAAGATGTGCCAGTATGCTCTTAGTCTCGAATACTGAAGTCTCCATGTCCTTGTGAGATTCGAGAATCTCAGTTTTGCGCATGTCTAAGCTGTCATGAAAATCTTTCTGCTATTTAAGAAGACAAAAGGCCATGTGCTCAAGAGATAGCAGAGCAAGCAACGGACAATATATATATACGGACGCTCCACAGCACAACTATTCAGAAACTCATGCACTTAAACAAAATCAGCGAAAGAAGTACGTTTGTGTTCAGGTTTGATAATAACAAATTGCATCAGGGCCTCATAATGGATGGATGGGCTCGATGAAGCAGGATGGGTGCTACCTGATAAAGGGAAAAAATCATGTGAAAATAATGAATTTTATGACGTACGCAGAGGGGTTGCCCAGTTATCATTCTAAGTTGATAAGTGTCCTCCCTGTCACTAGTTTACCTAAGGCCATACCTGAAATTTCTCGAAGTAGTTTTAATTTGACTACTTATCACTATTCTCTAATCCTGTCGAAATACTATGTCTCACAGTTTGGATTAGTTGCTAGATAATTTGTGTCGCCGCATAAACTTTCTGCATCAATCATTTATTTTGGAGCAAGTGCTGTCTTCCTTCAAAAACCTTTGCACGGAAGAGCAGATTTTTCCTCTTCGACTTTGACCGGTAATCCCAATGTAGCAAATATGTTGGTACTAGCATAAGGCCGGGACACCAAGACTATTCATTTGACTCATTTCGGTTATAGCTAGTGCGTTCTAGAATGAGGTTAAGACTCGACTCATCTCTGCACATAAATCACGCAACAGCATAACCACAATGGTCTAAAACTGAGTATTTTTGTGTAAAATCTAATGTCATATTATGAAATGACAGCTCCAGGGCACCGCAGGGCTTCGAGAACATGCATTCGGGTCGAACTGTTTGTCACCTGTAAAAGGATTTCAGAGGCGATGCCGTGAAGTGATCGTTGATAATGTACATGTACTTCATGGTTCATGCAATGTCTGATGTACTGCTATGGAGTTTTATAGGATCCCGTCTGCACAAGCTCTCACAGTTTCACCTTCATGGAATTAGGGATCTGAACTTTCTTGAAATGGAAAACTTTCATTTGACAATAACTAGGATCCTGGTTACCTCAAACAAAAAGAAACGACATAAGAATGCAACATTAATTGTACCGAGTGTGATAGAGCTATTTGTACATTTTCCCCCTTTGTGGATTGGTAAGTTATGCTTGCGATGTCTTTTCAAGTGGTGGTGGACAAGCAAGAATGCTGCATATATGTGATCACTTGGCGCTAATTTAGTCAAGAGATAAGTACAATAGAAGTCCTAAAACTTATTACGAAAATGCGATTGAGTCCTAAAACTTGCAAAAAGTGTAATCAAGTTCTTAAACTTGTCAAATTAGTTCAATTGAGTCCTAAAGTTAACACTGTCAAACTTACTAATAGAAAGTGTTCACGTGGCACGAACGTGGCATTTTAAATAATTTTTCATTTTCCACATGGCTCTTTTTAATTATTTTTATTCAAAATTAGATTTAAAAATTAAAAGGAAAAGCTAAAATTTATTTTTAAAAAATGAAAAAAAAAAAAAAAAGAAGAAGAGAAAATGGAAGCTCCTCCACCGCCGCCGCCCATCGCCGAAGGGGCCAGCAACGGAGGTGGCTGGTTGTCGGCCCCTCCGGCGATGGGTGGTGGCGGTGGAGCTGCCATTTTCTTCTTTTTTTTTAACAACTTTTTAAAAAATTAATTTTTAGTTTTTCTTCTTTAGTTTTTAAATCTATTTAAAAAAATAAATTGAATAAGAAATAATTTTTAAATGCCATGTCTGTGCCAAGTTAGCATTTTCCGCCAGTAAGTTCGACGATGTTAAATTTAGGACTCAATTAAATCAATTTGACAAGTTTTAAGACTTAATTACAATTTTTGTAAGTTTTAGGACTCAATTATATTTTCGTAATAAGTTTTAGGTCTTCAATTGTACTTATCTCTTTAGTCAACCAAGGAATGCTAGCTTCACTAGTTTAACAATTAAACCAGTATTATCATCCAGCTATCACGTGTCTGAGATCATCAAAGTTGATAAGATGTCCTGGCTGGGGTGACAAAGTCCCTGATTTTCTTCAAAGTTTTCCATGCCACAGGGAAGCAACAGGGAGGAGGCAACAAAAGAAGCCAAGAAAGTCTTGAAAACCATTTTGTTCCTAGTCTCCAACTTGGAAGTTTCATGTCCTCACAAGAATTTCAGTTTCATGCACTAATGAATTGTCAAGAAAAACTTTATGCTTTTTTAAAGGCGTGTTTAGTAATATTTCTGTTAATAAATATTTTTTTCATTTCTACTTGGTAAAAAATTTTCTGAGCAAAATAGCACATTTGGTACAAATCTAAAATTTCTTTTCTCAAAAAAAAAAAAAAAGAGCATTTGACATAACCACAATTTTTTTGTGAACGTGGAGTTTTTTTTCTTAAAATTTTTCTTTAATTTTCTTTGATGTTTCTTCTTCTTTTTTTCCTCCCTTCTTCTTTCTCCTCTAGCCGATCGATGATCATCACAGACAAGGGCTGGTGAGGTGGACCTCACCAACCTTGCCAAGATCTAGTAAGGTTGAACCTTGCCCAACCATAGCAAGATTTGCTTAAGGCTGGCAAGGTCCACCTCTAATTGGCCCTCATCTCTAATCGATCGCCAAGACCCAACGACCGGCTAGAGGAGGAAGAACAAGGAAAGAAAAAACAAGAAAAGAAAAAAAATGACCTTATTTCAGAAATTTTTCTTAGAATAAAAGGGTAATTTTTTTTTTTACTTTTTATTTCTATTTTAAATTTATTCCTTGGCATGACCCCCCAGCCAACGATGGCCCTTGGCCTAGCTAGGCGAGGGTCAATGACCCCCTATGAAGCACCGACACTCTTCAATGATCAACAAGCTTAACTCTCTTTCTGCTCCCAATTTCTTAACAAAATTAAGAAATCAAATACCCTTCTTAGCTCATTCTCATAATAAGAAGTCTTGCTCTTCTGTCGTTGGGGCTCTAGTATGCATGCGCCATAGATATACATTGAGAAGAAGGATGCTATATTCATGAATGAGAGCCGACACCCGCCGCTAATTGCAAACCTATCCACATCCAATAACAGAACAAAATTCTATTCCTAATCTCGCGCATAGAACTCCATAACAGATCAATGGAAGCCCCACAGGAAAAAGACAAGCAAAGAACCAATACCTCCCACAAATCAAAAAGCACTAACACAAACAAATTCCGCGATCGCTCCACATTACGCTGCTCTGCAAGGAAACATCCCGACAGTAATGCGAGAAACGCACCGACTCTCTACCGATAACTAATCCGAAACCGACATTACTAAAGAAAACGCTGCGAAGAGCCCTAAGTTGGAAAATCGAACCAATTCACGAACTTTGAACAGGCGAAGCCATTCGCATCCACGAATCGAACTCAAGCGGGGAGAGCTATACCTTGACCTGATCGAGGGTTCGTTACTGGGGCCGAACAAGCGCCGGAGCTCCGAGATGAGCAAAAGCCAGCTCCGGCGGGAGCCTGCACGTGCGGTCAACTTCCGGCGTTTGTTTTTGGAGTGACGATCTTCATTGTCCACCTTGACAACACAGTGACCCAATTGAAGAAGGATCAAATGATCGGTGAAATCAAAATTCCAAGCAAAGCGTTGGGATGCGATGACAGAGCAAGAAGGAGCAAGCGAGAGAGACAAAACATTTTGTGCGCCAAGACGGAGGTTTCGGTTCATAAAATGTGAAAATAGAAATGTCGTCGCAAAAAGAGAGAAGAAGCATAATTAGTTTTAATTTTATGGTTAAAATATTAATATTTTTTATGTGATGGCAGGGGCCTTTTCAAATATCCATTACCAAACATTAATTTATATATAAACTTTTTTTTTTTTTTTTTGTTATAAGAGTAATTATCATATTACGGTAATGATCATTATCGAAGAAGGATGCTACTAAACTTTGAAATTTCAATTTGGGATAGTAGAATTGGCTTCTAGTTTCGGGCATCGTTCATAGTGTGATTTCTTATTAGAGTAAGAGAGGGAGAAGCTTAATTTCCATCAATGGGAGAACAATGCCAATATTTCCCTCTTTTTCACTAAAGAAATGTATTAATAGGTCAAAAGTCTCAACAAGACAATTTTTTTGAGCAAAAAGAGCATATTTGGTACAAACCTAAAATTTCTATCCTCGAAATAGAAAAAGAAAAAAACATTTCATATAACCTCAATTTTTTTGTGAACGTGAAGTTTTTATAAAAAAATTTATAATAATCTTTGATTTTTCTTCTTCTTCTTTTCCTCTCTTCTTCTTTTTCCTCTAGCCGGTCGCTAAGGCCCTGCATGTTTTTATTTCTGAAAAGTGTTTATAAACAGATTTTTTGTTTTTTTGTTCCAGGGAACAAAAAAAGAACAGAAACGAGAAACAAAAAAAAGTTGTTTCTCGCTCCAGAAACAATTTTGAAGAAACAATTTTTTGTTTCTTGTTTCTTCTTCTCTCTTCTCTTCCTCTTTTCTTCTTCTTTCTCTTTGGCCGGCCGCCGGCCGTCGAGGGCCGGCGACGCCATCGAGGGTCGGTGACCTCGCCGGAGCGTCGCCGGCCCCTGGCGAGGCGAGGCGTCGCCGGCGCAGGCGAGCCCGAGCCTCGCCGAATCTGGCCGAGCTCGGGCTCGCCCAGCCATGGCAAGGCGCGGCCTCGCCGGATCTAGGCGAGCCCGAGCTCGCCCAGCCAAGGCGAGGCTCGGCGTCGCCGGCGCGGGCGAGCCCGAGCTCGCCCAGCCAAGGCAAGGCCGAGCCTCGCCCAACGACGGCGAGAATCGGCCTCGCCAGGGGCCGGCGAGCCTCGCCGTGGCTGGGCGAGGCTGCCGGCCGAAAGAAAAATTATAAAAAATAAAGGAAAAAATTAAAAATAAAAATAAAAATATTAAAAAATTAAAAGAAACAAAAAAAGAACAAAAATTTACCAAACATGTTTCTATTTATTTTTTATTCCCGGAACAAATTTACCAAACGCATCTTTTTGTTCAAAAAGTGTTCCCTGGAACATAAACACTTTTTTTTGTTTCTGTTCCCTGTAACAAAAAAAGAACAGAAACGTTACCAAACAGCCCCTGAGTATCACGGCTAGTGAGGTGGACCTCGCCAACCTCACCAAGATCTGGTAAGGTTGAACCTTGCCCAACCATAGCGAGATTTGCTTGAGGCTAGCGAGGTCCACCTCTAATTGGCCCTTGTCTCTAATCGATCATCGAGACCCAATGACTGGCTAGAGGAGGAAGAACAAGGAAGGAAAAAACAATAAAAAAAAAAAAAATGACCTTATTTTGGAAAGTTTTCTTAGAATAAAAGGGCAATTTTTTCTTTTTACTTTTTATTTCTATTTTAAATTTATTCTTTGGCGTGACCCCCCAACCAATGATAGCCCTTGGCCTAGCTAGGCGAGGGACAATGACCCCCTATGAACTAGGGTCAATGACCCCCTATGAAGCACCGACACTCTTTAATGATTAGCAAGCTTAACTCTCTTTCTGCTCCCAAATTTCTTAACAAAATTAAGAAATCAAATACCCTTCTTAGCTTCAGGCCAAAAAAAAAAAAAAAAAAAAAACCTTCTTAGCTCATTCTCATAACAAAAAGTCTTGTTCTTCTGTGGTTGTGGCTCTAGTATGCAAACGCCGTAGATATACATTGAGAAGAAGGATGCTAGATTCATGGATGAGAGCCGACACCCGCCGCTAATTGCAAACCTATCCAAATACAATAACAGACCAAAATTCTATTCCTAATTAATTCACAAAACAAAAATACTTCCGCGATCGCTTCATGTTACGCCGCTCCACAAGGAAACATCCTGGCAGTAATGCGAGAAACGCACCAACTCTCTACTGATAACTAATATGAAACCAACATTACTAAAGAAAACGCTGCGAAGAGCCCTAGGTTGGAGAATTAAACCAATTCAAGAACTTCGAACAGGCGAAGCCATTCGCACCCACGAATCGAACTCGGGCGGGGAGAGCTATACCTTGACCCGATCGAGGGTTCATTACCGGGGCCGAATGGGCGCTGGAGCTCCAAGATGAGCGAGAGCCAGCTCCGGTGGGAGCCTGCACACGCGGTCGACTTCCGGCGCTCATTTTCGGAGCGACGATCTCCATCGTCGACCTTGACAACACAGTGATCCGATCCGATCCGATTGAAGAAGGATCAGACGATCGACGAAATCGAAACTCCAAGCGAAGCGTCGGGATGCGATGACGGAGCGGGAAGGAGCAAGCAAGAGAGACAGAACATTTTGCGCACCAAGACGGAGGTTTCGGTTCATAAAATGTGAAAATAGAAATGTTGTCGCAAAAAGAGAAGAAGCATAATTAGTTTTAATTTTATGGTTAAATATCCATTGCCAAATATTAATTTATATATACACTTTTTTTTTTTTTTTTTGTTATAAGAGCAATTGCCATATTACGGTAATGATCATTATCAAAGAAGGAGGCTACAAAACTTTGAAATTTCAATTTGGGATACATAGAATTGCCTTCTAGTGTGATTTCCTATTAGAGTAAGAGAGGGAGAAGCTTAATTTCCATCACCAGGAGAACAATGCAAATCTTCCCCTCTTTTTCACTAAAGAAATGCATTAATAGGTCAAAAGTCTCAACAAGACAAAAGTCAATTTACAATGAAGTTAAACTCAGCGTCTTGATTAATTATTCCATATATATCATAATCCCGTACGGCTCATTGAATTATGTGGAATTAGGTATTAGCCTTATTCTTGAGCAATAGAGTCAAGAGGTGGTCCTTTTTCTTGCATTTCACTTATGATTTTCTTATAAAATTCTTTATTCTTCTTTTATATATATATTAGGTGACCCTGGATAATTCAATTCCATTGCCATCGGTGGTCTAATTCAACAAATGAACTTAACTTTCCATGCACCAACTCTCTGTAAATTGTCTCTGAAGTCAAAGATTGAACAAGAAGGGTCAAGATTGATGAATGCGTGATCACTAAGGTGTCAGACTTCAAGAATAAAAAAACAAGTTTGACTCAAGAACAAAAACCAAGTTTGACTTTGTCACCCAAAAACTCTCAAAGAGCTCAATAAGAATCCAACCCATCACAGATCAGGACTCGGAAGAAGGACATTGTTCTAATAAGTTGGGGATGGAGGGAGTCAAGTTGCTCGGAGCTTGGCCTAGTCTTTTCAGTAACAGAGTTATATGGGCTCTCAAGCTCAAGGGAGTGGAATACGAGTATGTGGAGCAAGATCTCCACAACAAGAGCGATGAATTATTGCGGTGCAACCCAGTTCACAAGAAGATCCCTGTGCTCATCCATGGAGGGAGACCCCTTGCAGAGTCTGCTGTAATACTGGAGTACATCGAAGAGAGTTGGCCACAAAACCCTCTGCTTCCTCGGGATCCTTATGAGAAGGCCGTGGCCCGGTTCTGGATCAAATTCAATGATGACAAGGTGTGTTACGAACATCGAAATGGAATTGTTTTCCGTGATAGATTTATTAAAATATTTCAGTCAAGATTTCTTTTCTGAGAACTAGGTCTGGTTCATGTCTCAAAAGCCTTGATCTTGAAGTGAAAACAGAATTTTCATGAAAAATGTAAGAAATTCTATCTAATTAGATCACGGTAAATCTTGTGATGTTATTCAGAACAAGATGACCCTAAAGAGCAACACAAGATAATTACAGAAATCTATAAGCATGGTTAAATCCTCCTTCCACTATCTAACGATGAACATTCTGGGTGATGAAGATCCCAATTTTCGTCAAATTCGTTCAAAGCACAGGGGAGCAACAGGAGGAGGCAAAAGAAGAAGCCAAGAAAGTCCTGAAAACCATTGAAGAACATGCTCTTAGAGAGGAGGACAACTTCTTTGCTGGGGACAAAATTGGCTTGCAAGATTTGGTCTTTGGATGGCTAGCTTGGTGGCTTCAAGTCATGGAAGAAATGGCCGGCGAGAAATTATTGGAAGCTAGCGAATATCCTCGCCTGCACAGATGGGCGCAGAATTTCAGAGCGCATGATGTGATCGGAAGCAACCTTCCGAAGCGTGAGGCCCTGCTTGCCTACTTCAAGCGCCTCATGGAGACTTCCATTGCGTCTTCTCCATCAGCAGTGTAGTCGTGTGGACCGAGTCTCGATGATGACTTTTACTTTCCGTGAGCAAGTTCTGCTAATAAATTTCCAGTCTCCGTGTGGATTTATGTAATGGGTAGTGATGGTCCTAAAATGTGTTTATGCATGCTATTTAAATATAGGAAGGTATGAGGTTGGTATGTCGAAAACTTGATTGACTGGAAGATATGAAATTAACAGAGAAGGAAATTGCATATTTGTCGCTACTGATGAGATTCATTATTCAGGTATGATGCGTTTTTCCATTACGATTTGCGTCTAATCCTTCTTGTTCACTAATCCTTGACGCTCTCCCTATAAAATGCTATGCAACTAGAACTCTCAGGTCCACATGAGCAAGAAAACTTCTTAATGACCTCATACTTGAGGCTCTGCTTGCGGCACAGGCTCGAGTTTTATCCCGGTACATCTTCATCGTTTCCGTAATGTAGAACGATCCAGAAGTAAAGTCAATGTCTTTTTCTCTATGCACTGTCCATCTTGGACTGCAGTAGTCGCAAATTAGAAAAGATGTGCCAGTATGCTCTTAGTCTCGAATACGGAAGTCTCCATGTCCTTGTGAGATTCGAGAATCTCAGTTTTGCGCATGTCTAAGCTGTCATGAAAATCTTTCTGCTATTTAAGAAGACAAAAGGCCATGTGTTCAAGAGATAGCAGAGTAAGCAACCGATAATACATATACGGACGCTCCATCGCACAACCATTCAGAAACTCATGTACTTAAACAAAACCAGCGAAAGAAGTACATTTGTGTTCAGGTTTGATAATAACAAATTGCATCGGGGCCTCATAATGGATGGATGGGCTCGATGATGCAGGATGGGTGCTACCTGATAAAGGGAAAAAATCATGTGAAAATAATGACTTTTATGACGTACGCAGAGGGGTTGCCCAGTTATCATTCTAAGTTGATAAAGTGTCCTCGCTGTCACTAGTTTACCTAAGGCTATACCTGAAATTTCTCGAAGTAGTTTTAATTTGACTACTTATCACTGTTCTCTAATCCTATCGAAATACTATGTCTCGCAGTTTGGATCAGTTGCCAGATAATTTGCATCGACGCATAAACTTTCTGCGTCAATCATTTATTTTGGAGCAAGTGCTGTCTTCCTTCAAAAACCTTTGCACGGAAGAGCAGATTTTTCTGCTTCGACTTTGACAGGTAATCCAAATGTAGCAAATATGTTGGTACTAGCAGAAGGCCGGGACACCAAGACTAGTCATTTGACTCATTTCGGTTATAGCTAGTGCGTTCTGGAATGAGGTAAAGATAAGACTCATCTCTGCACATAAATCACACAACAGCATGACCACAATGGTCTGAAACTGAGTATCTGTGTGTAAAATCTGATGTCATACTATGAAATGACAGCTCCAGGGAACCGCAGGACTTCAGGAACACGCATCTGGGTCGAACTGTTTGTCACTTGTAAAGGATTTCAGAGGTGATGCCGTGAAGTGATCGTTGATAAGGTACATGTACTTCATGGTTCATGCAATGTCTGATGTACTGCTATTGAGTTTTATAGGATCCCATCTGCACAAGCTCTCACAATTTCACCTTCATGGAATCGGGGATCTGAACTTTCTTGAAATGGAAAACTTCTGTTTGACAGTAACTAGGATCCTGGTTTGCTCAAACAGAGAGAAACGACATAAGAATGCAAGGTTAATTGTACCGAGTGTGATAGAGCTATTTGTACATTTTCCTCCCTTGTGGATTGGTAAGTTATGCTTGCAATGTCTTTTCGCGTGGTGGACAAGCAAGAATGCTGCATATATGTGATCACTTGGTGCAAATTTAGTCAAGAGATAAGTGTAATAGAAGTCCTAAAACTTATTATGAAAATGCGATTGAGTCATAAAACTTGCAAAAAGTGTAATCAAGTTATCAAACTTATCAAATTAGTTCAATTGAGTCATAAAGTTAACACTGTCAAACTTACTAATAGAAAGTGTTCACATGGCACGAATGTGGCATTTTAAATAATTTTTCATTTTGCACATGGATTTTTTAGTTATTTTTATTCAAAATTAGATTTAAAAACTAAAAGCTAAATTTTATTTTAAAAAACTATTAAAAAAATAGAGAAAATGGTAGCTCCTCCACTACCGCCGCCCATTGCTAGAGGGCCTAGCAAAGGAGGTGGCTGGTTACCGGCCCCTCTAGCGATGGGCGGCGATGGTGGCAAAGCTGCCATTTTTCTCTTCTTCTTTTTTTTTAACAAATTTTTTATAAAAAAATTAATTTTTATTTTTTTTTTCTTCTTTAATTTTTAAAATATAATTTTAAAAAATTTGAATAAAAAATAATTTTAAAAAGCCACATGGAAAATAAAAAATTATTTAAAATGCTATATCAGTGCCAAGTCTGCATTTTCCGCCGGTGAGTTCTACAATGTTAACTTTATGACTCAATTAAATTAATTTGACAAATTTTAGGATTTGATTACACTTTTTGTAAGTTTTAGGACTGAATTATATTTTCATAATAAGTTTTAGGACTTTGATTGTACTTATCTCTTTAGTCAACCAAGGAATGCAAGCTTCACTAGTTTAACAATTAAACCAGTATTATCGTTTAGCTATCACGTGTTGGAGATCATCAAAGATAATAAGACGTCTTGGCTGGGTGACAAAGTCCCTGATTTTCTTCAAAGTTTTTCATGCCACAAGGAAGCAACGGGAGGAGGCAACAAAAGAAGTCAAGAAAGTCTTGAAAACCATTTTGTTCCTAGTCTCCGACTTGGAAGTTTCATGTCCTCACAAGAATTTCAGTTTCATGCACTAATGAACTGTCAAGAAAATCTTTCTGTTTTTTTAAGGGTGTGTTTGGTAATATATTTTCCATTTCTACTCGGTAGACAATTTTTTGAGCAAAAGAGCATATTTGGTACAAACCTAAAATTTCTATTCTTGAAATAGAAAAAAAAAAAAGCATTTGATGTAACCTCAATTTTTTTGTCAATGTGGAGTTTTCTTTTTTTTAATTTTTCTAATAATCTTTGATTTTTCTTCTTCTTTTTTCCTCCCTTCTTCTTTTTCCTCTAGCCGGTCGCTGAGTATCACAAACAAAGGTTAGTGAGGTGGACCTTGCCAACCTCGCCAAGATCTAGTAAGGTTGAACCTTGCCTAACTATAGCGAAATTTGCTTGAGGCTAGCGAGGTCCACCTCTAATTGGCCCTCGTCTCTAATCGATCGTCAAGACCCAATTACTGGCTAGAGGAGGAAGAACAAGGAAGGAAAAAAAAAAGACCTTATTTCGGAAATTTTTCTTAGAATAAAAGGGCAATTTTTTCTTTTTACTTTTTATTTCTATTTTAAATTTATTCTTTGGCGTGACCCCCCAACCAACGATAGCTCTTGGCCTAGCTAGGCGAGACCCTCTATGAAGCACCAACACTCTTTAATGATCAGCAAGCTTAACTCTCTTTGTGCTCCCAATTTCTTAACAAAATAAAGAAAACATGTGGCAACCAGGATCTCATATACCTTGATTTCATTCAATAATTGTTTGTACTTCATGAATTATATAAAAATAAATAAATAGATTACAATCAAGCGAGGACATAAGAAACTGAGCTACTCGGCTCTATTTGTTATAAACTTGGTTCCTTCATTTACACGTGGGGAAGATGAGATTGAGAGGGGAATTTCTACAAAAAACACCATATACCACGAACACTAACTATTCCGCCTCTCATTTGTTATGTACATGTTGTTAAACAACTAAAACCAAAAATCCTCCCACACGTTCGGCACCTCTCTGCACCTCCTACTCCGCAGGATTACCACCCTGCCTCGGCCCATCATCATACAGCTGCAAGGGTCCCACCAATGGTCCATCAACCCGAGCGTAAAGGGCCACGAAGACCATATAAGCCGGTCCCGTAGGGGCCCCTGTATCTATTGTCAAACACGAGGTGCATTTGACAAATACGACTCCCGAGAAATGGCAGTCCTAGAAGTCCTCTTGCCGCCAAACAAAATCGGTGGGGGAGCCGTAAAGGATGGTCGTCATGGCAGCAGGCGGGGTAGGCGGTGCAGTCGACATCTTCTACTCTGAAGAAACAACATAATAACAAGTGTGAGTTTTTAAAATAAAAACTCAGCAAGTGGGCGGTTAGTCCTAACTTGGATTGGTCAAAAACAGTGCAAATAAGTAAACAAAATCATCAAGTTATTGAATCCACAGAAACCCAGCTGCAACCATCACCCAGGGGGAGACGACACTCCACCCTGAACCCCCTCGCACCCAACCTGGCATCACGAGGTCCCCTGAGAAGCTGTTCAACCCTTCTCAAACCTCTAGAGAGAATACTATTATTTCTTTTCATCCCTCTCCAGGCATCCCGACACCCGGGGTCTCACCTTGGCTCTTTAGCCAACCACATATTCACAATTCAGCCTTATAGCAGCACCAACAACTTCAGTATGTGAACAATCACAAATAGGTCTAAACATACATCATTAGATACTTCAAGGTATAAAGGAACCCCATTAAAGGCGACACAGCAACTGCTGCACATTCTCGGATCAAAGCAGTCTATAGACTGAAATGAGCAGTTTCAATCACAGACACAGAAAGTATATCTAACCTCATCGGAATGTTATGAAATTTCAGTGTGTTATAGAAAAGACATAGATTAACATTTTCCGTGAAGAAACCTAAGCCTAAGTCTTAATGTATTAAGAGCAGTAATTTGCTGTCTTCTCCTCAAAATTCTGCAGCAACTCTCAGATTTAGTACCTACAGGAGAAATATCGTTTCACCACCTTAACCTTGACCATTTGCTCTCAAATTTTGATATGTCATTCCTAAGGATGTGTCCTACAACTTTCATTAAGAATTTAATGTCCAATTCTTTCTAGAAAATTACAGAAAATTCGTGGAATCACCTAAGGTATTGCTGTTTTCTAAAGTACAGCTTACTAGTTCAAGGTAAATGCTCTTACCAGCACATTTTCTCATTAACCTTGCTATAACTAGATGCTGAACTTGATCTAATGAATGTTCTCTCAAGTAAACTTGTTCTTTTCCTTATCCACATCATCAGAATTTAAGGCGACACCAAAACAAAAGGCTTTCCATCTATATTTCTCTAAAACAGAAGCATCTTATACTGTTTTCTTCTATTTTTAGTTCAACCAAACTGCAAATTTCTCTACCAATCTCTATTACAACACCTCAAGACTCTTCCACAGCATCTAAAATTAATCACAGTAGGTCTTTACCCACAAGAAACATTCTACAACTCAGTACAAAGCAAATGTTCACAACACTCATGGCCTTCTACCAAGCAAACAATATTTCTCAGCTTTCTTGCAGACTTTCTACTCCCATGATGGCCATTAACCAGACAGACAACTTGCAAACGGCACACCATAGGTGAGGCCGAACCACAACAGAACCGGAGGAGAGGAAAATCCTCTAGATAACACGCGATAGTACCTCATCCAGCAACCAATGTCTAGTGCAAAGGAATAGAACTTCAACTCCCCCAAATTTTAGCTCTCAAACAGAGCTTTGGTTCCCAAATTTCTTGCACCCAACTTCAAAATCTACCCCGATTCTCACATGCACATCTAGAAACAGCCTTTTTGTGAACCCAAAACTCTAAACACAGCCCCACTTGCCTGGATCTTTCACCGTTGGGGAAGGGAGGAGGCGTCGAGCGAGCTAGGGTTCCACGGCCGGCGGCGGAGCTCCAAACAGAAGATTTCGCTGCTGGATGGAGGCACCGGTCATGAGAGGCCGAGATGAGGTCGGGTTTTTGGTGGAACGAAGCAAGAACAGGGGAGAAAACAAGTGGGTGTTTCGGTAGATAAAACGCAGATGGGTTTGTTCGTTTGAGAGAGAGAGAGAGAGAGAGAGAGAGAGAGAGAGAGAGAGAGAAAAGAGATGCGTGTAATCCCCCCCTCTTTTCTTCGACACACCTGGACGCTACATGCAAACGTTTCAAAATTTATTTTCTGTTTTTTTTTTTTTTTGGGCGTCACAAAACAAATACCCTCCTTAGCTCATTCTCATAACAAGAAGTCTTGTTCTGTCGTTGGGGCTCTAGTATGCATGCGCCGTAGATAAACATTGAGAAGAAGGATGCTATATTCATGGATGAGAGCCGACACCCGCCGCTAATTGCAAACCTATCCAAATACAATAACATAACAAAATTCTATTCCTAATTAATTCACAAAACAAAAATACTTCCGCGATCGCTTCACGTTACGCCGCTCCGCAAGGAAACATCCCGACAGTAATGCGAGAAACGCACCGACTCTCTACCGATAACTAATCTGAAACCCACATTACTAAAGAAAACGCTGCGAAGAGCCCTAAGTTGGAGAACCAAACCAATTCACGAACTTTGAACAGGCGAAGCCATTCGCATCCACGGATTGAACTTCGGGCGGGGAGAGCTATACCTTGACCCGATCGAGGGTTCATTACTAGGGCCGAATGGGCACCGGAGCTCCGAGATGAGCAAGAGCCAGCTCTGGTGGGAGCTCGCACGTGCGGTCAATTTCCGGCGTTCGTTCTCAGAGCAACGATCTCCATTGTCGACCTCGACAACACAGTGATCCGATCCGATCCGATTGAAGAAGGATCAGATGATCAGCGAAATCGAAACTCCAAGCGAAGCATCGCGATGCGATGACGGAGCAGGAAGGAGCAAGCGAGAGAGACAGAACATTTTGCGCGCCAAGATGGAGGTTTCAGTTCATAAAATGTGAAAATAGAAATGCCGTCGCCAAAAGAGAAGAAGCATAATTAGTTTTAACTTTATGGTTAAAATATTAGTATTTTTATGTGATGGAAAGGACCTTATCGAATATCCATTACCAAATATTAATTTATATATACATTTTTTTTTTGTTATAAGAGCAATTGCCATATTACGGTAATGATCATTATCGAAGAAGGATGTGTCCTAAGACTCTAGAAGAAATCAAAGTGATGGAAACTGTTCCTTACGCTAGTGCAGTCGGAAGTTTGATGTATGCTATGATGTGTACTCGACTTGACATATGTCATGCTGTGAGATTGGTGAGTCGATATCAATCAAATCCCGGTCAAGCACACTAGAAAGCAGTGAATAGGATCCTGAGATACTTGAAGGGCACCATGGACTATCGACTTTGTTACCAAGGGAATGATTTACGCCTATTAGGTTATTCAGATACCGATTGGGGTGGAGACCTAGATGAGCGTAAATCGACTTCTGGATATGCGTTCTTGCTCAATGGAGGTGCAATTTCTTGGAATAGTAAGAAACAGACATGCACGGCCTTGTCTACGATGGAGGCAGTATTTTTTGCATGTTCTACCGCAATGCAAGAAGCAGTATGGCTAAAACGTTTCTTGGAAAAGTTAGCCACTCCATCCGAAGTTCCAAAACCGGTGATAATTTATTGTGATAGTCAAGCAGCTATTGCCTATGTGAAAGATCCAAAGTATCATGGAAGGACAAAGCACATTAACATAAAGAATAACTTCATCAGAGATATTACAGCGCAGAAAGAAGTGATCCTGCAATACATTTCAACCAATAGAATGGTTGTTAATCCATTTACGAAGGCTATTCCTAGAGACATATTCTTGACCCATAGGATGTCACTAGGATTGCGTAGAATATGATATTTGTTATTGTAGATGATCATTAGTTTATGTATTTGTGGACAAATGTATTGTACTTGTTTGTTTATTAGTGATTTGATGTTTTATCAAAAAGTACAAATCCACTATGAGACTAGCACAAACACACATATATTATTGAAAAATATGTCAGCAGGCAATGATTGGCTCACTCACACGAGCAATCGCCTCAAGTGCTGTAGTTAGCACGTTGAGATGAGACGTTATGTACAAATAAATGCCGAATAGCAAGTTTTGTACATAAAATATGTTGCATTGATTGGAGTCAAGATGAGGTATGTAATTGGTTTATAACAAGACCGAACACGATAGTCCCACAATCATGTATGCCTGAAAGATGCCGGATGCGAGTACTTAATCGGGCGCTATAGAAAGCGAGCTGATATAGCACTCGGGTTAAACATGAGTACGTGAGAAGCACGTGATTATGTTTAGGCTAAGATCTGTATGGTGGATATATTTGATGATTGACATACGCTCTTATAGAAAGAGTAATCCACTATAGCATGTAATCCATACTACATGTGCATTGTACGACCAATAAGGGAAGATGAGTAAAATTATCCCTATTTACCCATAGTGTGAGCCCTTGAGGTAATTTGTATTTTACCTCAATTATGTGCTCTATGTTACTTCTGACTATGTTCTCGAAGAAAAATATCAATGTTGCTACTTTAGCATGTTACGGGCGGTCATGAATAGATATGGCTAATGGGACATGTCTAGGAAAGCAGTTGTTCTGAAATTGAGAGAGACATGAGTGCGAAGGAAGACTATTGTTATTTTACATCTATCATATGTATTTACTGATCGACCAATTATATCACCCTATGTGGTTGCGGATATAATTGTAAATACATGGTGTTTTGAGAATAGTCAAGTATAACCTTTAAGGGATAGGTATACTTGGATTGATGTAACAAAATATGTCCACTATGAGACATCGATTGTTTATTTCTTTTCGGGGTTGTAGCCATTACGTCTGTCACGCCCCGAATCTCGAGCGCGCACACATCCCACTGCGGTCGATCAAATACGACATTCCCAGGTAGTGTCGCCGACCCCATTCATTTATTATTGCACAAGCGGAACGTATTATAAAACTCCTGACAATGAAATACGGGATAGAAAAGCAGGAAGCAAAACCACAACATAACACTTTCATAATTTGGCAAAATTACAAACAGAAGCCTACAGCCAAAAGTCTACAAAAGACCGGCTCTTAAAAAGGAACTGTCCTACGACCTACAAGTCGAACACATTCTCCAATCCTTATAACTTCACCTCTGCAACTCCTCAAAGCCAACCAAAGCTATCTAGTTGCTCCGTCCACCAGGGACCTGAAATTTTAATCCCACAACCAGGATGAGACAATGTCTCAGCAAATTCAACCCCCTAAACCCCTATTAGAAAGAAAATACACCCCGGGTGGCCTAGCCACATCACACAGAAGACTTACCTCATTCCTGTAGGTTAGCGCAATTCAAATCACTCAACCATAGATAGTAATATGAACTTAAACAACCGGAATGCATTCTCTTTCATGTAACCAACAACCGCGGGGGTCCTGATTATAAGACTAAATTGTTATGACACGTCCCATTCCATGCCACACAATTCCGTCCCATAATCCGACACATCAATAACACTCAACATGTATTCCAATTGATATTCACTACCACACAATGGCATAGCCTACTCGCAGTTCAGCTATTTACTGGCATATAGCCAGGCATCGCCTCCCCCCATGGAGCGCGACTTCGTCAATACATCGACAGCGTTCCCAAATGAGCATGGGCCCAGAATCAATTGCGACCCGCAACCACTGCGTGGGATCCCATATAGGGGCAAGTCCGGCTCAACAGCCTAGGACGATTCCTCTTAGTTATCACACAGCCAAAGCATACTCAACCCCAGGATGCTTCCACTTAAAATAATGATACCGGCTATTTTTCTTCATATTAAAATATTCCAGAAATTACTCATGTGTGTGGGGACACGTTAATTTCAAATCAATAAGCCAATATCTCACTTTTTCCAACCCCACTATTTAATATAATAATTAAAATCCAATTTCTACATCAAAACCCAACACTTGGGTTTTTATGAATAAAATCCATATTTATCACAATCAACACTCAATTTGCCACATCCATTCATCAAATTCAAATTCTAAATGCACAACAGTGATCAGCACGAAATTCTAAGAATTTAGGGTCCCAAAATAATTTTTCGAATTATTAAATAATTAAATTTATTCCGAAAATTAATTAAATAATAATATCCATATTTTTCACAATCCACACTCAATTTATAATATCCAATCATCAATTTCAAAATCTAACTACACAGCAGCGATCGGCACGAAATTCGAGAATTTAGGGTCGACAAAATTTTCGAAATTTAATAAATAATTAAATTTATTCCAAAAATAATTAAATAATAATATTTTAATAATTTCGAATAATGATATATTATTAAATTATTAAATAATTTCGAAATATTTAAATAAATCAAAAGTAAATTCATTTATGTCACATCAAGGTTTATATTAATGTAAGCATTCCCTTAACCTTAATTTAATCACACTTTAAGTTAATCAAGCACATTAATATAATCTACACTTGCATAAATTAAACTAACCACCTAATAACACTTAATATAAACTAAACACACCTAAAGCATCATTAACCCTCTAAGCGAGGGTTAGTGAGTTAAACTCACCGGATTAACGAACCGAGCGGACCAAAACGACGGGGATGACGTGAGGATGACTTTTCTCAAGGTGGGCCGAGCATCCAGGCTCAGGAAGGCGGCCAAAACGGGCCAAGACTTAGCTGCCATACCCATTTTCTTGGTTGCTGTCCATGGCGGTTTGAGGCCGAGGAAGGGTAGATCCGGAGCTTGGATGAGATGGAGAAGGACCAAGGAAGGTTGATGGGTCAAACCGGACCTAAGCGGGGCTGAATGGTGGCCGAGAGGTGGCCGAACGGCTCCGGCACGGGCTGATGTAGCAGCCGTGACGCAAGGGCAGGCAAGAGGGGGCCGGAGATGAGCAGAGCAGCAGCGGGTAGTGACGGCCTTGGCGTAAGGCATGGACGGCGAGCGGCTATGGAGCACGGCTACTCCGGCGGTCTGCCGCGCCTCGGCCTCGTCTTCGGCTTGCATTTCTTTGGGACGTCGAGCCCGAGCAGGAGAAGGAGGAGAGACTGAGGCGGTGGTTCGGTGGTGGCACGAGCGGGCGGCAAGCGGCCTGGCGGTGTGAACGGCGGTGGCTCCGGAGGGGTGCGGACGATCGAGCGGGCGGAGGGGGCGCCGAGCTCGCTGGCCGGCCGGATTCTCTATCCTTCTCTTCCCATTTCAGAATCCAAGGAGCTAGAGGTTGAAGATGATGTTGATGGGTGCCTTTCCAAGAGCCAATATCCACCCTCCACTTGTCCAAATCTCATTCTCTTTGGCCCAACCACCATGACATCATCCCATGTCATCTTCCACTAACTCATTTCCTCTACAACCTATTCCAATGGTTGCATTTTATTTTTCTGCCGGAGCATGAAACTTTGTACATTAATTTCTTTAATTCCATTCAATTCTCTTTCAATTGAGTCCAATTAAAGTCTATAAAATTAATCCAATGTCACCACACTTTAATTCACATCTTCACTTGTCTATAGAATCAACTTAAATCTCAAAAGTACGACCAAAAGCGGGCCTACTAATTTCTCAAGCCAAATTAGCCATTCCCTGATTATTTTGCTGAAAAGCTCGGCTTGCATGAAAAATCTTCCGAAGATGAGTCAATATTCTTAAAATGATTTGTGACACACCCAGACTTCCAATTTCTAAATTCGATCTCAATTCCACGGTTAATTTCACTTTGGCACGATACTAGCGCGGCCCAACCTACCGGGTAGCCTTTAGAAATTTTCATGCATTCGACTGTGGTTGATCATTTCAAGCCACAATGTACATCTTTGAAACATTGACAACTTTCGGTTGTCGAGGTAATCTCAAGGTTTCAAATACGAACACAGGGTACCCAATCGATAGGAAAAGTCGGTCTAGTGTCGATCGACAAGAATTGTGCGATCTGGTAGAATCACCCACACCTGATCACATGCCTTTGTCGAGTCGACCTATCTCCGATCTCTAATCGATTTTAATCATGCCGTAATGACCCTTGCAGATTAGCTCGGTCGAAAGGTCGCTTCCTGGTCAAATTCTCGAGTCTAATGCATTAGAAACTCTTAATAGTTTCACCCGATAGACTAGTTTTCACATGAGTGGCCGACTCAAGGAAAAGAACTATATGCGTGCCAATGAAATGCCCATCTCAATTTATTGAAAATAGGATTGGAAAATCGGGATGTCACAATGTCATCCCTAACAGGTGCATAATTTGAGCTCCCAAGTGCAGGTGTACTCACTGGTCGCACGGCTTATTTGCCAATATGAATCGTTTTGTAAAATTGATAAAAGTTGAATACATTATATTCTTGATAGAGCGCAATCAGGCCCATCATGTTCGAGTGAGAGATGTTGTACTTTAGCTAGTTAGCTAGTACGTCCATGATGGGGTGCGATTGGACCGCACCAATTGGACTTGATATGTTATGATGGAAAGGCACAAATGGAGGGGTACGAAGGGAGACGTATAAAAGGCTCATGAACACAACCGTTGGGTTAGTTGGCCATTCATTTGCACCAAATTTCCTCTCAATTTCCATCAAAGAAGATTAAGGCGTTCCATTTCAATTTTGCAAGAACAATCGGTATTTACGTCGTGGAAATCGGGTGTTTTCCTCGTGATTACATCCACACTAACGTGAGGAAGTATTGTTCGTGATAAATTCGCAATTCAACGTTCGTTCCGGGGCCATTTGCTATTTGCGCATCGGAATCAGGTAAGTCGTCTTCCGCCTACTCAAATTCCATCAAAGAGCTATACCTTGACCTGATCGAGGGTTCATTACCGGGGCCGAACGGGCGCCGGAGCTCCAAGATGAGTGAAAGCCAGCTCCAGCGGGAGCCCGCACACACGGTCGACTTTCGGCTTTTGTTTTCGGAGGGACAATCTTTATTGTCGACCTCGACAACACAGTGATTTGATTGAAGAAGGATCAGATGATCAGCGAAATCGAAACTCTAAGCGAAGCGTCGGGATGCGATGACGGAGCGGGAAGGAGCAAGCGAGAGAGATGGAACATTTGGCGCACCGAGACGGAGGTTTCAGTTCATAAAATGTGAAAATAGAAATGTCGTCGCAAAGAGAGAAGAAGCATAATTAGTTTTAATTTTATGGTTAAAATATTAGTATTTTAATGTGATGGCAAGGACCTTATCGAATATCCATTACCAAATATTAGTTTATATATACATTTTTTTTGTGTTATAAGAGCAATTGCCATATTACGGTAATGATCATTATCGAAGAAGGATGCTACTAAACTTTGAAATTTCAATTTGGGACACGTAGAATTGCCTTCTAGTTTTGGGCATCATTCATAGTGTGATTTCTTATTAGAGTAAGAAAGAGAGAAGCTTAATTTCCATCATCGGGAGAACAATGCCAATCTTTCCCTCTTTTTCACCAAAGAAATGTATTAATAGGTCAAAAGTCTCAACAAGACAAAAGTCAATTTACAATGAAGTCAAACTCAGCATCTTGATTAATTATTCCAAATATGTCATAATCCCGTACTGTACATTGAATTATATGGAATTAAGTGTTGGCCTTATTCTTGAGCAATAAAGTAGAGAGGTGGTCCATTTTCTTGCATTTCACTTGTGATTTTCTTATAAAAGTCTTGATTCTTCTTTTATATATATATTAGGTGACCCTGGTGAAATTAATATCAGCTAATTCAATTCCATTGCCATTGTGGTCTAATTCAACAAATGAACTTAACTTTCCATGTACCAACTCTCTTCAAATTGTCTCTGAAGTCAAAGATTGAACAAGAAGGGTCTAGATTAATGAATGCGTGATCACCAAGATGCGTGATCACCAAGGTGTCAGACTTCAAGAATAAAAAAACCAAGTTTGACTTTGTCACCCAAAAACTCTCAAAGAGCTCAATAAGAATCCAACCCATCGCAGATCAGGACTCGGAAGAAGAAGGACATTGTTCTAATAAGTTGGGGTTCATGGAGGGAGTCAAGTTGCTTGGATTTTGGCCTAGTCCCTTCAGTCACAGAGTTATATGGGCTCTCAAGCTCAAGGGAGTGGAATATGAGTATGTGGAGGAAGATCTCGGCAACAAGAGCGATGAATTGTTGCGGTGCAACCCAGTTCACAAGAAGACCCCTGTGCTCATCCATGGAGGGAGACCCGTTGCAGAGTCCGCTATAATACTGGAGTACATCGAAGAGAGTTGGCCACGAAACCCTCTGCTCTCTCGGGATCCCTATGAGAAGGCCGTGGCCCGGTTCTGGATCAAATTCATTGAGGACAAGGTGTGTTGCGAACATCGAAATGGAATTGTTTTCCGTGATAGATTTATTAAAATATTTCAGTCAAGATTTCTTTTCTGAGAATTAGGTTCAGTTCATGTCTCAATAGCCTTGATCTCGACTTTAGCTTGAACTGAAAACAGAATTTCCATGAAAAATGTAAGAAATTCTATCTAATTAGATCACGGTAAATCTTGTGATGTTATTCAGAACAAGATGACTGCTACACAAGATAATTAAAGAAAGTTATAAGCATGGTTAAATCCTTCTTCCACTATCTAACAATGAACATTTTGGATGATGAAGTCCCCAATTTTCGTCAAATTCTTTCAAAGCACAGGGGAGCAACTGGAGGAGACAACAAAAGAGGCCAAGAAAGTCCTGAAAACCATTGAAGAACATGCTCTTAGAGAGGAGGACAACTTCTTTGCTGGGGACAAAATTGGCTTGCAAGATTTGGTCTTTGGATGGCTAGCTTGGTGGCTTCAAGTCCTGGAAGAAGTGGCCGGCGTGAAATTATTGGAAGCTAGCGAATATCCTCGCCTGCACAGATGGGCGCAGAATTTCAGAGATCATGATGTGATCGGAAGCAACCTTCCGGAGCGTGAGGTCCTGCTTGCCTACTTCAAGCGCCTCAGGGAGACTTCCATTGCGTCTTCTCCACCAGCAGTGTAGTCGTGTGGGCCGAGTCTCGATGATGACTTTTACTTTTCGTGAGCAAGTTCTGCTAATAAATTTCCAGAGTCTCCGTGTGGATTTATGTAATGAGTAGTGATGGTCCTAAAATGTGCTTATGCATGCTATTTAAATATAGGAAAGTATGAGGTTGGTATGTCGAAAACTTGATCGACTGGAAGATATGAAATTAACAGAGAAGGAAATTGCATATTTGTCGCTCTTGGTGGTGTTGGCATTAAGGATGGCTGTGGGATTCTTCTTTGATGCTCTTGATCTTCTTCTGATTGGCTTTGATTGACTCTTGCTGCTGCTGCTGCTGCTGCTGCTGTCGTTATTACTGGCGGGGTTGGTGGGATTTTGATCGACGTTGTCGCCAGAGCCCATGTAGGCGACAATGGTGGAGTCAACAATTTCAGCCTGTGGATCAACGCTCTGCCGGTAATACTGAACCCACTAAACGCACACTGACATTTCAGAACTTCCATGTGGAATTCGTATTAAAAAATGTTAAATGCAAAAAGTTCGCATCTCATTCTGTTTTTTAATCAATCATCTCCAATTACCTACATGTTTTGCATCGGTAGGTTCTACATACATTTTCGGGTCTGCATATTTGAAGAACAACTATATCAAAATACATTTCGCTTATCGAGATAAAGGGTCTGTATATTTGAAGAACAACTATACTTGGGGGTTCAAATTAATTCCAATACCAACAAAAAAAAAAACTATATCAAATTAATTAAATACGTAATTTTTTAATTGTCTCATTCTAATAAAAAGCAAACCATGGTCATGTTCCCATCATTAGATGTTTTCTTCCCCAACTTTTTCACCTGCTATGAAACTTTAAACTATAGCAACTTCGGGAACAGACATAGAAGCAACATCAAGCGTGTAAAAGCATAAGAAAAGAAAACTAGCTCTATTATATACAAAGGTATTCTAAATCTGAGAGAGGAAATATTCAACACCAACCTGCCAAGATGTTACATTCAACTAGAAATTAACATGGGATTTTAAACTTGTTGAGGCATACTTTAAAAAAGCTTACAGTAGGGACATACATACCGTATAGCATACCTCAAATTTCCCCATCGAGAAAAAGAGGTGTCCAAGAGTAGGGACACACATACAGTAGGGACATACGTACCGTATATTTAGTAGACCGAGAAAGAGTAGAGAAGCGGAGAAAGAGCCAAATACCGAATAGTCCGAGAGAGCAGAGAAGTGGTGTACTTTACCATAATTTTGGCTTATTTTATTCTATTAGCGTCATAAACTTTAATTTTAAATTAAGGTTGCTAATAAAACAAAGCTTATTAGAAAAAAAAATCACAAAAATGGGTTGGCCGTGTTTGGAATTTATGCCCGCAACGCAGACTTAAGAAATTTAGCCACGCTCGCCATTTTTTGGCTTATTTTATCCTTTTTCATTTTTTTTCTTTTTTTTAGGTGAATTGTTGGTAGTTTGTTTGTAAAACAAACGAAGAGATACATTGTCCCACGTCGAAGAAATATGACTGCACATATGAACGAGTTTTGGCACTAACTAATAATCATTATTTTTTTATTGGAAAATTCGAATTTATTTTTATTAAAAAATTGTTTTCTATTTTTTAATAATAATAATTTTTAATGATTTTCTCAAATTTATGATTTTTCATTTATTTTCGAATTTTCTAGATTTTAATTATTTCCTAATATTTTTTATCATTTTTGGATTTTTAACAATTTTTAAAAATATTTTTCCGAATTTTTTAATTGTTAAATTGATCAATTACTATTATACCCAGGGAATGGATTCAGAGTGGATTTACCCGATCCAACTCGATGACCCGACCCAAACCCGGATCTAACCCAGTCGGATTACAAAACAAAATCTCTCTAATTCTTTTTTATTATTTTTTCTTTCTTTTTCTCTTTTTGTCTTTTCCCTATTTTGTCCTAGTCCCTCCACCTTCTTCTTCCTTCCGCCACCTTCAGCGCCCGAAGCTTTCCTTCTCTGCAACTTAATCTTCTTCTCTTTTATTTTTCAAACCCATACGACCAGACACCGAACCATAACACCGGCACTTACACCGCCGCACCCGCCGGTCAGGACGATCGACGACCACGAAATTTCACAAAAAACTCTCATCTAATCTACAGTTTGAACACCAGAAATTCTAGAGATCAAACAAACACAAAGGCACTAAAGAATGGGTAGAGACGCTGGCTCGAACGGCCTTGAACTGTAGGGCTCGCCGGCATGGGGAGGCTAGCTCCGACGAAGGGACGTATGCAAGACCGGCTCAAACGGTGCAAAGTCACATGAAAGCACATCAAAACATGAAGGGAGCAAATGAAGTTCAACAATATATGAATAGTCGAACATTAAACTAAGATTCAAATGTCGATCGGATAAAATATATTTCGGGGTTGCATTGAGGCATTTATATAAGTAGTTAGCATGCATTACCGAATCTCAAGATTTCCGACTCAATCGGGACTTGAAATGTGAGTAGGATCCTCGAAAAACGACTAGAAAACACACAGAGACTCGGCTAAAGATTTACTAGGGTCGGAGGGGTTGAAGCTCATGCGAACTAGTCAGACACGAGCTCCGGCCCAACGCGCCCCAAAAAGGGAGCGCCAACGGGAGAAGGGGAGGCCTACCTAGTTCCAAACGGCGAGCAACGAGCGGATCTCAGGCTAAGGCAGAACGCTCGGTCTCACTCTCACTCTCGCTCTCACTCTCTGAGTCGCTCCCTCTCACTCGCTCAAAGCTCCCCTGAGCGGCCGGACCCTCCC
This sequence comes from Eucalyptus sideroxylon x Eucalyptus melliodora, assembly GCA_016097485.1. Taxonomy (NCBI): domain Eukaryota; kingdom Viridiplantae; phylum Streptophyta; class Magnoliopsida; order Myrtales; family Myrtaceae; genus Eucalyptus; species Eucalyptus sideroxylon x Eucalyptus melliodora. The sequence continues at coordinate 749,566 of CM027827.1, forward strand.
CCTCTCTCGCCGAAGACCCCCGAAAACCTTTTGCTTTCTTCCTTTTAAGCTTGGGCAGCGACAGGTGTGCATGGCTTCTGCCATCGCCAGCCTGTTGCGGCCCGACCTGCTACTCCCCGATCTTTGTACCTCCGTTGCTCTTCTTTTTGCAGAAGGCGCGAGCAACATGAAAGGAGGAAGAAGAAGAGGCGTGCGGGCTGGGCCTAGAAAAGAAGAGGGCCAGGCAAGGAGCATGGAGAAGAAAAGTAGAAGAAAGAATAAACGAAAGCAGGCCGGGCCAGCTTGGCCCCGACTAGTCTCGTTTTTTTCTTTTTTCTTTTAAGTAATGGTTCTTTTAATTAATTCTTTTTCTTTTTTTATTTTAACAAAAAGGCTCTATTACTACCCATGCAAATTCTCCTAAAGTCTATATGTCATGCAACTTAATGAAAATTATTTTTGTTAGGGTTTAAAATTTAATCCCTAATTTTTTATGTGATTAATAAATAATTAAACAAGTCGTCAAAATTTAGGTGTCAATATCATAAATTTTGCTCATGCACATGCAATGATTGATATTTTGCGGGAAGATGAGTCCCATTTTATAACGCAGTATATTATGATGCATGTTAAAGTGAATCTCACCCTGCCAAGAAAGCTGAGCAATTCAAGATAATCGGTGTTACACATCTAAGACCCGAACCAAATGTCATTCGCCTAGAATAGTAACTGAGTTTGCTTATCTAGGACTGGAAATCTATCGTCAGGCGTAACAGCGAGATTGTTTTTCTTCCCATTTTTCTAGGTGAATTGGAGAGTGCTTTTGCATAATACATAGCACATGCCGCCTATGCGGCCCGCACGCAGCCCTTTCGACGCATGTGGTCTTAATCCAACATTGTTTTTGTCCTAAATACCCATAGGCTCATCTTGATTTATAAAAATTAATTAAAGCAACTTATTTATGCTTGATTTATAAAGTATAGTTAAGGTTATATTTTGGTATGCGTTATAGACTATTATAGTTGTCATTAAACTTTTAAAGTGACTTTAAAAGTTTCATCCAAGAAGATTATTATGGTTGTCAGCTTCCGACCTATTAGAAGAGATTCAATCTCTTCATGTCTTGGAATTGTATGCGTTAGGCCAGCCTTAATAGTATGTTTAAGAGCATTCAAAGTGCTCAATGCAAGAATTTGGATTCTAGATTAGTGTTGACATCATGTCCAACATTATGGACATACTCTAACTAAAATCCAGCCATGTCCTTGCTAAGAGGCATCGAACATGCATACATGAGCTCCCAAGTACTAATTAAGTATTGTCTGAAATAATTAAAACTTGGCAATTTAGCTGAAGGTGAAATCAATTAAGCAAAATAATATTTAAACTTGTCAAGAAAGATAAAGTTTACACCTTTCAAGATTATTTTGTGTTTAATTTAACTTGAGACAAAAGCTCATCAATGAGCTCAGATCTCTTCACCGTTTTTCTATACAATTTCTTTACTAGCTCAATCCATTCATATAAACTTGGCGAAGAGAGTCTATCGACTTAATCAATGCCCATGTACTTCAGGATTATTTTGAAGAGCTTCGTCGTTGCGGAAATTGATATCTTTTACGTCCTTCTTTCCACTTACTCTATTTTTGTACCTATAAAAAGTCCATAATCTGATACTTAAACACGCATGAAGATATTTTCAAGAAAAATTCATTTTTTTCTATTGACTCTATTTTTATACCTACGAAAAGCTAGTAAACCAATGCTTAAAATCACATCTCATTATATTCAAGAAAAATTATTATTCTCATTTACTCAATTTTTTTACCTACAGGTTTCCGTAGATGCAATGGTAGGTGCAAAGATAGTAGGTGGGAAAATCGAGTCAATAAATTATCATATGGAAAACTTATGTCCAATCAAAGTTTAGCCAAATTTGTCTTAAGAACACATTAAAATGATTTTTAAAAAATCCTGATTTGATGAATTTAAAGCATCATGTCTCGATTTTATACAACCATTTTTTTAGTAATAAAGAGAATAATTAACTATAGATGTTTAGGCAATGCCAATAAGAATCATGTTTGAATTTTATGCATAAGAACAACTTGAACAAGTTTAGTTCAATGATGTTTCCTCCTATCATCAAACTATCCCTTTATACTCTTTATATTTCCGTGTGGCATCCAATTTGCTAAAAAATTCATAAGGTTCGAAAGTACCTCCAATGCATTAAGCACTATTGTTGCCATATCATATGTAATCTCTTTAAAGTTTCAATCAAGAAGAATATTATGGTTGTCAGCTTCCGGCCTATTAGAAAAGCTTTAATCTCTTCATGTCTAGGAATTGTATGCCTTGGGCCAGCCTTAATAGTATGCTTAAGAGCATCCAAAGTACTCAATGTAAAAATTTGGATTTTGGAATCAGTGCCAACACCATGTCCCACATTATGGACATACTCTAATTGAAAATCAACCATGTTTTTGCTAGGAGGTATTGAGCATGCATATAAGTACATGAGCTCCCAAGCACTAATCAGGTATTGCCTAAAATAGTTAAAACTTGGCAATTTAGCTAAATTTAAAATCAATCAAGCAAAACAACATTGAAACTTATCAAGGTGAATAGAGTTCACACCTCTTGGGATTATTCAGCGTTTGTTTTAACTTGAGCAAAAAAATCATCACGGAGCTCAAATCTCTTCACCATTTTTTATACAATTTCCTCACTAACTCTATCTGACATATAAACTTGGTGGAGAGAGTATCAGCTGAATCTTAGTACTTTAAGATTATCTTGAAGATCTTTGTTGTTGGGGAAATTATATCTCTTATGTCCTACTTCCTATTGAGTCTATGTTTGTACCTACATCCATGATCCGATATTTAAAATTGCATGAATTTTCAAAAAAAAAATACATTTTTTTCTATTGACTCTATTTTTATACCTATGGAAAGCTAGTGACGTAATGCTTAAAATAACATCTCGATATATTCAAGAAAAATTCCTTTTCTCAATAACTCAACTTTTTCACCCACAGGCTTTCCATAGGTGCGATAATCGAGTCGATAGAACATGAGATGAAAAACTTATATCCAATCGAAGTTTGGTCAAATTTGTCTAAAGAACACATGAAAATGATTATTTTTTTTAAAAAAAATTGCGAATTTGATGAATTCGAAACATCATGTCTCGATTTTATTTTTTTTTTTTTAGTAATAAAGAGAAGAGTTAATTTTATAGGCGCTAAGGCAATGCTAATAACAACTATGTTTGAATTTTATGCATTAAAACACTATAAACAAGTTCAATTCAATGTTTCCTCCTATCATCAAAGTATCTCTTTATATTTGTATGCATCATTCAATTTGCTTAAAAATTCATAAGGTTTGAAAGTACCTCCTATGCATCAACCACTATTGTTGCCACATCATATGTAATCTTATTATGGTTGTCAACTTCTGGCCCATTAGAAGAGCTTCAATCTCTTCACCTCTAGGAATTGTATGCCTTGAGCCAGCCTTAATAGTATGTTTTAAGAGCATTCAAAGTATTCAATGCAAGAATTTGAATTCTGGAATTAGTGCCGATACCATGTCCCACATTATAGACATACTCTAACTGAAATCCTTACAAATATTGAACATGCACATAAGTACGTGAACTCCTAAGCATTAATTAAGTATTGCCTAAAATAGTTAAAACTTGGCAATTTAGTTGAAGATGAAATCAATCAAGTAAAACAATATTTTAACTTGTTGGGAAGAATAGAGTTTACACTTTTAGGATTATTTTGTGTTTGTTTACATTGAGCATTGTGCTCATCATGGAGTTTAGATCTCTTCAACGTCTTTTTATACAATTTTCTCACTAGCTCAATCCGCTCATATAAGCTTGGTGGAGAGAGAGGGTCTATCGGCTGAATCAACGCCCATATACTTTCAGATTATCTTGAAGAACTTTGCCTTTAGGGAAATTGATATATTTTACGTCCTTCTTATTACTCTATTTTTATACCTACATAAAGTCCATGACTCGATACTTAAAATCGCATAAAGATATTTTCAAGAAAAATTCTTTTTTCTTGTTGACTCTATTTTTATACTTACAAAACGCTAGTGACCTAATGCTTAAAATCACATCTCGATATATTCAATAAAAATTCATTTATCATTGAATCAATTTTTGTCACAATAGATGCGAAGACAGTATATGTGAAAATCAAGTCAATAAAATATCAGATGAATGTGACGTCGGGGTGGTGGGTCCTCCACTAGCGTCATTCCAGGGTTTACCCGCCAGCTGCTAGTTGTACGGGGTTCCTTGGGTATCAAAATATATATATCAAATGAAAAACTTATGTCAAATCAAAGCTTGGTCAAATTTGTCTAAAAAACACATGGAATGAGTTTTTTAAAATTTTCCCAGTTTGATGAATTCAAAACATCATGTCTGGTTTAAGAATTTGACTTAATGTGAAATTGAGGAAAAAGCCGCCAAATTGACCTATTTACCGTTTGAAGTATTTTGAAATGAACTTGAATTGAAGAAGAAATTATTTTTCAAAAAGAAGAATAAGAAGGAAAAAAAGAAGGAGATCTTTCCTATGATTCATAGGGATAACGTGGCATTTTTCAGGATTATCTTGATGAGCTTCGTTGCTAGGAAAATTGATATCTTTTACGTCCTTTTTCCGTTGACTCTATTAGTTAAAATCACATGAACATATTTTCAAGGAAAATTCCTTTTTTCTTATTGACTTTATTTTTATACCTACAGAAGGCTAGTGACCTAGTACTTAAAATCATATCTTGATATATTCAAGAAAAATTATTTTTTCTCATTGACTTAATTTTTACACGTACAGGCTTTTTCTAGGTGCAATAGTAGGTGCGAAGATAGTAGGTATAAAAATCGAGTTGATAGATTGAATTTCATGCGTAAAAGCACTACAAACAAGTTCAGTTCAATGATGTTTCCTCCTATCATCAAACTATTTCTTTATATTTCTGTGCGACATTCAATTTGCTTAAAAATTCATAAGTTTCGAAGGTACGTCCAATGCATCAGCCACTATTGTTGCCATACCATATGTAATCTCTTTAAAGTTTCATCCAAAAAGAATATTATGGTTGTCGGCTTCCGGCCAATTAAAAAAGCTTCAATCTCCTCACGTCTAGGAATTGTATGTCTTGGCCAGCCCTAATTGTATGTTTAAGAGCATTCAAAGTACTCGATGCCAACACCATGTCCCATATTATGGACATGCTCTAAGCGAAAATCAACCATATCCTTGCTAGGAGGTAGTAGCTATACATTTAGTTGAGATTACGATAGACTTTAAACAAATTAGAATCATTGAAGGCATAATTATAAAAGAAGATGAGCCATCAATTACTACCTCTTGACCTAATTTTGTTGTGATTCTCTCTTATATTCACAAACATAATGTGAAAGAAATAAAATGCGTTGCGTACTTTTTATGTCGGTCAATATTGGTGACAATGGTTTTTCAACGCACGAGGCGAATGCGAATCATTCTACCTGCGGAATAGGACAACGATGGTGACATCTCAGGCATTTTGAATAGAACCGCAAAAGAACAGAGATCGACTTCAAGTTCGATATACACCGTCTGTCGTGAAGGCAGAGCCGATGCATTTGACTGTCATTCAGCCGCCTGATCATCGTGCAACTGCAGCGGAGGCGGACCGCTGGTCCGATCCCGGGCTTGGCAATCTCTACATATATCACCCTGCCATCGAGTTTCTGCAACGAAAGAGATGGAGGGTGATGGGCGACGGACTGGGGAGGGGAGGGAAGAGAATGGAAGGAGGGGCGGGGCGGGGGCGGGGTGGTGAGGTACCTTACGGTCCATGTTCTCCAGGGCAAGCCCCACATCGTCTTCTTCAATAAGCACGCTCGGTCTCTGATCAATTCTATCTTTTGCAATCTACCTAACGAGAATGATGCGGTGGGGGTGGAACATTCACTTACTTCGGACCATGATTCGGCTGGCGAGAGGGTATTCGAAGAAGGAGGTCCTCGCTCCAATCTTGCTCCACTTTCTCCTGAATTTGTCGGAGCTGGTGGAGCCGTAGGTGGCACGGGAAAGCGACAGAGGAGTGGGGATTTGTGTCGGTGTTGCCCACATGGCTCATGAGCGAAAATGGAGACCACCGAACTTTGGAGCTACGCAGTCGCAGAGAAAACGAGAGAGAGAGAGAGAGAGACAGAGATGGGTGGGGTCTATGTGGGGGAACACAGCTCAAAGCATTACAGGGCTTCAAGGGTTAAGCTGAGGCCCAATTGACAAAGGGAAAATTCTTCCTTTCCACCGACACATACAAGGACAGATGGAACGATTTCCAACATGACAAATATGAAAATTCATGATGGAACACCATCCCATTTTACATCAAGGGAATTGGACATTTCTGTGGAGATTACATTTATGATTTGAGATAGAGAAAAAGTCGAAGTTGGCAAAAGGTTATAGGACTAGATCTCCAGCCTTTAAGTAATACATAGAAGGGGAAGAAAAGCACGCATGCTGCGATGGAGCTTTATCTTTGTATGTGCGGCCCTCCACAATTTAACATACTCTTCTTCTTTGTTCCCTGGGTTTACCGTCTTCACATACTCTTAAGCTTCACTATACGATGACGCATCGATCCTCAAACTTCTTGTAATAGCATCTAGTTTAATGATAGATTATGAACGGATATCTATCACAAACTATTGTGATCAGCACTGCACTAGGCATCTAGAAAATGAACGGAATACTTCAAGTGATGAACTTTGAAATCGATTAGTACTATTCATCCCTTCACAAAGCTTTCGGTTCTCACCTGTCAACACGGCGTGGGACCGAGAGATGTTGTTGAAGGTGACTTTTGTTGACTATTTTGAAATGATGCAAAAACTAGCTGATTTTACAATTTAATTCAAAAGCGTGATAAAAAAAAAATTACAAGAGAAATCAAAGATGAATGATAAAGCCACCGGAAATTTATGTGATTTAGTCTGAATGCCAAAACCTACTCTTCGAGATTACCAATCGCCAAGTAATCCACTGTTGCTCAAGTTTTTCCCAATACTCAATCACACCCAAAGCAAACCACAAATATTATTCCACAATTTCTCATAGAAAACTCAATCAAGAACTTATGCTCTTCTTGTTTGTTCACCCAGTAAAATTTTGTCATATATAAATAGATAATAGTTGAATCCAAAATAAGAAATCTCATTCTAGTAAATATATTCAAATTAGGAACACTCAAAATAAGGAACCTGCTCAAATTGAATTTTTTTATGCGCTCAAAGTTGAGATATGTTCTGAACAATGACTAATCCTCTCAAAGGGAGACACACTGGTGTTTATGTTTGCTGATGTGGGAGCAGCAAGAATCTCAAACCACTCTCTCGTGAGATAATAATTTTGCCATCACACTTATCAAAGAAAAAGACCAAAAGACAAAGGATTCATACCATATGCAAATCCTACGGAAGCCGGAAGAGGCATATAAATAAATTACATCTTAAGTGCTGTAAAGAAAGACTGTGCAAAGACTTAAGATTCAGAAGAACCGATGTAGGTCTAATACACGCTAACTAAGTATGTTTTAGTTGGTCGACATCATTTTGGGTCAAGAATGAAGCTAGCTAGCTAGCTAAGCTGGGAAAGGGAGATCGTCCATGGGATACCCACTGAGGATATCCTCTGTCGCATACACGAAGTTACTAGACAGCGGCATGGTCGAAACAAAAGCATCATTAGTGTTGGTTACCTCATTGAATGAGGAATTAGTCATCCTTGCATACTCTGATTGATACTGGTGCAATTGCTGTGGTGGCTTAGCCTGTTGTTGGACTTGGACACTATAGGAATCATTGTTCCAAAGAGATACACCTGCAGAAGAGACTCTGTGATGCTCGTGCCCAGAACCAACGAAACTCAAGTTGAGCGGGCCGCTGTGGTTGGTCGACCCAAAAGAGATGGAGGTGCTAGGGCAGCCAGTGAATTGCTGGACCAGGGCTCTGAAGTTGGTGGTGTTGGCATTGAGTATGGTTGTGGGATTCTTCTTTGATGCTCTTGATCTTCTTCTGATTGGCTTTGGTCGACTCTTGCTGCTGCTGCTGCTGTTGTTGTTATTACTGGTGCCATTGGTGGGATTTTGATCAACGTTGTCGCCAGAGCTCATGGAAGTGACAATGGTGGAGTCAACAAATTCAGCCTCTGGATCAACGCTCTGCTGGTAATACTGAACCCACTCACCACTAGTATTGTTGGTCATGACTCGATGATCTTGAGGATCTCTTCTTTATTCAACGTCTCATGCACTTGTGTAGAAAGGGATTAATTAATAAAGAGCAAGCCCTGCACTCTAAGGCATTATATGGTGAATTAGAAAGGGACAAAGTTGTGGTCAAAGGTAAGACATGTAAACTCTTTGACTATTCCTATGCGACTGAGAGAGATTGATTTAATGGCAAATGGGATCTGGATAACTATGTGAGGCTTCCAGGAAGCAACATCTATGAGGTCATCCCTTGTCTCTCCCTGCACTATCTTATGCTATTTGTGTTGGTACTTTTTGAATTTTTAGGGCTTTAGTCAGATTATTCTTGATCAGAAACCAGTGAGTCATGAAGGGTTTCAGGAACTTTTTCCATACTGAATTGAAACCTCGTTTCCTTAGTTATTAAGAGTTGGTGGAAGCTAGTAATCACGCAGCTAGCTTTTAGCGTACATGGAGAATCTTAAAAATGTCGTTTCTCTCATTTAAATATCGCTTGCTACTCATCTATGCCTCGCCCTCTCTATCTTCTTCCTAATCCTTTAAGTTTAAATGTAATAAACTCAATCTTACTGTTCATTTGACATTGTTGTTGCTTGCGATGTGTTGCAGTGCATTCATATCAGCAGTATATCGTCTGCAAATAGAATAATTAAAGCTAAGCGTACAATTTCTTGAGAGCACTAATCACGTCACACTTTGTTGATAACTTGTTATGTTTTCAATCAAACGCCTTTAAAAAGCCAAAATCCCATTTTTTATAAACTTGTGATGGCAGTGATTTGTAGATGATCAACGATTCATCTGATTGCAATTATTAGGTTAAGTTCATATGTTGATGTACATAGTTATGTGCAACTTGCTACTAGTTACTCCTTCAAGTCACACATATACACAGCTTAACTTGTCGTCTAATTAAGGCACATAGGGTTATGTTGTCCCTTAATACACTAGTTCAATTAATCAAGGTCAAAGCATTATCTAGAAAGATGGAGGTGGTCCAAAATGACGCTGTGTAAACAAATAGGAGAGATTCTAGCTTGTAAAGCAAGCATGTTAGATATGTGATTTGACCATAGGGCTGCCCGCCTAATCCCGTTCCAAATCGCACCAAATCCTTTTAATTATAGACCTTTCAAGTCAAGTAAATTTCCCCCATCGCATTCTAGAGTTCAAACAAATCTTGGAATCTGTTTTCACATGTTTTGGGATCCTAATTAATTAAATAAATAAATCCTTCTTAATAATAAATCAATATTATATCAAAAATCGTGCGATGATAGTACAAATTACAATCAAATGGGCTCTTTGTACTTGCATTACCAAGACAACGTGGCAAAGACTTTCAAGTACGGAGTGACATATCACGTTATGATTGCGACGGCCGTGACATACGAAGGCGCATTTTTTAATAAGATATACAAAACCATTGACCCAAGCTCAATTCTCTGTTGAATGCTACGCTCCACATTTTACTAATGAATTTTCCCTTGTTCGCTTTTAGGGTTTTGATTTCTTTGCACCATTCTGGTCTTCGAACTTTAGTTTTGACAAGAATGTAAACGTGATGACCGGAGAGCCCAAGCTGACGCGAGGGATGACGCGATGAGGGCACTAAAATATGTCATCTGGAATCATAGGCCTTTATGACCGTTCCTCGAGTCCGTCGACTAGGTCTCTTTCCCATTACCTCAATGCGTCGGTTGTTAGAAAGTCGGCTACAGAGCGTTTGGAGTTTGACGGGTTTTAATGCATTATTTCTTTTCGTGTTATGTATAATCGACACTTAAAAAATTGAATTATACCCTATTTATTGTGCTTGACAAGTGTTCGTTTGACAAGGCCCTTATTATCATTTAATGCATGAAATGGAATGGTCCAAGGGCGACCATTTGCACAATTATCGTTGGTAAAATCGATGTTGGCATCTTCGGGCGGAACGGTCAACTTCAAGAAAAGGATGCCGGAGGTTGAAGACTTTGAAGTTTTGATTTGACCACTTAGTGGTTCCCACCCTGCTGCGGTGCATGCTTTCTTCACGGCTTTTCTCCGAATATGCTTCATCTGTTTGAATGTCCAGATACATTCCATTCCATTGCTTCTTGTGTTAATTTTGCGGATGGATCTAGCATGCCTGTCGCTTTAAAGAAAAAAGGCAGACCTGGGTCTTGGGCAGTGTTCATATCCACCAACCTCATCAAGTTTTGTGTGCAATGGGATCTCCCTGGTTTAAACAACCTGATGCTAACGATTACAACTAGGAAGCGATCGTGCAAACTTCTTATCGTCAGTCTACAATTCATAGGCAAACAGACGAAGGTCAAGTTGAGTTTACCGTGAGATTTAATTGTAAGAAATTTTACCAGCTGCAACCGTCCTAGGCAATTTTAACTCACGAATACGGATCTTGACCGATGTTCACGGCTCATCATTCTCGTTTGATATCTTAGTTGATGGATGAGTTGAACCGAAAGCAGATGCATGATTATAGATTTGAGGTTTGTTTCTGAGGGAACTTGAGCAGTTGCAATTGCAGCAACTGACTCCTCCGGGTGCAGGCATGGAAAGTTAAGCGCAGAGGAGCACAGAAAGGGGTTAAAGCCAGATCTTTTCTTTATTCTTCTCATTTTCTGCAAATCAGCCCAAGGGCAAGCAGAACAGAAACCAAAAAGAAGAGAAAAAATTTACAGTATATATTATGCATGTGACATTTACATTCAGTGGGGTGGAAAATTACATCCCCATCATCATACAAGTGAAAAGAATATTCAAAAAGTAGACAAAATTGGGATACTCATCTTCATTCACACACCTTGTATCCCATTTTGTGTCCTCACTCACTATAAGCTGAAAATTACTACAACATTCTTCTCCCTGCAATTTCCTTTTTTTCCCTCCTTTAAAAATCCTCTCTGTTATTCTCCTTTCTAGTCTACTCTACAGTTATTTCCAGAATAGTCGTAAGTCTTGGCTTTTTGTATCTTCTAAGGAGTAAAGAAGAGCACACAACACTCACAGACGAGAAAGCCATGCAAGCGCCAGCCACCCATGGTGGCAACACTATCCTCAACCAAGGGAAGAAGACCCCTGCGGCAACCGGTATTGCAATCACGTTGTAGGCCATTGCAAAGACATAGTTCCAGCGGATCCGTGCAAAGGTCTTCCTAGATAGATCAACGGCTGTAATTACATCTTCTAGGTTGTTCCTCATCAGAACATAGTCAGCAGCTTCTATTGCAATGTCAGTCCCTGCCCCAATAGCCATGCCCACATCCGCAGCAGCTAGAGCAGGAGAGTCATTGATACCATCACCAACCATAGCAACAATGCTCCCATCCTTTTGGAATGAGCAAATGACTTCCGCTTTTCCTGCTGGCATTACCTCTGCCCTCACATCTTCTATGCCGACCTGTACATGGATGAGAAACATCAGACATTTAGCATCATGCACAGGAGGATGTTTCCCATTAACAAGATAATTAGCCATCAAACACAAAATCTCTGATTTGTTTCAGACTTCATGTGAAGTTAAAGATCAAATTCCCCAAAATAAAATAAAATAAATAGCACAAGACCAAATTATCCATGTCAAATCTCTTGAATGCGTTGAGAGTTTGAGCCAAAATACATGCACATATTGAGCTGCGAGAGAAAGTGAGAAGAAGTTATATGTATATGTATGGAATCCACTAACTCTGCAAACTCATGCAAACGCATTTTAAAACGCTGGATATAGTAGGCTGTACGCACCTCCTTGGCAACAGCCCGAGCTGTCCTCCAGTTATCCCCTGTCACCATTACAGGACTAACACCCATCTTCTTGAGGCCTTCTACAACTACAGCAGCTTCCCTTTTCAGCGGATCTGCAACCCCTAAAACACCAATCAAGGCATCACCATATGCAACAAGAATGCCTGTTTTGGCACTTTCTTCAAGCTCTACAACAAAATTGTCCACGTGAGTTGGAATGGCAATTCCACTTTCAACCAACAGCTTCCGATTACCAACCTGTCAAAGTTGCATGTCCAACAAGCATATTAACATGCTATCGAAAGGAATACTATTGAGTTTTTTTTTTTTTTTTTTTTTTTTTTTTTTTTTTTTTGGGTCAAAGGCATATTATTGAGTAAAGCAGCAAAACTTTTAGATCTTCATTTCAGGAAACACACCAGCACTCGCTTCCCTTCAATAAAGCACTGAATTCCCCTTCCTGGAAGAGCAGAAAACTCAGTGACATCCTGGAGCCATCCAGAATTCATTGACTCCTTGGAGTTTAAAGCATCATCAGTTTCAGAAGGATCATCGAAGAAGTGGAAATGGCGTGCATACTCCACAATTGCTTTCCCCAGAGGATGTTCACTGCTAGCCTAGTTGAGATAGTAACAAAAACAATTACAATGCAATGTTGAAAAAGAAGACAAGAATATCAGCATAAAACGAATCATTTAAACTGCAGCCCACATCTTCAGAGAAGGCAATGCAAGCGGAGTTCTGCAATTTGAGCTTGGGCACTCGAAAGTCTCTGTTTGAAGTCAGCTTTACCACACGGCTAAACAAGAATCTAAATAAGCTTTATCTTAGTGAAGCAGTTAGGTATCATGTTTGAAGGCAGTGATATGCTGATATAAAATGCATGCGTAAGACTAATAATCTGTCACCCAAACCATAATTTATGCATCCATGATTGGTAATATTCTATAGGTGATAGTAATTTTTCAAATGTTTTAGAAAGGCTGCTAATTAGTAGAATCCGTCCTAAAATAAACTCCAAATGTACATGTTCAAGATTTGATCCTCAGACAATCAGTTCAGATTCTCCATATGGTGATGACATCATAAGAACTGATGTATATGGTCCTCCTCTATCTTGGCCATTTCAGTTTTCTAATTGTCTGCATCTGCAATCTCCATTTGAACAAACATACTGCCCGTATGTGTGCATTACTCTCTTTCTCTTTTCTGTTCTCTCTCTCCAGGAGAAATGGGGAGCGGGGACTTGAATAAATAGACAAAGAATACATAGTTACCTCTGCAGAAGCCACCAAATTGAGGAACTGTCCACGGTCCATCTCATTGAAAACTTTTGCCGTTGTGACGGTGGCTTTCCCCTGTGTAAGGGTGCCTGTTTTATCAAATATTACATACTTAACCTTCTGGGCTCGCTCCAAAGCCTCTCCACCTTTTATCAACACCCCATTGTTGGCACCAACCCCTGTTGCCACCATCACAGCAGTAGGTGTTGCCAACCCAAGGGCACAGGGGCAAGAAATAACTACTACCGATATTGAGAACATCAGGGCAAGAACAAAGTAATTGCTCTTATCTGGCAGCCACTCTTCTGGATAAGCTCCAAAAGTACCAGCAAGATACCTGTACACAAACAAAAAGGGCCTCAATGATTGTGCACACCTATCGCGCATTATCCAGTGGGAAAACTACATCAACAGTTCCTTAAGTTTGGTAAACTTTGCAGTTTGATCCCTGATATTTAATACTGAGATATTACTCTCTACAGTTCATTTTTGTGTGATTCAAATCTCCGACCTTATTTGCATTGAACTTCGGTTATGATTATCCTGTGTTATGAAGATATGGAGTATAAACGGGTGATATTTGACTGTCTATAGTTATTACAACCATGTTGTGATTCAGCTAAGCCATGTAGAAGAATTATGAGCAAAATTAAATAATAATAGTGGTGACAGATCATTATTGCACAAAACTGATGTTTAAAGACTAGATATCCAATTATAGAATTGGTCAACTAGGGACTATAAAGGTGGTTTTCTCTTATCTAACCATATAGAAATTGCACCAAAGGTAGAACAAGTCAGGTGTCGTACTCACCAAGCCACAAATGTCAAAAATGACAAAGCAACAACAGTGGGGACAAAGATGCTTGCAATCTGCGAGAAGAAAGTAACAATTAATCCACAAACCAGAGAATCTGCAAGTCAACTACTTAAAACACTCAACATTATATGAAGCTGCAATCTGCCACCATAAAAGTCTATAATTCATAGAGCACCAGATAGCTTTATTATCAACCGATGCCCCCTCGATAGTCTGAAGTTGGCTCTAAAAAGAAAATGGCGCAATGCACTCCACTTAATCCCTATTTCATGGCCACATATTTTTCTGGCTAAGTAATGGGAAACCTTTCTACTGTTACATGAATCCGATTTTCATTTCATCCGGGAAAAGCCATCTTTTTCTCAACAATGTCTTTGTCATTTGATCCAATAGCCTTCCATTCGATAGGAACAGATTTGATAAATATTGATAACTCTCGGATGGAGTATTAGAACGGAAAAATCCATTAGATAATGAACTATTGGTTCTAAGCCATCTCTGGCGATGAATCAACAATTCGAAGTGCTGGAATCACCAATCTAAAAGAGTGACCCAAAATCCTTTGAGTGGCATCACAGATAGTAGATTTTGTAGTTCTCTTTTCTACTTAAACTGCCATCCACTACCCTTCTTTAACCCCCCTTCCCTCATTCTTCTCAACATAGAAGACCACGCAAGCGAAGATAACCCCAAGAACACTAGAAATAAAATCTCAAGTAGTAATACTTCATTAAATAACCAAACTGGTTTTCCTGTCCACTCCAACATCCCACCGCCATCCCATCATCTCTTGTTCCTAGCACCAAACTACCATCTACATGTCAGATAAAAACACCTAAATTTGGGCATTGATTATCTTTTTGATCAGTAGAGATCCCGTGAGTCCCACTAGCATCAGGAAGAGCTAACATCTCCAAGTCAAAACTCAAATGCCTTCAAAACACCTATCAACTTCCAAGGAGCACTCCAAAGAGAGCAGTCCCAATCATTATTCATAATTCCAACATTATATCAAGCAAACATATTGCTGAAGGATCATGTGTTTAGATGTCTCAATTTCAGACCTTCCCAAAGTCTGAGACCAAAGAGATGCAGTTGAAAATAAACCCGGAGTTGAATGAATGGTCGGTTTCACTTTGAGATGATATGTGTCTTCACATGCATTGGCACCTTGCCATTATCTTCTAGTTTCCATTTGATGTGAGAGGGAGAGAGAGGAAAATGACAGAAAGTGAGTGCAACAGCATTGCTTTGTGTATAATTGTCTTCATCATTTATGTCGTGGCGAGGTTAACTGTTTCGAACCACATGCCATTAACACAACACGACCATATCTGCTATTCGCACAAATTGTTGACATGCAGAACCGACACCAAGGGATGATCCTAGGTACAATTCAGAACTCATAAATGACTCTGGACCTCATTACCTAGCATTCCAGGAATTCAAATGCTCAGCATATGACATTTAAAGACAGGAAAGCCAGCAAGCAAAAACCGACAGAATTTCAATAAACTGCATATAGAAGAAAGTTTCTCACTGTAAAAGAACTTGGTCCATCAGCACTACTATCTCCTCCAAAACCAAGTATTAGTGTCAGGATGAAGACATAATTTTCATGATGCTCCGAATAAACAATACAACACATTTAGAACGCTCAAATCCTTCCAGCATTGGTTTCACACGATGATTAAAGTACTCCAACACTGACTTCACACAACAAAAGGATTTGCAGAGTCTCAAAAAGGGCAAAAAAGTCAATCGCTATAAGTATTAAAGCTTCCCAATATCCAGATTTATTAAAACAAGGAGAGTTAACAAATATGTTAGAACTTTGCCTCGTTAAAGTACTTACAAAATCGGCAAACTTCTGTATAGGAGCTTTGGACATCTGTGCCGTCTCAACCAAGCTAATGATCTGACTCAAGACCGCATCACTTCCTACTTTGGTAGCTCGCATGTGAAGGACACCGTGTAAATTGATTGTACCTCCAATGACTGACAAATTGACCTCCTTTAGAACAGGGAGAGATTCACCAGTTACCATACTCTCATTGACATAACTGGATCCCCATTCTACCGTGCCATCAGCAGGAACCTTTGTACCAGGCAGAACTTTCAATATGTCACCTGGCTGAATTAGCAAAGCATCTATTTCTCGCTCACTGATATACCTTCCGCCTGCAACATCGATAATTTACTCCAATTTACTATAAAATAAAAAAATTCAATCTCCTAGTCAGAGAAAAAGGGTGCCACAGTAATTAGGTTGAGGATCATATTTCTAAAGCTACTCTCAAATCAGTCGAAGGGAAGTACAATAACCTTTGTCCTTGACAAGCAGCAATGCTGTTGCAGGTGCAAGTTCCACAAGCTTCTTGATGGCATCAGATGTTTTCCCTTTTGCAAGAGACTCCAAGTATTTCCCCAACAGCACAAAAGTTATCAGCATGGAGCTTGTCTCAAAGTATGTAGGAGACCAAAAACCGGTAAGTGCACCATACAGAAGTGCACCAACAGAATAGAAATAAGACGCAGAAGTTCCCAATACAACCAGAACATCCATATTAGTTGAACCATTTCGAAGAGCTCTCCAAGCTGCGACATAGAAACGCCTGCCGATCACAAATTGCACGACGCTCACCAATGCCCACTTCAACCAATCACCCATTAAAAAAGGTCCACAGCGCCATAGCAGCAGAGAGTAGACCATTGGTATTTGAGGACAAACTACCCGAATGATAAAGACCGGAATCTACAGCCAATACATCAAGCACAAACTGTTAAGACTTAAACAAACAACAAAAAGGATTAAGTTGGCAAGAAGGCTATGTCTAACATCTGGACCCTGAATTAATTCTTCACCCACATATTACTCTAAACATCCTTAGAATGAGTGATCCTGATATATATGATAATGATCATTGATCAAGGAAGTAAAAATTCCATCGAAGTAGAAACAATGCATCCAAAAGGAGGAGCCTCCTCTTCAAGGCGACCACACAACAGAAACAGGAAGGTGAGAGCACATCTTTCTATTAATAGTGTTGTGGAGAGAGAAGGCAAAGAGGAAATGGAAGAAATACTCACACTTAAAAATAAGCTAGATGTGAAAAGCCGAAACATCTTAGTTGTTTCTTCAACATCTTTAGAGGTCATCCTTGAATATGGGTTCATGACATGTAACTTAAACTGGCCACTGCTCTCTCCCTCAATTGAGTCAACTAAGGAGCGGGAGGTCACAACTTCAGGATCAAAGAGAATATCAAGTTCTCCGGACGTCCTGTCAAAGCGAAACTGTCTAACACCCTTTAAGCTGCTTAGTATGCCTTCTAGAAAATGCACATCCATCACACTGAATACCCCCGCCACGCCAAGTATGATCTTATCCTGTTGACTACTTTGCACCAGTGAAGCTTCGAAACCAGCATCTTCAATCGCATTGACTATATCATCTTTACTGATTACAGCAGGATCGTACTCCACTTCACCTAATGATGTCGCCAATGCAACTACTGCTCCCTTGACACCAGGAAGACTTCTCAAGATGCCTTCAACAGAATTAACACAGGCTGCACAAGTCATTCCTCCGATAGTGAACTGCCCTAAGAGTGTTGTTTGCTGCTTGGTTTTTGAAGAATTTGGTTCAGGCAGAACCTCTGCCTCAAAGCCCGCATCTTCAATTGCATTCTTGATGTCTACTTCCTGAAATCACGATGTAGTCACAAAAAACTGTCAAAAATAAGGAATAAACAACTCAGCACTTCACAAATAAGCTACAGAAGCAAAATTAGACAATGAATAGGCTAGGTAATGTCTTCTGTGGACGTAAGTCACAATGAAGCATCTGGCAGCCCACGTTGATTCAAAAAGAAGGGTTGAATATGGCTCGAAGTTAATCCCGATTGATTTGAAATCAGACCCATTATTGCAATTGTAAGGAAATCCGCGCCATTATAGGAATGTCCACATTGAAGTCTTGCCAACAGAATCAAGGCCAATGCAAAATGTTTAAACTTCCGCATTATGGCCGTAAAGAGAAGGGAGTCAAATTGTTGCTCCAACGATACTGGAAGAGATATAAATTACGTCTCGCAATATAAAACAGATGTAACCGGAATAGTTTAGTTTAGCAGGACAATGCACAAAATCCTACCTTGTCAATGTTAATGAAGCCCATCAGCAGAACAGATGGATAATCACAAAACCAAAGCAAAGAAAGATTCACGAAGGTTTCACCACTAATCTCTGTAACCCAGGCAAGCTGTAATGACAATGGAAATCTAGTTTCCGAAAAAGGGGTAATGCTAACTAAACCACAAGAGAACTACGAAGACTAGGACACTAACCGACAGTTGAAGTCAGAAATTTAACTAAACAAAGCTCGAAGGAGGCGATCCTCCTGCGATTGCTTGATCTAATTGTGAAGGATGCAAAGAGCAATCAAAATCGGCTTTTGATCGAATGACTGAGCTCGTGAGCCACTAGAAATCAACCAACTTCTCAAGCTCCCGAATCCACGAGCCATCTCCCCAACTTCCCAAAAGACAACACCGAGCAAAATAGAAGGAGCATAAAACCAAGGAGCATCGACCGACCTTGACCAAACTAGGATCGTAGACGACGTCGGCCTTGTTCTGCAGCAAGGCCACGGAGGCCCGCAGGACGCCGTCGAGGCCCCGGAGCGCCTCCTCCACGGAATTCGAACAGGCGGCGCAGGTCATCCCGGTCACCCTCACCTGCACCCTCCGCATCCCCGCCGCCTCCCCGGCGCTCGCCGGCGCGTTGTCCTCGTACGAATCGAGCAGCCTGACGTCCTCGAGGTCGGCCCCGCCGCCGCCGCCGCCACCTTCCAGGTCGTCGGCGGATTTCCGGCCGCAGGCGCCGGAGAGGCGGGAGAGCTGGAGGTCCACGAAATTCGGCGCCATCGGAAAAGGTGCCGGAGCTTGGGGATCTCCGACGGGAATGCCGCCGGAAAAGGCAGGGCGGGGATCGAATCCTCGTGCGCGGAAATCGAGAGGAAGCTGCCGAGGATTCCGAGGAAGATGCAGAAGAAGGACCACCGCCGGAGCTTCGAAGGAAGGAGAAGACAGCGGTCGTTTTTAACGGAGGGGGAAGGACCGGTAGATGGGGGATTTACGGTTGTGCCCTCGGCGGTCGGGGGGAAGGTTTTCCCCGCTTGTGCGTTTTGTGTAGTACGACCGGTGGCGGTCCTGGTGGGAGGGACTTGTACTGCATCAAAGTTTTTGCGGGTGATCGTCATATGATGTGGAATTGGTTTCGGTTGAGATATTGAAAAGTTGGTGAAAACTTACCATTTTTTTTCTTTTCTCTTGCAAAGAAGCCAACGTTTTTTTTTTCTTTAGGTCATAGCAAAGAAGCCAACTTAAGTATGAAAAAACAAAAAGGGCATTGTCGAAGTCATTAATCTCATGAATCGGAGTGCTCTCGTGAAGAATAAATAATTTGAAAACTATTTTTTGAAATATGATTGCTTATCAATTGAAATGATTAGTCGATGGAGAAAGGTTTTTATTTGTTCGATAGTTTGAGAAAAGCGAATTCCTTTTTGTTAGAAGAGGAGTTCGTTTTCTCTCGATCTAAACTTGTTGTTTCCAATCCTCGAAAAGCATTTTCTATAGATAGATTGGTTTTTTATTGTATAAAAATCGAGAAGTTAAGAAATAATATTTCAAAAAATAGCTTTCTTTTAAATAAACGGATCCTTATTTCAAGTCGAATGCCTTGAATGGAATATTATTCATGTTCCATTTTGAGCGATCAAACTTACATAATAGCCACAAAAGGAAAATAAAAGGATGAACTTGAGGACGAATCCCCACATTTGAGTTAGATTTTGATATCTCTATTTGGATTCTCTCCTTTTCGTTTGCAAAATCCTCTTTTTTTGCGTGTTCCCAAGTACAATTGTTTTGTTACTGTATTAGCAGGCATTGAATTTGTACATCCCGAGTTTTTAGCGTCTTCCGAAACGTATGGGAAAAAAATGTCTCGAAAAAAAGAATGCATTTTGCTTAATAATTTAATGGTCTAAGCTTCTAGAGAGCTATGGTAGGGGTGCCCAGGAGGAGCTAATAATCTACACTAAAAAATAAAATTTCTCAAGGAATTTTTATAAATGGCAGGCCTGTGACATCGAATGAGGAGTGAGCAATTAATGCAGTCCACTATAGAAGCCGAAAAAGGAATCATTGGTGGGGATGAAAGAGAAAAAGGTTGGACTTGCTATTTTGGTAGGGATGGGATGGAATTGGAATAAAGAAAGAAAGGGAGGGATTTGTTGGAAAATTGGATGAGGGTTAGATGAGCAAATCCCACCTGACAAGTATTGTATTGTATTATTTTTTTTTTTTTGCAGAAATGGGTCCCTGTCCTCGGACCTAACTGATGGAGACTTTGCGGTGGTGGTGTTGGGGTTGTTGCTTTGAAGCTGAGTCAACAACAACAATTTATTTGATAAAATTAAGGAAAAGACAAACGAAATTTGGGGTAATTTTGATCGTTTTGAGGAAGATGCTCGAAAGCCTTTGTTTGGGGAGAAAACATGGCTTTGCCTTCAAGGTATTGGGGACGTTTTTTCTCCTCCATTCCCCATGTTTTTCTCCACAGAAAAAGAGGAGCTGTTTAACTCGTAAAGGTATCCTGAGCACAATTCAGACCTGACTTTCAATCCATTTATTATATTAAAAAAAAAAAGGATAGAAAAAGTGAACATGCGTCATTGATGAAGTAATGGTTTGAAATGAACTATATGGATGATGACCGTTCATTTGCTAAGTCAAACTATGCATGGTAATTTAATTTTTAAGATAAGGTGAACATTACAAGAAACCCAAAACTATGTCCCTTGTAATATAAATATCCCAAACTTTTTTTAGTGTCACCAAAACCTTAAACTTATCCACTATGACATAAATATCCCTAACTTTTTTTGTATCACTAAAAAAACTTAAACTTATACATGTGCGACATATATACTATCTATTTCAATTCCATTTAAAATATATTTATCACACTGAGATAGGATTAGGATTTTTCGTGATACAAAAAATAATTTGGGGAACTTGTGTCACAACAGACAAGTTTAAATTTTTTAATGAAACAAAAAAAAAGTTTGGAGTATTTAAGTAGTAATGAGCCTAGTTTTGGGTCTTTTGTACGATTAACCCTTTAAGATATTAGAAATAGGAAAGCAAATTATTATATTGTGATATAATTAAATAGTCTTTAGTCATGCGGTCAAGAGAATATCGATAAAAAATAGTTTAGTTGAACGAAAAGGGTACGGTTCTAGAATTGCTGAATAAGCTTTCGGAAGGCTTCAATGTTAGAAATAGGAAATTAGAGGCCTTTAAAGAAAATATAACAAGAGCATCTATAGCCACGAAGGTATGATTTTATCGACAAATGTTGCATTTACTCATCTTAAATGTCTAAAAATTAGAAGCGAGGCGATTGTACTCTCTTTTGAAAAATTATAAAATCTCATATAAAAGAAAGGAAGGTACATTTATTAGCGCATAATGTGTGTCTGGGCACAATTATCGGTGCATTCATTATAATAATAACCTTAACAATTACAATAATAATTAATATAATAATCATTAACCGCACACGTTTATTTTTATGGGCACGTGCCTGTAATTTGAGTGGGCCTGAGTCGGAACGACAGATGCCTCCAAACAGTCCAGGGCTGGCCACGTGACTCGCATGTCCTTCTATTCATTTGAATAATGCCGCCAAAAAAAAAAATAAAGAAATGCTGCATTTAATTAACGAAATTGATTTTTTTTATAAAGTAACGTAACTTGTTCTCATTAAATTAGATTCTTCATCCACATGTTGTAATATCACGAAAATTATATAACATTAATTTGTAAATTAGATTCCTTAAACGGGTGTGTCAAGTTAACAATAATCCGATCCAAATTAATAATTTTCATGTGATATAAATCTAATAATCCATACCCAACCCAACTCTTATCAATTCCAATCTATATTGCTAAAACACTTGAAATGAAAATGTAAAGTGAATGAATATGAAATCAAATAAGAGTTAAAAAGAATAATAAAAGTCGATTAAGTCTGAATAAATTGCGAATCCATTTAACATTCATATCATTTTGGGTTTTATTAATTCTAAACTTGTTTATAATCTATTTATTAAATAATTAGTCTCTATAATAATCAATTTCGTCCTATCCTCTTGATTTTCCCACGGGAAATGCTCGAAATGGAAGGGATCGAACCGACGGATAAAGGGCTTTTCTGGTATTACGGAAGATGCTGGGAGCGGCATTTCTCTCTTCTTTATCCGACTAGTTTCGTCTGGGTCAGCGGCCGTCATCGTCGAAGGGCGTTTGACCGTTCTACCCTCCGAGGAAAAACATACGTTTTTCGTGCTGATCTCCTGACAAGCTCACGGCCCAAAGATATGTTCAAAATTGCTTTTTTTCCACGTTTTCTCTCTCTCTCTCTCTCTCTTTTTTGTCGATCCACGTTTCTCTTTTCAAGGCCGCAAACGCGTGTATTGGTGTATGTATAGTTGTGGGCTCCCCTTTTACAATCACAATTATTAAAAAATTAAGATTAATATCAGGAACAAATTTAATCTAAACAGGAACAAATTTAATCTAACGTGGACGAACTTTTTTGAGGTCCATTGCTCAATCAAACCGCCGGTGGTTAATCTAAACAAATTTTTTGACTATCAAGAATCACAAATTTATATATCCATAACAAATTTATTCCAAATCAATATTTTGATCATTAGAAATCCCAAATTGACATCTTTGTGATAAATTAACAATCTATTAACTCTCGTTAAATTGAATTAATATAAAAAAACATAAACATATGCATTTGTGATAAATAGAGGGTAAAATCTAAAATTGGTACATTTGTCAACTACTATATATATATTCAACTTTAGCAATTTAATGTTAAAAATTAATAAATAATAAATTTGTAACAAGTGTAACATTTTTGGATTTTTAGTGGTCAACAAATTAATTTTAGTTAAATTGGTCACGGATCTATCAATTTGAGGTTTTTTGTGATACCTTTAAAAATATATGAAATTGGTCAATTTAACACATTCCAGCATCTAATGAACAAAAATTTGAGAAGGGACTTGCATATTCATGGTTGGACTAAGATAGTTGACGAGGCTTATAATGATTATGCAATATCAACTACTATTAACTACAGAATACCTAAGGGCGCATACGTTATGACATTGTGCTCTTTAGATAGTTTTATCGCATTAAGGGGGTTATTATACTTATCTTGTGATCTTACATTTCATCCTACATTTTTTGGATAGTCGGGATTCAATGTTGATCTCCAAGGCCTATCGTGAATCCAACAAGGTAACGAGGTGTCAAAGGAGTGGTTTATAATAGTTAAAGGCACATCGCCTAATTGTCAAACAAGTAAGTGTTTCAACATACACGTTGCCTATAAAATCATGGACACCTTTTTATTTTCCTTTCTACGTACCTATGTGGTAGCAAAGCACTTTTTGCTTTCGGATTACAAAGCTGGTTAGTGGACTTTCCCTTTTTCATGAGTGCTCATTATCTACAAAGAGGATGGCATTGAGGCTGGAGTGCACATATCAAACGACACGGTTCATTATTATCATCATCATGATCATAAGAAAATGCGTTCCGAGGTGGCATAAGGATCATGCAGCTCTCTCCATCCTTCCGGAGCAAAGGCTTTGAGATCCAATGGCAAAGAAAGTGGGTCAAAAGCAAGATCACACACTGAAATTTAGGAGAGATCAAATCTGATGTTTTGTGGATCATGTTAAGAATCCTACTTTTAGTGGGAAGTTTTATCAATCATGCGAAGCTCTAAAGGATTTCATGGGCCAGTGAGGGAGAAGTGTTTGAGAAATGACATCGTTTCCACTTGCCCAAAAAGCAGGCAAGAGGAAAAGGTACAAAAGAGAGAGAGAGAGAAATGGACCTAAATTTCCATGTCACCCTGCACGGTCTCGACAACAAAATGGAACTCCAAATCCTCCCACCAAATTCAGCTTCTTTCTTCTTGTTCTGTCTTGGCGTGTGCCTTGGCTTTTTCTGGATGAGCATACGCAAGAGGAAGAGGAGACCACCTCGAATGGCCCCCACCACCCACCGATTCTCTTTTTGCTCAGCCCATGGTTTTCCAGGTGGACTGCATCTTCTGTCCGTCCCTACTACACGTTCTTCGCATCCCTCCCATCAAATTTCAATCAAATCGAGTCGGGATCTAATCCGTTCATTGGACTTGCAAGGCATCGGGCATGAGTTTCCAGTTAATCGCGCACTCTACATCTGTGCCCTAGAATTACATAAAAAGAAAACGAGAATTCATAATTCCTTTTGCGTGACGGGGAAAGGTGACGTGCGGAATTTCTAACTAGGTCGATCTAGAAGTCCGGCGATGACTCGGTCCTCTCCTTTTGCTAATGTTGTCCAGTATTTTCAAACAGAAAACCTAAAAGCGCAAGGGCAATCTAGTCAGCTCGTAGACCTTATCGAAACTTTAAAACAAAAGGTAAGATTCTGTGCATAACAAAACTATGCCAACGGGCATATGCAAAATCTTATTAGGTCAAATCGACAGAAACAAGGACGAGGATTAAAGTAGGAAGAGTCAGTGGGGGTGGGAGCATATGGACGTCTAAATCAAAGACGTTTCCAATTTGGAAAATTGGGGTTGCCGGAAGGACGGGTGGGCGACTTCCCCCTTGCCTTCTTTGTAATTCACACCCCCTTAAAATCTCTGGCCAACCACTCTTTGTTATCGTATGGTCAACAACCAAATCCAACATCACCAGAAATTGGATTAGTTTTGTAAAGGTACGTGAACATCCAACCTCTCTCTCTCTCTCTCTCTCTCTCTCTCTCTCTCTCTCTCTCTCTTTCTCTAAGCTCCTTCCTCCCAAATTGGATTTAGTTTATTTCCCATTCTCATGGCTGCATCCAATCCCAACACTCTTGTCTCTTGTCTTCCCAGTGTTCCTATCGAACTTGATATTAATAACTGCTACCGTTTGAAAAGGTATGGCGATTTCTCTTTCTACGGCTTATTGAATCTGATGAATGATACACCTCCTCAATGAAACAATTATTATGGGATAGACCTAATAATTGGACAAGCCTAACATGAGCTTGAGCTGGGCCCAACCCAAGGGGTAACATGCATTAACCTTGTCCAGGCCTACCCACGTCCGGGGTGCACGAGACGGTTTCCGGAGCCAGCCCTGCCCAATTATATAGGCTAAAATTCTCTTAACATGATTTGGAACGCATTATTTATCCATGAAATGATAGGGAGAATTGAGATGGGAAGAAAGAGTAAGGGTCGTGGGTTACTGAGTAAAGTCGAGTCGTCGATTGTGTAAATTGTTATGACGGAGAGAGGCACTAGATGGCGAGGAGTGTTGATCACGACTGGGATAGAAGCCATGGCTTTGACGGCTCGCATTGGCGGAGGAAGGCAGGGCTCGGCCAGGCTCACCCAAACGGGACTATTTCCTCGGCCAAGCCCACTAATTTGGTGGGCGGGCCCATTAGTCGCTAGGCCCGTTTGACTGCAAGTCGGCCCGGTTGGAGTTCAGGGCTCTTCCTGCTTTCCGCAAAACCAAAGTTTCCTATCCACTGCACAACGTGCATTTGACCAACTGTGGACTCGTCTATATTTCTCCCTCTTTTGGGGAAGGGGGTTACAACATGAGGAAGGGTGTGAGAATTGGAACCGGGTTCAATGCGCAAAATTCATGGTTCCCAGTTATGGACAGGCCTGCTCATACTTTCTTGAAAGGCCGACGATTTGTAGCATTTCTGTTGGTTGCTTATTTTCCCTCTTTAAGAACGCAAAAACCAATGGTTGTATAGTGGATAGTTCCTGCCTCTTGGATGAATTGTGTATTCTGAATGGCTTAAATTCAATAAATTCACTTGGGCCAATGTTGCAATCTTAAGTTCGTCGAAGATGCACTTGCAACCTTAAGTTCGATGGTGTGCTTGCCAAGATCCGAGGTCTGTTCTTCTTATGCTATCAGCTTCTTATTGCTTTATAGCTAGACACATATGACACGGAAGTGATGGGACCGCAGTTCTTGCCACTTGGAGGGTCCCCGAAATAAGAAATATCTTATGCTTTTGTCTGATTGAAATTGATAGATGAGTCTTCACCAGCAATTTTATACTTCACCGCAGCATGGTGTGGTCCTTGTAAGTAATCTCAACCATCTAGGCATTTCTCAATGCCCTCCAGGCACTTCTTCCTCTTGATTATCCTCTGTTACTCGAATTAAAAAGATTATTTTAGCCTTGACATTAATCCGTGTCTTGCAGGCAGATTCATGTCCCCTGCCATCGAAGCATTGAATTAGAAGTACCCTCACTTGACTGCGTATAAAATAGACATTGATCAGGTAATAACTTTGCTTCTTCTCTGGTTTCCACATGGTCCCTCTAGACCATTTCATTAATCTCAGTGGAAGTTCTCCATGGTGATGCTGACGGCTTTCTCTTCTATGATAGAAATGCTTTCTACTCTTGGAAGCTAAAGTTGTCAATTTGTCTGCAGGAGGGCATTCAAGACAAATTGATGGAGCTGAGGATAGACTCTGTGGTAAGACAATGTTTATGCATGTAATCGGACGCTATCTTCAAGCAATGTATACGGTATTTTTAATTTCACTAACAAAGATAATCTGAAGATTGCTTTACTAGTTGATGCTGCAAATGGAGGAACATTCTCAGAACTCAAGCTTGTCTTGGAAAGAAATCTGTGTCCGGAAGCCTCATTCTTATCTATGGAATAAAATTCCTGATTGTGATCTAAAATGTCTTGCATACTAATGGTGGTTCCTTCTGATAGTGTATATCTTGGTACGGAGATAATAGCTCTTTTTTGTTATCAAACTGCTCGTACACCAAAACACCAATTCTTTTGCTCCAGTATGATTGCATGCGCACAAATTGGGTAATATGCCTTTAGTAAAGTCCCCAAGTAATATGCCATCAGATTGGGTAGTGGTTGCCAATTGCCTATTATAACCTAAGACCCAGCCTAACTTATGAAGTGTCAAATAATCATCTTCCAATATTGTTTTTATAAATTTCAGTTACAGAAACAATTACATGCTAATCTTAGAGAGTTTTTAACATTAATAGCTCAGAAGTAGATCAGATAAAGTCATGAAGCATCATTATCGGTAACTATGCCCATAGTAGCCCTCTTAGTATAACTTGCTTCTCAAGGGAAAGAGAAGGTCCATTTTAATAACAGTTATCATCACCGTTAAGCAGGGATTTTCTATTGATATGTTCACTTTGCTTCTTCAATCTCTTCTTCTTAACCAAGTCACTCATTAGAGATCTGTGCCTAGACTCATTTATAGGTTGAAGCTCTAGATTAGGGCATGCCAGAGGTAAAATACGGTAGGCCGACTAATTATGTTGCTAACTCCTCAATGAGAAGCCAATATTGATGCTGTATTTTGATTACCTGCGTATGTCCTCACTCATGACCCATCAAAAAACAATTATGTTATGCAATTGCATAAAGTCTCAAATAAGTTAAACAAGAGGACAGGATGCAACTATTGCATGCAATATCAAGCAGTATAAGCTCTCAAAGTTTACAAACAGCACAAGGCACACGACCTTAAAAGATTTGATTTTCGAGGATAACCAATATCTTTTCAACAGGTACAAGTCAATATATAGTAGGATGAAAGAGAGAAGAAATTAGCTCGTATTGACCAGTGGTAAAGAAGGTATAAGTTGGGAAAAAGTATTACAGTAACGTAAATAGAAGAGGGTGGAAACATACCAAAAGCTCAGAAAAATGACTGCCAATCATGACCTTGAAAAAGAAGCTAACATTAAGTGATGCGTTTTTGTTCTTTCCATGAAGAATTACACAATTCCTTGAGCATTCTACACCTATGCACCAAAAAGTATTTCCTTTAACATGATAAAGCATTTGTAGGGAGAAGTACAAACAAAATTCTTAAGGAGCAGAAGTTCCCGATTCTCTTATGATGTTTTTTTCTTGCGACTGCATAATCGACAGTTTCAAGTTTGAAAATCAACTTCCCAATAGGAGGATTAGGAAAAAGCTGGCTTTTAAAAGGCTTAGCGAATGAGTGAGATAACACACATGCAATTCCCCATATAATAAGATTGAAATTACCCATTGTATGTCATACGCATGAACCTTGATTTCTTGCATGGTATCTAATCGCAGCTGAACATGCTCTAAAATAAATGAATGAGAACGTCCACTCCCAAAAAATCTTTACAGAAACGCTGCTCCAAGAACAAATTTAGCGACAAATCACACATTTAGAAGTGTAGACGTGTTTAGACCCAAAAAAAAAGTGTCTGACGTGTATATTCTCTATGTTTCTATTTTCATCCTTCTAAGGGTCAAAGGCTCCAAAATATAGTAATGACTAATAAACGGATGCAAAGCTATTTACCAATATGGCTTCGGCCTCCTCAAAGGGTAAAAGAAATGAATAAACTAAAATCTGTAGAGAGAGTCATTGTGACAGTCTTCAATAAACAGAGCCAGAATTTTCTGATATACTCCGTTGCCTTTCGATTTTAGCGAGAATTTTCTATATCAAATGCTTTTGAATAATACAACCCCGTATTCAGCGAACACACGGTCCACACAGTCCACACAGTCCACCAAGTTCAAAAAAGATGGTTCCT
Source organism: Eucalyptus sideroxylon x Eucalyptus melliodora (assembly GCA_016097485.1). NCBI lineage: Eukaryota > Viridiplantae > Streptophyta > Magnoliopsida > Myrtales > Myrtaceae > Eucalyptus > Eucalyptus sideroxylon x Eucalyptus melliodora. The sequence continues at coordinate 778,454 of CM027827.1, forward strand.
TTCCACAAGTCCAAGGCCTCAAACTAAGCAAAAACCAAGACCGAAACAAAAAAGCGCGAAAGGAGACAACTTCATAGCGCGAAGATCATCTACAAGGCCATAAACTAAGTTCAAACGCTCTTGAATAACACGAACTCCGCATTCAGCGAACACCCGGTCCACACAGTCCACCAAGTTCAAAAAAGACGGTTCATTTCCGTCAGTCCAAGGCCTTAAACTAAGCAAAAACCAAGACCGAAACAAAAAAGGGCCAAAAGTGCGAAGATCATCTACAAGAACTCGCAAACCGACCCGTCTTCCTTAGGGTTAAATCCTACCAACCACCCTAGCCCTAGTCCTACAAAAGACCACGGTGATCACGCCCTCGTCCTGGCGCTGCCGTGCACGTTAAAAGGAGACGAGCAGGCATGCGCGTTACACCCACCCGCAATGCGGCTCGAAACGTACACTCGACTTTGCCTCCCCAACGCCAAAAGGCAAGAGGAAGTCGCGATTACCAGAGCAAGGAAGCATGCGAAGCCAAAAAATAAAATAAAATAAAAACTCAGACTTCGCCTCCCCAGCGTCAAGCCATGATCAGCGGGAACGAGCACTAATTAGACCATCCGACGTGCAATGCGGGCCTAATTCGCTTAAAAGAACAAAAAAAAAATTTAAGTTAGGTCCAACTCCAAATCTTTTCCGAATTTTTCTTTTGCCTAAAAAAATCTCGAATTTTAAGTTCGATCTCAAATTCGCTTTGGATTTTGTTTTGTCTTAAAAAAAATCACCAATTTCCAATTTATCAGCTTCCAACTTGACGTGGCATTTCCATGTAATAATAAATCCACATTAATAAGGTGACATGAAAAATCATTTCCAATATGAAACCACTCTAGGATGTGAAAATTTTGGACAATTTATGATGATTTTTAAACAAAAGACTAATGGGCACGAATTCGGGGCCAGAGTAACAATTGGTGATTTTTAAACAAAAGACTAATGGAAGCTGATTCGATATTCGTGGACCGTTGGAGCTTTCACTTTCCTCGTCCCATTTTGGAACTAAAATTTGAACTTCTCTTTGTGTTGGGTGGGGTTGCTTTTTCCGGCACATCACTACCGCTAAAGGAAATGGCGTGCCGAAGGTGCTCCCTTGATGCTAGATTATATATGGTGTGTCTGAGTCTTTGAAAGCGAGTTTCGACATGCATGCAAATTAAAATGGAAATGTCAAAAGGAGAAAAAAAAGCTGCCCGTGGATAACCAAAAGCTGAGAATAGAGAATCATAATTATCTGCACATGCATGACAGCTGGAGATATATATATATATATATATATATATATATATATATATTTTAACAAAATGGTTAGTTGTGTTTTCATCTGAGTTATCACGCATCTGCTTCGCATTATGGTAGGTTCACGAATGACTTCTCGAATGCTAATGAATAAGGTCAATACAAGGAAACTTGAGAGATGATTAGTGATGATGAATTAAAGCGAAAAATACACCAATAGGCAAAATCTGTTTTCACCAATGTGCTCATGACAATGGACTTTGTAAATGCAATTTTTTTTGTCCATGGATGCTAGATATCATGACAACGTGTTCATTTCCTCATTTAGAATAAGATAGTTAATGCTTGTGTGAGAAAGGAGAAAAGAATTAGCACAAAGAAAAAGGGTAAGGTAAGAGTAATTCTGTATCAGGGAGCTTGTAGCAGCAATGAGTTAGCAGCTGCAATGATGTTTAGTTTAGTATACTTTTGGAAGAACTTTTTGCTATTTATGTTTACTTTTAAATACTTTGAGTGTTTTTTGTTTGGGTTCGGATACCCCCAAACAAACCAAAATACATTAGAATCTGTGAAATGCAATAAATAAATTATCTCTTATGTACTTGTTTGCGACAACAATGGCATCACTTACCAACTACGATCGGGAAAGGGAAGTCAGCCCTGATGAATCACAGTCGATTTAGGACTGAAAGTACTAAAGAAAGAGTAAATTTCTTTAGCGTACGCACTAATAAAGTTCTCTAAAAGTGACTTTTATCATTTTTCCTCCCAAAGTCGGGCCTAACCGGCTCTCAAGAAAAGTAGGGTCATGGATTAGACGAATCAATCAGTTGATTGGCCAAAACGGGCCAAGAATCGATGGATTTCTTGGGAATCGGTGGATTGTCGCTCTCTTTTCCATGTCGCATGTTTATTTATTGGTCTTTCTTGTCTCTCTTTTCCATCTACTTTGACTAAACTGATCCAAAAAGAAAAAAGAATTGACTTCAACTCAGCTTCCTGGGGGGGGGGGGGGGGGGACGATGTCGGATATGAGTCATTAAAGCGCTATTATGTAAAAATAGATGAATATAAAATAAAAGGGTAAATTTGAATTGGCATCATCCTCATCCAAATATGATCCGACCCACCCATTTTAAGGTACCTTCCTAGATTAGACGATATGGAATTCAAAGATCGAAACATAAAAGCATGAACAATTATGATATCGTTGAATTGAACTAGCATGAAACATATCTCAAGTTGCATTTTGGACACAACAATATGTGAGACAATGCTACCATTTTGGTCTTTTTGGTTCAAGATACGTGTCAAAGACTCTCACTTAAGTTATCCAAACAAAACCTTGAATGCTTTTAGGTTGTGGTTCCTAACGGCGACGCCAACCACAGTCTCAAATTAGCATATTGAGTCTTTAATTGGCAAATTGCAGGCATATAGGAATTCCACGAGGAGCTCCAGCTCATTGTCTCTTGTCTCTCTCGGCGAAATGATGTAGATGGGTGATCTTGCCTCGTCCTTGGACTTGGATCGACTCGGGGTCAAGGGTCGCCAATGCCCTCGCGGTTTAATAATGCTCATGTTGTGAAGCCAAGCGCATGGGGCTATAACCCGTGGATTTGGCTTCCGAGCGTACGACAGCTTCAAGATGGCCAAATCAAAGGCCACTTGGGTTTGCCTGGCGGCCGTGGCGACATGTGGAGGAGTATTTGGGAAGGGGTCCTAAGATACGCGATCTAAGAGTTTTGGCTCCTTCACAATGTAAGTAACGGAGCTCATCAACATCATCACAGTCGGTTGCTTGTTGAAGTGGAGGAGCCATTGTTGTTTGACAAGGAGAAGAGGGGTTGCGCTAGTGGGAGTAGTGAACTCGCAGAATCATGAATGGGCCCAGTCAACCAAAAGTTTGAAGAAGCGAGTCTTTATTTATGATTTACCCGTAGGAACGAGTCAATCGATTGGCATGCGAAGTTTGGCGACGCGTTGGCCAAGTCATGAAGATAATTTAAATTAATCGAAGAGGTGCAACCAATCCTATGTCAATAATTTGATGTCCGACAAATTATTATACACATGAAGTTTTTCTTAATATCATGGGCACATTTGTCCCCAATCACTCCAAGGGGTGGGGAGTAGCGGGTGAGGTACGTTAATTAATGAATCTATCTAATTATTTAACCACGTGCAATGCGGCGGAGTAAGCTATCAAGGGATGGTGATGGTGCAAGGTCTTCATCCATGAGCTTTAGAATAGATAAGGCGGATTGCACGTGGGGTCCATTGGTGGGAAATACTGACATGAAAAACTAATATCCTTAAATATCTATTAACTGTCCATAATGGAATTAAGGTGATCTTTTTTGGGAAGAAAATGTTATGAAAGCTGCAGGTTATTTCCCAAATTTAATCTCTCCTTAGTCGTGCCGCTTTAGTGACGATTTACTTATCTTTATTAAAGAAAATTACGTACTTCTTCTAAGATAAATTGATGATGCGGTCTCTTCACTACTCTACTGATTTTATCTTTTCATCTGTAAAAAAATATTGCGAGCTTATCTTTGTAGGATTCAGAATTTGGAAAAATCTTGATTCCTTATAATATGTGATAAAATCGGTGAAGGAATATTGTGGATGCTGATCTGAAACTCTAATTCACTCGTCCATAAATAGATTGCCACACTACAAAATTAAGGGGGCCACACAATGTACATACACGACCACATTGAGGGGGGTTTTTATATTTGTTTTGGGGTTTTTTCTCTCGGTTTTTCGAGGTAAAAAAATTGAAGACAAAAGAAAAAAAATTCTTTCTTCGGTTTTTAGGGTTTTTGGGGGGTCTTCCTTCGTTCCTTCGAGAGAGAGATACAAAGGGAAAAGCCTTTTAGGAGGGGGGAAAAGTGAGCATAAGTTTTTCTTTCTGCTGAAAAGGTTCTGCAGAAAAGTAAAAATGGAGCAGAGAGAGAAGTCGTGCAGCAGGGGGAAAAGGGAAAAAAGCAAAAGAAAGAGGAAAAAAGCAGAGCAGAGAACAGAGGAGACTGTTCATCTTCCTCATGCCGCGTTTGGCTGTGATCTTTGAGCAGCATACCGAGAAGCCGAACCCACCGCATCGCAGCCACCGAACCCCCGCTCGTCCCCCGTGCCTGCCTCCGCCCTGCAGCCGGAGCCCGGTACCTGTTCGCCGCGTCAACACCGCCGGCAGCCGAAGCCCGCGACGCCCCTGTCACCGTCGCTCCGCCAGAACCGACGCCTGCTGCAGCCCAACGCCAGAAGCAGCAGCCCCCTGCTCCGTCGTGCCTCAGTCCCTGTTCTGCCTCGCCGCTCTGCCACCGCGCCTCCGCGAGCACCACCTGCGAGCGCCAGCACCCGGGTCACCCGCGGCCCAACACCGCGTCTCCGCCTCGCCTGCATCCCGCTGGTCTTCGATCCCCTTCGCCGCCCGCTCGCCGTCTCTGAGCACCACTGCAGCTCGCCCCCTCGTGATACCAGCCCTGTCGCAGCGCCACTGCCTCGCCCCGCCGCGCCTCCTCCGCGAGCAGCCCGCGACGCCAGCCGCACCGTCGCCCCGCCGAAGCTCCGCCCTGTCTCCGCCGGTCTCTGCCGCTCCTGCAGCTAGACCCGACGCCTGCAGCGCCTCCGACCAGCGACCCGCCACCGCTCGGGCTTTTTGTGGGATTGGGAAATTGGACGATCTCGAGCTCGGATTATAGCTGAAATCTCTCTCCTTCTTCTCTCCTCCGCTCGCTCGAGCGCCTCCGTCGCCGCTACAGGTGCGTTGCCTTCATTTCTTCTTGCCGTTTTGCCTCTTGTATTTATTTGTTATTTTTTTTATCTTTTCTCTACCGATTCATCTTCCACGAGGCGTTGTGGACGAGGGGGACGGGCTTGGCTCTGTTGAAATGGAGTGTTCGGCTTGGTTTTGAGTGGCGGGAGGAGATGTCTCTCCGTGTTTCGGATTAAGTTAGAGACTTTCGGTTTTGGCTTCTTCTTTTTGTTTTTTTGAAGTTGCGGACGACGAGGCGATTGCGAGCTGTCGATCTGGTTGTGGCGATGGGTACGCCCCATTAGTTCCGCTCCTTGAAGGAGTGAGGATGGCTTAGTGGTTTGGGGCGGGAACGCGTGAGGGCTTGGGCTTGGTGCTGGGTGGGGCGGGGAACTTTTAGGGTCTTCCGTTCTGCGTATCATGTGGTTTATTGATGAAGCTGGAAGTAATTCATCCTTCTTATCTTGCTAATCTGTGTTTGGATTAGTTTTCAGGTTGATTGAGATGCTTTTGAGCAAAAAGGTGTGGAACTTGTTGACGCATTTCCATCCTGTTATCTACTTTGAGAGCGGGGGCTTTTCTTTTTCCGGAAGCGTCAATCCTTCTCCTCAGACAGACTCGACCTAGCCACCTCGACCATCTCCACTGGACTCTCCTCGCACCGGGCGGCCATTTTCTCGAGCTTTGGTGACGCTGCTTCTGATGAGGTAAGCATCTCGCTCCCCCCATACCGCTCAGGACTACTTGTGCTTGCGCTCACGCCTGAGTCGCCTAATTCCTCTCTTTTCTCTTTCTCCTTTCCGAATTTCTAGTGTTTCCCTGCTCAATAGAGGAGTCTTCTCTTCATGTCGCTGCATCTGATCATAAGCTAAGCTATGCTGCTGCTACTTTAGGTCAATAATTTCTCAAGGGGTAATATGATTTCTAGCGCTACTATTTTCTGGCGAGAAATTTGTAATCGCATAGCAGGACAACCTCAATGCATGAGTTCTTTCTGTCTTGGGCTATCTTTACTTTCTACTTATGAGTGCATGCTCACACAATACGATGTCTCAAAAATTATATGTTAATGTTCACCGATAGTTTTGTTGCATTCCTGTAAACAACAGCAGATTCTAAACAATGTTGCATTCTGATTTGCTTGGGTACTTAGGAGATGGAGGAACTTGGGGGGTGGGGATTCAAAATTGAAATGTGCATAGATTTAGAATTTTCCCTCTATATCTCTCTCACAGAAATCTAAAATTATGCAAACTTCATACCAATTCCATTCTCCCCTCTTTCATTAGTTTTCCAAACAGAGCCTCGGAGGAGAATGACTTATCAAATGAGTCGGGGAAAACTCTTAATGTAAAATTTTTGCTTTATATCTCTCTCACAGAAATTTCAGAGTATTCCGAACTAAACACCTACTTCCATCGCCTCCTCTTTCATTGGTTTCCCAATCAGAGCCTTAGAGAACGACTTATCACATATGTTGGGGATAACTTCCGGTTTATTTGCTATTTTGTGGGTCATGAGGTCAGAGCTTCTTAACGTTTTTCTTGCTTGTGAAGGCACATTAAGTGTGATGTAGGCTCTATCCTCTGTGTCTGCATCATGTGTGTTCTGGGCCAATCAGAGGTTGTTCTTCCAATTCACTTCGCGCTATAGATTAGTTGGGGCCAAGAAGTGAAACCTATTTGACAAAGCTTATTTTTAACCAGGTTAAAGCTAAACAACTCAAGCTCATTGCATGGGCATCGCCAGAGTCTAGAATACTGACTTTCTTTACCCTTTGGAGAGAGTGAGCAAGATCATTAATATCTTGGAGCTAAACAACTCAAGGATGGTGTAAGCCTTTTGTATTTTGGAAAATGAATTGGTCCTTTAACTATTTCTGATGCTTCTTTCTCGCTATATTTGTTTCAGCTGATATTTCTGTTATTTCATTCTAAAAGCACACTCAACCGCATGATGTGTAAATCTGCAGCCTAAAATGGATGCCGCCTCGTCCTCTTCCCGTTGTAAGCCTCGGCAAGCTACTGAGAAGTGGATGCCAAAGGCGCCGTTTGCCTCTTCGACTCCTTTTGGTGATTCCCGCCTCGCATCGATATAGGAAGCTGGGGCGGACAAATCATCATCAGGAAAAGGAGGGGATATAACCTCAGAAAGCCACACAAGAGTAAGGTCAGCAAATTCTTGTCTTTCTTGATTCGTTCATTTCTTAAATAAAATTTTAGAAAGTTGTGGGTTTAAGGATGTGTTCTGAGCATAGTTCTATGGTAATACGTAGGCTCAGAATACTACGGGCCCGTTTGGTTCAACTTTGGGAAAATGCCCTTAGGAGAGTGCAAACACCTTTGAGATAAAGGGTTTCTCGAAATGCTACACCGTTTGGTAAATTACAATCTCAAGTAGCTTTGAAAAATAATTTTAGCAAAGACACCGTTTGGCAAAACTTGCATTTCTAATTAGCTTTTGCTATTTTTATTTTTTTATTTTTTTAAAGTCTGAAAATAAAATTCGGTGGCCGGCGAACAGTCGGCCAACTCGCGGACGACCAATCCCGCCGCGGACCGCAGATTTGGCCACCGGACCCGCCAGATTTGGCGGCCCGGGAGGTCGCGGAGGCCGATCGGGCTGCGGACCCCGGATCGGCCTCCCGACGGCCGATCTCGGCGGGCGAGGGCGTGACCTCAAGCGGTGTCGCTTGGTCGCGCGACCCGGGCGACGCCACCCGAGGTCGCGCGGACCCAGGCGGCGTCGCCTGGTTTGCGTGCGCCAGGTGACGCTACCTGGGTCGCGGGTCGCGACGCCGCCTAGGTCGCGGTCATGGTCACCGGGGACGCGCGACCCCCGCGGTGGTGGTGGTTGCCGGAGAAGCCGAACTCTGAGGCGGCAGGGAAGAAGATGAGCCGAGCGGAGAAGAAGATGAACAGTAATGACGATGAACAGTGATTTTTGCATTTTTAGAATGCCGAATGCTGCTCCTCCCCAACTTTCAGCATTCAGCCTTCGGAATGCTCATATTTGGGCAAAGGGGCTTTCAAATATTTTGCCAAACACTCAAAATTTCCCCCAAAGCCCCTTGGGAATGCCTAACCAAACACCCCCTACAATCGACACTATTGACACTAAGTTTTCATTATTGCTCTTTCTCAAGTGAGTGGAGAGGTTGAATTCTAGGGGACGAGCTACAATCGAAAGAGTGAGATTTGGAGGTTTGTTATGCCTACTAGAGTAGATTATGGCAAGGACTTTAATTGCCTATTTTGTAGACAAATGGAATGATATAAAATTTGAACTTCCTCGTACGATTTCGCTTTCGTTGACTCCTTTAAATGTGGCATTAATTTTTAGCGTTCGTGTTACTGGAATCTTCGTAATAAGCTCTTATATTTATTCATACGAAAAAAAATCCATTGCATAAGATTAAGAAGAAGCTTAATGAGCCAAACAATGATTTGGATTTTATAATGTATTTTTTGCTCAACATTTGCCACTTTTCTCTTTCCAAATCCGACTCGAAAGTTGATAGTTGATTTGTGCCTTTCCTTAAAAATTCAAAAAAATATTTAAAAATTGCCACGTCAGCATTCGGTCACCGGCCGATGTCCACGTCATTGCTGGTAGGCCAAAATTGGCCAGATGGACTGAATTTGTATCGATGTGTAAAAAGGTTTAGAAATAAATTAGTCTAATTGAAAATTTTAGGATTTAATTGGTACCAATGCAATAGGTTTAGAATTTTTTGGTACTTTTTCTAAGTGTCTAGAAAAACATTGAAAATATTGACATGAAAAAGTTATGCACAATGATGCATTTTGATATTGTTTGCAAACACTTTGCGAATGATATTAATTTTTGTTAATCCAAAATAAAGAAATTTCAATGGCATTTTACCAAAAATCCTTATTTTATGCAAAGTTTTGATATAATTAGATTCCATCTTTTGAAGTTTCGTGAATGGTAATAGAACTGTCATTTCGTCTTCGAAAAGCTTTAAAGGGTTTTTTTTTTTTTGTGATTTCATCTAATCATCTCATAATATGTATATGTATTTGTATATGTATATAGATAAAAGATAAAAAAAAAAAGATTTGATGGTGATATGCACAATAAAAATGTACAAAAATTTACAAACTCGTGACTGTTTTAAAATGTTATCTATGTTAATTTTTTTTAAAAGATTTTATTGGACAATTAATCCATAAATTTGCTTTTAGTGCAATGGGCCTCTTAGTTTAGTCGGTCCAGCTCGACCTCCCCTCCTCCCTCCCTTTCTCTCTGTCGGCCTAGACCCTCACATTCGCTTTAGGTTTTTTACTGTAGCACTTATTTGACACCTCTCTGCCGTGCGCTGCCTACTTGACCCTCGACTCGCTCGGATTCCACTCCCATCAACTCCCTACCGACTAGACCTCCCGATCCTCTCACTCGAGGTTTTACTATAGCTTCCACTCGCGACCAAACCTCTCGATCCTTCCACCCGAGGTTTTACTGTAGCATCCACTTGGATCGAGGTTAGCGTTCGAAGGTAGTGAAAGTGAAGATGGTTCTTGGTTTTGTGAAGTCGTGCTCCACTTATTTAGGCGAAATAAGTTTTTCTCAATTTCCTTTGTAATTCATTTTTCTCTCGTTTAGATGGCCATTACAAGTGCGTAATTTTAGGGTTTGCAGATGGGTTTTTTTTTTTTTTTGGGTAAAAGGTTCTAATGGGTGTTTGTATGTCCATGGAGAGTAATTGAAGCCTTGTGCCCGAGTTTGCCAATTTGCTTGTTGCTTTTAATTGTTTCTATTATCGCTTATATGGTCGGTCCTTCTTTATTGCGGTGCTTCTTCGGCCTCTGCCCCAAAGCTTGTTGCTTCTTTAGCCTCGGTGTGGTTTCCTTGTCTATAAATCTAAAGAGAAACAGTCATGCAGAAGGACTAGCCATATAAGTGATAACAAAAACAATTAGAAGCAATGCACAAATTAGCAAACTCGGGCACAAGGCTTTAATTACTCTCCATAAACATAAGAACACCCATTAGAACCTTTTACCAAAAAAAAAAAAAAAAACACCCATCTGTAAACCCTAAAATTATGCACTTGTAATGGCCATCTAAACGAGAGAAAAAAAGATAGTACAAATTACAAAGGAAATGAAGAAAAAACTTATTTCACCTAAATAAGTAGAGCAAGACTTCACAAAATCAAGAACCATATCAAGCATCATTCACTTTCACTACCTTCGAACGCTAACCTCGATCCGGGTGGAAGTTACAGTAAAACCTCGAATGGGAGGATCGGGAGGTCTGGTTGGGAGTGGAATCTATAGTAAAACCTTGAGTAGGAGGATCGGGAAGTTTGGTTGGCAGGGAGTTGATGGGAGTGGAATCCGAGCGAGTCGGAGGGTCAGGTAGGCAGAGCACGACAAGGGTTTAATGAGTGTTGCAATAAAAAAACCTTAGAGCGAATGGGAGGGTCTGGGCCGGCAGAGAGGGAGAAAGGAGGGGAGGTCGGGCCGAGCCAACTAAACTAAGAGGCCTATTGCATTGAAAGCAAATTTATGGATTAATTGTCCAATAAAATCTATAAAAAAAAATTAACATAGAGGAGGGGAGTTTGTAAATTTTATTGTGCATATCACCATCAAGTCTTTTTATTTTTATCTTTTATCTATATACATATACGTATTATGGGATGCTTAGATGAAATCACCACAAAAAAAAAGAAGAAGCTCTTTAAAGCTTTTAGAAGGCAAAATGATAATTATGTTCTCATTCACGAAACTTCAAAAGATGGAATCTAATTATATCAAAATTTTGCATAAAATAAGGATTTTTGGTAAAATGCTGAGCATGTATTTCAAGCATAGTTTTATGGTAATACGTAGGCTCGGAGTACTACAATCGACGCTAAGTTTTCGTTGTCGCTCTTCCTCAAGCGAGTGGAAAGGTTGAATTCTAGGGAACGAGCTGCAATCGAAATGGTGGGATTTGGAGGTTTGTTACGCCTACCGGAGCAGATCATGGCAAGAACTTTAATTGCCTATTTGATAAACAAATGGAATCCTAAGGATGAAAAATTTGAACTTCCTCATATGATTTCGCTTTCGTTGACTCCCATGTGGCATTAATTTTTAGCCTTTATGTTATTGGAAAGCGGGTGAAATTTGATGAAATACAAGAATTTTTGGAATCAGCTCTTATATTTACTCACACGAGAAAAATTCCATTGCATAAGATTGAGAAGAAGCTTGATGAGCCGAACAATGATTCGGATTTTATAATATATATTCTACTCTTCACATTTGCCACTCCTCTTTCCAAATCCGACTCGAACAGTTGATAGTCAATTTGCGTCCCTCCTTGAAAATGTGGATGGACATCGAGCACAAGCAAACCTCAAGCATATTCATTAATACCATCCACATTTTCAAGGAGAGACGTAAATCGACTATCAACTGTTTGAGTCGGATTTGGAAAGAGGAGTGGCAAATGTGAAGAGTAGAATATACATTATAAAATCCGAATAATTGGTCCATCAAGCTTCTTTTCAATCTTATGCAATGGATTTTTTTTCTCCTGTGAGTAAATATAAGAGCTGATTCCGAAGATTCTTGTATTTCGTCAAGTTTCACCCGCTTTCCAGTAACACGGAAGCTAAAAATTAATGCCACATCTAAGGGAGTCAACAAAAGCGAAATCGTATGAGGAAGTTCAAATTTTTCATCCTTAGGATTCCATGTCTATTTGATAAAGTTCTTGCCATAATCTGCTCCGGTAGGCGTAACAAACCTCCAAATCCCACCCTTTCGATTGCAGCTTGTTCCCAGAATTCAACCTCTCCATTCGCTTGAGCAAGAGCGACAATGAAAAGTACTTTGAGCTTGCGTATTACCATAAAACTATGCTTGGAACACATCCTTGAACCCATAACTTTCTAAAATTTTATTTAAAAAATGAACGATCGAGCAATGACAAGAATTTGGCCAACCTTACTCTTGTGTGGCTTTCTGGGGTTATATCCTCTATCTCCTTTTCCTGCTGATGATTTGTTTGCCCTAGTTTCTTGCACTGATGCGAGGTGGGAATCACCCTAGTTTCTTGCACTAATGCGAGGTGGGAATCACCAGAAGGAGCTGGAGGGGCAAACGGTGCCTTTGGCATCCGGTTCTCGACAACTCGCCGCGGCTTATGATGGGAAGGGGAGGAGGCATACGGTGCCTTTGGTTTCCAGTTCTCAGCAGCTTGTCGAGGCTTATGACGGGAAGAAGAGGAGGAGGCAACATCCATTTTAGGCTATAGATTTACACAACATGTGGCTTGAGTGTGCTTTTAGAATGAAATAATAGAAATATCAGCCGAAACAGACATAGCGGAAAAGAAGCATAAAAAATAGTCAAAGGGCCAATTCATTTTCCAAAATACAAAAGGCTTGCACCATCCTTCTGAGTACCATACATCACATAACTATATTTTGAAACAGTTCAAATAAAAATTATACTGATACATAGGCACATAGTGGCGACCAATGTGTGACGTCATAGAAAATGTTGCATTAGCCAAAAAGGTAGCCAATGCAAAGAGGGTCTGTCTGTTAAAGAAGACTGAGAGGAGTGGACTCATATTGAGAGTGGTTCTCTAGTTTAATTTCTTTAAAATGGAACACAAGCCTTAAAAGCTCCAAGATATGAATGATTTTTCTCACTCTCTCCAAAGGATAAAGAAAGTTAGTATTCTAGACTCTGGCAATGCCCATGCAATGAGCTTGAGTTGCTCAGCTTTAACTAGGTAAAAATAAGCTCTGCCATATAGGTTTCACTTCTTGGCCCCAATTAATCTATAGTGCAAAGTGAATCGAAAGAACAGTCTTTGATTGGCCTAAAACACATATGATGCAGACACAGAGGATAGAGCCTGCATCACACTCGATGTGCTTTCACAAGAAAGAAAAACGTTAAGAAGCTCAGAGGATAGAGCTTGCATCACACTCGATGTGCTTTCACAAGCAAGAAAAACGTTAAGAAGCTCTGATCTCATGACCCACAAAATAGCAAATATACCGGAAGTTATCCCCAACACATTAGCAAATATACCATAATATGTCCAATGGAGATGGTCGAGGTGGCTAGGTCGAGTCTGTCTAAGGAGAAGAATCGGCACTTCCGGAAAAAGAAAAGCCCCCGCTCTCTTGCTTTCCATTCGCCTCTCCCCTTCTCCCTCTGAAGTCTCTCTCTCTCTAAGCGTTCCTCTTGCGATAGGGTTTTCTTTCAGCCGAGAAAGAAAAGATGCAGCCTTCCGTCTCTGTGTGAGGAGAGCTTCCAAAGAACCCCCAAAAAACTTTTTGATCCAGCCTTCCGCGATTCCCCGGAAACCAGTGAGCCCCCTTTTCCCTTTTCTTCAGTGAACGCGAACGCGAACGCTCCCTGTATTTCCTTCAAGCTTTCGCTCTTCTATGAAAGCTCCCTAGAACGGTCGAGTGGAATGCGGCGTCTTCGTTGGTCACTTTAGCTGGTTTGAGTCGAGTGGAATGGATTCCTTCTCACGCAAATTACTCAACATGCTCTCTTCTGGGCCAAACCAGGCCGGTCCCCCCAACGGCTGAGCTTTAGACGTTGCGCCCCACGCGCATGTGGGTTTGGAGCGGAGGAATTTTTCTGATTTGCGATCAACCTCATCAAACCATACCATGGACCCCACGTGAAATCCGCCTTCTGTATTCTAAAGCTCATGGACGAAGACCTTGCACCATCCCTCCCAACACTCCCACTCGTAGGTCGGCCTTTGACCTAAGACTAAATTATGAAAATATATAATTAAGAAGATAAATAGAATGTACACTAATTTTGACTTGGGACCTCCTGCTCTAATACTATAAAAAGTTTTGTAGAACCACCACCAACCATTCGCAAAATTTAAGTTTTTAATAGAGGTGGTGTTTAACATATAAATATTCGAACATCAACATCTTTGACGTCATGAAAGATTTTGTTTGAGTCTGTCTTGATCGCCTTATAAAGATGTCTTTCTTTTTTAAGGCTTCTTTTCCTCTAAAATCAGCATTAGACTCATCTAGCTGCCACTTTTAGGTTCTCTTGGCAATGTTAAAAAATGAAATACAGGAAAAATAGCAATAAGCATCTCTGTGAACAAGACTATCAGACCATAAGTGACATTTCACTGCTCCTCCTATAGAAGTCTTAATCATATTCTTTCACTTGTATGGTGAACATACAGAGATAAAACCTTAATTAGCAATTTACTTCTTTACTTCCAATTAGATGTCGAAGAAGGAGGCCAGTATATACAAATAATCAATCAGCAAGGAATTAATGAAAACTAAACAAGCAAGTCCGACTTTATTTGAAGATATTCAAAACCAAGAGTCCCTGGATTTTACATATAGGAGGCTTTTTCGGACAATAGCATGACTCGTTTGTATCAGGTGTTTTAGAAAAAATCCTGGCACATGGACATTCTAACAGACCTGATGTCATCAATGGCTCTGATATTTTCCTGTCATCAGAAGAGCAAATGTCCAGAAACAGCTTCCCAGCCTAATTTTAGTTATAAATGAAGAAATCATTTCATACACGTATGGACACACGCATATTCGCATCATGATACATGGGTGATCGACAACCGATCAGCAGAAAGCAACGACTAGCTAGAACAAGATGACAAATCAAGAAAAATAACCTTGTGAGGTTGCCTGCGATGAATCATCAGACTTCCATAGACAATTGCAAGCAACACATAGTTTAGAGCAGACTGCGAAGTCGGCGCATTGATTCCTGATGCTCGCAAGCACAGAAGAACGGCGGTGAGAATCAGAAAGAGAGTGAAGGCAGCAGAACAATAATTTCCAACTCGGTAGAGATGATGAACTAAAACATCCCGACAATATGTACACCCATGTCCATTTAATCATTAACATACCAAGCCAATACAAACATTATCGCAATTATAAATTATCCATTGATGAATGAATTGGACATATTGGATTACTTTCGGAAGGGGACGTGAACTTCCAACCTCTCTCTCTCTCTCTCTCAGCTCCTTCCTCCCAAATTGGATTAGTTTGTTCCCCATTCTCATGGCTGCATCCAATTCCATCACTCTCGTCTCTTGCCTTCCCAATGTTCCTAACTGCTATCATTTGGGGACGTACGGTGACTTCTCCTTCTATGGCTTATCGTATCTGATGGAATGATGCAATCCGTCAACGAAACAATTACCATAGGATAGACCTAATCGTTGGATGGGCCTAACATGGGCTAAGGGGAGACATGCATCAACTTTGTCCAGGCCTACCCAGGTCTAGGGTGCGTGAGACCCTTTTTGGAGCTAGGCCCGGCCAATCATATGGGCTAAAATTCTCTCAACGTGATTTGGAACACATTGTTTATCCATGAAATGACGGGGAGTGTTGTGATGGGGAAAAAGAGTAACGGTCTTGGGTTACCGAGCAAAGTCGAGTTGTCGATTGGGTAAATAGAGACTAGAGAGGCATGAAATGGCGAGGAGTGTTGTTGATCATGACTAGGACAGAAGCCACAGCTTCGACAGCTCGGAACGGCAGAGGAAGGCCCAGCTCGGCCAGGCTCACCCAAACGGGCCTATTTCTGCAGCCAAGCCCACGAATTTGGTGGGCGGGCCCATTAGCAGCTAGGCCCTTGACGAGGTCTACTTGGTGGAGAAGGAGAGATATAAAACCAGCGTTCCAAGTCCCGAATCAATCCATACTCCAGAGCATGAAATATTGGTAATTCCAGGCCCAAAACTCATACAATGTATACAATCCCAATCCAAATCATGTGGCTGGATGTGCAACTAAATGCAACCACACAAAATTGGGCTAGACCAACCAATGTCCAAACGGTCCAGGCCCAACAAGACATATCGCACCCCAACTTCTGGCCCAAAGCATCTCCTTCCTGGCTTTGCTTTCCTTCTGGTTTTTCTGCACACCTTCATTCTCTCTCTCTCTCTCTCTCTCTCTCTGTTTCTCTCTCATCGCCACAATGAGGAGGTGCGCGGCTCTGCTCCGGCGATCGTGGACCTCGAGCGGCCGCACGGGAGCCGGCGGCCTCCCTCGACGGCCCCAGTTCCCCCTCCCTCTCCCGGGTCATGCCGACGCCGCTTGCAGAGCCGTCGCTCCCAAGGCCGCCGCCGCCGCCGCCTTCGCCGCGCTCTCTCTTCCCCGGACCTTCTCCTCCGCTTCGTCTCCTTCGCCGGGTGCGCTTTCTCTCTCTCCTCCGCCCCGATTCATCAATACCCGCTTCGCTGCATTCCCGTCTTTTCCCTCGTTTTTTGATTGCTTCCTCAGTCTGCTTGTCGACGTGTGTCCCATTCTAGCATCGGCTATGCCCCGTTCGCGTGTCGGTACCGTTTGAAGAAATAACGCGACTTGCGACTTGAAAGATTGCATTTTGATTGCGAGTCGCCCAGTTGGAATTCAGATCTTTTCCTGCTTTCCACAAACAAGCTTCCTATCCACTACACAACGGGCATTTGACTAAGTGTGATAGTTGGAATTGGATTCAATGCGCAAAATTCATGGTCCCCAGTTATGGACAGGGTTGCTCATGCTTTCTTGAAAGGCTGATAATTTGTGGCATTTCTGTTGGTTGCTTACTTTCCCTATTTAAGAATGTAAAAGTTAATGGTCGTATAGTGGATAGTTCCTGCCTCTTGGATGAATTGTGTATTCCGAATGGCTTAAATTTGATAAATTCATTCAGGCCAATCTTGCAATCTCAGGTTCGTCGAAGATGCACCTTATCAAGTCAGAAGAGCAGTTCAATGGCGTACTTGCCAAGATCCGAGGTTTGTTCTTCTCCTGCTGTCGACTCCTTATTGCTTTATGGCTATTGGACATGTGTGACACGGAAGAGATGGGATCGCAATGCTTACCACTTCAACAGCCCCCAAAATATGAAATTAACTTATGCTTTTGTCTGATTGATTTTGATAGATGAGTCTTCGCCAGCAATTTTGTACTTCACTGCGGCATGGTGTGGTCCTTGTAAGTAATCTCAACCATCTAGGCATTTGTCAATGTCCTCCAGGCACTTCTTCCTCTTGGTTATCCTCTGTTACTTGAATGGAAAAGGTTATTTTAGCCTTCACATTAATCTGTGTCTTGCAGGCAGACTCATGTCCCCTGCCATTGAAGCATTGAATGAGAAGTACCCTCACGTGACTACGTATAAAATTGACATTGATCAGGTAATATCTTTTGCTTCTTCTTAGGTTTCCCCATAGTCCCTCTAGACCATTTCATTAATCTTAGTGGAAGTTTTCCATGGTGATGCTCATGGCTGTCTCTTCTATGATAGGAATGCTTTCTACTCTTGGAAGCTAAAATTGTTGTTTTGTCTGCAGGAGGGCATTCAAGACAAATTGATGGAGCTGAGGATAGACTCTGTGGTAAGCCAATGTTTATGCATGTTATGGAATGCTATTTTCAAGCAATGCATACGGGATGTTTAATTTCACTAACAAAGATGATCTGAAGATTGCTTTTCTAATTGATGCTGCAAATGGAGGAATGCTCTCAAAACTCAAGCTCTTCTTGGGAAGAAATTTGTGTCTTGATGCCTCCCTCTTATCTACGGAAGAAAATTCTTGATTGTGATCTAAAATGTCTTGCAAACTGATGGTGGTTCCTTCTGATAGAGTTTATATCTTGGTACAGAGATAACAGTCTATTCTGTTATCAATCTGCTACCAAAACACCAAATCTTTTGCTCCAGTATGATTTCATGAGCCCACAGCAGTTGTTGCTTCATTCTATACTGTCCACATCTAGTGCTTTTCAAGTGCACAGCATTTGAACACACTTATCTGACCCAATTGACCTTTTATAATTTCTTGAAATGGATCTTTACTGGAGCAATATGGAGTTGGTCATTCTTTCCTTAGCCATTAGGAAAATATGTTTTAGTTATTTCTTTAATTGGAGCTATTACAGCTTCACTACAGCTGCCATCTTTTGAGTTTTTCATTTCATTTCATTTTATTTTATTGGTGCTGGGGGTAAGAAATGGGGCTTGGTACAAAATCCTTGGTATGGAAAAAACAGACATGAGCAGTGTTCCTGGAAGTGCATGATACCCTGAAGTTGTACAAAAAAACCCGAAGGGAATTGAAGACTGAGTTTAATCAACTGGAGTCGATCAGGAAATGTTCAGGTTTAGTCTAGTTCAGGTGGCCGTTTTTTTTTTCTTTTGTTCTTGCTATAGGTTTGGTTTATGTCATAAGAAGCAGAAATAGTCGGACTTGGAGTTGAACTGAATTGTTGCTGCAGTTCTCAGTTGTACGTAGATTCTTCAACTTTGTTTCAACTCTGCGATGTGTTGTCTTTGGGCTGATGTGGTGCAGTTAGGGTCACAAAAGAGAATTTCAAAACTTAAAAAAGGGTCAGTTTGGGTTTGCACAGAAATTGATCCAGCCTCATTGACACCCATTAAATGAAGTGAGATGTGCTATGAGCTTGCCATGATGAAAAAGTTGGAGTCATCTTCATCGTTTTCTGACATTTTATGTCCTAAGCTATGCATTCCTTGAGAATATTAGCAAGAACCGTGTGGGAGTTAATTTTCTGTCTTTGGCTTCATTAAACTCTCATCTCCATGGTACCTTTTTGTATGAGAAACTGATTTTGTATTTTGCTGCAGCCAAGACTTCATTTCTTCAGCAAGGGGCAAAAGGTAGATGAAATCGTGGGGGCAGACATCGAAAGCTTGAAGCATACAATGGATAGGCTATATAAGTGATTTTCTTATGGCCTCTTGTGCCATACGGATTTGTTTGTGCATATGAGCTGATATAACTGCTCCTACCTATTGAGCCTTAGTGGCTGCCGCCCCTGCATAGGAGGGCATTGCCTTGTGCAGAGTTTGTCAGGTGATGGCCATATATTTCTCTGTCTGTGCTGCTCCCGAGACTTTTTGGACTTCTTGTTGTAATGTTTTCTGTTGGTCAGGGGTACCTAGTGTGATATAACACATGTTTTCTCATTGAAAGCCTCCGATCAAACATTTGGAACTATCTCTTGGTTGCCTCTTACATGCATGACTAGTGATAACTTTGCCTCATCTAACCATCATATTAGAGACGCCTCATATATGGACATGGAAATGTAGGGGTCCATAGTACGGATTGGACCCTAACCAAAACTTGTTGGTTTGGAATAGTTTTTACCCATATCGAAACCACACTTATCTTGCATGTTCCGTGTGGATGATTCAGGCCTCATTGCATTACTGGACTTTGAGAGAGTGCTGCAGCCTAATGTCATCTCTTGTGCTATTCTCTATTTTGCCCAGGCTTCTTTAGGTCAAAAGTTGGATTCCAAATGACGGGGCTTGTAAGTCCTTGGATTTCCTTTGTCCTCTTTGATAAGTATGGTAATCCCAACTTAGGGTGCAAATTGATATAAGACGGAGATTACATCGAAATACACTTAGTGGGAGATCCTATGCAACAATTATCTATGGTCATGTAACTCTTGGTTCTGGAAAAATTATCTAGAAAGTTTTAAACCTATTATATTTTTGCTAATTTAGCCTGAAACTTTTAATTTTGTCAATTGAGTCATAAACCATTCTGAACAGGAATAAAAACAATGGTTATTTTGTCATTATCTAAATTGAAAATGCACTAAAATTTGGCTCCTTTCCGATTAGTTATGGTTTCAGTTCAGTTTTAACATCCCTATTTGTGTATACCTCTCCGTCTCCCCGAACATCAGAGCAGCCACCAACGATTGACTGTCACCGTTGCCGTTGTTTTTGGCTGACACAGTGTTGTCTGCCAGTGCTGGGGGAGGACGTTGAGGGTTGCGAAGAAGAGAGAGAAGCACTCATGGCTTCTTGCATTAGGAGTTGGAACGCGTAGTTGATGTCAAATTTTAGGTTCTGGGACACGATAAGCTCCCGACGTTGCTTGGCAATAACGCCTTCGAGTCCGTCGACTTCCATTTCTTGAGTCGGCCAAAACTTTCCTTAGTTTTCTTGCAGGGTAGACTGGGGGAAAGTGAGGAGTAGCAGTAGCAAGAGAGCTGCCCTGGCCTGGGGCAAGCCCAACCATTGCCGGGCCTCACTTGGGCTAGGGCGAGCGTTGATGAGGATTCCACTAGCTAGATCTAGGTCAATCCTCGCCCATGCAAGGGTGGCCTTACTGGGCGTCACCTTTCTTCAAGCTTTGGCCTTTCTTGAGGCAAAGCCCGGCAATTCCAGACTGCTTTTGCAATTCACCGTGTGATCCTTTTGGGTAATTGTCGAATCTTGTGTTGAGCATGCGCTCGACCACCTTCGGATTCATGGTAATGACAATGCCGGGGACATGGATGTGACTGGTTGGGGATGGAGATTTTTTGAGTAGGCGAGTCTACCCGGCATTAAGGTCGTTGAACTCATTCACCCAACAAGACGTACGATAACCATTGCAAAATACGGCCTTGGCAAAAAGGTTTGTCTAAAAAATGAGAGAAATACATGGAAGATCAGAGATGAAGAGATGGTGGACAACAAAACTACGAGGAAGAAGAACCAAGAAGTTCGAAGCTTATGAAACAATGAGAACTCCATGGACCCCACAGATGATATTTCTTAAGAATAAGACAGAAAGATTCACATCGGGAAGGCAAAGTGAAGTGGGGTAGCTGCAAATTGGAGTGCAAGATCTCTTACTTAAAGACTACCCTAAGAGATAAATATTCTGCAATTCATATCGAAATATTATCAACAAATGTGAGGATGTTATTTGCTAACTGCCAAGGAAGCGTCTCCGTGGAAGTTGAACTGCTAACCACCTTACCTTCCTTAGTCTGATGACAAAGATTAGCTTCCATTTAGTACGAAAGTATGAGAAACATAAGCCTGAAGGGGCATCCTCAATGAATTCTTGATTGTGAGTCAGGTGATGGGTCTTGTTTGCTGTGTTTAACCCACAAACATGCCTGTGACGAGATGGAAGAGTCTTTTCTTTTTTGCCAAAAGTAGGAGTTAAGGTGTTGAATTGAAGTTCAATCACGTCCCTAAAGACCCAAGGAAAATGAGACATTAAGAGGTTGCAAGGAAGTTTCCTAAGTCACTTCGAAGTTGGCGAGACACATTGTGTTGGCTTTTCTATTGACGGGGTCTTAGTGACAATCTCCTCCAAATGTACCTAAAGTGATCAAAGCTTACAGCGCCAATTTACTGAGAAGTTACTCAAGCAAATCTCAGACACCATTAATTCCCATATTTCTGAGCCTTGTTTTCGGGTCAACGATGAAACAGATCCTGGGCTTTGTTAAATGTTCAACAGGTGGAAGGAAAGCTTTTATTTTCCTCTCGACGTCTGTGTTTGCAAGCACTTTCATTTTCAATGACTGATCACAAATCTAATCAATGAACTTTGTAATTCTTGTTTGAATAATATGAAATTGATTGCTGAATTTAAGCATATGGGGTTGTTAGTGTTCATGGTAGGTGCCTGAAGAAGTATAATAAAAATATGCAATAATTTAAGGAAGAAGAGCCTTTGAAGCATGAAGATAAAAAGAAATCGGGATAAGAATAGTAAGAGCGTCAAAATTTTTATACGTCGCTCACTTGAGTATCAAAACTTTTTTTTGTTTTTTTGTTTTACTTGAGTGCAATATAAGAGTAAAATCGATCATTTGAGTGCCAATTCTGGTAAATCATCTTACGGAGAATTTATTATTTATTATTTATTTATTTTTGAATTTTTACCTAAAGAAATAATAATAAAATATATTTTAAAAAATATTAAAAAATTGTTCACATTAGTGTTGGTGAAGCCACTTCGGATGACCATCGTCTACGTCGGATTTTCTAGCAAGGCAAATCGGATTTGACACTCAAGTGATCGATTTTTCAAATTTGTGGCATTAGAGTTAGCCAAGAAAAGAAATTGGCATTTAAATGAGCGTCGTATAAAAGTTTTGACACTCTTACTATTCTTACCTCTAGAAGGAAAGTGTGACATAGAATTTCACATGCTTTGATAATCATGTTTAGGATTAATTTCTATGATCAAATCGCCAAAAGTCGGAGGTGTTAAGGTTAAGTTGATAGATTATGACGTGTACATTAGTAGTGTAGGACGATGATACTTAACTTGCTGCCCTATTATTTATAGAATAGAGCCAATATGTTCTAAAATTCATATTTGATGGTATTCATGATTCAAATTTGATTGAATTGGGATTTTCCTAATTTTCGATATCTTTCATTTGTGATTTTAGTGAACTTAATTTTTTTTAATATCAAGCATAGATAAATCGCTTTAATAATTTTTTATAAATCAATACAAGTCCGTAGGATTAATCAGGATAATAAACAACGTTGGATTAATACTACACGAGTCGCACGGGCCGCATTTGTCGCATGGCTGAACGGGCGGCATGGGCCAAGTCTATACAGAGGACGCTGCTATTCTGTAGGTGCATGCACAAGTAGAAAAGTTAAGTATAAGCTCTCAGCAAGTTGGGTATGCAAATTTTGTGGTTGACTTTGATCTGCCGATGCCATTCAGCCTTGAGGATATGAACAGATCATTTCTTGTTCCTAATTCAAAATCTAGCCACAACAAAGTGCCAACTTTGGGATACACTTTTGCAATATCATAATCCCACAAAAATACAAAAGAATTAGATAAACAGCCATGGAACTAACAAATTCAAAGGGCACAAACCCCTCTCACTAAAAAGACATTGGAGGATCTACGCGTGAGAGAGAGAGAGAGCCCTGGTACCAAGTCTCGTAAGCTAATGTCTAACTAGAAAGCTCATAAATTCGTTCTATCTACTGTACAACAGAACAAGGCGGGGCTTGGTTAAAAGGCATCACGGCATTGGGTAACCTGCAAAGATTATGAATTAGGCAACAGAGCGAATGATCCCAATTCTAAAACAAGAAGAAATGCAGGCAGACAAGCATGCATCACATGCATTTTGACTGACATAAGTAGAGAAGTCAACTCAAAAACTGCAAAACCAAAAATTAACACTTTGTTCAGCAACAAATTCATTGCTCCTAGTCCAACAAGGTGGTTAACTATTATTGAGAAAAGTTCTATAAGAAAGCAGTCAAAGATATTCCAAGAATGTTTAGAAATCCATTAATGAGGAAATGGCAACGGGATTAAAGGTGTCTTCAAACATATCCTTTTGATAAATATCATCAGTTTGCATCATAATTAACACTTATATAGCACACATCTAAGAAATAAAGGAAACAAAATTAAAAAAGTAACCACCTTATACGATGACAAGCACTCAGTTAAAATAGTTTAAAAAAGAATTTAAGGAGTAAAGAATAAAACTTACTGAGGATCAACATGCAGTTTCTTTTTTTTTTTCTTGTGATCTTACCAAGAAAAAAAAAAAAACATGCAGTTTCTTGTTGGCCTTTTTCTTGTTCTTGTATCGCTTTTTACCAGAACTCGTAGCAGGGATGGGCTGCCGTTCTGTACTCGACGGAACAAAGGAGATCAACGGATTCCCCACTGCAGAGGATGCTACAGCCACCGCTCTTGGTATCTGGAACAAATGATGCAGTGTGGGTACCCTTTGAGCATGCCTAAAAAATAGTTGAACCGAGAATATAATTAGCCGACCAAGAAGCTAAACCTTCTCTATGCTAGGTATTTGAGATTTCATAATTGCCTCCCACATTCGCTCCAACAGGACATGAATACTTAGTCTCACGATATGCATCATAAAGTTTACAATTAGACTTAATCATCTTCAAAAGAACTATTTTTCACTTGCTATCATATGCATTACATCCTTTATTAGTTGAATGGATAGATACGTGCATACTTTCAAAATAAAGTATAAAAAATGGGACACGCTGACAGGTCGTTACTCAAAAAACAGAGAATTCCGACACGTTGAAACATTTTATATATTAAATATATATTTTTATATATACATAATAAATTATTATTTTTATGATTATTTCAGTCAAATTCATAAATAAATAAATAATTAAAAAAGCCTAGAATGAATATACACTAAAAGCATTAATCCACTATTTATTAATATCATTTATTGTTTCAATTTGACAAATTCAACTCTATTTCAATGAGAAAAAATAAGCGATCCATATTTTGGACTCGCATGTTAGATATGTTGAAAGAGGAGAAAAAAAACTTAAGGGGTGAATTGTGTATCACGGGAAGTGGGAGTCAGAAGAGAAGAGAAGACTATGTTTTTCTTGTTTCTTCATTTATTATTTTTATTATTGTGTTTTATATTTTCACATATATATATATTTTCACCTCTCATTTATTGAATTTTTAAAATTGACCTCAATATTGGAATCACGTGTCGGAAACTTATATGTCAGAATTTCGACTCGAGTGTCAAAAAGTATTGAGAAAGTTAACTAAGTGTTGGATTTTTCGACACCTGTTGACCAAATATCGGAGAGTGTGAGAGAGTGTTGGACATGTGTTAAAGTATCCGACAAAACACGAAGGCTCTTGGAGAGTGTCGGTGTTTCATAGAGTGAGCGCTATACAAAAGTTTTGGTACTCATACTGTTCTTACCCCCCAAAATATGTCTTCGCAAGCACTTAAGTGAAAGATTATTAACCGATGAGTCACTCAAGTGATCATTTTGAAAATTATGATACTTAAGAGCTGCATTAGAAAGAATATGATTTAGAAGTTTGTTACGCCTACCACAACATACCATTGTGTAGACTTTAATAGCTGATTTGATAAGTAGATGGAGCTCTAAGAGACATGCATTTCTATTTGCTCGTGGTGAGATTTCGGTGACTCCCTTAGATGTTGAATTGATTATGGGACTTTGCATTACTGGAAAAACGGTGATGCTTCAAGACGAATTGTATGGTATTTGGAATTAGGTTTTATATCTACTCCTAGAAATCAAAAAATTCAATTTAAAATTGCTTGAGAGGACTCTTGATCGGTTGGGTAAGACAAGCAATGTATTGGATTTTATAATGTCTTTTTTGCTCCTCACATTTGCTACTCTTGTCTTTCCAAATCCAAGTCAAACCATCAATAGTTGATATGTACCCCTCCTTAGAAATGAGGATGATATTAATGAAAATGCTTGGGGTTTGGCTTTGCTAGAGGATCTACAAAGGTGGATAACTATGGGAAAGTGTGAAAGTAAGCAATATGTTGGAGGTTGTCTTCTACTACTGCAAGTAATTTTCTATTTAACTTTTTCTACTGGTGAGAACGGTAAGAGTGCCAAAATTTTGTATGGCGAAATAGAAAGAGTAGGATTTGGGATTTGGTTATGCCTACCATAACATACCATTGCCAAGACTTTACTAGCTGATTTGATAAGCATATGGAGCTTCGAGAGGCATGCATTTTTATTTGCTCTTGGCGAGATTTCAATGACTCCCTTAGATGTTGGATTGATTATGGGACTTCGCATTACTGGAAAGCCGGTGGTACATTAGGACGAACCTGTATTTGATTTGGAATTAGGTTTTATATCTACTTTTATCCTACAAAGATGTATTAATAACACACGAGCCACATGGATGTCGTAAGGTTGCCGCACATGCCAAGTTTGTATGTAGGATGCTACTATTTTGTAGGTGCTTGAACAAGTAGAAAAGTCCAATCTCTCTCTCTTGGTTGTTCTTTTCCTTTCTAAAATGGTTAGGGTTAATTTAGAATAATAAACCTTTCAAGGACACTTACACCATCAGTTAGTAACTTGAATGTGTCAAAAATGGCGAATGAATTGTTTGATTATATGAAGAAGAGAATGAGAGGCCTTGTTTTGTGGGTTCTTCTGTGAAATGACAGGTAAGACACAGCCGAGTATGGTAGAGAGTTTAAGAAATGAATAATTTTCTTCATACCACTCTGCTTTTTCAAAGGGAGATGGATATGACAATGATGTCCCCAATTTTGCACCCTTGTAAGCTGCTTGCATTTATGTTAACATATCTCATGTTGGACAAGTGACCTTCTAGGAGACAAAATGAATCGCACTCATTCTCCTATGTTCTTGTGTGCTTGTAGCACATCACCTATTCTATTGAGGGCTCTTCCACCCAAGCTTGCTGGCACTATACCCTTGCTTGATAAATTTCATGTGTTTAATGGATTCTTATTTCTTTTCCTTATTAGCAGTGTCTTTTAATAGTCAAGTCAAATGATTGCCATTTTTTTAATAGGTGTTCAGGGGGATGGGGGGGGGGGGGTTTAAATTTGGTGCAATAACAAATCCAATCTGCTGGAAATTTACCTTTGAAGACATGTTGTACTTCCAAAAGGTGAGGATTATGTGTTTTGATAATAGTATATATATACTTTTAGGTGATAGAAAGCTAAGTATTAAAGTTTGTAGGATACTACACCAACTTCATTACTTAAAATCAATAGTGATCTAGTGAGCCCAGCGATCAAGCTCTGCAGGATAATCCTAAAATACATGAGTATTCATTGAGTCGATAGACTCTCTCTACTAAGCTTAGATGAGTGGATTGAGCTAGTGAGGAAATTGTATAAGAAAACTTTGGTGAGATCCAAGCTCCTGTAGCATACCGATTACTTTATTGAGGGCTCTTCCACCCAAACTTGCTGGTGTTATACCCTTCCTTGATAGATTTTAGATGCTTAATTGATTCTTATTTCTTCTTCTTTGGCTCCCCTTTTCATCCTCTTCCTCCTCGACCTCCTCCTCTTATTCTTCCAATTTTTGATATCTTTCATTTGTAATTTTAGTGGACTCAAAATATTTCACACTCACCAATGTAGATATTAACATCAAGCATAGACAAGTCGCTTCAATAATTTTCTATAAATCAAGATGAGTTTGTAGGATTATTCAAGATAATAAATAATGATGTATTAATACCACACAAGCCACATGGGTGTCGCACGGATGCTGCACAATTGCCGCACATGCCAAGTCTATATGTAGGATGCTACTATTTTGTAAGTGCATGCACAAGTAGAAAAGTCCCATCTCTCTGTCTTGGTCATTCTTTTCATTTCTAAAATGGTTAAGGCTAATTTATAATCAAAACCTTTCAAAGACACTTGCGCAATCAATTAGTAACTTGAATGCGTCAAAAAGGGAGAATGAACTATTTGATTATGTGAAGAAGAGAATAAGAGGCCTTGTTGTGGAGGTTTTTCTGTGAAATGATAGGTAAGACGCAGCCAAGTATGATAGAGAGTTCAAGAAATGAAGGACCTTCTTCATACCACTCTGCTTTCTCTAAGGGAGATGGCTATGACAGTGATGGCTTCGATTTTGCACCCTTTTGAGCTATGCGCATTTTTGTTAATATCTCTCATGCTAAACATATGACCTTATAAAATGAATCGCGATCATTCTCCTTAGTAATTATATGTTCTCGTGCAATTGTAGCACACCACCTACTCTATTGAGGGCTCTTTCACCCCACCTTGTTGGCGTTATAACTTTGCTTGATAGATTTCAGGTGCTTAACCGATTCTTATTTATTTTCCTCATTAGTCATGCCTTTTGATAGTCAAGTCAAATAATTGCCATTTTCTATAGGTGGGAGGGGAAGGGGGAGGGATTGAATGTGATGCAAGAACAGATCTAATCTACTAAAAATTTTACTTTTGAAGACATGTTGTACTTCCAAAAGGTGAGAACTATGTGTTTTGATAATAGTATGTGTGTGTGTACTTTTAGGTGATATTAATCCATAAAAAGCTAGGATTAAAGTATGTAGGATACTATACCAACTTCATCACTTAAAATCAATAGTGATCTTTAGAGTCTAGCGATGGAGCTCTTCAAGATAATCCTAAAATACATGGGCGTTGATACAGTCGATAGACTCTCTCCACCAAGCTTAGATGAGCAGATTGAGTTAGTGAGGGAATTATACAAGAAAACGTTGGCGAGATCCAAGCTCCTACCCGAGTTTACTAGTGCTATACTCTAACTTGATAGATTTTAAGTGCTTAACTGATTTTTACTTCTTTTTCTCCTCCTCCTCCTCCTCCTCTTCTTTTTCTTCTAATTTTTGATATCTTTCTTTTGTAATTTTAGCGGACTCAAAATATTTGCACACTCAGCAATGTGAATTTTAACATCAAGCATAGACAAGTCATTTCAATAAATTTTTATATATCAAGACGAGTCTGCAGGATTATTCAAGAGAATAAATAATGATGTATTAATACCACATGAGTTGCATGGGTGCTGCACCGATGCCGCACGGTTGTCGCACGTGCCAAGTCTATATGGAGGATGCTGTTATTTTGTAGGTGGATGCACAAGTAGAAAAGTCTCATCTCTCTGTCTTAGTCGTTCTTTTCCTTTCTAAAATGATTAGGGTTAATTTAGAATAATAAACCTTTCAAGGAAACTTTTCCGATCAAGTGAATGAGGAAGGTTACTTGCAGTGGAGAACTCGGAATTTACAATTGATTGCGGAATTCGAAGAGAAGGGAGATGTCCTTTTTTCGAACCCTGCCTTTGAAGGATTTATCTTATCAACATTTTGTGGTAGCAATCTGGTAGATGTATAAGTTTATGTACTGTGATCTCCATAGCCATAGTCTAGGATTGGCTGCTGATATGTTTGTATTTTGTATACAGGCATATTTTTGGCAAGTTTCACAACCCCTCATCCCCTTTTGGGTGGAAAAAAAAAGAAAGAAAAAAGAAAAAGCCAATGTTAAATGAGGAAGTTCCTAGAATTCTCATTCTTTTTTGTTCAATTTGAGAAAAACCTTCTTCTTACTTGTTCAATGTTTGCCAGAATTGCTTATTCATGTGCTGCTCTAGCTAGAGTTTTTTCTAATGTAATATTCACATTGGTAGATTCTGATTTTCTTTAATAATAGGCTGAATTATTGCAATGCATTTATGCGGTATTCTTTATACTAGATCAGATTAATGGCCAAGTTCATCCGAGATCCTTGAAGTTTAAGGAGAACATCCATGGAAAACCCAAGTATGTCCATACTTACAATGGCTGGAGATTTTGACCTCTATTTCAGTAATTTGTTTAATGTTTATACCTTGTGGTAGTTGGAGAGGGACAATGATCAATGCCAGTGTGCATCATAGCTCCAATTTAATATGTCATACACTTCTTCTCTGTTGATTTATTGGTTTGTACTCCTGTATACTCGCAAAGTAATTATTTCTTCATGCGCCGACTTAATTGTCTTTGATAGTCCACTAATGATATTGATTCCCTTTGGTTTGCTCTCCTTATTTGTAGATAGGTGTTGATCTTGAAAAGAAGCAAAGGAAATTGAAGAATAATATCTTAGCCTTTGCTAGGAGACACTTCACTCCACATGTAGCGCAAATTTTGAGTTCAATTTCGGACCCCGGAGCTCAGCATCAGCATTTTGTAAATTGTGGACTCTCAAGGTGCACGGATTGTCTCTATTATTTGGAGATCTTACTGTTCTTATGATATTTTGGAATGATCACCTGCTTTGGTTTTTCTCTTTTTATCACCTTCAACATTAGTTTTGTGCCATGTAGCCTTTCAAACGGCGAAAATAGTTGTATCCATGATGCATTTTCTTTTTCTTCTGTCCTGAAGGCGATGAGCAATTTTCTGCACCATGTATTATCGAATTTGGATGGAAAATTAGTGATTACTGGATGGGCAATTTTTTGTGAACGTATACTCTGTGTGATGTTTCTTGTTAATCTGATGTATGGTGCGGAATTTTGGAGAAACCGCATGAAAACCGCTGTGAATGTGTGTTTCAAAAGAGGGGACAAAAAAATGAAATCATTGCAAGTTCTGCTGATCAGATCATCTTGCTGCTGAAGACATAAGCAAAATGCATTTATGAAGGAACATTAGTGTCACAAGGCTTAAGTAGCCTTTTCTCTGTACTCTTCCATATATATGAAGTTCTGCTTCAAGGCGCTGGGAAGAGGCTTGTCTGCACTACCCTTTAAAAGGATTTGCCATATGATTCGGAAAAGCTGAGAAGAAGGCTCTTGTCCTTCTGGTGAATCACATAATGAGGTACGAACATAGCCGTTTAACAGACCTGCAACCTGCTTCGGCTTTCTCCTTTATGCTTCGCTTACAAATCTTAGCAAGCAATGATTTGTGCCTGGCCAAATCTAAAGGTTCTGCAGCCAGTCCAGATCCTGGAATCCTTTTCTTCATTTTCTTACAGTATAGCCTGCTGAAATTGCCTGTTCTCCTCATGTTCATCCTGAGTCCTAAAATTTAGGTCTGGATTATGGCAAATGCAATTGCAATATAGCAAATATTTTGATGGGCTTGTCATGCACTACATTTCATGCCTTGAGACTCATCTTCTATTTGTTCAATTGCAATTAGAATCTTCTAATTTACTCGAAAGGGTGTACTCTAACACGAAACTGTTGGAACACATATATGTTCTTCCTTCTTTACTTGAACGGGGTAGTCTCTCTCAACATGATATGATGCAGTAGAATACTAGCAGTTGATATTTTATCCTTCTATGCTTGCATCTCTGAGAGAGCCTCCATTTATTGCCTTTTTAAAATCTTAGATACCCAACCCATGCGTAGCAATGTGCGTCCCCTAAACCCTTATAAATTTCAAAGGCTGATAATGTTGATGGCTCATGCTATTCTTTTTGTTGGAGTAAGTGGAGCCGAAACACGTACGATTATTGGGGCACTCTTCTCTTGGTAAGAGCTCATCATTTTGAGTTTTAAGACAATTCGTGGAAAGACTGGCTAACAAAATGGATTATGTTATATTGTAAAAATCAATTTGCCATTGGCTCTGTTTTGATATTAGCAGACGATTCTATGTGATGAAGTCGAAAATGAACTGCTGCTGAAGCTATGTTGATGAGCATTAAAATGCATGTAGATTTACTTTGCTGAGTCCTTTGTATCTCTACCTGATTCAATATTGTTCCTCATCTAATGGAAGATTTCACGTTTAGTTTAAGCGACGCTTCTTTCACGTGACTTGAAATTTAAGAAATCTTTTGTTATTTTACTGATTTTATTACACTATAAGACAATTTCTTTTTTGAATAGCTTAAGGGTTACAGAAGGGGGACTTTTATCCTTGAATATCTTGACGTCAGAACAAGCAATTTTCAAGACCAGAGAGACTTCAAAGATATTCCTGCGCAAGAAACAGGCTAAGCATGTCAAGGACTGAGTTGAGTGGCACCCACGTCTGGCCTTTAGGGCCTCCTTGATGCGCAATAGTATCTGACGTTCCATAATTGTCATGATTATACGGAGCTTGGTTTTATAGTCACGGAAGAATGTCACAAATTATACACCAAACGATGCCATATAAATCAGCTATGAAGAGCACTGTAATAGGGACAATTGGAAGTGTCAGAAGAACCAAGCATCAAGCCTCCTCAAGCATGGAACCACACTCTGATGCCAAAGCTGCGCGGCCCCTAAGTACCGAATTAAGAGCTGATTAGCCCAATGCTGGCTTCATATGCACAGTCCCTCATGGCAAGTATGGTGCTCTGCAACTCGTCCGCCAAGGGAGAAAACATATGATGTAATACCCAAACAAAAGGATGTGACTAATTTCAACACAAGGAAACACACAAAACCTGAAGCTGACTTTGCTTTGAGAGAGGCAATGCAAAGCTCGTTAGTGGCAGAAAATAAACCGTTGGAAGCAGCTTCCATGCAGCTTTGTGCAAGCTTCCATTCTTGTTTGATACCTGAGCAAGAAAGACGGAAAACATCATCCTTCACAATGCAATTATAGTTCAAAATGCAGGGCATTTACAGAAAAGTGACAGTCATTTAAATGTGAAAGAATGGTAAGTGACATCCAATCTTGTCAAGTCGCTTAAGTTTGCTTGTTGCCATGCTCTGCAATCATTGCTTGTTGTCAATGGATGTTCTCCTCTTGGGACCCAGAAGATGCCATCTCTCGACGCTTTCAATTCCAGTATAGACATGCAAATTTTGATTATTTCCGATGCTCTCTCCCTTGCATCCCACCAGAATTGCCTTCTCCTACTTAAATGCTCATGGAACTCGAAGGAATTCTTGAAATTTTCCTGGAACTATATCCAGCAAGACCAGACGAAGTTCTTTCAACAGCTTGCTTGCCCTCAATTGGCCGAGCTATTCTGGATGCAGCAGATTACTTTACTTCCGCACTTTTTGCCTGTTGAGATTTAGAATAATTTGTTGCAGGTTGTCACCACTGAATAGCAATTTATGCAATGGGATCCGCCTATTATGTTGGGGTGTCGATAAAACATCATGCATCCATTCCATCTGAATAATCTCTAAGCCCTCCTTCTTTACATTCTCCTTGAGTTCATGTGCCTGCGTTTTCATTAGGGATGTTGCTGACCTTGCAGCAATGAGCAGTTTCTTCAAGCATAAGCTGGAAAATTTTAATGGCCTCAAAGTCTTTGTGCAACTGCTCAAAGACTAATTCTTTCCTTGAACCATTCAATTGCTTTGAATGGTCATTCTTTTTCTCTAACTATGCCATAAATATAGGCAGCATACGATCTTTCAGGTAATGACCAATATGTTTCTCGAGATGGAGCACAAGCCTTTTTCCTCACAGCACTGACAAGCTGGTCAAAACTATGCATACATCATGAAATGAATCGAGAACACATATTTTCCAAAAAAACAGAAGGCATTTTTCTTCTAATAACCACTAAACTTTCAGACCTTCTTGCCCAGAACTTGTACAATCTGCTAGGAGCCATGATGCCTGCATGCAAAGCAGAAGCACAAACTGAAGACAGAAGTTTGTCCAGTGATTCTAATTCAATGGAAGGGATTGACTAATGTGGACAAGAGTGCTTTGCCTCTTAAAGCAAGATTCATTAAAGACTGAAAATGATGTTGGCATGAACTCAAGACACTTTCAACATCCGTTTCTCTCTTAATGAGAGAAGTACGTTTGTTCCTCTGGTTCCACGATTGGTGGAGTTGGTCAAGTTGTGCCCTTCAAGATTTTCCAGAGATGATAATTCTTCAGCCTCTTCCCAGGAGAGATGATCCCTACACTTAAGAGATGCTTCTTCAACAGTCAACTGCCACTCAGTGA
Source organism: Eucalyptus sideroxylon x Eucalyptus melliodora (assembly GCA_016097485.1). Taxonomy (NCBI): domain Eukaryota; kingdom Viridiplantae; phylum Streptophyta; class Magnoliopsida; order Myrtales; family Myrtaceae; genus Eucalyptus; species Eucalyptus sideroxylon x Eucalyptus melliodora. The sequence continues at coordinate 811,515 of CM027827.1, forward strand.
TGATGGCTACCTTAACAAAGTAATTCCATTCGAGTTCAATGATAGTTCCCCGCTCCATTTCAACTTCCAATAGCTGCTTGAGTGTAGTGTCAATAGTGCCACGAACTTTTCAGACTGATCCAAGTAAATCCGCCAACTCTGAATTGAATGTTCCTGATCACATTGGCTAAAACAACGTCAGACAATTGATCAACCAAGCTCTTAGAGGAAACAACATTGCTTTTGAAAATGGATGCCCAGTTTTCTTCAGAAAAAAGTTCCCGACTTTCCATTATCGTGTCACTGCAAGGAACATCCCAGTCAGCAAATTGCCATAAATCATTCACAAATTCACCAACGATCAAGCATTTCTCTACTAGCTCTTCAAGTTCACCAAACAAAGATGAGGAATCATCCAAGACCTATTGCCATTCCCTTTCCCATTGACATCAGCCATGTCAAGAATCCTCTTTTTCACATCATTATAAATAGATACAACAGTTAAGTTTTACAGAAAAAAGGCCTACTCTTTTTTCCGTGTTAATTGACAATGATGTCTCGCCTTGTTTGTGTCTTCATATTTAGATTGACCAGGATAAACCAGTGATTTTAAATCATCTTTCTTTTCTGTAATGAAAGATTGCATGTCTTTCATGAAACTAGAGAGAAGACGGTCCCTAGCTTTAGATTCAGCCTCAGAGCCAACACAGTTCACTAGCTCAGCACACTCATCTTCAACTTTCCCTATCTCAGAGGCATGATTACCGACTTTTAGACACAGGTCATCATGAGCATGTTTGAACGAATCATGAGAATCATTTAACAGCTTAGATATCAATTAAGCTGCCTGACTTTGGGCATTGGAAATGATATCGGATGTAAGAACACCTAAACATAACTGCAAAATTTGAGCCAAGTTATACAGCATGCTGGCCATGAGGTAATTTAGAGGAAAAATTCTCTGCAAAGCTGGAGAGTAAACTTGAATTGCAGTGAGAGATGATGACACACCATGACCTAATCAGCTACGAGCTTAGAGAGTTCCCTATCCAAAACAGTGCATTGCACTTATGTCAGGTCTGGAACAACAGTAAGTGGAACCTCAGCCACCAGGACTGCTGATGAAAGGGACAAAGCTTCTCCCAGGATACTTAGATTACTCCAGGCACTTATTTCTGGTATGAGATGGCCCTGAAGAGCATCAATGATCCTTCCATGTTGCTCAATCCAGTTGGTTGCCCCTTGAGCTTTTTCAAAAGTCACGAGCCTGAATTTCAAAAGATGCACGTAGTTTTTCCTTACTACAAGTTGCTTCAGCAATGATTGATACCATGTAGAATAAGGTCAGACAGCTCTTGATCAGCTCGACAGAATAAAGCGAAAACGAGTTCATATTTGTTGAGCACATAAGAAAACATCTGGTACATAATTAACGAGCTCATAGTGGTGCAATAAATTGTTTACAGATATTATTGATAACCAGTGATTGCTAACTGCCCATAATACTATGAGGAGCACCACGCATTGCGGTGCACATGGTGGGAACACCACTCAATTCGGTCATGCCACCTGAAAGATAGATTCAGTAATGACACTAAGAAAATAATGACTCATGAAGTAGTAAATAAGTAGCAGTCTAGCATTAAAATTATTTTATCTAATATTAAAAGAGAAAATACAAAGGTGGGTAGAAATGTCCCAATAAGTCGCAGTCATTTAATTTTTGTTATAACGATAAAAAATTTCTAATCAATACTAGAACATGAATGACCCTCTTTAATCCGTTTAAGACTAGACACGTTGCTAATAATAGTCTTCATAAATATTTTCATCATAACAGATCCAAATTAAACAAAACTAACAGTTATAGTTTATTGTGTGTTGATTTTTGTTCTTATAATGTACTTCAGATTTCTTCTACAAATTTACCATACATCTCTCGGGCATAACACTCTTTTTGGAAGATATATTGAAGCAATCTAACGTACAATCTAACGTACTTTCAGAATCAAGTGCATCAAGCAAGTGTGAAGGCGAGTTTCTCAAATTTCAATTGTCTAAACTTCAATTCTGGAACAGATACAAATACTGAGTCCAAATTGATAAGTACCTGCAGGGGAACATGAATTTCTCGAACTCAAGATGTGAATAAGCTTAAGCTCAAACCAACTCCATGCCTTTCTCTCTTCACTTCCAATTGCTGCATCATCGTGAAAGTCTCCTCTAGTCCATTCTACAAGTGGATCCCAGACAAAATCCTCTAGTAGCATCAGGATTATGTCTTTATTTTTCTTGATGGAACCAAGAACTGCTTCACAGCTCGCTTTAAAAGTCCCTTCTGCTCCAGTCTTCCCTAAAGCTGCTTCAAACATCTGTGTTAGTCGGAAAGGAACAATTTCCAGGATCTTAAGTCTAAGCCCTTTATCAAAGCATATATTGTAATCAATATAAAGTATATATCCACTATGGAAATTCACCAGAATATTATCTAGATGTCTATCTCTGAGGCGTAGAATGTGGCCGACCATGCTCCTGGCTGCAACACTTCCAGAGTACGCAAGAGGGGAGGATAGCATTGCTGAAGTTACAACTTCAAATTAAATAACAATAATAGTTTCAAGTAACATTGTGAAATGTCGGTGTCTGCAACTACATTACTTGCATCGTCAGAAGATCACTTCAACTATAGGATACACACTTTATCCTTGAGAGCAAAATACTACCAGCAAATAGAATCACATGATTTCAATTTTTAATTGAATGCCTTGTATCCTTCACTAGCACACCACAGCTCCTGATACAAAAGTTGCCGAGGCACTTCTTGCATGAGATCCATAAGAACTTCATGCTTGACATCATGAGGCCAATCTTTTCGAGATATTACTCTCCGTATGTTTTTTTTTTTCCTTTATTTTTAGTGTTGGTATGATCTTACCGTAAAACATATCACTTGGACGTGAAATAGGTGGAGGAATTGTCTTGTGTTTCCGGTGCCAGTGGATGGCAGTACAGTTGTTTGATCTCGGGCTTGCCAACACTGTACACACTTATCACATTGTCAACCCACTAGATAAGACTGGCCCGACCACTGATTGGACTCACTGAATAATGGCTAATACCAACCAAATGACTACGAGTTGTACGAGATGAATGTAATAAGCTATCAATAGCATGCAAAAGCTGCATTATTCTGGCAGCATGGCGTAAATTTTCACTTCCTTTCAACGGATAAGGGTAGTTTTGACCATCTGAACCAATGATGTTGATCTTTTAAAGGTTCGGTCTTTGTTGATATTATGGTTACTTGTTCGGAAAGGAAGGAATAGTGAGGCCTCCATCTGCTTGAGATAGCGCAACCAGTGTCTCATGAACAGGCATAGGAACGTCAAATGATGATAAGAGAGCAAGTTGTGGAGCTAATTCTCCCAAGGAAACTGAAGACTTCCTCTGACAAGATGTTAAAGATGCAGAAATGGTATCAGATGGCTGCCGCATATCTGCAAGTGAAGCAGCAGATTTTGGAGGATTCTCAAACGTCAAATATTGCACTTTTCTGCCGTGGAAGCATCTTGTTAAGTGGACGCTTATTTGCCCAAGAAGATTTGCTTCAACCCAGAAGCAGTGGACTGCAGGATGGTAGAAAAACAAAAAAGCGGGGCTAGCAGTCTTCGAAGAATCAAAGAATCACCTCGTTAGTGCTGCCCTACACTGTGAAAGAGAGCAAAGGGGAAGACGAGAAGGAACTGTAGTGGGATAGGGTGAAGGTGAGAAGAGAGGGAGAGAAAAGGATGGTTGCGCATAGAGGAGATTGGGATTAGGGTTTCAATTCAACCCTTGCTTTGATAATATGTCATAAAGTCTAATCCAAAAACTTAAACTAATAGGTAAAGAGAGATAGTATGAATATAAAGAGCATTTATGACTTGTTGTCAAATGATATATGATAATATTTCGATACCCCTCTCACATACAAAATGGGTTATGAGTGACACGTGAAAGTTTAATTATGCACATTTGCGATATTGACTTTAATACCATGTTGAGAGATCAAAAACTAAACTGAATGTTTAGTTGGATTGATGTGACCCCAAATTATCTTTTTATAATAAAGCCAAAAGGCTAGAATTATAACATCATCCTTATTACAGCCACACATAAAATAGTAAGAAATAGACAAATATGCCCCTATTGGCCAAATGCTCTCAACGGAAAGGTTAAAGATAATTGAACTCAAGTAGTTACACGCGATTAATAAAAAGAGTCCAATTCTTGCAAACCTCAAGACTAGAAACAGAGAACATATGCACTCACGACGAGGCATAATTAAAGTAAATAATACTTGCGAATTATTTCCGATCCTTTGTTCCTAGGAAGATGCGGACGCCCCTCCCTGTGGCATCGATTCGTTTTAGAACTCGGACGTGCATTCCCCACACGACCACGGGGAGAAACAGTGCAGCGGCCAGCAAGGAGCCGTAAAATCCCTCAAGCATTCGCTTTGCGACCTCGTTGGAATTCGGGAATTCGATCAGATGGGAAATGAAGTAGGCAAGGCCGAGAATGGACATGGATAAGTACACCATGAAAGTCTTGGGAAATTCAGCAATAGCGATGGCCCAGATTGTGCCAATGGAGAAGAAAAAAGCCGTGCCGTTGAAGACCGTGAACACGTACAGGCTCGTGCCGTTCAGGATCATGTTCCCGGCTGTATGTGGTTTTTCCATGGCAGTGCTGTTGGAATCTGTGGCAACGACAGTCGAATTGGTGGAATCCTGCCAGTATCCTCCTGGAGGACTGAGAGCGGCTTGGTAAGTGGCGGTCGCGATTAAGGTAGACACTAAGAGGATTATGTCGCGAGCGGATTCATCTTGGACACCGAAAAAGTATGCGCACTTCTCGCCGGCAGTTAGACCGTTGCTAAAAAACTCCGATAGAGAGAGGGTAGGAGTGAAAGGTCTTGCGAAACATCCTCGACGACGTAACCTCTTCGCAACATTAGGATCGTAAGGAGAATTCGCTTCGAAGATTTCCAAAGCCGTCTTATTGTCGAAGTTCCTCGCATTTACATTTGTATGCCCAATTAACAGCCTGATGATCTGGAATAAATGCAAAGGGAACAATATGAAATATGGCTTGTTGAATTTGTATTATATAAAGATGGATCAATACGGTTTAAATGGCTGAATTTGGGCCAGAACCATTTTCAACCCACCTAAATCTGACTAGACCCACATGTTCGACAGGTTTATTCTTGGATTAGATTATCTCGAATTCAAGGATAGAACAATAAAAGCACGAGCAATCATGAAATTTATAAAATATACCTCGAGCTGATTTTTAGAAGCAGCAATATGTAAGACGTTGTTACCATCTTCGTTTTTCCAATTCAATATCTTTGTTAGACAATGTCGCCTAAGCCATCCAAACAAAACCTTGAATGCTTTGGGGTTGCAGTTTTGGACGGCAGTGTGAACCGCGGTCTCGCAACGGCTCGTCAAGTCTTCAATGGATGATCTGCAAGCAGATAAGAACTCGGCCAAGAGCTCCATCTCACTATCTCCTTCTTCGCTGGCAACATAATGCAAAGGGGTGTATCCGTCTCGTCCTCGGACTCGGATCAACTTGGGATCAAGGGTCATCAATGCCCTCGCGGTGTGATAATGCTTGCATTTCAAAGCCAAGTGCATGGGACTGTAACCATCTGGATTGAGCCTCCAAGCGAACCACGGCTTCAAGATGGCCATCTCCATGGCCACATGGGTTTTCCCCTTGGCCGCGGCGAAGTGTAGCGGGGTGTCCGGGAAGGGTTCCTTAGATAGGCGATCTAAGAGTTTTCGCTCCACCGCAATTAATCTATGTAGCTCAGCAACATCATCATTTTCTATTGCTAGTTGAAGCCGAGGGTCCATTATTTGAGCAGGGAAGTGTAGGATCTGAGGGGCTTTGCTTTTTGATTGATCACAATAGCTTCGCAGTCGACTGACATTTTAACCAGGTGAGTGAATGCGTTGGGCAAGCGGAAGCTGATTCTGATATTCGTGGACCGTTCGAGCTTCACTTTCCTCATTCTATTCTGGAACAGAGCTTTGAACTTTTCTTTATGTTGGGTGGAGTTGCTTTTTCCGGCACGTCTCAACCGCTAAAAGAAATGGCGTACAGAAGAAGGTGTTTCCTATATATATAGTGTGCTTGAGTCTGTGAATGTAAGTTTTGACATACATACAAATCAAAATGGAAATAAAAAGGAGAAAAAGAGATGCCTGCAACAACAAAAAGCTGGGAATAGAGAATCGTATTTATCTGGACTTGCATGACAGCGCTAGAGATATATTTTTTTGATAGAATCGGGTGGTCGTGTTTTCATTTAAATTATCACGCATCTGCTAATGAGACGAGAATTTACATTATGGTAGATTCGCGAACAACTCCTTTAATGCCAATGAATAAGTTCAATACAAGGAAACTTGGGAGATGATTAGTGATGCTGAATTAAACCGAAAAATACAACAATAGGTGAAATCTGTTTTCACCAATGTGCTCATGACAATGAACTATGGAAAAGATCATTCTAACGTGCCCATTTCCTCATTTAGAATAAGATAATTAATGCTTGTGTGAGAAAGGTGAAAAGAATTAGCACAAAGAAAGGGGTAAGGTAAGAGTTATCCTATATATCAGGGAACTAGTAGATGCGATGATATTTAACTTAGTATACTTTTCGAAAAAAACTTTCTGATAATTGTCTACTTCTAAATACGTTGAGTATTTTTTGTTCGGACGCCTCCCAAATAAACCAAACATATCAGAATTTGTGAAATGCATTGAATGAACGATCTCTTACGTACTTGTTTGCGACAACAACGGTATCACTCACCCTCGAAGCTCGAAACTAAGATCGAGAAAGGGAAGTCAGCCTTGATGAAACACAGTCGATTTAGGACTGAAAGTACCAAAGAAAGAGTGACTTTCTTGCCCCCCAAATTTCTCAGGAAAAGTAGGGTCGTGGATCATGAGTTAGACGAATCCATCAGTTGTTTAGCCAAAAGGAGAAAGGAACCAATGGATTCCTCGGATAATAGCTGTGAATTGCTAACCTAGGGGAGGGAGGGAATAAATGGAAAGGAAGCTCGTGGAACGCTTGGCGAATCGACTGAGAATGGAATCTTGGGAAGACTAATTTTGAGAGGTGGAGCATCGGAAAAGTGAAAGCAAAAGGGGAAAGAAAAAAAAGGGAAGATAAAAATGAGAGTATGAGAGGGTGGTTCAGAAAAAAGAATGCATTAGTGCTCAACGAAATGCGATTTAAATCCTCAGGAAATGCAATGAACCATATTTCTATGTGCGGACGGGAATGTAATGAATGCAGAATTATCTAAATTAGCTATTTTCAGCCGAAGATCAAGCTCCGCCGCGATCAAGGAAGTAGAAACTCGAAGTAATTTTCTTTAGAAATGCATGTTTGACGTGCTGGCGAATTCAGGTGTCAATTTCAATAGTAAGATATCATGCGTTAGTGTTTTCGAGTTATGACTCAGTGCCTTTTGTTTTCACCATGTCAATTTCAGAAACTGAATTCGTAAAAAAGCTATTTGAAGTCCCGACTTCGAGCTAGATTAAAGGTCTTTAGGGATAAAGAAATTAAAAGATGAGTCCATCACATGCAACTGATAAAAAGAGTCTATTTCTTGTGAACCTCAAGACCAGAAACACGGATTGCGTGCACACTTGACGAGATTTTAAGGTAAATAATACTTGCAAACTATTTCCGATCCTTCCGTCGCAGGAAATTATCGGCGGGTCTCCTTGTGGCATCGATTTGGCTAAAAACTCGGACATGTTTTCCCCACGTGCAAAGGGAGATGCAACGCGGCCGTAAACAAGTTCAACCCAAATGCCATTACGAGGAATTCTACTAACTTAGTGAAGGTTTCCAGGATTCCGTTTGCAAGTGATTCAAAGTAGGCAAGGGCGAGAATGGCTATGGAATTGGTCGGGTCCTCCACGTATACTCACGGCGGAGCGAGAGCAGCTTGGTAAGCGAGAGCCACAATTGAGATAGACAGTAGAAGGACTATGTTGCGAAGGGAATCATCTTGGATGCCGAAACAACGTGCGTACTTCTCAACCACGGTTAGTTCCATACTAAAGAACTGTGATAGAGATAGGGCAGGAGTAAAACGTCTTTCTCAACGTGCGTAACGCGTTTGCTACATCTTGATTGCCACTAGGATTCGCTTGGGAGACTTCTAGAGCTGTCTTATCCTGGAAGTTCTTCCTATTTATATTTGTTTAACCAATCAACAGCTTAATGATCTGGAGGAAATGTAAATGGCACAAAATGAAGAATGTTTACCTTTCAATTTGAATCACTTTGTCGCAAGCATTACTATAGTGCACAAAGTGAGCTCATGCTATATAAGTCCGAATGATGTTAGTGATGCAATGACCAATGTACAAAGGGAAAAAATTTACTAAACCTTATTTATTAGATTCAATCATTTTAATTAGTGTAAGGAAGTCCTAAGTCTTCTAACAAGAAAATGCAATTTAGTCCTTCCACTTGAAATTATATATGTGATAGCTAGTAGTTGCTTATGTGAGTTTTAACATAGGCGAATTCATGGAAATGGTGACTTGAATGACTGTGATTTTACATAAAAGTTTTGGAGTGTAAGTCACACCTGCCAAAAGGTTTAGGATTAATTTACACATATGATTTTCTTTCTTTTTTACCTATGAAGCTAATAGGATTAGTTACGACCATATTAAGTTTTGGAGTCAGTCTATAATTTTTCTAGAGAAAGCACGTCATAGAGGAAAAAACATCGATTGATTTATCAGATTGGAAAGTGTTTTCAGAATATGTATTGACCTGTGTATATTGGTGCAAATGAAAGTGCAAAACAATTAAATTGCTTTAAGATGATGCCGTGTTGTGCAATAAAAAAAAAACTGAAATTAACATTTAAAATAGAATACTTTATATAACATACAACATCCATGTAAAAAAAATTTTCATGAATGGCCTTATCCTTGATTTGATTGTTACTAAGAGTGTAAGTACTTAAAATCTTCAAATCAAGAGTGCATAAGACCGCCTGTTTGAAATTATCCGTGCATCGACAACATACACTCTAATATTTCTTTAAAATATTGTCGGTCTATCAATCTTGCCAGAAAAAAAAAAATATATGGGATCAAAGAAAAAAATTTGAAAAATTATTTTGTGACAATTATTGATGGTTTTTAATTTAGGAGAAAGGACGTAGGCTAAGTGGAAGGCCGAACCACCAGATATTTTCTTACAATATCTTCAATCTTTTCAATTCTTCTATTATGTTTGATAGGCCATCTACATCCGCATAACTATTTTCCTTCTGCAAAAGCTCATCCGCTAGATATTTACAAAATAGTACCAATTTTCTTAAAACAACCGATTTACCTCCCTCATGGTCGTTTTATTAGTCTTATCCCACTTCGGACGTTCATGTTTTCAAGTTGCGCCTGATGCTTTTCGTTTCCACAGCATCATTTTATGAAATTAAATTAGGAAAAATGCTATTCGATGTCCTAACTTCAAGCAAGATTTAAGGTCTTTAAGGATTAAGGAATTTATAGATGAGTCCATTACATGTTACTAATAAAAAGAGTCTATTTCTTGGAAACCTTAAGATTAGAAGCGTGGTTCATATGCACTCATGACGGGAATAGATAAGAGCGAACAAATACTTGCAGATTTTCTAAACCTACCATTGCAGGAAGTCGCCGACAGGTCTCCTCATGGCATCGATTCTATTCAGAACTCGAAAGTGCTTGAACCATATGAGAAGGGGGAGAAACAACGCGAGGTACAATGATTCTATACAGTGTATTGTATTTACGTTACGTTGTGAAAATTCATACGGTTCCAGGACTCCGGTTTGAAGGGCATTAAAGGAGGCAGCGGCGAGAATGACTAAAGTCCAGGATATCATCCTCGCATTGGGCACTAGTGTCATAGCGGTGGCCCAGATTATGCCGATGGAGGCGCAAAAAGCGATGGTGTTGCAGGTCGCGAAATTATTGTTAGAAGATATGCAATATTCTCTTTGGAGATTGTAATTTGATCTGATTGTGTACATATCAATTAGAGATTAGATACACATCTAGATTGATACATAGGATTCTTTATTTCCATTAATTGTACATCTCTAGCTCTATTTACATAGGATATGTACAGATTACACTTCAATAGAGGAAATACAGAAAACCTTCACTCCTTTCTCGATCGCTCCTTCTTCACCTTCGGTTTCTTTCATGGTATCAGAGCCTTAGGCTTCTGATTTGCTTCCGCTCTCTTCTTCTGTCAAAACAGTTCTTCAACCTACAAGAAAGGGGGGACTTGTTTGGCATTAGAATCAATATCCGAAGGTTTCTTTTTACTCACCATGACCTCCCCGCAAACCAGCATCTCTGTCTCTGGAAACTCACCGACTGAAGAAGTAATTCCTCATGATCCGCAGGCTGATCTTCAACCTGCAACACTTGCAGTCACAAGTCAGCAGACTCAACCTCAACCCCCTCAGTGGCGACCCACGCAGACTCAGTTCAATGCGGGGCAACCCTTGGCGGGTCAACCATACCAGTGGATTCCATATCCACTCTATTTCGGGGCAAGCCCGAATCCATCATCGTCTGCATATGTGGGTCCCCAGAGCTACGTCCAAACCGATGGAGGCCCACCAAACACAAACGGGGCAAACTCAGCCATCGGATCGGAGCAGTTGAGCGGGTCGGGAGAGCCGGGTATGGGAACAAATCCCTACCCGGGTTTTTATCATGCGGGGTATCCAATTGGGGTGAACGAATCGGGTCAAGGAAATACCTACCTGAACGTTGCACTCGGTTTTCTACCTTTTCCGGTGGCGGTGCTCGTCGGACGACTAGAACCCGGCGATCCATTGTTCGTCTCTAATGCCAACGGACCAGAATTGCGGCTCATCAGCCAGCAATTGACCGGGCCAGAAAATTACACAAGATGGTCGCAGGAATTCCGGCGCGCCCTAGCAACCAAAGATAAAGACGGTTTCCTCGACGGAACCGTTCAAGTCCCCATAGATGAACGTCGGCCCGACTCTGGAGGAAGAACAACCGCCTGATCCGAACCTGGATCGGCAATTGCGTCTCCTCCGAGGTCGCGGCCGGACTCCCACCAACAGAAGACGCAAAAGAAATGTGGGAAAACATACAGGAAATGTACGGGAAGTTGGACCAGGCAAAAATTTTCAATCTCATGCAAGATCTCAGTGAATTGAAACAGGGTAATATGACGGTCACAGCCGTTTTCAACAAACTTTCCTCTCTGTGGAACAATCTCGAGGCGGCCGAGGAAAAGCTCGTGGGACCGGAGTCCACCATCAAACAATACAGATCTATCAAAGACAGGGAGAAAGCTACACGCTTTCTCCTCATTTTGAACGAGACTTACCTCGGATTTCGCTCGCAGATCCTCGCCATGGATCCCATGCCGCCGATTGGGCGGATTTTTCAATTGGCCGTGCAGGAAGAGAGTCAGCGACACGCGACGTCGCCGGACCACAACAGGAGCAGCGAAAGCATCGCACTCGCAGCGCTCGGTGATCGGCGAGATGCGGCCTCCAGAACTCTAAACCTAGATCGCGAGAGAGAGACGAGCGGCGAAATTAGGGTTCACTTAGAAGAATCCGTGGTATTTAAACCAGACCGGATGGACGGCCGGGATCTGTCCGAGGATCGGACGGCTTGCAAGCTTTTGATCGCTCGATCGGATCCAACGGTGGACAGCCGCTCGCGTCAAAAGCATCGGACGGCCAGATCTTCGCTGCAATCAAAGGAATGGACGGTCAGATGCTTGCCACGTCATCAAGAAATTTCGGAAGAAATTTTAAAGGCAAGAATAAATTATTTTGTGATTACTGCAAACGTACTAATCACTCAATTGATAATTGCTGGAAGTTGCACGGAAAGCCTGGTGAAAAAGAAAAAAGGATTTCATCAGCTTACCAAGTTACTGGGCCGACCGGTAAAAAATTTGACCAGCCCATCTCATATAGTCAGTACAATCAGTTGATGGAGGCAATTCAAAAAATGGACACAACCAACAGAGGAGCAAGTTTCTCAGGTATTATTCATTGCTTGATTAATTCAATATCCGAGAAAGACATGGATAATTGATTCGGGGCAAGCGACCATATTATATGTGACGGGGATTTTTCTCAAGTACAAATGACAGATTGAATTTCCCTATTTCGTGCAATTGCCCAATGGGAATATTACTCATGTTCATGAAACAGGGGACAGTCAATCTCAGCTCACAAATTACTCTTAGAAATGTTCTTTATGTCCCAGAATTCCAATTTAACTTGATTTCTGTGTCCAAAACTTGTCAAGAAAATTCATGTCAAGTCTCTTTCAATGCTGATGCATGTTTCTTTCAGGACCTTTCGACTGGGAAACTGATGGGCTTGGGTAGTCTCTCTGAAGGTCTATTTTTCTGGAATAGTTTTTCAAGTAATTTTCCCTGCAATTATTTGAATAAGTCATCATTGTGTAACCTGACTACCAATGATAGAAATTCCATTATGCATTTGAGATTGGGCCACAGTGCTTCTTTTCCCTATCCACTTTGTCATATATGTCCTCTTGCTAAACAATCCCGTTCACCTTTTCCGTCTAGTAATACTCGAACTAGTGAGATTTTTTCATTAATTCATGTGGATATCTGGGGACCATACCACACATTAAATCATGACGGGTCTCGTTATTTTCTCACTATAGTCGATGATTACTCTCGTGCTACTTGGACCTTCTTGATGCAATCTAAAAATCAGACATATTCTCATTTGAAGAGCTTTATCTCACTCTCAAAGAATCAATTTGGCAAATCCATACAACGGATCCGTTCCGATAATGGGAGAGAATTCTTCAGCCATGATTGCTCCTCACTATTTACTACACATGGCATACAACATGAAAGCTCCTGTGTCTATACACCACAACAAAATGGCGTGGTGGAACGGAAACATCGTCATCTATTAGAAGTCGCACGAGCCTTAAAGTTTCAAGCATCAGTTCCAGACAATTATTGGGGAGATTGTGTGGTCACAGCCACTTACCTAATCAACCGAATGCCAACTCAGATTCTTAAAGGGAAAACTCCTTTTGAGCTACTATTTGGGAAGAAACCAGAACTCCAGCATCTCAAAGTCTTCGGTTGTCTTTGTTTTGTTGCAACAGTGGGGCCAAGAGATAAATTCAGTCCACGTGCTAGGAAATGCATCTTCATGGGATATCCCAATTTAAAAAAGGGATATCGGGTCCTTGACATTTCCACAAAGGAATTTCTGGTAAGTCGTGACGTCATCTTTCGTGAAGATGTTTTTCCCTTTTCGAGCGAGACAACGAGATGCAAACACAGGAATGACAGCTCCTTCCCATAGTGGTTTTTCTGATGAAACAGTGCATCAAGGTCATGCCTATATACCCATGGAAGAATCAAGGTACATTCCTTCCACTGATTCAATTCTTCCAGTATCAACACCAACACCTGTTGAGAGTACCGATCGCTCAGAAGAAAATTTAGAATCACGACTCGAAGATTCCCATGATGCTGAAGAAAATCAGTATATAGAGTCGGAACCTACCAGTGTGACAAATACAGACATGACTCCTCCAAGGCGTTCTGGTCGCACCACACGACCTCCTACCTGGACTAAAGACTATATCTGTGCAACCCATTCTCCAGGTACTCAATATCCAGTCTCATCATATGTTTCCTTTCATAGATTATCACAGGAACATAGATGTTGCATTAGTCGCCTATCAGAAGAACAGGAGCCATCTAGTTATGATGAGGCATCCATTAAACCAAAATGGCAACAGGCCATGAAAGCGGAACTTCAAGCCTTGATTGAGAATAAAACTTGGGATCTTGCTTCATTACCCCCTGGTCGCAAGCCAATTGGCTGCAAATGGGTCTACAAGATCAAATATCGTGCTGATGGTTCCGTTGAAAGATACAAGGCACGGTTGGTTGCTAAGGGATTCACACAAAAGGAAGGTTTTGACTACCACGAGACTTTTTCTCCGGTTGCTACCAATGTCACGGTTCGTTCTTTTTTGTCTGTTGCTGCTATTAATAATTGGCATCTACATCAAATGGATGTACATAATGCCTTCTTGCACGGGGATCTTGATGAGGAAATTTATATGGACATTCCTCAAGGCTTACGGAGACAGGGGGAGAATAGAGTATGTCGTCTCCGCAAATCCCTCTACGGATTGAAGCAAGCATCCAGACAATGGTATTCCAAATTTGCAAATGCTCTGATATCAGCAGGTTTCAAGCAGTCTAAGCATGACTATGCTTTATTCACACGAACTAAAGGTATGTCATCCATTTATTTAATGATATATGTTGATGACATACTTCTTATGGGAAATGATAAGGCTGCCATAGACAATTTCAAAGATTATTTACATGCTACCTTTCACATTAAAGACTTAGGGGCACCTAAATATTTTCTTGGAATTGAAATTGCTCGATCGATCAAGGAATCTCTCTTAGTCAACGGAAGTTTGTTTTAGAAATTATATCGGAAGCGGGCCTATCGGGTTGCGGACACTGTGATTCCTATTGAGCAGAACACTAAGTTGACTCTTGCGAGAATATGATAGGGATGTATCACGGAATGATGATCCCATACTCAAAGATCCATCAGGTTATCAAAGACTTGTCGGGAAGCTCATATACCGACCATGACTAGACGACATCTCTTATGCGATACGAGACTCTTAGTCGGTTCATACGAGTCCAAAACGATCTCATTTGGAAGCTGCGTTGAAAGTTGTGAAGTACTTGAAAAGGTGTCCAGGACTTGGAATTCTTCTATCCAAACAGTGTGACATGAAGATGAGAGCATATTGTGATGCTGATTATGCTACATGCCCTACTAGTCGAAGATCAGTCACTGGATACTGCATCAAATTAGGGGATTCGCTCCTCTCATGGAAGACCAAGAAACAACCTACCGTATCCTTGTCTTCGGCCGAAGCTGAGTATCGATCTATGGCGAAAACTACTTGTCAAGTGGTGTGGATACGAGGATTGCTTAAAGACCTCGGAATACAAGTACGAGGAGCGACAAAATTATTCTGTGACAATGATGCAGCTCTCAAATTGGCAGCAAACCCTATAGTGCACGAGAGGACTAAGCACATAGAAGTATTTGTCACTTCACACGAGACAAGATTCAAGAAGGGGTAATTGAGACGAAGGAATTGGCACGACAGAGCAGCCACAGACATCTTCACCAAACCCCTATGTCATCGACAACATGCATATCTGCGAGCAAGCTAGGCGTCTTGGATGTCTATAAGCCACCAGCTTGAGGGGGAGTGTTAGAAGATATGCAATATTCTCTTTGGAGATTGTAATTTGATCTGATTGTGTACATATCAATTAGAGATTAGATACACATCTAGATTGATACATAGGATTCTTTATTTCCATTAATTGTACATCTCTAGCTCTATTTACATAGGATATGTACAGATTACACTTCAATAGAGGAAATACAGAAAACCTTCACTCCTTTCTCGATCGCTCCTTCTTCACCTTCGGTTTCTTTCAATTATACAGCCGCCGGCCGTTTAGGATCAGGTTTCCGGCTTGATGCGGTTTTTGGCAGTAATGACAGTGGAATTGGCCAAGGAATTTGAAATGGAATCCTGCTAGTATCCTCTTGGAGGAGTGAGAATGGATTGATAAGTTATTTTGGGTCAAGGATCGACCTTTGCCATGATCAGGGAACTTGAACCTGAAAATGATTTTCTTGATAAATGCATGTTTGACTTGCCGGCGACGTTCAAGTGTCAACAGCAGAACGTTGCGCTCAGAATGTCGTGCTCTTACTGATACGTCATCGGCATTACTATGATTATGATGGTTGTCAGAGGATGTGGACATCCAGAGTGTTATTTTAATATTTCCTATGAATGCACCAAGCATATGAGAATAGACTCCCGTTTCATACGTTATCACATGCTTCATAGCATCGTTCATCTCTTCTCAATCTCATTGATTGACCGGATAGTTAATATTTTCACAAAGGCACATACACTCGGGCATTTGCAAGATCTCCTATTAACTTCTTCTGCTGATGTAATCGCTCCTACTACCTATTAGGCCTTAAAGGCTGCCGACCCTGCATCAGAGGTCATCCCCTTGTGTAGAATTTGCTAAACGATGACACCATATATACCTACTCTTTTGCGTTGGTCGTAAGACCCTTTGGACTTCTTGTTGTCACGTCTTTCGTCGTTAAGGATTGCCAAGGGTGATATAACACATGTTTTCTCGATCGAAAGCCTCCAATTAAACATGGGCAACTCTCTCTAGGCTGCATCTCTGCATGCATAATTAGCGGTACCTTCCGCCTCACCTAAACATCATGCTAATCTATGGATGTGGAAATGCTAGTTTGCAAGTTCCGTTGCATTACGGGACTTCAGGAGATTGCCCCAACTTAATGTCATCTCTTGTGCTATTGTCGATTTGGCCAGTGTTTCTTGGGTCAAAATTGGATTTCAAATAATTTTACAGGGCTTTGTAAGTCTTTGGATTTCCTTTTCTTCTCTGAGAAGTATACTAATCTCCATCTTAGGGTGCAAATTGATATAAAATGGAGATTACATTGAAGTATGCTAAATGAGGAAATGCGACCATGTTATATGGTCGTGTAGATCTTGGGTTCCTGCAGTCATGACGCTTCGACCTATTCTCTGGAGAGACTGAGGGGTTGATACTTGATATCAAGTTGTGCTCTTCATCTATTGATCTTTTTGGACGAGGTATCATCCATTTAGAGATTAATAAGACATTTTTTTTTTCAGGATAGATTAATAAGACTTCCGGCCCGGCAGATCCTCGGTATCAAAAAAAAAAAAAAAAGACTTAGGGCCCGCCTATTTGGTTAAAAACTATTTTTGGCAAATTATTTCTATTTTTGCCGACATTTGGATGACCGGAAACTAATAGATGGACGGAAAATGTAAGAATTATGGGGCATGGGAATTTCATGGCTCAACCACAAAGCTATATTATTTACCTTTCTTGTCTTTCGTTATTTCTCATGAAATTGTCACATTCATCAGCGTTGGCCTTTTTGCGAAATTAATGGATTGCTGTCGATTACTGATTGTAACATTCAATTAGTGAAATTTACCCAATTAGTTCGGATATATCAAAAATTAATTGCTTATATTAAACATGAGGGAAGGTAAAAAGGATCGCTCTAATTTTAGATTTCATTTAAAAAGGTGATAGACAATGGAACAGATTAAGGAATTAAAAGATGAGTCCATTGCATGCATCTAATAAAAAGAGTCTAGTTTTTGCAAGCCTAAGACTAGAAATATAGAATACATGCACTCAATTGTACTTGCAAATTATTTTTATTCCTCAAATCCTAAGAAGTTGCCGACGCATCTTCTTGTGGGATCGATTCGGCTTAGAACTTGGATGTGCCTTGGATAAGTCTTGCGACCACAGTGGATCTCTGGAATTCGATTGTAAGGCAAATAAGGTAGGCAAGGCTGAGATCATAAAGAGAATTGAACCTGGACAGTGTCAGGCGCTAATGGCATAGCGCGCTGACCCAGATTGTGCCAACTGTGGCCGAAAATGTAAGCCGCGATAAATGGTGTCCCAAGATCTCTATAACTAAAATATATAACACAATAATGGATAAAAAGAGAGATTTTCACACTTGATTTGGAATCTATCATTTTTGATGTAGAATAATAACAATCCAAAGTTCAAGTGCTTCTCTTCTATTGCCTTTTGTATTATTAACTCAATGAGACAGTCCGTCACGATTAGCACTCCGTAACCATTCCTTATGTGAGTTTATTTGTGCATCACAATTAGATGAAAATTTGAACACTATTATAAAGTTTTCAGCCACAGACTCTCTCATCACAAGCCAGCCTCCACTTAGCCCACACAAACTAGTCTCATATTAAATTAATTAAGAATCTTTATATGTCATCTTATTAGACTAATCTTGTAAACCGGTAAATTATAATTTTAATCAATGTACCCAAATCAGAAAAACTCCTACGTTTGGCCGAAAAAACCATGCCGTCGAGGATCCAGATATAAGCTATAAACTACGTCATGGTCCTCAACATGGTTTTCCCTGCCGCCATCACCACAATCAGGGTCACCGCTATGATACTGGCGCCCGACACGTTCATAATTCAATTTTCTATATGCATTTTCAGCCTTGCCTTCTGTACTTGCCTTATAATCGAATTCCTAATATCCACTGAGGCCGTACGACCTATCCTAGCGGGATTCTATGGCTCCTTGTTGTGCGCCGTGTAGTTGCTCCCCTTCTATGCGAGGGTAAAGCACATCCAAGTAATGGAGCTTAGCGATATCATCATTTGCTACTGCTGGTTGAAGCCAAGAGTCCTAGCCTTTATTTCTTCTTTTTTGGCCGGACTCTTGTCCATTGTTTGACCAGGGAAAAGTAGGAGCATATGGCAAAACCTTGAGGAAGGGTGTCCATCAATCGGAGATCAAACCATTTCATCAGCCGACAGCAACACCACTCCACCAAATTTTCAGCGAATAGTACTGGTGAACTTTCTGATTTTTTAATTGTAGGAAGTTGACAACGAGTTTCCTTGTGGCATCAATTAGGTTTAGAACTTGCATATGCCTTACCCACAAAATAGATTGTCAACGGTTCGGTTTGATTCGGGTTTTCAAGAAATCCAAACCGATCCAAACCGAACTGATAGAGAGAGCAGCTGAACCGAATTGCAAACTGAATACAAACCAAACCGAAAATCCGGTTCCGTTTGGTTTTCATTTTCTTGCCTTGCTTACTGAAACCAAACTGAGTAAGGGATGAGAAAGAAAAGAGAATTTAAGTTGGGCATTTAACTTTTGTTGAGAATTTTAGTCCGGCTCATAACCAAATCAAACCAGAAAAAAGAACAATCATTTTGCCATTATCCGAACCGAAAACTGAATTGAACTGAAAATGCACAAAATTACAATTTGGTTCGCTTCTAACACCCCTAACCAATGGGGGTAATACCACATGGTTCCACGAGTCCATTAGAAATCCCACTCCGAGACGTTCTATGGACCCAGTAGGCTTCGGGAATTTGATTTGAAGGGTAATCAATGTAGTAGGCAACGATGAGAATAAATACAGACAAGTAGACGATACGAGCGTCGGGCAATAACATAACAACAGTGGCTTAGATTGGCGCCGATGGAGGCGAAGAAAGCCACCATGTTGAAGACCGTGTAATGTATAACTGCCCACTGTTCAGGATCGGGTCTCCAGCTTAATGTGGTTTTTCTATAGCAGTGCTGCTGGAATTGGCCGTAACGACGGTGGAATTTGCCGGGGGATTGGAAGAAGAATCCTACTAATATTGTCTCGAAGGAGTGATAATGGCTTGGCAAGTGGTAGTCGCAATTAAGATAGACAGTAGGACTAGCTCGCAAACGTATTCATCGCAGATGACGGAAAAAACTTGCGTATTTCTCAAAGACAGTTCCATCCTGAAAAATTGTGATAGAGAGAGGGTTGGAGCACAATGTCTTGTTTGACATCATTTACACCTCTACACAACATCTCGATTGCCATTAGGAAAGATTTCTATATAATATCTTGATCATCATTAGGATTCACTTGGAAGATTTTCAGAGCCGTCTTATCTTGGAAGTTCTTCGCATTTACATTCATATGGCCAATAGCTTGATGATATAGAGAAATGTAGGGGGCACAAAATGAAGTACGATACTTTCAATTTGAATCACCGCTTTGCCATGAGCATTACTATTATACACAAAGTGAGCTCCTAACGTAGTGATTATTTCATGATCATATCGGATTGTTCTTGTTAGCTTCCATTTCACTAGCTTCTATCTCGTACTATATGTTTGGATGGACTGAATTCAAAAGAAGGAAAGAGATTTTGCTAATTAATAGAAAATGTAAAAGAATAGAAAATAATGAATTAAGGTATTACGTGGGAGACATTATGATGAAAAGAGTTGGAAAGAAATTAAATTATTCATCTAGTATAGAGAGATTTAGAGCTCACTAAAACAGGAGTTTTGTAGGGGTTTGAAGGGGAACAATTTTAATCATATATTTTCTCTCCATTAAATAAACTGTAAACAAGATGATCTCCGTATCCCTCCTTCGTTCTCCTTCCCTTTCCTCTATATCCTCCAACCAAAACAATGGTAGACCAAATAAAATTAACTCAAGTTCAAAGCATCACGAGCTTAAGATAGTTTTCCCACTAGCAGTTTTGGAAATGGAACTGTGAGGTTGTTTTGATAAAAACCTAAGAATAAGCGCTAGCGCTGATAATTTAAGCGTTGAATACAGAATGAAATTGTTCAGTAAATTTTTTTAAAAAAAAACTATATTTACGTTTTAACAATATAATTGGGAAGATTGTAATTACTACTCATTACACTGATTACTAGATTAAGTGAACTTAGACTAGATTGAGTTTTTTAAGTCAAATGCTAATTAGGTTATCAAAAATGTTTAATTTTATCTAGTGCTAAAATTTTCATTTCCAGCACTTAACTGGATTTTTAAACAGCCTCATATGTATATGTTAAATTAATCGAGAACAATTAAAACTATCTTACTATATATATATATATATAAGCAGTACTTTTTTACCTGATTTTTGCATATAAAGTCTATTAATACTGTAGATAAATAGAATGATTAGAGCAATCACTGAGGAAACAAACGAAGAAAAAAGAATTGATCAACCAGTAAAACTGTATTAGGATAGAGCCCGCACGGGAAATTTGTCAAAAAAGAGAGTTGGAAGTAGCAGATTGGGAGGGAGAGAGCAATATTCATCCCTCCTAGTTCCTTTACTTCTCTCCACGAAATGAAACCAAATACGGCGATACCGTTCAAATCTCCCCGCTCTGAATGTTTCTAAAACCATGTATATTCAACCCATTATCATAACGTTTCTTTCCTAGATTGGGCTAGGTCGAAAGACTTCCCGCTTTGCATTTTGTGGGTGTATGCGTCCGGCATTTGTATTTGCCAGCTGCAACTCAGTGCTTTTCATCTTTACTGAGTCAATTACGAAGTCGAATTAGGAGAAAAGCTATTCGAAGTCCCGACTTCAAGCAAGAATAAAAGGTAATTAGGAATTAAGAAATTAATAGAGGAGTCCATTATTCGCGACTGAAAAAAGAGAGAGCCTATTTCTTGCAAATCTCAAGACTAGAAACATAGATTATCTGCATACGCGACAAGTATAGCCGAAGTAAATAATACCTGCGGGATTATTTTCGACCCTACATTCCTAGGATGTTGCCTGGGTGCCTCCTTGTGGCATCGATTCGGTTTACAACTCCAATGTAAATTTTCCTCACGTATAAGGGGAGACCCAACACGGCCACCATCAGAAAACAATAAAACATCATTACCAAATTTCCTCCAACCTTCTGGGATTCCGGGAATTCGGCTGCAAAGGTCACAAAGAAGGCCAAGCCGAAGATGAATACAGAGAAGTAAACCATGAGAGTGTCGGGCAACAGTGTGCTAGCGGTGGCCCAGATTGTGCACATGGAGGCACAAAAAACCGTGCCGTTGAGGATCGTGAATAGATATAGCATCAGACCGTTCATGGTCATGTTTCCGACGTGATGGGGTTTGCCAGTAGCATTGCTGCTGGTATTGGCGCTAACGACAGTGGAATTGGCCGGGGGATTTGTAGAGTTATCCTGCCAGTATCCTCCTGGAGGAGTGAGCGCGGCTTGATAACTGGCAGTCGCAACTAACGTAGATATTATAAGAATTATGTTGCGAGCGGATTCATTTCGGATGCCCAAAAGCATTTTGTACTTCTCATAAACAGTTAGTTGCGCGCTAAAAAACTGTGATAGAGAGAGGTGGGGAGTTGCACATCTTGCTCGACGTTCTAGACGGCGTAACCTCTTTGTAAGATCTTGATCACCACCTGGATCTTGGAAGATTTCCAGAGCTGTCTTATCCTGGAAGTTCTTTGCATTCACATCCGAATATCCAATCAACAGCTTGAAGATCTGGAAGAAATGCAACGGAAACAAAAAGAAGTATGTACTCCTTCAATTTTGTGCACAAAGTGAGCTCATGCCCTATAAGTTTGAATAGTGCTAGTGACACAATGGCGGATTAAAAAAAAAAACTTATTTATCGAATACCATCATTTCAACCAATGTGACGAAGTCCTTAACCTTTTCAAAAGTTTGCTTTAATCCTTTCACCTGAATTTATTTATGTGATAGCAAGGTATTGCCCATGTGAGTTGTAACATAGGCAAATTTGCAAACTTTGATCACGTGAATGAGTACGATTTTTCATAAAAGTCTACGATATAATTATGAGTTTTTTTTGGGCTTTGAAGAGAGTACTATCTTATTTTATGCATAAGATTCAATTGATCGGGAAATAAAATTTTCTGTCCACAAAGTGATTATTTTATGTTTGTGTGGTACGTTCGGATGGATTGATGTCAAAAGAAGGAAAGAGGTTCTCCTAATCAATAAGGAAAAACAAAAGAATAGAATCAAATGAATTAAGTTATTGCTGTGATAGATAGGAGAGATTATGATGGAAAGAGTTGGAAGGAAATTATTCATCCAAAACCATCCAACCAAGAGAGAATTAGACCTTTAGAGCTCACTAGAATTGAGTTTTGTAGGAGTTTGAAGGGGAACAGTTTTAATCGTACTTTTTTCTCTCTATAAATAAACTGTAAACAAAAGATCTCCATATCACTCCTTTGTTTTTTTTTTCCTTTTTCCCTATATGCTCCAACCAAAACAAATTGAAATGTGTTGAGATATGGTTCATACTCTCTATCGACATGATAGCATTTGGGTCCAAGGGGATCGACGGGGATTGTAGGTTGTAGTGCCCCCTCAACGTCAAAGGATTTTTATAATTTGAACTCATATTTTATTGATAGTTTGGTTTGGGCTCATCAATACTTATTGGATATATATATTCACTTTTTCTTATAAATTGAAGGATGTATCATAGAGGTGCTAGGTGTTAATATAGTAGAATCCTCAACTGAACGTAATCCTAGTTTAAGGGTGGAGCAAGAGAAAATTTTATGTTTCAAATTCTCTTTTTCACTTTCATTATTATTATTTTTTTTTTCAGATTGTGCGACGAGTCCTAACAAAATGAACTCATATTAAAAGCATCATGAGCTTAAGATGGTTTGGATGATAAATTGTGGCCCTCTTTTTCATGTCGCTTATTCATTTAGTAGATTCTCTGCCATAAGTACTTTGACTCAACAATAAATTGCTTTGACTCAGCTTCCTCTTCTCCTGATTTTTTCCCTATAAACTGTTCATTCTGTTGGGTCTAGATTGGGTATAGATTACCAAAATAGTTTTATATAAAATGTGTTCATATGGGTTAAGTTGGTTAATTTAAGTTTGATCCACCTAAACTCAATCTGACTCACCTGTTTGATAGGTCTATCCCTAATAAAATTATGTCAAATTCAATAATCGAACAACAAAAGCAGAAACAATAAAAAAAATAATAATAAGTGAATTGAACCAGCATGAGTGAACTATACCTCGAGTTGGTTTTCAGATGCAGCAATATGTAAGACGGTGTTACCATCTTGGTCTTTCCATCGCAAGATATTTGCTCGATACACTCGCTTAAGCCATCCAAATAAAACCTTGAATGCTTGAAGGTTGTGATTCTTGATGGCAATATGAACCACAGTCTCACATCGACTCGTCAAGTCATTGATGGACGAGTTGCAAGCGGCTAGGAATTCAGCCAATAGCTCCAGTTCCATGTCTCCTTCTTTCCCGGCCACATAATGCAAAGGGGTGATCCCGCATCGTCCTCGGACTCGAATCAACTTGGGGTTGAGAGTCATTAGTGCCCTCATAGTTTCATAGTGCTCGTGCTGCAAAGCCAAGTGCATTGGGCTATAACCTTCTACATTCAGCTTCCGAGCAAATGACGGCTTCAAGATGGCGATTTCCATGGCCACTTGGGTTTTTCCAGCCGCTGCAGCAACATGGAGAGGAGTATTAGGGAAAGGGTCTTTACAGGCACGGTCTAAGAGTTTTGGGTCCTCCACAATGAACCTGTGGAGCTCATCAACATCATCGTGTTCCATTGCTTGTTGAAGCCGGGGGTCCATTGCTTTGACGAGGGAAATTTAGAAGAAGAGAGGCTTTGCTCTTTGTTGGTCGATGGAAGTGCGAGTACCGAATTTGCAAAATCATAAATAGGGCCGCAGTCAACCAAAGTTTAATTAGGCGAGTCTTTGTTTATGATTTATCCCCTACGAACAGCTCAATCGATTGGGGGGCCTTTCTTCGTCAGAGAACTTGCATGCGAAGTTTCGCAATGAGTCAGCCAAGTGATGAAGATAATTTAAATTAATCGAAGAGGAGGTGCAATCAATCATTCCCATGCCAATAATTACGGTCCGACGAAATACTTTTTTGTTTTATTTAATGTTGTTGGGTGTCATTTATCCCCAATTACATGAAGTCGAGGGGAGCAATAGCAGCTGAGGCTGGCTCGATAAATCCCAACTATACCCGCCCTGGCATTGATTAGGGGTGTGTAACTGAATTGGTTCTATCCGGAACACAATGAAAACAGGTCTGCTTGCATAACATTTTCTGACAAAGTATTCTCTAATTTTCCATTAAAATATTTTGGGGTCCGTCAATGGTGCTAGAAAAAAGAAATACATAGGATTGAACAAATATTTTTCGATAATTTTCTCCGGACAATAATTGTCTCAACCTGATAATTTTAATGGCGAACCATTTAAGAACCTGATACTGTGGTTCCATTAAAACGATAATTTCCATATCGAGGCTTCGTTAAGGTTCCGTTTAAAGAACCTTATATCGTGGTTACATCAACTTAAGATTTTTCAAACTTTATACTATTAAGTTGCTAAAACTGACGACATGTGCTATAATCACTCTAGTAAAATTTGTAGGTGATTGTCTCGAAGACCGAAGACCACGTCAATCAAGAAAATATATGTAGGGTCTACTTTTTAAAATGTTTTCTTTCCTCTTTTTTTTTTCTCATTCTTAAATAAACACAAAAGTATGGTAAGAACAAGATGCGTCTTCAAACACTAACTAATTGAAAATTGTTAGAAAATAGTAAAATTGTTTTTGTGTTTTGATTAGCTTATTTGTCTTTTAATTATTTTTGGCTAAGTGTGTGAAAGCAAGAGTTAGTCGGTTTGTAAAAGAAAAAAAAAAAAAGCCAAAGAAAAGTGGGCTGCAAAGGAGAGAATTCTTGAAGAAGCTACAAGTGGTACTTGTTGCTGAAGTCTTCAAGAGTATGAAGAAAGCTTCAACTTTGTAAACTTGAACGTGAAGGAAAAGTTTCAGCCCACAATTGTTGACTCCTTGGCCAAGAAGAAAAGTTCAACTTCAACTCTTGCATGTTGAAGATAATGGTGGTGAAGATGCTTATAAATATAGGGTTATGTTAGTCTACTTTGTGTGTGAGAGTGTCTGTAAAAGTGAGAGAAAGTGAGATTTTAGAGAGAGTTTTAAGCTTAGCAAAGTTAGTGTGTGTACTCTCTTAAGCCTTTACAAAGGCATATTGTGTAATATAATCTCTCTTTGTGTGTGTACTCTCTCCCTCCAAATCCTTTTGGTTCCAACAAAAATTAAAAAAGAAAAAAAACACGCCCACTAGTCAAGTCGAAGTTTCTTGAGAATGTTATGTGACAAGGGGAAAGTGAAATTGCATGTATACATGACGGAAAACATTTGTAATGCTGACTGCTAAGAGAAAAGGACACACTCTCATAAAATCATCAGATGCTGATTTCTTCTTCCTTTTTCTTTTATAAATTGTTTCCTGGTTTGTCCGCAATTGGACCAACCCTACACCATCAATGGTGGGGAAGTGATACTTCCCGAACCAAAGACCCCGGTCCAGAAATTACAAGGGCCCTTCAAGGCGTGTTTGCGTCGTGAGTGCTGGTAAATGGTCGTCGAATTCAAAGACGCAACCTCGCTAGACGAAATACAAATTGATCAGTAACTTCTGAAAAAAAATATTTTTTAGATTTTTCAGCGTTCGTTTTATGAAAAATAAACTGATTAGGAAAACATTTTTCATCAACAGGAAAAAACTCTTTAAAAGTGAGGAAAATATTCCTCTTTCTTCTCACTTCTAAAACAAACACTTTTTGTTTCACCAAACCTTAACCTTTTATTTTATTAATGTTAAAAAATTGAATTTTTAATTATTTAAAATTTTTCTTTTTTTTTTCTTTTACTTCTTCTTCAACCAGTTGCTGGCTACAGTGATAGTTAGTGATCAGCCACAAGCGAGCTCACCAAATTCTAGCAAGGTCAAGCCTCACCTCACTAGAGGTCGGCGAGGCACAAAATATTTCAATGGATTCCACAAGCAAATTAAATGTGATAGACAATAACCACCACTTATTTTTTTATAAGATTATTGTATGTAACGAGCAAGGATTTTCACTTATATTCGTACGTTTCGACCAGTTGAAAAATGCCAACAGCACTTCTTTCAATATTCAAGAAAAATTCGCTGCTTGAGTTTTTTCGTGGGACAAAATATGATTTCAATCCTCTCTCATCTAATATAGCCTATCATTAGCCTTTCCGTGGGACAAAATATGATTCAACATTAGTATTACGCTAAAAGGATAGCAAAACCCAGTACTAAATCTTCATTAACTTCTAGTGCCCTGGTAAGCCAATCTTTCGACTGAGGATTTCATATTTGAATATTATTACACTTCCTCGTGCGTAGTTTGGAAATTTGACCTAAGTTTAAAACATGAATATATGTGTAAAGAGGCAAATAAAGTTCTGGAAAAATTTAAATTCTAAACCTACTACTATGATATAATAAGATTTTGTAGGACCACTATCAATTATTATAAAAACTTAAAATATCAAATGAAAATATTGTGGTCTGTGTGTGCTCAAGCAAGACCAGCCCCATAATTCCAGTGATGTTCATCCAAGGGAGCGAAAATTGTGGATGAAGATACAATTATTTTGGCCCAGTAAGAATCTAATTGATCGCAATTCAAGAATTCGATGAGTTTCATTTTCACATATGCTTAATGCATTCAAACTCGTGCTTCGCAGGTGGATCGATCATTTATTTTCTTCTTTCTTCAGGTATAACAAAAATATGATGACATGATGGACCAAAATTCATGCATCGAACTAAGTCAATCTCTTTGATCTCAGTGAAAAGCATCCCATCCACATCGACATCGACATTGTGGAATTCTTGGAAATAACTTCCTTGTGACCTGAATAGGAGCTAAAAACTTAAGCTGATACGCTCGTGAAGGCGCCAAAAGCCTGTAATTGTCCGGGCTAACTCTTTGAATTCAACGTTAAAATTCTCTCGCTTAGAGAAACATGCGAAATCCACCCGAACACGAAGGGGTCATTTCGTTGTGCTCTTCATGCATCCTCCATCGTATCAAGCTCCACAAAGCACTGCACAGATCACCCATTTCATGGTCTGAGAAAGCTCCAATTGGTGCATGTAGTGTCTAATCTTCTCATTTGTTAAAAGACATCCTCAAAAGTGGCGAGGCAAAGCATTTTAGTCAATGAGTTTTAGCCGAACTCATGTTTACATTACCCTATCGTCTGTGACTGCCATGACCTAAAGGCACAAATCGGGAGGCGTTCCTTAGTTTACTTCTTAGGCAACATGCCATTTGAATCCGGAGAAAAACCAGCTCACACGGTAGCGAAATCAGATGGCCGCTGTAATAGTTCACTTGCTTTTAATGTCAAAGCTTATATATTAGAATGGGAAGTCCCCACTTGAACGCTGTATTAGGTACAAGTTTCGTTGAAACGCGGCAATTGCCTTTTCGAACTGGAGTTGGTTTTGATATTTCCACCTTAAAGTTCAAATTGGACCTTGACCATGAATAGAGAGGACTTAGAGGGAAAATCCATCGTTGCTTGAAACACGGCAATTGCGAACGGTGAAGTCACCTAGGAAACTTCCTTGCAACATCTTAGGATACATTTGATAACGCTCCCTTTTTTTTTTTTTTTTTAATTCCTTGGAACAAAAATCCATTTATGTAAATTTTTGTTCCCAGGAACAAATTTGTTCATGAGAATAGATTTGAAACAGAAATAAGAAAAAAAAATTACTTCTTTATTTTTGAAAACAATTCAAAAATCAAATCCAATTTTTTTTCTTTTTTTCTATTTTCTTTCCTTTCTTTTTCTCTTCCTCCTCTCCTTCCCCTAGCCAATCGCCGACCTCAGCAATGTTGGCGATTGGCCAAATGAGGCCTGACGACCTCGCCGAAGCCTCCTTGGCCTCCAATGAGGGTGCCCCGAGCCTTGCCATGCTTGGGTGAGCTCAGCCTCACCTTGGCTGGGTAAGGCCAAGTCTCATCTGACAATCAACGAGAGCCTTGTTGGGAGCCAACTGAGGCTTGGCCTTGCCGGGAGCTAGTGATCTTGCAACAAGGTTGTCAGCCAAAAAGAAGAAGGAGAAGAAGAAAAGGAAAAAAGAGAAAAGAGAAAAATATAATAGATTTATTTAACTTACCAAAAAATAAATATATTTATTTATTTAAAAATTAAAATAAATTCTAAGTCACCAAAATATTTAGGATTGTACAAAGCACGTTTCTATTTTGAAAATAAAAATTTTATATAATTACCAAATATCTTCTTTTATTCAAAAAATTAACTAAAGAATAGAAATAAAAAAAAAAATTATTTCGAATAAAAATTATTCTAGATAACCGAAAAATATCACATGCATCCTTCATGTCTCATCTTCTTCGGGCCTTTAAGGACATGGCTATACTTTCTCGTATTAAATTCCTACTTTCGTCGGAAAAAGAGGAAGGAAATTCCTACTCTTGTCATCTCCATCCTGTCCCACCAACCTCAAATCACGCCAAGTTAAAAGTCAAAAATTAAACCAAAAGATGCCCTTTTGAAAAGTCTAGGATGCCATTGGGAGTGGCTTTTCCAAGCCGCTTTGAACTAAAAAAATGATGTTTTAGTTCAGGCAAGTATGAAGTTGCCTTAGACATTAAGTAAACCTTTGGAAGACTAAAAAGTCCAGGCAAGTATGAAGTTGCCTTAGACATTCAACCTTCTCGGAATGCTAAGAGAGAGAGTAAAACAAAAATTTTCTTCCCAATATATCCCTACTAACATTTAGTTTTTTCAATTTTGCCCTCGTATATGCCTATTCACCTTATTCTCCATTAAGGTCGGCTAGCAAGGTTGCGTGGGGCTGCAAGAGGCCGGCAACGAGCTAGAAAGAGGCCGGCAGTGAGGCTAGTGTGGTCGCGACGACTATTGTCGGCTAGTCACGTGACCTCAATGAGTCACGACAACCTCCCGCCCTGCGATCCAGATTTGGGTCATGCGACTTTTGCGAAAGGCCACTTGAGGTCGCGTGACCAAGCGGCCCTTGTCGAGGTCGCGCAACCTCCGGCGACCTAGATCCGAATTACGGGACCCGCTGCGTCGTGTCATCCTTTGGAAGGTCGCCGAGACTGCACCATCTAGGTCGCGACAACCATCGCGCGGTCCTACGCGATGGTCGCTACAACCTATTTGAGACGGGAGCTGGATCTACTGGGTCGGGAGCGAGCGGCCAAATTTAAGAAACTCAACAACAAGAATGAAATTGGAGAGCTACCCAGAACGAGAGATTGAGAGAGCGAGAATGTGGCAGCGGGAAGTGAACAGATCTTGCAGGAGATCAGAGCCTGGGATCTACCGGAATTGAGCGGGCTCCGGGTAGCCGCAACCTACGCTCAAGGTCGTGCAATGGCAACCATGACCTAGATCACGTGGCCACGAAGACATTTGCGTGGAGGTCACAGTGCAGCGGGTCGCGCGACCCTCCGACAAGGATTGTCGCAGCCTTGATCGCGATCTAGTCGTATGATCTGGGCCATGGCGACCCTTGCCGGATCATTTGCCCTTCTCCAACAACTGCCTACCCTTGGCCAACTAACTCTTCTTCTTTTTTGCTTTTTCTTAATAAAAAAAGTCTTTTGCAAATATGATTTTTCTAAATACTGTTTTACTCAAAAATATTTCACAATGAACTTTGACAATACAATTTATCAAACACAATTTACTTTTTAAAAAAAAAATCTTTAACTTAACGGTCATTTCATTTTCCTAGACACTTTCTCTAAAAACCTTTTCAAACGCGCCATAACCTCCTGAAATTCTACGGGTCCAATCTTGGTCAAAAAGCACTTTCCACCGTATGGTCATCAATTAGTATTTTCAAACTAATTTGGATGTTTATTTTCATGGAGAACTGGGTTCATCATAAATTTGGAAATTATTGGAATTATTAATAATATCATTTTTATCTTTTTATTAAATAATATTGGAATAATTTTTTTGGGTGAAATATCAGAATATATGCCGTTAAAAGTGAGATAATATTAGTAACTAATTCGGGATTTGTTTTATTTCCATCCATTCAATCACCAATTCAATGAATTTTATCTTCACTAAGGCATAATGTAGTTATCTTATGTCAATTTTATGCTATGTTATTATCTTTTTCTCGTTAAAACTCTGTGATTAACTTTTATCTTTGCAAAAGTTTCCTTTTTCAACTTATCACAAACACCGCAGTGACAAGAAAGGTTAATGAATATATTCCCCAATTCACGACGAAACTTTGATTTTCACCTCATGTTTTTGGCCAAATATAGCTGGTGAAAGAGAAGTTTCGAATGAGTCTTAGATGGAGCTAATACATTGATGAAATTATACTCATGCATTGCTCTGTCGACATTCAATTCAAACCGCAAGCGAAATGAATGTCTCCGTGCACGAAACCAAAAAGGAGGACTCGGCACATTCAAACGTAAGAACGGTTACATAAGGACGTGGATGCAAATTCCGTTATAGCAGATACAAAATTGGTGGATCTGTGTCCACCTAGCTACGGTGAGCAAGAAAAATTGCACCTTGTTATTACACTTAGAGTCTGTTTATTTCACGAAAAATGAAAGCTTTGAAAAATATTTTCCTAAAAGTAATTACTTATATCATTCATAAAAAAGAATAAACAGAAATTATTTTCAATTATTCATGCAAATATTTAGAAATAAATTGTAGCCGGTATTGAAAATAACTTTTATTGACTAATCATTTCAAGAGATATAATAGATCATTTTTTAGAAAAATATTTTTCAAATTGTTTATTTTTCATGAAATAAACGAAGCCTTAGATAGACAAAAAAGAAGAAGAAGATAAGTCCACTAGAAGTACTGAACTTATTATAAAGTTACAATTGAGTTCTAAAACTTGTAAAAAGTGCAATCAAATCCATATCGACATTTTTTGTTAATTTAGTCATAAATGTTTTGTATTTGTACCAATTTAGTCCATTCAGTCAATTTTGGTTTGCTAGTGCTAACATGGACAAACAAGAAGGAAGAAAGAAGAAAAACAAGAGAGAAAGGAAAAAAAAAAATTTGTCCACATCATTGTCAGCTGGGCAGTCAACGTCAATTGGCGTCCATATTAGCGCCAACTCACCAAAGTTGGCTAGATAGATTAAATTGGCACAGATGCAAAATGTTTAGAACTAAATTAGCATAAAAAAATGAGTTTGTGACTGAATTGGCACAATTTAGGACTTTTTTGGTAATATCTCCCTTGGAGGATGAATAGACTGAGGGGGTGATACTTGATGGCATGTTATGCTCTTTTTCTATGGATCTCTTTGGACGAGAGATTATCCATTTGGAGATTAATAAGACTTAGGGTCCATCTATACGGTGAAAAATCATTTTCAGGAAAATATTTTCAGATTTGCCGATGTTTAGATGATCAAAAACTAATAGGTGGACAAGGATGTAAGAACATGGAGATGACATACATAGCTCGACCATAAAGCTTTGTCATCCACTATTCTTTTCTTCCATTATTTCTCATTAAAGAGTCACATTCATCAGCGTTGGCCTTTTTGCAAAATTGGATGGATTCCGGCCTAAATAAAATTTTACTTTGGTGTCCTGATTGTAACATTCAATTAGTGAAATTCGCTAACATGGTTCAGATACATCACAGGAATATACTTAACTGGCTATATTAAACAGGAGGAAAGTTTCGATTAAGATTTGTTTCTCCGTTGTACCTACGATCATTCTAAATGTAGTTTAGATCTGCAAAGGGGTTGCAGATAATTGAACTGATTTTAAGGAATTAAAAAAGATGAGTCCATTACATGCAACTAATGAAAAGAGTCTAGTCGTTGCAAAATTCAAGACGAGAAACATAGATCATATGCGGTCACGACAATAATAGTTCAAGTAAATAATTTGTTTGATCCTTAGCTCCTACAAAGTTGCCGACTCGTACACACGCATGGAAGAGGCAGCAACAAGGTGCACAACTAGAGCTAGGAGCCATAAAATACCGCTGTGGTGAGTCCTCCGATCTCAATGGATATCAGGAATTCGACTAAAAGGCAAGTAAGGTAGGCAAGGCTGAGAATGCATAGAGGGAGGCTGCAAAAACCACGCTATTGAGGAGCATGAAGAAATGTTGCTTCGAGCTGATGAGACTGAGATCGGTCTGGTAAGAGGCAGTCACAATTAAGGTAGACAATCAAAGATTATGTCGAGAGCATGTTCATCTCAGATGCTGAAAAAAACATGAGTGCTTCATCACTTAAGCCATCTAAACAAAACCTTGAATGCTTTGAGTGTGTGGTCCGATATCCTGCTATCATTATTTGGTTTTAGGATGTATTTAATTGAAGGCAGTTGCATGCTTAATTTTAAGAAAAGTTCAAAAAATTGGGATTTACATTTAGCTGTAAATTGCATGATTAGGGCTAGTTCAATCCGTGTTTAATCACAGCTCATCACAATGGAACGTAGCATGATGATCACTTTAGATTTTTTCAAGGGAGCGTGCTTCATTTAATGTAAAGACTAACCATTCTTGAACAGAAGAATGGATAGATAACCGCATTATACAGACGCAAGTCCCATTGCAATTGCACCTTGTTGTTACGTCTAGATAGACAAAAAAAAATAAAAATAACAAAGGACAATAATACTCGATGTGAGGGCTGTCAGTACCATGATATGGCCGTGGGATTATATTTGTAATAAATTATAATATAACGTAGCAAGGGTAGTACTTGGAGGAGCTTATTATATATGGGGTAATAGTACTAAGCTGGAAGGGAATGAATTTACTCAGGAGGAGGGGATTTCTAGAAAAGAGGAGCCCTACTGGGAGCTCCTTCGGTTAGAGACAGAACACTCCCAGGGATGACTACTCCTATTGTATTTCTGTTCGACCATTGCCGTCGTTTTCTGATGAGCATCACGTGAAACTCCTGATGTTATATGTATTGCTCATGGCCTCACTACGAGTGTAGGATCTTGAGTTATGATCTAGGCGTGACTTGGCCATGATCGATCTACACTATCGATGTACTTTTCATTCCTAAATTTTCAAAGTTTCGCGCATTTGTGAAATCTGCCCCAATGAAAATGTATAGGATGCTCGATGGATCTTCACCTCAATCAACAAATCATCCATATATACATAGAGTTTAAACAGCCATTTGGATCTAAAAAATTAAACTGTTAATTAAATGCGTGATTCTATATATTCGAATCTTGTAATAGCTTCAAAAATGTTCATCGATTGATTGTATGTATGTCATTTACCTAGCTTACTTCAATGATGTCGAAGAACAAGTACGAGGCACTTACAAAGAGTTCAAAAATGTCTTTAAACGCATCAGATTAAGACCCTTTGCAGTTACCTTAGTTAATTAGTCAAAGCAAGACCATATACGGATAGAGTCAAAGGACATGCTGAGGTCAGTTCACAGATGCGTGGGGTAATGAAGAGAAGAAACAAGCAGACCAAAGGACTCTTTCAAATGACAGGGCATATGACTTGAGTTGATCTACACTCTCGCCTGAAACTTATAATATTGGTCAGTGGAAATGTACAGGGCCGACGAAAGTCGAGAGGAAGAAGAGCAGAAGAACCTTGCATTGGAGAGAGCGGAAATGGGAGGGTTCTCGAAGGGTCCTGTCACAGTCGAAACAATTGCTCCAAGGGCCCTTGTAGTATCTTGGATATCGTTTTCTCCCACTTTAAGTACTAAAATTTGGTAGGAAGAGATACTTAAATGTTGAAAGTTAGGAAATTGATATTTAAGTGTCACATTTTTTGAAAAGTGGGAACACTTAAGTGTCAGATCGGCGAATCTCAGAAATCCTACATGGCAATTTTATTATTATTTTTCTCGCCTATGTGACTTGCCGGAGAACTGACTCAAACAAAAAAAAAAAATGCAAAAACGACATCATTTTGGTGCGAATTTGAATTTGAATATAAAATTTAATTAAATTTAATTATAAAATTTATTAAATAAATTAAAAAAAAAATAGAGGAAGGGAGGAAGAAGGCGGCGAGGGCTAAGCTCTCGCTACCACCACCTTCTCGCCGTCGCCAAGAAGAGCCGATGATGGTGGGTGAAGGGTCGATTGAGGGGTTATTGGCCCTAGTCGGGCACGGTGACCCCAATTGCCAACCGGCGGTGAGGGTCATGGCCCTCCCACAAATCCGGCGAGAGTTGACAGCCCTCGCTCGGCCAGGCCAAGGGCCGTTGCCTACTCAGAGCAAGTCCTCATTGCCCGTTGGCCGAGGTTGCCAGCCCCAGCAAGGGCCCTAAGACCCCAACCGACCCTCCCCTCACCATTGTCAACCTTTCCCAACAACGGCAGGGACGGCAAGGAGGCGGTGGCAGCAAGGGCTTAGCCCTCAACCGCCTTCTTCCTCCCTCTCTCCCTCTTTTTTTTTTTTTTTTTGCAATTTTTAAAATGTTTGAAATAAAATTAAAAACCACATTTAATTTAATTAATTCTTATATTAATTATTTACTAAGTTAGAAGCAAGATAACGTCATTTTTGCATTTATCTAGCCACGTTAACGTGCAAAATAACGTCATTTTGCACTTACCTAATCAGAAAATCCTAATGTCAATATTTTGATTGAATTTTCTCGTCATTGACACTAAAATGATATATTTTACTTTGATTTTAACATTTAGATATCACTTTTTTAATTTTTAATATTTAAATATATGTCTGTATCAAGTTTTAATACTTGACACTCCTTTTCCACCGTTGGTGGTGCAGGGCTGCTTCAATTGCAGACAAACTAGAAAAGAAGCAGATGCAGATTTGGGAAAACGAAAAGGAGGAGATATCAGCGTCAAATGACTTCATTGGTGTATGTACCTTTCACGGTCATCCATAAAAATGTCCTCGTCACCATTTTTCGGAAGTTACCTGAATAAAAGATTAGTCAATGAGCTTTCCGAGATCGTCCGGTCGAACCACATCATGGTACACATGTCTTCTCACCTGTCACATGACCACCGACCCTCAACCTTGATTGGCTCAACTCCCGTAGTAACATGACTTGGGCTCAATGGCTAGTCATGCAAAGAGATCTCCACGACAATAGCTAACCAGACAGCAATGTACATGGACTGATGTGCAATCCACAGTGGTTAGAAAGGTCGTCCGTCACAAGTCTGCAGAAAAAAATTGTCTCTTTACAACTAATCACTGCACAATTTGATGGAAAGTTTTCCGGTTTTGCAGGCTCGAGCAGCAGGAGGTGAGAAAAGAGACAAATGTTACAGATATTTGGAATATTTCTCAGAAAAATTTATGATATTTTTCTTGATTTTTCATATTTAGTGAGGTTTTCTATGTCTTCTTCTAATTGTGTATTTAGTTGATTGATATGTTTCTAAATAGTCATATAATAAAACGTATAAATAGACTTATTGACTCTTTATCAGAATATATCAGAATGTACGGAAGTTTCGCATTTTTCTCCTTGGCATTATATCTCTCAAAATCAGCATTCCTAGGAAGCCGGGGTAGTACATGAGTTAATGAAATATTAATGAACCCCTTGTATTTTCTTTCTATTGCTGTAGAAGTATCGAACCCTCATGCAATTAATTAATGAGAACAAATTTTTAACAGATAAATGAAGAGAGATGAATTTGGAATTTGAGTATATAAGTTGCTTTTTTTAGCAACAGCTCATGGGGAGCTTCTTCTTAACATCCTGGACGATGAAATCTCTTCGCAACATCTTTGATCACCACTAAAATTTACTTGAAGATTTCCGGAGTTGTATCAACTTGAAAGCCCATTTACATACATATAGCCAATCAACAGCTTAATGATCTAAAAGAAATGCAATGACAGACAAAATGAAGTATGAATTACTAAAATTGTATTAAATAAAAATAGATCAATATAGATTAATGAGTGTGTTTGAGTCAAACTCATTTTTTATCCATCCAAATCTAATCATCCTACTTGTTTGATATGTCTATATTGTTGAGATATGGTTTACACTCCTCATCGATAGGATGACACAATGATTAGGGGTCTGAGGGCTGCCTTGACGAGGGTTCTAGGGATGGTGCCCCTGCAATGCCAAAGGACTTTCTAGTTCAAGCTTATATTTTATTAATAGTTTGGACTTGAACTCATGAATGACTATATATATATATACCTCTTGTAAATTGAGGAATGTAACAGAAATGTGTGATATACTAATTATAGTGGAATCATCAGTTAGACGTAAATTTAATTTAAAGTAAACTAAGATAAAACTTTGCGTCTCAAATTCTTTTTCCCACTTCCACTCTTTCTATCTCTCTTCTTCTTCTTCTTCTTCTTCTTCTTCTTCTGCTTCTTCTTGTGATTGTGTGGTGAATCCTAACATATTCCTATATTAGATTATGTCCAATTCAAGGATTGAGTGATTAAAGAACGGACAACCATGAAATCAATGG
This sequence comes from Eucalyptus sideroxylon x Eucalyptus melliodora, assembly GCA_016097485.1. Classification (NCBI taxonomy): domain Eukaryota; kingdom Viridiplantae; phylum Streptophyta; class Magnoliopsida; order Myrtales; family Myrtaceae; genus Eucalyptus; species Eucalyptus sideroxylon x Eucalyptus melliodora. Next base: position 848,494 of record CM027827.1, read on the forward strand.
AATATACATAGGCTGCTTTTCATGTGCAACAATATGTAAAACATTGATACCATCTTGGTCCTTTTAGACTATAATTTTTACAAAATGGACTTGCTTAAATCGTCAAACAAAATCTTGAATGTTTTGAGGTTGTGGTTCCTAATAGCACGTGGTTCCACTTGTTTTGGCTTGTCAAATCTTCCATGGGCCATCTGCAAGTGGATAGGTTTTCGGCCAAGATCTCCAGCTCATGTTCTCTTTCTTTACTTCTTGTAACTTCCCACTTATATCCACTTCCATATGTAACCACTCATTTTCTCCTACTTTTTCAATAAATGGCACAAAAAGCAAAATCCCTCTAATATCCTGCGTAGAACGTGCATTGAACGTGCATAGAATATTAACATCGTTCTCTTATTACTTTTTACGAATATAATTGAATAGATAGCTATATTTGTTCAATTACAAATAAAACCTATGTTAAGTTGCAAACTTCAAATTAAAATAAGCATAATTATAATTAAGAACATGCATTGTTGAGTATTAAAAGACAAGTAGCTGATAATGTACATCAACATATGTCTATGCACACTCATTTACTAAACATGCTAATCGGATTATTTCATATTTTGGAGTTCATTTGACAATTGAGTAATTCCTTAAGGTTAACGTAGTTGGTTGGATTATTGGAGCATTGTAACTCAAAAACTGAAGGTCACTCATTTGAATCTTATGATGCTTTGTACAAAATGCTTTCAGTCAAGATGTTTGTGCAATATCGGTCAAAGATATCTAGTTTTAATCGATTCATGAGATTTGTAGAATGTTTGATGAATATTTAGATAGATGGTATTCATGCTCGTACATTTAGATTATGGAATAGAAACATGATAATTGAATCCTAACATGTTATATTCATGAAAAGTTTCTACATTGAATAAGTAATTCATAATCAATTACCTACCCTAAATCTACTAATGCTTTGATGAAATTCTAATCGAGTAGGGTAGTCTTGAAGTGAGAGTTTGGGGCACGTGGTATTTCCGGAAAGACCAAATATACCGTCCTCATGCATGATGTGGAGCAGAATGTACGTCCAGCCTGCAACTTCTCGTGCATTATTGCAGCTATGCAAAAGAATAATAATAGAATACAAGAAGAAGTGTTGAGAATCTGACAGCACCATGTGATGCCGTCTGACTCTTCCAATGGGTCGTATGGTCCTTATCACATGGCGGGAAGGGCAACACCCAGCTCGCCAAGTGGCACCACGGGAGGTAACTGTGGAACCTGCATCAAGCTCATCTACCACCCCATATTCATCCACAGCAGTGAGAAAATTGTGGGATGAGGATCCACTTATTTGAGCACCGTTAGAACCGTGGCCTTCTTTTTTTACCTCTTGTCGGAACTCTGATTGAGTTTCATCTTTGTTTTTTTTTATTTATCGCAAGCACCATTCACAACGCAAACATTGATCTGCGCCTCGGATATTTGGCCAGACATAGATGGCGTAGGAGAAATTATTGAGTGAGTCTTGACTGGAGATTTATGCAGCGATGAATTTGTTGACATGCACTTCAAACGTGCATGAAACTAAAAAAGGAAGACGATGGATACAATGACCGCGTTATACATATGCGAATTCCATGACATTGGATACAAAATTGGTGGGTCTGCATCCACCTGAGCTATGGCGAGCAACGGAAATTGCACCTTGTTGTTACATATAGATAGACAAAAAAAGGAGAATATTACTCGACACGAGTGCTGTCCGTACCATGATTTGGTCGTGGGATTATGAAGGCAGTAACTTATAATGGAACGTGGTGGGGAAGTACTTGGACGACTATATTATATGTGGGGTAATTAGTACTAAGCTGGAAGTGAACAAATTGATTCAGGACGGGGGGATTTCTAGGAAAGAGGAGCCCTATGAGGAGCTCCTTTTCTCCTGTTGCTCAAAGACAAAACAATCCCAGAGATGAGTTTATTACCACTTCTTTTGTTTTTCGTTTTTACCGTTGTCGTTGTTCTCGTCGTTGTCATTTGATGGGCATCATGTGAAGCTCCTTCTGTATTGCACTTGGCTTCACTACTTGTGCATGACGTTGAGTTATGGTCCTTGTACTGATAATCAAGATGATGCATTAAGTGGTGATCTTCGTTCAGGAGCGATGAACTTGGCGTGGCTTGGCCATGATCGATCAACACCTCGGATGAGCTATCCATTCTTAAATCCTCAAAGTTCTGAGTGACTCTAAAATCCGCCCCATCAAAACTGTAGAGGATGCTAGACAGATCTACGCCTTGATCCAACAGATGATCCACCTATAGAGAGAGTTTAATCAGTCGTTTTGACCTAAAAGACTAAGTTATTAATTGAATGTATGATTCGATATATTCAGATCCCGTAGCAGCTTCAAACATGGCCGTCAGTCAGTTTTTATGTTTGTCTACCTAGTCACTTCTATGAACTCGAAGAACATGCACTAGCACTTATAGAGTCTCAAAATGTCTCCAGCACGCGAGGTGAAGATCCTTCGCGGTTATCTTAGTTACTTAGTCAAAATAAATGTTACATGGATATAGTTAAAAGACATGCTGAATTCAGTTCACAGATGCGTGGGGTAATGAAGAGAAGAAAGAAGCTGAGAAGGACTCTTTGAAATGACTAGGCATAGGACTCTAGTAGGGTCCACACTCTTACCAGAAACTTGCAATGTAGATCAGTAGAATGAACATGGCCAATGAAAGTCGAAGGAAGAGAGTAAAAGAACCTTGCATTGAAGAGAGCAGAAGTGGAAAGGTTCTTGAAGGGTCCTGTCACAGTGGAAGCAAATATTCGAAGGGCCCTTGTAGTTCCTGGACTGGGGTCTTTGGTTCAGAAATATCACTTTCCCACCGTTGATGGTGTAGGGCTGTTCCAATTGCAGACAAACCAGGAAACACTTTATAAAAATCGAAAACTAAAAAAGAAGAAATCATTATCTAATGATCTCATCAATGCATGTCCTTTTCTCTTCACGGCCATCCATTCCAAGGGTTTCGTCCTGTCCTGTAGATTCGATTTTTGGAAGTCAAAGTTTAGTGTTACCTGAATATGGGAACAGTCAATGAGCTTTTCTAGATCGTCCAGTCGAACCACATCATGGTACACATATCTTCTCACCTGTCACATGACCACCAACGCAGATCTTGACTGGCTCAATTTCCATATTTATATGACTTGGGTTCAATTAAACACGACTACTAAGGCTATTCATGGAAAGAGATCTCGAAGACAGTCATTTGATTGTTTAATTACTTCATCAGGAGATCTTTCGAGGAGGTTAGGAGCAAAGAAAATTAGAAAATAATAACATGGTATCTTTGTCATCAACCAGACAGTAGTATGTATAAACTGTGGTGCTAATGAGGTTGTTCCATCATAGGTATGCAGAAAAAAAAATTGTCTCTTCATAATAAATCGCTGTAGAATTTGATGGTAAGTTTTCTAGTTTTCCAGGCTCGAACGAGAGGTGGACAAAGACAGGCAACCAACCTTCCGGTGGAGCCAGTAGGAGATGAATTCATGATATGTTAGTAGACCCTTTGTGCTTATTTCTAATAATTAATTAGAACAAATTCTTTGAGAAATAAAATGAAGAGAGATGAATATGGAATTTGGGTATAAAAGTTGTGGCAAATTATATGGGAGGTCAAACTTCGAGTTTCTTAAAAGTTGTGCTAATTTCTAATAATTAATGAGAACAAATTCTTTGAGAAATAAAATGAAGAGAGATGAATATGGAATTTGGGTATAAAAGTTGTGGCAAATTATATGGGAGGTCAAACTTCAAGTTTCTTTTGAAAGCAACAGCTCAGGGGGAGCTTTTGCAGGGAAAAAATAGAGTAGAAGATGCGTCTTCCATAAATGGTAAGAAAACCTACGCAGAAGAGGGTGAAGCCAAATGGACCTATGGCCGTTTTGTGCGACTTAACTGGTTCAAGAGGTCAAATTTGAGATTTGACCAATGATTCACGGAAATTGGTCTTGGAAGCAAGTTTAGAATGATCAAGTATGAAGGACTGATTTGCTCTAGCTATAGTAGATAGAGAAAGTAAAAGAAGTTTGCTATAATGAACAAGTAACATCAGTATTAAGTGCGAAAGTAGAGAATGAATATCAGAAGATGCATGGCATGGCAAGGATGTGTGTGTGTGGGTGTGTGTGGGTAGAGAGAGAGAGAGAGAGAGAGAGAGAGAGAGAGAGGAACCTGAAGGAGAGGGTGAGAAGGGTGGGAGGGGAGGCAGTGAGTGCAGAGGCTGAAGCAGCAGAGCAAGCAGAAGACATTCTTCTCACTCTTCCTCCTATCCTGGTGCACCGCACAGCTCCCAAAGAACCTCTCTCCCATCAGGCCCTCCAGCCACCCCGGCCTCTCCATCACTCCACAACCACCTCCTCTTCCACGTTCCTCAATTTCGATGATCCAGATTGGCAGCGAGGACGGCGAGGACGGCGAGGACGGCGAAGATTCCCAACACTTCCACAGACACAGAGAGATTGATTTTGGTGTGCAGTAGTTTGACTATGTACATGTGTTTTTATGGCGGGAAGAGAGCCCAAGCCCACCTCCCTCATGTCTACTTCTTTGTTTCACCAACATATGACTCATCCACGTCATTCGGGTAAATTTGGCGACTAGAAACCAATCATACAATTTCCTTAGACATGAGTGCAAGAAGGCATCTCAATCCTTCACGTCTCATAATTTGGTGTTCTAGACTGCCACGAGCACACGGTTGTGTATACGATCGATCTGTTTTCATAGCACTTTTTTTCTCATCAATTCTAATTATTTATCATGAAATACGTAATTGTCTCATCGGACTAAGCAATACATGAGTAGAAACCTAGAGTGGCCTCTCATAATATGTAAATCGCTTACATATTATTGGGTGGCGAATCAAACTTATATTCAGCGTTTAGTCCATAGTTGACAAATGAATTTGTTTGTTAACTGCTAACTCAATCTTAGTATATTCTATGTTTATAGTTTGCTGTTTATTACGTGAAAAGCAAGGTTTTTTTATTTTTATTTTTTTTAATCTTTCGGAGAAGTAACCTAACTTTTACTGCTCCCCAAATAGAGAACATGGGATAGCGACTCCCCCTAAAGGTAATTTATAGCTCTTAAGCACTTTCAAGGACATCACGAATTTATTTCTGATGTGATTTGGCAGCTCAGCTCACAAAAAGATATTTGAATCTTGATGACGAGACTAATGAGGCCATCACAAGGATGTCGGCGATAAGATTGATCAAACATCAGCGAATGACAACGAGGGAGAGACCAGCAATTCATGAGATAACTGCTCTAAGGAACAATTGAAGTAGATGTGAGATTACGACAGACAAAGGATGATAATGTTTCTGTTGAAGATGAATCATTGTGGCTACTCTCGAGAATAAAGTTTGATGGATGAAAAACAAAGACCAACGACAAGTGGTGATGGTCTGAGTTTTAGAGTAGAAACAATGATGCCAAAGCATGGTTCCTATTTTTTTTTTTCTTGATAGCGAGAAGAAAAATAAAATTAGGGTTTTAACTTAGATCTCCTTTCTTAGTGACTGATATTATATAAATTTTTGTTGGACTAATAATTTGGACTCATAAGTGAAGGTATAGCTTAATAGTTAAATATTTTATTGGTGAAAACCTAAGTTCTCATTCAACTTGAGTTGAGGACACATACAATCGTGTCATCCACACCAAACGCCTCGAATTCTGAGAACCTGTAAGCTGTAACATGCCTGAAATGTCCTGTTCTTCTGAACTTTCTCTAGGATTCTCCCCAGGTTCTCTTTTCCATTGTTTTCTAGTCAGGATTTGTATCCATACTTAATTCCTCGAATTCCTAGAAGAGGTGTTGGATGACTCAAACCACCAGACTCTAGCATTTCTTTGTCCATTGCTCTTGAGAAGCGTGCTTTGTTTTTATTCATTCTCAAAGCAATTTGCTGGTGGCTTTTTATCCTAGTGTTTCCCAAGGATGATCAAAGTGTTTTATGATGAGATTCGCTATTCCGGTTCTTCATAATATAAGGAAATACTACAAGAAAAACTGGAGTAATTCTGAAAAGCTCTTGGTCACAGGAAGTGTCAAAAGGCCAGTAATTGCAATCAACTTCCATAATCCTTCCTTCTATAAGGACAAATATTATAAGGTAAAATTGTGCTAAATATTGATCCGCAAAAGGGGTTCAAGGTTGGTAGTAATCGTTAAATGTTCCTCTGGGATTTAAGTATGCGATGACCATAAAATGAAATTGTGCGTGACTTGTGAACGTCTCTCTCAATCATAAATCTCATTGTCTAAAGGGCACGCCCTAGACAAGCAAAGAGGGCAGCACTAACGACTGACTTCAGCCACCTGAAATTTGCTTTCTCACTAATGGTTGATTGTAATCTCATTTACATAGTTGCTCCCGGCAACACCTTCAAAGAAAAGCACTATAACCTAAATGAATTAACATATACAATCATGGAAGATTGCCCCAGGCTTACTACACTCCCCTTGTTAAGCAAGTATTAACAAGCAGCTCATGATTGGTCCTGCACAAGAAGTGTCATATTACAGGAAGCAACCTCATCACCTTTAAAAAAAAAAAAAAAATTACACAATGACTTGATTTACATACCTCGCAAACCATCTTGAGCATCAAAACAACCAGGAAGAGTTTGTGACGTATAACAAAGATGGCCCTGAAAGCATAACATGAGCATGGTTAGCCAACCACAGACATAACTGAGATCCACCAATTGGTATCTAAAAGAATTACTACTTTCCATTGATTGAAGTAGTGCAATTGATAAACAGAATGGACAGAAACAACAGTGCTTTTTCCACTAAAACTGAAATTCTCACCGACAGAACATCCTAAGAATAAGCAGTCGCTAAGCATGAAATAAGACAACTAGGCTCGACTACTCACTTGACCAAAGCACACGAAAGTCAAGTGAGTAAGGTTGAAAACACCATCATCTAAACAATGCTCCATACCAGTCATTCCATGGTATGTTCATCGTTGTGGTAATTGATGAGACTGATGACTACCGCTTTTAACTGTCCCTGCAAACAAAATAAGAAATAAAACACTATAAATTGTAAGTAGATTCAATATACTAAACAAAAGGATAACAACTGAGATGTGATATACCATTCCCTGCCCAACACGCTAAGGACCAAAATAGCCATCAAGAGCTGGAGCTCTTGAATCTAGTGTTTCCTATAAAGATAGAAGTCAACACCCAAACTGCGAAAACAGCGAAGATTCCCACGAAATGAGTTGTGCTAGGTCGGACCATCCCATCACATCATTATTGTTGCTATTCAGTTACTCCATATGATGCCTCGCATGGTTTCCTGAGCATCATAGCATTCAAGTGCTGGTGCTTCTAAACTTGATGATCCCTAAAAAGAGCACAAAACACATGCTGTCACGCCTCACGTATATCACTGACCAAACAAAAAATATAGTTAGCTATGCCAAATCTAACTATTTGATGCCAGCTATTATTTGTCCCAGTAGCAAAAAACTCTGTTTGTCTTTGCTCCTAGAAGTTACATGATTAGGCCCTTTGAGAAGCATTTTTCCCTTAAAAGGTTTTAACAAACAAAGAAAAGTTACATCAAAGAACGTTACAGCCATGCAATTATCAAACCTCTCCCTCTTTTGATGAGCTATTCTTCTTATCTCTCTTGGATGTTCTGTTGCCTTTGTCACATCTTCAAGGTCCTGAAGACCAAGACGTGGAGAATTGGAATCCATTGACTGGGTTGAATTATATATGCTCTCACATTTTCTTAAAGCTTCTTCAAGTGCAGCAGATGCAATAGCATAACTCTCTTGAGATAAAGATCCTTCATCACCTAAATAATATGCCTGTCGACACAAATCATTGTAGCGGTCAATCCTGGACAGAGTAATAGATGAGCTCTGTCTCGACAACGCTATACTCTTTGCATCCTTTGTCCACCGTCGCAGTATATATTGGGATGGGATATTATGCGCACCAGATATCTGCAGAACAATCATCGCGTGTCTACAAAGAAAACCGTTCAATTCAAATGAGCGGCACGAGCAAGAAATGTCCAATGTTCTTTCACTTCGACCCACAATAAGATCTCGGTTCTCCTCGAAATCTTGAACCTTGAAGCTTTGGATGTCTCCATCTTCACTTTCTTTCCTGGGGTGACAAGCAACAACTCCTAAGACCTCAACCTGAAACTTTTTGAATACTGCATGCGTATATGTAGCTGCCATTTGCTTCCCAAAAGGTGACGGGGACTTCAATCCAGGCTGCTTATGCCAAGATTCGAAGTCTGCTTTTGCTTCCTCTTCATACTTCTCTTGTAAAATAGTTTTGTATTGCTCCAAGAACTCTTTGAACGTAGTTTTCCGTTGCACGTGCTTGTCAAGGAAAGAAATTGTACTGTCTGACCGTTGCACTGTAGACATTCCTGCCAAAAAGATGCCTTTCATGTATGTTGGGGCCCACCGATGACGATCTTCATATGCCGAACGGAACCATGAATTATCTCCTAGATTGAATATATCAACTATTTTTCTCCATCTCTTCTCAAACTGTTCAGCTGTACATGACTCGGAGATGCATTTGTGGAATTTCTCCGTGAAATTGCCATCTTGCTTAATCGTGTAACTGACCTTCTCTGGGACCTTACTTAAAATCTGCCATAAACAGAAACAATGTTGAGATTCTGGTAAGACCTCAGCAATAGCTTCTTTCAGGGCTTCCTCTTGGTCAGTGAGTATGACTTGTGGAGCATGTCCACCCATTGCTCTACGCCAGGCCCGCATCAGCCAAACATACGTTGATTTGGTCTCATCTGCCAGAAATGCACACCCAAGCAAGAAGGACTGACAGTGATGGTTTACACCAATAAAAGGAGCAAATGGTAACCTGTATTCATTTCTTATGTATGTAGTGTCAAAGAAGACCACATCGCCAAAATTTCCATAGTCAATCCTGCCTTTGGCATTGACCCAGAAAACATTCCTCAGACACTGTTCCGGACTCAAGTCTATGGCATAAAAGAAGTTTGGATTCTGGTCTTGCATTAACATAAAATGATCGAGCATAAGCTGAATATCTCCTTCATCTAAGCGCAAATGCTGATCATTCTTTGGTTGACTCCTAAGGCCACCTTTCTGGCTTTGACTTTTCTTACACCCACTGGACTGTCTAGTCATTGAATCATACATCTTCTTAGTTCTTGCACGGATAGCATGCAGAGTATCCCCATGGCTATCACCTTGATCTGAGTCTCTATGACGCCTGAAATAATATGCTTCATTGGGAAATATTTCATGATTATGCTCCTTTATTAAACTATGAATCACCCATCTTCCATCTTTCCTCCGTTTCACATGCATGCCAGCCTTACAATCTGTCTTTGACCCAAATCGATTAGTCCTACCTCTCTTTTTCTTGACAGGAATTGCCATGATGTCTGTAGTTGAAATTGGTTCTGCCACTGCATCCACTGCAGGCTCCCGCTTGTTACCATACCTAGTACATGCAAATTTTGCATCAATAAATTTGCCAGATATTCTTGAGCGTCGGCTGGCCTTTATTATGGCGGCAAAGCCCACTGACTTTGCATACTCTCTATAGAAGGAGAAAGCCTCCTCCTTGGATTCGAACTCCATGCCATCATGGGGCTCTGTATTTTTTGAAGAATTTCCACTGACACCCTCTGTGGCATAATTTTTTTCCCTATTGTCTGATGACCTCCTGCCCAAATTTGGGCCATCTTTCTCCCTCTCGACTTCAGAGACCATTGGAGGATCTATTACATGGCCATCTCCAACATGCCCTTCATCACCGCAGTGAATGGTATCTCCATTTGCATTTAGCAAAGTAGCTTCCTTATGGCGTCCTCCTAAAGGCTGTCCCAGATCTATCCTCATGGAGAAGCTATTTTTTTCTTGAAGAACTCTTTTCGATAATACAACTGAAACTGTTAAAGGAAGAAGGAACTATGAACTTTTGACGTAAAGACTACTATGAAACTACCAAATTGTCCAGAGACCATCAATTAGAATTCACATCAGTTTTTGACCAAAGTAATCCTAATTGATTCATCCAGAAGAGTAGCTACATATTGGAAAAAGGATGAGTAAATATCACTACGTCAGATTCACAAACAAAAGTGAATAACTCTTATATATCAAACTATGGCAGATGGACAATTGACGATTTAGGGGAAGTATCTAATTAGATTAAAAATTTCATAAAAGTTACAAAAGGTTATTTTTTGCATATAGTTGCACCAATATTGAGCGAGGGCCCCCTCTTCCCACCCAGTCCACCAATATCATGTCACAAGTTTTTTTCTTGACATCAATGAGTGTTCGGGACTCTTTGAGCACCCGACTACTCCGCAGAGCGTGTGTCTGTCACCCGTTCAACACACGCCAGGTGAAAACTGGAAGCACATGGGTCTGTGCACCGAGGAGTAGCCCCAAGAAAATGCTCAACCATAGTAAATCAAACTGAAGCCTTGAGTGAGGAGGACGAACACACTTACTACTCGAAAGTTGTGTCATGTCATAAGTTGAAAAGCTTATACAGATTAGAAACTGACCCGACACATTGTGATTCCAAACCCCACCCGCATGACTTTTTCATCACGCTTAGAGCAGGTCCAACTTATTTCATTTTTGGGTAACTCTCTACTTACGATGCACAAAAAGTGCTCTAATGAGCTGTTTATATGGACGAAACATATCGAAACAAACATTTTTCAATCTACTTGAAATTCAACAAAGCCAATCAGGCGCATATCAACATGGCATTAGAGCAATCTTCCGAAAATGCAAGGAATGTCCCCAATTCAGCAAAAACTCAACTCTGCAAAGCATTGGCTGCAAAAGCATTCGCGAGTGGTAGAGGCGAAAAGAACTGAACTTTCGACACAGCAGACTCAACAACACTGATCGTACTTCCAACGCAATCAACACTTCGTTCCACCCTCTCTTCTTCCTAACCTTCGCCAAATTATAGACTACAACGCACGCTCCTCAGGCTTTGGGATTCATAACGAGGAGACCCAGGACGACCAAAGCAACGAACACGCAGCGGCGTTCGGCAAATTCGGCTACCGAAGAGCAATTAGCTCTCTCTCTCTCTCTCTCTCTCTCTCTCTCTCTCTCCAGACTACTTCACATCATCAGTTCCGCAGATCAAACACGACACGCAGCAAAGAAACGGAGAAAGCGAAGACCATGCAAAGAGACGTACAAGTTCGCGAATTGAGCTGCTGCTGCTGCTGCTCGGGGAGGGAATCGAACGCCCGCCGGAGCTTCTCCCGGCCGAATGCCGGCGACTTTCCCTCGGACCGGGCGAGAATTGCTGAGATTGCGATGTCCAACGTCGGAAAAAACGAACTTTGTCAAGTCAAAAGCAGCAGAACACGAAGAGAGAAGAGCTGCGGTAAATAGTGATGTCGCCATTTGGCCCATCGAGAATGCAGTCGGCCCATTTTCCCAAAAAATGGAGTTGTTCAGGCCCAGATTTTGGTGGATTCTTAGGGCCGTTTGATTCAACTATGGGGAAATGGCTTCGCATTTCCCCAAGTAACTTTGAATGAATAGGCATTTTGTAAATGTAAGTATGTTTGGAAATTCATTTTTATGTATATTTTGCAAAGCAGCTTTAAGGTGAAAAGAAATAAATAAAAAGGGAGGAGGAGATGCAGCTACTCAGAAGTGGTGCTGGTGGTGGTGGCGTGGCGGTTGGTGGCAATGGGGAGGCAGCTAGTGGTGGTGCCAATGTCTTAGGTGAGGGGGGCGGGCGGCCCGAGGTCGGCCACCTCAGGCGATGCATGGGTTGCGCGGCCTCAAGCGGTATCGCTCGACCTCAAGCGGCCGCACTTGGGTCGTGCGACCTCAAGCAAGGCTTCCCGGCATCCAGATCTGGCCGCCCATAGCTAAGCGCCACCCGCCAGCTAAACTTCACGAGGAAGAAGACGATGAATAGAGTTTTTCGAGGGTAAAAAAGGAAAACATGATTAAAACATGAAAAATATCATTAAATTAAGGGCAAATGTAGACTCAAAAGTATGAACCAAACGCAAAATATTTTCCCAGCCCAAAGCCTCTTGGGAAAGTGGAACCAAACGGGACCTTACCTGAGAATAAGTCCCTTCTTGCATGTGCTCCCTTTTTTGTTTTCTCTCCAATTCATGATTAGTACAGTAAGTATTGGGTACACCGTCAGTGCGGGGGAAAAAAATACACGCGGGTTATTTTAATTCGCTATTAGATTGGCGAGAGCGATAATTACAACTCTCGAATTAAGGATAGGTAATAAGACCGCCTATGGTAAAGTGTTCTTTACGTCGACGTTGTGTGTGTCGGTTTTTTCCTTGATAATAATGAGAAAATTTGTCGGCACGTAGCTTTCGAGCGACTAAAGTTGGGTCATTTTTGTCTGGTGGTGATGATGGTGCGAGTGCGACCTTAGCTAAAGGTAGAACCTGCCTTGGTAGTGAACTTAAAATGAGGGGGGGGTTTTGTGCGTGCCATCGTGCGCTTTTTGTCCTTTTAGGTTGGTAAAAGGGATTCTCTTTTTCTCGAGCTTTCTGCGGACATTTCCTGCGTCTTGCTCATCAGCCGTACGCCTCCCCTTAATAATAATAATAATAATAATAATGCTTAAGCAGTGCTGACTCGTTTTAGCCAACGGTTTTATGTTCCGTGTAATGCAACACGGCGCCGACGGCCAGATGTTCAGTTGCATCAACCTGTGAGAAAAAGAAAATTTTCACGGACTTTAGTAAAACTCGATTAACGAAACGCGTGGAATTGCGTAAGATACAAAATTATCTATGATTGGACATCACTCGCTTTGGAGGGTGGATGTAAGACGCCACCAACAGTGCGTTCGGTGACTACAGCGTAATTAGAACATGATCATCATTCTGGTGAATTGAATGGCATTTTCACTAATTATTATCGACACGGCTAAAATGACCCAAGATGAATTTACAAGTGTTCAAACAAAAGTGGATAGTTTGATGAAAGTAATAAATGGTAAGTTTGGTTAAGCTTTGCAAATAAGTTTTAGGAAAATGCAAATGCCTTTGACCTAAAGCTCATTGGAGAAATATGCAAATTGCATTTAATAAAAAAATTCTTTACAAAGCTACTTTATCCTAAGTAGTATTTGACAAATATTTTTTTTGCAAAGAGCTTTTTGGTCCAGAGCCAAATCTAGAGTCGATGACAATCACCCAAGGACATGTGACCCCCCAGCAATGGTCGTGCAACCTTAGGCCTCGTTGCTTGGGTTGTGATACCTGAGGTTGTGCGACCTAGGTGGTCATCTCACTACTTCATTGCCCTCTCGCCAACTCTTCGCTAGTCCGATCTAGCCTCGCCAGTCATCCTTTCTAAAAAATGATGAACAAATTTACTAAATAGCCTAGCATTTCTTTAATGGGCTTTCGACTTTGGGAAAGCTGAACCGAACTGAACACGTCCAAGTAGTGTCAGATTTTGTAAGCCCAATCCATATCGGCCCATGCCCATGTCCATGTCCGGGCCCGGCCCGTACCGACCCGCGAAGCGGAAGACCGCCCCTATGTACACGCGGTGACGCGAGCGTCCAGCCCCGGTCAACTCCCCTCTTGGACACGCGCGGGCTCAGCGCGTCCTCTTCACGACCCTTTGCTTAAACCCAGGTAGTACGCCGACTTCTTACGGTAAAAAGAGAAATATCCCAAATCCCAAAAATCAAAATCCCGATTTCAGCGCCCCCCGAAAAAACAAATTTTAATCACGCAAAAACACCCCATAAAAAGCCATTTAGATCAAAACTTGAATGAATGAATAATAAATATATAGATAATAAGGAAAATAAAAAGAGAGGGGAAAATAACAGTAAGCGCACTACTGTATTTTTGAACAGTGGGAGATCAATCAGAAAGTGCATCCCAAAAAAAAAAATGAAAAAAAAAAATTAAGAAAAAGTGGGGGAGGGGAGAGAAATTCCGGAAGAGAAAGACTTGCAAGGGAGAGAGAGCTGTTTCCATTGCCAGTCTCTCTCTTCTCTCTCTCTAACACTGAAAAACCAAGAAGAAGCCAAGCCCCTTTTCTTGAATTGGAAGCTGGGGGACGATGGGATCCATCCCCGGCACGGCCGAGCCCCTCTCAGGTACAATCTTGATCCTCCGATTCGCCCTCCCCGTTGACCAAGTTTGAATCTTTCCACCTTCTTTGAGCTCGATCCGTGTGGTCCCCTGATGGGTCTTGATCGCCTGGGGGCTGCGGAATTCTCGGGGTCGTCGTGGAGTGGGTGGGGAGTTGCTGATTGGGTGTGTTGGATTCGATGCTCTAGAGCTCCGCTTAGGGTAGCTGTGTGCTCGATTGTTCGGTTTCTCGATGTCTGAGTGAGCTCGGATGATGGGCGATTGTCGAGTCGAATCCGTTCTTGATTCGGAGGGGATCGCGTCGCCGGGGGGTCGAGTTTTCGCTTCGCTGCTCTTTCGTTTAGTGGCGATCGGCATCGGATGTTGAACTGTTGGGCTTTTGGTGGGATCAGTCAGTGAAGTTATCCCCTTTTTTATTCGACCCGTGCTAGATAATTCAGGGATCCGTGATCTTTGGCTTGATGTTATGGTTCTTCTTTGAAACCGGGTGTCTTTCTGTTTTGGGTTGGATCCGACCATTCATGATCCTGTGCCTTGGAAAATGATAATTGGAATCCGAGGCTCACTGGAATGAAATGCCAGTTTGAGGTGGTTCTTTCCCAAATCGATTGTAGGAGGTGTACACTACGAAGGATGAGTTTATGATTTTCGATTAAATATTTTGACGTGAGCCCCTTCTTATTTTTTTTTTTTTTTTTGCACCATCATTTTAAGATTCGATAAACCATTCGAGGAGTTCTCTGTCTTTACTGTATTAGTGAACACTTTGCTTTCTCGGGTTGATTTTCTTTTTCTTCTTTTTTTGAGCTAAAAAAAACTAAAACGGCTCTTCTCCGTTATCGATCTCAAGATTTAGTGCAAGTTTCAGTACCTTGTTAATTCCATTAATCCTTGGCATGAGAAGTAGGCTTATAAAGCATGCATTGCAGTTAGCTGGATCTGAAATTCTTCTTTGTATGTGCTAATAGAGATGAAGGTCAGGAGTATGGCTTTGGATGCTCCCCTGGTAAAATTGAGTTGAATGGAGAGAAATTTCGAAAGAGGGCCAATGAACCAGCAGAAGGGCCATGAACAGTTTCGATATGCAAATATAGATCCTCGAAATCCGGGGCTTGGCTCTACTAATCAGAGTTTCTTCCATGATCCAACGAGTACTATCAACACCAATATGCGACCTCCAGATTACAACATGTCTGCTGGAGCCAGACCAGTTCTGAACTATTCAATTCAGACTGGTGAGGAGTTTGCGCTTGAATTTATGCTCAACCCCAGGCAACAGCTCATTCCACCAGCTCAAAGGGATCCTAGTAGCACATCGGGCTATATGGATCTAAAGGGCATCCTTGGTATATCTCATACGGGTTCAGAAAGTGGGTCAGACATTTCTATGATCAATTCAGTAGAAAAGAGCTTTGTACCGGAATTTGAAAGAAAGAGCTCCTTGGCTAATGAAGAGAGAAATTACCACGAGTCCTTGCGGTCTGTACCAAGATCCACCTCGCGAGGTAGTAGTAGTAGACTCATTGATAGTTCCCTTTCGGGATCTGGCGATTGTACATCTGCGCGAGTGAAGTTCCTCTGCAGCTTTGGTGGTACGATTTTGCCCCGCCCAAGCGATGGAAAGCTTAGGTATGTTGGCGGCGAGACTCGAATTATTCGGATAAACAAGGATATTTCTTGGCAGGAACTTACGCAGAAAACTTTGGCAATTTGTAACCAACCTCACACTATAAAGTATCAACTTCCAGGTGAGGAACTTGATGCGCTGGTTTCTGTATCTTGCGATGAGGATCTTCAGAACATGATGGAGGAATGTAATGTGTTAGAGGATAGAGGGACTCAGAAACCTAGGATGTTCCTTTTCTCCGATAATGATCTAGAGGATGCTCAGTTTGGCATCAGAAGCATTGATCGGGATGCCGAGGTCCAATATGTGGTTGCGGTGAATGGCATGGATTCAGGTTCTAGAAGGAATTCAATTGCTCTAGCAAGTGCCTCTGGCAATAACTTGGATGAATTAGTAAATCTAAATCTTGAAAGAGAAGCCGGTAGATTAGTTGGGGCTACAACTGATCCTTTCAGAGTAGATGCACCTACGTCCAGTGTTCAGTCTTCTCAAGTGGTGCCGACAAACTCAGCTAGCAATTATGAGTCTAATTCACACTCTTACCAGCGGCAGAGAGTTAATCATGGAGAAGCTAGCCAACATGCTTTATCTGCTCCTCAACATGCTGAGAGTTTCTCGGATTTGGAAGGAAAGGGAACTATTTCCTCATCTGTCCAGTTCTTACCTGGCCAAGGATCTACTTCTTCTAATTTCGTGCCACATGTGGATAATGTAAATGCAATTCCTCCCACTGTAAATCCAGTAGCAACGGGAGGTTTGAATGAAGAGCATTTAGTCAGTGGCCAGCGCGCACAGGATATAGAAGCACCTGCAAGGGACACCAAACTGAAAAGAGACAGCTCAGGGAAGAAAACAAATGGACCCGATAAAGTTCAGCCCCTAGAGAAGGAAACTAAATTTGAGGAATTGAAAATGAAGAGAGAGGGCTCTATGCAGAAGATAGACGAGACTCAGATTGAGAACACTGTTTCCTCTAAACCCAGTGAGGGCCCTGTCACAGGATACACCCACCGGGAAGACGCGTCTGGTGCTAAAATGGCCCCTGAGCTAAAGAGTCCCTTGCCCAAGGCAGTAAGTAAGAGGCCTCAGGAAACTGTACAGAGCTCAATTGACCCTGAAGATGCAAGGGAAGGGAAGAAGAATCATGAGGATGACCCCTTCTATGCATCGGGTGGAGCGTTCATGGGTAATGGGGGATCTGAGGCAGATCCAACTGAGCTGGGCTACATAGAGCCACCTTCGATGCCCCAGCGAGTATTTCATTCTGAACGAATCCCAAGGGAGCAGGCAGAGTTGAGCCGTTTGTCAAAATCTGATGATTCTTTTGGATCTCAGTTTCTGATTACTCAAGCACGATCTGATTACTCACAGTCAACCGCAGAGGCAATTGAGAAGCTGCATGATGCAGACATGGCTTCTCAGGCTGAGCACTTTAAGCAACTTCCAAGGCATGTAGAATCTTCTTCTTCAGACAATTTCAATATGGACAGGCATATGGCTGAAGAGGTGCTTGAACCAATGCCGCGGAAAACTGAATCAAGACCTCTAAATTCTGCAGATGACCACAGAATGACCCAGGACAAAGAGAAGTACAAGGAAATGATTGTTGGGGCTAAAGATGCAGCTGGTCCTCAACATCAAACATCAGGTCGAGTAATTCCTGGTTTGCACGCTGACAATTCATCCTTGAGGCCATCTGAATATCTCTGGGATGAAGTAACACCAAACAAGACCAGTGGAAAAACAACAAAGGCTCATGCACAGCCTTTGACACAGACTGTCGAGCCTTCAGTTAGCGTTAGCAACCCAGAGCATGGTGATATATTAATTGATATTAATGACCGTTTTCCTCGAGATTTCCTGTCTGATTTATTCTCAGTGGCAAGGCGTTCTGAGAATCTCTCTGATGTTAATCCTCTGCATAGTGATGGAGCAGGGTTGAGTTTGAACATGCAAAATCATGAGCCGAAGCATTGGTCTTACTTTCGAAACTTGGCTCAAGACGAGTTCGTTAGGAAGGACGTTTCTCTTATGGACCAGGATCACATTGGCTTCTCAGCTCCACTTGGAGAAAGCGAAGATAGAGCTCCCATTGACTACAGCTATCCGCCTGTAAAAGCTGATGGAGTCCATGTGGGTGGTATGGAGCCCAGGCTTAACTTTGAGGAGGATATTACCCAAGTGTCATCTGGTGTCATTGGTACAAATGTGAGTAATGTCCATCCAGACTATGGCACTTCCCAGCCCAAGGGGACTGAAAGTATGTTGGATGTAATTCATCCTACCATACCGGAAATGGAATATGAGGTATACACAATTTAAGATCCATGTAAGCCACCAACTGGCAGCTTGTGAATGTCATACCTTTAAATGTATGATACTTTTTGTGAATTTTCAGGATGAAAAGTCAGAAGCTCCTAATATTGGTCAATCCATTGCCGATCTTTCTTTGGGTGACTTGGATATCAGTAGCCTGCAGGTATGATGCTATTCTTTAGTTCTTCGATGAGATGCAGTACAGAAAATATCTCATTTCTCTGCTTGTGGTTTAATAGTAATGTCTATCTTAAAACATATCTTAGGGAATTTTTCTCAGGTCAGACTTGCTGGTTCCGCCTGTTGCACTGAGAATTAGCTCCAGTCTTGTTGTTTCATTGTTAAACAACCTTTGCAGATCCATAACTAGATTTCATCACGTTTTGGTCCAGTCAATCTGGTCAGTTCCTCATAGCTAATCATAAATAATTGACTAGATGATTGATAGAAGCAATATCCAAATTCCAAATCTGCCCCCTGTAGAATCTTCATGAAGTAGAATAAGTTCTTCGGAAGATCAGAGAAGAACAACTTCTTCCTCCGTAGGGATTGGGCATTAGTGGACATTTTTCATTCTTCACTTGGTCCTTATTAGTGTTTCCAAAGTGAACACCTAACCAGTTACCTTTGGAGTCGCACTCACATGGGCCTATAAATTCACTTTCTTATATAAGATGAGTCTGTCAATAGTTTGATAGAAGTATATATAATTAAGCCAGTTCAATCGGATCACAGCTTGAAATGTTGAGGTAGAGAAATCGCCTATTTATCGGAAAAGACAAAGGAAAGGGGAAAGAATGGCACATGAGATGGAGCAGGGATTGAACCCCTGCCATATTGGGAAGTTGAGGGGATCTTTACCACTTGGACATAGCACTTCCTCATTTAACAAGCGCAAGTTATTTTGTTTTGGAGAAACAACTGACCTCGCTAACTGATTTGTCAAAAGAGGGAGCTTAATGTGCTTGTGTCACGCAACGTGCTTTACTCAACTTTTGTTTCAGCTGCCTGCTATTCTAAGTATAGATATGTGAGTATCTTATGACGTTATCAAAAGCTGAACCCACAGTTCAAATGAATTTTCTTCGGTTGCACTGATTGGATAAACCACAAAAACCTCCTCAGTTTTTCTTCTGGTCTTGTTTCGAAGCATTGAGATTTTTTTCTTTATAGTATTGGCCACTGAGGGACATCTTTATAGTTCAGATCATTATTATGGTTTTTTTTTTTTGGGACAGAAGATAGGAAACTATGGCTGCTTTTGTAATTGAAGGGAAAACAGAGATTGCTTTTTCGGAAAATTTATTTCAGTCTGAAGTATTATGAATGTTCAGTTCCAACAGTTGTATTTATTCTAATTCAGGCAAATCTGTCACTTGATATGTTGTTTGCTAATCCTGCTATGATAACGTGATAGAATCCAATTCTGCCAGAATACTGTAGACGGAAATTGAATATTTTACATGCAAGCCACACTAACCTTTTCTTGTTATTGTGAACATTCATATGTTGAAGGATCAGTTTTTGCTTATCTTCTCCACGCAAGTGGAATCTTTGTGAATATTGTCTTCAATTTGTTCCAGAAGGTGTGAAAGTTGAATGCTGGTGGGGAATTATTTAGGTGCTGAAATAGAGTATCCATATATCTTGAAGTTCAATGAGATGACTATGAATTGAGTGGACGTTAATTTCAGTTCTGTTGCCAATGTCATCTCTCAAAACTCAAGTCTACTAGTTTATCACCATTAGCAACACTATGATATAATTTGTTACATTAACGTAACGGCATATCATTATTGTTAAGCAAATTACTAGCTGGCAGTTTAGACATCTATAATGCTTATTCCTGTGTGAGCATCACTAATATAATGGTCAGAGTGTCAAAATTCCCCGTATAATCTACAGTTTTTGTTGTCCGAGAACATACTCTTTCTTCGAACAGAAAGAAAACCTTGGGGTTTGTCAATGTTTATTGATACTTTTATTTGGCACTGTATCAGATTATAAAGAACGAAGATCTGGAAGAACTGAAAGAATTGGGTTCTGGCACATTTGGGACTGTTTACCATGGGAAATGGCGTGGAACGGATGTTGCAATAAAGCGCATTAAAAAAAGCTGTTTCACTGGTCGTTCATCAGAGCAGGAGAGATTGGTGAGCATTCTCTTGCTTACTAGTCTGTTCTTAGTAGCTACACTTTCTCGTCTGTGATTTTTATGCCCTTAACAAGGGAGAACAGGAGAACAGGACATCTTGTCTTTTTATTTCTACATTCAAAATAATTATGTCTTATTATTCTTTTAGACAGTGGAGTTCTGGAGGGAAGCTGATATTCTCTCAAAGCTTCATCATCCCAATGTGGTGGCATTTTATGGGGTTGTTCAGGATGGCCCAGGAGGAACACTGGCTACAGTGACCGAATACATGGTTAATGGTTCTCTAAGACATGTTTTGCTTTGTAAGGACAGGTAATCCAAATAAACGTTTGTAAGGTTTTCTACACTGTTGCACTGGTCCGAGGGAGATATAATTTTTCACCGTTCTTCTCAATGTTTTGTGAACACAGGCTGCTTGATCGTCGTAAGAGGATTATCATTGCTATGGATGCAGCATTCGGAATGGAATATTTGCACTCAAAGAACATTGTACATTTTGATCTGAAATGCGATAACCTGCTCGTCAACCTGAAAGATCCAGCACGTCCCATTTGCAAGGTGATTTAATAAGTTCAGCTCAATATTCATGAGGTTTGTTTAGTTTGATGAAAGAGGTTTATATCAGTTGGTTGCCTTAACTTGTGCAGGTTGGTGATTTTGGCTTGTCAAAAATCAAAAGGAATACTTTGGTTACTGGTGGCGTCCGGGGAACCCTTCCATGGATGGCACCTGAGTTGTTAAACGGTAGCAGCAACAAGGTCTCTGAGAAGGTATGGGTGCAATTTTTCCGTTGTTCATCAATCGGACTTTGTCCAGCAAATTGTCTACTTTACCTCCCAAAGAGGATATCTGGGCTACACGTACTGTGCTTTTATATCCTAGTTGATTACTTTACTCATTAAACTTTAAGAAGAACCTTGGTCCAGTAAGGACTCTTATTCAAGTTGTAAAGTCCATCTTCACCAAAACTTGTTAGAAACGTTAATGTTTTGACAAATATAAGCTTGCATGATTTTGTTGGGTGCTTTAGACCTTCTGTACCGAATAAGTTTCCTACTGTCTGTTTGCTTTCGAAGTCTCACAGCAGGGACATGTCTCTTGTTCGTGATGTCTTTCTTTCTTGTTTTCAATCATGGACAGGTTGATGTCTTCTCCTTTGGCATTGTCCTTTGGGAGATTCTCACCGGCGAGGAGCCTTATGCCAACATGCATTATGGAGCCATTATAGGTGTGTGGAAGTGGAATATGTATATCTCACATATGACTTTCTATAGAATGTGTACTGGCTTAGCTCTGAATATCACTTCTAAGTTGATTTGGGAGTGCCTTGCATGGGTTGAGAGTGGTGGTCCTCTGTGTAGCTCTGTGTTGGTGTAGGAGACTCCCATCATATATAAATTTCACTTTCTGTAGACCTTTGTCGCGGAGAATGTTTAATTCTTCAAGACGAGACACTGAGAAACCAATATGACATCATATTTTGTAGTTTGATGGGCTCTGTGGTATTTGCAGGTGGAATTGTAAATAACACGCTGAGGCCCCCAGTGCCAAACTATTGTGATCCTGAATGGAGATTGCTAATGGAGCAGTGTTGGGCCCCGGATCCTGTGGCCCGTCCATCCTTCACAGAGATCGCTCGACGCCTGCGTGCTATGTCCACATCCCAAGCCAAACCACCTACAAACCAAGTCTCCAGGTGATGGATATCGAAGATTGAAAACTCGGCCTCTTTTTCTTTTTGGTTGTTACCATTATTAATCACCATTTGTAATGCCACGAGGTGTTTATAGTGGGCACTCTACAGAAAAGTGTGTATTGTACGGGAAGCAGAGATGGCCTTTGTTCAAAATGCCGGACTGTTGGGTATTAAAGGTGTGTGCATGGCTTGAATGTGTAATTAGACCTTTGGAGAAACCATTCTCTGTACAACTATTATTTTTGTTTATAGTAAGTACAGTTGTCAAATAAAATTATACCCATTTTGCCTTTTACCCTCTCGTTCAAGGTCCATGTTACTACAGCCGTGATGCATCACTTCCATTGCAAGTTATTGAGAGGCAGTGGTATTGCAATTCTAAGACAGAAAAAACAGTCACCATCTCAATCAACATGGATGAGTTTCTGTTTTGCACCTGACCCACCTAACTCAAGAAAGTCTTTCGAGACACAGTGATGGCTGTAATCTTCAGTTGCAACAGACAAATTGGTTTGAGTTTTATAATACAGTGAAGCAGAACTTGCGATCTGTGTGACCTGACTCAGGATGGCAAATTATAATGTCCGGTGAGCCCTGACTGCGAAAAATCTTTTTACGGTTGAGCATATCTAATGAAACTACGGGTAATTGGTCCAAACGACAACATGGATTTTTCTGTATTAGTGCATAAGGATTTTCGAAAAGCCTATGTTCGAAATGCTCATCACTTGAAGGGTTGGCGCTGAGAATGTTATTTACCCATCACATTGCAAAAGAATTATCATACATAAAATATCTGGCCAACATTCAAGAGACTCTCATGAGGAACATTAAAAATCGCACTATTTTCCCTGCAGATCTTCCTGAGGAATGCATATACATAATCAACAGTAATCTTCTTGTAGAATCTGGATTCCCTGCTCGCCCTCACAACCGTATTACCCAATATGTGCACCACCCCTGCATCTCTACAACTAGTTAAAAACTCTAATTCATCTGTTTCAGTACGGTTGCCCACCTGTCCAGACGACATCGTCATACTATTCGGCCGTGACGGTGGAGATTTTTCTGGCATGATGGAGTCCATTGATGAAATCGTGAGGTCCACATCGGAAATAGTAGTTTTGGCATTCTTAGACAGAAAGGCATCTCTCGATTTCTCAGTTTGCTGACCATATATGCTATAATCATCTGAGTCCGAACACCCTTCCATCATGGACTCAAGCCGAACGAAGAGAAAAAGACTATCAAAGAGCTTCCTTTCAAAATCATCATCTTTCTTACGAAGGTCTTTGTATCCATACCTTGCAACGCAGCGGAACATGTGAAAATTCTTGGGTCCAATCCGCTTCACGAGGAACCTCTCTTCTTCAGGAACCATGTACACCGGAAGATCTTTAATACAGACAAAAACTACAACAGAATGCATGGCTGGAAGGTTAGTGATGAAGTGGGAAAAGATGCGAGGCACCCCACTTGCAAGTTCTGTGTATACAAGCCCAATGCCAGGGACTCGGACCAGTCCTAAGCTGGGGCCCAGCCCAAGAATCCAGGCCATCGAAACCCGACTATGCATCTCAAACTCATATCGCTTGACCGTGCCGTAGTGCCAAACATACATGATCAGAAGAAATGCTGCAGCAATAACTAGTGGAACCCACCCGCCCTGATTTATTTTGAAGAGCACGGCAGAGAAGTAAGTACACTCCACTATTAGTGACAGGCCAGTGAAAAGTAGGACGAGAAGCCAATGGCAGTGCCACACTAAAATCATAATCAGAACCATGAGGGCCGTGGTTGCCAGCATAACTATTACAACAGCTGTCCCTGTCATGGAATGTGAAATAGAAATTAGGAGATATGAGGTTGATGCAGGCAATCAATGTCTATAACATTAAATTCAAAGGGAGTCATGGAGTTCATCCCACGGAAATTGCCACACTAGGATCACTTGACCATCTCTACTACCATTCACCCAAGCAAGGTCAGCAAATAATAAAGATGGGACAGAAGGGCTATGAGACCAATTTATAGCTTTAGCATGCCGGCCCAATTTATAGCTTTAGCATGCTAAGGAACACTTAAAAGGGTGACCAGTCTACTCTTCCAGGTAGATTGACTCTACTATCTTATACCCAGGACTATGCTCCTATCTCTTTCTGGTTTACTTCTGGGGCAGCATTATTAAATTCTACAAGACAAACACCTAAATAAGAGAAAATTGAGGTTTTGTTATTCAGATCATTAACACATCTAGGCATTTTACAAAAGAAACTATCTGGCTGAGGGTAAGGCTTACCATATGCATTTCCAATTTGACTTTGGTTTTCAAAGCCAGCAGTGACAGCAATGCAGAGGATCATCAAAATCCAGTTTATATCAGGAATGTATATCTGTCCAAGAAAATTCTTTGATGTATGTATGACTCTGACCCTAGGAAAGCAACCTAGTGCGAGTGCCTGCTTGATTATCGAAAACGTAGCAGAAATCGTGGCCTGGCTGGCAATTATAGCAGCTAAAGTTGCGACAACAAATACTGGCCAGTATATGCTATCTGCAAAATAAGAAGTAATCAACCTACATAGGGATGGCTTTACTACCCAAGAATATATTATAAATAAAAATATTTGCAAGTGCAATGTCTTTGCACAAATCAAATAAACCATTTGTGAAGGAAAAGAAATTTTGAAAAATCTTGAAATGCATAAAAGAGATCTGTTGACAGATAAGCTTCCACTAGAACATGATTTACACAATGATATTAAGAAGTAATCAACCTACAAGGGAATGGTTTTGCGAATATATTATAAATAAGAATATTTGCAAGTGCAACATATTTGCACAAATGAAATATACTATTTGCCAAGGAAAAGAAATTCTGAAAATCCTGAGATGCGTAAAAGACGAGTGCAGTATCGTTGACCAATAAGCTTCCGCTAGAACATGATTTACACAATACACAAACAAAAAGGACCTTAGGCATTACAGCTGCCACTTGATCCAAACGATACATAAACTCTCTAGATGCATAAAAGAGGAGAGCACTTTTGTAGACCAATAAGCTTCCACTAGAATATGATTTAAACAATACACAAACAAAAAGGACCTTAGGCATTACAACTGCAATGTGATCCAAACGTTACAGAAATTCTCTTCGATTTGGCCATAAATGAGTAGAAAAATGACTTCTGCGGATATGCACATTTCCATGCCTCGTGTCTCATTTCTATGCTTGGGGGATTTAACTAACTGTTTTTGTATCATAACCTTCAGAAAATGCCTCCACTGATCATACAATTGTCACCACTTCCTTGTTATATAGAAAAAATAAGTCCACTTGAAAAATAACAATTGAAAGAAAGCTATCAGTTCAGTTTAGAAACTGAATGAAGTGGAAGACACACTTACCAATTCCTATGTAGTGATTAAGGCCATTTACAATTAACTTTACCTCTGCAGCCAGTGGTTCAAACAATAGTCAAAACGTGACACCTTAGTAAGTACACACATTTGAGAGGAAGGGAATAAAATCCAAGAACTATGTGCATCTTTTTGTTTAATCTTTATTTTTCCCCCTAATGAAGTGGTGTCAGATGCATAACCTCCAATGTAGTAAGACCATCTCTATTGCTAATACAAAATACACTACCGATACTGATGGAACCAGCATTATCCTTGTTCAGAGGTATCATTTCTCAATTGCTGAAAAATCAACAGAGATTGCACATAAGTAGCTTGGTAGCAAGATAATGCAATTAAATCATGTTTTACCCGCTATCAAATTAAGCTTTAGTTGACACGGAACAGAGGCACCCAAAAGGAGGACTCTCTTAGTGACAGTCCTCTTTTGCTTGAAATTCTTAAGCCAGAAAAAACTTTGAAAAGATAAACATGTTAAATCAGCAAATAGATCAACTGGTTTAGCTCTTTCATGTCATAAGACATGCAAACATTGTGATGAGCCATCTCCTGCCAAAACTGAACAAGTACCTGGGATAGATTTATAAAATGCATCAATGACGTGGTCCTCGTGCTTCATTAGATAGGCCGCTTGCCCAGAATAGGCTAAAAGAAGGGAAGGAAAGACAACAACTGTAAAAGCAATCTGCACGGCCAAAACTGGAAAATGGCCAAGATCAGCATAAAGAGCTTCAGTCCCTGCAACAATAATCACAAAAAAGATAAGCACGACTCCACCAAAAGCTTTTCATTGAGAAAGAGGTGAATCCAACCTGTGATACAAAGCATGACGCCTCCAAGTGAGGTCCAACGATCTTTTCCTCCACGTTTGAGGTATCGATATATGTAAGCAGGAGAAAAAGCCCGAAGAACACCCGCATCATATTTCCAAATATTATAGATGCCAATTCCTCCAATTAAGAGGAACCAAAGAAGCACAATGGGTGCAAAGAGCCAACTAACTGTGTCCGTTCCATAGTGTTGCATGCTGAACAGAACTACTAATACTACCACAGCAACAACCACGACTACTTCTGCACCAGAGGAAAAGAACTAAGTGAGTACATAGAAATAATCAAAGGTTCTTATCTGCCAAAAAGTTTAGATTCTTGGGGATATACTCACTGCCGCTAACGTCGGGATGGTTTACCTTGATTCCTCCAGCTGCAGAAAGAACTATTCCATACTGTATTGTTAGAATTATCTTAAGCAAATACAATCAGATAAAGAGGAAACAAACAACGCCTAAAAACATCACTGCTTACCAAAAACAAGTTGTTCACAGAAAAACAAAAGCATCTATGACACATCTCGGGCAGGGAAAAAAGAAATTAAGGATGGAAGATGCAAGTGATAATTGTCCTATCCGCTCATCCCTTAGCAAGTTTTCTCCATTTGAAGGTCATCTCATCAAAAGTATGACAATTTAACCATGCAGGCTTATTTCATTTTTTGCCTGAAAGAGCACATGGGATTTCCATCACTCACATAGACCATCACAACTCAAATCTCCACCAAAGATTTGAGAATACCGACAACAGTTACGTGATTGACAATATCGATGGACTGAGCATGAACAGTGCATCATCAAGAAAGATTTACATTGGTATTCCACAGATTCTAAGTATTTTAAAGATCTCTCAGATTAATTAACTCCATTTGAAATGTTCTTGAAAAATAAAACGTGCAAAGCTACAACCTAAAAGACTTCATACAAGAATCTAGTTGAGGCACTGACTCTGCAGGTCACAACTTCTGGTTACAACTAAAAACCAAACAACACACACATCAGTTTCTCGTCCAGCGGTCGCATATTATCGTTGCTATTGACTAAACAAACATAATATGCTACTCCTAATGTTTCAGTTGATAACCAATATTAACCAGAAGAGAAATTTATTAAGTAGGGAAATTAAATGCACCATGTATAGCTGACATCTATATAAAGATATGAATAACTGGTACCTGATATAGCTGGAGTAAGAATTCCATCCCCAATCACCATGCATGTGCCAACAAGGACAAGAATAAGTAACACATTCTTCCTCGAAGGACGTCTTTCCAACCAATTCTTGGTCTTAGCCGCAAACGACTGTTCATGGAATGCGGAACGACTGTAAGTCGTCAGCTCCTCATCAGTTCGATGTTGGTTGGGAATAGTTTTTATTTTCGCATGTCGACAAAGCAAGGAGTAAAGAGCAAATGTTCCACCTATGCCATTAGGACAAAAGTTACGCCTTGACAAATCCTATGAGTAAAACCTACATCACAAGCACAGGCATTTACAGTTTTGGTTGGTGAAGCTCAATATGAAAATTTTGGGTGAGACTCTCCATGTTGCTAGAAGAATTTGATTATGCAAAAGAAACAAAAGCTACTGATTTATGGACTGTGACGCTTTCATCAACACAAAGTGTAGATTAACATTTTATGCATCTGAGAGATTCCAAAAAGATACATAAGAAGAAAAATCGAAGGGGTAAGTACAGAAGGGATATGAGTTTACCTTGACCATTGTCATTAGCTCTACAGACAATAAATACATATTTGATAAGTGGGATAAGCGTCAGAGAGTATATAATTAGAGAAAGAGCTCCCATAACATCCTCCGGATCCTTAACTCCCTGCGGGAATGTATTATAGAAGACGTACAAAGGAGACGTGCCCAAGTCTCCATAAACAACCCCAAGACTCTGGAATGAAAGCCGAAGAAGCAACAGAGCAGAAAATTTCTGAAAAAAAGGAGGAAGTATTGAGCACACAATTAGATTCGAATGATTGTTAGCCCCTAATCTGACAGGTCACCAAATATACCAGATCATTATTAGTACCTGCCGAATGTAACGTAAAAGCACAATTACGAAGTACCACAGCCATAACACGTTGCAAATATTGACATAGAGCCATAACATATTGTACAGAGGACACAAAGTCATGATCTGAAAATTTACATCAAATGAATTTGCAGTAACTTAAGCTTTACCAGAAGGAAATCACTGCCTCATAAAGAAGTATTGAATGCTCAAACTTGGCCTATGCAAGAAGAAGAGAGAGAGAGAGAGAGAAAGAAACAATACCTTCTCTCTGTACATGTTTCTCAGCCTACCAGCCTCCTCATCCATGGGCTGATCAAGCTTCTGATCCAAAACCCACATACTTCCCCTGTTATCACTCTCTTCATCAATTTCAGTTCCCGAATTCATGTCTGAAACCGATTTCATACAATCAAGTTCGCCCCTTTCCACTCCAATGGCTTCTTCAAATACACGGACAATCGATGGCAGCCGCCCAAATCCAAGTATCTAAAAACTAACAACCAGGCCAACTGGAACTCTAGAAGCGCTGACCTTTCACTCGAGTTCAACGCTAGAATTGAATCAGCAAATGCATGCAAATACACCCAGAAAAGTCGACCCACAAATCAAGAGGCCGAATCACCACACGCAATGCAGTAACCTTGGCTGGAACTGAGCTCCGGCTCTACATCTAATTTGGAAAATAGCAGGAACACCGCGCATGAACAATCGGAGAGCTAACAAAAGCAGAAGATTCAAAGTTATAACGAAGACCCACCAAGGGAATCAACATAGGAGCGACATCAAAAGGGCCAAACGGACCAATCAAGAACAGACGAAGGAAGCAGGCATGCAAAACCTCAATCCCCGAAACAATAAACCAGAAGAAGGCAAGAAAAGGAGGGGAGAGAAAAGATTGCTCTTTTGCATCAAACTGAACTACCAAGCAGTCGGCTTGACCGTGCCTACACCTCGGTAGCTGAATCAAACCATAAAAAAAGAAAGAAAAAGGAACCAAGTTCACAACATTTCAAGCATGCCCAAAGACACAGTCAGCTTTCAAGAAAAGAAAAAAGAAGAGGAATCAAGAAAAGAACAGATGGGCAGTGAAAGTAAGCTCGGGCGCCCCACTTGCGAAAAAACCCGTGAAAGAAATTCCACCAGAAAGAGTTTGCCAGAACTTGGCAGACAAAGACTGAATTAGGTAGACGCAGAACCTGGGAGAGAGAAAGGGAAATTTCTTTTATCATTTCTTCCAGACCGGCATCGTAGGATTGGTGATACAGTGTTGGATCTACGTGCACCCATAATTATAATATTGAAAGAGATCTTTTTTGTCTTAAATTAATGTTGTATGGAAGTATAAGGATGAGAACACCTTTTGTTGCTATTAGCATGGGAGGATTCACTGGGCTGCTACCATCCGGGGAAGGTGATGTGCCATTTCTTTGCTTTTTCTGTGTAATGGGTCAATTCACGATGGAAACACATCTTCTTAATTTCGAATTTTCCTCGATTATCTCATCAAGATGCATGTATAAGCCCTATTAGAAAGTTCTATATCAGTATTCAAATTGATTTATAACTTATTGATTTAAATTTTTAAGTGACTGTTTATCTAGTTGAATAAATTGATTGGGTTAGACTTTGGTTCTCTCTTTGACGATCTTCTCTAGACTTCTATTGCACGCTCTCAACAATTGATGTCTACCCTCATAATTCGATCCGAAGGGATGAAGATGATTCAAATTGAGATAAATTAATGTAGAACGATACTTGAATTAAAGGAGAGAAAAATCAACACTTACTCACAATTGAGGGTGCAATTGTTGAGATGAACATTTAATTTCCGTTAGGAAGTCCCACATTGAAGAATTTGTGTGGTGTGGAGCCGTTAGTGTATCGAGGTTGATTTATAACTATAACTCGGTAATTTAAACTTTTAAGAGATGTGAATTTAACTAAATAAGTTAACAGGTTTGGATTTGAACTCTTTCTTGAGAATTTTTCTAATGAAAGGTTTTGTACTTTTATCATACTCGTCCAACATTTCTCACCCTAAAAAATCAGAATCGGTCAATTTTCTTGCAAGCCACACAAGGAAACAAAGAAAAACCTGAAAAAAAAAAAAAAAAAAAACAAAAGAAGGCCAACCATTTCCAAGGGTAACAAAGACAATTTGACACTCACCTAATTATGCAAAAGTGACATATGTTCACAAATAACACGTTTTCACCGATAAAAATGTGGGACATTTCCTTTCTCTACCGAAGACATAGAAAAGAAATCCATCTATATATCTCAATCCCTAATTCATATCATGAGCGTAATCTATAGAAAAAGGAGTATTGAATATGTATTAGGTCAATATCTCGAGATGGGGTGACAAAGACAATTTGACACTCACCTAATTATGCAAAAGTGACATATGTTAACAGATAACACGTTTTCACCGATAAAAATGTGGGACATTTCCTTTCTCTACCAAAGACATAGAAAAGAAATCCATCTATATATCTCAATCCCCGATTCATATCGTGAGCGTAATCTATAGAAAAAGGAGCATTGAATATGTATTAGGTCAATATTTCGAGATGGGGGTAACAAAGGCAATTTGACACTCACCTAATTATGCAAAAGTGACATATGTTCACAGATAACACGTTTTCACCGATAAAAATGTGGGACATTTCATTTCTCTACCAAAGACAGAAAAGAAATCCATCTATATATCTCAATCCCTGATTCATATCGTGAGCGTAATCTATAGAAAAAGGAGTATTGAATATGTATTAGGTCAATATCTCGAGATGGGGTAACAAAGACAATTTGACACTCACCTAATTATGCAAAAGTGACATATGTTAACAGATAACATGTTTTCACCGATAAAAATGTGGGACATTTCCTTTCTCTACCAAAGACATAGAAAAGAAATCCATCTATATATCTCAATCCCTGATTCATATCGTGAGCATAATCTATAGAAAAAAGGAGTATTGAATATGTATTAGGTCAATATTTCGAGATGGGGTAACAAAGACAATTTGACACTCACCTAATTATGCAAAAGTGACATATGTTCACAGATAACACGTTTTCACCGATAAAAATGTGGGACATTTCCTTTCTCTATCAAAGACACAGAAAAGAAATCCATCTATATATCTCAATCGTTGATTCATATCGTGAGCGTAATCTATAGAAAAATGAGTATTGAATATGTATTAGGTGAATATTTCGAGATGTGTGCATATTTATATAATAATTGCTTAGCAATCACCCAATGATGAAACCTTATACTAAAAAATAAACAAACAAATAAATAAATAATCCTTATTCTATTGCACACGTGATCCGCTGCTCCTGAACGTTTTTAATATCCCGCCCTTCCAATTAAAAACTTCATCACGTCCCTCGCTAGGGATTATCTTCCCCAATTATTTATTATAGGAACTTAGAACACATTCAAGCCGAGATTTTAAAATGCGGAAAGAATACAAACTTTTTTACAACGTTTGCCCGCAAATTTCGCTTGATTGTGATATTATATTCTTTAAGAATTAGTCAGAGTCAAAAGGAGCCTTGGCTTGATAATAGGGTTTTGTCAAATAAGTTCCTTGAGGGCCTTAGATTATTCCAGCATTAGGAAATTGAGAAGAACACGCTTCCGCTTCCGCTTCAGATAGCAGTAGATACCATTTTAAAATAAGTTTTACAACTAACAACAAGTACCGCCCAAACTCACTTTTCAGTAAAGAGCACCCCAGGAGAGCACTTATGCAATAAATAAAGAAGGGACATTACAAATGTCATTATAACGTCCTTTTTATGATATGCACATAATTGAAGGCGATAAGGAGATAACCACTTAGCAAATATATTGATTGCGAACATGACTTCAACTATATATTAGACCTATTAATTGTGAATATTGCTTCTTTTTCTCGATTATGCATTCCAGATTATTCATCCAACTCAGCGAATTTCACCGAATGGGAAGCTTTTTTTTCTTTTTCTTTTTTTACAAAATGTATAGAATAAAAAGCAGGCAATAGGTTTACAAATATTCCGAGGAGCAAGTACAGGAGCAAGTACAGGCTGTTCAGCGGAACTCGCTTAATCTTAGACCGAAGATTAGATGCGCAGTGCTCGAAATTTCCATCCGAAAGTCAACCACAAGTGAAATAGTTGACCGGGCTTGTGTTGCACGTGCTTATCCTTTGATTACTAGGGTTTGCAATGTTGGTGGAATGGATGAACTTTCAGCTTTAGGACTTCGTTACATCCCAATCGCGACGGACGTGGGCCGTTCATGAGACGTTAAGTCCTCATCCTACGTGGGTGCAGCTGCGCCTCTTCTCTGGTTCCCCACTTTTCAGCAACCTTTTTGGGTGACACGAAGGGTCGCCATCGGATCGAGCGATGGCTGTCGTTGGTTGCCGATGAAGACAAGCCGGGCCTCTCGAGATGTCAAGGCCGAGTCTTGATTGGCGCCAATCGAGATCCGACGAGTGTTCAGCAGAGAAGTGAGTCAATCACGGACAAGTTGCATTATCTATCGACTTTTACTCGATTTATGGATGAAGTAGATGGTTGACGTGAGGGGTGTGATGTGCAGGCTATTCCCCAGAACAACGTTACTATACATATCAGAACCGCATCGATCTTGTGCGATAGACATTCTACATTGCAGAGCTGCTTCTGGTTGAAGGGAAACCATTTCAACGGCAAAATAACTTCTTTTTTTGGTAGTTTGAGACGTCCATGCTTTCCATTAGTGGACAACATATGCTGCCCACCGACTTTTTTTTCTTTGGAAAAGTCATGATTATTACCTATAGTTTTGCAAAAGGAACATGTGCTACATTAATAATGTGTCGCTGAAGTCCAATCACTGAATCTGCAGGAGCACAATTGTCCCCAATATTATGGAGATGGCCTTTTGCTAAAGTTCAATCAATGAAATTCTATTTATTAGGATATACATGTAAATTGAGTTAGAGAAGTTTCATATCTATTTCCACTACTTAAAAGTCCGGGTTTTGCCTTGAATCATCATAAACTTGAAATCTTTCATGTATAATATATCTAAAGATTAAACTATAGCATTATTACCAAAATTATCTAAAGACATGGCGGTCAAATGTATGTATTTGTCAGATTAATCAGCTCTTTTTCTAAAAGCACATGTCAAAATGGAAGCTCAAGGAGAAGAACGACTAGTGACATGGGGAAATAGCCTCTTCTTTAAGCAATTCTAATTAAAGTTAACTTTTTCCTGCTTAGTCAATGTTGTGGCTCACCATGTTAGTTGGATGGCATCCCACTCGTCGCCAGATGTGTAATTTAAAGTCCACGCTGGCGGCTGGCTGGTGCTGTAGCACTGCAATGATGGTCTCAGCGCCGTGATTTCTGCAGCAAAATGAAAGGCCCTTCCCCATCTTGTTGGAAGGAATCATGCTTTCAGAAGCTCAGATAAATTCGGAATCGATTCCGGCATGTCTTGACACTTAACTATTCTTGGTCAAAAAAGCTGCTTCGATAAAATTTATGTGAGTATCTACATGACCGCGATCCTTTTTAACAAGGGGTAAGCAAAAAAAAAAAAGCAAATCCAAAATCGGCTCGTTCTAGAAGTTTTAGGTTTCAGGTGTGAATCCGCTCACCTAAATTAGACCGCACCGATAATTCATTTTAATTCTTATAGTTACAAAATGGTAATTGTCCACAAAAAGGTTTTTACACCTTGTTCTCTTGTTCCTCCCGATTTTGCCCTAATTGCGTAATTGCCCATCTCTCTGCTCACGCCTAGTCGCTCAAAAATTACCCATCTCGCTTCTCATGCTTAGTCACTCAATACCTCTCGTGGCTTGCTCTAGGCACTAGCAGCCTTAGTCGTTGCTCACAACATGAATTGCCCTTCTCGTAGCCTTGCTTGTTCACAAGTCACGACTCTTGTCGCTCCTCTTGCAACCTCGCTTGTCGTTTCTTTCTCTAATGAATTCGAAATCCTAATTGCCACGTGCCTCTTTTCTAGTTTCTTCACTCAAGTCTCATGTCTCTCTCACGCAACCCTGTCCGCCGCTTCTGATGCTAGTTGCTACCTCTTTTATTTCGCTGTTTTTGCTTTGTATGTACTGTGGTGCTTATCAATGATGGTTGTCGATGAGAAAATACAAACTGAAGTGCTGTAATGCAACGCGAGAATACTCATGGCCGGTTCCTAAATTCACTCGGGAGCCAGTGGACTGATTCCCAAATAGGTCCAGGAACTGGTGGGCAATTCTTGATTCCAAGTTTGTTGAAATGGCTTTTCATGCGTAGTTTTCGATTTCAAGGTTACCCTAAAACTGATCACTCCTACTTTCAACTCTTTTAAGAAAATGACTCAAAAAATTGCTCTTTCCAGGATGGAAATTGGTTCCAAACTGAATCGAGTCACTTGAAAACCGATCCAAGAACCGAGTCGTCGAGCAGGACAATCTCGACGGATCTTCGCATGTTTCCGAATTGACCGGAACCGCGTACACCATAGATGTTGGAGCCAAACAAGTGGGAGCGACGATAGTCAGCAGATGGGAGGGCCGACGTCTCTCCAACCCTGTTTCGTCCTGCAGTGCAGTAACCCGAAAAACAAGAATCGACCCATCCAACCTTCTCCGGCCAAACCCACGGTTCTTGCCCGATCCGGCAACAGACGAGTGCCATCTTCCTTCCTACTGGAATCGTTCTCCTCCTTTTCCCATTCATCGTCTTCTCCGTGTTCCATATGGAGTCTCCGTTCAAGCCGGACGTGCTGAAGGGCAAAGTGGCGCTGCTGACTGGAGGCGGGTCGGGCATCGGGTTCGAGAAATTACGCCAGCTGGACCTCCACGGAGCCTCCGTCGCCATCATGGGCCGCCGCAAGCACGTCCTCGACTCCGCCGTCGCTGCTCTCCACCTCCACGGCATTCCCCTAACTAGAAAATTTCCGTCTTTCCTTGCTCATACACTTTAAACACTTTCCTTTTCTTTTTCGCTGTTTGATGATCGAGTCTCTGGTGTGGTGTGGTCCCTATTGCTGCAAGGCAATTGGAGTGGAAGGCGAAGTTCGGAAGCGAGTAAGGGGGAGCAGCGGTCTAGGGTCGACCCTGGACCAACCCTGGACCGGCCCAACCCTGTCGGTCCTGGTCCGGTTTCCAAGGGGACTGGGTTGGTCCTTGAACACTGTATGGGTTGGTCCTCAGTCCTAGAAGTTTTGGGTCGGTCCAACCCCGGACCAACTCGTATGTTATATTATATTATTTATAATTCTTTTATATATTCAAACTTAAGTAAAATGTATGTTATATTATATTATATTGAGATATTCTATCAATAGTACCAATAGTAATTTCAATTTAAAACTTTTGTTAAGTATTAATTATGTGTTGTTTGTTTTGTTTTCAGGTGTTTAGAAGTTCAAGTGAATTAACAAGATGTGAAGTTATATATTCATGGTTTATATTAAGTATTTTGAACTTTTTTATAGTTTAATTGTACTAATGAATTTCAGCTACACTTTGCTTTTCAATTTGTGTCAAATGGTAGAAGTTTTTGAAGAGTAGAATAGTACTGCAATTGCTACGGTGATTTGCTAGTCAAGTGGCGTGAAGCTCATTTTTTGGTTGAGTGGACTCTACATGATCAAATGCAGGAAAAAACTTTTGCATATGGTGTTATAAATATTAAAGATAAATGATTACAAGAACTTTCCATCTTGTCCCACATCTCGATGAGCGGTTAGTAGGTACGAAATTTTTATTATTGTGTCATCTTAAATTTGCTAAATATGTATTGGTATTTATAATTTAGTTGCACAATGCCGCATTGTCAATGGATATGTAATTTGAATTTGTAGGTTTGCTTTTTTAGGGAGTATAAAAAATAAGACAAAAAAAATTATCAATTGGTCCGGGATTAACCTTGGAACCGGACCGAACCCACTGGGTCGTTTCGGTCCTTGGTTCTAGGCTTAATAGGGTCGGTCCTCGGTCCTAAAATTGAGGACTGGCACTGTATGTGTTAGTCCTAGGGTTAAGGGGTGGCCCGGACCAACTCGGACCATGCTCACCCCTAGTTGTCATAGCCCTAGAATCGACCGTCAAGAGCTTCGGGAGGCTCGACATTCTGGTGAATACTGCCGCCGGCAATTTCCTAGTCCCAGCCGAGGATCTGTCTCCCAACGGGTTTCGTACAGGTATTGTTCTCTCTTGTCCCTAGTTGCCCATAACATGTAGGGAAAGTGAATCAGATTGAGATTTGGTCAAAGATTCTACTCTTTTCCTTTTTCTTTTTGCGATTATGCTAGTCTATTGCTATGCTATGTTTTCAATGATTGTGCAGATGCTATGACTGAATCAGCAGATGCATGCAAAAAAACCCAGAAAAGTTGACCCACAAATCAAAACGCCGAATCACCGTACGCAATGCACTAACCTTGGCTGGAACTGAGCACCAGCTCTACATCTAATTTGGAAAAATAGCAGGACATCGCTTGTGAACAATCGGAGAGCTAATAAAAGCGGAAGACTCAAAAGTTATAACGAAGGCCCACCAGAGAAATCAACATAGGAGCAACCTCAAAAGGGTCGAACAGACTGATCAAGAGCAGATGAAGGATGCAGGCATGCAAACGTCAAACGCCAAAATAATAAACCAGAAGAAGGCAAGAAAAAGTGGGGAGAGAAAAGATTGCTCTTTTGTATCGAACTGAACTTCCAAGCAGTCAGCTTGACCGTGGCCTACACCTCGTCATTTGGATCAAAACCAAAAGAAAAAGAAAAAGAAAAAAAGAGAAGAAAAGGAACCAACTTACAACATTTCAAGCATGCCCAAAGACACGGTCAACTTTCAGGAAAAGAAAAAAGAAGAATCAAGAAAAGAACAGATGGGCAGTGAAAGTAAGCTTGGGCGCTCCACTTGCGAAATACCCGTGAAAGAAATTCCCCCAGAAAGAGTTTGCCAGAACTTGGCAAACAGAAGACTAATGGCGCGCATGACAAAATTTCTATTTCATAAATTGATTTCGATCAGAAATTGATTTCTCAATTTTTATTCCTCGGGCAAGTTTCGAGCAAAGAAACCCGTTTGATAACGACTCAAAATTTTATTTTTTGAACAGAAATCCATTTGATAACAGAATAAAATTTTTATTTGTAGAAATAGAAATTGATTAGATAACAACATAGAAAATCCTTAAATACAAAATAATAGTCGAAATAATACTAATACATTACAAAAGTTGAAACTACAATTTCATGGAATTTCCAGCATATTATTATCCCTTGCCATTTTATTGGCAATGGTTTTCCTAAGCGTATTTTTTTGGTTTCCCTCCTCAGTCAATGTATCGTTTGCAAGCTCATCTTGCGTAGGTTCAGACAAATACTGTGGAAGCATGAATATGGGTGCCATCAATGGCGCCTATCCAGCCCTGTCATTTTATCAAAGACTAGTATTATATAATATTATCAACAAAATGGAATTAATGGTGTAAAGGAATATATGAGAATTATACCTTAAAGTAACGTTTATGGTTAGGAGCCAATTGGGAGAAGGTTGGTTTATTTTGATTCTCGAATTGAATCGGTCTAGTTACTCATCCCTAATTTCTTTATTGTTGCTCAATGAATCTTTAATGGCCCTTGCATAGTAAAAGAGAGATTCTCTTGAATCTCTTGCCTTCGAATTAAAATTCAAGATTGTGTAACAATCTAATTATTTTGATTTTGTAAGAATTTTGAATCAATAAAGAAACAAGGTTAAATTTCTAGGCGCGTTTTTTATTCATCTATTGCGTAAGAACTTTTTCTTCAACTAGCCATGCGCGTGCCCTTTCTAGGAGGAAAGAACCCCATTTTTTTTAAGTAAGCATTTAAGAACTTTGGTCGTTTTTTAAAATTGGGGACCCATTCGATTGCCTTTCATCCTAAAGAAGAAGTTATCAAAAAAAAAAATTGAAAAAAAATTGAAAGAAAAAACCACAAGCAAAATAAGAAAAAGAAAATTAGCAATAATTTGTGAAGTTGTGGTTATGAGTGAATTAAGTTAGCAAGAAAGCGCAATGTTTTTTTTATATGGTTTGATTTCAGCTTCGATTTCTATTTCGAAAGCGAGAAGTTAAAAATTTCAGTTTCTGATTTCGTCGATTTCTTTATTTTTGGAATAGAAATCTGTTTCAGAAATAGAGAAATCAAATTGCGTTACCAAACGGAGTTCTGTTCCAAATCTGTTCCGGGAAACAGAGAAGCAGAGAAATCAAGAAATATAAATTTTGTCAGGTAGATGAAGAAGTTGGCCAAAGAGAGAGAGAGAGAGAGAGAGAGAGAGAGAGAGAGAGAGAGAGAAGGGTACTATGGTTTGTTTATCATTCCCCCGGACCAGGATCGTAGCATTAGTGATACACTATTGGATCTACGTGTACCCATAATTATAATATTGAAAGAGATTATTGTGTCTTAAATAAATGTTGTATGGAAATATAAAGAATGTCAAAGCCTTTTGTTGCTATTAGCACGGGGGGATTTACTGGGGTGCTACCATCTGGGAAAGGTGTAGTGCTATTTCTTTGCTTTTTTCTGTGAGATGGGTCGCTTCACTGATGGAAACAATTTTGGATTCTCCTCCATTTGTCGTATTAGAGAATCTTATGTTGAAAAATTATTGTGATGCGGAGTGATTAATACATTTAAGTTGGTTGTAACTCATTAGTTTAATTTTTTTAGTGAACGTAATTCTAGCTCGATATGTTGATGGGGTAGGATTTTGGCTCTCTTTTGGCGATTTTCTTGGACAAAGGTATCGGATTTTATTATGTGCTCTGAACAATTGGTATCAATCTGCTTGTTGAGATGAACATATAAGTTGTTTTAGGAAGTCTCACATTGAAGGATTTGCGTAGTGTAGAGCCGTTAATATATTCAAGTTGATTCATGAATATAACTCATTAGCTTAAACTTTTAAGTAAGGTGGATTTAATTTGATGATTTGATAGGTTCATATTTGAGCTGTTTTTGGGTATTCTTTGGTCGAAGGTATTGTACTTCTATTGTACTCTTCCAACTTTTCTCACCCTAGAAAATTAGAACTGATCAATTTTCTTTCAGCCACACAAGGAAAAGAAGAAAAACCTAACACAAACAAAAGATGGCCGACTATTTCCAAGGGTAACGAAGACTATTTGGAACTTACCTAATTATGGGAAAGTGATATACATTCACAGATAACATGTTTTCATCAACAAAAATGTGAGACATGTCTTCTTTCTACCAAAGATGTAGAAAAGAAATCCATCTATATATCTTGAGCTGAGATTCATACCATGTGCAAATCTCTAGAAAAAGGAGTAACGAATACATAATTTAGGCGAATATTTTGGTGATGTGCGCATATTTGTATAATAATTGCTTAGCAACCACCCAATGAAATATCCTTATTCTAAAATAATAATAATAAAAAAAACCCTTATTCTATTAGACACGTGCTCCACTGCTTCTATATATTTTTAATGTCCTGCCCCTCCAATTAAAAACTTCATTATGTCACTAGCTAGGCATTGTCTCTCCTAATCATTTATTCTAGGAACTTGGAAAACATTCAAGCTGAGATTTTGAAAAGCAGAAAGAGTACAAACTTTTTCACAAGGTTTGCCCGCAAATTTCGCTCGATCGTTATATTATAATCTTAAAGGATTAGTGAGAGCTTTATGTCGTCCAATTAGGTTTGAGATCAAAAGGAGTCTTGGCTTGACAATAGGGTTTTGTCAAATAAGTTCCTTGAGGGCCTTAAATTATTTCTGCATTAGGAAATTGAGAAGAACACGCTTCCACTTCATATAGCAATAAGTACCATTTTAAAATAAGTTTTAACGACTAACAATAAGTACTGCCCGAACTCACGTTTTAGTAAAGACCGCTCTTGGAGAGCACTTATAAAATAAATAAAGAAGGGAACATTACAAATGTCATTATAACGACTTCTTTTTATGATATGCACATAACCGAAGGCAATAAGGAGATAACTGCTTAACAGACATATTGATTGCGAACAAGTCTTCAACTTTACATTAGACCTATCAATTGTGAATATCACTTATTTTCCTGTTTATGCTTTCTAAATTATTCATCTAACTTAGCGAATTTCACCGAGCACAGGCTCTTCAGCAGAACTATCTTAATCTTGACCAAAGATTAGATGCGCAATGCTCGAAATTTCCATGCGAAAGTCAACCACAAGTGAAATAGTTGACCGGGCTTGTGTTGCACATGCTTATCGTTTGATTACTAGGGTTTGCAGGGTGCTGGAATGGGGGAACTTTCAGCTTTAGGACCTCGTTACATCCCAATCGTGACGAACGTGGGCCGTTCATGAGACGTTAAGTCCTCATCCTACGTGCGGTGCAGCTGCGCCTCTTCTCTGGTTCCCCACTTTTCAGCAACCTTTTTGGGTGAAACGAAGGGTCGCCATCGGATCGAGCGATGGCTGTCGTCGGTTGCCGATGGAGACAAGCCGGACCTCTCAGGACGGCAGGGGCGCCAATCGAGATCCGATGGGTGTTCAGCAGTGAAGCGAGTCAATCACGACAAGTTGCATTATCTATTGACTTATGTTCGAAAGATGAATGAGGTAGATGGTTAACATTTATGTAGCACCGACACGGACACGCGACACGCGACACGACACGACACGACACGCTGACACGTCATTTTTTAAAAATAGATAATTTCGACACGTTCCAACACGTTATATATTAACTATTTTTATAATATGAATGGACCTAGACTTAGAACCAGGGAAGGAGAATAAATTTCCTGCAAGTATGCATCCCACATTGGGCGAACAACTCGTTCAAGCCCTTCAGGGACAGCCTCTTAGCAGAAAACCACTCAGCCCTTTAGTTCAGAGCCTAGGGACACCCAAAAATTTCAAAATGGAAACGTTTCTAACCTACCCAAGCTACATTTCTCGAAAGATCATACCAGGCTAGAGAAGAAGAGGAATTTAGAAAGTCATGGAGAGTTTTCACAAAGCACACACTTTTATTTCAGGGGACTCTGCCCAAAACCATACACCCTCCTTGCCTTATATAGGCAATAAGAGGTCACAAGACCAACTCATGGGTCCAGATACAAACAGAGGCACCGGAAATTTCCGAGAGGGAATTATTCGCACACTATGAACAATACTTTTCCTAGCCTAGTGCTACAGTAAAAGTGAACCGTGATTTTGCTACAGTGAAA
This sequence comes from Eucalyptus sideroxylon x Eucalyptus melliodora, assembly GCA_016097485.1. Taxonomy (NCBI): domain Eukaryota; kingdom Viridiplantae; phylum Streptophyta; class Magnoliopsida; order Myrtales; family Myrtaceae; genus Eucalyptus; species Eucalyptus sideroxylon x Eucalyptus melliodora. Next base: position 890,006 of record CM027827.1, read on the forward strand.
TTGTACGGGCTCAACAGTCTCGTCCGTCACGGGCATTATAGCTACACACTGAGTCATCATCTAAGCTGTCTTCTAGGAGATGTGCCTCATATTTCTGCTGGAGGGCTTCAAGGTCTTGAGGTGAGAGGATTTGATTCAGCCTTTTTTATGAGGATGCTTGTTCTTGGGCCCAATGGGATGCTTCTTCTGCTGCCCAATCTGTATTTTCGCTGGTAGTGTTAGCAGGAAAACTCGGCTGGGGCCAGTTGGATGGCTGTGCATAGTAAGATGTGTCCATGTCTTGAAATGAGGACGAAGGTCCTTGTTCATAGGGATTCTGGGACAAAGGACCTCCAAAGCGTGCATAGGGGTCTTGAGTGGACTAGACAATGTCATCTTCGGCTGTCATTTCCTGCTCTTGGGACGATGCAACTTGTCTGTATTGCCTGAGTGCTTCCTTAACTTCTGGTGCTAGGTCATAATGATCCCACGTAGTGGGTACATTATTCCAAATATCTTCATGAATGGTTTTGTTTTCTTGGCATATGATTCTCTGGAGTTCTCGGTACTCGTTTTCACAAAATCTAACAGATCTTGGATAAGATTTGTGAATCTGAGCTTCTCGGTTGTTCAAGTGAGGTTTATAGGATGTGGTTCCTATTTCGAGTGGCCTTTTAAGAATTGTACCATTATTTCTACAAAAATTCCATGGACGTCGGAAAAACAGGATGGTGTGAACTTCAGGATTTGGTGTCATGGTTCTAAGTTCATTTTCTAAGTCTTGTTTCCAACATGTAGGATGATAGAACCAATTAAGAAAGTCTAAGAGATTCTTATCACTTTCTTTTTCAATGTTTCTTCCGAGCATGAATATCCTTGTGAGGTTGGCAATGAATCTTCTGGTAGGAATTTCAATGGCTATCAAGTACTTATTGGTTAAATACCATAACAGCATTTTTAGCTGGTCAGGGAAATCATCTTCCTTCCAGATAAGAGGGTGAATGAAAGAATAATTCAAATTTAACCAAAAAGGATAAAGAGTCGAACCTCCATTGAATCTGAATAGGTCTGTATGGCATTGCCACATGAGGTTCTCCAGGTTCTCAGTAAGACTGTCATTCTGGATCTGCTGAATAATCTCTTGGGGAAATTTCCAGCTCGGCAAGTCTTTGATCTTCTCAATCTTGTATTTCACACCATGATTGAGCATATGGAAAGCAGGTCTCTTGATGTACATGTTGATTTCAGCTGGTGCTTTGGGTCTTGACAAAAAATCAGCAAGCACATTCTTTTTTCCAGGAATATGTTTGGTTTCAAAAGCGTATTTCGAGAACCATTCAGCCCATCGAAGCAATTGAGAGTTCGGAATCTGTTTTTGTTTAAACTTGGTCATCTGTGGGAAAGATGCCATGTCTAATTCTACCAGAAAGTGATGGCCGATGAGATGAAACTCAAATTTTTTGATTCCATTTTTTACTGCTAGGATTTCTTTGAAAGTGGAATGGTAATGCATTTCAGCTTGAGAAAACTTTCCACTTTTGTGGGCACAAAGGTGCTTCTTACCATCAATTTCTTCAAAGAGGACGGCTGTCCAGTATTCATCACTGGCGTCAGTTTAAAGAATTCTCTTACCTGTTGATGGTATTTGCAATGGTGGGAGATTCTGCATAATCTCCTTAAGCTCAGCGACTGCTTTGGTTTGAGTTTTTCCCCAAGGTGGGGGATTCTTCTTCAGCATAGATTGCAAAGGAATCAAGAATTTTGCAATATTTGGGACAAAATCCCTGAGATAATTGATTATCCCAAGAAATTGCTGAACTTGTTTTGTTGTGAAGTTATCTTCAGGGAACTTCAGTAGTTCCTGAGCGATATGTGGTCCTGGATAGTATGTACCTTTGTTGAGGTGCATATCAAGAAATTCAATTTCTGTCTGAGCAATATTCATTTTTCTATGAGAAAGCATAATGACATGCTTTTTCACGATTTCTGCAAATTGTTCAAGGAGTTGGCAGTGTGACTGTTCATCAGGACTGTAGAGCAGAATGTCATCGATATATACAGCTGCACTTGACAAAATTGGTTGGAAAATACGGCATATGGCCTTTTGGAAAAGGGATGGTACTACCTTTAGACCAAAAGGAAGAACTTTCCACTGGAAGTGTTGGTTCGGGATACAAAATCCTGTTTTGGATCTGTCTTCAGGATGAATACCCAATTGCCAAAATCCAGCTTTGAGGTCGAATTTGGAATAAATGTGGGCTTTGGTTAACCCAGTAAAGAGAGAATCTCTGGATGGTAAAGGGAACTTATCATCTTGGAGAAAAAGGTTGAGAGGTTGATAATTGATTACCAATCTCATTTTTCCTCTGTTTTGCTCAGCACGTTTATTGACATAAAAAGCTTCACAAGCCCATTGAGAATTAGAGATTTCAATAAGGTATTGCTGCAATAATTCTGAGCATTCCCTTTGAGCTAAAGCCAAGTGTTCTGGCTTCATTCCCATATGACTCGCTTTGGTCGGATTTATGTCTTCATTTTTCTTGAAGGGAAGATGGACAAAGAACTCAGGGTTTTCCCATAAGGGATGAGAACATTTTTGAGCGAATTCTGAATGGGATTCTGAACAAGATTCAAGCAACTTTTGCATGATTGGATCTAATAGACTCATCTGAATGGAAAAGAGTCTCTGGATATTGACGAATTCAGAGAATTGGTCTTTAAATCTAAGACATTTTCCAAGAATGATTTGAAGTTGAGAGATTTGAGTCATAATATCCCACCCAATTATCAGATCTTTATTGGGAAGGCTTGATCCAAAAATCTTTGTGGTTATGGAACACTGAGGAAAAAACTGGACGGTGACTAGAGTGGTTCTGACATTCGTGGAGAAAGTATCTCCTGAAGAGAATTGAAATATCGGATGTAGGGAGTCCAGAATTCTTCAGGCAGAATTTTAGTATCTAAAATTGAACAACTTGCCCCAGTATCAATGAGAGCAATGACATTGATGGGCTTGGCAAACTTCGAGGTGAGGATTTTTACAGGAAAATGAGGACAGTGAGTTTGACTTGAGAATATGTCAAGATTTGGTTCTGAAGATGTGGGAGATATGTGAAAAATATCTTCAGATTCTGACTCGTCAGACTCAGTTTCATTGGAAGTTTGATAGAAGGGAATGACACAAAGAGTTTGTTTCGTTGGTTCTTCGTCAGCAGAGAATAAAGATTCAATATCATCATTTTCAAGAGAAATACCTGTTTCATTCTCAATTAGATGGTTCTGACCTTTTTTCGCCTGAGGACAATTTTTGGCAAAGTGTCCTTTCTTGTTGCAAATGTAGCAACGGCTTGATTTCTTATGGCCTGTGCAATCCTTCCTCTTTCGTAGGTATCGCCATTTCTTCTTTTTTCCGGAAATGCTTGGAGCCATGTTTGGATTTCTTAATCGAGTACTTCTTGTAGTGCTTTTTCTTTCGGGAATACTGGCCACATGTACCATCACAATCTCGCCTGGAGCATTTGATTTTTAACTTCTGGCGGGAACAAGCTGATTCAAGACGCTTGTCATCTGTGATGTATGTACAGATCATCTGGCGCTTTAAGCATAGTTCTTCAAGACATAGATGGATTTCTTGCTGTATTTCTCCCAAGGGAATGTCTTGTACCCTTCTTTGCTTTCCAAAGAAAGATCTTTCAACCATCTGGGATAGTTCTTTTGGGATGGATGTGAGGAAGACATGCTTCAGATTTGGATCTACGCCAATTTGATAAAAGAGCTGAAGCATTAATCGATAATGCTTATCAAGATGCTTTTTCTGATAGGAGCAGCATATTCTCTCAAAAAATTCTATTCTTTTTATCTCTATGAGATCTCCGGATGTTCCCACAAAAACGTGATATAAGTAAGTAAGGGCATGGCTGAAATTGGGTGACATCAGAAACATAATCTGGTCTTGTTCTAAGAGTGATTGCCACCAGAATTTAAGGCTCCCTGTGAACCTTGTAACAAAATTGTAAAGGACATCATTCATATCATGGTTGGTAATGGACTGTGTACTCAACCAAGTATGAAACTCTTCAAGTCTTTCTGGCCATTTTGGATAAGGAATATCGTCAATGGAGAATAATTGTTTTGATGCCATGGACACATGCCTGGTGGAATTGTTTCTGGTGGGATTACTTGTCTGTCCAAATTCTGGATCAGAATAGTTTGATTCCATTTCGTAGTCTGAAGGGGTGTCAGCCATGAATATTTGTGAAGTTGGTGGAACAATAGGGGGAGAATCGACTGTAGGATCTGAGAAGGATGAAGAAGAAGAAAGAGATGCTGAATCTGATGTAGTAGGGGAAGTTTGTTCAGCAAACAGAATCTGTTTTTCTGGGATAACAGGATCAAGTTGAGGCTGTTGGGTAGCAGGATCAGGTTCCTGAGTACCCAAATCTTTCAGAAAGGATTCTAATGGATTTGATAGCATCATCTGTTCTGGCTTGTCCCTTATAACAATCGAACTTGATTCTATAGGTGAGCTTTTTTCTTTTCCTTTTTCCTTCTGCATGGCCTTGAGGCAATTTCGTATTTCTGCCATATCTGGTTCTCTTCTGTAGGGATCCTCTGGAATATTGGCAAAAATAGACGTTTGTGGATGTGGGGGTAAATACCCAGTTCTAACAGGAGATGCCAATGGATCGAAAGGTCTGAACCTTCCTTCTTCAAGAAGTTGGATCTGCTTCTTGAGCTTTTCTATCTCTGGCTTTGGGCTATCAAGATAATGATACCCAAGATGTTGTCCTGATTCCAAGGCGTGAAGCCTTTTCTGGAACTCAGAAAGTATTTTTTTGGTACCTTCATCATATCTGCGAAGATCTTGTTGCACACTTCCAATCTTGGAATCAATAGCCTTGAAGGCATTGTTTTGTGCCAACAGGGTCTCTGATTGCCAGTTTAGAACAGCTTCAGCAGCAGGGGTTTTCTTTTGTCTCCCGTGTTCGTCCACATCTGTGGGGGTAGGGATTTTCTTTTGAATAATATCATTCATTATTTTAATTTGTTACACTAATACATAAAACTTAGAGGAAAAAAACATTATTTAAAGAAAAATGCTGAAATGATATTTTTAAATTTATTTATTTATCATATATGGCATTTTTTATTACTTCTTTCATAGTAAAAGACTTTAAAAAAAACTAAAAAAATTATAAAAAAACAAAACTGAAAAAAAAAATTGACCCGTGCGTGTATGTGTATATTTATAGCAATTTTATTACTTCTTTTATTACTTCTTTTGTGTATATTTATATTTTGACCCCTCAAGTATTAGAAATTTTTAAAATTGACCCCGTGCGTGTCGGAATTACGTGTCGGAATTCTGGACTTGCGTGTCGGAGCGTGTCAAAAAGAGTTGACCACGTGTCGGATTTTTCGACACTCGTTGACCGCGTGTCGGAGTGTGTCGGACACGTGTCGGAGTGTCAGACACAACACGAAGGCTTCCGGAGAGTGTCCGTGCTACATAGGTTAACATGAGCGGTCTGCTATGTGGGCTACTCCCCAAAACAATGTTACTATCCATATTAAGAACTGTATCGATCTGTGCGATAGACATTCTACATTGCAGAGCTACTTCTGGTTGAAGGTAAACCATTTCAAGAGCAACATAACTTTTTTTCTTTTCAGATGTCCATGCTTTCCATTAATGCCCAACATATGATGCCCACCAGCTTTTTTTTTTTTTTCCTGTTGAAAAGTCATAATTATTACCTATACTTTTCCAAAAGGAACATGTGCTGCAGTAATAATGTGCGTCGCCAAAGTTCAATCACTGAATTTGCTAAAGAACAATTCTACCTAACATCATGAAAATGACCTTTTGCTAAAGTTCAATTGACGAAGTTCCATTTGTTAGGATATGCATGTGAGTTGTATTAGAGAAGTCCCATATTGGAAAATTGGTGTGGTGTTATGCAATTAACATATCATAATTGGTAGGGGTTAGCATGGTTCAAGAATAGAACCTAAAATCTAAGAAACGGACCAACATGAACTTATCGGTTCTAGGTTTCAAGGTATACAACATAGGTTCCATATTCCAAAGTTTGGAGAACATCTTTAGATGGATAAGTTCTAGATTTTAGGTTCATCAAACCTATAATTTAGAATCTAGAACAAGTTTCTGTGTTTTTTTTTTTTTTTTTTTATCTATATCTTCATGCGATTCTACAGTATTCCATATTCCACTAATCTAGACTTCTATTTTATGACTAAGAGTTTTACTTTACTAACGTTTTATATTTTTTATATGTCTAAATATAAGTTATGGTCAGTAAATTATAACAACAAATAATGGTTATTAAAATACAATCGTTCAATTAATAATATAGGTAAAATCTTAATAGACCTTGGAACCTAAGATAGGGTAGGTTCTAGGTTTTAAGGTTTTTATGATAGGTTCTAAGTTTCAAAAAATGAGAAACTTATTCTAACAGGTAGGGTTTAGGTTTCAAGTGAAACTTGCACGGAGCCTAGAACCGTAGAACTTGGAATCGTTCACCCATACTAATTGGTTTATAATTCATTGACTTAAACTTTTGAGTGAAAATAGATACAACTAGATATATTGATAAGCTTGCACTTAAGTTCCCCCTTGGTGATTTTTCCAAAACAAAAGCATTGGACTTTTGGTGTTTGCTTTCAACTAATGATATCATCCCAATGTATATTGGTATGGCAAACTTCTGCCGTGCACATTCCCAACCACTATTTCCACTACTGAAGAGTTTGAGCTTTGCCTTGAGTCATCATAAAACTGAAATATTTCACGCATAATATATCTAAAGATTAAACTATAGAATTCTTACTGAAATTATCTAAAGCCATAGTGATCAAATGAATATATTAGTCAGATCAATCAGCTTTTTTTTTTTTTTTTTTTTTTTCTAAAAGCACATGCCAAAATGGAAGCTGAAGGAGAAGAACGACTAGTGACATGGGAAAATAGCCTTTTATTTAAGCTATTTTAATTAAAGTGAAGTGAAATTTTTCCTGCTTAGTCAATGTGGTGGCTGCTGATTCGTTTCTTGCAAAGACTAGATTAGGCTCGCCAAGTTAGTTGGATGGCATCCCACTCATCGCCAGAAGTTAAAGTCCACGTTGGCGGCTGGTGCTGTATCACTAGTCAATCGCAGAAGAACTGAGGCACCTTCATTTCTGCAATGAATGAAAGACCCTTCCACATCTCTGTTGGAAGAGATCATGGTTTCAGACGTTCGGATCAATTTGGAATCGATTCTGGCATGTCGACACTTACCTATTCTTGGTTATAAAAGCTGTTTTGAAAAATTCCACATAAGTATTTATGCGACAACGATCCCTTAGAGGTAAGCAAAAGCAATCGCCCAAATTGAGAACTGATTTGTTATGGGAGGTTTCTAGTTTTGGATGTGGACCCACTCACCCGAATCGGACCGCACTGAACAAAATGGTAATTGCCCTGCCTTGTTCTTTTAATTTGACGTACCAGTTGATTCGGCCCAATTCTTCTTGATTTTGTCCTAATTGCATATATGTCCATCTCGGGGCTCACAACCAATCGCTTAGAAATTGCCCATCTTGCCCCTCATGCTTAGTCACTCAACACCTCTTGCAACTTGCTTTGGATGCTACTAGTCTTGCTTATCACTCACAAGATGAATTACTCTTCTCGCAACAGCCTTGCTTGATTACTGTTGCAGAAAGTGAGTGATCGAATAATAAAATAAACAGAATGAAAAAATAAATCAAATATGAGATTTACATGGTTTGACGTTTATGAAGAGAGTGGCGACAAATTCTATTATAAATCAAACGATATAACGAAGATTACATGTTTGAGTTACTCAAACACTCTTAATATTTTTCAATCTCAAATTATATCAAATAACACACGTAGTGTTTAGCTCCATAATTTTTTACGAAATAATCTCTTAATCTCACGAAAGAATTATACACAAATTCTCACTACGAGAATTTAATTGGCTCCAACACATGTAATCAATTCCTAGGATGAAAATTCTTTGACGAAGAACTCCAATTGGATGTAAAGCAAATTCGCGAACGCCCTCTGAGCACACATCGACCAACGGCCCAAGAAAGCTCCTTAATCTGAATCTATATATATATGTAGCCATAAAAAACCTGCACAAGTTTCCTGTTTTTATTTATTCTCTTTTCTCTTTGGCTGACTTGAATTACATTGCGAATAATTCCGGAACTTTACTAGTATAACAATCCTTGATACGGCAAGAATAATAGTATATTATGAGTCGCAAATTCTTGAAAAAATGGGTCTCACAATAATTTATAATTATTTGTGATTTGATTTTTTGTGATTCAAAATAAACTATTATTCTCACAAGTACATTTTGATCAAATTAGTTCCCTGGAACTTCATATTATAACACTCATGACACAATTTTTCCATTTTGATGCTCATTGTTCGCCTACTTGATGATCGGCGATGGTCAATGATGAGAGAATATGAACTGGAGTAGTCGTAATGCAAAACAAGAGTTCTCATGGGAGGTTTCTGGACTCACTCAGAAATCGGTGGGCCAAGAACTAGTGGGCGATTCTTGATTCCTAGTTTGTGGAATCGGTCCTTCATGGCTCTTTTCCATACGGAAATCAGTTCCCAACCCGAATCGAGCACATGGAAAACCGATCCAAGAACCGCTGGTCGAACAGGACAATCTGGACGGATCCTCGCACGCTTCCGAATTGACCGGAACCACGTACACCATAGATTCTGGTGCCAAACGTGTGGGAGCGACGAAAGTCAGCAGACGGCAGGGCCGGTCGTCTCTCCAACCCTGTTTTGTCCCGTAGTGCAATGCAGCAGCAACCCAAGAAACAAGAATCGAGCCGGCCACGATTCTTGCCCGATCCGGCAACAGAGAAACACCATCTTCCTTCCAACCGGAATCGTTCTTCATTCTTTTCCCATTCATCGTCTTCCCCGAGCGTGACGGGAGCCAAAGGGTTGTAGTTGTTCCGTATGGAGTCTCCGTTCAAGCCGGACGTGCTGAAGGGCAAAGTGGCGCTGCTGACCGGAGGCGGGTCGGGCATCGGGTTCGAGATATCGCGCCAGCTGGGCCTCCACGGAGCCTCCGTCGCCGTCATGGGCCGCCGCAAGCACGTCCTCGACTCCGCCGTCGCTGCCCTCCACCTCCACGGCATTCCCGTAACTAAAGATCTCCGTCTTTCTTTGTTCAAACGCTTCAAACGCTTCCCTTTCTTTTTCGCTGTTTGATGATTGAGTCTCTGGTGTGGTGTGGTCCCTGTTGCTGCAAGGCAATCGGAGTGGAAGGCGATGTTCGGAAGCGAGACGACGTCGTCAGAGCCCTGGAATCGACCGTCAAGAGCTTCGGGAGGCTCGACATTCTGGTGAATGCTGCCGCCGGCAATTTCCTCGTCCCAGCCGAGGATCTGTCTCCCAATGGGTTTCGTACAGGTCTTGTTCTCTGTCTTGTCCCCAGTTGTTGCCCATAACATGTGGGGAAAGTGAATCAGATTGAGATTTGGTCAAAGATTCTACTGTTTTCCTTTTTCTTTTTGTGATTATGCTAGTCTATTGCTATGCTTTCAGTGGTTGTGCAGATGAGGATTGAGATTGATGAGGTGGGAATAATTGAATTAGATTAGATGATCTGTTTTTTTCCTATGATTGGTTTCTGCAGTCATTGACATTGACTCGGTTGGCACTTTCACGGTGTGCCACGAAGCGCTCAAGTATCTCAAGAAAGGCGGTCCCGGAAAGGAGCCCTCTTGCGGGGGCACGATTATAAATATCAGCGCGACCTTGCACTACACGGCGACTTGGTACCAGATCCATGTATCTGCTGCAAAGGTCTGTCTGTGTTCTGTTCAGTATTTTCTTGTTATTCACAAAGTTCTGGCTCAAATTGTATTGGCGTTGCTTACTAATTGAGCTCTTCACAGGCGGCTGTCGATAGCATTACGAGAAGCTTGGCACTGGAATGGGGGACGGATTATGATATAAGAGTCAATGGGATTGCACCCGGACCTATTGGTGACACGCCAGGAGTAAGCAAACTTGCACCCGGCGATGCTCTGAGCAGCAGAGAGCAAATGCCGCTCTTTAAGCTCGGGGAGAAATGGGACATTGCCATGGCTGCTGTCTATCTGGCATGTGATGCAGGTTTGTAATCTTTTCAAACTGCTTGAACATGTCTCAGGTTCACCCTTTTGGCTTGGTTTCCCTTGTTAAATTCACTGCTATAGTGCCTTCTTTCAGCTTTGTTTTGCTGGAACTCTTTGTTTCGCGATTGTTAAAATTTCATTCCTGAAAATCTTGTTGCATTTGAAATCTCACTTGAGATGCTTACAATGTTCTTATTGTGTTCCTGCTATACCAACATAAGTTAGATAGAAGGAACAAATTGATGTCCATGAATATAAACTACAGATCGAACTGCCAAATCAGGAAAGAAAGCTGAATATTAATCTGGGCCTCGGAAAAGAAAATTGGTCTTTGAGCTGCTTCTGTCTGCCATCTGTTTATAAGTGACACATTGGTTGGCATTTCAGTGCTGTGATGGAACTCTGTCAGCCGCTTTCTAAACCATTCTCTCCGTCTTCGTGCTGTTCAGTTCCATCCGAGTGCTTTCGTATTTCTCTGTTGCTACTCCTTGATGCATTCATGAATCTTCATGCTTCCTGAAAATGAGACTTAGGATTGCAAGTACCGACTCCTTGTCTCAAATCGGACTGATTCATAGTCTAATAATTGAACAGCAAAAAAACTCGAGTTGTTTGCTCAAGGGACGATGTATGACTTGAAATTACTGCTTCTATGTAATGAGATGATGAGATATTTCGTGCCAAAGGGCACCAACCCTTGCGTTAGAGAGTGCCGAAAAAGGAACGAGCTGGTGTTGATCATGCATTTTCTGGTAATGACAGGGAAGTTCATCAACGGAACGACATTGGTAGTAGATGGAGGATCATGGCTGAGTGCACCACGCCATCTTCCCAAAGACGAGGTGAGGCGACTTTCCAGAGCGGTGGAGAGGAGGTCCAGAGATGTCGCAGTTCCTAAGAGCAAGCTGTAGATCGCAAACACTTCCTCGGCATGGGGATGCCTCGTTCCTTTGATCTGTTGGCGATTGTAATAGCAGTGGATAACATTACTAGGCAGGACTCATGCCATCGTACTGTCAAAAATTGAATCCTAGCATTCAGGGGAGCAAAACAGAGCTTCCCAATTCCATTTCCTATTCATTAAGTGTATGGGCCTTCACATTGGTCAGGTTCTTGATGCCAAGGCCCAATAGGGAGAGGCCCAAGTGGCCACTGGGTTCGGCCCATTTCACCACTGAAATGATAGCATCTTCTTTTTGCTGATGGATTAAACTCTTATCTCATCTCATCCTCGAGATTTAGACATGTATTTTCACTTCGTGATGTGCCATTTCTGATGATGTCACAAACTGAGTGGTTGCAGTTTAGGACGGTATGAATGAGCATAGTTGAGTGGACACGGCTTACTACTGGAGGTCAAGTCAAATTGGCTATTCAAAAGTCGATCCATTAAAAGTGTTTCGCGTGCTTGAGCTGGATCCGTTTCAATTCGATTCAATGGTCATAGCACATATCCAGATTTAAGCTCGAGTTAAGCCTGATCCTGAGCTCAAGCTCGACCCTAGAAAGAGCCTCCTCATCATCATTCGATTCCTCCATCGCTTGTTGGCTAAGTAAGAAGGAGGCACTGGCCATGAGTATTACCTAGGAAATGTTTTGCGATTTTGACCAAACTGTGCAGACTTTTCCATATCAGGTAGAGTTGACATCGATTAGAATATGTGCCTCGTGTTTCGACAGCATACACCGATTTTCTTTTAATATGCATAACTGATATCTTCATGTCCGATTTAATTTAATTTGTACGACGGTGAGTTGACCATATCATTATGCATCCATTGCATTTTCCATATGATCCGACTCCCAGTGAGTTTCGAGACTGGAGCACCCGGGGTCTGTCCTTTGCCCCTTTGAAAAGCTTTCAAAACTGATTTATATTAGCAAAGATAAGATACCTTCTCAGGTATGCCAGAAGATGAATTAAGCAAAATTTTCCATAACACGCGGACCACGCAGGCTAGCTTACGTCATCCATCTTTCTGTCATCATCCAACGTTGTTGTTCACCTCGGAAGGAACGTGGAATATGCTTTTTTATCGTAGAGCCAACGCCCCAAATCCAAGAGAAACAGTCTTTACTGGAGAGGTGTCAGATTGGGCATGCTACTTAGTCATTTTCTCAAAGGACTCTTCACTACAGAGTCCTCTTCACTGCTTGGACACTGATAACTTGCACATAAGTAGTCGGAACCAAGTACAAGCATTAGAGTCTCAGGTCTTGCTTTGATGGACCTCAACCCGGGCACTAGGAATCAGGCATGGACACCGGGGTTTGAGCCTGGCCCAGCCTCGATAGGCCCAAGTGCGAGCACGTAGGTCCTCGATCCGACCTCGATGAATCCAAACACAGCCTTTGTGGACCCTGACACAACCTTTGTGGACTTGAGGCAGGGTACTGGGAGATCCGAGCTTGGTTACCGGGACTGTTGCATGTCCACTTCATTGATTAGGTTGCACATAATGACCATCAAGGAACCACTTTTGGATACATTAAATCTACGATCCGGCCCTCAGTCTCCTAAAAAAATTTGTGGTGAAGGCTTAATTTGGTGAAGATAATCTTGAACCGCAATGCCCCACCACTTTCAAAACCACTCGAGCAAATGGAATAGATCATCTCACTTTGGGGTTGGTCTCGATTTCTAGTAAAGTGATTGCTTCTCTGCCCACTTTTCTGGTTGACGATTTATGACATCACTAATGTCGAAACTCTTTCAATGATGACTGATCTCTACCCACTTGGTGTACAAAGAGCTATGTCCAATGTCCATATCCTTTGTCAAGACAGACAGATCATGTTCTACGAAACTCTCGAATTTAACTCCTGTTTCGTGCGTGATCGGACCCATTAAATTTTGTACACGAGACCGAACTCAAATTTAATTTTCGACTGGTTGACTAAAGTTTGAACATTATACACGTTACTTTACATGACATTACTCATCTTCCCAGAACAAAAACAATCGTATTCTAGTCTATCAAATGTTTCCGACATTGTTGTCATACCCACGTTACTCATTCGTGGATTTTCTGCAAACTTACCTTGTCCACATTTAATTTCATGATTATTTTTTTGCATTCTAGATAGTGAAACGGCTATTTTGATGGGATGTGTCATGTGCACCATCACCAAGGTCCTTGCTTTTTGTGCTTCTTTCTCATTTTATTTTTCTTTCCCTAGATGGAAGTTAAACAAAAAAAGGCATGGCTTTTTTAAGGAATGAAAGTGATGTCTGTGCACATTCAATGTTGTCATAATAATAATAATAGTAATAATTAATGTCATGATGCACAGGTAATTCATGAGAATATTCAATTACTCTTTTTCGTACTTTCAGATTAAGTTGTATAAACTATTTAGGTTCTAACATTTTCACAAGCCTCTCCTAGAGAGCGTTGTCATTGTCCAGATAATCACGATCAATATTTTCGTGGGCAGTTACTCTAAAAAAAAGTCTGAAGATCTTTAGAGATTCATCAGTTCGCGCTTACTAATAATATTTTTAGTCATCGTGTCAGACTCATCATAATAATCTAAAATCGTCACGAGCTGACCCGTGAATTGCGTCTCAATAGATGCTTCATCATGCCTTTTTTTTTTTTTTTTTTTTTTTTTTTGCTATAAAGTAGATGACATTGTGGCCCTTCACTTATATAGCATAGCTTTCGATTTTGACTTTGTGCCACCGAATACAAAGTAATATAGTAATACATATAAACTATTGCATTGGCCACTTTATACAAATTGCAATTCAAGAATATGTAGGAAGCTTCCTTATATGCAGCCATGTTCTCATAAGATGGGTCTTTTGAAGATCGATCAGCATCATTGGAAGCTATCTTTCACCAAATCAATCCAAATTGCTCCTTAATTCGAGTTATGAAATAAAAACGTACAAGATATCATATGTATTACCATCTTACGACTGCAGAATATAAAGTGATGCTCATTCTTCAAAAAAGGGATTTTTTTTTTAAATAATTTTTTTGCTTAATGTGGTCATTCATTTTCTAATTCATCTTTGGCAGACTAAGAATAGGAATCGTTATCTATATAATCCACATATTTCCAACAAGTGGCTACTTTTTGTGAACTATTTTCCTTTTTTCATTTGCTTCGGCCCCTTTGCTTCAGCCAAACTTGCAAATCTGCATTAAGTATCCCTCACTTCTATATGATTAAGACCCTCTAATTCGTCAAGTTTTCTCTATCTTTAACGTGTTACCGACATCTTCACGTTTAACAATCTTTCTTTAAATCTATCGCTTTAAGCTAGCTGCATTCCTCAAAGCCTTTCCATTGGAAACAAAATCACTCGTTGCTTTCATTTAATGAATTTGAAGCTTTGAGGCTAGGGCCGTGCGTCTGTCCTTTTTGAATATTTTCAAGATTCATTCCGGAAAGGTTTGATTTTCTAGGGTTTGTTTTTCCAAGTATTTATTTATAATATGGTGGACACATGGGTGACGTCGCCTTGCTATCGTCATTCCCGCTGTCGTCATCATTGAGCAGGTTCCAATTACGAGGTGAAGAGCCGCAGTAGATTCGCATGCTTGTGACATTCGAGGTAAATTTTGTATCACCTGGCCAGGTATTCAATAAAAGCAATTGTCTATGATTATAAAAAGATATTAAGCGTAATTAATAAGGAAATTCATCACAATACAAATGAAAAAAAAATCTTGCCAAGAATAGTTGCAACTTCCTTTTTTTTCCCTTTAAGATTGTTGTAAGAGAATTTACTTCCTTTAACAAAAAGATGGAATTTATTGCGTTGTAATTAAGATAAAATCTTCGTACCTAAGTTGTAGGAATGATGTAAACCTTGCATATCCCTAGACAGGGCTGGATTAGTTTATCAACCTTGTGAACTATAGAATCAATACGTTCAATCATATCTCTTGCTATATGTTTTAATATTGATCGTGAAAATCACATATTTCATTTAGAAGAGAGAAACATGATAATTTTGTGAAAAGATCTTGAATTACAGTGCTGCTCAAGCAGATAATTAGACTGGATATTTAGCATCTAAGTCTCATTTGATTTTGTCCATGTTAAATTTTGTTTGTCCTACGAATGTTCAAATAAAGGAATGTCAAAGCAACTTAGGGGAAAGTCTTTACCCATTTTTTCATGCCATTCTTCTTTGTCTACGGGGTAATTAAAGAGAAACGGCATGGGTTTTGGGGAATAAACTGTGATAATGATGATGATTATGATGATAATAGAAATGTCAAGATGAAAACGGCCCAAGTGATCAAGATCAACACCCATGTGGACAATGACTCTTAAGTGTGATGAGTCGTTCTTTATTGACAAAACTTTTGCATATAAATATGTAAAGATATACTATTGCCGTTCTCAATATTACTTTTCGTACCCCATCATTTCAATGTGACCACATAACATGTCATGTGAATGGTCAGACAAAAAAAATGTAGATCTCTATGTATCTATCTATCAACATTTATTAATGATATTTCAGTCATTATGTGAGATCCATTATAATAATATAAATTCGTCATGAGCCAGTGTGTAAGTTACACCTCAAAAGAAACTTAATCAATATATATAATTTTTTTAAAATATATATTGGCCCTCCATCTTGTGTAGTACAACTCTAAATTTCTAATTTCTGTCGTCGAACTATGAATTGCAATTTAAGAATTTATTGGAAACTTCCTTATATGTAGTGCAGCCATGTTCTTCTAAGATGGATCTTATGAAGAGAAATCTGTATCATTGGAAGTTGTCCTTCACCAAATCAATCGACGCTGCTGCTGAATTTAACCCATGACTTCGTTATTTCGGTTTCAAGTTACAAAGAGCTATAGCTACCTTTTCTCTTTTTCTATTTTGTTTTTCAAAATTATATTTCCAAGAAGTGGCCACTCTTTTTTTTTTTTTTTCCTTTGCTTTGACCAAACTTGTAAATCCAAATTAAGTGTCCTCCGCCCCTATTAAAATAAGACCATCTTATTTGTCGAGTTTTTCCTATTTTTAATAATATACCAATATTTTAACGTTCAATAAAATTTATACCAATTCATCTCAATAAGTTAGCCATATCCCTTAAGATATTTCACGTTATAAAGAAAGAAAGTCACTCATATCTTTCGTGTAATGAATTTCACGGTTGAGGTAAAGGGCCGTGCTTGTCTTTTTTGAAAATTTTCAAGATTTATTCCAGCAAGTTTTAATTTTCGAGGGTTTTTTTCTTTTTAAGTAATTTATCCATAATATGGTGGACACGGGTAATGTCCACCTTGCTACTGTCACTTTCGCTGTCGTTAATCATTGAGCAATTGTCGTCATAATATGGAGAAGCAATTGCCAATGATTATAAAATGATATTTGAATCGAATGCTTTGAGAAACTTATTAAACGTATTTAATAAGGAAGGATTTCATCGTATTATAACAAAGAAGAAAATTGCAACTTTCGTTTCTTTTGATTTCTGAAAAATTAATGTAAGAGCATTTCTTTTTTAGACAAAAAACTTAGAAAAGGTGGGACTTATTGCATTGTAGTCGATATGAAATCTGCATGCTTAAGCCATAGAAACGATGCAAACCTACCGTATCTCTAGACGAGGCTTGATTAGTTTATTAAATGCGTGAGTTATCGAAGTAATATATCTAATCATTTCTCTTGTTATACACCATTCATTAATATTTGATATTAATTGCCAAACTCACCTTTTTAGTAAGAGAAAAAGATATGTCTTTTCGAGTACTTTGTTCACTTTTTGATTTTTTGCTTATGCTAGAATATGAGGTTAAATTTCAAGATCAATTAGTAGTGGATTAATAAGTAAACACTGTAGCATCCAAATATACACTATTTTTAATACCCGCAACTGACATCTTGATGTTTGATCCGGTATTTCTTATATCACGATGATTATGAGTTGGCTATGTCATTATAAATTCATTGTATATTCTATATAATCCGGCTCGTCCACTATGAGTTCCGAGACTGGAGCAACAGGGTCTGTCCTTTGCCCTTTTTTAAAGCTTCCCAAACTTATTTATCTTGGCTAAGATACTTTTTCAGTATACCATAAGATGAATTAAACTATCCTTTCGTCATCATCCAACGTTGTCGTTCACCTCGAAAGGAATATGGAATATGCCTTTTTATCGAGCAGCGAGAGGCCCAAATCCAAAAGAAACAGTCTTTACTGGAGGGGTGTCAGATTGGGCAGTTTCTCAAAAGGACTCTACTCTACACAGTCCTCTTTCTGGAGGCTTATTATTATTATTATTTTGGGGTAAATTTTCTGAAGATGGAGGGCCGTTACGTCTTTAGCAGTGTCCAATACTCACACTCACACGTCGCTAGTAAAAAATGAAAATGAAAATAATAGAAAAATTTGTATTCCTAATGGAAGACACGTACGATCTTGACTTTAAGACTCCATCTGTTTTCACAAAAAAAATCACGAAATCATTTTCCAAAAAGATAATAATTTCTTTAAGTATTAGACTGAAACCTAAAAATGGACTAAAAAGTATTTTCCGTCACTTAATATGGGAAATCTGATTCAATATTTGTTGGAGAAATCTTTCCAGAATATTTTGAAGCCGACAAAACGTTTCTTTCGTCTAAAGTCCGGAAGTTCGGAGACCGTCGTTTAAAGTCGAAGACTTTGTTCTCTCGAGACTCAAGACTCAAGACTCAAGACTCAAGACTCAAGACCCAAGACTTAAGACTCGGGACTCAAGACTTAAGTCTGTTCTCACCGACGCTTTCTAATCCAAAGGACGAAGGAAATCCAAAGCCAAGGTTTATGGTTGAGGATTCGATCCTATTCTCTAGAATAGATTCTTTGGTTGGATAATCATTTCGGATTCTTTAATTCTTATCTAAGATCGATTGAAGATCCGTTGGTCGACGAAATAATCTTGGAATGTTCTATTCATGGAAACCGAGATCCCGATTGTATGGGCGAACAGATTGATGGGCTATCATCGATTCCTTAAATAGCTCGGATGATCTTCTTGATTGATTCCGTCCAACGGGTAGATTGGAGGAATTCCTTTGGTAAGTGCCAACGGCTATGATGGCATGAAGGAGTATAAAAAGAAGTCGTTCTAGTTATTTTAAGAGTGTGATTGATAGAAAAATTCCAGTCCGAAGATCCTTGATTGTTGTTTGAGACTGTTCGAGCGAAATTGTAAAAGAGAGAGTATATACTTGGTGACGCCTTGAGTGAGTGTGGTAGATCATCTACACCTAGAAATCAAGGAAGATCAACACTGTAACATCTCTTTGATCATAGTGGAATCCAGCCAATCGGTTGTCAGTGCAGAAGAGTGGACGTAGGCTTGAATCAAGCCGAACCACTATAAACTGAGTGTTCAATTCTCTCTTTCCCTTACTCAGTCTCTCGATTGATATTTAACTCTTGCGATTGAATCATTAACTGTTTAAATATCGTGCAAGCTTCGAGAAATTTTTTATATACCTATTCACCCCCCTCTAGGTACTCATACTAGTTATATCAATTGGTATCAGAGCCCGTGTTCTCACTTTGTTTGAAGTGTTTTACTTCAGAGTAAAAGATCCATGGCTAGTATGCTAGCACCGGGGCTGATGGAAGGGCAAAGCAATACCAGACCTCCCTACTTCGATGGAAAGGATTACAACATCCGGAAGAACAAGATGAAAGCTTTCCTTCGATCAAAGGATCCTCCGGAATGGGACGTTGTGGAAAGAGGAATCACTCCGCCGCTGCTTCAATCTCTGAAAGAGGGAAAGACACTATTGAAGCCAGCGGAATGTCTCAGGAAGAGATAAACAAGAGACAAGCACTCGATGCAAAAGCAATTTACTCTTTATATTGTGCTTTATCTCCAACTGAATATAATAGAATATCTTCTTGTGTTACAGCAAAAGAAGTATGGGATAGATTACACATCACCTATGAAGGGACAGATCGAGTGAAGGAGACCAGAATTAACATTCTTCTTGGTCAATATGAAGCCTTCAAAATGAAACCAGGAGAATCTATAACTCGACATGTTTAGTCGTTTTTTACGATATTGTCAATGGTCTTGAGAACCAAGGAAAAAAATTTCTGATCCCATGAAGGTGAACAAACTTCGCGTGGACTCTCTAAGGATTGGAATCATATAAAGACTTCAATAAGAGAGACGCAAAGAATCATGCCATTATCTCGTAGACGAGCTGATTGGAACTCTTGAGTCTTACGAAGTGGAACGAATTAATGAAGACGAAGATCCAAGAGGTAAGAAATCTATTGCATTAAAATCAAATGACGATTCCGATGATGCAGATTCGAAGATGATATGGATGATGAGGAGCTCGCTCTTATGATAAGAAGATTCAGAAAACTGAATAGAAAAGGCGGAAGGTTCATCCCAAGGAAACAAAGTTTTCGAGACACAGCAGACCAAGTCTCTGTTGATGATGAGGAACCAAACAAAGATGTAGTTTGCTTCGAATGCAAAAAGAAGGGACACATCGACCCAACCTGTCCTCTTCTCGAAAAGAAAAGAGGAAAAGCTGAGAAGTTTCGAAAGGCTCTCAAAGCTGAAACCTGGAGTGATACAGAATGTGAAGAGAGTGATAATGAATACGCCAACATATGTTTGATGGCACATTCGACTCGGACTCGATTCTGGATCGACTCAGACAGTGAATTTGAGGTAAGTAATTTTAAAATTCCTGTCAAAGTCTCTAAATATATTGATGAACTGTGTTTCAGTCTCAAGACTTCTCTCAAAAGAATTTCTGAACTTAAAAAGGAAAACTCATTTCTGAAACAAAAGGAAATTATTTTAGAAGAAAGAGTTAAAAGTCTAGACCTAAATGTTTCTGCTCTTAAAGAAAAAGAAGATGATCTCTTGAAAGAAAATGTTTTCTTAAAAACAGACTTATCAAATATTTCAAAGAAGTTTTCGATAGGATCCGAAAAGCTTGAAAAAGTGCTTTCAGTCCAAAGACCTTACTTTAATAAGTCTGGTCTAGGTATGACAGCGGAAACAATCCCCTTGATTGATTTTCCAAAAGTAAAAGAAAGAATTAAGAAAAGACCATCAAAAGAGGCTTATAAAAATCATTTCAAAAGAGTGTTTGTAAAGTCAGTAGGTCGAAATGCTTTAAGGTGTTCTAAGTGTAACAGTCAGGATCATTTTGAAAAAGAATGTCCTATGGTTTGGAAGCCTGTTAAGAGAGTATGGCCTAATAATGCTCATCCTACTAACACCAAAGGACCCAAGAAAGTTTGGGTACCAAAGAAAGCTTGAGACTCTCTTTTGAATACAGGTCTCTGTCAAAAAGAAGATAAAGTGGTATCTTGACAGCGGATGCTCAAGACACATGACAGGAGACTCAAATTGTTTCATTAAGCTTATTCAAGTAAATGGTGGAAAAGTTTCTTTCGGAGGAAATAGCAAAGGAAGTATTGTGGGATTCGGGACTGTAAAAATTGGAAATCTCACAATAAGCAATGTCTCACTAGTGGAAGGACTCAACTACAATCTACTCAGCATTAGCCAGCTGTGTGATACTGGTTACAAGATCTCCTTTCAAGAAGGCATATGTTCTGGAACTAGCAAAGATTCGGCTCAGTCTTTTATGGGTCGAAGGCATGGAAACATCTACCTCCTTGATGTAAAGCCAAATGAAGAACAATGCTTAATCTCAATTCAAGATGAAGCAGTTCTATGGCACAGAAAACTTGGCCATATCAACAAGAAGCAATTAGCCAAAATCTCTTCTAAGCAGCTTGTTCGAGGTCTACCTAAATTGCCATATCTAAAGTCTGACCTATGCACTCCATGCATTCTGGGAAAGCAGGTAAGAAATTCATTTAAGCAAGTAAATCATGTATCTACTAATCATGTATTACAGTTGCTTCATATGGATCTCTTCGGACCAACAAGAACCCAGAGCATTGGAGGTAAGAAGTATTGTCTAGTAATTGTAGATGATTACTCTCGCTTTACTTGGGTATATTTTCTTGCAAACAAGTCGAAACCTTTTCGTACTTTGAGAAGTTTGCTAAAAAGGTTCAAAATGAAAAAGGATGTGCTATTTCAAATATAAGAACAGATCATGGAAGTGAATTTGAAAATCAAGATTTTACGAAATTTTGTGATAAATCTGATTTTAATCACATGTTTTCCTCTCCATATACTCCGAGCAAAATGGAGTTGTGGAAAGAAAGAATAGATCTCTTCAAGAAATGGCTAGGACTCTTTTAATTGAAAGCAAAATTTCTTCACGGTTTTGGGGTGAAGCGGTTTCAATCGCATGCTATATTATAAATAGAGTCTTTCTAAGACCTATTCTTGAGAAAACTCCCTATGAATTGTTCAAAGGTAAGAAGCCTATTGTTTCATACTTTCATGTATTCGGTTGCAAATGTTTTATTTTGAAAAATGCAAATGATCGAGTTGGTAAGTTTGAAGAAAGATCGATGAAGGCATCTTCCTTGGATATTCTCGCATCAAGCAAAGCCTACAGAGTCTATAACAAGAAAAGCCAGTCTGTGGAAGAATCAATGAATGTCAAATTCCAAGACTCAGCGCAAGATGAATCCAGCCAGACTCAATATGAAGAATCTGAACTCACGCTAGACCTTCCAAAGTCTTCAACTCAAGAAGCATCTCAGACTCTGGAAGTCCAACATCAAGAAGCCTCTGAAGATTCAAATAAAGAAAGAGATCATCAACCAAGCAAATCAACCAGTAACTGGAAACACAAATCCAGTCATCCCAAAGATCTCATTATTGGCGAAATCAATGAAGGAATCCGCACCAGATCAAAAAGGCGTGAAGAATCTAGTCTTGTCGCTCTCATCTCGAAATTGAACCAAAAAGCATAGAAGAAGCTTTATCTCGATGAAAGCTGGATCGAAGCTATGCAAGAAGAGCTCGATACAGTTCAACATTAATGATGTCGGGAATTGACATCTAAACCGAAAGGTAAAACTGTCATTGGAGCAAAATGGGTATTCAGGAACAAGATGAACG
Source organism: Eucalyptus sideroxylon x Eucalyptus melliodora (assembly GCA_016097485.1). NCBI lineage: Eukaryota > Viridiplantae > Streptophyta > Magnoliopsida > Myrtales > Myrtaceae > Eucalyptus > Eucalyptus sideroxylon x Eucalyptus melliodora. Next base: position 912,187 of record CM027827.1, read on the forward strand.
AAGAAGGAAAAGTCGTACGCAATAAAGCAAGACTCGTGGCCAAGGGATACACGCAAGAAGAAGGAATAGACTATGACGAGACTTACGCACCAGTTGCAAGGTTAGAAGCTATTCGTCTATTACTTGCGTTTGCTTGTTACAAAAATTTCAGGTTATTCCAGATGGACGTCAAAAGTGCCTTCCTAAATGGATTTATCCAAGAGGAAGTTTATGTGGAACAACCGCTGGATTTGAAGACCCAAAGAAGCGACTCGTCTTGATCGAAAAAGGCTCTCAGTATGGTCTAAAGCAAGCACCTCGAGCTTGGTACGACGACTAAGTAAGTTCTTATTACGTAACGGATTTGTCAAAGGTAAAGTAGATACTACTGTTCATCAAAAAGGAAAACAAAAGTTTCTTACTCGTTCAAATATATGTTGATGACATTATTTTTGGATCCTCTAATGAAAGTCTTTGCAAGAAATTTTCTAAGTCTATGCAGGACGAATTTGAAATGAGTATGATGGGAGAATTAACTTTCTTTCTCGGTCTTCAAATAAAGCAATTGAAGGAAGGAACTTTTATCTTCCAAGAAAAATATGCTAATGATCTTGTCAAAAGATTTGGATTGGAAAATTGCAAGAAGATCGACATACCAATGTCATGCTCTCGAAGATAGATAAGGATGAAGAAGGGAAGAAAGTAGATCAAAAGCTGTACGGGAGCATGATTGGTTCACTTCTTTATCTTATCGCTTCTAGACCTGATATTTTGTTGAGTGTTTGCATCTCGTGCTAGGTTTCAATCAGATCCTAGAGAATCACATCTCATTGCCGTGAAACGTATCATCAAATACGTTGCTTCATCTTCAAGCATCGGTCTTTGGTATCCAAAGAGGGGAGACTTTAATCTTCTAGGATACTCGATGCGATCTGGCCGGTTGCGTAGTCGATAGAAAGAGCACTTCTGGAACTTGTCAATTGCTTGGAAACAGGACAGTGTCTTGGTTCTCAAGGAAGCAAAGCACTGTAGCTCTCTCAACGACAGAAGCAGAGTATGTAGCTCTTGGAAGCTGCTGTTCGCAAATTCTATGGATAAAACAACAGCTACAAGACTTTGGCATTGAAGACTCATGCACAGAAATCAGATGTGACAACACCAGCGCGATAAATCTCACCAAAAATCCAATCCTTCATTCAAGAGCAAAGCATATTGAGATTCGACATCACTTCATTAGAGATCATATTCAAAATGGAGAAATCTCGATTCAATTTGTTGATTCAAAGAGTCAACTAGCGGATATATTCACAAAGCCTTTGGAGAAAAATCAATTCGACTTCATCCGCTCAAGACTCAACATTTTGAAGCTTGAAGAAGTTAAAGTCTAGAGACTCACCAACTCTAAGACTCTGACTTTAAATCATGAGACTCTTGGCTAAAGACTGTAAGTTGCTGTACGAATTCTTGTTATTTTATCTAATCTCGAAAAGGTACGATCTCTCTTTTAGATATAATTCGGAAATTTTTCAAGGAATTAATTTTGGTAGTTATTGATTTGAAACGATATGTTCGTACACCTTCTTTGTACCGATTTAAACTTTTCTTTTCAAATCCGAGGTACATATATATACAGTTTTTTTCTTTTTCTTCGCCCAAATCTTCAAAACCCTAAAAAGACACTCTCCTCCCGACATCTTGTTTCTACCCCTTGTTCATCGTCGAGAAAGTGGTCATTTTTTCTTGGGAAAAGCAAGTGAAGGAATCTTCCAATAGTCAAAGGAAGATGTCGTCTTCAAGGAAATCATCAAGAATAGCAAGCGGGGGACCACAAAGAATGGAGAAAGGGCCGATTCATTTCGATCTCACGAGGAAGAAGACTTACCAAGTCAGCGACAAAGTCCGATTCGCTCTCCTCCACGTCATTCAGCATCTCCCGCCCCACAAGGTGCAAACGGAGGAAGAGATAATCGAGGATGCCGACCCAAGAAGAGTCCAAAAACCCTCTCGTTATCTATAAGCTTTATCGTGCGTTGAAAGTCACCGGCACTTCATTAAAGTATATAGATGACTTCCTTAAGGACAAAAATTATGGGAATGAGTATCTTTTTCTGCGGAAAATGGAGGAATTGGGAATTGCTCCTAAAGGAAGGGCAATGGAGGCTCTTGAGAACATTCCCAAAGTGATCCTCGTATGCCGGACAAAATCGATTGACGGGAACGATGATGACAAAATGTTCCTTGAATTTAAACCTAGAATGGGTGTGGCAGCGAATGTAAAAGGAAATCGGATGGATTTGTTTAAATCCAAGGATCAGGAGAAAGTATATTTCAGACTGTTGAAAAGAGGGGTGATAAACCCTAGAAGTGTCGATTTTGACTTCTTGGACTCCATCAACGTGAACTTAAGAGAAAAGTTGAAATTGCTTCAACTTGAGACTTTCTGCTCTGACTCTACAGACGGGTATGCTCAACTGACCGCCTATTTCTATTCAAATCTTAACTTTTTGGATGCGAATAGAATTTCATTCAGTGTTCGAGATCAAGTCTACGTGGTAGATGTGAATATGTTGGCGGACATTGTTGGAGTTGAACGGGGACGCTATCTCCCAATCAAAGTCTCACCGCTCGTACTACTCGGATCTTGTCAAAGATAGGGACGTCGAGAAGAAAATCACCTATTCCAGGATGAAAGCCATCAACATTGTGCTTCATAAGATTGTGATCAACTCGTCTCGCATCAAGTCTACATCAAAGACTTCGTGTCTCTTTCTCGAAGCAAAGTTGATGTATGCGATCAACTCAGACGGAAGTTTTCTCTCCCGCACACTATTCTCTTCCATATGTACAGAGCATTGTCAAAAGACAAAGGACAATTGCCTTATCCCGGTCCGGGTGACCAAGATCTTCGACATCCGAACATTGAACTACCGCATACATTTTGTGATCGACCGTGTGAAAAGATGGTGGTAGGGTTGAAAATGTTAATGAAGATGCGTCTGCAAGAACTCTCCAAGGCAATGGAGAAATTCAAAGTGAAATCTCTCCATGCACCGCTTCAAGAAGGAAAGGAAAGGAGGCCATTGGTGTCTCATCGAAAAAGAGGAAAAGAACTCTTATCCCGGAGGAAGAAGATGAAGATGAAGATGATGAAGATCCCACTATCCAAGCGCTGACAAGAACAAGACGTTCTGTGTCTCATCAAACAGATCTTCAGCAGAACCGAGAAGAAGAAGAACAGAGAAAGAAGGAGAAAGAAGAAGAAGAACAGAGAAAGAAGGAGAAAGAAGAAGAAGAACAGAGAGAGAAGGAGAAAGAAGTTGAAGAAGAAGAAGAAGGAGAAAAAGAAAAGTCTGCTGAAAATTCTGGAGAAAAGGGAAATAAAGAGCATGATCATCACTCTTCCCCTTTCGATGTCCTAGAGACAGGGGGAGTTAGCGAGCAAGAGAGGTCTACACCTCCTGCTGCTGTCAGTGAAGATCTAAGACAATCTCCAGAAGACCCAGAAGAAGTTCAGGTCTCTCAATTGCCTGAAGAAGGTGATGCATCGATTCCAAATCTGCCAGACCATTCAAAAGCGCCATCATCTGAGAGAGTCAATGCAAGTACACAGACGGATGATTCTGTAGACTTTCGTAGCATCATGAATATTCTTCTGGAAATGCGGAACCAGATATATGTTCTGGACTGTGAAATCCAAGCTTTGAAGAGCACTGGACAAGCATCTTCAGTCTCTATGGAGGATAGACTCAAAGACCTCGCTCTGCAACTTCAAGCCAATGCCAAGGGAGAAGAGGTAGCTCATCCGAGAGAAGACCGAAGAAGCTCGAAGGAGTAGTCCAGTCTATTGGGGATTTCCGGATCGTGCGCATTCCCAAGCAGACATGACTCCTTTCTCACCCTTTTCAATGCTGACAAAAAGGGGGAGAAAACCAATTTGAACAAACATTATCTTTTTAAACTTTGACTTTTTTGGTTATGTTTATTTTTGAGTATGACTTGAGAACTTGAACTTGGATGACTGAATTGACTGTCGATTGTGATGCTTGACTGGTTGCATTTATTCAAGTGTTGTTATATGGTGTTTCTCATGAAAGTCTAACCAATTTTCTGTGGATGCAGAGTCTGGTTGTTTTATTAATCTTTATGAGTTAGCCATATTACTTGAGAAATGTTTTGCAGGTCAAAGTTGTTCAAATCTTCAAGAAAGTTTTGTCACCATCAAAAAGGGGGAGATTGTTGGAGAAATCTTTCCGAATATTTTGAAGCCGACAAAACGTTTCTTTCGATCTAAAGTCCGGAAGTTCGGAGACCGTCGGTTTAAAGTCTCGAAGACTTTGTTCTCTCGAGACTCAAGACTCAAGACTCAAGACCCAAGACTTAAGACTCGGGACTCAAGACTTAAGTCTGTTCTCACTGACAGTCTTTCTAATCCAGTGACGAAGGAAATCCAAAGCCAAGGTTTATGGTTGATGATTCGATCATATTCTCTCGGAATAGATTCTTTGGTTGGATAATCATTTCGGATTCTTTAATTCTTATCTAAGATCGATTGAAGATCCGTTGGTCGACGAAATAATCTTGGAATGTTCTATTCATGGAAACCGAGATCCTGATTGTATGGGCGAACAGGATTGATGGGCTATCATCAGATTCCTTAAATAGCTCGGATGATCTTCTTGATTGATTCCGTCCAACGGGTAGATTGGAGGAATTCCTTTGGTAAGTGCCAACGGCTATGATGGCATGAAGGAGTATAAAAAGAAGTCGTTCTAGTTATTTTAAGAGTGTGATTGATAGAAAAATTCCAGAGTCTGAAGATCCTTGATTGTTGTTTGAGACTGTTCGAGCGAAATTGTAAACAGAGAGAGTATATACTTGGTGACGCCTTGAGTGAGTGTGGTAGATCATCTACACCTAGAAATCAAGGAAGATCAACACTGTAACATCTCTTTGATCATAGTGGAATCCAGCCAATCGGCTGTCAGTGCAGAAGAGTGGACGTAGGCTTGAATCAAGCCGAACCACTATAAACTGAGTGTTCAATTCTCTCTTTCCCTTACTCGTCTCTCGATTGATATTTAACTCTTGCGATTGAATCATTAACTGTTTAAATATCGTGCAAGCTTCGAGAAATTTTTTATATACCTATTCACCCCCCTCTAGGCATTCATACTAGTTATATCAATATTCTCAAATAATTATACACTATTCTAGTATTGGTAATTTGCGCATGGGCAATAATGGAGGAGGATATGTGAATTAGAGTCTTAGGTTTGGTCTTGATGGACCTCGACCTTGATAACGGCATGTGAACCTAGGTCTGGTGCCCAACCTTGATAGGCTCGAGTGCGGGCGCGAAGGTATTGGGCCTAACCTCAATGGATCGAAGCATGACCTTTTGTGGATGTGGGCATAGCCTTTATGGATCGAGCATAGGTGTCAGGGGTCCGAGCTCGGTTATTGAGACCATCAAATGCTCACTTCATTGATTAAGTGCACATAATGATTGTCACAAGACAACTTTCACTTCATTATATCTTTGATTTGACCCTCAGTCTCCTTAATTTTTTTTTTTTTTTGTGGGAAGATAATCTTGAACAGTGATCACGAAGGTCTTGGGCTCAATCTCAATGGACCTAAGCTCGGCCTTTATGGATCGGGGCACAACCTTTGTGGACCTGGGCATAGGTATTGGGATCCAGGCTCGATTATAGAGACTGTAACATGCTCACTTCGTTGATTAAGTGTAGATAATGATCGTCAAGGAACCACTTTCAAGTTTATTATATCTTCGATCTGGCCCCCAATCTACTAAAAAAAAATTTGTAGTGAAAATAATCTTGAACTGTAGGCATGAAGGTCTTGGGCCCAACCTCAATAGACTTGAGCATGGCCTTTGTGGACTTAGCCATAGGTTAGGTATCCAAGCTCAATTATTGAGACCATCACATGCTCACTTCGTTGATTAAGTGCAGATAATGACCATCACGGGACCACTTCCGGGTTCATTATATCTCCGATTTGGCCCTCAATTTCTTTAATTTTTAAATTTTTTAATAATAATAATAATAATATTATTATTATTATTATTATTTTTGTGGTGAAGAAAACCTTGAGCTGCATTGCCCCACAGCTCACTTCGCGGTTGATGTCAATTTCTAGCAAAAGGAACCGCTTCTCTACCCACCTTTCTGGTTGACGATTTATGACATCAATAATGTTGAAACTGTTTTAATGTACAAAGTGCTATGTCCATGTCTTTTGTCAAGACAGACAAATCCTGTTCTATGAAACTCTCGAATGTAACTCCTCTCTTTCGTGCGTGTCCTGACCCATTAAATTAAACAGAAGACCGAACTCGAATTTAATCTTCACCCGGTTGACTAAAATTTGAAAATTATGCATGCTACTTTATCTAATATTACGCGCCTTTCCAGAACGAAAACAATCATATCCTAGTTTATTAAAAGAGTTTCCGACATTGTTGTCATACTCACGCGTACATATCTGTGTAACTTAATTTCATGAATAATTTTTTGCATTCTAGATAGTGGCACGACAGTTTTGACGGGACACGTCATATGCACCGTCACCAAGGTCATTGCTTTTCGTGCTTCTTTCTTATTTTATTTTTCTCTCTCTACATGGAAATTCAACAAAAAACGGTCAGGTTTTTTCGGGGAATGAATGTGATGTCTGTGCACATCATCATCACCATTAATGTCATGATGCAAAGATAGTTAATGAGTATATTTAATTACTCTGTTTCATACTTTCATAGTAAATTGTATCAATTATTTAGGTTCTAACATTTTCACAAGTCTCTCTCTAAGTATCGTTATTGTTTGAATGATCGAGATTAATATTTAAGTGGGCAATGAATCTAAAAAAGAGTATATTGAGACGTTGTTCTTGAGATTTCCGTAGACAAATCAACACATTACAAAGATGGTCATAATAAAAAATGTAGATCTCTAAAAATTCATCAGCTAGTGCTTATTAATGATATTTTAGTTATTATGTCAGACCCATTATAATAACATAGAGTCATCACGAGCTAACCCGTGAATTGCGCTTCAGAACACGTTTAATCATACCTATTTTTTAAGTAGATTACATTGTGACCCTCCATCTATACAGCACAACTTTCAATTTCCTTCTTTATGACATTGGATACGAAGAAGTAATATAGTAATACATATAAACTATTGCATTGGTCACGTTATATGAATTGCATTTCAAGAATATGTGGAAAATCTTCCTTATATGCAGCCATGTTCTCATAAGATGGAAGATCGATCAGCATCATTGGAAGCTGTCTTTCGCCAAATTAATCCAAGTTGCTCCTTAATTGAAGTTATGAAATAAAAATGGACGAGATATCATACGTATTACCATCTTACTGCTGCAGAAGATGAAGTGATGCTCATTCTTCAAAAAAGGGATTTTTTTTTTTTTGCTTAAACTTGTGGTAATTCATTTTTGGCAGACTAAGAATGGAATCATTACATATGTATTCCAACCAAGAAAAAGAAGGAATAGAACTCATTATATTTCTAACAAGTGGCTATTTTTTGTCAACCATTTTCATTTTCTACTTTGCTTTGGCCAAACTTGCAAATCTACATTAAGTATCCTCCACTCGTATTAAAAATAAAACCCTTGCTTTCATCGAGTTTTCTCTATCTTTAACGTGCTACCAACTTTTTCACATTCAACTTTCATTTTTTAAATTCGTTGCTTTAAACTAGCTACATCCCCTGAAGCTTTTTCATAAAAGAGAAAACCACTTGTCGCTTTCATTTAATGAATCTGAAGCTTTGAGGCTAGTGCTGTGCGTCTGTCCTTCTTGAAAGTTTTCAAGACTCATTCCAGCAAGGTTTGATTTTCTAGGGTTTGCTTTTCCAGGTATTCATCCATAAAATGGTGGACACATGGGTGAGGTCACCCCGCTATCGTCACTCCCCCTGTCGTCACCATTGAGCTGGTTACAATTACAAGGTGAAGATTCGCAGTAGATTCGCATGCTTGTGAGATTCGAGGCAAATTTTGTATCACGTGGCGAGGTATTACACAAAAGCAATTGCCTGTGATTATAAAAAGACATTAAGCAAAATTAATAAGGAAGCTCATCATAATATAATGATTTTTTTTCCAGAATATTTGCAACTTATATATATCTTTAAGATTGTTGAAAGAGAACTTATTTTCTTTAACAAAAGATGGAATTTATTGCATTGTAATCAAGATAAAATCTTCATACTTAAATCGTATAAATGATGCGAACCTTGCATATCCCTAGGCAAGGCTGGATTAGTTTATCAACCTATGGAATCATTATGTTTGATCGTTTCTCTTGCTATATGTCATTTCTTAATATTGATTGTAAAAATCACATATTTCATTAAGAAAAGAGAAACATGATGATTTCGTGAAGATAATCTTGAATTGTAGTGCCACTTGAGCAGATAATTAGACCGGTTATTTAGCATCTAAGTCTCATCTGATTTTGTCCATGTTAAATTTTGTTTGTCCTGTGAATGTTCAAATAAAGGAATGTCAAAGCAACACAGGGGAAAGTCCTTACCCATTTTTTCATGCTATTCTTCTTTCTCTTGACGGTAATTAAAGAGAAACGGCATGGGTTTTGGGGAATAAATATGATAATGACGATGATGATAATAATAGTAATGTCGAGATGAAAAATGTCCAAATGATCAAGATAAACATTCATGTGGACAATGACTCTGAAAAATTGTGAGGAATCGGTTTTTATTGACAGATTTTTTGCATCTAAATATGCAAATATATTATGGCCATTCTCAATATTACTTTTCGCATCTCATCATTTCGATCGGACCAAACTACATGTTGGGAGAATGGTCAAACAAAAAGACGCAAAGTTTAAGATATTTATATGTCAGCGTTTATTAATGATATCTCAGTTGTTATGTGAGATCCATTATAATAATATATATTTGTCAGGAGCCAATGCGTAAGTTGCGCCTTAAAAGAAGCTTAATCAATAATTTTTTTAAGTACATACTGGCCCTTCATCTTGTGTAGCACATCTCTAATTTCTAATTCCTCAATGCAATTCAAGAATTTATTGGAAGTTTCCTTATATGTAGTGTAGCCATGTTCTCCAGAGGATGATCTTATGAAGAGAAATCCGTATCATTGGAAGCTGTCTTTCACCAAATCAATCGACGCTGCTGCTAAATTCAACCCATGACTTTGTTATTTCGGTTTCAAGTTATAAAGAGCTATAGCTCCCTTTTTTCTTTCAAAATTGTATTTCCAAGAAGTGGCAAACGTTCGTGAAGTATTTTCTCTTTATTTTTTCCCTTGCTTTGACCAAACTTGTAAATCAAAATTGAGTGGCCTCCACTCCTATTAAAATAAGACCCTCTTATTCGTTGAATTTTCTCTATTTTTAATATGATACCGACGTCTTAACGTTCAATAAAATTTATATCAATTTATCCCGTTAAGTTAGCTATGTCCCTTAAAATGTTTTACGTTATAGAGAAAGAAATTCACTCATATCTTTTGTTTAATGAATTTCAAGATTGAGGTTAAGGGCTGTGTTTGTCTTTTTTGAAAATTTTCAAGATTCATTCCAGCTAGTTTTAATTTTCTAGGGTTTTTTCTTTTCAAGCAATTTATCCATAATATGGTGGACACATGGGTGACGTCACCTTGCTACAGTTACTTTCGCTGTCGTCAGTGATTAGGTAATTGCCAATGATTATAAAATGATATCAGAATCGAGTGCTTCAAGAATACTTATTAAACGTAGTTAGTAAGGAAGGGTTTCATCATATTATGACAAAGAAGAATCGTGCCTAGAAAATTGCAACTTTCGTTTCTTTTGATGTCTTAAAAATTAATGTAGAAGAATTTTTTTTTTGACAAAAACCTGAGAAAAGGTGGGACTTATTGCATTGTAATTAAGATGAAATCTGCGGAGTTGAGCCATAGAAAGGATGCAAACCTACTGTACCTCTAGACGAGGCCTGATTAGTTTATTGTGTGAATTGTAAAAAAGTGACAAATCTAATCGTTTCTTTCGTTATATACCATCCGTTAATAATTAATATTAATTGCTGAACTCAACCATTTATTAATAGAAAAAGGCATGACTTTTCGAGTGCTTCATAAGTAAATATTGTAGCATCCAAATATACAATATTTATAGGTCTTCACATTTATAATCATCTTTTCTAGCATTGACACCATCAAATTGAAGCTAAAAAAATAATCCACCGGCCAAGCATGTTGACTATAAATTAATGATAGTCCATCCCTAGTTCTTTTGTCAATCTCTAGGATCTACTTTTTACAATTGAATTATGTATCTAATTGGTGGCCTCGCTCTGTTAGGGGCATTCACACGGAAGCTAGCTATCTCCTCTTTTGTCCTCTAATTTGGCATAATGCTTGTTAATTATCTATATCCAATCCAACATGGGATGTATTCTCTTTATAGAGAATTAGAATTCCTTGACTATAGAATATAAAACAAAGTAGTGATTCTAATGCCGTGTCAACAACGGCTAGTTTTCATTGGTACAAGACTACTGTCATGTGACTTTTCATGAATATCTGGAAAAAATTATATTTGACTCTAGCTCGATATGAAGCTAGAGTAGGTAGCACATGCCTACTTGTATATCGCAACATCTTCATATGATTCACTTTAAAGTTTGTCTGGAATCCTCATCTATAAATGTAGTATTTGTATATGCGTAATTTTGGCTTTATGACGGTCAATTAACATATTATGGGAGAAAAACCAAGTATCTTTCTATACAATGTTTTTGGGCTAGTTAGGTCCGAAAGGACAATAAAATTCCTGGAAATGATACAAAGTAATCACTATTATGGAATGGAAAGGAGAGCAAATTTCTTGGTTAAGTGTTGGAGATATAATTGTAAATTAGGGGTGGAGCCCAAAATCCATATAAATACGGGATATAGCTTAAAAACTTAATAAATTACTTTCTTAAATAGGGATTTAGAGTGACAATGTAATTGTATGAAATTACTACCTTTACCTTATTAAAAGCATATCTCCCACATGCACACTCTCTCTCTCATACACAATGTAACTCCTATCATTTTTGCGATTTGAGAGGTCAATCTTGAATATGCATAGGTGAAAAAGTTACTTCAGTGTAGCAACTTATGGAATCCTCTTTACTTGTTATAGGTTGACTCGATCTAAGCCACCTTCAGTAGTGGTAGTAGCTTCAAAGGAATTAGTAGTATGTCTTAAATAGAAAAAACATTCTTAAGGGATTAGTAGTATGTCCAAGAGCTTGAGCAATTATGTGAAAGGCTTGACTTTCTGATTCTTATCATATTGATAGAAAGAATGGAATCCTCTAAATTCTATTGTTTATTCATTGGATTCCATATGCCTCGGTTATATTCCGATATTTGGCCTCTGTTTCTACTTTTCATTGAAATAGCCTAAAAATTCAAGAATAGGATCGAACCACTCCTCCTTTTCATTTAATTACCGACTAAACTTACCTTTCAATTCAATTTAAAAGTACGACTTCAACTATAGAACAAATAGAACAATCAATCGAATGACTATAGCCAAGGTAAGGGCTTGTTCATAATCCCCCTTCAAATAGCTTGCTTGACCTATTGAGGTAGCGGTGGTCAACTACTACTAAATACTTAGACCATATTTGAACCAAAAAGACGCTTATTGTATATAATTTTTCGTTTTCCATTTCTCGGGATAACTCGACCACAATACCAAGAAAAAAAAACATTAAATTCAAGATAAAAATTATATGAGCTGCCCTATCGGGTCCCTCATTCTGTAGAAGCCAAATGCATTCCGTTTAATCATCTTTGCCGACCCCCTTATTAGAGTGAATTATTTGAGTTCGTCCTTCGTTTAACAGGTTCACTATATCCTATTCCTTTCCATGTCATCCTTTGAGAGAGAGATAGAAAACTTGCTTTTCCCTGAACGGCATTTTTGGCTTGTACAAAAGGGTGTTCAGCGTTGGCAAACTATCCGTTTCTCGCTGGAGAACGTTCAATTTCAGACCATCTATTTAGTCCGGACACAACTGCTGCTAAGTCATGCTCCATTCGTTTTGTGAAAAATGTTGCATTTCTGGAAATATTTTCCAGAAAAATGCAAAGTATCTTCTGGTATTCGGCTGAAACCTAAAAATGAAGCAGCAAATATTTTTTGTAGTTTGGTAAGAAAAATCTTTTCCTTTATGCACTATTTTTCAATAACTTTTTTCTTATTTTATTTTTTTAACCAATTTGGTCCCAAGGTAAGGAATAACTAGTTAAACCAAAGGATGTGGTCAATACAGCTAGAACCACACCTGGGCATTGCTCTCTATGCGCTATTCATGGCACTATCATAGAAAATACTTTATTTGAAGACGGTGATGGAGAGGTCTTTCTTTCATATCTTTTGAGATCCACCCTACAATATGGAGTCAAAAAGCCAAAATAAATGATTGGGAAGATCAAAGAAAGAACAACTTCTTCCTCGGTAAGGAATTCTTCCAAATTGTCGATGGACGCTCCTATTACAGTTGTAGTCTCTAAAGGATGAGAACCAACTATGTAGCATCTATATCGAGAATTTAAGTATTGTATATGTCATTAGTTCGATCTTTGGTGGAACCACCCATAATAATGAACTTGCAAATTGGATTTATTTATCATAAAGAGATTTGTTATTCCTGACCCTGCTTTACCTTAATTGTTATTTTAACAAGTAAAAGTTATGTCTTGCTCCAATTGGGGTAGCATGTCTCTTCTACATGTCCATGGAGTTTTGAAAAATCCAAATATTTTTATTTTTTTAAAATCTAATTTTAAATTATTTTTATTTTCTTTCTTTTTATCTTCTTCTTCTTCTTTGGTTGGTCGACGACCAGGGTAATGGCTGGTGACTGGCGAAAGGTGAGCTCAAGCTCGTTAATGTTGGCGAGTGGTGAGATTAAGGCCTCAGGCTTAGCTAGATTGGCGAATCAGGCAAGCAACGAGATTGCGAGAGGTGGATGAGCTCAAGGCTCGCTTGTTGCTGGTCGCTGGTTGTTGTCGTGGTTGGCAATTGGCCAAGACAGAAGGGTTAAAAAAAAAGAGAGAAAAAAGAAAAAAGAAATAAATATTCAATTTCTTTAAATGAAAAAAAAAAAAAAAAAAAAAGATGGAAATATAAACATAGGTGTGAGATAAGAGAAGTTGAGTAAGGAAAATGTTTTCCTCATCTTGAAAACTGAAAAAAAATTTCTCCTATTTTAGAGAACTTTTTTCTGTTGATGGAAAACGTCAGAAAATCTGAAAAATATTTTCCTGAAAGTTATTTTCTGTGAAACGAACGAAGTCTTAGTGAAGTTGCTACTCTTACTATGTCATGGTGCCAATGAGGAACCCCAAGACCAATGCTACACACTTAATCACATGCCTATTCATTGCAAACTAGTCAAAGTTCCTCTGAGATCGATCATAAATTGCAGAGTCTGAACTCGTAAGCTTTTCCAATTCATTGCAGACCAGTCTAGATTCCTCGAGATCGATCGTAAATTGCGGAGTCAGAACTCGTAAGCTTTTGACTTGCAAACCAAGCACTGAGCCATTCGGTCAATCGCCATCTTGGTTTCTCACTGAAGAGTTATGCAAAGCTTGCTCAAGAAATAAAGTACACAGATGTACGGATAAACTAGCCTTTGGAGCGAAACGTGTTCCGCATGGCAACTTTAAAGAACTGCAGTCAACTGGGCCAGCAAATGAATCAACCCCCAACTTAACATTATCAATCTTACATAATTAAGATAACTTGTTGCCTTGGGTTTTCAAAAGTCGTCGACTCGACGTACGAAGCCTACATTAACAAATATATAATTAACCAAAAAAATTTGATCTCTCTTATTCAATTCAGTAGGCCGTACCTTGAATCATTTACGACAAATTTTAAAGTCTTTTAGGGTCCAATCACCCAAAAACTTTGTATGGAGATATACTTTGGCTCCTATCCATACTGACGCTACATAACTTGTACTAGACAGTAATTTACCGTCATAAAGTCAAACTAACACAAAAAAAGAAAAAGGAAAAAAGAAAAAAAATGTAAATGAGAACTAGAGGCAAGCTTGAAATGAATATATGAAATCGTTATGGTATGAAAGTAGCCATGTGCTACCTACTCTAGCTTCACATCGAGCAAGAACCACGCATATTAATTTTCATGATGGTACGCATGTATCAATGAAAATTAGCCATTGCTATCTCGGTGTGATATTGGTACTTTTTATTTTTAAATTTTTGGAGGTTGAAAAGATTTGAACTTCGAACTTTTTACTTTGATATATGTGAGATTTAATAAGACTATTATTGACCGTTTTATAAGCATAAACTATCAGACAAATGAATAGTCTAATATTTAAATACTCTATTAAGTTCTAATTTTGGATGCAGAGAATACATCTCATATTAGATTGGATACATATAATTAACAAGCATATGCTCAATTAGAGGATAAGAGAGTAGACAGCTAGCTCCCGTGTGAATGCTTCAGCAAGCGAGGACACCAATTAAGCATAAATAGGTCAATGGTAAAAGGTAGATCCTAGAGACTAGACAAGAGAACAAGGGATGGGACTCTCGTTAATTAATAGTCAACATGCTTGGCCGCTGGATGTGTTTTAAGTCAATTTAATGGTGTGAAAGGAGATGGATAGGTTCAATTTATTTTTCGTATAATAATAACAATTCAAAGACGTAATAAATTATTAGATACCATAAATGCTAACTCCGAAATGGATATAAACAATATAATTTTTTGTTTATGAACTAATATTGAAAATATTTAAATTATTTTTATGCTGAGATAAAAAGTATTTCTAAAATATAGATGAGTTACAATTGAATTGTAAAATAATGAAGAGAGAAAAGAAGGATTAGGGAAGTAAATTAGGGTCTAAATATTTTGTTGCCTTTCTTAAGAAAGCACCATAAAATTTCTTGCAATGAGAAAAGTCCAATTCTAACAATTTACCACTCTTAATGTGAGAGTCAAAGACCACTTAAAGAAGGCTCTGTTATAATTTATTTATATAGATATGTGCAGATTAAAACCTTTCTCGCATAAAATATAAAACCAAACTAATATGAATGTATGATATAAATATATGACAACAAAAGATGATTATAAATGTGAAGATGTAAAAATAGTAAACGTGGATGCTACAATGTTTAATTATCTATCTACCGTGAATTGATCTTAAAATATAATTTCACATTTTAGCAGAAGGCAAGAACCAAAAAGTCCACAAAGCGCTCGAAAAGTCATGTTCTTTTTTGTCCTTAAATTAAATGGGTGGTTAGCTTACACTGCAATGATTTCCACCGTTTCTAAGGCTCTTGTTAAAAACAATATGCTCTTACAACAAATCAAAGTCGCAATTTCGTCGGCAAGATTTCTTTTTTGTGTTACTATGATAAGATCCTCCCTTATTAATTAGGTTTAATAAGTTTTCTCGAAGCACTCGATACTAATGTTCTTTTTATAGTCAGAGGCACATTGCTTCTCCCAAAGAACGTTGAACCAAGTCACCAGACAACCGTGTTGTTCTCTATTTATTGTTTAATGGATACAGTTCGAAAGTAGGAATGGCAGGTCTACCTGGCCACGGCTGAGCAGTATCATTGAACACAAGAGTCCAAAATTTACCTCGAATCTGACGAAAGATGTGAATCTCCAGCAAGTTTTCACCATTGGATTCTCTCTCGTAACCCGCTCAATGATGACCACAACGAATGTGATGTGACGACAACGGTGGCGTTACCCCTGTCTTGAGCCCATGGTGAATAAATGCCTGGAAAAAAACTTTGGGAATTAAAACTCACCGGAACGAGCGTTGAAAAGTTTCTAAAAGGACGAACGTAGCCCTTAAGCTTCGAATTCATTAAATGTAAGAGATGAGTGATTTTTTTTCTTCCTTCCATAAACACTTTGAGGGATGTAGCTAACTTGACAGAATTGACAAATATATATTTTCTTAAATGTGAAAATGTCCGAAGCATGTTAATGATATAGAAATCTCGATGGAGATAAGGGGGTTATTCTAATGGGATTGGAGGATACTTGGTTTGGATTTACAAGCTTGGCCAAGGCAAAGGAAAAAAAAGGAAGATCATTGACAAAGATTAGCTACTTATTGGAAATAAAATGCATCTTGGGTGGAATATAGAGATAATGATTCCATTCTTAGTCTGCCCAAAATAAATTAAAACATGAATGACCATAAGTATAGGGAAGAGATCACAAGAATCCCTTTTTTAAAAAAAAATGGGCATCACTTTATATTCCACAGTTGTAAGATGACTTTTTTAACCGTAAAACATAGTTGGGCTTGTAAGACATCTACCTCAAGAATGCACTAAAATGGACTTTATATACAAGTATGATATCTTGTATGTTTTCATACATTGTCATAGCATTTTATATCATGAAATCGAAATAACAAAGTCACAGGTTGAGTTCAGGAGCAACTTCGCTTGATTTGGTGAAAGACAGCTTCCAACTTCGCTGGATTTGGTGAAAGACAGCTTCCAATAATGCTGATGGACCTTCAAAAGGCCCACCTTACGATAACGTGGCTGCATATGAGGAAGCTTCCAACATATTCTTGAATTGCGATGCATATAAAGTGACCAAATAGTTTATATATTTATTACTGTCCTACCTCATATCCAGCGCCAGAAAGCAGAAATTTAGAATTGTGCTACATAAGGCAGTGTGTAACTTTAAAAGACAAAATAATGCACGGGTAAGCTTATTTTGATGCCCAACTCATGCATTGGCTCATGACAAATTTATTATTATAATGAGTCCCACATAATGACCGAAATATCCGTAAAAAGCGTTGACTTATGAATATCTTGAAGTTTACATTTTTTTGTTTGTCCATTCTCGTAAGGTGTTGTTTGGTATGAGGAAAATGATGAGATCGATAAGATAAACTTGAAAATGGTAATAATAAATGTTCGCATATCCGTATGCAAAAGTTCCATCAATAAAAAAACATCTTGCCACATTTTTAGGAGCTGTTGTCCACACAGATATTAATCTTGATTTGGACATTGTGCATGAGAGAGACTGTGCGTGAGACATGCTTTTAGATAGAAAGAATCGGTGGGAATGGATCGATTTATTAAAACTTCTCGTATGGAAAATTTATGCTAGAGATAGTGTTTGAACGTACGAGAGAGTAATTCAATACATCTACATGGTCCCTCCAAAGTCATTCTTTCAGAAACATTTATGTTGAAAGAGCAGCTCAAAATCATTAATTAAATTTTTAAGCTATATCCCAAATTTATATTATATTTGTCATCTCCACAATAACGTTGTGAGCTTTAAAGTAAATATTTTGTCGAAAAAAGTGAGAAAGGTAGAAGCGTGCAAATTGGTTTTTTTCCTTTTCTTTATCAGAAAAAAAAAGTAGTACATATTTCTAGGATGGATGCACGATACCAAATCCAGTTCCAGCTGATCAATTATTCTGCAAATACTTTTATGAAGAACGTTATTTTTAGTCATAAATGTGCGTATCTTACGATAAGCAAAAGAGAAAACCCTAGTTTCACTCTTATGACGAAAAGAGAACAAGAAGAAGGAAAATAAAAGGACAAGTACCTTTGTCGGTGGCAAGTGAAGTGATGTAAGCGGCCTCAGGTCATCATGGTGTTCATCGGACGATAATGTATGTTCTTCCCACGCGTTTTGTATAGTCAACTTGCTCAGAGGTTCTTGGAAATGAGCGGAAAAGACACATGCAAAATTATCGTACACCGAGTTTGAAATTAAACGAAGTAACTTGTTCTTTACTTTTTGGGTGTGTATCAGTGATTTCTTCCACGTATTGACTGTAATATTTATATATAATAAGAGAGTTTTCTTCCACTCCTTAATGACAGCGAAAGTCAAATAATGAATTGTTATGACCAATTGGTTGTGAAAACATGGCACATAATCAGTAGAAGGGGATTATAAAATGACGGTAAATAGGTGCGGAACCTGATAAGGGTAAAGATAGTAGCTAATTAAATTGAAGACGGATGTGATAGGTAAATTGCAGGGCTTTGACATAAATTTTATGGGGATTGGAGATTAGTTCGATTTTGTCTGATGCCTTGATGGACTATGATGTGTAGCTCAATTCATGAGAAATAAAACTCTTGCTTGCCCAGCAAACAAAAGAAAAGAAAATTAAAGGCTTCATTTGATTTGCATAAAATAAATGTTTTGGAAGATATTTTCCTAAAAATTGTTACTTATATCACGTGAAATAATTAATCAATGAAAATACTTTTGTTATTGACAGTAGTTTATATCAAAATACTTTTGTGTATGATGGAAATATATTTTTTTCATTAAGTTTTCTAGATAATATAAATGATCATTTTTAAGAAAATATTTCTTAAATCATTCATTTTCTATGAAACAAACACACACTAAGGACACGCATGGCAATTCTCCTATTCTTTTGTTTTTTTGTTCTTTTACTCCTCGGAATAGAAAATGAATAGAAATTTGTTTGATAATGTCAATTAATTTTATATTACCCAAAATAGAAAAATGGCCAAGGAATATATTTGGAATAGAAATAAAAATTAGAAAAAAGTAATTATTAGCTCCTAGGAACAATTTCTTAAAATAAGTCATTTTTTTCTTTTTTTCTTTCTTCTTCTTCCTTGTTGCCGTCCATTGGCCGTTGCCAACCACCGATTGGCAACAAGGAAGAAGAACAAAACAAAAAAAGAAAAAAATCTTAAAAAATTAAAAGAAATTCTATGTTACAAAAAAATTGTGAATCTTTATAAAAAGCATTTATATTCTTTTTCTATTCTAAGAATAGAAATTTTGTATAGATACCAAATGCGTGCTTTTACTTAGATATTGCTCCAAGGAGTAGAAATAGAAAAATGCTATTTCTAAAATGAAATTATTCTTTGGAATAGAAATATTACCAAATATACCCTAAATTACTTGACATTATTCCCATATGCTCTAGTCTCTCCAAAATTTTCATTAGTTTTTCCATTTATAATTTATTTGTACACTTATTCAAGTCTTATACCAAATTTAAGCGCATATGAATAGAGAAGTGTTATAGTAGCATAAGAAAGGTTGAATTGAGCAGTCATTTAAATGTTTAAAAGCTTTTTTTTCTAAAAACTTTTGGATTATATTACAGGGCATGATTTGTCACGGTTTCTCTATATTATGACTGCATAATTTCAAGTCTTCATATATAGGGAGTCTCCTAGTCACAAACCCTTTGCCAGAACAGTTCTCTATGTGGAGAAAGCGTAGACTATTTCACATTGTTTGACCGTCCATCTATACCATCCTCATATGGAAAAAAAAAAAAAGAATGGCTAATGAAGTCAAATTGAAATTGAATGTTTGATTTATTGAAAGGAATTAGTACTTTTACTCACCCCAGGGTGGCCGAATTGGTGGAATTGCACGTTGGCCACACGCAAGGCCGGGGTTCGACTCCCCAACTCTTCATAATGCGTGACTAAAGTGGGGAGCTGTGGGAGGTGGGTCCCTGTGCTAGCACCCCCGTGGTTTATGCATAGTTGCTATCGGTTGTGAGGCAGTTCCACGGTCATAAAAAAAAAAAAAAAGTACTTTTTATCGTCTTAGTGTTTGAAGAGAATTGAGTTAGTTTCTCACATAAAATAGGAATCCGTGTAAAAAGAAGGGGCAAAACTTTGTTGATAGCTTCCGCCTCGTGTAGTCGTCGGCCTATTCCAGCACTCCACATGATTTCATCGTTGTGTAGAAGCTTGGTAGCCTTTGTCTTGGAAAGAGTCTAACTCTATAAAATGCTGAGTGTTTACACCAAGAGATTGTGAATCATGTGATTCTCTTAATTTCAACATAAATGCGGAGCTTTTGTGGAATAGACAGGGTGAATCCGATACATGGAAATCAGTCTAAGATTCATACCGCTGAATCAGAGTAGGAAAAACAAGGATCAACCCAAATGTCGGACAAGTAGACATATTGCACATTAAATTAATTGTGTAAGGGATTCACCTTGCTTTCGACCAAAACGGCATCCTTTTGAATGAACTAGAGACGATGGGCTAGCGCGGTGCATCGAAATCAGTTTAAGATACATACGATGGGGTCTTAGCCAAAAGAAAACCCAAAATCTCAAAATCAGACCAAAAGTTCTGCATGGTACTAATTCGCAGTTGCCTCATTTGTGAAAAAAGGGTTTTTTCTTTTCTTTTCTTTTTGGGTAGCTATCCAACTGAAAAATTCAAAATGGGAATTGACTTAAGAAATTTCTTGCCAAGTCTCCTCCTCGTCCCGGTTCGAGTTTTGGAACATTACGAAGGGGACCATATCCGGTTGGTCCGTCAATTCATCGTGTTTAAGTTAGGAGCGTGAAACACATTTGGAAGATTCCATTGATGCTTCACTTCACACTTCCACGCGTTAAGTCAGCTCTTGACTCGGAGGAGATCAGGTACGCCCACCACTTTTGCTAGCACCAGTTTCTACTATTCCAATGTGAAGGGTTGAAATTAAACGATTTTGGACAGATGCGACAGCCTTGCATTTTGCCAAATTTTTTAGTTTGAAAGTTCGGATGCTTAGACATCGGGCGTGATGTTATAGGGGAAGTTTATGTTTGACTTTCTCAAACATTAGCAAGTGGGAAAGAGAAGAGATATTCTTTTGGACAAACAAGTGGGAAGAAGCCGATTGAAATAACGGGTAAATACACCTTAAGCGAGCTTATTTCTCGTTTGATTAAAATAAAGGGGAAGTAAGATGCACGATTAGCCACGTCTTCAAGAACCTCGCAGCAAGTTGGCTACATGAAATACATATAGTAAGGTAGTAATTTCTATGTTAGCTTATTTAACCGCTAATAGGCAAAATTCATGATGAAAACAGCACGTGCTTGATAGATGTATGTCCAAAAGTTAACGCTTGTAATGACTAGATGGGATAGTGAAGAATAGAAATGGAAAATTACCTAGCAAATAAATCGTTGGATTCTCGTAACTCTGATGAGATGGAGATCATGCTCGATTCCACGGCTATTGCTCTGGTTCCAAAGATCGCCAATGCTTCAAAGATGACGGATTCTAGGCCCATTTCTTGCTGCAACGTGGTCTGTACGTCCACGCCTACGATTCTTGCTAATCCATTGAAAAGACTCTCTTCCCTTTTTTTGTGAGTTTGAGTCATTGTGCCTTTATCGAAGGAAGCAACATTATTTATCTCTATGGGAAAATTATATATTTTCCCCAGATTTTTTTTTTCTATCAGATAATTTCTTAAGAAACAAATTAATTATACTGGGTATGGTATTTTGTAAGGATGTCCTTGTTTTTGGTGGGTTCCCTAATGGGGATGTTTCCTTAATCAATTTATTAGCAATGTGATAGGTTACATCATTTAAGAGTGACCAGTAGTCATTTGATACCTCAATTTGTAGTATACACGCTTGGTATACTCGTTGTGTCCGAAAAGATGGATCATCTACTTGCATTAAATCATATCTCGGAGAAAGCATTTATATTTGCAAAGTCCAATTCTTATAATAAAATGGCCAATTAAGTGATGACGTCATTATTTGATGATAATGTCAACACCTCTAGAGCAATCGTTATAGGGGCAGTCCAGGAAGACCCCTAAATTTCGAGTGGAAAATTACAGTGACGTGTGTGAACATAGAAAAAGGAGGTCTTGCGGAGAAATTTCTTTTGTCCTCTCTTTGGAGATATGGTTTGCTATGCAACAAAATCCCACTTTTTCACCGTCACGGAACCGGACCTTCTCTTGCTATTATATGCCTTTTGACGGGCTCAAGTAAACCTGGACAGCTTTTACTGAAGAAAGGAAACACGTGCCAGATCTCGGCTCACTATAAATCGGTGTTCTGAGGCTGTTTTTGGATGTGGGTCTAACCAAGCAGTCACGAAATCTCAGAGAGAGTCATCATGGCCGAGCTTGGGGTTGTGTTGGATGAAAAAAGGAGGTTGAAGAAGGGCGCTTGGAGTGCGGAGGAAGATCAAAAGCTCACTGCTTACATCAAGAGACATGGCATTTGGAATTGGAGCCGAATGGCTGAACCAGCAGGTAACCCCAATAACACATGATATACATATGTTTGACCCACCATCTTTGTGTCACTGTGATTTTAATGTCTGTTTTTGAGATGGGAATGGTTCCCAGAAGCTGAATCAATCAATTTTTTGGACTAAACTGGTGCATTTGTGATTGATTTAGGACTGAGAAGAAGTGGGAAAAGTTGCCGACTTCGGTGGATGAATTATCTGAGGCCCAACCTTAGGCATGGAAATTTCACCAAAGAAGAGGTGGAAACCATCATCAAGCTTCATGAATTTCTGGGAAACAAGTAAGCAGATTCACTATAACAAATGCAGCGGATTAAGTTTATACAGCATCTCGATTTTCGATGGATCCCATCTCTTAACTCGTCTCTTCCGTTACAGATGGTCTGCAATCGCATCAAAACTCGACGGAAGGACGGACAATGAAGTGAAGAATTACTGGAACACACGCTTGAAGAAGAAGTTCAAGGGAAAATCGATGCAGAAGCCTAGAAAATCCGAAGCTGCAAGGGTGTGTAACAGTGTTGACGCCAATCATGAGAGTTCATCTCAAGAGGAAGCGGGAAGCTCAACTCCCACCTCAACTCCAGTGCAATTGTCGAATCTCGGAGATTTTACCGGAAATCAGACATCAAGCCCAGAGAACTTCGGCTCACTGAGCTCTAATCAAGCCATCGGAGTCCTTGGGGACAAGGGAAACTCCTTCGACAACAATCTGTGTTCATCATATGTGGATGATGAAGTCCAAAGCTATTTGTGGGCACAAAACTTTTCAGTCGAAGATGCATACACGGTACAAGATTTAGGTGCTTTGTTCATGGACTCGACGGCTACTCTATTGTATCCTGGGTGGCCTCTGGAGACGGCCTCTTCTGCTTCCTTAGAAGATTTCGCCGTTAATTTGTGGGAAAATTGAAGACCATCCATTCATGCTCACAGGATGCCTAGTATTTATTTGTTGTTATGTTTTGAATACTAGTATTTGTTTGAACGTACAGAATGGTAGTTCATGCCCTAATAAAGTGGAGGAAGTATGATTCTCTACAAGGTCGTGAAGCTCTAGCTACGCAAGTTATGTAAACTGAGGACTGAAGCTGTCATATTGTATACCAAATGATGGTCTTCTGAGAGTTTCACGCTATTAGATTTTGAAGATTGAGAATGTAAACGTCATTTCCTTCATGTAAGATCAGTATGTACGAGAGATTCAAAGGAAAAAGATAGGAAATTATCTCATGTTCATATATCTATTGGCTTAAAGAATTAGAGCCAACTACTTAACAAGGTAAACTCCCAAGATATTGAGTGAGTTAACCAAATATTGAATTACACGGTGAAAGGTACGTTCATTCGCAACACTTGCTTCCTTAACTTTTACCATAGAACAAATCCTTGTCATGGCATCTATAAATTATATGCCCTCTGGTTGAATCACAACAGCTTACTTCAATTTTGCCCCTCTCCCCTCCGAGAATGATTTGGAAGAACCAAAACCAAAAATAGCGGTATTTGAATTGTCTTTCATTCTAAGGTATAACTTGTATCCATGCATGTTAGATCCAATATGATAATATATCAAAGGCAAAACCTTTTCATGATATTATGCATGGATCGGATATATCGTGGCAAAAGCATTTGCCATTCGTTGGTTATTAAAAGCATCCCAATCGGATAAACTCACTATCGATGCAGTTGAAACTTGATACGTACATATGACAAATTAAGGCAATCTTTAATACTGAAAAAGACCTTGAAAAAGTTTAGATCCTAAAAATAGACTTGTTGATTTAGATGACATGTACGGCTATCCTCAAGAACAAATCTCACAACCTGGCCTTGAAACTGTGGCCTATTTAACTCGGATGGGCCAGCCGATTAGTGAACAAAACAGAACCTAAACCGGAGCGTAATCAAGCAAAATCAAGTTAACTAGATCCTAAACGGGAGTTTGGGGTTTTGGGGGCGTAGACCAGAAGGACTAAGTGAAACGTTCCGTTCAACTTCAATCGATTAATCGCAAAGCGACAAGTCTCCCATAGGGACGTAAGAGGGGGCATCAGCAATGATGTTTGCCTGACGCGCCCGTTCTCTTCGGAGACTACCCTTTAGACCTCGTCTGGTCCTAAGCAAACCGTACCGGGTCATCATTGATTCCCCCAGCTGATTCTGAATTGGTGGGGGCTGTGGAGTTTAAATTCATAACTGTTTCCATGTAGCCACGTGCTTTAAACTTGCTCTAAGGTTTCACCGTCCAAACTTGCGTTCTGTTCTGTCCACAGATTATTGGTCTTGGAGGGCGTTGACTTGACTCTTCATGTGTATATTGTCCCCGGTCAATGCAGACCCAGATGAACACTCTAGGAATTCTTTTTCTTCTCCAACACAGAAAATCATTATTTTTGCTTGTCAGGAAATTAAGTGATAAAAAAGGATCATCCATTTAAATTATTGATCAGCATAACCCAGCAGCATTATTGTTTCAGTAGGCGACACGAGATCAATTAGTATATTTTAATAATGGGAGATGAAATTATGAAATTAGTCTTGTTTATAATGAGTAGACTTGGATCCCTTGTATTTGAACTTATCGAGTTAGTTTGGGTTGTCCATCCCACAATTAAAAATTAAACAAATTCCAAATCCATTTCAAATTTGCTCTCGATAGATGTTAATTTATCTTATGTAATCGTGGCAAATCTTTTTTAGAACCCTAATTATCCAGTTGGCAACTTATGACAACCAAAGTTATGTTTCATTGGTTAGTTTTGACAAGTTTGCATGAGAGGAGACATCCTCATTTTACATTTAAGTTGTTGTCAATGATGACGATATTTTAGTAGAGCTCCAATAATATACAGAAAAATGAAAATTTATAACCACGTAATACACGTAGTTTGTGAAGTCAAAATGATAAGGAGATGATAAGATTAGGGCAATTTCTATTGGTGAATTAATTGAAGAAAAGACCCCCAAAAAAGACCTCTCCTTACGAAATTCCATCTAGGCTACGAATGCTTAACTAAGACAAAGCTTCATCTTAAAAGTCAAAGTTTCATGTCACATCAACTCTTTGATTAAAATTCATATGAGGCGGTATATAAGTGGACACGATCTTCCTGAAGTTTAGATGATATGTTTATCTTTAATATAAATATCATAATCGAATACGAACTTTGCAAAGGCGTTTTTCGTTTTTATTCAAGCTGAAAATGATCACTTTGGACGTAAGCGATAGCACCAGCAATGACTTGTCAATTGAAAACCCTAGTTAGCTACCTTTCTAAAAGCCATTTGCTCGGAATGAATTCCTGTGGACTTCGACGTAATTGTACTTAGTCATTAGGAAACTTTATTGCAAGATGGGATCATAAGTAATTGTACTTAAATATTCTTATAAAGTTGCCAGCTAATTCTGAATACGTGTGTGGTCTGTAGAATCGGTTCCTCGTCTTCTTTGTTGTCATGTGCATGAAATGTCCTTGTTCCTCTAGAAATTTCACCACAATCAATGATGCGAGCTCGTCTTCTTTGTTCTTATTTGCATGAAATGTCCTTGTTCACTAGAAATTTCACCACACTCAACGACGCGAGCTCATACATAACAATCCAAGACCGGTCAATTTGGAAATCATTGAACAAAATTTGGGTGAAATTCATTTTCAATCTCATCTCATTATTTAATTCGTGATGAACGGAGAACGTCGAATTTCTGTCGTTGGGACTAGAAAATTTCTCATTTTTTTGGTAAATGAAAATCGATAGTCAAATGGCTTTCAAAGTTGATGTACGGGGTGGGATTGCTTTTTGTTTCCCAATTTCTTTCTTTTGAACAAAGGCAAGGACATTTTTTTTTTCCGAAAATAGGAGTATAAAATCCAAGATTGCAAGTCGCTTTTGTTATATGGTCCTACCTAGTGATTAGTCAATTTCTGCTGAGCACATGGCTGACGTAGGCACTGTTCTTGCATTACTTGCCTTTGGACAACGTTATCACTCCAAATTATATGCATGCTTGGACAATTTTGTTTATTAGGTCAAAGTCGCTTTTTTAGGTGGGCACTATTTCCGCCTCCTATATAACTAAATCCATCCAATTTCACCAAAAAAAGAAAAATTGTCCTCAATCATTCAATTGCAATGCAAATTGGTGGTCCCAAATTTAGTTACTATCCTTATTTTTTTAGTTTTTTTTCTTTTTATATCTATATAGAATCTACTTACCATATTAAGAATTTCACATGTTTAGGTTTTGTTTATTTTATATTTTTTATGTATATTAAAGGTACTATGTTTATTTTATTTTATTTTATATTGTTAGATACTACTACCATAAAGATGTTCGTTTTGTTTAAAAGACAAATTTTCAAGAAAATCTAGTTCTTTTCTATGTCATTGAGCAAATATATGGATAAACTATTAAGTAGAGTATAAAACAAATTTAAAATAGACAACTTTTTTACACATTGACTTGTTTATAAATTTTCACTTTTGTTATGTATATCACCATTAAATCACTTCTTATTGATTTTCTTTTCCACACAGATACAAACAAGGGGACGATCACATGAAGAAAAAAAACGTCTTTGAAGATTTTCCATAATAAAATCACATAACATTCTCCAATGTGAAACTTTAGAAGATAAAATTAATTAAATCAAAACATTGCATAGAATAAGAATTTTTTTTTTTGAAAATCACATTGAAATATCATTATTTATATTGACAAAAATTAATATCATCCATGAACTCTTTATGAAAAAATATCAAAATGACCTATTGTATATAATGTTGTTAGTTTATTCTTAGATATTCCTCTAATGACATATATGCTCTAGGAGAAAATCACTAAAAAGCCTTAAATCTATTTCACATTTGTCAATTTAAGTCTAAATCTTTTAATTGCGCCAATTGAGTTTAAACGTTTTTGCATTTTGTCAAATTAGTTCATCCCGTCAATTTTGGCTGGATACAGTAAATTCATTAATATAGTAAATAAAGAGACTTGGTGTATGTGTTCATATATATAATCTTTTTTTCCCAAACTTCTTTTTTTTTTTCCAACAAGAAGTCACTTGCAAACCTTAATCTGTCGAGCCTCCCGAGGCTTAGGGAATGGCCAATCCCACAGATGAACTCTTTCTAAGGATGTGTATAAAAGATGGTTCAAGAGCTCAGTGCTCAACGAGATGAAAATTCTAATGAAGAAGAACGAAAGCTTGCCAAGAGTATTGTGGGGGAACATGCTGACTACTTCCTTCAAATCTTTAAGGTCTTCCTCGCAGATCTCCACTCCACCAGACAACAACGTAAAATGAGTCATGAATATTTCCATAAAGTTTCTGTGGTAGATGAACTGAGAATGATATCAGTCCAACTCCATTCATCTACAAGGTGCTCCATAGAAAAGCATTGGCCAGACATTCCAAGTGGAGCTACATTTTCTGCTTCACAGCCTTCACCGACGCGGTAATTGCTTCTGTCCTATTCAATCTCCTGGAGAAGCATCAACTGAAGGAACTCAACATGGAAAGTGCTCATTTCCTTTTTATCTAAAGGATTGCTTTTGATGTGGTAACTCTTTTCATGTTCGTTTTTTCTAATTGGACTATTGCCAACTAAAACACCAAGTTATTCTTGCGAATGTCGATTAATTAGCTATTCCTCCTATGATTTTTACAAAACAACGAATAATCACTTTGTGGTAAATAGATTTGAAATGAAATAGCTATTTCTTACAAACCAAACGTTCAGCTTTCATGCAATGACATACATTTTTTGGCGGGGTAATTTCACTCGATTATAAATAGCCTAATCCGACTCTTCCTGATGCAAGCATAAAATATGACTTCGCATATTCTAACAGGCATTATATCAATTATTTTGCAATCGGATCAATTATAAAGATGTAGATAGATGGCATCCAAGGTTGATGCCCAGATGCAACTTGCCTTATTCATAAATGGGACGGTGTTAAGCTAATCAACAATACACAGAGAGCCAGATAAATATGAGGATGTGCTAAATTAGGAAGTGTCGGGGCATTACTAGACCTGTCAAAATGGATTTGTGACATTTTTTAATCCTTATTTGATGGGTTAAGTTGTTATATGAATTAGTTATATTCAGTAAATGGATTACAAATGATTTTAGCATAATAAAGCCTTAAATAATATGAATGTTAAATGAATTTGCAACTTTTTTAAA
The DNA here is from genome assembly GCA_016097485.1 of Eucalyptus sideroxylon x Eucalyptus melliodora. NCBI lineage: Eukaryota > Viridiplantae > Streptophyta > Magnoliopsida > Myrtales > Myrtaceae > Eucalyptus > Eucalyptus sideroxylon x Eucalyptus melliodora. The sequence goes on from CM027827.1 coordinate 940,540, forward strand.
CCCAACTCACTTTTAAAACTCTCTTTCACTTTCTATCTCCCTCACTTGATCTAGTACTCGTTCACTTGATGCTCCCTTCAATTTGGATATGAATTTTTCCAGATTGAGTTAAAATATGGAAGAGTTTTTACAAGCACCCAACCATCGTAGATCGCATAAAAATGGGTAAAAAAAAAAAAAAAAAAAAACAAACGCATCACTAAGGCTGGACCATTTTTGAACCCAATCCAACCTGCCCATTTGATGGGCATAGGCATTACCAATGCTCATCAAGCAATTCATAAAACAATTTCACGAGATGCAGGATTATCAGTAAGAATTACAAATCAGCTCCAAAATTCAGAATATGTTCACTTTCTCCAATTCTAGAGCCACAATGACCCGCAACCAAGAATGCACCCATCAAAAGTTATGACCACATAACTCCATCACGCCACATTAAGTAGCACAATCAATGCTAAATTCCATCTGCCAGAGTCCGCTTTGAAGTGCTGATGTACAGAACTGCAATAAGTCATACTAATTAGGCATGGTCCAAGTCAGCAAAGTAATGATTTAACAAGCAGAAATTCTGAATTCATCATTACCATTATTTCCTCGAATAAAAGCATCTCCATAATTGTTTTTCAGCTGCCCATTGACGTACTCTTCCGTCTGTTCCATTGCTATGTTCATATATCCATCCAGGCAAGCCAGAATACCTGCATAAAACTCCAACCCATAAGAACATTTGAGAATACCACACAACTTCAGACGACAAAAGATAGCGTTTCTAAACTAATCATCAGCACAGCCTGCATATAGCATGCGATGAAGAACATGCTTGTCAGGATCACTGCAGATCCATTAGCTTATTATCATCCAACTCACCTCTCCCCCAGGTCTCACGCCACAACAACTTAGGTTTAAAAAATTACTAGAAGTTGACACGAAAAGGCTTGGTCAGAGGCACATACTGCACAGACACCAGGTTTTTCTCTATTAGGCTTTACTACAAATAGTAAAGTTTTTTTTTTGGTCGATTACAAATAGTAAATTGAGAAGCCCACATAAAGGGTATTACCCATAATCCTCCCATTTTCATGAGAAGGCGATTGGGATGGATCAAATGGCTTTCAAGCAACCAAATCTTAATTCCATGTAAGTTTGCTAATTTATCATCAAACACCCTGCTTCTTCCCTTCTCTTTCTCTGCGCTTATTCTTCTTCCCTCTCTCTCAACAATCAAAAGGAAAACCATGAAGTTTGAAAGCCAGATTTTTTGTATATTCTCATTCTATCAAAGACAGGTTTTGGGTATCTTGTGATCGAATAGCAGCACGTATGTGCAAGATTCATGTTTTTATGGTTTTCCAAAACAAACATGAATATCATGTGTGGTCACCATTTGATCTGCCAAATATCCATAACAATAGTTGATTTCATGAACAAAACATTTTTCTTATGTTAGCTTTCCCATCTAGTCATTGTTGATAGATGAGAAGATGAGTTGAACATCAGAGCCCCAATTTTACCACTGATCTCTTTTTAACAGTGAATACCATGAACATTGTTAGAAAAAGAGACGGTTATTATATTTAAAAGACTGAACGTAGTTTCCCTCCAGACGACGGAAAAGAAAATGCTTAGTGACTTACATTGAGACCACAATGTACATGGCAAGACCAACTTAACTGCTCATTCGTTGCAGCATGATGTGGGGTTGCAAATGCCTTCAACAGTTTATGACAATAGCAATGTTCTTCTTCATTTACTTCAGTTTGACAGGTAAGGTTCATTTGGTTTATAATTCTGCTTGAAGTTTGAGGCGAGCAAGTTGCCACTTCGCTCATACGAGTTGCCGAGAACTCAAACCATAGATCATCCCCGACTAATTAAAGTTTGAGACAAGTAGTTAAAGTTACATAGGATTTAGTACAATCAGTAAATATGAGGACGGAATTAATCTCAAACTCAGCATTATCCAGCTACATTGAGAAAATCTTTGTTGAAGGATTCTCCAAATACACAGAGACCGTGTTGAGAGAAGTACCTCGATAATCGACGCCAGAATTCAATTTGACGACGACTGGTCTCCCGCGGATAGATTTCAGAAAATCCGCAGGGGTTTTCGTGGTGGTCGAGCCTTTCTCTCCTCCTCCGCTCATCCTCCTAATCCTCCACTGGTGCTTCCTCTACCTGAAACAGGAAGATCGACAATGTAACTTAATCAATGGAGAAGAAAAAAAAAGTTGCCCACTAATTTATAGGGGTGAGCAGTTCAGCTTCAGTCCAACTTCCACCTGAAACTTGGAACCTATCCATTGAAACTGGTTCCCAGTTTTTGGACTCATACCCACAGTCACTGCCCACTTTAGCACCAGGAATCACGTTTGCCTTTTCCTTTTTTACTTTTATTTACATAAAAATTACCCATCTTTCTCCTTCAAAATAGTTAGGTTCACAAGGACAGAACCTGCTCTGTTAATCCACTATGTTCAAATTAATCTAGGATCAAAGTCTTGATGGCATGCAACTGACATGATAATTTCCACAATTCTCATGTTAAGTGATATTTTATGATCATGTTCACCCACATTCACAATTGAAATGAAGGGGTAAAACGTCATCTTACTTTTCCTCTTTAGCATATGAAAGTCTGTTTCTCCAGATTTGCTTCCCCCTACATCCATTCTTCCAGACAACTACAAGGAAAATCATTTTCTTCACAATTTTCTTTACCTCCCAAAATACTTACTAAACAAAAGTGTAACAGATTAAAGATTGGCAAATAAATGACCAGCACTGCTAATTGGCATCCATGCCCACCATTGAGGACCGACTAGAGAGAGAGAGCGAGAAAATGGAAGGGTGGGGGTTGACTGTGAGCAACAAGCGACGCTGAGAGACTAAATGAGCGTGATTCCGAGACATGAACACTGAAACCGGCAAAGACTTGGTTTGCGCATTTCGTCGAACACGTGGTGAGCAGCTTCACGGAGGTGCTCATATAATCAAAGCTAAGCGAGAGATCCTAGATTGTCGCCGTACATGAACTGGGCATCGGCGAAATAACATCGAACTGGATCGGATTTTGCTCAAACAAGAAAACGATGTCTTCAAGAATCTCTTCGCAATCGAAGGGGGAAACGGAGACGGATCATTCGGATCTCACCTCGAAGACGTAATTAACAGTTTGCCCACCAGAAAATGGGAGGAGCTGAGGCCCTTTCGCTCGCTGGTGATCTTGGCCCGCGAAGAGATCTCGAGCGAAGCCTGAACTACAGAGAAAATGCAAAGAAGAAGAAACCCCAAGCTCGAGCTAAAGGCATCATCACCATTGAGCCTCGGATGGCAGTTTTGTAATTTTGCGAACCAAAGAAAATGCATTAAGGTGGTCATCATCAAACTCGCCAATTCCACAACAGCGCCTTCCTAAAAATTGTTCTGTAGAAAATGTTAATATTTCATCAATTTTCATACAAGAAAAAAATTCATTTTCATTTTATTGATGCCCTTAACTTATGTTGGCGACTCAAATGTACTTGTCATTATAATCCTAATGAGACTATCTAAGAGTAGACTGAGTATTTTTTACGAGTTATCTCTAGTGAGATTATGTGCTCAGAGAGCAACGGCATGGAAATCCTTAGAATGGGCATTTTTTGACAAGACCTCAATGCGCTCTCGTCCGGACTATAATATGCTATAAGGTAAATAGACTGAACTTTTTGTTGGAACAAAAAGAATAATGGTAACTTTTGAAAATTGAAATGAGTTCATAATTGGAGGGAGAAATTGTTCTCAAAATGCTTTATGATGGCTTACCTACATATGATACTCACCCCCTATCTTTATATAAGGTTTCATTTGTTTAATGGAAAATAACTTTTGGGAAAGTGTTTTTCGAATTCTTCGACGCTCGTTTAATAGAAAATGATTTATTAAAGGAAAACGTTTTCCGCTAATGAAAAAAATGCCTTCAAAAGTGGAGAAAATATTTTTCATTTCTGAAAGATGGAAATTTTTTTTCATAATTTCTTCTACCTCTTATTATTTCTTTGAAACATATTTTCCTTTTATTTTTGTGTTTTCACATGGCAGCGGAGGAAGGAGGAGGAAAGAGGAAGGAAAAGGAAAAAGAAAAAAAGAAAAAGAATAAAAATTGAATATTATAAAAATAAATATAATTAATTTTTAATAAAATATATAAAAATTAAATTAAAATTTTTTGGTCAATCAAAAATGTTAAACTTCATTTTTTTAATGTAAATTTTCCCAAAAAATCAAATTAGATAATGAATAATGAAAAATATTTTTCACTCAAATTTTATATTTTCGCTAAATATTAGAAAATATAGTCATTTTAAAAAAATGATTTTCTAAAATATATTTTTGAAAAAGTGATATTTTTTGCGAAATGAGAGGACCCTTACAGGAGAACTCCACACACACATTAGATGAGCCGTGGAGTCCTCCATCACTCCTTCCAGCAACATCAAATGAAGCAACAAAAAAGTCCACAAAGTTAAAAAAGAAAAAAGAAAAGACACAAACAAAGTCAAATGAAAAGACCTACAATAAATAAATGAAGACAAGCGTGTGGAGAACTCTATAATGGGCTTTTCTAGCCTTCTCTGTCTTCATGCTGCTAAAGGTTTCCTTCATTAAGGGGGTGCATGACAAACTAGAATTTCGTTTTAAACAATTTTTCTATTCCGCACTGCTTTCGGAATAGAAATCCGTTTGATAAATCTATTCCGTTTTTCTATTTTTGGAATAGATTTTGTTCGAAAATAGATTTTGATCGAAATCGAAGTAGAAATTTTCTATTTCTCTATTTTGGGAATGTAAATTAGAAATAATTTCTTTATGAAATTTTCTACTAAGATGAATATACTTAGAAAAAGTATTGCCAATAAGATGGTAAGAGATCATAATATACCGGAGATTCCATGAGATCATGTTTTCAACTTTTGTAATGTATTTCTATTATTTTGTATTTGGAAATTCCCAATCTTTGCTTTTGTAATGTGATACTGTATTTGATGATTCCTATCTCAATTCTTGTAATGTGATATTCTACTTGAGGATTTCCCTTATTTTGTAATGGTCCTTTATGACAAGCTCTATTACACTTCATAAAATTCGCCGATTTTGTAAAATTTGTCGCAAATTGCCCAATACACTTCTTTGTGTTTCTTTCTAAAACGATTACTTGATATCGTAAACTGTGGTGGTGATCGACATAACACACTAGCATGAAGGGGATTAGAATATGGTTGCCCACCTTCATTCTACTAGAGTTTTGGGAACCTTCTATCATGCTCAAAAGTAATGCATATTGATTTCTTTTTTCTATTGTATGGAGACTATTGATAAGTATATTGTTTGACTGTAATTGTCTATCTAGGTGGATGCTAAAGAATTTTGTGTGAAAATTTAGAAAATTTGATATAACAACTCTTCCTTTGTATTTTTTTTTTTCAAAAAAGGGAGACTTTACTAAAAAAAAAAAAAAAAACTCTTACTTTGTATTTGGGTCAATGGGTTCATAAGTATATGAAATTTGTAAGAATGGACATGTCATTTGCTCCACAAAAAGAAAAATATGTTTTAAGAAATAGAAATTTTTATCTTTGTTATCAAACGAATTTCTATTTCTAAAACAGAAATTTTGTATCGTTATCAAATGGATTTTTTTTTTCTTAGAAACTCGTCTAGAAATAGAAATAAAAAAATCTATTTCTGTTCCAGAAATTATTTCTGGAACATAATGGTTGTCATGCGCGCAAATGATTGAAGCTTTTTTGTCTTCAGTCTTCTTCAAGTGTCTACCATAAATCATGCTTCCCCGATTTGTTTTCATTATTCTTCTGACACCCACCGTAAATCAAGGCATTATTTGAAGAATACTAACAACCAAATCTAAAGCTTAATAGCTAACGCGCTCAAATCTTCAACAAACAACCTCCCTTAAAATTGATTTTTGAATTCAATAAGATCGAGCATCATCTTTGATTATTTGAACAAATCCACCTTTAATGATTTTGTCAAAATTTTTGCCTTTTGATCTGCAAAAATTAAACTCAATCTCATCATTTTTTTTAATTGCTCTGTTATAAAATGTTGGAACTTGGGCATCCTCTCCCTGCCCAATTCTAGCAACACCCTTATTGTGAGCTATTCTATTGCTTCATTGCGTTCTTCAACCATCACCACCACTTCCACTGGACTTACACGAATGGCAAACACTTGCCCAATTGAACAAGTTGAGAATCTCTAGTCACTTATGCTATCCCTGACATGACATTTTGAGCCGAATGCACTCTTTTGGTAGCACTTCCTTTCACATACTAAGCACTTTGTTTCGTTTGTTCTGTTGCTTTTTTTGGACATTTGGATTTGTGATGTTCGTATTTATCACACTTAAAACACTTGACTTTTGATTTGTCATGTGTTTCATATTTTCTAATAAGATTTAAATTTCTACCTCTACCTCAGCATCCTCTTTAGCCTTGATCGCCTTGATAGCCTCCTTGACTTGATGGAGCGACTCAACTCTATAATGCTTGCTCAAGATTTAAATTAATGGACTTTTGATTCATTCTTTGCTCATGTGAGCTCAATGAACCCATCAATTGCTTCAATGTTAGGGTTGACACATCTTTTCCTTCCTCAATCCCTATGAAGACATAGTCAAATCTTCCAGTCAAAGACGTCAAGAATTTTTCCATGATTCGTACATCTTGGAGTTCTTTACCATTAACCCTCAATTGGTTAATGATGGTTTATATTGGGATTGATTTGGAGTCCTTCGTGCATATAGACTCAAAATCACCTTGGAGTGTTTGAAGCTACACTCATTGGACACAATCATTGCCTTTGTAGGAGTTTTGCAAAATATCCCAAGTTACTTTTGTGGTTTCTACACTCGATATTGTTTCAAATATCATTTCCTTTACTGCTTGAAAGATCGCATGCAATGCTTTCTTATCTTTCTTCTGGGACTCCGCCAACAAATCTTTCTCCTCCTTTCTTAAAGCCTTGAATGCTTCCACATCGGCCACTTCGTTGTAGCCATTTTCAACCATATTCCACAAATCTAGCAATTTGAAGAGAATCTTCATATGGATGGACCAATTGTTGAAATTCTTTCCGTTCAACTTTGGAAGTTGCTATTGAACGGAACTGGTGGATGTCATTTCTAGCTTTGATACCAAATGTTGAAACCAAAAAGAGTAATGACAACTTTTAAAATTTAGAATGAGTTCACAAGTTGGAGGGAGAAATTGTTCTCAGAATGCTTGATGATGGCTTACTCATCTACAATATAGATATAAAGTAAAAATCTATAGATATAATTTGCTAAGGTAAATAGACTGGGCTTTGAACAAGCATTGGATGATGTTTCTCCAGCTTTAAGTTTCTTTCGGTTTGAATTATGGTTCAATGGTTGAAAACAAGCGTTTTTTTTTTTTTTTTGTCCTTGCCTATTACTTGTACCAATGCATTGCATACATACCACGTCAATGTAAAAACGAAAAGTTGCTAATGGGCTTTTTCTGCAGAAGATTGACAGTTAAGTGGTGCTTTGAAATAATATGGCCAGAGAATTGTGGGTTCCTATTATTGATAAAACCGGTAAATATCTGGGAATTCCCTCGGACTGGGGAGAGTCGAAAAAACAAATGTTTGCATGGATCCTCGGGAGAATTAGTAAAAAATTAGAAAGTTGGAAGGAGAAGTTGCTATCTAAAGCAGGGAAAGAAGTTTTGCTGAAAACATTGATTCAAGCACTTCCTCAATATGCTATGTCAGTATTTAAAATCTCATTATCAATTTGTAAGGCCATTGAATAGAAAATTGCTTCTTTTTGGTGGAAAACTAATGAAAAGAAAGAAGGTATTCATTGGACGAGATGAGATATATTGAAAATTAGGAAAGATCGAGGTGGTATGGGTTTCAGAGATCTTCTCTCTTTTAATAGAGCAATGTTAGGAAAGCAGGCATGTTAATTAGCACAACAACCATCTTCTCTTTGGGGTAGTCTATTCAAGGGGTTATACTATCCCTACACGGATTTTTGGCATGTAGCAAGGGGAAGTAGACCTTCATGGGGATGGAGAAGCCTGGTCCTAGGGAGGGATTCTATAGCTCCCAAAATCATGTGGAAAGTGGGAGATGGAACAAAGATTAAGATCGGGGAGGATAAATGGCTGCATAGAGGTATTATTGAGGGTCTAGTGCATGTTAATGAACTTTCTCTAGTGTTTGAAATTATAGACAAAGAGCAAGGGAGATGGGATGAACTCAAAATAGCAGCACACTTTGATGAAAAATTAGCTGAAGAAATTCTGACTATCCCCATCAAGCCACAAACATAAATGGATCAAATTGTATGGACTGGCACGCAGGCAAGCAAATATACAGTGAAGAGTGCATATAACTACATCAAGAAGGCTAAAGCACAAGTTCAGGAGAATCGGCCAACAACCTCCTTCCAACCTTCCCCCTTACTCTGGAAAGACATATGGAATTTGCACACCCCGCCCAAGATAAAAATATTTCTGTGGAATTTATGTAACAATGCTCGCCCAACAAAAGAAAACCTATTTGGAAGGAAAATATTACCTGACCCCATCTACCCATTATGTAATCTTGAGAGGGAAACAGTTGAACATCTATTCTTGCTGTGTCCATGGACAAAATAGATTTGGAACAAAGAGCTGCACATTAGAATTTCACGTCGGGGCTTGATGAGGATAGAAGAATGGTTTTGTCAACTAAAAAAGAAGACAATGAACCCTCCAAACCTGAATATGGTGGCTGTAACATTGTGGAATATGTGGAAGGCCAGAAATCAGGCCGTCTTTCGGGGTAGAAAACCAGCAGTGTCGGCTATTATCGACTCGGCACAAGCGCTCCTCAAAAGTTATCAAAGGTGGAATCAAAGGAAAGGTGGATCTCGAGATAGTGGTGTAGTCGAATTTGCAAATGGAGGACCAAGCACAGTGATAAAAGAGAATAATGCAGAGCTGAGACAGGGGAAGACTCAAATGCAGGAACAAAGAGTAAGGGTGCGTTTGGATGGGCATTTAGAAAGCCCTTCGGCCAAAGAGAGGCGTTTAGCAACCAATTCCCAAGGAGCTTTCAAATGAAAGCTGGCCCTTGGGAATGCTGAAGGCTTCAATTAATGAAAAAATTGAAGTTGTCGATTTTGCCCTAAAAAATTTGTTGAAAACCCACTTTTGTCCATTTTGAAAATAGAAAAGAAAACCCTGGCTCATCCGCACTCCTCTCTCCTCCCCTTCCCGTCGCTTCGCTCTCTCCTCCCCTTCTCCCCTTCCGTCGCTCTCTCCTCCCTCGTGATACCGTTCTTGCTCGAGCGACAGAGAGTCCAAGGGAAAGCGGCGAGCTAGAGCGGCGAGCTTGAGTCGACACCTCGCTCCCGCGCGCCAGCTCCACCGACGACTCCTTCCGACTCTCTCCTCCCCTTCTCCCCTTCCGTCGCTCTCTCCTCCCTCGTGATACCAGTTCTTGCTCGAGCGACAGAGAGTCCAAGGGAAAGCGACGACCTAGAGCGACAGAGCTTGAGTCGACACCTTGCCCGCACACCAGCTCCATCGACGACTCCTTCCGACTCTCTCCTCCCCTTCTCCCCTTCCGTCGCTCTCTCCTCCCTCGTGATACCAGTTCTTGCTCAAGCGACAGAGAGTCCAAGGGAAAGCGGCGACCTAGAGCGGCAGAGCTTGAGTCGACACCTCGCCCGCGCGCTAGCTCCACCGACGACTCCTTCCAATCGGCACCATCGAGCCGGCCGAACCGGTAAGCCCTTCGTTCGTGCCCTATTTCTTGAGGTTCAAGTAGAGACTGCGATGGTGATCGCAGTCGTGATTGTGGTCATGATTGTGGCCCTAGTCGGTATTTTGGTGGTAAACATGCTTTAGCAATTGCAAATGCAACTGAGATCAATCTTGGTCGACTTCTACAGTGGCATTTGTGACTGTGGAGTGCAAACAGCTTTTTGGTGTCTAGATGGCTCTTTTGAGGATAGGGCAAGAGATTCACCTGTGGAAGTAATGCGTTTTTTCTATGCAAAGGAGAAGCTGCCTTAGAAATGAATGCTCTTTTTGGCTACAAATTTTCAGATGTCTTTCTTTTTGAAAAGGACTTATTAAGCGGCTAAGCTCTATGTTTTCTTATAGACATTTAGTTAGCACTCTATTAATACTGCTAAGCTCATGGCAGGATTCTTGGCTGTTTGTGGTGTTTTGATACACGGTCACGCTGCTTTCATGTCATATGACATGACTGTAGTCTTAAAAATGCTGAAAAGTCCTTTTGGCTTCAAGAAGCTATTCCTTTATGCAATTAACTATGTAAAATCCTATCTCACGTTCCCTCAAGCTAACCTCTTGGGCGTCCTACGTTGGTGATTTATAAGTTTTGGTGGCTTTTGGGGACTGCTATGACCTGGTGGGACTAATTGGGTCATTTAAAAGGTCCAAACTTTCAATGCCATATGGAAGAAATAGTGAGTACAGGGAAAAGGAGAAACCACAGAAAAAGAAGTTATTATATCTTGGAACCTGTACTACTCAGGATTTTTGTACATTGTTAGGGATTCTCAAGGAAAAAGAACAAAGAGAGATTTTTCTATCCATAACTTGGACCAAGCACTGGGCACCATGTATATATGTTTTCCTGATTGGATATTTAAAACATGTGATGTTCATGAGAATAAAAAAAGTAGTTCTTATTTCGTTTTTGTCGTGTGTATTTCTATGTCTTATTAGTTCTAATATCATTTTTTTACCTTGGCAGTCTATGCTTGTTTTCTTCTATCCAATCAAATTTGGTATCACATTCACTTTTGGCAATCTGCTTGCTCTTGGGAGGTTTGTAATTTGATTAAATACTTCTTTTTGTTTTCTTACCTAGATAACTTAATTCTGCTTTTGGTTCTTAGTCATTTGTTGTGCATGCTTTGTGCATTTCTGCAATTTGATCCCCATTGGTTGTGCCAATATCTTATAATTGTTTGATTTCCTAGAAGTTAATGATGCTGTTTTCACAATTGAGTTTGATGCTCTTTTGATCTTCCTTATCACCTTTATTGCTTTTCTTCTTTTGGATATTTATATTCTTCTTCCCATGGATCCTTATCATCTTTATTACTTTTATGTAGTTATTGCTAGCCCGAATACTTGTAATTTGAACTAAATTGCTTACTTTTCAAAAAAACAGATACATTGCTCAAGAGGTGGAGATAAGCTCATCCAGGATTCTGAACAGCAATCTCTTCTTCTAGAGCCAAAAAGGTTAGTCCCAATTCTATCTTTTTCTTTTGGGGTTTCAAAAAAACATATCTATGCTGTGTATTCATGTTCCTTGATGTTTGGTGTCGGTTTTACTTGATGTTTGGTGATTGAAAGCTATCTTAAATGGTGAACTAAGTATGAAGTCCACATCACATGTCTCATATGCATTCGTTTATATTGCATTTATTAGTAGATGGCAAGTTCATCAAAGGAAAAGGCATTTTGGAGTCCTGAAGATGTTGAAACATTTTGTAAGTTATGCGTTGAACAAATTGACAATGGCAATCGTCCTGCAAACAACAAAAGGGATGGATGGACCGTTATAATTAAGAAGTTTGAGGACCTAAGGGGCAAAAAGAATGATAAAGGTCAAATGAAGAGTAAGTGGGATAATCTGAAGGAAGATTGGAAAATATGGAGGACATTGGTTCTTAAGGAAACTGGATTAGGATGGGATCCAAAAAAGAATACCATTGATGCAAGTGATGAATGGTGGGAGAGGAAAATTCAGGTTTTTTCCATTCTTTTATTAATTTTTTTTAAGTTCATCTTTTTACTATAAAACTCATGAAAATGTTTATTACAACAGGAAAATCCTAAGGTTAGACCTTTTAGGATGAAAGGCATACATCCAGATCTTCAAGTTTTATTGGATAGAATGTTTGGAGATATTGTTGCCACTGGGAGCATCACATGGAATCCTGCACAAGGCTTACATATTGATGAGGATGTTGTCGCCATGCAATTTGACATTGGTGGTTCAGCATGAGTAGGATTTACTGATGATAATATAGAGGGCGATGTGGGTGGAAAGAGCAATGACCAACATCGAAGTGATAAAAGAACGTCGCAGAGTTCGGTGAGGCAATCTCAAAGAAAGAAACAAAAGAAAAGTACGGCTGATAAGCTAGCATCGCAAATGGAGAGGATTTGTTCAGTTATTGAAAGTAGAAGTTATGCCAAAGACGTTGATCCTTACAAGGAACTCATGGAGACGTTGAAAGCTATACCTGAGATAAAGCAAAATCAAGAGTTATATTTTTTTGCGCTAGATTATCTTTCAGAAAGGAAAGATAATAAACAAATCTTTATGAACTTAGATGATGATCAAGAAAAAGTCACGTGGCTCAAGTATAAGTTTGCACAACGTAGGGCTCACTAGGATATTTGCTATTTATATTTTTCACGTGTAATGTTATTGTAATGCAATATATATTTGCACTACTTATTTGTATTAGTTGATGAGACATATTTATGCTACGTTATCAGAGTTGTTTTTAATTGGTGTTTTTTTTATCGAATGGAGTTTGCATACATATATATGATAAGTGTTTTTTTGTTGATGAATGATTTAAATAATTCATTATATATCTTATTCTAATTCTATTTTGTTACTTTGATCAGTTATGGATGACTCTTCTGAAAGGGAAAACCATGAAAAAGAGGAAGAAGAATATTGGCAACTTTGTGTAGCTGCACATACTTGCGGTGTTAGTGTTTATCAAGCAATATATGGTGAAAAAATACCGTGCATGACCTCATCATATACAGGAAATGCATGGTTGAGAGAGTTGATGGATATAGATGCTAATCCAGAAAGGTTTTATCGAATGTTTAGAATGGATAGAATTGTGTTTAAGAATTTAATGAATGATTTAGTGACACAATATGGTTTGAAAGGAACTAGAAATATTGATGTTGCAGAAATGTTAGGATTATTTCTTCATATTATAGGACATAATATAGGTAATAGGTTAGCCTAAGAGTGCTTTCAGCATTATGGGGAAACCATATTCAGGCTATTTAGCTTAGTTTTGGATAAAATATGTCAAATGGGAGCATATTTGATCCAACCATCCGATCGACAATTCAAGGAAGTTCCAAAGAAGATCATGAATAATACAAGATTTTTTCCACAATTTAAGGTAAGTTATGATTATATAATAGAAAATATGAATTAAATATAAATCAAATAATATTCTTCTTCTTGTTTTAGGATTGTATTGGAGCTATAGATGGTACTCATATTCCAGCGATTGTACCTACGAGTAAGCAACTTCGTTTTATTGGTCGAAAAGGAACACCGACGCAAAATGTGATGGCCGTGTGTAATTTTAACATGTAATTTACTTACGTGTGGGCCGGTTGGGAGGGAACAGCTCATGACACTTGTATCTTTTATGAAGCCATCAGGAGACATGATTTATAATTTCCTCATCCTCCAAAAGGTTAGTTAATTAATAGTTTTTATGCATTATTATACGTATGTGTTATATGTTGATTAAATTTATAATTTTTTTTGTGTAGGTAAATATTATTTGGTTGATGCTGGATATCCAAATCCCACAGGTTATTTGGGGCCATATAAAGAAGTTAGATATCATTTACCTGAGTTTCAACAAGGTCTTCAACTGACAGGTTATAAAGAAGTGTTCAATCGTGCTCACTCTTCACTACGATCAGAAATTGAGCGAGCTTTTGGCGTATTGAAGAAGAAGTGGAAAATTTTAAAGGGCATGCCAAGTTATCCATATACAAAGCAAGTGAAAATTGTGATAGCAACGATGGCTTTGCACAATTATATACGAAGAAATGCCCTGAATGATACACATTTTGCTAGAGTAGATTTGGATCCCAATTTATATACAATTGATCCTGATAATGTAAATGGGGAGGGTAATGCTTCAAATGATGATGTAGCATCTGATATGGCATGTTTACGTGATCAAATAGCTATGCATTTATGAAGTAATTAAGGATATGTGTAATTTTTAAGGATAATGAACTCTTTCCTCAAAGCAAATGTTATTATGTTTTTATTGTAATTAAAGTATTTTTATTTTAATTGAGAAAGAGAGCACGTAAATTTTTTCTATTTGATGTCTTTTAGTAAAAAAAGAAAATGAATTTTAATTTTAATAAAATTGTTTACACAACATCTTTAAAATTGTTATCAAATATAAATTAAAAATGTTACAAACATTATTTTCTTAATTTTAAACAAATAAAAATTAAAATATTTAGATTAATCACCAAATGGGCTTTCTAAATGTGTTTTTTTACCAAACAACATTTATCTCAAAGTTGCTTTTCAAAGCAGAATTTACCAAACAGTCTTTGCATTCCCTCCAAAGCCCTTTAGGCTAAACTGCTTTGCATTTTCCCAATGGGCTTTCCAAATGCCGAACCAAATGCACCCTAAATACTGGATTGCAAATCAGGGTACATGAATTGAGAGATAACATGAGACCAAGCTTGTGCGGAGAGATGAGTTCATGTAGGAGAGAGGTGTTGAGCACATGATGGGAAGACAGTAGAACACAAGGATGAGAGAAGCAACCGTGGCCAAGCGCCTCTAACGCGCAACTGAGTAGTGCAGCCGAGTGTGAAACAGAGGAAGTAAGAACCAGTAGGCAGAATGGCGAGCTACGAGGAGCCGAAGAGCACGATCGATTCCTTCACACATCTGGGACTCGGCGAGAAGCATGCTAGAGGACCCACGAAGAGGGTGGATCTGAAACTCAAGAAACAAAACTCTCCCAACTCAACAACGAATTTTGTAGAAAAATTAGTAAAGCAGAGAGCGAGGTAGAGAAAGGACTGACCAGTGGGAGAAACGGAGGCCAGCAAACCCGAACCAGATCAGAGCACGCCAAGAGGAACAACAGATTGGGAAGGAACGCAAGTGCAATGAATGAAGAGTGGCGCTCTAGGCTAAGTGATGAGCCACAACGAAACCATCGAGCGCCGGAATTGGAGGGATACGATGGTGCAGGGGGCAGAGTACATGCTGCTCACCGGAAAACCCTTGAAATTGACAGATCTGGAGCTCGCCCAAACAAACCCTCTCAGACATGGATTCCACCGCCAGAAGTAGCTTTGAAGATCAACATAGACGGAGCATTCTTACTTGGTTCGCTGGAGAGTTCTGTAGCCTGCATCTGCCATGATTCGGAGGGGAGAATGGTGGGCGGAGAGGCAAAGATGATCAGAGCCTCCTTCCCCTTTGATGACCGAAACCCTAGCACTTTGGGAAGCCCTCACCTTTTACTATCCTAAAAGACACGAAGTACTTCACTTTGAGTCTCACAGTTCACAACTTGTTCAAGCCATGACCAGTTCAGAGCAGTTCAGTTGGGAAGTTCAACCTATTATCAACAAATGCAAGGAAAAATTGCAGGCCTTTTCACATGTTCAGATAGCCTATTGCTCTAGAGAGGCCAATTGTACTACAGATTGGGTAGCTAAAGCTCATAGGAACAACTACTTATTTCTGAATTGGGTTTTATCACCTTCACAAACTTTATGGGACATTTTGTGTAATGATGCCCTTTAATGGGCGCTTCATCTTATATTACATAATGAAATGCTTTAAAAAAAAAAGTGGTGCTTTGAAAGCTGGAATGCTCGAGGACATAGAAATGATGTTATAGAGGGGATCCATATTTGACTTTCCCAGTTATAAATGATGTTCTTTTGGATGACAAAGTGGCGAGATGCTAATTGAAATGAGGGGTGATAGACCTTAGGCTACCTTGCTTCGTTTAACTAAAATGAGGAGAATTAAGATGCACGATTAGTCATTTCGAGGACCTCCAGCAAGTTGCCCACATGAAATACATAGGGGAAAAATATTAACACATTCAGGATGAAAGTAGTAGGTGCTCGATAAATGTCTATCAAGATGCATCAATTGTAATAACCAGATGGTAGTGAATTCATCTTTTAAAATCCGTACTAATTTTCCTTTCGAATTGTAGAAAAGAAAATTACTTAACAAATAGCCTTTGGATTCTCATGATTCCGATGAGATGAAGATCATGCTTCATCCTCCAGTAACCTTTGGATTCTCATAATTCTAATGGATTCTTGGCACATCATTTGCAGCGACTATGCAAGTGTAGTCCTCTATTTTTATTTCAGGATTCTCAACAGTTCAAGCCAGTGAACTCTACTAGAAATAATTTGGTTCCAAGATCATCAATGCTTCAAGGATGATGGATTATAGGCCCATTGCGTGCTGCAATGTGGTGTGCAAGTCTACTATTAAGATTCTCTGATCCGGCGATCCACTGAATATTGTCGTCTTCTCTCGTGAGTTTAACTCAATCAATGTGACTGACCAAAAAAACAAAAAGTTAATCAATGTGCCTTCATTAAAGAAAGAAAAATTATTCATCCGCTCTCTCTCATATGGGAACATTATATCTCGTTCCTAGGTTTTTTATCAGATAATTTCTTAAGAAATAGGTCCACTCATACTGAGCATGACATTTAATAAGCAAGTCCTTGTTTTTCATGGGTCCTCGAATGGGGATACTTAAAAAATTTCCATCAACGGAAGAGGTCATACCATGAAGAGTGACGAATTGTCATCTGACAACTCAATTCACTGTACTTATGAAGCACATACGCATGCACGCTTGTTTGATCTCTACTGTATTCATCACGCCATAAAAGATAAACCATAAGATAAACTTCTACTGCATTAAATCATACCCCAGAGAAGACATTCATATTTGCGAAGTCCAACACTTATAATAAAATGGCCCAGTATGTGATGACGTCATAATTTAATAATGTCAACACTCAACACATGTAGATTAATTGGTATATGGGCAGTCCAGAATACTCTTGCATTTCCAATGAGAAATTCCAGCGACGTGTGTGAACATGGAAAAGGAGGTTTTGCCGAGAAATTTCTCTTGTCCTCTTTTTCACCGACACTGAACCGGATCTTCTCTTGGTATTATATGCCTTTTGACTGGTTCAAGTAAACCTGGACAGCTTTTACTGAAGAAAGGAAACACGTGCCAGATCTCGGCTCACTATAAATTGGAGTTCTGAGGGTTCCGGTTTTGGATGTGGGTCTAATTAAGCAGTCACGAGCACTCAGAGAGAATCATCAAATGGCCGAGCTTGGGGTTGTGTTGAATGAAAAAAGGAGTTTGAGGAAGGGTGCTTGGAGTGCAGAGGAAGATGAAAAGCTCACTGCTTATATCAAGAGGCATGGCATTTGGAATTGGAGCCGAATGGCTGAACCAGCAGGTAACTCCACCTAGACATGATATACATATGTATCACTCACCATCTGTGTCTCTGTGATTCTAATTTCTCTTTTGGACTAAACTGGTGTATTTGTGATTGATTCAGGACTGAGGAGAAGTGGGAAAAGTTGCCGACTTCGGTGGATGAACTATCTGAGGCCCAACCTTAGGCATGGAAATTTCACCAAAGAAGAGGTGGAAACCATCATTAAGCTCCATGAAGTTCTGGGAAACAAGTAAGCAGATTTACTATAACAAATGCAGTGGATTAAGTTTATACAGCATCTCGATTTTCAATGAATTCCATCTCTTGACAAGTCTCTTCTGTGACAGATGGTCGGCAATCGCATCAAAACTTGTCGGAAGGACAGACAACGAAGTGAAGAATTACTGGCACACACGCTTGAAGAAGCGGTTCAAGGGAAAACCGATGCAAAAGCCTCGAAAATCCGAAGCTGCAAGGGTGTGTAACAGCGTTGACGCCAATCACGAGAGTTCATCTCAAGAGGAAGAGGGTAGGTCAACTCCGACTTCGACTCCAGTACAATTATCGAATCTTGGAGATTTTACTGGAAATCCGACATCAACCCCATATAACTTCTGCGCATCGAGCTCTAATCAAGCCATCGGAGTCCATGGGGACAAGGAAAAGTCCTTTGAGAACAATTTGTGTTCATCATATGTGGATGATAAATTCCAAGGCTATTTATGGGCACAACACTTTTCTGTGGAAGATGCACACAGGGTACAAGATTTAAATGCTCTGTTCATCGACTCGATGACTACTATATTGTATCCTGGGTGGCCATTGGAGACAGCATCTTCTTCTGCTTCCCCAGAAGATTTCACCTTTAGTCTCTGGGAAAATTGATGACCATCCATTCATGCTTACAAGATGCCTCGTATTTTTGTCGTTATGTTTTGAATTCTAGTATTTGTCTGAACGTATAGAATGGTAGTTCATGCCCTAATAAAGTGGAGGAATTACGGATCTCTGCAAGGTTGTGGAGCTAGCTATGCAAGTTTATGTAATTGAGGATCGAGGCAGTCATTATTGTATAACAAAGGATGGTCTTCTGAGAGCTTCATGATATTAGATTTGGAAGGTTTAGAATGTAGACATAATTTCCACCATATAAAATTAGTAAGAACGAGAGATTCAAAGGAAAATGGAAGGAAACCATCCCATGTTCATATATCTATTGGCTTAAAGAATTACAGCCAACTTAACAAGGTAAACTTCCAAAATAGTGGGTGGAAATTTACTCGATACTGATTTTGACAGTGAAATGAACATTTATTCGCAACAATCCTTCCTTTAACTTTTATCACATAGCATGGGCTAAACTAACTTTCGACATGTGTAGCCCGCGCAATCAAAACTTCATACATACAGACGACACATTAGGGCCTTACTGAAAAGGATTTTGAAAAAGTTTGCAACCTACAAATGAATTTGTCAGTTCAGGTCACATGTTGGGCAGTACTCGAGAACAAATGTCGCAACCTGGCCTTGAAACAGTGGCCTATTTAATTCGGATTGGCCAGCCGATTAGTGAACAAAACAGAACCCAAACCGGAGCTTAATTAAGCAAGATCAAGTTAAATAGATCCTAAACGGGACTTTGGGGTTTCGCAGATCTGAACTCAGGCGGGTGTTGACCAGGAGGACTAAGAGAAAGTCCTGTTCAACTTCAACCGATAAATCGCAGAGCAACAAGTCTTCGTCGGGGGTCGCCATCACATGTAGGACGTAAGAGAGGGCATCAGCGATGGTGAGTATTGGACCCGCCCGGAAACTTGACTGTAGAGCTCGCTAGACCCCCAAGCAAACAGTTTCTATGTCGTGATGTGCATGGGACTTTGCTCTAGGGTTTCTCACGTGCATTCTGTCCTCAGATTATCATTGATCTTGCCGGGCGTTGACTCGATTCTCGATATGTATTGTCTCCGGTCGACGCGGAAACGAAATACGCTGGGATTGAAGATTTTTCTCAAAAACAGAAATATAAGTTCAAAAATTTGATGTATTCGAAGATGTATTGAAGAAACAAGGACCATTTATTTAATCTATCATTGAGCATAACCCAGCAACATTATTTTTTTCAGTGAGCAAGAGAAGATCATTAATACGCTGGGAGTTTAAGAACAAAGAATTATGTAATTATATCCGAAAAATGGTGTATCGATTACTAAATTTTAGTACTGGGGTACGATCTCTTATTACAAATGAGACAATGAAATTACTCCGATTTTTTTTTTTTTAAATTATTATCTCAAGAACGGATTCAAGTCTTCAAGAGCCACGATGGCGTGAACCCTGGGCTTGATGATGACTTGAACCCAACACCGCGTCCCGTTTTCCAAAGACTTTACTCTCCAATATGTTTTTCCACAAGCAATGGACATCCTCCTAATTATAATGAGTAGACTTGGATCCCTTGTACTTGAACTTAACGAGTTAGTTCGGGCTCTCCATCCACAATTTCAATTTAAATAAATTCCAAATCCGTTTCAAATCTGCTTCTGATAAATGTTAACTTAACTTATGTAATTGTGGCTAATCTCGTTTAAAGTCCTAATTAGCCAACTGGCCACTTTTGACAATCTATGTTATGTTGCAGTTCTGCCAAGTTTGCATGACATGAGACATCCTCAATTTGCATTTAAGCTATTGTCAATGATGTCGACATTTTAGTAGCACTGAAGAAATATACAAAAAAAAAAAATGTAAATATATTACCATGTGATACACGTAGTTCACGAAGTCAAAACAGCGAAGAGATGATAAGATTAGGGCAATCTCTATCACTAATTTAATTGAAGACAAGACATCGAAAAAGACCTTTCTGTATAAAACTTCGTCCAGGCTGGTGATGCTTAACTAAGACAAAGCTTCACGGTTTGATGTGAAATTAACTCTTTGATTAAAATTCATATTAGACGGTGTATTACTGGGGACAATCTTTCTTAAGTTTAGATGAAGTGTTTATCTTGATGTTAATATTATGGTCGAATGCGAATTTAGCAAACATGTTTTCAGTTTTTATTCAAGCTAAAAATTCTCACATTTGACGCAAGTGATGGCACCAGCAATGGCGTGTCTAATGCATAATGAAATCCAAGGACTTTTTTGTCTCTTTCGTTCTTTTTCTAACTTTTCTGAAATTTGCAGTCTCTTTAATTAGAAACTTCATTACAGATGGGATCATGAGTAATCATATTAAATCATTATTATAATGGTGCCAGCTAATTCTGAATATGTGTGGGGTCTGTAGAATCGATTCCTCGTTTTCTTTGACATCATGTGCATGAAATGTCCTCGTTCCTCTAGAAATTTCATCACACTCAACCATACATGTTCATACATGTCATTCTTTCCGACCAAGGCCGGTCAATGCAGACCCATGTGAAGCATAGGAAGAATTGTCGAACAAAATTTTAGTATTCTTGCCAATAAATTCAGCTTAACTCGTTTTTCAAACCTATCTCATTTTACCAAAAAAATCGTAAATTTATTGTAATTGTGTCAATTCAGTCATTCTGCTCAAATTTGGTAGGCTGGTGGTGACATTGATGCTGCGACAATATTTTAATATTATTTTATCTTTTTTCGAATTTTTATTAATTTATTCTTATTTTTTTCTCTTTTTGTTTTTTTGCTCTCCTCCCTTCTTTCAGCGACCAGTCAAAGGGAGGGCCGGTCAGGCCCGATTGGGGCGAGCTTGCTCGCTGTCGCTTGGCGAGGGTCGCCCAACCACTAGCAAGGCAAGCCCTTGCCTAATCGGGCAAGGGTGAGCCCCCTTGTCGAATCCACTAACGAGGGATTGGCGAGCTCGCCCTCACCTACAACCCATCCACGCACGTTTCTTGATCCGTCATGGCCGCGCTCACCTACGTCTGGATGTTGCTGATCTTGAGTATTCGTCAAGGCCTTCTCTCTCGGCCCTACGTCCATGGCCGCCACTGAGTCGGCGAGCTGGCTCTTCGCGTCCTCCAGCTACCTCCTGCAGCCCCGAGAGTGTCCTTGGAGTGTGCGTCATTCGAGCTCTTGACCAGGTTCCGCACGAACACGGAAGGGCTGGACATCTCGTTGAAAGATGGCTTATGGATCGGGCTCGACGGAGCTGTTGAGGGAGAATATGCTCGCTAAGCACGAGTCCTAATGCTGGGTCACGCTGCAGACTGCCTGGATTGACTGGGCCGAGCTGGATTTGAGAGACCGCCACTTCGATTCCTCGGTGTGCGACTCTCGGATGAGGGCTTCGACGAGGAGGCCCATGGTCATGGTCAGCAGAACGATCGACGAGACAGTGAAGGCGACGGTCAGAGGTCTCTTGGTTGCTTTGTGGTGCTGCGGGATCGGAGCTTCGGGGCTGTTTAGTTTGCCAGGAGGGCGAGCTTGTCAATCCCTCGCCAATGGATCCGGCAAGGGGGCTCGCTCTCGCCTGGCAACGACGAGGCAAGCTTGCCCTAGTCAGACCTAGCCAGCCACCTTAGTCCAGCTACTGGCCCTCCTCTCTGGCTGGTTGCTGAAGGAGGAGGGAGAAGAAAAAAAAAAAAGAAGAGAAAAGATTAAAAATTTAATTAAAAATTCGAAAAAATAAAATAATATTGAAATATTGTTGTACGCGCCGGCTGGTCAAACCGATTGGCCAAATTTGATAAAAAAGACTAAATTTACACAATTTTCAAAAGGTTTATGACTTGATTGACTAAAATAATAAGTTTAGGATTGAATTGTCATAATCGTAATAGGTTTAAGATTTTTTTGTTAATTTTTCCATCTTATTATCTCATTATGTTCATAGAAATCATTCCATGTCCTTGATATTGATATGGGAAAGGGTATAATTTAGATTTCGTGATGAACGTGGGAAGGTGGAGTTTTCGTCGTTGGGACGTGGAAATTTCCTATCTTTCGATAAAGGGACCCAATAGTCAAAGAGCTTTCAAATTGATGTACGGCGTGGGGTCGCTTTGCTTCCCAATTTCTTCGTCTCTTTCTTTTGAACAAAGGCAACTTTCTTCAGAAAACAGGAGAATATGAAACATGATTGCAAGTTGCTTTTTGTTATATGGTCCTTCCTAGTGATTAATCTATTGCTGCTGAGCACGTGGATGATGTAGGCAGTGTTTTGGATTACTTGCCCGTGGACAACGTCATCTCTCCAAAAACTTTGCACACTTCGACCATTTTTTTTTTTATCAGGTCAAAGTCGTAATACACGCACGTTTCGTTAGGGGTTATTTTAATCGATATCGCTAGGTTTTATCCCAGTATTATATTGATTAGGATTGTGCATGGGCCGGTCTGTGCCAGCTCTTGAACAAATTTTGGCCCGGCCTAAGACATTTTGGATGAAGCTTTAGCCCCGATCATTTACTTTTATACTAATGATCTCTATCTCTGTAGCTTTTGAATGATATTGGGCAAATATTTAGAATAAGAATGACGTATTTGCAATATTAATTTGCAGTCTATTGCATTACTTAATATATCGATTGTATTTAGTAATCTTAGTGTGCCTTGTAAATATTTATTTTTTTCTTAACCATGGGAAAGGTTCTTCATATACTAGATTGTGGTTAATCTCTACTGGGGTAATTGTATCCCGACGCATGCAAATAGGATATAACTATCAAAGCGCACATGTTCGTGTCTTGGAAATTATAACTTAATCTGATTCATTACATGATCATACTAAAGCTGCTAATAAGACATCTGATTGCATTACTTAATATAGCATATTAGCAAAAGTTGCCACTGCATAGCTCTCAGAAACTTTTTTTTTTTTTTTTGGTAACGGTGAGAATATATTACTGAGCTTAGGACAAATGTACAAAAGGCGCCAAAAACTTACACTCTAGCTACATAAAAAACAGGAAGAGTGGAAGGGGGCCGCATACAAGCCAGATGGCAGTACAAGAAAAGAAAACCACAAAGCAACAGGCACAACACCTCCAAACCGAACCTCCCCTCACACTAGGGGAAGACTGTTGAAAAGCGCAACTCCCGACAGCTCAAAACACCGGAGGATTAGCGAAAACTGACGGGTCAAAACCCCATCCTCTTTGAAGGCGACGATTCCTTGGAGTGTCAGGGACATTCTTATATGTAATGGCCTTATCTTTGACCACCTTAAACAGGTGGTTCTTGAGGGCAGGGATTAGCTAAGGTATCTCCTCGAAATATCATGTCATTCCTTTTCTTCTAGATTAGATGACACAAAGCTCCAAAGGAAAACCGAGCGATGCTATGAAAGAAATCCTTACCCACAAGAAACTTCATAGCCCAGTAAAGGTTGTCCACCCATGTGCCATTTCTCCATGGCAAATTGCATCTAGAAGCCTAGAAGTAAACTAGAGTAGCTGAGGTGTTACATTCGAAGAAAAGGTGGTCAATAGAGTCCGGCTGGGACTTGCAGAAGATACAGACCGAGTGATCAATCCTACCAAAAGCAAGAAGACGCACTTGTGTCGGCAATCGATTCTTGATGATGAGCCACATCAAAAATTGAAAACGAGGAGCCAAGGCCCCATCCCAGACAAAAGGAGCCCAGGGGACTCGAATCTTCTTGACTCTGATGGAGTTCCAAGCAGAGGCGATAGAGAACGATCCCGAAGGGTCTACGCGCCAAAAAAACCGGTCATAGGCCGAAGAGAGGGTCGGAAATGAGAGACCCCATTCCTCCAGTCGTAATCTGGTGGAAGTAGCTGCATGAGAGTAGAGAGTCGCCACCACCGCATGCACAGGAAGGTCTGGGTCATTCAAGAAGGAGTCAGGGACCAGTGAATAGAGAGGGCCACAAGGCATCCAATTGTCGAACCATAATGAGATTGACTGCCCATTCCCAACTTCCCAGCCAAACGACTGCCTAAACCCACTACGAAGTTGAAGAATTTTCTTCCAGCCCCAAGAGCAAACAGATGGTTGAGGGGCTACCCAAAAATTATGTTTCTTTAAGAAATTCGAATGGATCCACCGACACCACAAAGATTCTTTGTTTGTAAAGAGGATCCAAATATATTTAAGCATAGAGGCTTTGTTGTAGTCCTTCACAGACCGTATACCCAAACCTCCTTCATCCTTAGGCACACAAACATCCAACCAAGAAACTTTAGCCCCCCCCCTTTATCGAGGGAGGAGCCCTTCCACAGAAACTGGCGAAGAATGCTTTCAATACCTAAAATGACCGAGGACGGCAAAGTAAACACACTAGCCCAAAAGGCTTGAATCGAGTGGAGAACTGACCTTATAAGCTGGAGCCTCCCGGCAAACAATAAAAATCTATGAGCCCAAGATTGAACTCTAGCCGTAATACGGTTAATCAACTTAAGGCAATCCGCCTTACCCAACCTTGATGAGATTATCGACACCCCTAGGTAACAAACCGGAAGTTTGCCTTCTCGAAAACCAAACTCTAAAAGGATACTATTCCGCAACAATGGCGTCCCGCTCGACAAGAAGATATCAGATTTACTTTTGTTGGGAACCAGTCCACTCCATGATGAAAAAATGTCCAAGCTTCTCTTGAGAATTACTGCCGAATTCCAATCCGCTTGGCAAAAAAGGAAAACATCATAAGCAAAAAATAGATGAGAAAGCTTAGGAGCCTTGGACCTCCAATAGAACTTGAACTCCTTGACAGAAGTCCTTAGGTTCAAAATCCCAGAGAAGATTTCCATAACTAAGGTAAAGAGATATGGTGACATCGGGTCTCCCTGCCAAAGACCTCTACCTCCAGGAAAGAATTCGTGGAGCTCTCCATTAATAGAGATCGAGAACCTGGGTGTACGTACACAGACCATAATCAACTGGATAATCCACTGAGGAAAACGGAAAGCTTCAAGAGTAAGTTCCAAGAAATCCCAATCAACTGTATCATAAGCCTTGCGAAAATCTACTTTGACCACACATTTTGGAAGATATGGGTCAAGGTGGAATCCGACAAACAGTTCTTGAGCAAGCAAAATATGATCTCTGATCCTCCTTTTCTTGACAAACACATTTTGGGACGGGCTAACAAGATCCTGAAGGACCGCTGCAATTCGGTTGGCTAAAATTTTAGTGATAATTTTATAGACAGTGATGCAGCAAGCAATTGGTCAAAAGTCATTAACCTCATAGGCATTCGGCACTTTGGGAACAAGAGCCAGAATAGTTGCATTCACTTCCTTAAGGAGGTAACCCGAGTAGAAGAAGTCTTTAACAGCTTCAAGGACTGAGGACCCTACTATGTCCCAGTTATTTTTGAAGAATTCGGCTGTGAACCCATCAGGGCTAGGGGCTTTGCCCTTAGCAAGCGAAAACAAAGTATTCTTAATCTCGAATCCGAGACCGGTGAAGCAAGCAAACATACCTAGTCATCCGAAAGAGTTTTCCGAATAAGTGATGTCAATTCATGCAACGCAGGCTTCGTCAAACCCGAATGCGGAGCAAGGAGATCCGAGAAAAAAGATACAAAAACTTGCGGCACCAAGTTGGGGTCCGAAACAACCGAACCTGAATTGTCTTTAACAGAGAGAATTCGGTTGTTTAGATGTCTGGCTTTGACAAAGTTATGGAAGAATTTTGTGTTTCGATCACCCTCTTTCAACCATCTAACTCTGGATTTATGCTTATAGAAGGATTCTTCTTGGCCCCGAAGATCTACAAAAGTCCGACGCTGGCCTTTCTCCAATTCAGCAAGAGTGATATTATTGGGATCCGAGTGCAGAAGAAGCTGGGTAGAACGCAAGGCCTCCCTTGCTTCCAGTGTCCTCATCGAGATGTCCGAAAAGGCTTCAAGGTTGAGTGCTTTAAGGCGGCACTTTAGGATCTTCATCTTGGAAAGCAGCTTATACATGGGCCTCCCCCAAACATGGCTGTCCCACGCTTGATGGACTGTATCACGGAAGTTGGGGTGATCAGCCCAGAAATCAAAATATTTAAAGGGCTTCCTTCTTGTACTCGAATCAACAACCCTAACTACCATAGGCATGTGGTTTGAAATTCCGGGATTAATAAAAGATGCCTCCGAAAAGGAGAAATCCATTCTCCATTTAGTGTTGACCAACACCCGGTCAATTTTCCGCATTTTCCTGCCTGACCCCGAAGAAATGGACCAGGTAAAACGAAGACCCGTGTACCTAAGGTCCTCAAGTTCCGTTTGATCAAGGCATAGTCTAAAGTCATCGAAGCAAGGAATCCAAGAATTAGAGCTCCCGAAGCAATCCGTAGGATCCTTAATTGCATTGAAATTGCCCGCAACGAGCCAAGCAGTATCTTGAAATAAATCATCACAAAGAATAAGGTCAGACCACAGAGGCCTATGACGCACAAAAGTGTGCTCCCCATAGACAGTAGAGATGCAACACGTAAAGTTAGAAGAAATCCCCTTCAAACGCCCATGGATGGCTTGGTCATTTAGAGAAATCAACTCAAAATTAACGGAATCCGGGTTCCATCCAATCCAGATTCTGCCACGCGGAGAATGATCATAATTCGTGAGCTAGCTCCAGCCTCTCAGGAGGGTAGATGAAATAGAAACAAACAGCGGCTCAGGGACTTTAGTCTCAAAAAGGCCAACAAAACTAAGACTATTAGAAGCAACAAACTTTCTAATCTCAGCCCTTCGAACAGGGTTCATCATCCCTATGATATTCCAAAATCCAAAATCTTGAACCAAGGAAAGAGGAGAACTACCTCCACTTGGAGGACTTGCGACTAGCTTTAGTCGCCTTCGGGACCACTAGTAGCGCCGGTCCAGGCGGGTCAGGATGTAGCTGGAGAAGTTGGTCTTGTATCCCAAACCCAGTAGATCCTGAAAGAGCTCTAGGAGAGGGAGGCTTGCTTGGGATCTCATCCTCATCGCTAGACGAAGCAAAACCAGTGTCAAGCTCTCAGAAACTTCTTTATAACACTTTAGACCACAAAATAGTTCTTATTTCAATGGTTGGTGGCGTCTCTTGACTTGACCGGGTGAGGGCCGGCGACCCTCGCCGTCGATTGGCCAGGGCTTGACAACCCTGGCAGACTTTACCCCCACCATCGTCGGTCCTTCTCGCTAATGGTGGCAAGGCAGCGACGAGTGCTTGCACAGCCCTCATCATTCTGCCAACTTCCTTTTTATTTATTTATTTATTTATTTATTTTAATAATTAGTTTTAAATTTTATTTTAATTAATATTTATATTAAAATTCAAATTTAAGGTTGACTTAGCTCTCCGACAAGTCAAGACAAATATATTAATAAAAAATTATCACCTAAGATTTCCGACCAAGGTCGCCGGAATTTAAGTGTTTATTCACTAGGATCAATTTAAGGCTCCGTTCGTTTCGCAGAAAATGTGGTGTTTTTGGAAAATATTTTTCAGGAAATCATTTTCCAAGTAAATGTAATTATTTCCCGATGTTCGGATGAAATATGAAAATGAAGTGGAAAATACTTTTTGTTGCTTGGTAAAGAAAATCTTTTCCTTCATATACTTTTCTTCAGTTATTTTATGTTTTAAAATGGATTTTTCATATTTTTTTAAAAATCGATTTTTAGTTATTTTAATTTTTAAATCTATTATTATTATTTTTTTTTTTTTTTCATTTCTTTTTTCTTTGTTTTCCATCTCCTTCTTTCTTGGCCGGTTGCCGATCACGGCGACTGCCCTCGACTGACCACTGGTGAGCCTCAAGCTTGCTGACAAGCACGGTGCTCACCGCTCCCCACTTTGGCGAGCATGAGTGTCAAGCTCGAGGCTCACTAAATCAACGAACACAAGCTTGAGATCGATGAGCTTGAGGTTCGCTTGGCAACGGCCGACGACTAGCCAAGAAAAAAGAAGATGATAAAAAAATAAAAGAAAAAGAAAAAAAAAAAAATAAAAGAAAAAAAAAAGTAAAAGAAAAGTAAAAGAAAATAAATAGAAAAGAAATAGAAAAGAAAAAGGAAATTCAAATAATAATTCAAATAAAAAAAGAAAATAAGAAGAAGAAATGGAAGAAGGAAGTGAGGATTTGTAGAGGTGTGAGATAAGAGAGATTAAATAAAGAAAATATTTTACACTTTTTAAAAGTGGAAAATATTTTCTCCTAATTTAGAAGATTTTTTTCTTTCCATGGAAAACGTTTTTCTCAAGGAATTCATTTTCTGTGAAACAAACGCTAGAAAATCCAAAAAACATTTTCTCGAAAATTATTTTCCGCGAAACGAACGGAGTCTAAATTTAAGTATCCTCTTCAACTAGATCAAAGCAATGAATCCCCATCAGGATCGCACAACGGACGTAATTGATGGCACCAGCAATGACGTGTCTAATGAAAACCCTAATTTTCCACCTTTCTAAAAATTCTTTGTTTGGAATAAATTCCCATGACTTTGGCCTCTCTTTCGTTCTTTCTTAATTTGCAGGTCTCTTTCATTTGGAAACTTCATTAGGGATGGGATCGTAATTGACCACAACTATTTTAGCAATACCATTTATATATAAAAGAAATAAGCTTTCTTAAGTTTAGTTAAATGGACCGGGTATGAGTCGAGTATAGGTTGGGTCGGGTATGGGTAAAATTTTTTGCATTGCAATAAATGGATCATAAACGGATTAAATGAGTCAATTTGGGTGGGACCATTTATAACCCGACCCAAACTCGACCCAACCCACCCGTTTAACGGGTCTAACCACAAGTCAATCGATTTTTATGATATTTCCAGCTAGTTCTACGTGTTCATCGTTTTCTTTGTCGTTATGTGCATGAAGTGTGCTTAGTCCTCTAGAATTTCACATACTAGACGACAGTACCAGTTCCTAGATACTGTAGGGCCCTGGAATTAGTTCTTAATATAATCTCTCCGACCAAAGACCCGTCAATGCGGACCAATGTGAAGCCCGGGAAAAATTGTTGAAGAAAACTTTAGTAGTCTTGCTAATAAATTCAGCTAAATTTGTTTTTCAAACCAAATCTTATGTCTAATTATGTTCATAGAGATTATTCCACATCTTAAGTATTTATATGCAAATGGGACTGTTTGTGGTTCGTGATGAACGTGGGAATGTCAAGTCTTTGCCGTTGGGACACAAGAATTTTCCTTTTTGATTATAAGTAAAATATTAGTCAAATGGATTTCAAACTTGAGGTACGGTGGGGTTGCCTTGTTGCGCAATTTTGCTTTTTTTTTTTTTAACAAAGGCAAGGACTTTCTTCCGCGAATAGAGGTCTGTCAAACCCAAGATTGCTAGTTGCTTTTATTATATGGTCCTAGTGATTAATCTATTGCTGCTGACCTCATGGATGACATAGGCAGCCTTTGGATTACTTGCCTGTGGACAGCACCATCATGTCAGCACTTGGATAATTTTCTTATGAGGTGAAAGCCCTAATATTCGCATGTTTTGGTAGGGATTCTTTTAATGATATCACTAGATTTTATCCTAGTATAATATCTTAGGGCCATGCATGGGCCGGTCTAGGCGAGCTTTTGAATGAAGCTTTAGCCTGGATTATTTACTTTTGTAATGAACATCTTTATCTCAGTAAATGATGCTGGGTGGATCTAGAATAACACCGTGTATTTTCAAATTTTCATTTGCAGCCTACTACATCCTTAGTATGTCGATTTTATTTAGTAATCGTAGCTTACCTAGTATTTCTTTATTATTTCTTAAGCATGCGTAGAGGTTCTTGATATATTAGGCTATAGTTAATCTCTGTCGAAGTGATTATGTACCCCGATAAATGCAAATTGGATATAACTACCAGAGCACACATATCCATGCTCATGGAATTTATAACTTGATATGATTTATTACAGTCATACTGAAGCTGCTAATAAGAGATATGGTTGCATTAATTGATGTAGCCTAGTAGTAAAAGTGGCCGGTGCGTAGTTTTCAAAAACTTCTTTACAACACTTTACACCACAATTAGTTCTTAATTGAGTGGTTAGTTGGTTCTCGTTTCAACTATGCTTTTTGGTGTGTTGACACAAAGAATCATTTATTTATTTTTTAGTGGAATATTTAAACCCCTTACCCTTCATAGGAATAATAGTTCTTGTCGTATCATGGCTTGGATATAAAATGCCCCACTTGATTGAAAATTTGGAGCCTTTCAAGGCATTGCTTTTTGATGCAGAAGTCCAAATACCAATTCTTCTTGCGTATTTATGGGCGGAATACGCACGTTTCTTATATCCACAGTTTTTCAATGATCTCTACAATAATAAGGTTAATGGCAGGACGTTCTTTGTCATGATTGCATCTGAACAAACCGGAAATTTCGTTTTTCTCCGTCACAGCTCCTTCTGATTAGGATAGTCGTAGTCGGGGGCATGGGACGATTCGCTAATTAAACTAACAGGTTGGTTCTCTCCATATAGAATATCGATGGAGAACAATAGCGGATAATCATTGATCAGATAGGCGGTTGCACATGGGGTTTCACATATCTTTATATGATCCATATGCCTAAGAAGATGACTAGTCAAATTTTACTGGTCCAATAATGCCTATAGCTGCACGTGTGAGGATGTACTTGTGTTGGATTAAGTGACGTGCATGAAGCGATTGAATTATAACTAAACAAAAGTTTAACCTTTTGAAAGAACGTGGATTTAAGTGAATATGTTAATGAGCTTACTCGTGTTCCATCTTGTTGATCTCCTCATCATCTATAAAAATAGATGAAAGGAGGGTCTCGATGTTTCTCCTAACATAAATTCCAACATTGTCGACCAACATGGGTAATGATTTGATTTGTTTTTTCTTTTACCACATTGCTTGATTGCAGATTCATTGGGGGTAATGTGCTCGACTTGGTTAGCACTTTTAG
Source organism: Eucalyptus sideroxylon x Eucalyptus melliodora (assembly GCA_016097485.1). Taxonomy (NCBI): domain Eukaryota; kingdom Viridiplantae; phylum Streptophyta; class Magnoliopsida; order Myrtales; family Myrtaceae; genus Eucalyptus; species Eucalyptus sideroxylon x Eucalyptus melliodora. Next base: position 971,694 of record CM027827.1, read on the forward strand.
GCCTAACAATAGCATTCAAGTCATCAAATCGTCCAAATGACTCGAGTGAATCGATGAAAAAGGACTTTCTGGCACACTTTTCCCATCCTCTAAACCATCCCGAGCCTCTGATTACTGGAGTCGTTGGTATTGGATCGTGAAGTCCAGACACGCTTCAAGTAATTTGGCAAGACATTCCATTTTCCCACTGTGATTTACGTGGATTTTGGCAAAGTTGTTGTCGTTGGAAACTCAATGGTTTTATTTAGTGATTGAAGTTTGATTGAGGATGATAAATACCAATAGAACTGTTAAATATGACTTTACATAAAAATGAATGGATTCTAATAAACCTTGAAGACTCAAGGACTTTGCAAATTTTGAATTACTAAATAATACGGCAACAGTAGATCAGAAATAAGTAAGGAAATTGCATGAAACTTTATAGAATTAAAAAAAAAAAAAAAAAAAAAAAGAAGAGGTTACATTCTTGGAATATATGCTCGCTCGATAATTGAACTGAACATAAATTGTTTAATGGAGGTGATTGGAGTGCGTAAAGAAGATAAAAAGCTTGCAGCTTATGGCTAGAAATCTTTTATAAACAAATATGAGTGCTGGATTTAGGGCACCTAATCTTATTCAAAATTCATATACAAACTTAGCTAAAATCTAATAGAAATCGATCATGAGGTTAATTTTTCCGTCTACATATCAATAAAGTCAAAATCTAATTTGCACTTTGTGATTCTTGGTGTCTCAATTGCTCGTCCTTGATTGATGCCCAAATTGACTGTGTATTGAAAATGGATCATTCTAATTTTCGTTTTGATCTTTCTCCACAAGAATCTCAAATTGTTATGACTTGTGCACTACTTTATGAATGATTTGCAACCCCTCTAGACTCCCAAGCTATGGTTATCGTTCATTCAATGGATACATCTTGCCTCAATCTTTAACTATTGTGCATGCTTTGAATCAGTTGCTCAATGTTGCGTATCATGGACTTCGCTTAAACTTTGCCTACTAGATACTCATGATCAATGAGCTCACTAAACATTTTATCAATGGACCTTATGGGTCAACTACATTGTCATTGCCTTTATGTTTGATGAGCTTGTCAAGCTTTTATTCGATTGCCCTTATAAGTTTAGTGTAGTATGACTGCCTGATTTTCAGTACAAATTCTTGGCTTGGAGTCAAACATTTATTTACTAATTTTGTGTTACCAATCCTTGTTTGAATTAGCTACTGATATTTATTTGTTTTTTTTTTTTTTTTTAAATTATCAACTTTTGTCATCTCTAACAAAAAAATTTCTTTTATTGTTTACGTACTTCTATTTAACTTTCTCACGATAGCTTAGATATAACAATGGTTATATCAAATTATCAACCTCTATAACAAGTTTTCTCGGATTAAATTACCAACTAGTTTTGGGTATCAACTATCATTTGAGGTGGGCAACAACATTTGTTTGTTTCGTCTAAAATTTAGAACTTTCTTGTTAAGTTTCCATTTTTATTTGCCTTGCCAATCTACTTTTTAAATTTACCAACTCCTTGTAGAAATTACCAGAGTGATTAATCGCCAGCTTTTCTTCAACTAATTTACCAAAAATTTGACATTAGCAACTGTTATACCAACATCTATTTTTTTTTTAAATTATTGTCTTCATTTTATCTTTGACAAAAGCAAATCTCTAATCTTTTGCCAACTATAGAATTATCAACATAATTTTTTGTGAGACTTACCAACTTCTCTCTGATTAAATTATTAATGGGTATTGTGTTACAAACTCTCATTTGAGTTATTTATCAATTTTTTCTGATTATGTTTCAAGCAAGTTTTGTTTATAATTCTACATTGGTAGGTACTCAAATGAGAGTTTGCAATCTAAAACTTCTTAGTAATTTAATATTTGATAAAAGTTAGTAATTCATTCTACTCTAGGTTTGTTCTTTCATATAAGAAATAGTAAATTTGTATAATTTGTTTGGTAAATAAAAGAATTTAAAACCTATCATAAAAAGTTAGTAATGTTTCATAAATTGTGGTAAGTTAGCCCCCTTTCAATGCACTCAAATTATACATACAAATTCGATTCTTATCCCTAAATCCTCTAGTGATATTAGAGTCCAAGCATCACTTTATATCATAGACGTCTTTATTTAGTCATAAATTCAATTGTGGCATATGTGGACTATACCTTTGAGATGGAGTATTCATTGCTTAACTATATGGTTATAAGATTCCTATCTACTGGAATATGTACAAAGACATGGCCCCTACAAATTCAAACTAGAGAACCTATGACCATAGAAAAGACAAGCAGGGACATACATTATGCTGTGGGGCCAGTTCGCACATGACCCCTTGTGATGGTGCTCAAGATGCATGAACGGATCCACTTTCCAGGAAGAGTCCATGCCCCTTTCCTCGAAATTATCGGACTTAGAAAATTTCAGGCCAGGACATTGAATATTATGGTCTCTGCATACACGTGCCAGATATGGAAAAGTCAGAGGAGGACCACCATGTACTTATAAGCACCTCGAAGTGCGAGCTGCATTATTCAGGCCAAGAAGAGACTCTGAAAACAACATTTTTATCAGGTCTCTGAACTGATCAGCATCGATCAACAGGATGGCCAGGTATCCGAGGAATGACAAAAGCAACAATAAGACAGCGGTTAAAAAGGGTGCTTGGAGTGCCGAAGAAGATCAAAAACTAGTGGCTTATATCAAGAGATATGGCATTTGGAATTGGGCTCACATGGCCAAACCTGCTGGTCTGTGATGCATAAATCATGTTCTCGTTTGCTTCCCTTCATATGTGTCTAGTCTTTCTGATTTTTGTGGGAATATGTTCGACTAACCCTACTCTTGAATCATCATATGCGTTAATTCCCAGGTTTGGCAAGAACTGGCAAAAGTTGTCGTCTCCGTTGGATGAACTATCTGAGGCCCAACATCAAGCATGGAAACATCACCAAAGAAGAGGAGGAGACCATCATTGCGCTGCACCGAGTTCTTGGAAATCGGTAATTAATTACACTTTAATTGAAAGCAAAGTTACGATCTTAATTAAAAGCGCTAGCTAATTAATTGCCTTTTACTGATGAAAATGTCTTATATTTCTTTGTTTCAGTTGGGCCGCGATTGCAGCTAGGCTTCCAGGAAGAACGGACAACGAAATAAAGAACTACTGGAATACTCGTTTGAGGAAACGGGTCTCCGAGGAGAAGTTCAGTTTGCAGAACACATGCAATGATGTTGATCTCCATACTGATGGAAAGGACATCTCATTCCATCCCTTGAATGATAGTCCGAATGCAACAAACCTTGGACTTGACTATCAAATCCCTACCACAAATGCAGATAACTCTTGTCCTTCCGTTGGAGTCCATGATGAGAAACCATGGAGCTATGATAGGTGCGCATTACAAGAATATGAAAATGGTGAAAGAGAAAGCTTATGGAAGCAAGTTCTTGCAGTGGAAGATTTTTACATAGAAGAAGATTTCGAGCGTATGTGCGCCAACTCAGGAACTAATACTGCCCCTTCTTACGGTTGCACGCAACCTGAGCCTACATACTTTGCTAGTTGCTATGATGATCTTGTCCTAGATTTGTGGGGGGAATCATGATGATTGTCATTAAATTAATCTTGATCTCGGAGATGGACTGCAAAAGTATGGTTTAGGTTACCGCAAAGTTTCTGAAGGTGATAAATGTTATGCGGCTATGAATTCCTCAAATCGTGAAATAGCATGTTTATCTGCCATATGAATGTTTTTGGACGAATGAGATGATTTAACAACAGATTTGGTGATGTACTTATGCTCGTAGATCTTCTTCTCTATTACTCATTTTGCTTTGCTGTTCCTTTCCTGTATTTTGATCTTTATCTTGTGAATTATTTCCATGGTTCATTATCTTCAGCATTTCTCCTGTCTGAACTCTCTCTCTCTCTCTCTCTCTCTCTCTCTCTCTAGGCTAGAGTGGCAGAATAAAGTAAAGCCATCGAGTACTCTGAAATAGTCTAGCATCACGAGTTTGGGCCATGTTCAAAAGCAGTGCTGTCTTCTCGAAAAGAGAACGATTCTTCTCAAACTTGAGAAATTGAGGAAGTTAGTAAAAGGTTTATAAAATAACCTGATGCTATTCCCATAAATGGATCACATCATCACACATTCGAGAAAATCTGGAACAAGTAAACGGGTCTAGTGGGAGTGCCAATGTAATTTCAATAATGAACATAAGGGGCGCCGCTGTATTTATGCTAATAAGATTTATTTGCCTAAGTCTTCTTCTCGGAAGATGCAGAAGGCCCTACTTCCATGTCCTGCTTCCACCTTTTCCCTTCGTCTTATGAAACCCTTGAATGTGTGCCACGTGTTCATTAAACCCTAACCTTATAATCTGTCCCCTCCTCAATCTGCCTTGCCAAGCCAAGAAAACCGTGTCATGTTTCAAGGACAATACCCCTCTCAAAATGTTTGTATTATTGGGAGGGTGAATCAGAAGTCTGATACCATCTTCCATGCTCAGACCAACTAAAATATATTAATATCTCCGATCTCTTTCTCCAAAATTGAATCAAGGAGGTTCCCAATTCACCAAACAGATTGACTTGGATACCATTCGTTTGGAGTGCTCATCAAAACCCTGATATCATTATCTAGGAAGATCACCAAAAAAGAGACTAAGCCTAAGCCTAAGCCTAAGCCTATAAACATATCCAATTAGATTCACTATACTCAAAAACTTAAACCAATGAGTCATGCATCAACTAAGATATAAAAACTACTCCAAATCACATTATTCTCCAACAAAACTTTTTCTTAAACTACTCACATGTGCATTTAAACATGTATCACATTTGATTGGACAACACAAACTATGGACTCTTCCACACTTTTTAATAGGAGGGCATAATTCCATTGCTCTGTGCTGATAAATTGATTGATGGTTGCAAATAAATTGCAGTAATGGAGTAGATTTTTTTGCTGTATTATAAACACATAAAATAATCAAAAATACTGAATTTATTATGATTATCATCTTAAAAAGAACTTCGCTATTTTGTGTATGGAACCTAGTTCGTATAAGAAAACAGCAACAGGCTTCAGGTTGTCATTTTATTAGGCAATATCATGTCATATGAGCGAAATAGGAAAAAAAGCCCAAAAAGCCCTAAATCTATTGCACTTTTACCAATTTAGTCTTAAACCTTTTAATTTTACCTATAAATCCAAAAGTTTTTCACAATTTGCCAATTGAGTCCATGTGGCCAATTTTGGTTTGAAATCATTGATTTAAACACTAGCTATCATACGTGATATAACTGACACTAACATGGATAATTTTCAATAATATTTTGATATCTTATTAATTCTTTAATATTTTTCTTTTCTTTTTTTATTTCCTTTTTTGGTTCAAAGGGTTGGTAGCTTGGTTGAGGGCCAGTAACCTTTGCAAACCACTAATCGAGGACCGGCAACCCCTGTTAGCCCTTTGGCAAAGGCCACAAAGTCCTTGGCAACTATGTGTGACATCCCGATTTTCCAATTCTATTTTCAATAATTTGAGACAGGCATTTCGTTGGCAGGCATATAGTTCTTTTCCTTGAGTCGGCCACTCATGTGAAAACTTTTGGGTGAAGTCGTTAAGAAATTCTAATGCATCAAACTCGAGAATTTGGCTAGGAAGCGACCTTTCGACCGAGCTAATCTGCAAGGGTCATTACGGCACAAATAAAAATCGATTAAAGACCGGAGATAGGTAGACTCGACAGAGGCATGTGATCGAGTGTGGGTGATTCCACCGGATCGCATAATCCTTGTCGACCGACACTGGACCGACTTTTCTATCGATTGGGTACCTTGTGTTCGTATTTGAAACCTTGAGATTACCTCGACAACCAAAAGTCGCTAATGTTTCAAAGATGTACATTGTGGCTTGAGATGATCAACCACAGGTCAAATGCATGAAAATTTCTAAAGGCTATCCGGTAGGTTGGGCCGCGCTAGTATCGTGCCAAAAGTGAAATTAACCGTGGAATTGAGATTGAATTCAGAAATTGGGAGTTTGGTGTGTCACAAATCATTTTATGAATATTAACCTATCTTTGGAAGATTTTTCATGCAATCAGAGTTCTTTGGCAAATTAAATCCGAGAATGACTATTTTAGCTCGAGAAATTAGTAGCACCGCTTTTGGTCGCACTTTTGGGACTTAAGTTGGTTCTATGGACAAGTGAAGATGTGAATTAAAGTGTGGTGACATTTGATTAATTTTATGGACTTCAATTGGACTCAATTGGAAGAGAATTAATGGGAATTGAAGAAATTGGATGTACAAGAATTGGACCTTGGCGGAAAATGAAATTGCAACCATTGGAAGAGGTTGTGGAGGATTGGGTGAGTGGAGTGTGATGTCATCCATGAGGTCATGAGGTGGGCCATTTTTGGTTGGATTAAAGAAAAAAGAAAAAGAAAAGGGAGTGGTCCCATCTCTCTCTCTCTCTCTCTCTCTCTCTCTCTTCCTCCTTCCTCTCCCGTGCGACTCCTCCATCTTCTTCTTCTTGCTGCTCGACGGAACCGAGCAGACCAGCGGAGCCGAAGAAGTCGCATGGAAAAAAAAAGGAACCGCCGATTCGATCGCGTCGCCGCCCGTCCGCACGCGAGCCGTGCCGCCCACTCCGGAGCCGCTCGCTCGCCCGCTCGCCCCGCCACCAGTGTCGCATGGAATTGAGATCGAGCGGTCTCCTCCATCCGTTCTTTTGCAGCTCGGCGCACCCAGCTTAAGTTGGATCAAGTGAAGATGTGAGAAGGCGATCCTGGCCGTTGTGGGAGGATTAGAGTCTCGGACCGCCGTCGCGCACCCTCGAGTGCCGTCCGTCGCCGAATCGCGTCACCGAATGGGACCTCTGCCGGGCCGGCCGCCGTTCGCTCCGTTGCGTCGTTCGTCTCCTTCGCCCGCTACCATTCGTCTTAGGCCCCAGGCTTGGGCCTTCGCAGAGCTCCCTCCACCGTCGACCTCCCCTTGGACCGTCAAGCCCTCGCCGGTCTCCTCCGAAGTCCTCCGCTTGCCCATCTCGGCCCCTTGCCTCGGCCTCGGATCACCATGGACAGCGGACCAGCTGGAAAATGGGTATGGCAGCCCGTGTTTGGCCCGTTTTGGCCGCTTCCCGAGCCCGGATGCTCGGCCCGCTTGAGGGAGTCGATCCTCGCGTCGTCCTCATTGTTTTGGTTCGCTCATTCGGCTCGCTAATCCGGTGAGTTTAGCTCACTAAACCTTGATTAGAGGATTAATTATGCTTTAAGTGTGCTTAGTTTAAGTTAAGCAAGTTTATGGTGATTTTTAATTTATTTAATTGTGATTTGGATTAATGTGTTTAATTAATTTAAAGTGTGATTTAATTAAAGGTTAAGATGAAGTTTATTTAATAATAAACCTTGATGGGACATAATAGGGTTTTAGTTTTAATTTATTTAAATATTTCGAAATTATTTAAAATTTAATATTATATTATATTCCGAAATTATTAAAATATTATTATTAATTATTTTCGGAATAAAAATTATTTTTAAATTCGAAAATGCTCGACCCTAAATTTCAGAATTTGTTTTGATCGCTGTGCATTCGGATTTTTGAAATTGATGGTTGGATATTATAAATTGAATGTGGATTGCGAAAAATATGGATATTATTATTTAATTAATTTTTGGAATAAATTTAATTATTTATTAAAATTCGAAAATTTCGTTGGGATCTTATACTCGGAATTTCGTCGATCGATCGTTGTGTATTTAGAATTTGAATTTGATGATTGATTGTGGCAAATTGAGTGTTGATTGGGATAAATAAGGATTTTATTCATAAGAACCCAAATGTCGAGTTTTGATGTAAAAATTGAATTTTAATGATTATATTAAATAGTGGGGTTTGAAAAAGTGAGATATTGGCTTTTTGATTTGAAATTAGCGTGTCCCCACACACGTGAGTAATTTGTGGAATATTTTTAATATGAAGAAAAATGGCCAGGATCACTATTTTAAGTGGAAGCGTTGAGTTAAATGCAAAGTGTCCGGGGCCGGTATGATTTGGCTGTGTGATAATTAAGAGGAATCGTCCTAGGTTGTTGAGCCGGACTTGCAGCTATATGGGATGCCCACGCGGTGGATGCGAGTCATGATTGATTCCGAGCCTACATGCTCCTTCGGGAATGCCGTCGACGTCTTGTGGCTCGCTCCATGGGGAGGCGATGCTAGCTATATGCCGTAGATAGCCGAACAATGAGTAGGCTATGCCCTTGTGTGGCGGTGAATAATAAGTGAAATGCGTGCTAAGTGCGATTGTGATTTATATGAAAGTGATGACGTTCCGATTGTTTGAATTATTATTATTACATGTGATTGAGTGATTTGAATTGTACTAACTTGCAGAAAGGAACTAAGACGAGGTAAGTCTTCTGTGTGATGTGGCTAGGCCACCCGGGGCGTATTTTCTTTCTAATAGGGGTTTAGGGGGTTGAACTTGCTGAGACATCGTCTCATCCCGGTTGTGGGATTAAAATTTCAGGTCCCTAGTGGACAGAGTGGCCATATAGCTTTGGTTGGCTTTGATGAGTTGCAGAGGTGAAGTCATAAGGATTGGAGAACGTGTCTGACTTGTAGGTCGTAGGGCAGTTCCCTTTTTTTTTAGAGCCGGTCTTTTGTAAACTTTTGGCCGTAGACCTCTGTTTGTAATTCTGATGAATTATGAAAGTGTTATGTTGTGGTTTTGCTTCCTGCTTTTCTATCCCGTATTTTATTGTCAGGGGTTTTATAATACGTTCGCTGCGCATTAATAAATGAATGGGGTCTGCGACACCTGGAAATGTCGCATTTGATCGATCGCAGTGGGATGTGTGCGCGCTCGGGGTTCGGGGCGTGACAGCGCACCCCTCGCGTGCTGTCCGCCGCTCGCGCGTCACCGTTGTCCGGCCGTCGTTCCGGCCTCCTTCCCACCCAGCTCTTTGTCCCGAGCTTTGTTAGCTTCGTGCGGGATTGCCTACCGGAGCCGCCGTGGACCGCCGTACACCCTCGCCTCAGCCGCCGGAAGTCCCTCGGCCCATTTCGGCCCTTGTGCGCCTCAACCGACGTCGGATCCGCCCTCAACCCGCAACAGACAGCAGCTGGTTTTAGTGGGTATGACAGCCCATGTTTGGCCCGTTTTGGCCGGCTTCCCAAGCCCGGATGCTCGGCCCGCCTTGAGGAAAGTCGATCCTCGCGTCGTCCCCGTCGTTTTGGTCCGCTCGGCTCGCTAATCCGGTGAGTTAGCTCACTAAACCTTGATTAGATGGTTAATTATGTCCTAAGTGTGCTTAGTCTAAGTTAAGCAAGTTTATGTGGATATTTTAGTTTATTTAATTGTGATTTGGATTAAAAGGTTTGTTTAATTTAAAGTGTGTTTAATTAAAGGCTAAGATAGTTTATTTAATAATAAACCTTGATGGGACATAATAAGGTTTTAGTTTTGAATTATTTAATTGTTTCGAAATTCTGGAAATTATAATATTATATTATATTCCTAAATTATTAAAATATTATTATTAAAAAAAAACGGAAAAAAAAATTATTTTTGACCTCGGTTGCTCAAAATTTCGTGCCGATCGCTACTGTGTATACGGATTTTGAAATTGATGGTTGGATATTATAAATTGAGTGTGGATTGCGAAAAATATGGATATTATTATTTAATTAATTTTTCGGAATAAATTTAATTATTTATTAAAATTGAAAATTTCATCGGGACCTTATACTCTCGGAATTTTCGTGTTGATCGCTCTTGTGTATTTAGAATTTGAATTTGATGATTGATTGTGGCAAATTGAGTGTGATTGTGATAAATAGGGATTCTTTATAAAGTCCAAAGTGTCGAAATTTATAGGAGAGTTGGTAGTGATTAACCACCTATTAGAGGTCGTGCCCGGTGGGGCCGTTAATGCCACTTGATAAAGGTCGCGTCGAGTGAGGCGTGAATTGCCCGATAAAGGTCGCCTAGTGGCCGTGGTGCCACTTATTAAGGTCGCGCCCATGGGGCCGTGATATGCCACCTATTGAAGTCGCGCGCCCCGTGCGTGAAACACGATAAAGGTCGTTCTAACCAGCCGTAATCTACCACATTTTTAAAGGTCGTGCCGAGTGGGGCCGTGATGCCAACGATTCTAATTCTCGGGTGGGGCCGTGATTAAGAGTAATGATTGATTTGCTGAATTGACATGTAACCGGCCGAGTCGATTGATCGCTAAGACGATCAAAGTGGTTGAATTGTTTTGATGATGTGATTGTGCCATGGTTGTTTGGTTATCATAATTGTACGTGGTTGAATTATATAAATTGTGTTAACACTGAGATGAAGGCTAATGCGGGGTAAGTCTTCTGTGATGTGGCTAGGCCACCCGGGGTGTATTTTCTTTCTAATAGGGGTTTAGGGGGTTGAACTTGCTGAGACAACGTCTTATCCCGGTTGTGGGATTAAAATTTCAGGTCCCCGGTGGACGAAGCGGCTAGATAGCTTTGGTTTGCCTTCAGAAGTTGCAGAGGTGAAGTCACAAGGATTGGAGAACGTGTCCGACTTGTAGGTCGTAGGACAGTTCATTTTTAAGAGTTGGTTTTTTGTAGACTATTGGCCGTAGACCTCTGTTTGTAATTCTATTGAATTATGAAAGTGTTATGTTGTGATTTTGTTTCCTACTTTTCCATCCCGTATTTTATTGTCAGAGGTTTTATAATATGCTTCCGCATGTGCATTAAAGATTTGATTGGGTGGCGACTTAACCTGGGAACGTCGCATTTGAATGACCATGGTGGGATATTGGCACGCTCGAGGTTCGGGGCATGACACTATGAGCTAGGGTCATGGCCCCTTGTTGAGGCTGGCAAGGGTGATGTCGTGGACCACGTTGTGGCTACTGAGGGCCACCAAAACTAACGAGGGTGTCAGGAACCCACGTTGTGGTTGGTAGATGTTGCTAGCCCTCAAACAATGGCCGACTCGAAACAAAAAAGGAAAAAAAAAAAAAACAAAAGGAAAGAAAGGAAAAGAAAAAAAAAAAAAAAATTTAAAAAAATACCCATAAATTTTTAAAATTATTTATGTCAGCACCGATCATGTCAAGTAAGATGACCAATATTGACTGGACTGCTACATTAGTGATTTTCCGCCAATTTTGGCCAAATGGACTTAATTGGCAAAATTTGAACAAGTTTAGGACTTAATTGGTAAAATTAAAATGTTTAAGACAAAATTGACAAAAGTGCATTTTTAGGATTTCTTGGACAATTTTGTCGAGTGGACAAAATATGAGAAGTCAAAGTTACTATCTAAACTGGTTATTTACACCTGACGGGAGATTAATCAATACAAGAAGTCTAAACTGCTTGATTAAAGCCTGTTCATGAAATTCTCGATTTGTTTCTTGTCAAAGTTGATGGGCTAGGAAAGAGATATTACATGCCATCGAGGAAATATACTCGATAAGTCTCGCAAGAGTAAAGAAAATATTCTATCGTCCCTTTTAAAAACAAAATGGACAGCTAAAGTCGACAACGTCCAGTGAATTTTTTCGTAAATATATAAATGTCATTAATCATGTGAAGTACAGAACCTTACGAGTATTTCCCAGCATTACAAACACAATTATGCGAGAATATGGAAGTAGGAAGCCTCCACATGGATGGCAACAACATAATAGCTTGGGAGATTCTACAATTCAGGAAAAGTGAGGCCCTACCCTTCCCAATATTACATATTCTCGCCAAAAAAAGATTTATCTCAATCGACTTAATTTGAAGACATCTATGATTGCGTTCCATTCAATCGCAATACATGGGCGCAAAGAAGGATATCTCAAGGAGCTGCATTTTCAAATTCTTGCCCTTTGTAGCTCTCATCATCCAATGAAGTTGAAAATCCCATCCTCCCAAAGAACGTTGGATACCATTTTGTGTGAGGATACTTTGCCATATGTTTCCAGTCCAGTTACACCTAGAAAATAAGTGAGTTCTGTCTTCTATACTGGACATACATAACTTACGTTAAATATCAACTGAAGGGTTTCATAGTGATATGGTCACTGCTATCAATAATCTATTTTGAAAATAATTCTAATTGACCTCATCTTCTCCTCATAGAACAATTTCGCAGATCCATGCCCTTCATTTTTCGCACTCTTCTTTCTTTCCCAAACAAAAGCAGTCAAATCAGTGTTTGCTTCTTCGCTCCATGATATAGCACCATTGTTCGGTAAGAAAGCAAATCCGAGTGAATTTTCTTTCATCTAAATCTCCTCCCCAATCAGCATCGAATAGCCTTCAAGTCGCAGATCCTTTCCTTGGTAATTCAACTTAAAATCAGCGAGTTCCCTTCGGATACCTCGGTATTCTCTTGACGGCTTTCAATGTCTTGGACCTGGATTGGATTGGTATCTACTCACCATTTGCAAAGCATATGTCGGGTCTTGTACACATCATAGCATACATCAAGCTCCCAACAGCACTAGCATAAGGAACATGTTTCATTTGTTCCTTCTCTTGTGGAGTGTCTATGGCTCAATCCTTCACCTTTTGCAATAGGAGTGTCTATGAGTTTACGAGTCTTGCATACGAAATCATTCAAGAACCTTATTTATATGAAAGAGACAACGATCTCTTGAACGATCTCTTGAAATCTTAACTCCAAGAATGTATGCAGCCACCCAGATCCTTCATCTCAAAGTTGTATTAACCAACTCCATATTGCTTCCGGCGCAATCGGTATATCATCAACATATAATGATATGATCACAAATTGATCCTTGGATCTTTTGATATATACACAATGATCCTCATAAATTATTGTAAAATCATATGCAACTATGGCATTATGAAAACGTATATACCATTGTCTTGATGGCTTAAGACCATATATCGACCTCAAAAGTCGACATACTTTTTCTTCTTGGCCTTTCACTATGAAAGTAGGTTGTTCCATATATATTTCTTCATCTAATTCTCCATTGAGAAAGCAGTCTTTACATCCATTTGATGTAACTCAAGATCACTAGCTACTATTGAATAATGCGAATTGAGGTAAATCTCACTATAGGAGAAAACGTATCTTCATAATCAATTCCTTCCGGTGATTATACCCTTTCGCCACAAAGGCGAGCCTTATGCCTTTCAATCTAGCCATCAGCCTTTCACTTTATTTTGAGAACCCATCCTTTTGGAAGATCAATTCCCAAACTTGGTTTGATTTCATTGACTCCATTTCCTCTTCCATTGCATGAATCCATTTTTCTTTACTAGGGCAATTAAGAGCCTCATCGATATTTCTTGGCTCATCCTCATCTTGTGGAGCAACCATAAAAGTTTCCTTTCAATGTCAAAACGTCGACGGGGAATATGGCTTAAGAAAACTCAAGTCCGGTTTTCTCTGTCCATAACTCCGATTTGGAAGGCGGTTAAGTATATACGCGGCGATTAACAATGCATCACTCCAAAAGGTGATAGGCAAGTTAGCATGCGCCATCATGGACCTAACCATTTCCAGTAGGGTTTTGTTTCTTCTTTCCGCAACACCATTTTGTTGAGGAGTGTACGGAATAGACAATTGTCTTTCTATTCCTTTTTCATCACATAATTTTCTGAACTCATCAGATAAATATTCTCGACCTCGATTGGATCTCAATGCTTTTATTTTCTTATCTAATTGATTCTCTACCAGGTTCATAAACCTTTTGAAACAACTTATTGCTTCAGACTTATGAGGAATCAAATAGACATATCCGAATCGAGTATAATCATCAATAAATGTGATGAAATAAACAGCCACATGCCTTCCTTTCACGTTCATTGGACCACAAACATCAGAATGGATTAAATGCAGAGGAAATTCAGCTCTTTTTCCTTTTCCAAATGGTTTCCTTGTCGTTTTCCCTTCTAGGCAATGCTTACATATGGACAAATCGACTTTTTCAATATTGCCCAACAAGCCCTCTTTGGCTAGTCTATTCATTCGCTGTTGGCTAATGTGACCAAGTCTAGCATGCCACACATTCACATCATTATCATATTTATTAGGAGACGTGAGAAGGGAATAACAAACATTAGCATTAACATAATCAATATCTAATACAATAAAACTATCCAGAAAATAACCACAACCATAGTAATTTGTCTCCAAAACAAATTCACACATCTACTACAGAAGTTCATATTAAAACCTAATTTAACCAACATCAATACAGACACTAAATTCCGATGAATCTCCGGAGCATACAATACATCATGAAGGAACAAAGTGCGTCCACCACGCATATTCAGTTGGCATGTGCCAATTCCTTTTACTTCAGCTCTGGAGTTGTTTTCCACATAGATCCACTTAGTTCAGTTGGTACTCATCGAATTCCACGAAGGATCCTCTATCCTTCGCTACATGGTCCGTCGCTCCACGAATCCACGGTCCACAAAGGATTAGACTAGTTAAGAACACAGAACTCGACACATAAGCAAAGTTCTGAAAAGTACAAGGGGTGCATACCTTCTTTGGCTCACAACGATCGCGAGCATAGTGACCCTTCTTGTCACCGAGTTGTAGCATTTCACCCTTGCAAGCTTTTTCATGCGATGACGCTTCCCTCTTCCATGTTGGTTGAATTTGGGTTTCTTCCCTGAAGGGCACTGCTTCTTCCTTGCCTTTCCCCTTATCAAACCGGTTAGGGCGCTTGCGCTTAGAGCTCGGAAGCTCCATTTGAGCTAGAACTAGCATGATAGAGTTCGGCATCGGCAGCCGCCAATGACGGTCCTCTTCCAGCTCAAGGTGTCGCATTGCATCCTCAAAGGTTTTGATATTTTCATTATGAGTCAAGTGCACCTTCATATGCTCCCAACTACGAGGCAAGGAACAAATTACTGCTTGCACTTGCTGCTCATACATGAGGACATGTGACATCTTTCAGCTCGATTATCATGTTTGACATGTTTCTAAGATGTTGCTTCATGGTCTGACCATGAGACTTCTTATAAGAGCATTTTCGAAGTATGACCATATCTTGCCCCTCCCACAATTTCTTGGCATTATCAAAACGCCGAAACTCTCGCATCGTCATTTTACATCCAAGCTTCTTTGTTTCTTTTGTGCTGTACAATGGAAGATTTTCATTTGAGTTGTCTCCAAGCTTTTCATCCCATCCTCCCAAAAGAACGAATTATTAATGCTTATTATTTATGCATCACATCATATTCCAATTTGAGCGAGGCTAGTGATACAAGACAACGCATGTACATAGGATTAACATGCGAAAACCTAGGTAGTGATGAAGTTATGGCATATTTGGGGAAGCAAATTTGCCATGCTTCTCAATAAACAAACCGTAATCCCAGACTATCTGCATTTGTCTGATGAGTGAATCAAGTCACATGATTCGCGGAACACAAACTTGAGGCTAGAAACTGATGGATTTCTCTAGGTAGAAGACCATAGACTTTTCAAAATGTATTCTTTAATATTTATATAAAGACATGTATATCGCAGTTACAAAAGTTTGCTTGATTAGTTGAGGTCTTTTATATACAACCCCAAATTTCCACATGTGCTTTCTATCCATGGACTTTGACCTCTCTTAGGTACTTCCTCTTTCCTGTCTCCTCCCTTCTAAACTCTTGACGGGAATAGTAGTCCGTCAATCACTTTGATTCCCCACTATTTCCCGTTCACCCTCCGCGGGCATGTACTCATCTATGTTCGATTTGGGTGTGGCTGCGTATATACTCATGAATTAGTGGATCCCCAATACTTATAATCGGACCCATTAAGACATTTGATCATATTATCATAGAAATTTATCTATGAAGTTAAGGTTTTACATAAACTGACAGAAACCTCAAAATTTTCTACGGACTTGTTTTAGGTGGCATCCTGAACTCGAGCAAGGCAATCACTCACAATTCTTTTTCTTCATCTCTTTACCAATGGGCCTAAACCTTTGAACAAATTATCAATATAGTCATTTTGGTTAATTTTAACAAAAAATCATTGACGTAGTGGTCTAGTTAGTGCCACCTATCCTACGTGACATGGCTATGTGGAGTGAATGGTGCCGACGTGTACAAATTTTTAACTTTCTTTAAAATTTTCTTTTTATTTTATTTTATTTTATTTTCATTTTTCTTCGCATTGCCAATGAAGCCGCCGTCCATGGCTGCGAAGCCTGCAAGTGGAGGGCTCATGACGCCCTCACCCACTGGCAGTAGTTGGTCACTAGTGTTCTTGACCAGTGGCTGGTAGCCTCCTCGGCCCTGTGAAGAAAAACGAAAGAAAGAAAAGAAAAAGGATAATAAGAAATAGAAAAATTAGAAAATTAACAATTGTCCTTGTCAATGTTAACCGTGTCACATAGAATAATCGATGCTAATAAGACCAAAATGTCATTGATTTTCAATTAAAATTAGCTAGAAGGATTACATTGGTAACACATTATAAATGTTTATAACTAAATTGATAAAATTTTAAAATGTTTAGACTAAGTCTACATAATTGAAATGTTTAGAACTAAATTAGCAAATTGTCGAAAATTTTATGATTGAATTGGTACAACTAGAAAATTTGGGACCGAATTAAATACCGTACAATAGGTTTGATATTTTTAGATAATTTTTTGGTGCCCTTGGTTATCTTCATTGCATAAAAAAAATTAGACTGATTTTGTACAATGAAACTTTTCCCTCCTTCAAGAGATCCTAGACATTTGTCCAGTAATATCATGCTTTTGCCAGGACACATTTTAATTTTGTCGCGCACTTTCCAAAGTGTGGTAAATAAACAACTTTTGAATCGCTTTCATACTTGCGGTACGCTTCGTTGTCTTTTTCCATGACAGCATGATAAAACCTAGACAGCAAGTGGCCTTATCTTTTATTTCATTTGGTCCTACTGATTGAATTCAATCTCTGCTGAAGACATGGATGACGGGAGCAGATTTGTCTTACCTGCCTACGGGTTGCGTCATCATAAAACAAATCAGCACTCCAAGATTGTATCTTTAAATTATTGAATGAGAGGCCGCAGCCCCATACATTCACGTGTCATAATTGATATTTAGGTCATTAAATAATGAGAAGTCATTCGACTCACTTCATGATGTCATAAGTTAATAATTTATGAAAGCCTGTTTTTGTTGTTTAGGAAATTGCCTCATGTGAACTTTGCCAACAACAT
This sequence comes from Eucalyptus sideroxylon x Eucalyptus melliodora, assembly GCA_016097485.1. NCBI lineage: Eukaryota > Viridiplantae > Streptophyta > Magnoliopsida > Myrtales > Myrtaceae > Eucalyptus > Eucalyptus sideroxylon x Eucalyptus melliodora. Next base: position 988,921 of record CM027827.1, read on the forward strand.
TGAATTGCCATCTAAACCTAGTTTCATGATGTTTTTCCATGTAATGCAGTGTCAGTCATGACCGATACATGTATTAATATAGCTTATCTCCTTTTAGAGGGAAAAAAAGGTTGTCTTTCTGACCTAATTAGTGGTTTATGAGCAGCTTAAGATTGAAAAATTAGTGGCAGGTAGAATACTAGCCAGGCGCAAGAAATTTGCAAACCAAAAAAACGTAAGTGAATTTGACACAAGCAAACCACAATGATTTATGTGGCTTGGTGATTGACTTATTTATAGGCCAAGTGGTACACAATCGTTATGTTATATTAGAATTAGAGATGGACACAGGCCGTGGATCACATTTATTGTGCCCATGCCATAAGGTGCTGCAATTTCCACTCCCGCCTCGTGCCCAGTGCAAGGCACAGCAGCGGCCCTAGTTTACATTAACTGGACAAAATAAAATTCTCCCTTAAGAATACCTCTATTTGGGGGGAAACTAAAGACAATATCCACGGATTCCTTATGAAGGTATTGTTCCAACATGACCATAGTGAGGAGAAATCAGAAAGAGAGATGCAGATATGTGGTACGATGGCAAGGTCCCACTTCGAAATGAAGAAGAGAGAGAGAGAGAGAGAGAGAGAGCGGGGTAGTGGACGGTGAGATGGCGACAGGCGAAGGTAGAGAATCGTTATTTCAAAGAGATTGGAGGAGGAGGAGGAGGTTAATCATAACGAGAAGAGTGGGAAGAAACTAGAGTAAAACTTTTGCCAGTCTTTCCTGAACCTCAACTATCATGCCCCACCAGTCGCTCTATAGGGTTCAGGAAATCCCTGGTTAGTGTATATAACTGATAAAAAAAAAAAAAAACATAGGTAGGATAAGGATTCTCGGCCTACCCCAATCTTAATATGTTGAATCGGGTTAAAAGTTTCATGTCGTACAACCAATGGATTTAGGATTTGGGACTGGCTTGGGTACAAAAGTTTCTTGCCAGACGGATTTGAGATGGGTTCAGCCAACCAAATCCTATCTCTCTCCACTAAACTCCAAAAATACTAGATTTCCTCACTGATCATAATTTCAAACATGATACATGACAAAAACTCCAACCGTTTCACATTGATTGCGAGGCAGCTGTATAGCACCGTTGTCTTAAGGTTTGCATGGGGCTTTTACATATGCTGTGACTCTGAAAAAATAGTCTGTTGAATTACGGAAGTCATTGGAAAGTATGAAAGTGGTAAACATGAAAGTCTTGGTCGCGCCTTAGAATAGACGTTTCTCTTGATGTTCTTGATTAATTCCCTTACTGGTCGTACATGAGCTGTCGTCTCCTGATTTCTCAATATTTTCAAGAATAGGATGGTCTACTGAACGTTTGATTGGGTTTTGAAATCAAATGCACGTGTTCAAAAATTAGAGAAGAAAGAGAGTAACACAGCAATGTTTTTCCAGCTTTGCCCGTTGACCACATCCATTAGGGGTGTGAGTGTGAATATTATGCACTTTCTTTCTTTCCTTCTTTCGTTCCGTCCAAGAATAAAAGCGTGTTGAAGGGAATGGTATGGTCAATATTTCAGAATTTGGGACCCTTCATCAGATCGGAAGTTTCCAATGGTATTTGGTGCGTTTTATGACTGGTGAAGAAGATGTATTATTTAACTTCACTGCTGACAAAGGATCAATATATCTTGGTTATAAGACACTCTACAATAATTGCAAATTCTTGTTTTTTTTTTTTTTTTACAAGAACAAAATTAGCTTCTGCAATTGCATCCTAGGTTTTACTTATCTGAGTGAGGTGCTCTCTCTCTCTCTCTCTCTCTCTCTCTCTGGCATGTGCAAACACACATAACGAGTAACCGGTCTTTCAGATCTATGAAATTAACAATTAATGCTGCGTTCTGATGTATATCCCAACGTTTAATTATTTGAAGAGTACTTGCTGTTAAAGATTGGGCTGGAACTAAGCATGTCTTGTTAATCAATAGAAGCCACGATTTCAATACGTACGATGTCCTTTAACCCTTCAAGAGAGTCACTCCTTTCACAAATTCCACTAAAACGATGATAAAAAATAGGTAATACAACACTTAAGCAATCTCAAAGCACATATTGATATACTTTTTATATGCTAACCACATTCCAATCAACGTGCTGACGTGCTTCGTGTAATATTTGCACCACAACGCCATAACAATCTTTCTCACAGCCAATCGTATATCAAATACAAGCACATCATATTTTTTTGGGTAGAATACCGATATAAATGAAAGTTTGGTGCATTTAGGGAATGAAATTAAAGGATAATGACAAGACCATAAGTCGTTCCAAACTACGTTGATCAATAACTGACATTAGTTACCTGGATATTTTCTTGCCTGACTCGTTCAACGCTAAAAAAGATAAAGGCGCCCTACAAAGTTGTATAGCACTCTCGAGCAGGTATATTCGCACGATGTGTAATTGACTTCGCAGCTAGCTTTCCATTTAGTTCATTTAATTAATCTATTCTTTTAATCATTATTGGCCTCCATCACCGGAAAAGTTCTTTTCACCACATAAAGAATGGCAAACTTTCGTCTAATTTCAAACTTGGTGAATTGGTCTGGGTCGTGCTTTCGCACCAATATTTAAGACCATAGAGAAATGATGTGTTAGTTTTTAATTGTTTGTGGAATTTATTGTCAGCAGCCGAATGCGCGGATGGGATAGGCTGGTTTTCATCACTTGCCAAAATCAATATACATCTGTTTCACACAGACATAACGAATATACCATGCTCTACATTCATTGTATGCGCAAAATACATAAAATATATATTTTAATTTTTATGATATTATAATAGTACCTTTCGTTTTAAATTCTTCGAGGGAGAGTAAATGAAACAGGAAAAAGGTATGTTCTAATTAATTTCAAGGAAACAAACCCATTCGTTGCCGGAGAGAAAAAAAAAATTGAATTGGGCAGATGTTCACGCTAAAACTTTTAGAGCAATGAATTGTCCTAGTTAAGTAAAGGGCTTTCCTGTATATAGTTGTAACTAGAGTATATCTCCTATGGCAAGTGACCTTTTATATTTGGATGTCCAATACTGGGGTCAGTCCACACTTTACCATGGATGCTAAACATGCGCAACTTATGGTGCTTCCTGGAAGAGCAACTACCCAATTCCCTTGGAATTATCTGCTCATTAATTATCCATGAAAAAACAAGTTTTGCGATATTTTATTTTCCTGCTAAATCACTCTTTTAATTAAAAGTATTCTCAATCCCAACTAGCTGATTAGGATGATCCTCTTGTGTTGTTGATCATCAACATGAGACCTTTGATTTAATCATAAGTAAAATTATCGTTTCCCTTTTTTGGGGTCGTCCATAGCAATTATCTAGGGAAAATGAACACTAAAACGATTCATATGGCTCATCTTTCACTAAAAATAGAGCTGGCATTTGGTGGCCTAAACACGTTGGGAATGTAGAAACTAGAAAGAATGAAAGAAGCACTATTAGGACTAGTTGAGGATAACTTCTGAATTGTAGTACCATGGTCACCCTTTCGACGGCCTTCAACGGGAACAATATTAGATATATACAAAAGTCAATTTTTATAGTTAATATGTCTGAAAATTTTATGAAATCATTGAGGTACTTAAAAGTTAATTAGTAGATTATGTTAATTTACGTTGGTAATATAAATACTTTTTACTCCATTATCAATCCCCTGAGAAACAAGATAAAATAACCAATTGAACATCTCTCTTTTTTTCTTTTTCTTTTTTCTAATATAAAATTAGATGTACTTAACCGATTGAATTATATTTTAAAAAATGAAAATTCCCATTGCTTGTGGCAAATTGTTCATCGTGAATTCACACGGTCAAAAGTTAGAGTTCACGCAAGCAAGGATCAGATTGCTAAGACGAGTCGACCTTGGCCAGATTTTCTTTGCTCGGAAAAAGGATTGATCGGAAGACGCCATGTAGGTTCGAGCTAGCTAAAACATTGAGCAACAAAAACCTTAATAGATAGAGGGTTACCATATAGTTAAAATCCTCCAGTGGGAACAGAGACTATTTATATTTTGGATATCAAATAAGAGTGGGGTCAACATCCACTTTACTATGACGCTAAACATGCACAAAGACATGCTGTTTCCTGGAAGAACAAGTACCCATTTCCCCTTGTAATTTTCTGCTTTTAATTATTCATGAAAAAAGCCTTGCGGGTCAAGCTTTGAAGACATGTGCAAGGTACCGAACGACTATAAATCCAAGTGACCCTCTTTGGAGAGGAATAACTCCATTCAAAGCCGGCGAGGGTTGGAAACTGCGCAATCTCTGGTGCCGATGGCCAGGTATCCCAGGGTTGACAAAATCAGCAGCAGCAAGACAGTGAAAAAGGGTGCTTGGAGTGCTGAGGAAGACCGGAAACTGGTGGCTTATATCATGCGATATGGCATTTGGAACTGGACGCACATGGCCGAACCTGCTGGTGAGTACGTGATATATTGAAACTTTTATTTTCTGGATCCAATTTCTCTTCATCGAACGAGTTCTATGTGGGTTTGGATCTTCCGGATTCAAGAGTATAGCATCCTCAAGAGTCAAGTAACTGAGTGGCGTATATATGGATCCAAACCCCGGAGCAGCGGTGGATCAAGATTTTATAAAAAAATTCATATCATAATCACTAGCCCTAGTTTTGAATTTGTTATTATCATCAGGCTTGGCAAGAACCGGAAAGAGTTGCCGACTTCGGTGGATGAACTATCTGAGGCCCAACATCAAGCATGGCAACATCACCAAAGAAGAGGAAGAAATCATTATCAAATTGCACAAAGTTCTTGGTAATCGGTAGGTTGGTTGGTATTGTACGACATACATGAACTTTGGGCAATTTGTGCTTAAGAATATGTTCTATTCTCATGATTAAATCATTTTCCCCAGTTAACTTGCAATTGACCTATGTTTCTGCTTGGGCATGTAAATAACTTCGTATTATCTTTATACCCCAACCCGAGGCAGGAGTGAGGTAATCACTACTGTAAAGTATCTAGAACCGTAAATTAGAATCAAGCATTTCATATGGTATATATATATTTCTGATTCTATCAACAAGCAAGAACACATTGTCATTGCTATTCATGATGAGCTAGGTTTCTAATTTATAGTTTTTCCCCTTGCAGTTGGGCCACAATCGCAAGTAGGCTTCCAGGAAGGACAGACAATGAGATAAAGAACTACTGGAATACTTGCTTGAAGAAACGCTTCATCCAGGAAAAGTTGGAAATGCCAATTACATGTGATGTAATAGTTAACTTCAATCCAAATAATAACTTAACCCACCAAATTCCATCTATTTCCATTCTTCATCCTACAGAAGCAACAAATCTTGGATCCCCCCAGGATATTCCAATACTAGATGCAAGCAGCTTGTGCCCATCTTATGAAGTCCATCACGGTGACAAAACCCAAGTGGATCACTGGCACTCACAGGGCAATATAATTGGAGAAGATGCAAACTTGTGGGAACAATTGATTTCTCTGAAATATTTTAGCACAACAGAAGATTTGGAGTGCATGTGCCAGAACTCTGGAAGTATATCGCCTTCTTCTGAGGGTACCTACTCCAATCGTATGTATTTTGGTGATTCCTATGACGACTTCACCATAGATTTATGGGGAAACCGATGGTAATATGGTTGATAATTGTCGCAATCGTGGATCTCCTCAGTAATGTCAGTTTTACTTTGTTTTTCATGAGGCTTGCTTTTTTCCCCTATGTAGTAAACTTTGTTGTGCGTCTATCTAATAAAGTTTCCACAGGGTTGTGTATAGTAGCCTATCCTGTCTATCAGTAAGAGTGGACCAATGAAATAATGTTGTACTATCCAAAATCAATCTATGGTGATAATTTGTCTGGTTTAGAGGTCAACTCTCCTTTACTAATCATATATGATCTTTATTGTGGAGCTTCATGCTTTATCAGAACAATGTGAGAATATGTATTCTAAATTTCTTGTTTGTTCTTTAAGTAGTGTTGTCTTACTTTTATTCCTTCTGATATAATTTCTTCCAGAATGGTGTTTGAGGTTTTTGCTTCTGTTGTGCATTTGAGCTTTAATAGCACTTGTTCAAAGTAATTTGATTGCATAAGTATGATTGGAACAAATCGAGATGAAGTTAGTTATGCTGAATTATGTTCCTTGCAAGTAAATTACAATCTCTCCCAATTGCTGACAATAATAAATTTGAATGGATATGTACTTAATAAGATCTTATCTATCTCTCAACCAATTCAATGATGGTATAGCATTGAACTAAAATGTTTTGCCTTGCACACTACTTCTTGATATGCCAGGGCTTTACTTGCTTTTACATTTATACACAATCAACTCTCAGTATACATTTGTATATACAGGCAAAACTCTTGCGAGGTTGAGCCAAATCGCATGCTCATGTTTCAGTTTTATCCAGTATTTGCTTTCTATGATCACTTTAGCAAGTCTTTAATCACAACAAATCTCTAACTTTGTATATATCTCCTAGAAAACTTGCTTCTATCCTCAACTCTAGTAATTTTTTTCTCCACTAACTAATTTCGGAGCACCCTACTTGCATGAAGAGGCATTATCGTATTGATTGAGTGTTGGTATGCATTTACTTCATTATACCTCATTCCTTAGATAACTTTGGTTCCTTGTGGCAACCGCATGATCCAACGACTAAAATGAATTACTAGAGTATGTATGTTCTGGATTTACGCAATTAAGATTCGTTGCTTAGATATTCGGTTGTTATACTTTTAGCTTAGCTTTCGGAGCTAACTAATTTCAACAGTAAGTAGCGGGTAAACTTATTCTATTCAATCAAGCTATATGACATCTCAAGAATCCTGGAAATCAAGTTGGGTTCCACCAGAATAAGTCCTCATCAGTTCTCCTATTGTGAATTGATTGTAAAAGACTTACATGAGGACATGGCTACTACGGGTGAGCAGGCGCCCCGCTTTGAATATGTTTTTCGGCTCAGCCATAACAGGCTGGACTTGGAATTTCCAGGCTAGGTTCTATTGTACAAGAAAAGGCTCCGATTGAACTCAATTGGTCTGGGTCAAGCCAAGTTGGGCCTAGTGCGAATTTTCCTATGTTTTAAAATTAAAAATGGATTAATATATATTTTTAAATCTCTAAAATCACTTTTTGACTAGTGTGGACCGACTCGTTTGCTTGATTAGCTTTATCTAGTATATGGTGAGTTTGAAAATTATTCTGTGTCTATTATAATTCAAAGTTACTAGTAGGTGAATTGCACTTGGGACATGATTTATTGGTTCAAAAAACAGATTCAAGAATATAGCTTTTTGAATGGATAGTCTTGGATCATGAAAAGAAGATGTGACTCTTATATAATAATAGACGTAATTTTAACAAAAAGGCACAACGCTAACACTACATTTTGAAGGGTAATAATCTCCACTGAGGAATAAAGTACAGGAGGAGCATATTAATCTCAATTACAACATTTTGTTTGACGGGTTCATGCACCACGATCGCCACAATCTTCCACAAATGATGACAACCGCAAATGACGTCGACCTAAAAGCCCTAATATTCACACGTGTTTTCTAGTTCTTTGCAAATTCCATGGACTTTGACGGCTCTTCCGTTCTTTCTCTCCGCTGTGCCGTCTCCTTCATCGGAAACTTCATTGATGTGACTCGCACTCCGTCAATCGCTCTGATTCTCCAACTAATCTTACCGTCCATGTGCATGTATTATCTACTTGTCGTTACGTGGGATCAAGTGCCTACAACTACTTATTTAACATACTTTCGAAGAATCCTGTCTTTTCCCACTAGTTAGTCTTACCTTGCACCTTCTCTCTAGTTCCCTAAAACCACAAACACCTCGAATTCCCTTAGATTCTCTCGGTCTGAGACTGACTACGACCACTGAATTCCGTAGTGATAGCATGGGACGACGTTCTCCAGCTGGTTGACCCATGTTTCACGTGGATGGGTTCAACGATTGAATATAAACTGGTGCAGTTGCGAAACCTAAATCCCCACGCGTAGATGTTGTCTGGTCTTACTTATTTATGTTGCCCAACACGAAACCCTGTTTCAATTCTCAAAAACTTGTGAGAAGTCAATGACCGAAGATTGTAAACAGCAATTGCCAAATTAATAACAAGTAAAAACCATCCCATTACTTGATTGATTTTGCTCTCAACATCTTGCCTTTGAAGCCACCTTTTAAGTACTTACCACGAAACAAAAGGTTGGACGTAAACAGGATATAACTCGAGAATATCAAATAAACCTTAGTCTATTATTATATAACACGTTTTATGAACAAATCAATAAGGTATGATAGACTCATCCTGATATGTGATCAAAATCAATCATAAGTTAAGAAATGCATGCAAGCTTGTTTGCTATGGGACCCATAATAAATTTTGCTATTTTCAAAATGTGATACATTATGACTAAGCGGAAGCGACGATTTGAGTAAGAAATAAATTGCAAAAATAAACTGTAATACAACGGGTTTACATGATTCGGTGGTATGCCCACTATATGCGGAGAGATCACCGAGATAGTTCCATTATAATTGGCAAAGATAAAATTAGAATCGTTCAATCACACTCACTCATAATTGTTTCTTAATCCTAGATTAAACCCAAACCCTAAAAATCAATCACAAGACAGGAGTTTTCTTACACTCTCATTCTCTTGGCTTATTGCTATCAATGCTTTATGCGTCTCCCGTGAGTTTAGACTCATGTTAAGTATACTCGGTCTGCACCCAAGACCAAACTCAACAACATATATATTTTTTGCAAATAAAGTATAAGTCCTTCTCCGACGTGAACATGAACTTCATCTTCAATAAAGAAAAAAGTCTGGTGGAAGTTAATTTTCCGTTTGGCATCACCGATGATCCTGTTGGCCAGAGTCCAATTTAGCCTTTCCTAATATGGCTTGGATTTCTTTGCAATTCAATTATGGATCAGATTTAAAAATAATTAGGATTAACTTCAAGCTTTAATCAACAAATTTCCACTTTGGGAGAAGTCCAACTTCATCCTTGTGATTGTCTTATTTTCCCAAGCCTCTATAGCCTCGTCACCCACTGCAGACTTTAACCAAGTTGAACAGTACCGGAACTTGGTCAATGGGAGAGGCTTCGTCAAAATGCGTGTCGGATTATTTGTCGTGTGCACTTTCTCGAATGGATACAGTTTCTTGTGACATAATATCAATTACAAAATTGTATGTGACGTGATTGTGTTTCATTTGCTTGTGATACACATGATTTTAGGTCAAATGTATTTCACTTTGTTTGTTGCAATAAATAACTATATTCTCCTACATCAGTCCCTGATTACGGAACTAACCCCTGAGCCAATTGCTTTTTTGATTGTCTCGATTGACATCATGTACTCTGCTTTAACGTCAGCAAAGCAGCTACATATAATAATTGCCTTTTTTTGACTGACAACCCAGAAAAGTGAACACTTAACCAATTAAGGACCTCCGTCCATCTAAGTGACCGGTAAAATCTCACACATTATATTCAAATTTAATTTCGAATGTGGAATCTTCTCAATAGTTTAACTAAAAACTCTTTGATGCATCGAACCTATCAGAACAAAGTTGTTCTAAAGGTTGCACCTACCGGAACAAAACTGTTCTCCAACTACCATTTCACTTTAATGGTCAACCGAACCAAAGGTCAACGTTTGACAAACCTATGTTTTCTCATTCTTTCTATTTCTCCTCCAAGCCATAATGTATAAACAAATACAATGTAAATATAAAAATCAGCCATACTAAAACTTATTAGTAAGTACATCACATGTATACACAACACACGGGGTTGCCATAGGCGACAGGTGGTGGTGGCTTGAACTGAGGGCAGAGAGAGAGAGAGAGAGAGAGAGAGAGAGAGAGAGAGAGAGAGTTGCGAGTGGTGTAGGCTGTACTGTAGGGGCTGCTTGATGAGAGAGTTGAGGAGGAAAAAGGGGGGAAAAGGCTCGGATTGAAAGGAAACAAAGTAGAAAAACAGGGACAGACAAAGTGAGCAACCACCGACACATGTAAAGTGTTAACCACTCTAGAATATATATATATCCATATATATTTACACATGTGTATGTATATAAATTTCTATCTCATAATTGTAGAGGAGCTTAATTCATCGATTAAATAAGCAATTCATATGCGTACCTCTATTTTGACCATGTACTCTCTAGGTCGAGTCGCTTTCAAGATTAGCCATACGCTTGGTCGCCTTTAATGTATGAAATGAAGGTCCAACTAGTGAATAATTTAGTATCTGCTGAACGCAACGATGACATGAGCAGATTTGGAATTACTTGCCTTGTGGCAACCTCATCAGGAAAGACAACGCAATGCAACGCTCCCCGGTATTCTCCTAATCTTTTAATGAGGCCGCGGCCTCAATACATGCACGTTCCCGAATTGAATTTCAATTGATTATATCAGAAGTCGTTTGACTCATGTCGGAAGGTATATCTGCAATGAACCGGGCCAAGTCCTGCCTAAACAATCCATCTCCCAATCAAGTCAATACAATATCGGTGTTTTCAAAAAGAAAAGTCTCACCTACATGACATCAAAGCAAACTTTTAGCCTCTATGCTCTTTACCTCCACCTTCAGCTCCTTCATATCCGCGCTGCATGTTTTTGCACTCCTTAATAATAATGGAGTTTTGAACATTCGACAAGACAATACATAACCTCTTAATTATCTTTTTGTCTGGGAAATCCTAAGCCTATTGTATTAGTGTCAATTTAGTCCTTAATCTTTTATTGGTGTCAATCTAATCCTAAACATTCTGACCTAATACCAATTCAATCATTCCAGCTAATTTTGGCAGGATATTGTTGATGTGAACATCAGGTAGCCTACGTGGTACCACGGGCGTTAACATAAATAATTTTTAATAACAATTTATAATTTTTATTTTTATTTTTTTCCTTTCTTCTTCCTTTTGTTGGTGACTAGCCATCAGCCATAGGCGATGGTAGGGTGAGGATCAGCCTTGCCACTGGCTTAGGCGAGGGTGAGCCTTGCCTAGGGGGGGGGTGGGGGGGGCAACGATGACTCTCACCTAGGCCAACTCGCCCTATCGTGGCCGGTCTTCAGCAAAGGGACGAAGAAAGGCCAAAAAAAAAAAAAAAAAAAAAACAAAACAAAGAAAGGAAATATATGTCAGTGTTAGCAATGCCATGTAGGTCGGTCGGTATTCATGTTAGCAATATCTAGCCGAAATTAGTCGGAACAACTGAATTAACCTAGGTCAAATTTTTTTGGACTAAATTGACACCAATAAAATATCTAATATTAAATTGGCACCAATCAATAGGTTTAGGACCTTTTTGACACTTTTCCCTTTTCCACCCAAAAGGAAAATTTGCCCCAAAAAATTCCTATCATATTTTGTTACCTGGGATGTATGCATGGGTTCACGACGCGCTACACACACATCGGTGCTTGCTTGCGTGCATAATTACATAAGTACTTTTGCTTGGAGATACAATTTTTAATTCAAGTAAGCCACACAGATTCAGCTTCTACAAGCAGCAATCGTATTAAATTCATATTAACAGCTATATTACACTGATATATTTACTTTAAACACAATTCACCTCCTCCTTTGGCAAACACGCATCTATCCACTTCACCTTGGCACACTTAGTTTTCAGATTGGCATTCGCAAAATTTCTCAGAATGGACAAAATTAGACAGGGCCAAAAAGGAGCTTCCCATTAGATCTTAAAAGATATTCTTCTTTATGTTTCTTTTATATTCTACTCTTCAGTAGTTTTTTTTTTCTTTTTAAATCATAAGTACAAAAAGAGAAGAAATTTCAGAACTCACCTATTTAGGAAATGAGGAATAATTTTGATAGTATTAGTAAAGGGACCCTCCCTCTCCATGAGTCAATGCTTTGGTTACCCTTCTAGATCTGCCGTACTAGACACCAAAATTAAGGCCGCCGATTGCGAAGCTGAATTGCGGAAGTTATTGGGGGAAGTCTGAAAGTGGTACATACGCAAGAAAAACTAGCTTTTCACTAGCCGTCGTGGTCTCCTTGTGGACTGTCCTTTCAAAGCTTCTGATTTTCCAAGAAGTAATATGTAGGACCACGTATCGCGGTCGTTCGTGTACTTTGTGCCTTGGCATATTGACCATATTCGATGGGAGACTCTGTGTGAATAGGAAGCCTGTTTGTTGATGTTGGCAGTAGTTTGAGCGTGTTGAAGGCAAGTAAGGGTCAATATTCCACAATTTGGACCTTTCATCATCAGACGAATTTTTCACTTTTCTGTTTTGTCTTTGCGTTTCTTGCCCTCTTATCTTAGAAAACATAAAATAAGCGAATGCATCTGGGGTTCCCTTATAATAGTGAGGTGCTCTCCATGAAGTAAATAAGTAATAAGTGAGATTTTGCATGCTATCTTATCCCGGTTCATATCTTAGGGAACCAATGAAGCTGAGCAAATTCTAATGAACAACTTTGCGAAATGGAATGAACAGACTTATATTTTCCAATGAATTAACTTATTGGACTTTCTAGTGGAACACCGGATTTTTTTTCTTCCTGAAGAATTTCGTTTTCGGGTTTAAAGTTGGATTATATGCATGTGTCGACTAGACGGGAGATGGGAGTGGTGGTGAGTCAAACATCACACACCACCGGCCACAAATTAATGACCACTATAGTCTTTAACCTAAAATAACACGATCGGAAGAATCTTCTTACACAAACAAGAACTCACAATTTTTTTTAACAAAATTACCTCTAGAATAGTAACACGATCAAAAGAACAAGCACTGTTTTTTGGTGCAACCTATTAAATTCGATGCCGATCAAGCACATCATCATATAACATGGACTCTAGAAAGCAAATAATTTGACAGCGAATTGTACGCAATATATGGATATTCTCAGTGATATTTCTATGATTGCCATGGTCCAATTACCATATAAAACTCACGCCAATTAGACTTTCCTTAGAGCCTAGCACATATCATATTTGATTCTTCGTATCTGTAGCCATATTACACACTTCAACAGACTAGGCTTAACAATTAAAACCTTCCTTGATTATTATTTGGTTTTTACGCATCCTGTTGATTAGCCGAATTTAGCGCGAGCATATTAGGTTTCGTAAAAGGGTTGATCGGAGGATGACCGGATGCACTAAATTCAAGACAACTAAACTTTATTGCAAGCACGAGATATTCCAAAATAAAGTAACGCAGAAGAGTTATATTCACCTGGCTAGTTCTATCCTGACTTGTTCCGCATTAGAAAAAGCTAAAGCTATTCCACAATGTTTTGCGACTCTCTTGTGCAGCTATTACTTTGCACTATTGTGCTTTTGACTTCGATACTAGCTTTCCATTCACTGTTGGGGAAATTTGATTGTTGAAGAAGATGGAGAAGTAGTAGTAAATCCTTGATACTTTGATGCAGGATGGCGAACATTGTCTTTAAGGTATTATTTGCCTCCAAAATTGTTGTTGTTGGGTTTAGAACAAATATGCCTTCAAGATATACACCAAAGCCGCATAGAAAAGAGTTCAGCAATTACTTGAATCTCTCTTGGAATTTCTTCTGGAATTTGTGTTAAGATTGCATGTATGAAAAGAGAAGAAACGATAATTTTGAAGAAGAAGCACATTTATGAATGATTGTGATTATTATGAATAATATTTAAATTGGTGTCTATTCAAAGAAACCAATCAACACATCTCTTGGGAATATGTAACTTATCCCCAACCGTATCACTCTTCATGTCAAGAGTCACTTCCTTTCATAATTAATACCCTTTTTTAGGACAAAAGTCACCTCTTTTCATAACTAAAAGTCACATTTTCTTTAATCAAGAGTCATGTCTTATCTTAACCAAGAGACACCTCTTTTACGATAATAAACTATTTCAACATTTACTTCATTGGATTAATTTGTTCATGATCATTATTGGCCTCCACAGGCCAAAAAAAGTAGTCTGTCACATTAGAGAGAAGGCAAAACCTTCATCCAATTTCGAACTCGGCGAAGAATTGGTGGGTTGCTTTTCTCACCAAATTTCAAGAACATAGTAAAACCTATTGTTATTTCAATTTGCTTATGGAATTTCTTTCTTCTTCTGCTGATTGCATAGATGACATAGACAGGTTTACTTCAAGTGCTGAAATCAAACATACATCTGAAGACACGAGTATTATATATTTCTTTGATTACTGTCTACATGCATTCTACGGGCAAAATATAAAAAGCCCAGCCGGCCGATCCATGTTTCACGTAGGCAGTATTTGGAGTACTTGCATGTGGACAACATCATCGTTTCAGCATATTTGCACACTTGGACAATTTTCCTATGAGGTCAAAGCTCCAATATACACACGTCTCATTAGGAGGTTCTTTAATTGATATCACTAGATTTTATCCTAGTATTATATTTTTGGGCTGTGCATGGGCCGGTCCACACAGGCTTTTCACCAAATTTTGGCCCGGCCCGAACATTTTGCCCTAGGACATTTTGGATGAAGCTTTAGTCTAGACCATTTTTACTCTTGTACTTAGTAAGTTTGAATGATGTTGGGTAAGTCTAGAGTAACACCATGTATTTTCAAACTTTCAGTGGCAGCCTGCTGCCACTTAGTATGTCAATTTTATTTAGTAATCTAGCTTACCTAGTATTTCTTTAATATTTTTTAAGCATATGTAGATGTTCCAAATGTACTAGATTATAGTTAATCTCTATCTGAGTAATTGTGTAACCTGATAAATGCAAGTCAAATATAACTACTAAAGCACATATGTTTGTGCTCGCGGAATTGATAACTTGATATGATTTATTACATAGTCATACTGAAGCTACCAATAAGACATATGACTGCATTACTTGATGTAGCTTAGTAGTAAAAGTTGCCAGTACGTAGTTCTCAAAAACTTATTTATAACACTTTAAACCGCAATTAGTTCTTAATTCAGTGGTTGGTTGGTTCTCGTTTCAACTGTTCTTTTTGGTATGTTGATGTTGCGACCTACCTTTTTCGTCTGGAGAGGAAAAGACATAGGTTCAGGAGTATTGCCTAAAGGGTATGCCTAAGGTACTCGATTAGACACTG
Source organism: Eucalyptus sideroxylon x Eucalyptus melliodora (assembly GCA_016097485.1). Classification (NCBI taxonomy): domain Eukaryota; kingdom Viridiplantae; phylum Streptophyta; class Magnoliopsida; order Myrtales; family Myrtaceae; genus Eucalyptus; species Eucalyptus sideroxylon x Eucalyptus melliodora. Next base: position 1,004,087 of record CM027827.1, read on the forward strand.
GCTCTCTCAAGCCCTTATCTTGTGCAACGTTGAGGTATTCGATATTAAGTCAAATTAACACTTTGACAGTTTTCTAAAGAGGAGTAGTCATTAGCCTATAGGGATTGGCTAAAAATCAAGTGAGGCACGAGACTGTACCTCCCTTCCCACTTGTTGTGACCCACCCCTCACGGTGGAGAGAAATAGGTTTAGAGGTACTTGCTTATAAAGCGTGGACTCTCCCTCAGTCCATACCTCACATGACATTGGTTTTCCTAATCTACCTATTAAAAAAGAGCCTCCACTAGCCATTGTTGAAGGTCAGCTAGAAACCTTAATCAAGAGGTGGTCTTGATGCATCTACAACCAAAGATCTCATGATCGGAGACTTGATTACCCTAGCTATTTAACTAGAGGCCTTTCACTACCTAAACATTTTCAGATTTTTTTTTTTTGTTTTTTTTTTTAAATAGATAAACTAGTTCTAAAATAGAATTAACACTAAAAATCTAATAAAGCTACTTCAAATTTGACTTCTAAGCATTTTCCAAAAATTTTTTAAAATTTTTAGGAATTTATTATTATTTTAATATTTTAATATTTTTTAATCCGAAAATGGGACCCAGGCTGGGCTATTAAGCCCAGTCCGAATATGCGCTTAATTTAGACTCTCGGGCTTGGACCAAGAACTTAAAACATGAGAAGCCAGAACAAAAATGGGCTTTATCTATTGGAGCCCAATCCGACCTTAACCAACCCGAGCCTACACCTGAAAAATATCAAGGTAAGCCCAAGCCTATCAATCTGACTTTAAGCCCACATCCACCATAGCCTAAGCACGCCCCATCCCACTATGAACAAAAACCCAGCTCGCTTTTTTCTTCTTTTTTTTTTTTCTTCTTCTTTTTTTTTTTTTTTTTAATTCTTTTTAATTGTTTTGGTCGGAGCCACCGCTGGCCATTAGCTAGCTAGAGGTTTCTAATGCTGCCGAGCCTCTTTCCAGCAAGAGGCAAACACACCTCGACCAACTCGAACGGTGCGAGACAAACCGCCGAAAGACAATGAAAATGCTAAAGGGGACATCGAGACAATAATATTATCACAGGTTACGCAAAAAACAAAGAGTTAAGCTTCGGTTCAAGGATTCGTTTTAGGCCCTTCAATGAGGCATTTCTTTGAACATGCGGTGTGCACCAGCTAAAAGAGGAGTCCAGACTCATTTGGGGATCATGTTCGGGCCAACGTTAACATACAACATACAAGAAATATTCTAGACCAATTCAGAAAACCATCACTCACAAGAATTAATTCTTTTTTTAATTTTCTATGGGATAAGTGCATTAGAAGTTCTAAAACTTATCATGAAAATGCAATTGAGTCCTAAAATATTCAAAAATTGCAATTAAGTCTTAAAACTTGTCACGGATGTTCAATCAAGTTCTAAAACTTTCAAAAGATTCAATAAAGTCCTAAAACTTGTCTCAAAAGTGCAACTGAGTCCTAAAACTTTAAAAAATGCAATCAATTGAAGGACTTAGATTGAACCACTCTGATAAGTTTTAAAACTTGATTGTACTTTTTGAAAGTTTTAGGACTTATTGCACTTTTTAGAAGTTTTAGGACCTAATTGCACTTTTTAAAAAGTTTTAGGACTTAATTGTATTTTCATGACAAATTTTAGGACTTCCAATACACTTATCCCATTTTCTATTTATTTGAAATAAGTTAAAATAAGGAAAAATAAAATAAAATAAAAATTAATACGTACAAATAACATTTAATGCTTATGTGATGCGAAAATAATTTTTTTCTAGGGCCTAATTGGTCCCTAATTTTCTTTAATTTAAATCTAAATATTTAGTCAAAATTTAGGAGTCAACATTAGTCATAAAGTTTTTCATAATTTGTCAATTAAGTCCATTCGATCAATTTTGATTTGAAAGCACTAACATAGATATCCGTTGTCCTAAATGCTATAGTTGACACATATATGAATAATTTTTAATAATATTTTTTAATTTTTTATTAATTCTTTAACTTTTTTCTTTTCTTTCTTTTTTCCCCTTTTTTGTTTCAAACGGTTAGCAACTTGACGGAGGGGCAACGACCTCCCCAACCACTAATCGAGGATTGGCGACCCTCGTCGGTCCCCAAGTGAAGGCCGCAAAGCCCTCGTTGACTACGAGAAAGGGATCGCAGCCCCTCTCTATGGTCGGAAGGGGTGTCCCAAACCCTTGTAGTCGCAACCCTAAGTGTGGTTGGCGAGGGCCTAGGCGAGGGTCGTGATGCCTTCACCTTGCCAAATCTAGTGAGGGTGTTGTGAGCCCTCACCTAGGGCCTTGTTGGCCACAATGAGGACGTCATAGCCCTTGCCCACCATCGTTGTGGTTGGTGAGGGCTTCGTGGCCCTCAAATAGTGGTTGGTAGAGTTTGCCACCCCTTAACCAATGGTCGGCAGCCTCCGGGCCCTTTGAAACAAAAAAAAAAAAAAAAAGGAAAGGGAAAAAGAAAAAAAATATTATTAAAAAATTCTAAAAGATAGCTAGAAGTTATTAAAATTTGTCAATGTTAATGTTGATCGAGTCATGTAAAATAGCTGACACTGATTGGACTGCCACGTTAGTAATTTTAAGCCAATTTTGGCCGGATGAACTCAATTGGAGAAACTTGAAGAAATTGTTTAAGACTCAATTAGTAAAATTAAAAAGTTTGTAATTGAATTTACAAAAGTGCAATAGATTTAGAACTTTTTGCACAATTTTTGCAAAATATGAGAAGTCAAAGTTATCCTCTAAACTGGTTAATTAAACCTAACGTGAGACTAATAATACAAGAAGTACTTATCTAAACTGCTTGATTAAGTCTGTTCAAGCAATTCTCGATTTGTTTCTTGTCAAAGTTAATGGGGTAGGAAAGAAATATTACATGCGGTTGAGGAAATTTACTCGATAAGTCTCACAATAATAAAGAAAATATTCAATTGTTCCTGTTCGAAACTAAATGGACGACTGGAGTCAACAACTTATGGTGATATTTTTTGGTAAATATGTAAAATGTCAATAATGAGATGAAGTATGGAAAGTTAGAAGCATCTCCCGGCATTACAAACATAGCTAATTATGCAAGAATATGGAGGTAGGAAGCCTTCGCATAGTTGCCAACAAAATATTAGCTTGAGAGGGTCTACAATTTTGGAAACTTGAGGTCCTACCCTTTACGATATTACTTATCCTAGCCAAAATAAAATTCATCTCAATTGACTTATTTTGGAGACATCTACGATTGCGCTCCATCCATATACAATGCATGGTCGTGAAGAAGGATATCTTGAGAAGCTGTGCTTGCAAATTCTTGCCTTTTGTGGCTCTTATCATCCAAAGAATTTCAAAATCCCATCCTCCTGAAGAATGACAGGATGCCATTTTGTGCAAGGATATTTCACCATATACTTCAGTTCCAGTTACATATAAAGAATAAATGAGTTGTGTCTTCTATACGGGATATATTTAAGTTATATTGAATGTCAACTAAAGGGCTCCATAGTGATACGGCCACTATTGTCGGTAATCTATTTTGGAAAAATTCTAAATTGACCTCATCTCCTCCTCATAGAAAAATTTCGCAGATCCATGTCGTTCATTTTTCGCACCCTTCCTTCTTTCCCAAACAAAAGCACTCAAATAAGGGGCAGATGAATAGACTTTCTTTGTATTCCACTTTGAGTGAGGCTAGTGGTACAAGACAATGCATTTACATATGATTAACATGTGACATCCCGATTTTTCAATTCTATTTTCAATAATTTGAGACGGGCATTTCGTTGGCACGCATATAGTTCTTTTCCTTGAGTTGGCCACTTATGTGAAAACTAGTCTATCGAGTTAAGCTGTTAAGAGTTTCTAATGCATCAGACCCGAGAATTTGATCAGGAAGCGACCTTTCGACCGAGCTAATCTGCAAGGGTCATTACGGCACGATTAAAATCGATTAGAGATCGGAGATAGGTCGACTCGACAAAGGCATGTGATTAGGTGTGGGTGATTCCACCAGATCGCACAATTCTTATCGATCGACACTGGACCGACTTTTTCTATCGATTGGGTATCTTGTGTTCGTATTTGAAATCTTGAGATTACCTAGACAACCGAAAGTCGCCAATGTTTTAAAGATGTACATTGTGGCTTGAGATGATCAACCACATGTCAAATGCATGAAAATTTCTAAAGGCTACCCAAAGAGGTTAGGCGCTAGTATCGTGCCAAAGTGAAATTAACCGTAGAATTGAGATCGAATTCAGAAATTGGAAGTCTGGGTGTATCACAAATCATTTTAGGAATATTGACTCATCTTTGGAAGATTTTTCATGCAAGCCGAGGTTTTCGACAAAATCATCAAGGTATGGTTAATTTGGTTGGGAAAATTGGTAGGCCCGTCTTTAGTTGTGTTTTTGAGATCTAAGATGGTTCTATGGACAAGTGAAGATGTGAATTGAAGTGTGGTGACATTGGATTAATTTTATAGATTTCAATTGGAATCAATTAGAAGAGAATTGAAAAATTGGATGTACAAGATTTCAAAATTCGTATGCCACGGCGGAGGAAGCATTTTGGACCCATTGGAGAAATGTTGTGGAGGATTTGAGTGAGTGGGAAGTGATGTCACATGAGGTCATGGTGGGGACTAAGTTGAGGAGATTTGGACAAGTGTAGGGTGCACAATTGCCCTAAAAAGCACCCCTCACATCAAGCCTTTCTTCTTCCTTGAATCAAGGAGTTGTGTTGGAACTTGGGGGGAGGAGAGAGAGAACCGAACGGGAAGAAAACCAGCAGCCCGACGCCGGCCTTCGTCCGCCTCCTTCGTCGCTCGCCGTTCGCCGCCGGTGCCGTCGTTGTCGCCGCCGTTCACGCGCGTAGTCGCACGTCCGCTCGCCGTCGTCCGCCTCGCCTCTCCGCCACCGTCTTCACTTCCAAGCAGTTGTTCGGCTAGCTCGGGCTGCGGTTTAGCCCCCTCCGGCCACCGTTCGGGTCCCGCCTTAGTCCGGTTCGACTCCTCCACTTTCCCCCGACCCATCCTCGCCTCAACCCGAGCTTATCTTCTCTTTTTTCAGCCATGGACAGCAGCTGCAGAAATGGGTACGGCAGCGGGTGTTTGGCCCGTTTTGGCCGCCTTCCCGAGCCCGGATGCTCGGCCCGCCTTGAAGAAAGTCGATCCTCGCGTCGTCCCCGTCGTTTTGGTCCGCTCGGTTCGTTAATCGGGTGAGTTTAGCTCACTAAATCTTGATTAGAGGGTTAATGATGCTTTAGGTGTGTTTAGTTTATGTTAAGTGTTATTAGGTGGTTAGTTTAATTTATTTAAGTGTAGATTAGATTAATGTACTTGATTAACTTAAAGTGAGTTTAATTTAAGGCTAAATGAAGGTTTATATTAATATAAGCCTTGATGTGACATAAATGAATTTACTTTTGATTTATTTAAATATCTCGAAATTATTTAATAATTTAATAATATATTATTATTCGAAATTATTAAAATATTATTATTTAATTATTTTCGGAATAAATTTAATTATTTATTAAATTCCGAAAATTTTGTCGGGACCCTAAATTCTCAGAATTTCGTGCCGGTCGCTGCTGTGTACTCGATTTTGAAATTGATGGTCGGATATTATAAATTGAATGTGGATTGCGAAAAATATGAATACTATTATTTAATTAATTTTCGGAATAAATTTAATTATTTATTTGTTGACACCTCGATTTTAATTAGTTTTATTAATTAAGTTTTTAATTTTGTCTTTCCTGATAAATAGATGATAAAAAGATAAAACAACAAGAAAAAAAAATAGTAAAAACAAAAGAAAAGAAAAACAAAAGCAACCCCCCCCCCCCCCCCCCCCATTTTCTTCACGTGGGCTTGTGCGGCTTGGCCCCACCCTCCTCCCTTCTGCTTCTTCCCTCTTCTTCTTCCTCGCTCCATCTTTCTCCGCCTCTGTAGTTCACGCGCGATGGCCGGCGACGCGCGCGAAGGACGGCCTACGGCCGAGGGGAGTAGGCCGACGTCGGCCGGAGAGGATAAGATCAGGCGCCATTAATGCCGAGCGAGCTTCGCTGGAAAGCTCGATGGGACACCGGTTCGGCCGAGCGGAACCGTTGGGTAAGCCGGAGGCCGGCGACCGAACCCCTCCGTCGACCGGAGTTCCTTCGCCTATAAATAGGTGGCCGCAAGCATTGTCGGAGGGGTGGCGAGCTTGGAGATCCTTCACCGAGAGACGTCGGGAAGGATCGAAGGGCGAGCGCAAGAGAGAGCTCGAGTCGCGAGCTCGGCCCACCCTCCACCGAGAGACTTCGGGGAGGGCGGGCGGCGAGTAACCGAGAAGGTCGATCCGGCCGGTGGAGGCTCGGATCCGGCCCGAGTGAGGAGAAATCAAGGCCGAGGAGGGTGCGGTCGAGTTGTTCTTGTTGTTGTTGCCGCCGGACGCCGTGCCGCAGCCGTTCGCCTCAGTCTCGACGCCGCACCAGATCGGGAAACCGAGTTGCCCATCCACCACCATCCGGACGCCATCGCCACGAGCAGGTAGTGCTACCTCCACCGCCGCCGTTGCCGTCGCCATAGTTTCCCCCTCTGCGGTCCAACTCGGGTCACTACCGTCGCGTCGCCGCTCGCCGCGCCGTCGCCGTCGCTATCGTCCCGCCTGTCGTGCCTCGGCGCCGCGGTCGGGAACCCTAGGGTTCCCGATTTTCCGGTCGCGATCCGGGTTGTCGGGTCGGACCGGATCGGGAACCGGGTAGGGATTCCACGAATGGCGGGCGCGGCGGAAGACCGGGTCGCGATTCGGATCGGGTCGGGTAGGGTTCGCGAGGAGCCGGGTCGCGGAACGGGTCGTGGACCCGGGTCGTCGGGCCGGGCCGGGCGTCTCCGAACGCCCGGCCACGGCGTCGTTTTTGATTTAAAAAAAAAAAAAAGGAGAAAAAGCCAAAAAATCCGAGTCGGGCCCGCAACGCGGGCCCGTCCGCGATTGGGTCGCCGGCCCGGGTCGGACCCAACCCGCGGATCCGACCCGGGTCGGTTTTATTTTATATAAAATAATAAATATTTAAAAAAAAAATTAAAAATATTTTATTTTCAAAAAAAAAATATTAAAAAATGTTTTAATTTCCAGAAAATCGAAAAATATTAAAAAATTGTTAAAAAATGTTTTTTTTTCAAAAAATCGAGAAAAATCAAAAAAATAATTTATTTTCCAAAAATATCAAGAGATATTAAAAAATATTTTATTTTTCGAAAAATCAAAAATCAAAAAAATTTCATATTTTTTCCAAAAAAAGCCAAAAATTCATGAAAAAGCCCAAAAAATTCAGAAAAAGCCAAAAAGACTTGTTTTTTTCCAAAAAATACCAAAAAAATCCTTTTGTGTCCAAAAAAAATTAGAAAATGACTCAAAAAATGTTTTTCCTCCCAAAAATGCATGGAAAATCTCTCAAATATCCAAAAAGCCTTAGGGTTTAAACAAGATTAGGTACCGAAAGGGCATTAGTGATTAACTAGTGTAATCAAGTCCCGATTCTAATTTCTCTGGTTGCGCAGAGTGAGTATTTCTCCCGATACTTCACTTGGGTTTCTAATCAACCCACCCCAAATTGATTAGTGGCGACTCCATTTTAAAAATTGATTTATAGGTTAAAAACTTGAACCATTAAGTTGTGAATTGGTGGACTTGGGAGAGTCCGGGCATAATTAATTTCAGCCGAGCCATTAGCCTCCTCAGGCGCTCGTACCCGATTGCAGGCGCGAGAAAAAAAGAGGTCGCGACGGCTTGGCGACTCCGCTGGGGATTTTGAGGACTTAGGCTTTTATGTCTTGTTTAATATCTTTACCGACTTATTTTTTTTTTATGCGGGTCGGTGGCTTAGATTTTTAATCTTGCTTAAAACAAATTATCTTGTGATTATAAACCGTTATGCATGCTTTCTTGTTTTAAACACTACACATGGCACACACAACCCGGCCGCCGGACCTGGGCCGCCATAGGATTTCTAGGATGGTGTTAAGAAAGATACGATCTCGAACGCGAGACTGCGATGTAGAGATTGCCTTTCTTTTCCCCGAATTTCTTAGCCGAGATTAGGAGGGTATCTCGCTAACGCGAGACCGCGACGGGCGGATATCCTTTTAATCTCACCAATCCTTCCGAGTTAGAAATCGAGCCACACATCCCATCTCGTATGTCTTTGTGCTTGCCATTTTATTTAAAAGCGAAGTGATTTCTTTACTTTTACTTAGTCTTTTCGGCTCATGGCAAAATAGGGTCGGGTTGTGTATTTCCCTTCCTTATATGCGATGGGAAGATTTGATATCCAGTTCATTCCTACCCCAAAGAAAGAGCTTCTCGAGATGGTGGAAGCAAGTTAGATCAACTCGGCCAAGAGTGCGTCAAATCAAGAATCGGTCATCTCCTCCCATTGCTCCAAATCAATATCCACTCGGGGTCATGCAAGCACTACCACATTTCGGTGTCCCGAAACATCCACCTTCATGTTCGGCAAATTTGAACTGACTCCGACTTTAGAAGAGTACAGTCTCGCCATAGGAATGCCCCTGGGAAGCGAGCTTGTCAAGCCAATCGGCATTGACCCTGTGGTTAGTCTATCACGGTTTTTAAAAAATCATTCGGTAAGAGAAATTGTTCAAGCCAACAATAATGCTTTTCCGCTATCATCTTTAATCGAATGCTTTGAAAACAGTCAATGACCCAAAAAGCCAAGATCTTCCTCTTAGCATTCTTTGGTTTTATTATCTTTCCCCATCGAAAGAATGCTATAGATCCTTCAATCACATGGGTGATAAATCAAGTCATTTTTGGAGCAGGATATGTGAATATGGTTTTAGCCGAAACGTTTTTATCCCTTAATCGTTTCAAGGACCAAAAAGGAAAAATCATGAGGGCCGCTCCAGAAATTTTACAAATGTGGTTCTTTTCCCATATCAAAGGATTTGGGCACCTCATGCAAATATTTGAAATCAACGAGTTTAAACACCCATTGCAAAAGTTTCAAATCTTGGAAAAATATTCTCCCAATGAAGAGTATTCTCGATGGATTAACTTGCTAAAAAACCCGGTCCCTGAGACATTCCTATGGCGAGCTAAATGGTTCATTGCAGGAGAGGCGCGCTTTGCGCTTAATTATTACAACCCCATCCCGTTCTTTGGGCCTCTCGGAGCTACCTCATATTATCCATATAGGGTGGCTCGTCGTACGTGGTCCTTCAAGAAGTCCCGCCACCACTCAAATCAGGATTGTTCCGAATCTTTTTCACCCATACGGACTACAACTACTTGGAGGAGATCCGCATAATTCAAAACGCATGGAGTAGATGTCACCTGAAAAAATCGTCGTGCCCAGAAGGTTAAAGGAACAAGAAAAAGTTCATCATGCATCAACATTCTACATCCTCAACCATATAATTCCCAAGGAGTTGCAACCAGTAATCCCTGATGTAGTTGATAAACTTACCCTGCAAGGGCGAATCGAATCTCTTGAAAAGAGCTTGGAGACCAGCAAGAGACACGTATCGAAGTTAGTACGAAGAAGCAAGCGGCTTCACAAGACTGGAGCTTCCCATCGCATATAAAATGGGCAGCGGGACTTTTGATGTGAATATTCCTAATGTTAATATCTAGGGTCATTTTGACTTGTGTAAAAAGCCCTTTTGGCATTGTATAAATCTCCTGTTAATAAATAAAAATGAAGTGACCCTTGCCATGGGCCGAGTGTTCCATACGTTTCTGGCTTACATTCTCTCCATTTTCTTTATGCGAGTAATCACAATCATAGTCGTATTCGCCAAATCCAAAAGATAGAATGGCCGAAGAAAATGTACCAAGCCGTGTCGAGATTATGGAAAGTGAAATGAAGCAAGTCTTCAATGTGCTTCAGCAACTCTCAAAGCAGATAGATTCCATTCAAGGCAAATTAGCTCCCGCCCGGCCTCAATCGAAGTATTGTTACCGCAATCGTCTACTCGAGGTGATCAAGGAAGAGATACGATGATAACATGCCCAAATTAGAAGATGATACGCACCAAATCGTAGTCGAGAAAGCAAAGCCCAACAGTTTGTCTAAGACTGAACATGACAAACGCCTTGAGAAGCTTGAAGAGAGGCTAAAGCAATTGCAAGGCCTTCAAGATCCTACTCCAACAGACCTCTCCATCTACTCTAAGGTCAAAATGCCGGAAAAATTCAAAATGCCCGAGTTCGAGAAGTACGATGGCACGACCTCCGCCCAAGAGCTCACTTGCGGATGTACTTGGTTCGAATGACCCAAAGACGTTAATAATGAACCTTTAATGATCCAGTTGTTCCAGTCAAGCTGGGTAGGTCCCGCCCTGAGGTGGTACATAAAAAAGAACATAAACCTCATCGAGACATGGAGTGAAGCAAGTGAAGCATTCCCCCAAGCAGTACAAATTTATAATGGACATTACCCCTTCTCATGAGGATCTCGATTGCATGGAAAAGAAAAAGCAGGAATCTTTCAAAGAATATGCTATTAGATGGAGGAATCTCGCCGCCCAAATCAGTCCTGAGCCAACTGACTTTGAATTGAGAAAAATGTTCATCAAAACCCTCCCTTTCGAATACCGCAATCGGATGGTGACTACGATCGCTGAATCATTCAATCAACTCATTCCAGTGGGAGAGCAGATTGAGACGGGTTTAAGGGATGGTTGGTTCACCGAGCACCGCCGCCCTCGTCGCCGAGAAGACTCAACATGAAAAAAGATAAAGAATCCTTGATCGATGTCAATGCCACGTACACGCAAACACCGGTCATCTCCCGACTGTTCAGACAAACGCAGGCCCGACAACAGACTAATAGCCGTCCACCCCAGCGCTACAACAACCGAAGACAATTCACTCCGCTTCCCGGATCTCCCTCCCAGGTTTTGGCAATCCTCCGAAACAAGAGCCTCCTTTCAACTGAGCCAAGACGACCCAATGCTGAAAACTTCTCCAGCTATGACCCGTCCAAAAAATGTGACTATCACATGGGAGAAGTAGGCCATTCAGGCGATGAGTGTTTCGTCCTTAAGCATCGAATCCGAACCTGCTTTGGATACTAAGGCCTTCTCATTCCAAACCGCGAAGCCAAATGTCCAAAGCAATCCGCTCCCCGATCATCCGACAAAGTAAACATGATATTCAGTTACGAAGTCGGTCAAATCGAAATGTCAATGCACATATGGTCGACATCTATCGAGGGCTAGTAGAAACCGGGTATTATCCGGGCAATGAAATACCGCCTTTCGCAATAATGGAGGAAAGGGTATTAAAAATGATAGAGGCCGGAATCATTGTGCACGCCGGCCACGCCAACATAGTTTCTACCATATCCCAAGTCCTCATCAATTGGGAGGAAGAGTTTGCGGCACTAAATGCGGAAAAGGAGAAGAATGATTCCACCTTACCCGAGAGCGTCTTTGAAAGGAAAGGAGCCATTGTTCAAGCATCAACAGCGAAGAAACAGCTATAGTCATTGAGATTCCCCAGCCTTACAAATATGAATACAACAATGCAGTACCATGGTCTTATAACCTTGATGTTGGTTTAGTCACAAGATCCGGGCGAACCTATGTTCAAGCAAATACTCAGTCTGCTAAGCCCGTCACTGATGAAGAAGCCAAGGAGTTTTTGGCCGTAGTTAAGGCTAGCGAATATAATGTGGTGGAGCAGTTACGAAAATCACCGGCGCAAATCTCTCTACTGGAATTGCTTCAGACATCTGTCAAACACCAGAAATCCCTCATGAAAGTATTAAGTGAAGTACATGTCCCTGAAACTATTGAGCATGACAAACTCGAGGAATTTGTCAGTACCATCCTTCTAAAGGATCAAATGGCATTTTCTGATGAAGAGATTCCCGAGGAGGGTAGAGGACACACCAAGGGCCTTTACATATCAGTCAAGTGCAACGCATCTCACGTCGCTCGAGTGTTGATTGACAACGGATCTGCTCTTAACATATGTCCATTAGCGACACTCTGTCGCCTTAAAATAGAGAAATCATGGATCCAGGTACCCAAGACTTCTGTTCGAGCATTTGATGGAACAAAGAAGGAAACAGTGGGAGAGATCGAGCTCGACATTCAAATTGGCCCAACCGTATTCAAAATTTTGTTCCAGGTGATGGATATCCCCACTGCATTCAATTTCCTCTTAGGGCGCCCATGGATACACGTCGCGCAGAGAGCGAGTACCTTCAAGCCTCCACCAAAGTGTGAAGTTCGTGGTTGGAGGAAAAGCGATCACGGTCCGAGGAGAAGAAGATCACCGCATCTACCACGAGACGGCCATTCCGTATGTTGAACCTAGTGACAAGAGCGAAGCTAGCTATCAATCGTTCGAGCTCGTGTCTACTATACACGAAACTCGAGGGACTTTGCCCCTCGTCCCCGAGATGTCAAGTGCTGCAATCATGGTAGGAAAAATCATGGTAGGACACGGTTTCCTTCCAGGACAAGGGCTTGGTAGGAGAGGCCAGGGCATTCGTCAGCCTATTGAAGCTCGGAGAAGACCCTATACTGTCGGTTTGGGATATTCCCCAGATAGAAAAGCAAAGAAAAAAGTCGGCCTTGTATATCCCCGTCTCGAGGAAACCTTCCCAGGCCCAGCCAAGATGATGCATGAGGAAGAGGAAGTGGATACTCCAAAACGGTTCAACCCCGAAAGTGTGAAATTGCCCATAACCCAGGAAGACACAACTTGGCCCTCACTTATAAAAAAGGAGGGGCCAGATGACATGACCACCATGCTCGAGGATATTTTCATAGGTGCCATTGAGGAAGAGAAATTAGAAGAGACATGCGATAACTTCTCATTCATCCAGCTTCGACACCAAGTCGAAGAACTACGCGAGATCGTACACCATTTGACAGAAAACTTTGCTCAAGCTACCCGTGCATTCCGTTTCGTCACAATGAGGAGCTGGTGATAAATGAAGAGGACCCTACCGACACGACTGGCAAGGGGCACGGCTACCCTTATCCCTAAGAAGCACACGACCATATTCGCCTCTTCCTAAATCAATGGCCATTATTTTCCCCATCCTCCTAGAGCAAGGGATAATCGGCGAGAGAATTGAACCATCCTACCCCGAGTACTTCGTTGATTATGATCCATCCAAGCAATGCGATTACCATTCGGGGAATTAGGACACTCGCTAGATGATTGCACCATCCCGAGAGACAAGGTCCAAGATCTTTTGGATGCGTTGGGGTATTCACGTTCCGCTCTCCATGGCTGTGTTTTGGCAATGATCACCTCCTAGTGGTACCCAGCACCCGTACCATGTTCCCAGAGCATGCTAAGGAGGCGCATAAAGGAGAAGCAATCATAGACACTTTGGGCCAACCAAGTGGTAAATTTGACTACTATGTCAATTATTCAATTCCCCAAAGTTTCTATGATCATCACCACAACATCGTCCCTGATGGATAGGGAGACGTGGATGATCTGAAATCCACAAAGCCGAGAGCACAAGGAGACGTGACTGGCAATTGGTATGAAGACTTCTTCGTGGGCGCTATCAACGAGGGACCGTCAGGGGAAATGGGTTCGGGCCCGCTCGAGTAGAATCCTTTTTAACTCCTCTGCATACTCCCCTACGTGGGAGCCTGTACATATTTCTTAAAGTCTAGCTTGCTTTGTTTTCAACAACAGTTCCACTCAAGGAACTATTTTTTGAAACCACCCTGTAAATCCGTCTACTAATAAATAAAGTTGAAAACATTTTGAGGGCATAAGGAGACACACCAAACCGGCCCGTTGATGATAGCCAGCCGTCAAATGAAAGAAGAAATCTGAGGCCCGGGTCTCCTCATGTTTCCTTGTCTTTAATCTTTAAAAGCAATTTATCACATTTTCAAAAAGAAGCATGCATACTACTAACCTTATTTGTTCCCTTAGCCTATCTACTCTATGACACAGGAATAATATAGCGGCAGGCGAGGGTATGGGAACGGTCCAAACCAACACCGCAAGTAGCCATGATAGCAATTCTGATGACTCAGATGATGATTTTGATGATTCCGACGAAATTCAATGGAATTGGAAGCGCCACGAAGAAGCAAGGCCCCCTACTACTGAAGACACCATCATTGTCAATTTAGGCAGCACAGAAGATCTAAGGGAGATAAAGATTGGCGCGAACCTTCCTGAAGAAGAAGCTGCAAGCTTAATTGCCCTCCTAAAGAGATATCAAGATGTATTCGCATGGTCTTATGCCGATATGCCAGGCCTTGATCCAATGATCGTGGAGCACAGCTTGCCAACCAACCCTGATGTGGCCCCTAAGAAGCAGCGGCTAAGAAGAGCTAAGCCTGAATTGTCAAAAAAGATTGAAGAAGAAGTAATGAAGCTCCTGGCAGTAGGCTTCCTCGAAGTCTCGCAATATCCTAGTTGGGTGGCAAACATTGTACCAGTAAAAAAGAAAGATGGTCGAATCCGGATTTGTGTCGACTACCGCGATTTGAACAAAGCAAGCCCAAAGGATGATTTCCCACTACCTCACATAGACGTTCTTGTGGATAGTACTGCCGGATTCAAACTTTTCTCTTTCATGGATGGGTTCTCAGGATACAACCAAATAAAAATGAAGGAGGAAGACAAGGAAAAGACGGCATTCATTACTCCATGGGGGACTTTTCACTATAAGGTCATGCCTTTTGGCCTGAAAAACGCCGGAGCAACTTACCAACGTGCCATGGTCACCCTTTTCCATGACATGATGCATAAAGAAATTGAAGTATATGTCGATGACATGATCGCCAAAACCAGACATGGAGAAGACCATGTGAAGACCCCTGGAAAAATTATTCGATCGACTTCGCCGGTTCAAGTTGCGCTTGAACCCAAGCAAAATGTGTGTTCGGGGCGACTTCGGCAAATTACTTGGATTCATTGTGAGCTGTAAAGGGATAGAAGTGGACCCGTCAAAAACTAAAGCGATATTTGAAATACCTCCTCCTCATTTGTGAAAGAAGTCCGGAGCCTCCCGGGAAGATTAAATTACATTGCGCGATTCATTTCCCAGCTTTCTGAAACTGCAAAACCTTTCTTTAAGCTTCTCAAGAAAGATGCACAAATCAAATGGGATGATGACTGCCGACTGGCATTTGAAAATTTAAAGCGGTACCTGATGAAACCCCCGGTTTTAGTACCCCCGACTCCAGGACACCCTTTGACCCTCTACCTTACCATCAACAGTGAATCCCTAGGTGCAATGTTGGCACAGAAAGGACCCCATGATGGGAAGGAACGAGCCATTTACTATTTGAGTAAAAAGTTCACAATATCAGAACAAAATTACTCCAAATCGAAAAGACTGTCTTTGCGTTAGTATGGGTGTTGCATGGACTCCGCAATATACCTTGCATTACCAAACATTCCTTGTGGCGAGAGTGACCCAATCAAGTATTTGCTTGGTTGCCCGGCCTTGGTGGGAAAATTGGCCAAATGGCAAATCCTAATTTCAGAATTCGACATCCAGGTGATGTCGCAAAAATCAGTTAAAGGTCGGGTGATTGCCGACATGTTAGCAGATTGCCCTAAAGAAGTACGTGATGATCATTCCCCAGATGACCGAATTTCAACAGTAGAAGAAGACACATGGACTATGTTCTTTGATGGAGCTGTAAATTTGTCAGGTTCAGGCACTGGGGCGGTCTTGATATCCCCAAATGGGCAGCATTATCCTGTGGCTGCAAAATTGATGTTTCCGTGCACCAATAATATAGCTGAATATGAAGCATGCATCCTCGGCCTACAAGCGGCTATTGGAATGGAAGTGTCAAAACTAAAAGTGTTTGGTGACTCCGCCTTAATCATCCTCCAGGCCGTGGGCGAGTGGAAGACAAGAGATGCCAAACTAGTGCCTTATCACGACTACTTGGAGGAATTGGTAGGAGAATTCCGGGACATCTCGTTTGAATATCTACCTAGAATTCATAACCAGTTTTTTGATGCACTAGCAACACTATCATCTATGTTACAAGTAACGAAGGGGTTAGAAGTAGAGCCTTTGAAGATTGAAGTCGACAAGACAGCCCACCGCATGACTATAAGCGAAGAACCCGATGGAAAACCCTGGTATTACGACATCATGAAATACATCCAAAAGCGGAATTCCCTAAAGAAAGCACTCCCTCGATCGAAAATACCTTATGAAAATGGCTTCAAGGTTCTTCGTCAACGGTGAAAATTTGTACAAAAGATCATATAATTCAGTCCTGCTAAGGTGTGTGGATGCAAACGAAGCCACACAAATAATGCAAGAAATACATGGGGGAGTATGTGGTCCTCACATGAATGGACATATGTTGGCCAAGAAAATAATGAGATTGGGTTATTCTTGGTTCCCCTTAGAGAGCGATTGTGCTCACCATGTGCGAAGCCGTCATCGTTGTCGGATCCACGGGGACAAGATAAATGTCCCTCCAACTGAATTGCATCAGTTATCGAGCCGTGGCCATTTTCAATGTGGGGCATTGATGTGATTGGCCCAATCAATCCAAAGGCATCAAATGGGCACCGGTTCATTTTGGTCGCAATCGACTATTTCTCAAAATGGATCGAGGCTGCATCCTATGCAAGTGTAAGCGCACGAAACGTTATGAAATTCATCGAGACGTGACATAATCGCCCGTTATGGCGTACCGGAAGCTATCGTGACCGATAATGGGTCAAACCGAACAACAAGTTGATTGATCAATTGTTTTTCGAGTTCAAAATCCGACATTTGAACTCGTCCCCTTATCGTCCACAAATGAATGGAGCCGTGGAAGCCGCTAACAAGAACATCAAGAGAATCCTATCCAAGACAGCTGAAAACTACCGCGGCATGAGAGGTTACCCTTCGCACTAACAAGCATATCGAACTTCGATTCGAACTTCCACTAGGGCAACGCCTTTTTCCTTGGTTTATGGCATGGAAGCGGTTTTGCCTGTAGAAGTAGAAATCCCTTCCTTGCGAATTTTATCACAGACAGGATTGTCCAAGGAAGAATGGACACAACAAAGGTTTGAGCAACTGAATATGATTGACTTAAAAACGACGAAAGCACTCTGTCATGGTCGGTGTTACCAGCAAAGGGTAGCTCGATCGTTCAATCAAAAGGTGCGACCCAAGCACTTTGAGGTAAACGAGCTAGTCTTGAGAAAGATCGCCAATCTTTCCGAGCCTGGAGGCAAGTTTGCCCCAAATTACAAGGGTCCCTATGTAATAAAGAAGATACTTCCGGAGGAGCCTTGATTCGATCGAGATGGATGGGCGGGAATTCACTAAACCAGTTAATTCCGATCTTTGTGAAAAAGTACTACCCTTGAAAGATGTCCATTTATCGGCATTGCCAAGCATTTCTCTATCATAATGAAAATGCTTGTGCACCTTTATATATGAGTGATGTGTTTACACTATCATCAAAACCGTGTGTTTGGGTTGACTCAATGAAGAAAAATGAATGGTAATCATCAGCATTTAAGGAAGTGTTGAAAATCAAGTAGCAAACTCAATGGCATAACTTGAGCAAATCAAGCAAACGCGTAAGAGTAATCCATGTCAATTTCGCCCAGCTCGGTGTAAGAGACGCGTCATTCAAGAATCTATCGGTCAAAATGAATTTTCTGTCCCGATCAATAACCTTAGAATTTGGAGGCCTCACTTCTTGCTCTAGACACATGCTCTTGTAAGAAGTAATTACCATTGGAGAATTGGAGGCTTTGATTGTCCATCTCAGATTCCATAGAAGCTTGAAGTACATGACTTTGCTTTATCAAAGGCAGAAGGAAAAATTCCACAGAAGGAAAGCATTGAAATGTAAAAGAGGCCGTCAGCAACTTTCCTAAGAACCAGCACAAATAAACTCTGGGGGAAAGGTAATTTGGCATCATTTCTAACACTCACTCTCTGAACTCATATTGACAGGAGTCACTGTAATTCAAGAGCCAGATCAAGTGGTTAAACAAGGCAAACCAAGTGATCCAAGCAAGGAAAAAGAAACAAAGATGCCCGATTAGATTCTCGACCCCGGTTGATCATTCATGTGTCATATCCCTAATCAATAGGGACAACCATCGACACCCCTTTGTGAATAACCCTTTTGATGTTCAAAGCTTAACAATACTATTCTGTTGACCTTTAAAGCTACCAAGAAGGTCTTTTTGAGCCAAAACCATTCACTTGTTTTGAAAAATCCAAACTCCATCATATTTAAAATACTACATGCCTTTTACAAATGGATTTTTTGCATGATGATTTTGTCTGTCTAAATCACATATTCCATTGATAATTATTAGAATAGACAGCTAAATGAAGAATACAAGATTAATCGAGCATGCTTTGGATGAGGCGCGTCAGAATGATGAAAGGCAAGCCATATCCTACACACAGTCCCCCATCTATACACTTGTGAGATGAGTGCCGAAGATTCCATGGCTGCAGGGTAAAGAGTTCTCTCGTGAATGGTACGATAACCAAAATAGTGAGAGGCATTCCATCGCTCACCCCTTTGAGCCCCATACATTGGTGAAGCTTCTCTCATACCCCCGTCAAGAGCAACCCCTACACCGGGGCAGATTAGAAGCGAAGCAACATTACAAGGTGAGAAGAGAGATAGAAATTTTCTTGCTCGCACTTGCATCAATCTTTGGGTGTCTTTATTGCATATGAACACTCACGTTAATTTAAGTGCCCTAGAATGACGAGGAGCAATTCTTTCTCTATGCACTTGTAATCATTGTACAACCCAATTGAGTCTGTAATTTCACCCTCACATTGAGACAAAACAGAAGTTACTACCATTTAAACAGCATAGCTCGGAGCACCGGCAAAAGATGAAAACTCAATAGTCTGACAACGGCATTTGCTTGAACTGTCAAGATCGGCTCTCAAGCAGCAAGGACAAAATAGAGGCATAAAAAAGCAAAGTGTACCTGGTAAAAGCAAGGTCAATGCCCATAAAAGAAGAACTGGAATAAAAATAGGGGCATGAAAAAAAGCAGTGTGCCTGGTAAAAACAAGGCCAATGCCCCCCAGTCAAAAATGCAGCCAAGAAAATATTGCCGTTGTGGTCCATAGAACCTCCATCTGACAAGAAAGACTAGTGACAAATGCCAAGACAGTCACCAACTCTCACCCTCTTACATGTGAGCCAAGTCCACGTCACATCCCCATTGTAAAAAGTCTCTTCAGACTAGGGGCACTTCAATTAACGTAGGATTTCATATGTGCATAAGCATCGCTCGAAGAAGTACGAGCAAGATTACTCTATCTCTTTTCGCAGGGTTCTTAACTTGTAAACCCGGAGATGATCATGCAACATTTTCGTCCATCGGCTTCGACCTTGATGGTCCCCTCTGATGAGCCGCTGACCAAGACTTCATCACAGTTTCGACAAAGACCTCTCACATTGGTAAAGTTGTACTATTTGTGAGAATACTCGGACCCCTGTTGACATGATGACAGTGAGATAGTGTGGTCCTTATAAATCCTGCATCAATGGTCAGGATAGCCTTCTCCATGAGAGTGAGTGAAAAGTCCTTTCAGACTGAAAGTCCCTCATCTGGCATGCTCAAGACATCTACATTCTAAATGAATGTTGTCTTTCAAAATCTTCCCCAATGGAAATCAAAAGATGCAAAACCGACAAAATTATCATGCATGAATCTCATTTGAACTCACAGTATATACAAGTATGTGTGCATATTGTGCAAATAACAAACATACTCTCAGAAATCAGAGATATTGCCAAGTAAGCATATCTCTATCCCCATTTGTCTTAAAGTACCTATCACTGTCCAGGTACTCTCTGTTGACACTCGACCTATTCGAGTCGTCCCTTGAGTATGGATGCTTGCAACTGTTTTAGCATCCCATTACCTTTGAGTGCCTTTCATTGTCTAGGTACTCCATTTCCGTGACACTCGACATGTCCGAGTTGTCCTCAAAATTGTATCATTGAATACTAGTAGCCATTCAAGTATTCCATCGCGTTGTGCACCTGTGGTTATCCAGGTATGTTTTCTTACACTTGGACCAGCCAGAGTGGTCCCAGATCGTATCATCAAATACTTATGTTCATCCAAGTATTCCAGTACTTTGTACACCTGCGGCTACCCAGGTGTTCCAGCCCTTTTGAGTGCCTGCGGCCATCCAGGTAAGCCTTGTGCTAAATTCAAGTTTATACTACCAGGAGGTGAGAGACCTTCACGAGTATCCCAGGTACGCCTTCGATATTCCCATTTACCAGGAGGTGAGAGACCTTCATGAATACGCGAGGTACACCCTCGATATTCCCAATTACCAGGAGGTGAGAGACCTTCATGAATATCCCAGGTACGTCCTCGATATTCCCAATTACCAGGAGGTGAGAGACCTTCACGAATATCCCAGGTACGTCCTCGATATTCCCAATTACCAGGAGGTGAGAGACCTTCATGAATATGCGAGGTACACCCTCGATATTCCCAATTACCAGGAGGTGAGAGACCTTCATGAATATCCCAGGTACGTCCTCGATATTCCCAATTACCAGGAGGTGAGAGACCTTCACGAATATCCAGGTACGTCCTCGATATTCCCAATTACCAGGAGGTGAGAGACCTTCATGAATACGCGAGGTACGTCCTCGATATTCCCCATACCAAGAGGTGAGAGACCTTCACAAATATCTCAGGTACGTCCTCGATATTCCCAATTACCAGGAGGTGAGAAACCTTCACGAATATCTTAGGTACGTCCTCGATATTCCAACTACCAGGAGGTGAGAGACCTTCACGAATATCTCAGGTACGCCCTCGATATTCCAACTACCAGGAGGTGGGACACCTTCACAAATATCCAAGGTACCCCTTCGATACTTGTGATCATCCAAGTATCCCCCAAGAGTTTGTACCTGTGATTGTTCATGTACTCTTTCAATGCTTGTGAATGTCCGGGCACCCCCAACAAATCGATGCCCTGAGAAAGGTCGGTGCATCCTCCCGAGAAAGGTCGGGTTCCTACTAGTGTCTTTGACAGAAGTCAGACACCCCAACAAATATGATGCCCTGAGAAAGGTCGGCGCATCTCCTGAGAAAGGTCGGGTACCAACTAGTGTTCTCGATACGGATCGGCACCCACAAACAGATGCCCGAGAAAGGTCGGCGCATCTCTCGTCAAGGTGACCGAAGAAAGGTTCGGGTCCTAGACAACCAACTTATTGCGCTAACAGCGACCAGAAGAAAGGTTCGGGTCCTGGAAAAGCGGTTCCCGTCAAGGCGACCGAAGAAAGGTTCGGGTCCTAGACAAACCAACTTATTGCTCTAACAGCGACCGAAGAAAGGTTCGGGTCCTAGAGGAGCAATCTCTCGTCAAGGCGACCGAAGAAATGTTCGGGTCCTAGACAAACTATTGATTGTTTTAACAGGTGACCGAAGAAAAGTTCGGGTCCTGGAAAAGCAATTCCCCGTCAAGGCGACCGAAGAAAGGTTCGGGTCCTAAACAAACCAGTTGATTGTTTTAACAGGCGACCGAAGAATGGTTCAAGCCCTGGAAAAGCAATCTCCTCATATCATCAGGTAAGATGACGCCTTGATACTTGCCAAACTCGGGGCTCACACCCTATCTCACTCACTCCCGGTAAGTAACTACAGGTATCTTCTTATCTGTCTTAGAATATGTAATGTTATATTGCTCTTTTCCGCATAGAGTAATAGGTCCTAAATAAAATATAATCTATTGCGCATGCATGGATAAAATTGAGGCATCAGTCTGTCTTTGAATGCTACCTCTGCGAGCTCACCTTCAAAGAGGGGCAGCTGTTGACACCTCGATTTTAATTAGTTTTATTAATTAAGTTTTTAATTTTGTCTTTCCTGATAAATAGATGATAAAAAGATAAAACAACAAGAAAACAAAAAAAAAATAGTAAAAACAAAAGAAAAGAAAAACAAAAGCAACCCCCCCCCCATTTTCTTCACGTGGGCTTGTGCGGCTTGGCCCCACCCTCCTCCCTTCTACTTCTTCCCTCTTCTTCTTCCTCGCTCCATCTTTCTCCGCCTCGTAGTTCACGCGCGATGGCCGGCGACGCAAGGCGAAGGACGGCCTACGGCCGAGGGGAGTAGGCCGACGTCGGCCGGAGAGGATAAGATCAGGCGCCATTAATGCCGAGCGAGCCGCCGGAAAGCTCGATGGGACACCGGTTCGGCCGAGTGGAACCGTTGGGTAAGCGGAGGCCGGCGACCGAACCCCTCCGTCGACCGGAGTTCCTTCGCCTATAAATAGGTGGCCGCAAGCATTGTCGGAGGGGGTGGCGAGCTTGGAGATCCTTCACTGAGAGACGTCGGGAAGGATCGAAGGGCGAGCGCAAGAGAGAGCTCGAGTCGCGAGCTCAGCCCACCCTCCACCGAGAGACTTCGGGGAGGGCAGGCGGCGAGTAACCGAGAAGGTCGATCCGGCCGGTGGAGGCTCGGATCGGCCCGAGTGAGGAGAAATCAAGGCCGAGGAGGGTCCGGTCGAGTTGTTCTTGTTGTTGTTGCCGCCGGACGCCGTGCCGCGGCCGTTCGCCTCGGTCCCGCCGCACCGGATCGGGAAACCGAGTTGCCCATCCACCACCATCCGGACGCCATCGCCACGAGCGGGTAGTGCTACCTCCACCGCCGCCGTTGCCGTCGCCATAGTTTCCCCCTCTCCGCAGTCCAACTCGGTCACTACCGTCGTCGCCGCCGCCGCCGCCGTCGCCGTCGCCGCTTATCGTCCCCCGCTGTCGTGCCTCGGCGCCGCGATTCGGGAACCCTAGGGTTCCCGATTTTCCGGTCGCGATCCGGGTTGTCGGGTCGGACCGGATCGGGAACCGGGTAGGGATTCCACGAATGGCGGGCGCGGCGGAAGACCGGGTCACGATTCGGATCCGGGTCGGGTAGGGTTCGCGAGGAGCCGGGTCGCGGAACGGGTCGTGGACCGGGTCGTCGGGCCGGGCCAGGCGTCCCCGAACACCCGGCCACGGCGTCGTTTTTGATTTCAAAAAAAAAAAAAAAAAAGGGAGAAAAAGCCAAAAAATCCGAGTCGGGCCGCAACGCGGGCCCGTCCGCGATGGGTCGCCGGCCCGGGTCGGACCCAACCCGCGGATCCGACCCGGGTCGGTTTTATTTTATATAAAATAATAAATATTTAAAAAAAATTAAAAATATTTTATTTTCAAAAAAAAATATTAAAAAATGTTTTAATTTCCAGAAAATCGAAAAATATTAAAAAATTGTTAAAAAATATTTTATTTCAAAAAATCGAGAAAAATAAAAAAAAATAATTTATTTTCCAAAAATATCAAGAGATATTAAAAAAATATTTTATTTTTCGAAAAATCAAAAATCAAAAAAATTTCATATTTTCCAAAAAAAGGCCAAAAATTCTGAAAAAAAAAGCCAAAAAGACTTGTATTTTTCCAAAAAATACCAAAAAATCCTTTTGTGTCCAAAAAAAAAAATTAGAAAATGACTCAAAAAATGTTTTTCCTCCCAAAAATGCATGGAAAATCTCTCAAATATCCAAAAAGCCTTAGGGTTTAAACAAGATTAGGTACCGAAAGGGCATTAGTGATTAATTAGTGTAATCAAGTCCCCGATCCTAATTTCTCTGGTTGCGCAGGAGTGAGTATTTCTCCCGATACTTCACTTGGGTTTCTAATCAACCCACCCCAAATTGATTAGTGGCGACTCCATTTTAAAAATTGATTTATAGGTTAAAAACTTGAACCATTAAGTTGTGAATTGGTGGACTTGGGAGAGTCCGGGCATAATTAATTTCAGCCGAGCCATTAGCCTCCTCAGGCGCTCGTACCCGATTGCGGGCGCAGAGAAAAAAGAGGTCGCGACATTATTAAAATTCGAAAATTTTGTCGGGACCTTATACTCTCAGAATTTCGTGCCGATCGCTGCTGTGTATTTAAAATTTGAATTTGATGATTGATTGTAGCAAATTGAGTGTTGATTGGGATAAATAAGGATTTTATTCATAAAAACTCAAATGTCGGGTTTTGATGCAAAAATTGGATTTTAATGATTATATTAAAAAGTGGGGTTTGAAAAAAATGAGATATTGGCTTTTTGATTCAAAATTAGCGTGTCCTCACACGCGTGAGTAATTTATGGAATATTTTTAATATGAAGAAAAATGGCCGGGATCACTATTTTAAGTGGAAGCGTTGAGTTAAATGCAAAGTGTCATGGGGCCGAGTATGATTTGGCTGTGTGATAATTAAGAGGATTCATCCTGGGCTGTTGAGCCGGACTTGCCCCTATATGGGATGCCCACGCGGTGGTTGCAGGTCGCAGTAGATTCTGGGCCCATGCTCCTTCGGGAATGCTGTCGACGTACTGACGAAGCTGCGCTCCATGGGGGGAGGCGATGCCTGGCTATATGCCAGTAGATAGCGGAACTGCGAGTAGGCTATGCCATTGTGTGGCAGTGAATAATAATTGGAATGCGTGCTAAGTGCGATTATGATTATATGAAAGTGATGGCGTTCCAATTGTTTGAGTTCCTATTACTATCTGTGATTGGGTGATTGGGAATGCTGTCGACGTACTGACGAAGCTGCGCTCCATGGGGGGAGGCGATGCCCGGCTATATGCCAGTAGATAGCCGAACTGCGAGTAGGCTATGCCATTGTGTGGCAGTGAATAATAATTGGAATGCGTGCTAAGTGCGATTGTGATTATATGAAAGTGATGGCGTTCCAATTGTTTGAGTTCCTATTACTATCTGTGATTGGGTGATTTGAATTGTGCTAACTGCGGGGAAGGAACCGAGGCGATGTAAGTTTTCTGTGTGATGTGGCTAGGCCACCCTGGGGCGTATTTTCTTTCTAATAGGGGTTTAGGGGGTTGAACTTGCTGAGACATCGTCTCATCCTGGTTGTGGGATTAAAATTTTAGGTCCTTGGTGGACGGAGCGACCAGATAGCTTTGGTTGGTTTTGAGGAGTTGCAGAGGTGAAGTCATAAGGATTGGAGAATGTGTCCGACTTGTAGGTCGTAGGACAGTTCCTTTTTAAGAGCCGGTCTTTTGTAGACTTTTGGCTGTAGGCTTCTGTTTGTAATTCTGTCGAATTATGAAAGTGTTATGTTGTGGTTTTGCTTCATACTTTTCTATCCCGTATTTCATTGTCAGGGATTTTATAATACGTTCCTCTTGCGCAATAATAAATGAATGGGGTCGGCGACGTATCCTAGGATGTCGCATATTTGATCGACCGCAGTGGGATGTGCGTGCGTTCGAGGTTCGGGGCGTGACATAACATGCGAAAACCTAGGTAGTGATGAAGTTATACCATATGTGTGGAAGCAAATTAGCCATGCTTCTAGAAAGACAGAGTAATCCTAGACAATCGGCGTTTATCTGACGAGTGAATCAAGTCACATGATTCGTAGAACACAAACTGAAGGTCAGAAAATGCTGGATTTGTTTAGGGAGGAGACAATAGACTTTTCAACCTATAATCTTTAATATTTATGTAAAGACATACATGTCGCAGTTACAACAGTTTCTTTGACTAGTTGAGGTCGTTCTATACAACCCTAAATTTCCACGTGTGCTTTCTATCCATGGACTTTGACCTCTCTTAGGTACTTATAATCGGGCCCATTGAGACATTTGATTATATCATCACAGACCATTATATATAAAGTTAAGTTTTTACATAAACTGACAGAAACCTGAAATTTTCTACGGACTTGTTTTAGGTGGCATCTTGAACTCGAGCAAAACAACCGCCGACAATTCTTTTTCTTCTCCTCTTTACCGGTGGGCCTAAACCTTTTCACGAACGATCAATATAATCATTTTGCCCAATTTTAACAAAAAATCATTGACATAACGGTCTAGTCAGCACCATCTATCCTATGTGGTGTGGCTAGTGTTAACATGGACAAATGTTTAATTTTCTCTAAAATTTTTCTTTTTTATTTTATCTTCATTTTTTCTTCACATTGCAACCAGATAAGGTTGCGAAGCCTTTGTAGACCATAGTGAGGGCGGGCAAGGGCTTGTGACGCCCTCACTAGCCATAGTGAGGGTTGCGACCCTCGCCTACTTTTGGCAGTTGGTCACTGATGCCCTTGACTAATGGCTAGTGGCTTCACTGGCCTTGTGAAGAAAAAATAAAGAAAAGAAAAAGGATAATAAGGAAAAAAAATTAGAAAAAAACAAAAAAATAAAAAATTGTTCATATCAACATTGGTCGCGCCATGTAGGATGGAAAATTAGCTAAAATGATTATATTGGTAACTTGTTAAAGGTTTATAACTAAATTGATAAAATTTTTAAAAATGTTTAGAATTAAATTGACACGATTCAAATATTTAGGATTGAACTGGTAAATTGCAAAAATATTTATAATTGATTTGGTACAATTTTGGATTGAATTAACTATTGTACAATAGGTTTGATAGTTTTTAAATAAATTTTCGGTGCCCTTGGTTATCTTCGTTGCATAAAAAAATTAGACTGATTTTGTACAATGATTCTTTTCCCTCCATCAAGAGATCCCAGAGATTTGCCCAGTAATGTCATGCTTTTGCCGGTACACATTTTGACTTTGTCGTGCACTTTCCAGATTGCTGTGAATAAACAACTTTTGAATCGCTTTCATGCTTGCGGTAGGCTTCGTAGTCTTTTTCCACTACAGCAAGATAAAACCAAGGCATCAAGTTGCCTTTTCTTTTATTTCATTTGGTCCTACTGATTGAATTCAACCTCTCTGAAGACATCGATGACGGAAGCAGATTTGTCTTGCTTGCAGCGGGTCGCGGCATCATAGAACTAATCAGCACTCCAAGATTTTATCTTTAAATTATTGAATGAGAGGCCGCAGCCCCATACATAACGTGTCATGATTGATATTTAGGTGAGAATATATAATGAGAAGTCATTTGACTCACTTCATGATGTCGCAAGTTAAAAATGCATGAGAGCGTGTTTTGTTGTTCAGGAAATTGCCTCGTGTGAACTTGCCTACAAGATTGCCATCTAAACCTAGTTTCATGATGTTGTCATGCACCGATACATGTATGAATATAGCTTATCTCCTTTCAGAGGGAAAAAAAGGTTGCCTCTCTGACCTAATTAGTAATTTATGAGCAACTCAAAAAGGAAAAAATTGTGGCTGGTAGAATCTAAACTAGGCACAAGATTCTCGCAAATTAATATATATATATAATATGAGTGAATCTGGCACAAGCATAACACAATGATCAATGGCTTGGTAATTAACTTATTTATAGGTGAATTGGTACAAATTCGTTATGTTGTATTAGAATTAGAGATGGACACAGGCCATAGATCACATTTTGTGCCCATGCCATAAGGTGCTGCAATTTCCACTCCCGCCTTGCGCCCAATGCAAGGCATAGCAAGGGCCCTAGTTTCCATCCCTTTAAGGTAAAATGGTACCTTCCGTGGCTTCATCCATCAACTAGACAAAATAAAATTATCCCTCAAGGATACATCTATCTAGGCGAAACTAAAGACAATATCCATGGATTCCTTATGAAGGTATTGTTCCAACATGGACGATAGTGAGGAGAAATCTAAAAGAGAGATGCAGATCGGACTCAGATCGGTGGTACGATGGCAAGGTCTCACTTCGAAATGAAGAGAGAGAGAGAGAGAGAGAGAGAGAGAGAGAGAGAGAGAGAGAGGACGGCGAGATGGCGACATGCCAAGGTAGAGAATCGGTAAGGACGTCAAAGAGATTGGAGAAGGAGAAGCAGATCGGACTCAGATCGGTGGTACGATGGCAAGGTTTCACTACGAAACGAATAAAGAAGGAGAGAGAGAGAGAGAGAGAGAGAGAGAGAGAGAGAGAGAGAGAGAGAGAGAGAGGACGGCGAGATGGCCACATGCCAAGACACAGAATCGATAAGGACGTCAGAGGGATTGGAGAAGGAGGGGGTTTATCATAATGAGGAGAGGGAAGAAAAAAGTCAAGTAAAACTTCGGCCGATCTTTCCTGAACTTCGACTATCATGCCTACACCAGTCGCTCTACTGGGCTTAGGAAATTTAGTGTATATGACTGATAAAAATAAGGAAAAAAATAGGTTAGGAATAGGATTCTCGACCTACCCCAATCTTAATATGTTAAATCGCGTCAAAGGTTCGATGTCATACGACCGATGGATTTAGGATTTGGGTACAAAAATTTCTTGCCAGACGGATTTGAGATGGGTCAGCCAACCAAACCCCATCTCTCTTCCACTAAGCTCCAAAAATACTAGATTTTCGCAGGGATCATAATTTTAAAGGTACGGTAAAGATGATACATGACAAAAGCTCCATGTTGATTGCGAGGCAGCTGTCTTGCACCATTGTCTTAGGTTTGTATGGGCTAGCTACATACATCTGTTGTGGCTCTGATAAAAGAAAAGAAAACAGAATCTCCACGGTAAATGGTTGAATTTACGGTAATGTTGTTCCAGCTTTAACCATTGACCACATCCATTAGGGGTGTAAGTGTGAATATTATGCACTTGCTTTCCAAGAATAAAAGTGTGTTGAAGGGAATGGTATGGTCAGTATTTCAGAATTTTGGACCCTTCATGGAAGTTTCCTATGGTATTTGGTGTGTTTAATGACTGGTGAAGAAGATGTATTATTTAACTTCACTGCTGACAAAGGATCAATGTATCTTGGGTATACGACACTCTACATCAACAGTTTATTCCAAACCCTTGTTTGTTTCCAACAACATAAATTAGCTTTTGCAATTGCATCCTAGGTTTTACTTATCCGAGTGAGGTGTTCTTTCTCTGTCTATCTGTCTGTCCGTCTCTCTCAAACACACATAACACATAATCAGTCTTCCAGATTTATGAAATTAACAATTAATGCTGCGTTCTGATGTACATCGAAAAGCTTAATTATCTGAAAAGTAGTTGCCATTAAAGATTGGGCTAGAACTAAGCACATTTTGTTAATCAATACAAGCCACGATATGTGCGATGTCCTTTAACCCTTCAAGAAAGTCACTCCTTTCACAAATTCCACTAAAATAACGATAAAAAATAGGTAATGCAACACTTAAATAATCTCAAAGCACACATGTTATACGTTTTATATACTTCCCACAGTCCAATCAACGTATAGATGTG
Organism: Eucalyptus sideroxylon x Eucalyptus melliodora; assembly: GCA_016097485.1. Lineage (NCBI taxonomy): Eukaryota > Viridiplantae > Streptophyta > Magnoliopsida > Myrtales > Myrtaceae > Eucalyptus > Eucalyptus sideroxylon x Eucalyptus melliodora. The sequence continues at coordinate 1,033,246 of CM027827.1, forward strand.
CTTCATGTAATACTGGCAACAACGACGCCGTAACAATCTTTCTTAGAGCATATCAACCAATTATAGCACTATCAGATTTAGAAGATTTATAATCTTATCTTTAAAAGTTATCGATCAAATATAGTGCTATTAGATTTGGAAGATTTGGAATCTTATCTTTGGAATGTATTTCTTTTCTTGCAGATAGATCTTCTAGAATGTATTCTTGGGTATATAAATACCCATCTAAGCTTAATGGAAATACACAACAATTCCCATCTCAACATGGTATCAGAGCCATCTAAGGCTACTTCCACTTGAGGGTGTGTATCGACTAAATATGGCGCTATTAGATTTGGAAGATTTAGAATCTTATCTTCAGAAGTTATCAATCAAATATAGTGCTATTTGATTTGGAAGATTTGGAATGTTATCTTTAGAATGTATTTCTTTTCTTGCATATAGATCTTTTAGAATGTACTCTTGGGTATATAAATACCCACTCAAGTTTAATGGAAATACACAACAATTTTTGTCTCAATAGATGTATCAAATACAAGCACATCATATTTTTTGGGTAGAATACTGATATAAATGAAAGTTCTGTGCATTTAGGGAATGAAAATTAAGGATAAAGACATGAATATTACCTGCATATTTTCTTGCTCGACTCAGTCAACGCTAGAAAGGCTAAAGGTGCTCTAGAAGGCTGTATAGCACTCTCGAGCAGGTACTACTTTGCACGATGTGCTCTTGACTTCGCAGCCGGCTCTCCATTTAGTTCATTTAATTAATCTGTTATTTTATCGTTATTGGTCTCCATCATCGGAAAAGTTCTTTTTCACCACATAAAGAATGACAAACTTTCGTCTTATCTCAAACTTAATGAATTGGTCTGGGTAGCGTTTTTGCACCAATTTTCAAGACCATAGAGAAATAATTTGTTAACTTTTAATTTTTTGTGGAATTTATTGTCAGCCGCCGAACACACGGATGACATAGGCTGATTTACGTTAGTTGCCAAAGTCAATATACATCTGTTTCACAAGGATATCACGAGTAAACCATGCTCTATATTCATTGCATGCGCAAAACATATATAATATTTCTTTTTTAAATTTTTATGATATTATAATATCACCTTTCATTTCAAGGAAACAACCCCATTCGTTGCCAGAGAAAAAAAAGAATTGGACAGATGTTCATGTTAAAACTTTCAGAGCAATGAATTGTCCTAGTTAAGTAAAGGGCTTTCCCGTATATAGTTGTAATTAGAGTATGTCTCCCATGGCGACATTTTATACTTGGATGTCCAATAGTGGGCTCCGTCCACACTTTACCATTGATGCCAAACATGCACAACTTATGGTGCTTCCAGGAAGAGCGAGTACCCAATTTCCATTGGAATTATCTACTTGTTGATTATCCATGAAAAACCAAAGTTTTTTGATATTTTATTTTCCTACTAAATCACTCTTTTAATAAAAAAGTATTCTACATCCCAACTAGCCGATTTGGATGATGGTCTTGTGTTATTGATCATCAACATGCGACATTTGGATTAGTCATAAGTAAAATTTTGGGGTCCTCTATGGTAATTATCTAGGGACAATGAATAATAAAACGATACTTATGACTCATCTTTTACTAAAAAAGTTTAGTATCGGCCATAAAACGAGTCAAACTTTGCCAGATTTTCATTTCTTGGACAGAGAATTGATTGGAAGATGCCAAGAAGGTTCGGGCTATTTCCTGGAAGAACAAGTACCCATTTCACTAGTAATTATCTGCTTTTAATTATTCATGAAAAAAGCCTTGCGGGTCAAGCTTTGATGACACGTGCAAGGTACCGAACGACTATAAATCCAAGTGACCCTCTTTGGAGAGGAATAACTTCATTCAAAGCCGACGAGGGTTGGAAACTGCGCAATCTCTGGTGTCGATGGCCAGGTATCCCAGGGTTGACCAAATCAGCAACAGCAAGAACACAGTGAAGAAGGGTGCTTGGAGTGCTGAGGAAGACTGGAAACTGGTGGCTTATATCATGCGATATGGCATTTGGAGCTGGACTCACATGGCCGAACCTGCTGGTGAGTACGTGATGTATTGAAACTTTTATTTCCTAGATCCAATTTCTCTTCATTGAACGAGTTCGATGTGGGTTTGGATCTTCCGGATTCAAGAGTATAGCACCCTGAAGAGTCAAGTAACTGAGTGGCGTATATATGGATCCAAACCCCATAGCAGTGCTAGATCAAGATTTTATAAAAAATTTCAACATATAATCACTAGCCCTAGTTTTTAATTTGTTATTATCATCAGGCTTGGCAAGAACCGGAAAGAGTTGCCGACTTCGGTGGATGAACTATCTGAGGCCCAACATCAAGCATGGCAACATCACCAAAGAAGAGGAGGAAATCATTATCAACTCGCACCAAGTTCTCGGTAATCGGTAGGTAAATTCGGAGTATGCAGGATGATTCTTGGTTGACATTGTACGACATACACGGACTTTGGGCAATTTGTGCCTCAAAATATGTTCTATTCTCATGATTAAATCATTCTCCCCAGTTGATTTGGAATTGACCTAATTGGCATGCTACTTCAATCCATCTGCTTTTCCTAGCTTATAGATACCACAGATCCAGCAAATTAACTGAGGAATATACCTATGTTTCTGCTAGGGCACGGAAATAACTTTATATTATCGTTATACCACAACTCGAGGAATGAGTGGGGTAATCACCACAGTAAATAATCTAGAACCCTAAATTAGAATCAAGCACTTCATATTGTGTGTGTGTGTCTATATATATATTTTCTGATTCAACCAACAAGTAAGAACACATCGTCATTGCTATTCATGATGAGCTAGGTTTCTAATTTATAGTTTTTCTTCTTGTAGTTGGGCCACAATCGCAAGTAGGCTTCCAGGAAGGACGGACAATGAGATAAAGAACTACTGGTATACTCGCTTGAAAAAACGCTTCATCCAGGAAAAATTGGAAATGCCAATTGCATGTGATGTAAAAGTTAACTCCAATCCAAATAATATTTTAACCCACCAAAATCCATCTACTTCCATTCTTCATCCTACAGAAGCAACAAAATTTGGATCTCCCCAGGATATTCCAACACTAGATGCAAGCAGCTTGTGCCCATCTTATGAAGTTCATCATGGTGACAAAACCCTAGTGAATTGCTGGCACTCTGCGGGCAATATAATTGGAGAAGATGCAAACTTTTGGGAACAATTGCTTTCTGTGAAAGATTTTAGTGCAATAGAAGATTTGGAGGGTATGTGCCAGAATTTGGGAAGTATATCGCCTTCTTATGAGGGTATGTACTCCGATTGTGTGTATTTTGGTGATTCCTACGACGACTTCACCATAGATTTATGGGCAAACTGATGGTAATATGGTTGATGATTGTCGCAATCGTGGATCTCCTCAGTAATGTCAGTTTTCCTTTGTTTTTCATAAGGCTAGTTTTTGCCCCTATGCAGTAAACTTCGTTGTGCGTCTATCTAGTAAAGTTTCCACCGGGTTGAGTATAATAGCCTAGCATGTCTATCAGTAAGAGTGGATATATGAAATAAATGTTGTACTATCCAAAATCAATCTATGGGGATAGTATTTTATCTGTTTTAGAGATCAACTCTCCTTTATGAATCATATATGATCTTTATAGTGGAGCTTCATGCTTTATCGGGACGATGTGAGAATATGTATTCTAAATTTCTTCTGTTATTTAAGCAGTGTTGTCATACTTTTATTCCTTCTGATACAATTTCTTTCAGTTGGCGTTTGAGCTTTTATGCTGCGGCTTGCGCATTTTAGCTAAGATAGCACTTGTTCAAAGTAATGGTGATTGCATAGGTATGATTGTAATGAACAAATCAAGATGAAGTTTATTATGCTAAAGTACGTCCTTTGCAAGTAAATTAAAATCTCTCCTAAGTGCTGCCAATAATAAATTTGAATGGATATGTACTTAATAAGATCCTATCTATCTTCTCCACATACGTATACCTTCACTTTCTTGACCTCTTCAAGGCTTGTGCGGCGTCTGGATGTGTGGACGTGCGGCTTTTTTTTTAAATTTTTTTTTTTATCTCGTAGGGCTTCTACGGCTCGTCCTCTTCTTTTCCGCTTTTTATATGTGTGCTCCCAAGCTCAACAATTTGACCGGGGCCCACCTACTTTAGACTTCAACGTGAACAAGGTTTTTTTGCAGCAGAAAGAAATCCTTATTGTATCTTTTATTTTATTTCATCTTTTATCTTGTAGTGATAGGTTAACTTCATTCTTTTGAAAATTATTCTTTTTTTCTTATATATATAATTCAAGGTTACTAATAGGCAGTCACATGCATTGTACATAATTAAGATTTTCATTTTTCTTTAGGACATGATCATTGGTTCAAAAAACAGATTCAAGAATATAGCTTTTTGTATGGATACTCTTAGATCATGAAAAGATGTAACTCTTATATAGATAGACTTATTATTTGAATAATAGACGTAACTCTAAATAAAAAAGCACAATCCTAACAAAAGCATTTTGAAGCATAATAATCTCCAATGAGGAAAAAGTACACTAAGAGCATATTAAACTCAATTACAACATTTTGTTTGAGTTCATGCAGCACGATTGCCACAATCTTCCAAAAATGATGGCACCAGCAATAACATCGACCTAAAAGTCTAAGATTCACACGTGCTTTCTAGTTCTTTGTAAACTCCATGGACTTTGACGTCTCTTTCGTTCTTTCTCTCTGCCGTGCCGTCTCATTCATCGGAAACTTCATTGATGTGACTCGTACTCGGTCAGTCGCTCTGATTATCCAACGAATCTAACCGTCCGTGCGCATGCACCATCTATTTTCGTTATCTGTGATCGCGTGCCTACGACTATTCAGTTAACATAATTTCGAAACATCCTCTTGTCTTTTTTCACTAGTTAGTCTTACTTTGCAACTTCTCTCTAGTTCCCTAAAACCACAAACACCTTGAATTCCCTACGATTGTCTGAGACTGACCACGACCATTGAATTACTTATTGATAGTATGGGACCACGTTTTCTAGGTGGCTGAGCCATGTTTCCCGTGGATGGTTTCACCGATTGAATATAAACTCGTGCAGTTGCGAAACTTAAATTCCCACGTGTAAATGTTGTCTGATCTTACTTATTTATGTTGCCCAACACGAAAACCTGCCGAAGATTGTAAACAGCAATTGCCAAATTGATGACAAGTAAAAACCATCTCAATACTCGATTAATTTTGCTTTCAGTGAAACAGAAGGTTAAATGTAAAAAGGATAGAACTCCAGAATATCAAATAAACCTTAGTCTATTACTATATATTATGATTTATGAAGAAACTAAGGTACGATAGACTCATAAATGATATGTGGTCAAAATCAGTCATAATTTAAGAAATGCATGCAAGCTTGTATTCTTTCTATGTGATCCATAATGAATTTTTCTATTTCTAAAATGTGATATATTACGACTAAATGGAAGTGTGATGATTTGAGTAAGAAATAAATTACAAAAATAATTTGTAATACAATGGGTTTACTTGATCCAGCAGTGTGCCCACTATGTGGGGAGATATCTTTCAGATGGTTCCATTATAATTGGCAAATATAAAATTAGAATCGCTCGATCACACTCACTTATAATTATTTCTTAATCCTAGGTATCCCAAAAAATCAATCACAAGATAGGAGTTTTCTTGAACTCTCACTCTATTGGATAACTGCCCCTAATGCCTTCTGCATTTCCCGTAAATTTACACACATGTTAAGCATACTCAATATGCACCCAAGACCAAACTCAACAACATATATTTTTTTGCAAATAAAGTATAAGTCCTTCTCTGATGTGAAAATATACTTCATCTTCAATAAAGAATAAAATATCCTGTGGAAATTAATTTTCCGTTTTGCATCAACCACAATCCTGTTGATCAGAGTCCAATGCGGCCTTTCCTATGACATCTCGATTTTCCAATTCTATTTTCAATAAATTGAGACGGGCATTTCGTTGGCACGCATATAGTTCTTCTCCTTGAGTCGGCCACTCATGTGAAAACTAATCTATCGGGTGAAGCTATTAAGAGTTTCTAATGCATCAGACTCGAGAATTTGACCAGGAAGTGACCTTTCGACCGAGCTAGTCTGCAAGGGTCATTACGGCACAATTAAAATCGATTAGAGATCGGAGATAGGTCGACTCGACAGAGGCATGTGATCAGGTGTGGGTGATTCCACCAGATCGCACAATTCTTGTCGATCGGCACTAGACCGACTTTTCTGTCGATTGGGTACCCTGTGTCCGTATTTGAAACCTTGAGATTACCCCGACAACCGAAAGTCGCCAATGTTTCAAAGATGTACATTGTGGCTTGAGATGATCAACCACAGGTCAAATGCATGAAAATTTCTAAAGGCTACCCGGTAGGTTAGGCCGTGCTAGTAACGTGTCAAAGTGAAATTAACCGTGGAATTGAGATCGAATTCAGAAATTGGAAGTTTATGTGTGTCACAAATCATTTCAAGATCATTGAATCATCTTTGGAAGATTTTTCATGCAAGCTGAACTTTTCAGCAAAATAATCAAGAAATGGCTAATTTGGCTCGAGAAATTAGTAGGCCGCTTTTGGTCGCGCTTTTGGGACTTAAGTTGGTCCTATGAACAAGTGAAGATGTGAATTGAAGTGTGGTAACATTGGATTAATTTTATGGACTTCAATTTGATTCAATTGGAAGAGAATTGGTGGGAATTGAATAAATTAATGTACAAGGATTTGGACCCCGGCGGAAATGATATTGCACCCATTGAATAATGTTGTGGGAGAGGAGATAGTGGAAGATGACATCATGCAGGTGATGTCATGCTGATTTGGGGTGTTGACAAGTGGCAAGAGCTCATTGGCCCTCATAAAGTGGGGTTTTTTCTCTCTCACCTATCAACATCATCTTCTTCCTTGGGTTTTGGAGAGAGAGAGAGGGGCGTGCGAAGCTTGAAGGAAGAGCTGTGTCCGCTCGACCGCCGCTCGGCCATCCGCCGTCCATCGCCGGAGCTCGCCGCCTCGCTGTCGCGCCGGACCGCCGCTGGCCGAGCCCCCCTCTCCTTTCCCTTTTCCTCCTTGTCAATCGAGCAGCTCTCTCCCCCATCTTCTTTCGGTTTGACGCCCAGAAATTTGCAGAGGAAGAGCCGCACGTCGTCCGGAGCCGTCGCACGCCTCCGCTGGTCCCCGTTCGCTGCTCGCTCGACGCTGCCGTGCGTCGCCGTCGCTACCCGTCCGCCCGCGCTCGCCCGCGCTTGGCCGACGCCCAGCTGCGTCTACCTCTGTCCGAGAAATCCAGGAGCTGCCGGAGCTTGCCCCCACCGCCGTGAGGCCTCACCTGGCCGTGCCTCGCTCGTCCGAGCCACCGACGAGCTGCCGCCGCCCTCCTCCGCCCGACCGCCGCCGGATCCGCCTCCTCTAGCCGCAAACCGGAAGTTGCAGAAAATGGGTATGCAGCGGGTGTTTGGCCCGTTTTGGCCGCCTTCCCGAGCCCGAATGCTCGGCCCGCTTTGAGGAAAGTCGATCCTCGCGTCGTCCCCGTCGTTTTGGTCCGCTCGGTTCGTTAATCGGGTGAGTTTAACTCACTAAACCTCGCTTAGAGGGTTAATTATGATTTAGGTGTGCTTAGTTTATGTTAATTGTGATTAGGTGGTTAGTTTAATTTATTTAAATGTGGATTATATTAATGTGTTTAATTAGCTTAAAGTGAGTTTAATTTAAGGCTAAATGAAGGTTTATATTAATATAAGCCTTGATGTGACATAAAAGAATTTACTTTTGATTTATTTAAACATTTCGAAATTATTTAATAATTTAATAATATATCATTATTCGAAATTATTAAAATATGATTATTTAATTATTTTCGGAATAAATTTAATTATTTATTAAATTCCGAAAATTTTGTCGGGACCCTAAATTCTCGAATTTCGTGCCGGTCGCTGTGTATTCGGATTTTGAAATTGATGGTCGGATTTTATAAATTGAATGTGGATTGCGAAAAATATGAATATTATTATTTAATTAATTTTCGGAATAAATTTAATTATTTATTAAAATTAGAAAATTTCATCGGGACCCTAAACTCTCGAATTTCGTCTTTGATCGCTGCTGTGTATGTAGAATTTGAGTTTGATGATTAATTGTGGCAAATTGAGTGTGATTGCGATAGATAGGGATTCTTTATAAAATCCAAGTGTTGAAATTGATGGGAGATTGGCCGTGATTAACCACCTATTGGAGGTCGTGCCTAGTAAGGCCGTGATGGACCACCTATGAGAGGTCGTGCCTAATAGGGCCGTGATAAACCACCTAAGAAAGGTCGTGCCTAATGGGGCCGTGATTGACCACCTATTAGAGGTTGTGCCCGGTGAGGCCGTGATGGACCACCTATGAGAGGTCGTGCCTAGTGAGGCCGTGATGGACCACCTAAATAAAGGTCGTGCCGAGTGGGGTTGTGATTGCCACTGGTGGTTAAACCTTTCCATAGGGCCGTGATTAAGAGTAATGATTGAATTGTTGAATTGACATGTAATCGGCCAAGTCGATTGATTGCTGAGACGATCCAAGTGGTTGAATTGTTTTGATGGTGTGATTGTGCCATGGTTGTTTGGTTACCATAATTGTACGTAGTTGAATTATATAAACTGTGCTAACCTGCAGATAAAGACTATTGCGAGTTAAGTCTTCGGTGTGATGTGGCTAGGCCACCTGGGGCGTATTTTCTTTCTAATAGGGGTTTAGAGGGTTGAACTTGCTGAGACATCGTCTCATCCCGGTTGTGGGATTAAAATTTCAGGTCCCTGGTGGACGGAGCGGCCAAATAGCTTTGGTTGGCCTTGAGGAGTTGCAGAGGTGAAGTCATAAGGATTGGAGAACGTGTTTGACTTGTGGGTCGTAGGACAGTTCTATTTTAAGAGCCGGTCTTTTGTAGATTGTTGGCCATAGACCTCTGTTTGTAATTCTGTTGAATCATGAAAGTGTTATGTTGTGATTTTGTTTCTTGCTTTCATATCCCGTATTTTATTGTTTGGGGTTTTATAATATGCTTCCGCATGTGCGTTAAAGTATTTGATTGGGTCGGCGACTTAACCTGGGAACGTCGCATTTGAATGACCATGGTGGAATGTTGGCGCGCTCGAGGTTCGGGGCGTGACATTTCCTAATACGGCCTAGATTTCTGTGCGATTCAATTATAGATCGGATTTGAAAACAATTAGGATTCATTTCAAGCGTCAATCAATAAATCTCCATTTTGCGAGAAGTCCAACTTCATCCTCGCCACTGTTGTCCTACCCTAGCCTCTATGCTCATCACCTACTGCTGACTCCAACCAATTTGAACAGTACCGGAACTTGGTCAATGGGATGGGCTTCGTCAAAATGTCTGTCTGATTATTTGTTGTGTGCACTTTTTCCATTGAATACGGTTTCTCATGACGTCATATCAATTACAAAATTGTAGGTGACATCATTGCGTTTCATCCGCTTGTAATTCACATGGTTTTTAGTCAAATGTATTGCGCTCTAATTATTGCAGTAAATAGCTATCTTCTCCTACAAAAATCCCATATTATGGAATTTAACTCCTGAGCCAATTTCTTCTTTGATTACGTCGATTGACACCATGTACTCTGCTTTACTGTCAGCAAAGCAACTACATATTATAATTGCGTTTTCCACCTGACAACCCACAAAACTGAATACTTAACCTGTCAAGGACCTCCCTCCATCCAAGTGACCAGCAAAATCTGAATCCAACACGTTAAATTCAAATTTAATTTCAAATGCGGCATCCTCTCAATAGTTTAACAAGAAACTCTTTGATGCATTGAACCGAAAAAAACAAAGTTGCTCTAAAGATTGCACCTATCGGAACAAAACTATTCTCCGAACACCATTTCACTTCAATGGTCAACGTTTGACAAACCTATTTGTTCTCATTCTTCCTATTTCTCCTCCAAGCCAAAATGTATAAACAAATACAAGGTAAATATAAAAACCAGTCATACTTAAACTTATTAGTAAGTATATTGCATATAAACACAACACATGGGGTTGCCATAGCCGACAGGTGGTGGTGGTGGCTCGAACTGAGGGCAGAAAGAGACTTGCGAGTAGTGTGGGTTGTACTGTAGGGGCTGTTTGACGTGAGAGAGGTGAGGAGGAGCAGACGGATTAATTTTTAGTGTCTGCTGAGCACACGGATTACTTGAGCGGATTTGATTACTTGCCCGGTGGCAACCTCATCATGAAAGACAACGCAATTCAACGCTCCCTGATTTTCATCTAATCTTTTAATGAGGCCGCAGCCTCAATACATGCACGTTTCCCAATTAAATTTTAATTGATTACATCAGAAGTCGTTTGATTCATGGCATTAGGTATATCGGCAATGAACCAGGCCAAGTCCTGCCAAAACAATCCGGCTCCCATTCTAGTCAACACAAACCTCGGTGTTCTCGAAAAGAAACGTCTAACCTCGGTGTTCTCGAAAAGAAAAGTCTCATGTACTTGCGTACTTTATTTCAAAGCAAACAATTAGCCTCCATACTCTTTACCTCCACCTTCGGCTCCTTCATACCCACCCTGTTTGTTTTCACACATTAATAATGGGGTCTTGAACATTCTAATGGACAATTCATAACCTCTTAATTATCTTTGTGTCCTAAAAAAATTTGCCCTAATTAATTCCTAAACATGCACGTTTCCCAATTGAATTTCAATTGATTACATCAGAGGTCGTTTGACTCATGTCGTAAGGTATATCTGCAATGAACCGGGCCAAGTCCTTGTTGAAGATACCGTTGCCGATGTCGATTGATCCTAATTGACTCTTTGATTATAGGGAATATTTTATGTACATCTTTGGGATATTGTCTATATTTTTATTCCTTTATTATTTTAGACTCTCTGTATTATAAATAGATTGTAATTACACATTGAAAGGAATATAGAAAAGCAATATACAATTCTCCCAAATCCCAAGCTTTCTACTTTTCTGACATGGTATCAGAGCCTCCCGCCTCGGCCTAGCTTCCGCAACGCCTTCTTAGGGAGAAATCATGTCAAAAACTGAGGATTCAACTTCTAGCGTTTCTGTGGGGATTGAGGGAAATCCACAAGTCATCCCTGCAGAACGACAGATAAATCCATCAGAAAGTCAAACAAGCTTCGTGCAGACTGCACAGCTCAACACGGGATTCAATCCTGGAAATCCCCCCACAGGACCATACGTTCAGTGGGTACCTGTATCAATTCAACCAAATCAAGGAGGTTCGACACAGAATTCACCTCAAATCAACCCCGGAAGGATCGGTGGGCTAGAGGAAAGCTCATCGCACATACCTGGAGCGGGTCCTGGATACGGGGCGAACTGGTCCTTCCCGGGTCAGAGTGGTTCGGGTCCTGGGTATGGGGCGAACAATCCTTACCCGACCTACGGACCCGGTTTTTTTCCTTTTGCAGGTCTCGGCGGTCGACGGAGCCCGGAGACCGTACACCGCGACCGCCGACGGACCGGAGCCGCGCCGATCTCCCAGCCGACTCTCGGGACCGGAGAACTACTCTTTGTGGTCTCGCGAGCTCCGACGAGCGCTTGTGACCAAAGATAAAGATGGTTTTTTGGATGGCACCGTCCCGATACCGTCCGATGAGCGGCTTGCACGACAATGGCGCAAGTGCAACCAACTTGTCCGGACCTGGGTTGGAAATTGTCTCACGGCGGAGGTTGCGGCCGGAGCACCACCGACCGAAGATGCAAACAAATTTTGGGAAAATTTAAGGGAAATGTATGGCAAGCTCGATAGAGCAAAAATTTTCACCCTAATGCAGGCATTATCAGACCTCAAGCAAGGAAATTTGTCGATCTCAGCAATCTACAACAAACTCTCTGCCCTATGGAATGAAATCGACATGACAGAGGAGAAATTAGAGGGACCCGAGGCGACCTTGGCTCAATACCGGGCCATGAGAGATCGGGAGAAGGTTACACGGTTCCTACTCGTGTTAAATGAAACCTACTTACCGTTTCGGAGCCAGATCTTGGCCATGGATCCGGTCCCGCCGCTCGGCCGCATATACCAGCTTGCGGTTCAAGAAGAATCCCAGAGGCTGGCGTCGTCCGAGTATGTGAAGAGTGGCGAGCGCGTCGTTCTCGCGGCCAAGGCTTCGTCGGAGCAGCGGCTCGGGTCTTCAAGGTCCGGCCATGGAGGTTTTTCAAAAGGGGCAGGGACGTTAGGGTTTCGGGAGGTAGAAGATGAAGCTTTTTATATATCTCAAATGGGCGGCCAGGATCATTTCGGGAGATCGGACGGCTCGGGCAACTCGCGCGGATTGAATGGCCGAGATCCAATCTTCGGATCCGACGGTGGAGGTAGCTCGCGCGGATTGAATGGCCGAGATCCAATCTTCGGATCCGACGGTGGAGGTTCTTTTGCGCGATCGGACGGCTCAAATTTCGCCCTTGCAGCACCGCGATCGGACGGACCATCAGCATCCGTTTTAAGGCGATCCAACGGCCCAAACTTGGCCATGTCTTCGAACAGAAATAGTTCAAACAAATGGAAAGGTAAATTTTGTGATTATTGCAAAAAACCTTATCATACCAAAGAAAATTGTTGGAAATTGCATGGAAGACCAGGGGAGAAGAAGGAACGAGAATTTTCTATTGGAAATTCTATAGCAGCAAATGCTAAGGTGAATCAACCCATCAGCAAGGACCAACTCCAACAAATCATGAGGACTTTAAGCCAGATGGGCATTCAAGAAAAAATGCCTAGCTATGCAGGTATTTCTCATTGTTTGAACTGCAATATTTCGAGCAACGCATGGATTATTGATTCAGGTGCTAGTGACCATATAGTCTGTGATGAACGATTCTTCTCTAAATTAGAAAAATCCTCAAATCACAATTCCGTTCGCCTCCCGAATGGTAGTGATATTTCAGTAGATAAAATTGGGGATGTTAAATTGAGCTCTTCCATCACACTAAAAATGGTCCTCTTCATTCCAAATTTTTAGTTCAATCTCATTTCTATCCAAGATTTGTCAAGACAATTTCTGTCAGGTCATTTTTGATTCTGACACTTGTCTTTCAGGCCCCTTTGACCGGGACACTGATGGGCTCAGGTAGAAATTTCGAGGAACTTTATTTCTAAAGAATTTTTCCTTTAATAAGAGCATCTTATGTAATGCCAATCATAATAAAGATACTTTTTTATCTCATCAGCGTCTAGGCCACAACGCCATTTTTCCTCATCCTAAGTGTCCTATATGCCCATTAGCTAAACAATCTAGAATGTCTTTTCCACAAAGTACATCGCGTGCTACTAGAGCCTTCTCTCTATTGCACATGGACATTTGGGGCCCATATCACACCCCTCATCGTGATGGGTCACGCTTCTTTCTCACTATTGTAGATGATAATACTCGAGCAACTTGGGTTTTCCTTATGCAATCCAAAGCCCAAGTTCTTTCACATCTCAAAAATTTCATTGCCCTGATCAAAAATCAGTTTAACAAATCCGTACAACGGGTTCGTACTGACAATGCACGAGAATTCTTTAATCATGAATGTTCTTCATTGTTCATTTCCCATGGCATTCTTCATGAAAGCTCATGTGTTTATACTCCTCAACAAAATGGGATTGTAGAAAGGAAACACCGTCATTTGTTAGAAGTCGCTCGAGCTCTTAAGTATCAAGCTTCAATTCCTGAAATTTTTGGGGAGACTGTGTGGTCACAGCAGCATACCTGATCAATAGAATGCCATCTCGAATTTTGAGTGGAAAGACTCCATTCGAGTCATTGTTTGGAAAACGTCCGGACAATCGTCATCTTCGTGTTTTTGGATGCTTATGCTATGTCTCTACCACGGGCCCTCGGGACAAATTTGGTCCTCGTGCCCTTTCTTGCGTATTTATGGGATATCCTACCCTTCAAAAAGGATATTTGGTTCTTGATCCATCTACTGCAAGATTCTTTGTCAACAGAGATGTCACATTTCATGAAGATGTCTTCCCTTTCAAAGATAGGCTACCATCATATCAGCATGAAGATCCCATGACATCTTCTCGTCCCTTTCTGCATGAAGACGATCCTCCACAAGGATCAATGATGATGCTTCCACAAATGATATCTCCTATAGCATCCTCAAATATCGATGCACCTATAAGCTCAGATGGGGACAATGCAATTTCTAGTGTTCCTTCATCAAGTACACCTGAAGGACCTAATTTTTTGCAAGCCAATGTTCCAGGGGATGATATCTCTGCAGCCTCACAAATTGATGTTCCATCTGAACCAACTAATCTTCGGCGATCAAGACGCACAGTCCGACCACCAACATGGACAGCGGATTACGTTTGTTCATCGTCAAAAAGGCATGGTACACAATACCCCATCTCCTCTTATGTCAGTTTTGCTAATCTCTCTCTTGAACATAGATCTTTGTGTTAGTAGAATTTCTGCACAGCAGAACCTCCTCTTATGATGAGGCTGCCAAGGATCCTCGTTGGCAACGAGGCTATGAAAGATGAGTTACAAGCTCTCATCGAAAATGAGACTTGGGATATTGTTCGTCTACCTCCCCATCGTCGACCCATAGGATGCAAATGGGTATACAAGATCAAATATAAAGCGAGATGGATCCATTGAACGTTACAAGGCCAGATTGGTTGCGAAGGGATTCACACAGAAGGAAGGCTTTGATTATACGGAAACTTTCTCTCCGGTTGCCAAAGAAGTCACCGTACGGTCTTTTCTTTCCATTGCTGCCATCCGTGACTGGCCCCTTCATCAAATGGACGTTCACAATGCTTTTTTACATGGAGATCTTGAAGAAGAGATTTATATGGATATTCCACCGGGATTTCACGAGATGGGGGAGGGAGTGTGTGCCGTCTTCAGAAATCCCTATATGGACTCAAACAGGCTTCTCGTCAATGGTATGCCAAGTTCACCAATGCACTTACAACTGCAAAATTCCAGCAATCTAAGCATGACTATGCTTTATTCACATGGAAACAAGGTATGTCGTCAATCTATTTACTTATATACGTTGACGATATACTCATTATGGGAAACGATGTGCCTGCCATTGAGAGATTCAAGGAGTATTTACATTCTACATTTCATATTAAGGATTTGGGTTCTCCCAAATACTTTCTTGGGATAGAAATTGCACGGTCAAATAAAGGCATTTGTCTTAGCCAACGGAAATTTGTCTTAGAAATTGTGTCAGAAGCAGGTTTGTCAGGATCTAGGCCGGCTGTTATTCCAATCGATCAGAATATCAGATTAACGACAGCTGAATATGACAAAGGGTTGTCACCTGTAAACAAGGATCCTTTGCTTAAAGATCCTTCAGCTTATCAAAGACTTGTTGGAAAGCTTATTTATTTGACCATGACCAGGCCAGACATTTCTTATGCAGTTCAGATTCTTAGCCAGTTTATGCATGCTCCGAAACAGTCTCACATGAATGCAGCACTAAAAGTCATAAAATACTTAAAAGGGTGTCCTGGATTGGGAATATTGCTGTCTCGAGACAACAATTTGGAGATGACAGCATATTGTGACACAGATTATGCTACTTGTCCCATGAGTAGAAGATCAGTCACAGGATTCTGTATAAAATTAGGGGATTCTCTGATTTCATGGAAGACAAAGAAACAGTCAACCGTATCTTTATCATCCGCTGAGGCAGAATACCGAGCAATGGCAAAGACTAGCTGTGAGATAGTCTGGATAAGAGGCCTCCTTCAAGACCTTGGTGTACAGATAAGAGAGCCCACTATCTTATTCGGTGATAATGATGCTGCAATTAAGCTTGCAATGAACCCAGTATTTCATGAAAGAACAAAGCATATAGAGGTTGATTGTCACTTCATTCGAGACAAGATCCAGAGTGGGGTGATTAGAACAAAAGAGATAAGAACAATAGAGCAACCTGCAGACATTTTTACCAAGGCTTTATGTCAGAGGCAACATTTGTATCTATTAAACAAGCTAGGCGTCTTCGATGTATATAGACCGCCGAGCTTGAGGGGGAGTGTTGAAGATACTATTGCCGATGTCGATTGATCCTAATTGACTCTTTGATTATAGGGAATATTTTATGTACATCTTTGGGATATTGTCTATATTTTTATTCCTTTATTATTTTAGACTCTCTGTATTATAAATAGATTGTAATTACACATTGAAAGGAATATAGAAAAGCAATATACAATTCTCCCAAATCACAAGCTTTCTACTTTTCTGACAGTCCTGCCAAAACAATCCGGCTCCCATTCTAATCAACACAAACCTCGGTGTTCTCGAAAAGAAAAGTCTCACGTACTTGATTTCTAAGCAAACGATTAGCCTCCGTACTCTTTGCCTCCACCTTCAGCTCCTTCATATCCACCCTGCTTGTTTTCACACTCAATAATGGAGTCCTAAACATTCGATAAGACAATTCATAACATCTTAATTATCTTTGCGTCCTAAAATAAATTTTCCCTAATTAATTCCTATCATATTTTGTTACCTGGGATGTATGCATAGGTTCACGATGCGCATCCGTGCTTGCTTGCGTGAGTAATTACATATTTAATTTTTTCCTGGAGACACAGGTTTTAATTCAAGTAAGCCACAAAGATTCAGCTTCTACAAGCAGCAATCGTATTAACTTCATATTAACAATTATATTAAACTGATAGTTTTACTTTAAACTCAATTCACCCTCCTCCTTTGGCAAACACACATCTATCCACTTTACCTTTGCACACTTAGTTCTCAGATGACATTCTTAAAATTTCTCGGAATGGACAATATTAGACAGGGCCAAAAAGAAGCTTCCTATTAGATATTAAAAGATATTCTTCTTTATGTTTCTTTTATATTATATTCTTCAGTAGTTTTTTTTTTTTTTTTTTTTTTACTTTTTAAATCATAAAGTACAAAAAGATACTCTCCCTCTCCATGAGTCAATGCTTTAGTTACCCTTCTAGATCTGCCGTACTAGACTCCGAAATTAAGGCCGCAGATTGCGAAGCTCAATTGCGGAAGTTATTGGGGGGAAGTATGAAAGTGGTAAATATGCAAGAAAAACAACCTCTTCACTAACTTCGTGGTCTCCTCGCGAACTGTCCTTTCAAAGCTTTTGAGTTTCCAAGAAGAAATATGTAGGACTACGGATCGCGGTCGTTCGTGTTCTGTGTGCCTTGGCATATTGACCACGTTCGATTGGAGACTGTGTGTGAAGAGGAAGCATGTTTGTTGATGTTGGCAGTAGTTTGAGCGTGTTGAAGGCAAGTTGGAATGAACAAGTTTATATTCTCCAACGTATTAACTTATTGGACTTTCTAGTGGAACAACGCTTTTTTTTTCCTTCTTCTTCTTCTGAAGAATTTTGTTTGCGGGTTTAAAGTTGGATTATATGCATGTGTTTACTAGATGGGAGATGGGAGTGGTGGTGAGTCAAACATCACACAATTACTCACCACCGGCCACAAATTAATGACCACTATAGTCTTTAACCTAAAATAACACGATCGGAAGATTTTTCTTACAAAAGCAAGAACTCACAAATTTTTTTAACAAAATTACCTCTAGAATAGTAACACGATCGGAAGAATAAGCATTGTTTTTTGGTGCAATCCATTAAATTCGATGCCAATCAAGCACATCATCATATAACATGAACTCTAGAAAGCAAATAATTTGACAGCGAATTGTAAGCAATATATGGATATTCTCAGTGATATCTCTATTATTGCCATGGTCCGATTACCATATAAAACTCAACGCCAATTAGACTTTCCTTAGAGCCTATCACATATCATATTTGATTCTTCGTATCTGTAGCCATATTACACACTTCAACGGACTCGGCTTAACGATTAAAACCCTCCTTGATTATTATTTGGTCTTTATGCATCCTGTTAATTAGTCGTATTTAGCACGAGCATTTTAGGGTTTCCTAAAAGGGTTGTTCGGAGGATGACCGTATGCACTAAATTCAAGACAATTAAACTTTATTGCAAGCACGAGATATTCCAAACTAAAGTGACGCAGAAGAGTTATATTTAACTGGCTAGTTCTATCCTGACTTGTTCCGCCTTAGAAAAAGCCCACACTGTTTTGCAGCTCTCTTGTGCAGGTCGTACTTTGCACTATTGTGCTTCTGACTTCGATGCTAGCTTTCCATTTACTCCACTGGATTAATTTGTTCATGATCATTTTGGCCTCCACAAGCCAAAAGAAGTTGTCTGTCACATTAGAGAAAGAAGGCAAAACCTTCATCCAATTTCAAATTTGGCGAAGAATTGGTGGGTTGCCTTTCTCACCAAATTTCGAGAACATCGTAAAAGCTATCGTTATTTTAAAACTGCTTATGGAATTTCATTCTTCTGCTGATTGCATGGATGACATTCGTAGACACGAGTATTTAATATTCCTCTGATTACTGTCTACATGCATTCTACGGGCAAAGTATAAAAAGTCCAGCCGGCTGATCCATGTTTCACGAAGGCAACATTTGCATCGCTTGCATGTGGACAACATCGTCGTTTCAGCATATTTGCACACTAGGAAAATTTTCTTATGAGGTCAAAGCCCCAATATGCACACGTTTCATTAGAAGGCTCTTTAATTGATATCACAAGATTTTATCCTAGTAGTATATTTTAGGGCTATGCATGGGCTGGTCCAGGCGGGCTTTTGACCAAATTTCGACCCAGCCCGAACATTTCAGCGTAGGACATTTTGGATGAAGCTCTAGCCTAGACCATTTACATTATTGTACTATCTTAGTAAGTTTTGAATGATGTCGGGTAAGTCTAGAATAACGCCCTCGTATTTTGAAAATTTCATTTGCAGCCCACTACACCACTTAGTATGTCGATTTTATTTAGTAATTGTAGCTTACCTAGTATTTCTTTGTTATTTTTTAAGCATATGTGGAGTTTCTTCATGTACTAGATTGTAGTTAGTCTCTATCCGAGAAATTGTGTACCCTAATAAATGCAAGTCGAATATAACTACCGGAGCACACAATTTCGTGCTCACAGAATTGATAACTCGATATGATTTCTTACATAGTCATATTGAAGCTACTAATAAGACATATGATTGCATTACTTGATGTAGCTTAATAGTAAAAGTTGTTGGTACGTAGTTCTCAAAAACTTCTTTATAACACTTTAGACCATAATTAGTTCTTAATTCAGTGGTTGGTTAGTTCTCATATCAACTGTGATATCCTAAAATTTGACCCATTTCAAAATATATGAAATGGTTATTTCATCAATATATTAATAGTTAATTTACTCCGACTTAATCACTTATGAGTTAACTAATATATTGGGCGATGCCGAAAAATGGTTATAAACGCAAAAAATCAAAGAGTTCAATTAGGGATCGACCGCTTGACCATAAGGATCAATAAGAATCAATACTACGTTGTTATGAGCCAATTAGTGAACGGATATAAATCGATTTGACAGAAATATGTAGTCGGTTCGCGGGTGGTTCTGCACGATTATGATACTCACATCAAGCGACAATAAACCGATTTCCTATTGATCTTGTAGTTAGGGTATGTAATTGAACTCTTGTGATTACATGACAACCGATGGTCATTCATGATTTGAAAATGCACAAATGCGAATTGAAAATTATCGACCTCGGGTCAATCGCACGAAAACCCCTAAAAGCTATCTGATAGTTTAGGTCATACTAAAATCGCATTTGATTGATTTTAATCATGAAATTTAATTCGATTTTGGGTATCGAACTTTCAAGAGTTTCAAGACTAATCTATTTGATGTCGCCTTATTCATTTACAAATTATCGGTAAGGGTAAAATTTTCGGAAAATGAATAATCGGATAAGAATTGGAAGCCAGGAAAAAAAGCCAGGCCAAGCCAAGCCCATTTCAAGCCCAATTCAAGCAATCGAGAAGAGATGGGAAATAGGCTCAATATCATTTGATTGAATAGTTGACCCAGCTCCTTGTTGTTTGAACAGGCCCAAGGGCTGTTGGCATTAAAGAAAACGAAAACAAAAACAAAAATAAGTGTAGGAGAGGATTTTTAGGGAAGATATTTTTTAGGGAAAAAATATTATATATATCTTTCTCTCCCCCCCCTTCCCCTCATTACCCCCCAAAGTGGCCAAACATCCCCTCTCTCCTTTCTCTCTTTTTTTTTCTTCATTTTCCTCCTCTTCTTCATCATGATCACCGCTGAAGCCCCACATTCACTGCCCCTTTAGCCACTGTCCACCGGCCGTCCGTCAAGCCACTGTCCCGTCTTTGTTTTGCCATTTCCATCACCGAAGCACCACCACCGCAAGTGCACCATTGCCCAAGCCAAGCCCAAGCTTGGCTATGGGTTTTGAGGAGCCATCCCTGTGCTGTTCGTGTTGCCGTTCTTGTTGGGAACTTCGTGTTCTCGACACCATCACGCCGCCATCACCATACCATGAGTTATCTCTTAATCCTTGATTAGGTAGTTAACTAAGTTTAGGGATAGGTTTAGTTTAGGGATAATGATGGTTAGTGTTAGTTAATTTTGGTTAATGATGGATTAGATTAAGGCTAATAGGAATTAGTTTTAATTAAGAGCAATTAGTTTAAAGTAATCGTGGTTATGTTAATTAATCATAATTAGTTTAAAGTATTAGTGGGCAGGTTAATTAACCATAGTTGGTTCAAAGTAACCGTGGTTAAGTTAATTAACTGTAGTTGGTGTAAAGTAACCGTGGTTAGTTTAATTAACGGTAGTTAGTTTAAAGTAACCGTGGTTAGTTTAATTTTAATCGTTGTGTAGATTAATTAATTATTGTGACATCTTGAAATTCGACTCCGTTTCAATAAAGTAAAATGGGCATTTCGTTGACGTGCTTATGGCCCTTTTTCTCTGAGCTGATCACTCACGAGTTAACTAACCTATTGGGTAAAGTCGTTAAGGGATGTATCAGTTGTAAAATCCCTAAAAGCTACATAATTGGTTGGATTTGGCTAAAATCACGTTTGATTGATTTTTAATCATGAAATTGAACTCGATTTCGGGAATCGAATTTTAAGCGCGTCATAATTCTTATTTTTAGGATCCTGTCTCATTGTCCGTCAAATTGTTGACGAGTCTAAAATTTCAATAAAGAAATTATCGGAAGAAAATTGAAGACCAAAGGAAAATAGAAAGGGAAAGAGAAATGAAATAAAATAAGTATAAAGGTAATATTTTATTTCTCTCTCTCCCTCTCTCTTCTTTTCTTTCTTTTTTCTTTCTTTTCTCTTTTTTCTCTCTCTCTTCTCTCCCCTCTCCCTTTCCCCCTCGTGCAATTCCCTCCACCGCCTACCTTCCCTCTCTCTCTTCCCTTTTGACCGGTCAATACTTATCTCCCACTCTCTCTCTCTCTCTCTCTCTCTCTCTCTCTCTCTCTCTCTCTCTCTCTCTCACTCTCTCTCCTTTTCCCCTTCGCACGTTCAAGCAAGCGAACGAGAAGCAGAAGCTCGAGCAAAAGCTGCAGCTTGCCGCTCGCCGCCATCCCGCCGTTGCACCGCACGCCCGCGCACGCCGCGCGTCTGCCGTTCACCGCCCATGCGCCACTTGCGCCTGCCGCCCCTCCCCCACGCAATCCAGCTCTACTCAGCTTTGTTCAGCCCCCGTCCAGCCACCTCCGGCCACCGTTTGGCTCCGCTGGACCTCCCCGGCGTCCCCCTTACCCTCCGTTGGCCTCCCCTCGTCGCCCTAGCCGCCAGACAAGCTTCGTCCAGCCAAGAAGTGGTTGGAAAAATGGGTTTCCAGCCCTATTCAAGGCTCGTTTTGGGCCGTTTCCGGGTTCCGAACCCGAGCTGTGCTTTGGGAAGTTTTGTTTCTCGCGTCGTCCCCGTCGGATTGATCCGATTTGCGCGCGATTCCGGTTAGTAATCTCACTAATCCCTGATTAGTCGGCTAATTATGCTTAAGGGTTGTTTAGTTTTATTAATTAGGTTTAGGTGATTAGATTAGTATGGATTAGTGTTTATTAGTCAATTGTGATGCGAATTAGACAAATTGAGTGTGCATCTAGCAAGTAGATGTGGTCTACTATTTATTGAAAGTATCTCGGGATTTTTCCCGACCCTTAGTGGGCTCCAATTAGGCTTTTCGGGCCTAAGTGGAATTTTTAGTATTTAAATATTAATTTTCGGAATTAAATTAAATAATTATTTATTTTCCAAAAATTCAACTGAGATGGCCCGAAACCGGAATTTTATGTTGATGACCATGGTGAAGTCCGTTTATTTAATCGGGCTTTATTTTGAGCTAAATTGATTTTTTAATATTAATTATTTAATTTTCGAAATAAATAAATAAATTAATTATTTTTCGGAAATTAAGATTTTGATGGTCGACGACCGAAATCTCATCTTGATTGTCATGGCGCAGTCCATTTATTTATTTGAGCTTCACGTTGCATGGAATTAAATAAATTGTGATATTTTGGGGATTTACCCTAAATTGATTGGAATTGATTGAGATTGAATTGTTGATTGGTAAATCGCCAAGTTTGTTATTTAGCATTTATAATGCTTTGTTGAGTTGATTTAATTATTTGATTGAGAATTTGTTGGGCATTGGTTGTCGGTATTGAAAGTAGATTGGTAATCACTTGAAAGAAAATACATGGGCTCAGTGAATTAGAATATCACCTGGAGAATGCACGTGAATTTAGTGATTGAATATGTCACCTTGGCGAAAAGGTCGCTTGAGAGAATGCACGTGGCTCGGAGACTTGGTATGTCCTCCTGGAGAATGCACGTGGCTTGGTGACAGGATTTGGCATCTAAAAGGGCACGTGGCTCGGTGATCTGATGCGTCACTTTGGTGCACTAGTGCCTTAGAGAATGCATGTGGGCCCGACATTCCGGAATGGCATCTAAAAGGGCACGTGGCTCGGTGAATTGATGCATCACTTCGGTGAGATAGCACCTAAGAGAAGGCATGTGGGCCCGGGCATCGTAAAAAGGACACGTGGCTCAGTGATCTGATGCATCACCTTGGCAAATGAGTGCCTTAGAGAATGCACATGAGTCTAGTATTCGGAAATAACATCTAAAATGGCACGTGGCTCGGTGACTTGATGTATCACCTTGGCGAAGAGGTCACCTTAGAGAATGCACGTGGGCCCAAGGTTTGAGGCACATAGCTCGGAGACTTGGAAGGCCATCCTGGAGAATGCACGTGACCTAGCTTTTAGATACTCCTCAGTGGAAATTGATTTGTGTGACATGTAATCGACTGGTTCGACTTGTTTTGAGTAAATGGGTGCCTATTGTGAATTGTATTGACTTGCAGGTGGGATCTGAGACCAAGGTAAGTCCTCTGCCCTGTGTGTGATTAGGCAGCCTATAGTATAATGGTTTACTAATCGGGCTTAGTGGGGTAGAACTTGTTGAGATGTAGTCTCATCCCAGTTTGGGGAAAACATTTCAGGACCCCGATGAGGAGCTGATGAGGAGGAGACTGAGAAGGAGAACTCGGAGATGAAACTTGAGGAGAAGGATTTTTGGAAGAAGAAAATAATCCTGAGAGGGGCCTTGAGTATGGCCTAGATGGACTGAGATTCTATCTTCTTTTGAGATCTCCATTTTGATGTGAATAGAGACAGAGTGAATAGTTGTGAAGTGTTCTGGTTTGTGTTTTGTATAAAAGTTTGGTTATAAGTTTCAATATAAAAAATATGGCCCTGCTTTTCTATCCCATTGTTTTATTGTCTGGGGATTTTAACTGCTTCCGCATGTGCTTAATAAATGAAAAGGTCGGCGATACATAGTCTTGGGATATCGCATTATAAAATCGACCAATAGAGAAGGATGTGTGCATTCCCGAGAATCGGGGCTTGACAATTATAATTAGCTTAATTAATGATGAATTAGTCATTAGGTAGAATTTTCTACTTGATTTTCCGAATGAATTTATGCATAATTATGACTGTTTGAGCTTGTTATGCCATGTTATTAATTGCCCAATTATAGTCCTTAATTATTATTTGTTTTAAGAAGGTTTATTTGGCAAGAAAATGATATATTTTGAGGTGTCGGGTTTGGGCGTCGTGTTTTATGTGTTAAATGGGACAAAGGTGTTTTAAAATGAATGTATGTAAAATTTGGAGGGTTGATTTTAAGTACATACCATGTGCGATTATTTTACCTGAATTTTAAGTGTGAAAATTTGCAAAAAATTGTTATTTGAGCACGAACTCTTTTGCACTAGGCTAATTGATTGCAAATAAAATTGGCTTGAGTGTTGACGTGCTTGAGTGGTCACTTAATCGAACCTGTCACCCAACGGGAGTTTAGGGACAATGCCCGATATTTATCGGATGCCTAACGAGTATCTGGATGCCAAGTTGCGGTTGAGGTTGAACCGACACTCTTTATGGAATGTTGTATAGGTAGGGGTTCTAGAAGATGCCGTGTCTAATGGGGTGGAATGATACCAATCATGCCGAAAGACCACAAACCCGTATGGTAGCCATGGCTTGAGGGGTTGTAATAATTGGAACACGTGTGATGACTTTGTGCGTGAGTATTATGGAATGCATTATGATTATTTATTATATTTGTTGTATACTATTGGCATATGTGAATTGTTATATGCAGGAATGTACCAAGGCAAGATAAGGATGTTACAGGTTATTTGACAGCTTTAATATTTGTCTTTGGGGGTCAATTGCCTAACCATATCTATATTTAAGGCAAAGCAAGTGTTGCTTTGTTAGTGATGTGTCATCGATATAATGTTGCATGTTTAGGCTACCTTTAAGACGATTAACGTCATAGTCGAGATTTAATTCGTTGATTCGCTGAGATTTATATCTCACTTCATTGTTGTTTATTATTTTCAGGCCTATAGTATAGAGAACCGTCATGTTCCATTCAGGGTCTCTTGGAGACGAGAAATTGTCCTAGCGTTAGTGAAGTTTAAGTTAACCCTGACCTACTATTGGCTTTTGTTGGGTGGTTGGAAGTTGCTGATGTAAGGCTTGTAATTATTAAACTTCTGAGGGTTAATAAGTTTATAAATAAAAGTAATGCTTTTGGGAATGTTTGTTGTGTTGTGTTTTTACAATCCCTCTTCGTTGATTGACTAGGTGTTTATATTAAATACTTTTGCTTGCGTTTAATCGAAAGATAAAAAGGATGGGTCAGCGACGCATTTTGGGATGTTACATTTTATCAACTGTCGTGGGATGTTCACGTGCTCGGGAGTTCGGGCCATGACATCAACTGTCATGCCTTGAACCTCGAGCGCGCGCACATTCCACTGCGTTCGATCAAATATGCGACATCCCAGTATACGTCGCCGACCCATTCATTTGATTATGCATGCGGAAGCGAAACAAATCCCCTGACAACATTTAACTTGTGATAGAAAAGCAGGCAATCAATCACAATACCAAACACTCATTTACAAACACATAGGTTTAAATACAACTCTGGACTGTCTACAAAATAGACTAGCTTGTCAAAAGGGGAACCATCCTAAAACCAATTAGCAAGACACGTTCACCGATACTTCAATCTCCACCTTTCCAGACTTAGGGCTTCGGGCCCTCCACAACCGCCATCTAGGGACCTGAAATTTTTAATCCCACAACCGAGATGAGACGATGTCTTAGCAAGTTCAACCCCCTAAACCCCTATTAGAAAGAGAATACACCCCTGGTGGCCTAGCCACATCACACAGAAGACTTACCTCGCCTCAGTTCCTTCCTGCAGGTTAGCACAATTCAAATCACTCAATCACAGATAGTAATAGGAATTTAAACAACCGGAACGCATTCACTTTCATATAACCAACAACCACGGGGGTCTTGATTATTAGACTAAATCGTTATGACACGTCCCATTCCATGCCACACAATTCTGCCTCATAATCCGACACATCAACAACACTCATCATGTATTCCAATTGTTATTCACTGCCACACAAGGGCATAGCCTACTTGCTGTTCGGCTATCTACTGGCATATAGCGAGGCATCGCCTCCCCCCTTGGAGCGCGGCTTCGTTAGTACGTCGATGGCATTCCCGAAGGAGCATCGATCCAGTCGGCCCAGCCTCTACTGCGATCGGCATCCACCACGTGGGCATCCCTTATAGGGGCAAGTCCGGCTCAATAGCCTAGGACGATTCCTCTTAGTTATCACACAGCCAAAGTATACTCGGCCCCAGGACACTTTATGTTTCAATTAATGCTTCCACTTAAAATAGTGATCTCAACCATTTTTCTTCATATTAAAAATATTCCAGAAATTACTCAAGTGTGTGGGGACACGCTAATTTCGAATCAAAAAGCCAATATCTCATTTTTTTCAAACCCCACTATTTAATATAATCATTAAAATCCAATTTTTGCATCAAAACCCGACACTTAGGTTTTTTATGAATAAAATCCCTATTTACCACAATCAACATTCAATTTGTCACATCCATTCATCAAATTCAAATTCTAAAGGCACAGCAGCAATCACGAAATTCCAAGAATTTAGAGTCCCAAAATAAATTTTCAGGATTTATTAAATAATTATATTTATTCTGAAAATTCATTAAATAATAATATCCAAAATTTTCACAATCCACACTCAATTTATAATATCCAATCATCAATTTCAAAATATGACTACACAGCAGCGATCGACATGAAATTCTAAGCAACCGGAGTCAAAAATAATTTTTCCGATTTTTTTATAAATAATACTATTTTAATAATTTCGGAATATAATATAATATTATAAATTCCAGAATTCGAAATCATTAAATAATTTAAAAATAAAACCCTATTATGTCACATCAAGGCTTTATATTAAAATAAACATACTTAACTTTAAACTAAACCCATTTTAACTTAATTAAACATCATAATCTAATCCTCAACCAAATAAACTAATCTAACTACCTAAACTTACTTAACTTAGACTAAGCACACTTAGGGCATCATTAACCGTCTAATCGAGATTTAGTGAGTTAAACTCACTCGATTAACGATCTGAGCGGACCAAAACGACGAGGACGACAAGGGGATCGACTTTCTCCAAAGCGGGCCAAGCATCCGGGGTCGGGAAGCCAGCCAAAATAGGCCAAACGTTCGCTGCCATACCCATTTTCTGCAGCTGCTGTCCACTGCTAGTTGAGGTCGAGAATGGGTGGATCCGGGCTTGGATGAGATGGAAAAGGACCGGGGAAGGTTGAGGGGTCAAATCGGACCAAGGCGGGACCGGAACGGTGGCCGGAGGTGGCCGAACGGCTTCGGCACGAGCTGATGTAGCAGTGCGACGCGAGCTGAGGTGGAGCGAAGAGGCGAAAACAGCGCGACGGCGGGCTGGTGAGCGCACGCGGGCGGCGCGGGACGGAAGCACGGCGGTGGTGGCGACGACGGCGTGCGAGCGGGTGGCCGGCCATGGCTGCTCCAGCTTCTTCTCTGCAAATTTTTCTGGTCTTCGCACAATGAAGATGGAGGAGAGAGGCAACGAGAGAGAGGGAGAGATGAGAGAGAAGGATGTGGGCCATTTCTTTTCTTTTTCTTTTTTTTTAATCCAACAAAAGTGGCCCACCATGACCTCATGGATAATGTCACACTCCACTATCTCCCACAACCTTTCTCTAATGGGTTCATTTTATTTTTCCGCCGGGGCATGAAATTTTGTACATTAATTTCTTCCATTCCCTTCAATTCTTTTCTAATTGAGTCCAATTGAAGTCCATAAAATTAATCCAATGTCACCACACTTCAATTCACATCTTCACTTATCCGTAGAACCAACTTAAGTCCCAAAAGCAAGACCAAAGACGAGCCTACTAATTTCTCGAGCCAAATTAGCCATTCTCTGATTATTGCTGAAAAACTTGGCTTGCATGAAAAATCTTCCGAAGATTAGTTAATATTCCTAAAATGATTTGTGACACACCCAGACTTCCAATTTCTGAATTCAATCTCAATTTCACGGTTAATTTCACTTTGGCACGATACTAGCGCGGCCCAACCTACTAGGTAGCCTTTAGAAATTTTCATGCATTTGACCTGTGGTTGATCATCTTAAGCCACAATGTACATCTTTGAAACATTGGCGACTTTCAGTTGTCGGGGTAATCTCAAGGTTTCAAATACGGACACAAGGTACCCAATCGATAGAAAAGTCGGTCTAGTGCCGATCGACAAGAATTGTGCGATCTGGTGGAATCACCCACACCTGATCACATGCCTCTGTTGAGTCGACCTATCTCCGATCTCTAATCGATTTTTAATTGTGCCGTAATGACCCTTGCAGATTAGCTCGGTCGAAAGATCGCTTCCTGGTCAAATTCTCGAGTCTGATGCATTAGAAACTCTTAACGGCTTCACCTAATAGACTAGTTTTCACATGAGTGGCTGACTCAAGGAAGAGAACTATATGCGTACCAACGAAATGCCCGTCTCAAATTATTGAAAATATAGTTGGAAAATCGGGATGTCACATCAACTATCATTTTTGGTATGTTCATGTTGCAACCTACTTTTTCCGTCCGAAGAGAAAAGACGTAGATTTAGGAGTATTGCTTAAAAGGTGTGCCTAAGGCACTCAATTAGACGCAGGCTCTCCCAAAACCTTACCTTGTGCAATGTTGGAGTATTCAATGTTAAGTCAAATTAACACTTTGATTGTTTTCTAAAGAGGAGTTGTCACTAGCCAATTGAGGTTGACTAAAGACCAAGGTGAGGTATGAGATTATACCTCACTTATTTTCTATTAATTTATATTCCTACTCAACTAAAGAATTTAGGGTCTAAGACTTTATTACACTACATGATCAACTAGTACCCTTTTGGTACCTAACCTTTTTCAATTGCTAACTAAAAATATTCAAGCAACTTTCTTGCTAATCATGAGTCCTAAGGTTCTACGCTTAACTAGGCTAAAGGGAAACCACAACCAATGTATTAAAAAGTGCACACTCAAATACGTAATAGAAATAGAAATACACAAACAACAACTTAACATTAGTTTCTAAGAGCATATGGTATCCTATTGTAAATCCCTAAAGGCTTGTTCAATTGAATAAAGAAATTTTTTTATTAGAGATTTTCGCACATTGAAAAAGCTACTCAAAATATAAATTCTAATTTTTTCCTAATTTTTGAAATAATAAATTTATTTGAAAATTTTTCAAGTTTTTAGTTTTTTTAATTCTATATATATATTTTTTAAAAAGTAATTTTTTTTTCACCTGTCTTCTTCAGAAATGTGTATAGAAAGAACGAAAGAGTTGATAATTTTTTTTAATTCTATATATATTGTCACTAGTCTTCTTATTCACCATTGGAAATTGTCTTTGTAGATTTTGTGTTAACTTTGAAAGTTTGATGTCATGCCTCGATCCTCGAGCGCGCGCCCATCCCTCGGTGGTTGATAATATTGCGATGCCGCATGACGCGTTACCGACCCATTCATTTTAATGCACATGTGGAGGCAAATAAATAGATCCCCTATACAGTAACAGCTTGGGATAGAAATGCAGAAAACAAATTCACAACCAAAACATCTTCTATATAAACACTGAGTCAAGTACAAACTTCTACAACCAAAAGACTTCAAAAGACCAGTTCTCAAAAGAAACTGTCCTATTTGACTCACATCTCAGATCCCTTCAACTCGGCTTTGTTGACACCCGAAATTTTCGTCGACATTTTAATCATCCATTGTTTGCAAAAAAAAAAATAATAAATAGCCAAAAAGAAAACAAAGAAAACAAAACAAAAAGAAAAAAAGAGAGAGAGAAAACAAAACAAAACAAAAAGAAAAAAATCGAACGAAATGAAAAGCAAAAGAAAAATTATAAATAAAGAGAAAACAAAAAGAAAACAAAGAAAGAAGAAAAAAAAAAGAATATAAAAAGGGGGTTTTCTCTCTTTCGATAGGGGATTTTTTGGCTGGCTCCCGCACTCTCTTCATCAGGATCTCTCTCCCGCGGAGCTAAAAATGGCGTTTTCTCTCTTTCGATAGGGGATTTTTCTTTGGTCACCACACCAAAAAAAACCCTAGATCGAGGATCCTCCATCGTGAAGCTTTCTCTCTTTCTCTGCACTCGACTCGGATCCCAAATATTGAAGTTCTTCTCATCGCGGCGGAGATTCGATTCGCATGCCACCGCTACAGCAATCCAGTCACCAACCATCGCATTCTTCGTCTCCACCATTGCTTTGGCATGTTGCCTCCGGTATTGAGATCTGGAGTTGATCTCCACTCGCGATCGGTTTTCGTTTCTTCCGTCGGGAGTTCCCCCGCTCGGAGGTTTGTGCTTATGGATAGATAGAGTCAAAGAAGATGGAGAATGAGAAGAAATTGCCAGTGATGTTTATGGCTTCGAAGATGAAGAGCTTGAAGCGGTTGTTGGCCTCGCTATGCTGATCATCTTCGCGCTTGGCGTATTCCCATCCCCGATTGGTGACAGCTGTAGCTAAATTTCCTATATCGGTCAGCGCAACCGTGACTGTGACGGAACGGACGAACGCTCTCGGCTCGGACTCTCTCTCGGAGGAAAAACGGCCGAACGGTTTCTCTCTCTCGAGGACGTTCTCCAGATCTCACACGCTCTCTGGGACTCAAGCTGACTCTTTCGCTCAGGAATTCTCTTTCCTGCTCTAATTCTCTTTTTCTTATAGACACTCGATCGCTCTCGCCTGGATCTAGCTTCATCAAGATCGGAGATTCTCTCTATTCTGATTGGTTAAGGATCGCTCTCAGAAATTAGTAACTCTCTCGATTGGAGGCTCGCTCTCTGGACGATTTCTCGGGTCTTATCTCCTGTCTGGTGCCGCGAGCTAGGTAAATACACAATAATCCTATGTGCTACTTGTTTCCTCAATCCCATCATCAGTTGGACATCATTGTGGTTCGATATGGAGATAATGTTAGATACTACTTTGTTGATTCATGTGTGAGTTTCCACAATTGCAGTTGTCAATACAAATACTTCATTACGGTTGCCCTTAATGGCCTCAAACCTCTAAAAGCTTAGTCAACATTAGGAACATGATGAAACAATCTAATAGTGATGCAGTGTCATGAATGCATTTTAGCAATCTGGCGAGAAAACTGAGTGCATGACAAACCGCCTGCTATGTCCATGAATTGATCCTTTGATATACTTCATCCAGCAGTGGTCTCCCCAAAATAGTCAAAGGAACCTAGATATTGTGGGGACTTATAATTATAAACTGTCATCAGTCATGAGCTGTCCTGAGTGAAATATTCTAGAAGAAAATGTGCATTCTTGTCATACTCAAGAGGGTATGTACCATTCGGCCAAAAGATATACGCTCCTGATGCCTAAAAAAAAACTGCCACAGTTATGCAGGAATATCTATAAGATGAAGGAACTTTTGCAGATGTTCCCTTAGATGGCAGCCATTGATAAAAATGATATACCTGAAGATCCACACTTCCATCATCTGCAGAAAAAAAAAATGGTTGTATATTTGCCTTGCTGCTCTGTTCTACTTTTGATGGACCTTGATCTCTTCTAGGATTTTGTAAATTCACATGCTTTTAGTTACAATATATAATGAAATGTTGTCTTTGATTTTTGAAGTTGATTCAATTATTGAAATGCTGTCTTTTCTGTGGCTAGTTGCTGTTAGTCTTAAGATGAGATAGTAGATTTGTCCAATTGCTTCCAATATGTTGTAGAATGATGGTGTAACATGCTACTATGTTCTATTCTTGATTGACTTGTTCATGTTCTTGAACTTTTAGAAATTCACGTGTTAAAATTTTTGAGAGACTTCCTTGTGAAATTTGTTCCTATAATGCTGATTTCACATGATTTGCATATCAATTGAACTCAACTTTTCTTGTGATTCGCATGATAAAAATCTGTCATAAAAATGAAATTCATAACCCCCGTTTTTCCTTGTCAAAGCTGACCTCGTCATTTTTCTATGATTTTCTTGTTAAGGAATTCTAAGATTGGATCCTTAACAAAAGTTGTTTGTCTCTCTTTTGTTCGCGCTGTGGTAAAATTTCATATTCTTCATATTTTCTTTTTAGGTCAAATCACCATTAATGTGTCATGACATCCCGATATTTTGCTGCAATTCCAACGTAATATTGTGCATTCTTGAATTTTCTTTAACTTCTATGTAGCTCACGTTAAAAAAAACTTTTGCCATAAAAGTTGTTACCATAATTGGGTGTGCATTTGATTCTAACTTGCGGTTAGTTTGGTTATGAATTGATACCATTTTGATAAAAAAAAAAAAACTCATACGTGCTTGTGATAAGATATGGCTTCAATTTCATGGTGATTTTTCATCAAACAATCACAATTTATAGTCTCATGTGCTCTGTTACAATTTTGATTGCATGCTGGAAGTTATGGATTAAGCATTGATTAGATAAATATACATGTAACATGAACATGTTCAATGATGCATATTGTTTGGTGAATGATCTTTTGTCAGCTAATTCATTTGTTTGATTACTTGAGGACCAATGTTATATGGCTTGGATGCCTGTCATATTATATGCTTTGCATGTGATCATTTGATGAATGATTTTGGTGCGACACATATCAATGCTGAACTTCAGGATATCACTCAAAACTTGACTTTCACATTGTACTTCTTTTAAACAATTAATTTTGATATGATGTATTGTTTTCTTTTTTATTACTTGATGTGTTTGATTGTTTCTTTCATTTGTATGCATCTAATCATCCAGTTTTCCTAGATTAGGTTTAGAATCGGATCCTAAAAGTGGAGAAGAAGTGAAGATGGTGGAGGTCGATGTCCACTCCGACCGTTATTCTGTAATATTCGTTTCTCTCCCGACATATGTCTTGGGTTCCTTGTGTTGTATAAAACCCGACGAGTTGCGGGTTTTCCTTTTTTTCCCTCATTTTTCTTAATTGTGTTTTCTCTTTTATTTTTTTTTAGAATTGCATGATTAGGTTTAACTGATTTTCTTGATTGTTTACTTCATGTCTTGCAATTTCATATTCATTGTTTGTTTTCCTTTCATTTTTTAGAAATAGAATAGCATGAAAATGATCAACCACGCTTGATCACTTAGCCTAGGAATTGATTATCCCGAAAATGTAAAAAGAAACGCATGGACATATTAGAAAAAACACAACATACTGTTTAGGTACTAAAAAGGCGCTAATAGCAATATTAGTGTAACCCAAGTCCCCGAACCTAGATATCTGATTGCGTAGAAATCGAGGGAACACTCTCGATCCTCGATTGGGTTTCTAGTCGACCCCCGAAAATGAGACTAGTGGTGATTCCTGTATATTTTTAGGTTGTTAAATACCTAGACCGTATAAATAAATCCGTTGTCGCACGGGATACGAGCTTGGGAGAACTCGTGATCTCGTGAGGAAACTCTCGTCATCAAAGTACCCCTAAACCCGACCTTTTCCCTCCTTGGATACTTTTCGAGGGGTGGCGAGATCGGGTCGCGACAGGCTTTAAGTCCTCCACCCTACGGTCCTGAAAAGTTAAAGCTCACGATGAGGTGAGATATAAATATCGACGAGTTCATGTTCTAAACTTTGATTAGAAAGGTAATACGCCCGAGGCATCCTAACCACACAATCATACAACCACGAAGACTTACCTCATCTTAGATCCTCCCTACATGTTAGCACAATTTATATCATAGACAGTAAGAAAGCATGAGCAACAACCAAGCTCAATCAATTGGAACGCCACATTCAATTCCAACCAAACATAGAGGTCTTGCTTATAGGGCCAAATCGTTATGACACGTCCCATACGGTGTTACACAATTTTATCCCATAATCCGACGCATTCAACTCAATTAAACATGCATTCCCAGTTTTGATATTTGCCCCGAAGGCACGGCTTACTCGCTGTTCGGTGATCTTCTGGCATAGCCAGGCGTTGTCGCATTCCATTGAGCATGGCTATGTCTTACCTAGACAGCTTTCCCCGAAAGAGCATAGGTCCAAAATCTACTGTGACCCGCTTTCGTTGTCCAGTGGCGTCTCATATAAGGGTAACGTCTAGCTTAACAGCTTGGGACAATTTCTCTTAACCATTCATACACACATTCAATTCTTGACCAAGACATCGTGCTTTACACTTCAAATGTCTTAATTAAAATAATGTGCTTAGCTCCTTTTTTTTTTTTTTGTATTAAAAACACACGGTAAAAATAACCGTGTGTGAGTACACAGTCAGATCGAACCCGAAAAATTCATATCCTTATTTTTAAAATCTCACTATTTTATATAGTATATAAAAACTAATTTCAGTGTTAAAACCCGACACTCGGGATTTTCTGAATAAATATGAAATTTCACAAATTTTGGAATAAGTGACCAAAATTCCAATCAACACTCAATTTGCACCAATTAACATCCAATTGCATAAACTAAACACATCATTGCAATCAACACGAAATTCCGGTCACTGGCTATCACAGTCTAATTTCCGGAAAATATTAATTAATTAAATAATTACCAAAATTAATTGAATAATGCAATTTAAATACCAAAAATGCTAACTTAGGCCGGAAATGCTTAATTAACCGCCTAAAAGGGCCGGGAAAATTCTTGAACCTATCTAGATAAATAATACATCATATCTAGTCCTTAATTAATCTAATCTAACCACCTAACATGCATAATTAAATAATTAAATCACGAATCTAATCTAACTAATCACTTAATCCCTAATTAACCTAAACTAATCACTCCTAAGTATAATTAACTCCTTAAGCAGAGTTGATTGAGTAAACTCACTAGATTAGCGAGCCGGTGAGTCCACGGCGACGCGGAGGTGGGCGACAAACCTCCTAATGACGATGCCAAATAAGGCCGGGAAAGGCCTAGACAAGCCTCTTGAAGCTCTCAGTTGGGCTGAATTGGTTTCTATTCTTGGCCTGTAGGGGCAAAACCATGTTGCTTGCATAGCTAGAATGGCAAGACGGGGCGATGGGCTACTATTGTGGGCGACGGTGGGACTTCCGGTGGCTTGGACAGCAATGTACAATGGCTAGAAAAGTTGGATAGTGGCTTAGGATAGCGAGCAGGTGGCGAACGTCAAGCGGGGAGGCGAGACGAGCAGCTAGGCTAGCGCACAACGCGACGATGAGCGACGGGCGCGGCAAGGGGCTCTGGCATGCTTGGCAGGTGTGTAGCGGCTATAGGGAGGGCTGCTGATTTCTCTGCAATTTTCTAAGCTTCAAATGGCCTCAACAATGGGGAAAGCAAGTCTCAAGAAGGAAGAAGGGGCTGCTGAAGATAGAGGGGGCCCAAAGGCCACAAAAGTCTTCCTCTATATCCTTAAATAAATACTCAAGCACTCGGTCCACCACCTTGGCTATCTTCCTCAGCCATTTTGTAGCCACCAAAGCTTCCTCAACAAGTCTCTAGGTGGTCCAAATGTTGCACACCCCAAGACCTATGAATTTTGCACCACTCCCCTCCAATTGGACCTAAATTGGAGTCCATAATTCTGTTTAAGATGTCCACACTCCAATTCACATTTTTCCTCATCAATCCATCCAATTCGAATCCCAAAAACACGATAAAAAAACGACCATTGAATTTTTCAAGTCCAAAATACCCTTATTTTGAAAATTTGCCGAAAAGCTCAGTTTGCAGAATAATTCTTGGAAGATGAGTTGACGTTCCTAAAATGACTCGTGACATGATAGAACTTTCAATTTCTGAAAATCGGGTTCAAATCCGCAGTTAATTTCAATCTAGCGCAATTTTAGTGTGACCTAACCTATCGAGTAGCTTTTAAGAATTTTTAGTGCATTTGACCCGTGATTAATTATTTTCAAGTCATATTGTACATCTTCGACACATTGGCGATTCTCGATTTTCATGAAAATCTCAAGATTTCAAATACGGACATAGGGTATGAAAATGACAAAAAAAATCGATCTAGTGTCGTTCGACAAAAATTTTGCCATTAGGTGGAATCACCCACACATTAATCACATACCTATCTCTAATTTCTAATTAATTTTAATGGTGCTGTAATGACCATTGCAAATTAGCATGGTCGAGCAATTGATTCCTAGTTGAATTCTCAAAGTTATTGCGTTAAAATCTCTTAATGGCTTTACCTTATAGGCTAGTTATCTCGTGAGTGGCTAACTCAGAGAAAAGAACTTTAGGCACGTCGATGAAAAGCCCAACTTATCCAATCGAAATCAAAACCTTGACTTTTTAAGACTCAAAG
This sequence comes from Eucalyptus sideroxylon x Eucalyptus melliodora, assembly GCA_016097485.1. NCBI lineage: Eukaryota > Viridiplantae > Streptophyta > Magnoliopsida > Myrtales > Myrtaceae > Eucalyptus > Eucalyptus sideroxylon x Eucalyptus melliodora. Next base: position 1,069,541 of record CM027827.1, read on the forward strand.
GATGACTATTGTTTCACTAGGGATTAAATGGCTTGAGTAATCAATAAAAAGAATCTTTTGGCACACTTTAGTGGTAGTGGCAAACTTAGATGGTGGTCTTCCGTCCTTTAAATGTTAGGATCACATGTGAATAAGTTTTGTTAGAAATGTAATACCCTAGGTCTCCACTGTACACATATTGTCCGCTTTGGATACTAAGTCTTCACGATTTTGTTATTCTTGGGGTAGCCCATACTACCCCAAGAAAACGTGTATGTATAGTTAGAGGGCTCATTGCCTTATAAGGTAGCTTAGGACTCCCTCCCTAGGCGATGTGGGACAAGAGAGTGACCCCTTCCTTGGGCATGTTCGGGGACTGAGGCATGGATGCACCGCCATCCTTCCTCCCCACGCATCGTAGCTTGGGCTGTCACACTCTCCACTCCTTAGGAGCACAACGTCCTTGCTGTGGCCCCACACGTGGTCAAGAGTCGGCTCTGATACTACTTGTAACACCATGGGTTTTTACTAGACACATATTGTCCGCTTTGGACACTAAATCCTCACGGTTTTGTTCTTCTCGAGGCAGCTCGTACTATTCCAAGAAAACACGTATGAACAGTTAGAAGGCCCATTGCCTTATAAGGTAACCCATGACTCCCTTCCTAGGCGATGTGGGATAAGAAAGGAACCCCTTTCTTGGGCACGTCTGGGGACTGAGGCGTAAACGCACCGCCATCCCTCTTTCTCACGCACTGCTGCTTGGGCCGTCACAAGAAAAGTCTCATATTGAATAATTGATATGGTGTCGAGTAGTTAATACATTCTAGTTAGCCCATAACTCATTAATTTAAGCTTTTGAGTAAAGATAGATCTAATTGAATATATTGACAAGCTTGAATTAGGCTCTCCTTGACGATGTCTCTGGAGAAAGGTATCGGGCTTCTATTGCGCACCCCTAACAAATGGTATCAAAGTTGATGATTGTGGTTTTTGAGGTAGTGGACGTTGTGGTTTAGCAATGCGGGCTCATAAATTGGTGAAGAAGAATAATTGAATTAAAAGGGGGGGGGCGAGCCTAACGCTAAGCTCATATGTGGGGGAGAGATTATTAGGATAAACGTGTGAGTAAGTTGTATTGAAAAAATCCCACATTAGAGAATTGATGCGGTATAGAGTAGTTAATATATCCTAGTTGGCACATAACTCATTGGCTTAAGCTTTTGAGTGAAGGTGGGTCTAACTGTTTATATTGACAAGCTTGGATTTAGGCCCTCTCTTGACAATTTCCCCGGAAGAATGTATTGGGTTTCTGTTTTGCACTTCAAACACTAAACTATCCCAAGCCTCAAAGACTCTTTATCAGTAGAACTCCTAATTATAGGAGTCATTGATTTTGAAATCTTGAAGTCCATACACGCTTCTAGTAATTTGACGAGACATTCTATTTTTTCATTATGATGGCCAAAAGATATGTTACGTGGATTGTAGCAAAGTTGTTGTCACTCAAAACTCAATGGTTTCAATTAGTAATTGAAATTTAATGAGGATGAATGATACTAATTAAATTGTTATATATGACTTTGCATGAAAGTAAATGGATTCTAATATGCCTTGAATACTAAAGAACTTTGCAACATTTGAATTACTAGTATGCATAGACAGTAGATTCGAAATCGGTAAGGAAATTGCAGGAAATTTTATTGAATAAAAATAAATTGTTTATATTCTTGGAATATATGCTCGCTCGATGATTGAACTAACATCAATTGCTAAATGGAGATGACTGGAGTGCGTAAAGAAGGTAGAAAGCTTATAGATTATGACTAGAATGCTTTTATAAACAGATATAAATGCTGAATTTGAGGCACCTAATCTTATTTGAAATTCAAATTCAAACTGAGCTAAAATCTGATATAAAATGATTTGTGACGTTAAAGTCAAAATCTACTGTGCTCTTTGTGATTATTTGTGTCTTAATTGCGTGTGCTTGATTGATGCCCATGTATTTGTAAATGGGCCATCCTAGTTTTTGTTTTGATCTTAATCTACAAAAAGCTCAAACTATTTTGACTTGGGCACTACTCTATGAATGATTTGCAATCGCTCTAGACTCTTGAGCTATGCTTATTGTTCGGTCGATGAAGCCTTCCGTCTCAGTTTAACTATTGTGCATACTTCGAATCAATCACTTGTTGCTATGTATTACGTACTTTGCTTAAACTTTGCCCATTAGACACTCATGATCAATGAGCTCACCAGAAATTTCATCGACGGCCTAATGGGTCGGCCGCATTGTTATTGCCTTTGTGTTTGATGAGCTTGGCAAGCACTCCATCAATTGCCCTTATGCTTTAGAGGTATTATGCAGGCTTGGTTTTTGGTCCAAATTTTTGGCTTGGTGTCAACAGTAGTTACCTTCTAGATTTGTGTTACCAATCCTCGTTTGAGGTAGCTACTAATGTTTATTTTGTTTTCTCAAATTATCAACTTCTCTCATATCTAACCCAAAAAAAAAAAAAAAACCTCTTGTTGTTCACCAACTTTTATTTAACTCTCATCGATAGCTTAAATATACCAACTGTTATTTGAAATTATCAACCTCTGTTTGTTTAGATATCAACCTTTCTCGGATTAAATTACAAACTAATCTTGGGCATCAACTCTCATGCGAGGTGGTCAACAACATTTGGTTGTTTCGTCTAAAATTTACAGAACTTTTTGTTGAGTTACCATTTTTATTTGCCTTGCCAATTTCACCTAAAATTTTACGACTTTTTAAATTTGCCAACTCCTTCCATTCCCAACATCGATTAGAGTATTAATTGCCAACTTTTCTTCGACTAATTTACCAATAATTGGACATTAACAACTCTTACACCTACATCTATTTTCTTTAATTATCGTAATCGTTTTATCTTTGACCAAAAAAAAAAAAAAACTCATCATCTTTTACCATCTATCATATATAGTTATCAACATTCTTCTTCTTCTTCTTCTTCTTCTTCTTCTTCTTTATTTTTTATTGAGACTTACCAACTTTTCCCTAATTAAATTATTAACTAATTTTGTGCTACAAACTCTCATTTAATTTGTCTATAAGTTTTTTCCGATTTTGTTATGAGCTAGTTTTGTTTATGGTTGTACGTTGGTAAGTACTCAAATAAGAGTATGCAACCTAAAACTTCTTGGTAATTTGATATTTGAGAAAAGTTAGTAATTCATTCTAATTTTAGTTTGCAATTTCATATAAGAATTAGTAAATTTGAATCACTTGTAGGTTATGTAAATAAAATAAATTATAAGCTATCATAAAAATTTAGTAATTTCATAAATTATGGTAAGTTAACCCCCTTTTAATGCACTCAGATTACACATACTAATTCGTTCCTTATCCCTAAATACGTCCGGTGATATTGGAGTCCAAGCATCACTATATATCATATACGTCTTTAAATAGTCATAAATTCAAATGTGGAATCTGTGGACTATACCTTTGAGATGGAGTATTATGGGATTAATTACATGGTTACAAGATTCCCATCTACTGGCATGTGTTCAAATACATGGTCCCCACAAAGTCAAATTAGATAACCAATGACGATAGAAAAAGATATGCCCAAACATAAATTATGCCGCGGGGCCAGTTCACACATGACCCCTTGTGGTGGTGCTAAAGATGCATGAACAGATCCACTTTCCAGGAAGAGCCAGTGCTCCTTTCCTCGAAATCATCGGACTTAGAAAATTTCGGGCCAGAACATTGAATATTATGGACTTTGCATACACGTGCAAGATACGGGAAAGTCATAGGAGGACCACCGTGTATTTATAGGCACCTCAAAGAGTAAGCTTCATCATTCAGGCGAAGGAGAGACTCTGAAAACAGCATTTTCATCAGGTCTCTGAACTGATCAGTGTCAAGCAACATAATGGCCAGGTATCCAAGGAATGACAAAAGCAACAATGAGACAACGGTTAAAAAGGGTGCTTGGAGTGCCGAAGAAGATCAAAAACTAGTGGCTTATATCAAGAGATATGGCATTTGGAACTGGACTCACATGGCCAAACCTGCTGGTCTGTGATGCATAATTCATATTCTCGTTTGCTTCTCTTCATTTATGTCTGGTCTTTCTGATTTTTGTCGGCGAATGTTCGACTAACCCTGGTCTTGAATCACATGCGTAAACTTCCAGGTTTGGCAAGAACTGGCAAAAGTTGCCGTCTCCGTTGGATGAACTATCTGAGGCCCAACATCAAGCATGGAAACATCACCAAAGAAGAGGAGGAGACCATCATTGCGCTGCACCGAGTTCTTGGAAATCGGTAATTAATTACACTTTAATCGAAAGCAAAGTTACGATCTTAATTGAAAGCGCTAGCGAATTAATTGCCTTTTACTGATGAAAATGTCTTATATTTCTTTGTTTCAGTTGGGCCGCGATTGCAGCTAGGCTTCCCGGAAGAACTGACAATGAAATAAAGAACTATTGGAATACCCGCTTGAGGAAACGGCTCTCCGAGGAGAAGTTTTGTTTGCAGAACACATGCAATGATGTTAATCTCCATACCGATGGAAAGGACATCTCATTCCATCCCTTGAATGATAGTCCGAATGCAACAAACCTGGGACTTGACTATCAAATCCCGACAACAAATGCAGATAACCCTTGTCCTTCCGTTGGAGTCTATGATGAGAAACCATGGAGCTATGACAGGTGCTCATCACAAGAATATGGAAATGGTGAAGGAGAAAGCTTATGGAAGCAAGTCCTTGCAGTGGAAGATTTTTACATAGAAGGAGATTCGGGTATATGTGCGCCAAATCAGGAACTAATAATGCCTACTTTTACGGACTTCGCTAGTTCCTATGATGATTTTTTCCTAGATTTGTGGGGGGAATCATGAAGATTGTAATTAAATTAATCTTAATTTCGTAGATGGACTGGAAAAGTATGGTTTATGTTAATGCAAAGTTTCTGAGGGTGATAAATGTGGTGCAGCTATGATTACCCCAAATTGTGAAATAGCATGTTTATCTGCCATATGAATGTCCTTGGACGAATCAAGATGATTTAATAATTGACTTTGCTTATTTTGCTTTGTAAAAATTTTCCCGTATTTTGGCCTCTTTCTTGTGAATTCTTTCCATGGTTTTGCAAGACATCCTACTTTAGCATTTCTCCTGTCTCTGTCTCCGTCTCCGTCTCTCTGTCTCTCTGTCTCTGTCTCTGTCTCTGTCTCTCTCTCATGTTTAGGTTAGAGTGGCAGAATAAAGTAAAACCATCGAGTACTCTGAAAGAGTCTAGCATCGCACGGTTTGGGCCATGCTCAAAAGAAGTGCTTTCTTCTCAAACAGAGAATGATTATACATACACTTAAGAAATTGAGGAAGTTCTTTAGATAATTATTTGAAAAAAAAATGATGTTATTCCTATAATAGGGGTGTCGCGCCCTTCCCCAAGATAAACTACCGAAATGAGGTTAATGAATTGCTAAGGTTATACTTAACGTGGAATCTCTTAAGGCCATACCAATCGCAACTTTGAGATTTTAATTCGATCAATTAAATATGTAATTTGATTCATTCAATAGTTGCCACTAATTTATTCTAGGTTGATGAGAAACTCAAGAAAAATGTGGTAGTACATTTTACTTCTATGAACTAGAGATATTGTGGATATGGAAAATTGATTGCGATAGATAAATTTAACATCCTTTCATTACCTTTTTTCTTTATTTCAAAAAACATTTTTGCATGTTGTCTCCGTCAATTTTAATTTTAAACCACTAAAATGTGATTGGTAAATTATACGAGTGCACAAATAATAAAAGTAGCACTTAATAAATCAAAGTAATAAATAAATTGTTCAAAATAGGACAAAAACCTCAATATGTTAAGCAAAGCAAAAGCGGACCTTTATTATCATCCAATGCACCAAGTGTTCTATAAGATGTTAACTTAAAAAAAAAAACAATGCATGCATGCTCCAAACATGATTTCTAATTGCAATGATTATTAATTCTCTTCATATTTTTCTTTTTTGAGGGATGCAATTTTAATCTAAATTATTTAAATGCAGTGATTATGTGAATGCTAATGTAGCGTGCATTGATGATCTAACATGAAAAAGCAACATGCAATTCTAATAATACAAAATAGGATCTATTATAGAGTAACCCTAATATCTATACTAGGTATGAGATTTTTGTGCCTTTTGGAAATGAATTTCTATGTCAGCTCAAACGTATTATTGTATTTGAAATTAGGTAAAAACTAAGCAACTAGGGATATTTTTTTAATTACTTTTACTCTTAAGAGAATCTTCCATTCACCTTGTTTGGGGATCTTCGATTCTCTACTTAGTCTTCAACCTCTCATGCTTGGGAGTCCTCTGTCTCTCGTGATCGGGGAGCTTGTGCTCAAGACACTCGGCTTGAGACACTCAAATAGCTTGCTTGGGAGTTTTCTATCTCTCGATTATCATGAGAAATTTTGAATGGAGGGTCAACGAGGGCAGCTTTAGGACTCAAAATAAAAGTTAGTGATTTTTTATGAGACAAAAAAAGTTTAGGGTAGAATTGAAATTACTTCTAAAGTGGAAGGTTTTTTATGGGATAAAATTTTTTAGAAACTAGACCTAAAATTAGAGGTTTTTGAGGATATTAGGGCTAAAAAAAAATTAGTCTGATTTTGCACAATGATTTTTCCCCCATCAAGAGATCTCAAACACTTGTCCAATAATGTTTTACTTTTGCCAGTACACATTTATTTTGTCGTACACTTTCCAAATTGGGGTAAGTAAACAACTTTTGAATCGCTTTCATACTTGCGGTACGCTTCGTTGTCTTTTTCCACGACGGCATGATAAAACGAAGGCAGCTAGTTGCCTTTTCTTTTATTTCATTTGGTTCTACCGATAGAATTCAACCTCTGCTGAAGACAGGGATGACGTGAGCAGATTTGTATTACTTGCCTTCGGGGTGCGTCGTCATAAAACAAATCAACAATGAGAGGCCGCTGCACAATACGTTCACGTTTCTTAATTGATAAAATTGTATGAGAGCCTGTCTTTGTTGTTTAGGAAATTGCCTCGTGTGAACTTCGCTTACAAGATTGAGCTGCCATCTAAACCTAATTTCATGATGTATTTTCATGCAATGCAATTTCAGTCATGCACCGATAAATGTGTGAATTTAGCTAACTCCTTTTATAGGGAAAAGAATGTGGTATTTCTGACCTAATTGTTGGTTTATGAGTAGCTTGAGATTGAAAAATTAGTTGTAAGTAGAATACTAGCTAGGCATGACAACGTTGCAGACCATTAATTTATGTGGCTCAGTAATTGGCTTACCCTAAAGGCAAATTGGTACAAATAAATTATGTTAGATTAGAATTAGAGATGGACATAGGCCGTAGATCACAATTCTTTTGCCCACGCCATAAGGTGCTGCAATTTCCATTCCCACCTAGCGCCCAATGCGAGGCATAGCGGCGGCCCTAGTTTCCATCCCCGCAGGGCAAAACGGGGGACTTCATCCATCAGCTGGACAAAATAAAATTCTCCCTTAAGAATACCTATATCTTGGGGAATTGAAAACAATAGCCATTTATTCTTTATGAAGGTACTGTTCCCACAGGATGATAGTGAAGAGAAATCTGAAAGAGATGAAAATCGGAGGTACGATGGCAAGGTCTCGCTTGGAAATGATAAAGCAGAGAGAGAGAGAGAGAGAGAGAGAGAGAGAGGTGGTGGACGGTGACATGGCGACTGGTCAGAGCAAAACTTTCGCCCAGATTCCCCACCAGTCGTTCTACAGGGCTTAGGAGATCCTTGGGTAATGTGTATGACTGACGAAAATAAAGAAAAACACAGGTTATGATACGGGTTCTTTGACCTACACACTTGTTAATATATTCAATCGTTTCTTGAGACTGATTAAAGGTTCCGCCTTCAGACTCGATACATATTTGGGATTGGTTTTGGTACAGAAGTATTCTTGCCAGTCGGATTTGAGATGAGGGTAGCTAGCTTCTGTGGGGCCCAGCAAACATGTCAATTTAAAAAAAAAATCAAAAAGCAAACGAAGAAAAGGAGGGTGCTGCTCGTTCATGTGAGAGTGAAAAAAAAAAAAAAGAGTTCTTACCGTTATAGAATGGGGAAAAGAAGAAAAAGGGGGTGCGGCCCGGCTGCCCTAATTCGAAGGCCAAAAGTTGTCTGAATAGGCTAAGTCAAATTTCAGTATATCATTCATAAAATTGAGGACTATGAGTTGATCAGTTTTGTGCGTTAAAAACCTTCTCCAAACCGTGTCTCATTTTCTCCAATCTTGATTATGGTTCTTGCTCTATATGTGTTAATTCATCATTGTGGTGATGAAATATTGTCGTATCGTTGATATTTAGCCTCTACTATTTAATTAGATATTGTTAAATTGTTGTACGGTTCTCCCCAACACCAACCAAACCAATCTCGCTTCCACTAAACTCCAAAATAGAATATTTACTTATGGATCATAATTTCAAAAGGTGCGGTGAAGATGATGCATGGCAAAAACTCCAAAAGTTTCACATTGATTACAAGTCACATGTTTTGCATAACTAAGGTTTGCATGGGCTGGCTACTTACATTTGTTGAGACTCTGAAAAATCGTCTGTTGAAATTACGGAAGTCATTGGGAAGTACGAAAGTGGTAAACATGAAAGTCTTCATCATGCCCTAGAACAGACGTGTCTGTTTATGTACTTGATTATTTCCATTAGTGGTCAGTGGTCAAACCTAAGCTCTCGTTTCAAGATTTTTGAATATTTTCAGGAAAAGGAAGGTCCAATGAACGTTTGTTTGTGTCCTGGAAATTAAACGCACGTGTTCGAAAAGTAGCAAAGAGAGTAATATAGTAATGTCGTTCCAGCTTTGCACGTTGACCACATCCTGGAGTACAAGCGTGTTGAAGGATTGGGATAGTCAATCTTTCAGAATTTGGAGCCATCATCAGATGGGAAGTTTCCTGTTGTATGTGGTATGTTTCATGACTAGTGGAGAAGATGTATTATTTAACCTCAGTGCTGACAAAGGTGCAATGTATCTTGGGTGTAAGACGCACTACAACAATAGTCTATTTCAAAATTTTGTCTTTTCCTAGGTCTCTGATCAATCATAAATCATCGTTGGCAATTTCATCTAGGTTGTACTTATCTGAGTGAGGTAATGCAACACTTAATTAACCTCAAAGCACACATGTTCATACGTTTTATATGCTTCCCACAGTCCAATCATCGTCCAGATGCACTTTGTTTAATACTTGCACCCCAACACCATAATATATCACATATCGCCCCCCGGATCCATAACTTGCAGCATTTTACTTTGGAAGACTCTACCAATGCAGTATAAAATCATATTGTTTTGGGTAGAACATTAATACAAATGAAAGTTTGGTGCATTTAGGGAATGAAATTTAAGGATAATGACATGAACATCAATCATTCCAAACTACATTGATCAATAGTTGACATTAGTTAACTGGATATTTTCTTCCCTGATTCGTTGAAACGTTAGAAAGCTGAAGATCCTCTACAAAGTTATATAGCACTCTGCAGGTATTACTTTGCACGATGTGCTATTGACTTCGCAGCAAGCTTTCCATTTAGTTCATTTAATTAATTTTTTTTAATCATTATTGGCCTCCGCCACCGAAAAAGTTCTTTGTCACCACATAAAGAATGGCAAACTTTCGTCTAATTTCAAACTTGGTGAGTCGGTGTTGGGTCGCCTTTTCTCATCAATTTCAATCGTTTGTGGAATTTATTATCATCCGCTGATCTCACCAATGACATAGGCAACTTTACTTCACTTGCCAAAATCAACATAGATCTGTTTCAGACTAGGGATACTCTTTTATACATGGATTGAGACGAATAAACTATGCTCCCCATTCAATGCATGCGCAAAAAATGTATATGTTTATTTTTATTTTTATGTTTTACTTTTCTGAAATTATAATAGTACCTTTCATTTTAAATTCTCTGAGGGAAAGTAAATGAAATAAGAAAAAGTATGTTCCATTAAGTTCAAGAAAAAAAAAATTCATTGGACAGATGACATGCTAAAACTTTTGGAAAAGTTACCAAAAAAATCCTAAATCTATTATAATTGTGACAATTTAGCTTCAAATCTTCTTTTTTTTTTTTTTTTGTCAATTCAGTCAATTCGGCTAATTTTAGCTGGTCGGCATTGATGTAGATGCTGGCTTTTTGGCTGACACTAACGTGGACAATCTTTAATAATATTTTTTTTTTAATATTTTAATATTTTTCCTTTTCTTATTGTTATTCCCTTCTTCCTCCTTTTCCTTTTTCCCCTCACATTGGTTGGCAAGGTTGGGCGACGGCCATGAAGCTCTCGTTGGCCGCTGGTGAGGATTGCGACCCACACCCGGCCTCCCCATGGCCTGAAGGTGGCCTCACCCTCAGCTGGCAAGGCCATAGTCGCCTTTGCCCGAGCCTTGTGCAAGGCCTGGGGACCATCACCCTTGCAAGCTACTATGGGAAAAAAAGGAAAATGAGATAGAAAAGGAAAAATAAAAATAAAAGGAAAAAAATAAAATAAGAAAAAAAATATATTGTTAACAATTATCCACATTAGCATTGCCTGGTATTAGCTGACATCCATGTCAACACTGATCGGCCAAAATTGACCGAATGAATTGAGTTTGCATAATTGCAGAAGGTTTAGGACTAAATTGGCAAAAAAAAATGTTTATGATTGAATTAACATAATTGCAATGGGTTTATTACTTTTCTAGTAATTTTCCATAAAACTTTAAGAGCAATGAATTGTCCTAATTATGTAAAGGGCTTTCCCGCATATAGTTGTAGCTGGAGTATGTCTGGTATATAAAGTGACATTTTATACTTGTATGTCCAATAGTGGGTTCAGTCCACACTTTATCATTGATGCTAAATTTGCGCAACTTATGGTGCTTCTAGGAAGAGCAAGTTCCCAATTTCCATTGGAATTATCGCTCGTTGATTATCCACGAAAAACAGTGTTATGATATTTTATTTTCCTGCTAAATCACTCTTTTAATTAAAAGTATTCTCCATCCCAGCTAGCCGATTAGGATGATCATCAACATGAGACCTCTGGATCAATCATAATTAAAATTTTGGGGTCCTCTATAGTAATTATCTAGGGAAAATGAATACTGAAACGATAGTCATGACTCATCTTTCGCTAAAAAAAGTTAGTATCGGCCATAAAACGAGTCGACCTTTGCCAGATTTTCACTTCTTGGAAAGACAATTGATTGGAAGAAGCCAAGAAGGTTCGAGCTAGCTAAAACATTGAGCAACAAAAGCCCCAATAGATAAAGAGTAACCATATAGTGGAAATCCTCCAATGGGAACAGGGACCATTTATATTTTCAATATCAAACAATAGTGGGGTCAACACCCAATTTACTATGATGCTAACTATGATGCTAAATATGCGCAAATACATGCTGTTTCCTGGAAGAGCAAGTACCCATTTCCCCTTGTAATTATCTGCTTTTAATTATTCATAAAAAAGCGCCTCGCCCAATAAGCTTTGAGGGCTCGCGCGAGGTACAGGACGAGTATAAATCCATGTGAACCCTCTTTGGAGAGGAATAGCTTCATTCAAAGCCGACGAGGGTTGGAAACTGCGCAATCTCTGGTGTCGATGGCCAGGTATCCCGGGGTTGACAAAATCAGCAACAGCAAGAAGACAGTGAAAAAGGGTGCTTGGAGTGCTAAGGAAGACCAGAAACTGGTGGCTTATATCATGCGATATGGCATTTGGAACTGGACTCACATGGCCGAACCTGCTGGTGAGTGCGTGATGTATTGAAATCTTTTATTTTCTAGATCTAATTTCTTTTCATTGAACGAGTTCTATGTGGATTTGGATTTTCCCGATTCAAGAGTATATCATCTTGAAGAGTCGAGTAACTGAATGGGCTATATAAGGATCCAAACCTCGGAGCAGTGGTGGATCGAGATTTTATTGAAAAATTGCACCACCAATCACTAACCCTAATTTTGAATTTGTTATTATCATCAGGCCTAGCGAGAACCGGAAAGAGTTGCCGACTTCGGTGGATGAACTATCTGAGGCCCAACATCAAGCATGGCAACATCACCAAAGAAGAGGAAGAAATCATTATCAAATTGCACCAAGTTCTTGGTAATCGGTAGGTGAATTTGGAGTATGCAGCATGATTCTTAGTTGATATTGCACGACATACATGGACTTTGGGTAATTTGTGCTTCAGAATATGTTCGATTCTCATGAGTAAATCATTTTCCCCAGTTTATTTGCAATTAACCTAATTGGCATGCAACTTCAAACCATCTGCTTTTCCTAAGTTATAGATACCGCAGATACGGAAAATAAAATGAGGGAAGTACCTGTGTTTCTGCTAGGGCAGGAAAATAACTTTGTATTGTCATCATAACACAACTCGAGGCATTTCATATTGTATGTATATATCTGATTCTACTAACAAGGAAGAACACATTGTCACTGCTTTTCATAACAAGCAAGATTTTTAATTTATAGTTTTTCTTGTTGTAGTTGGGCCACAATTGCAAGTCGACTTCCAGGAAGAACAGACAATGGGATAAAGAACTACTGGAATACTCGCTTGAAGAAACGCTGCGTCCAGGAAAAGTTGGAAATGCCAATGGCTTGTGATGTAAAAGTTAACTCAAATCCAAATAATAATTTAACCCACCAAAATCCATCTATTGCCATTCTTCATCCAACAGAAGCAACAGATCTTGGATCTCCCCGGGATATTCCAACACTAGATGCAAGCAGCTTGTGCCCATCTTATGAAGTTCATCATGATGACAAAACCCTAGTGAATCGCTGGCATTCACAAGGTAATATAATTGGAAAAGATGCAAACTTGTGGGAACAATTGCATTCTCCGAAAAATTTTAGCGCAATAGAAGATTTGGAGGGTATGTGCCTGAACTTGGGAAGTTCATCGCCTTCTTCTGAGTGTATGTACTCAGATGGTGTGTATTTCGGTGATTCGCAAGACGACTTCACCATAGATTTATGGGGAAACTGGTGCTAACATGGTCAGGTATTTCTGCAATATGTGATCATCGTGGACCTCATTTGTAACGTCGATTTTCCTTTGTTATTCATAAGGCTAGCCTTTTTCCCCTATGGAGTAAACTTTGTTGTGCATCCATTAAATAAGGTTTCTACACTGTTGTGAGCTATAGTGTAGCATGTCTATCGGTGATCGTGGACAGATGAAATAAATGTTGTATTATTTGAAAAATCTGTTCTATGGTGATAATACTTACTTTTATTTAGAGATAAACTCTCCTCTGTTAATCATGTATGATCTTTATAGTGGAGCTTCATGCTTTTTCAGAAAGATGTGAAGGATATAGAATCTAAATTTCTGGCCTGTTCTTTGTATAATATTCATATTTTTTCTTTTACTATGGCGTTTGAGCTTTTTTTTTTTCTTTTTTTTTTTAATTTTTGGTGTAAATATGTGAATATTTTTAATTAGATGAGGTACCAAAGCTTAGGGGAATCCCCTAGCATTTCACAGAAACTATATGCAAGAAGATTGAGGAAGGAAGCCTCCATATAATAGCTAATAAAACATTTGCCTAGGAAGGCCTAAACTTATAGTAGAGTGATGCCCTATCTCTTACAACCTTTTCAATCCTGGCCAACAAAAGATTAGGCTCAACCTATGTCTTTCGAAACCATCTACGGTTGCATTCCATCTAAATGCAATAAATTGTCGCTAAAAAAGATAGCTTGAGAAATCTTGCCTCCAAGTTTTTGCTCTTGAAGGCTCCAATCATCCATTGAAGTTCTAAGTTCCAACCTCCTACATAACGCCAAATTCCTTTTTGTGCCAAAATACTATGCCATACACTACTTGTCCAGGTGCACTCAAAAAATTAGTGATTTCTATCTTCTATACTAGTCATACAAAAGTTACACTTTAGTATGGCCTTGTTTGGTTGGGCATTTGGAAAGGCTTTTGGACTCTAAAGTCCCTTGGCCAAATGCAAATGCGTTTGGTTCAATTTTTTGGGTGACTTTGGCAATATGTAATTATATCTCCAAGTGGCTCTAAAGGCCTTTAGCCAAATAGAGGTCTTGAGGTGTTTTAGAAAGTTGTATTTTGAGAATGCAAGTTTGGGTACTGTTCATCTTCGAGGGTATTGTTCATCTTTGAGGAAAACCATCGCACAGAGGCCGACAACCGTTGGCCGAGGGGTCCCGTGCGTCGGCGACCGCCGACTAAGGGTTGCTCGACCCCGGCGACCGTCGCCGAACCTCAGGCGACGCCTGGGTCACGCGACCCAGGCGACTGATGGCCTGAATCGTGTGACCTAGGTGGCCGCTAGAGATCGGGCGACCCCAGGCGATGGTTGCCGAGGTCGGGCGACCCCAGGTGGCTGTTGCCTAGGTCACGAGCTGCCTGAGGTTGCGCAACCTTAGGCTATTGCTGAGGTCGCGCAACCTAGGCGACGGCTGTCTGATTCACGCAACTCAGACGATCATCGCTTGGGTTGCGCGACCCCAGGTGGCCATCACCTAGGGTCGCCTGACCTCCGGTGGTCGTCTGAGGGCCATATCTGGCCTTCCAACCGTTAGATCCAGTGGTCTAGTGGCCGGACTTAAAAAAAAAATACGAATATTTGTTTGGTTTTTTAATTTAGTAAAATTCATTTACAAATGCAAATTTTACTAAACGGTATTTTGGCAAAAGTTGTATCTCGACGCAAATTTTACCAAACGATATTTGTATTTCGGAAAACCCCATTCACCCAAAGACATTTGCATTTTTGCAAATGCTGTGACATCCCGATTTTTCTCAATTTTATTTTCAGTCAATTGAGTCGGGCAATTCAATTGTGCATATAGTTCGTCTCTCAGAGTTGGCCACTCACGAGGGAACTAGTCTATTGAGTGAGGTGATTAAGGAATTTTACCGCGTCAGACTTGGGGACTGATCATCCTCGGGTTGGATGCAACAAAATTTCCCTAAAAGCCACTCAGTGGATTAGGCGCACTGAAATCGCACAAGATTGAATTCAACCAAAAAAATTGAGATTGAATTTAGAAGTCGGAAGTTCGGTCATGTCACACATCTTATTAGGATCATGGGATAATTTTTGTGGACTTTAATTTGGACTCAATTGGAAGATGATTTATGGAAATTTGAGTAATTGAAGGTACAAGAACTTGGACCCCGGCGGAAAATGAAATTGAACCTATTGGACTAAAGTTGTGGAAGGTTGGAGTTAGTGGATGATGACATCACATGTGATGTCATGGATGAGGCAAGATGGGCTAGGGTTGTGACAAGTGGAGGGTGGAGATGAAGCCTTGGAAAGGTGGGATGTCACTTCTCCCTTGTCTCCATCATCTTCAAGCTTGAGAGGAGAGAGATTGGGAGGGAAAGGAGAGAGAGAACCAGCGGAAACCGCCCCCCTTCCATTCACCCTTCGCCGCTCGACCGTCGCCACCGCTCGCCTTCGTCGTCGCAGCTCGCCCGCGCGCGACCGCACGCCCTCCCGCGCCGAGCTGCTCGTCTTCGTCTGCCAAGCCTCCCGCACCGTCGTCGCCTCTCCAAGCCAGCAGCTACTCGACGTCGCCGTGCCTCGCTGAAGCTCCCGTCACCGCCGTTCGTCCGCTCAAGCCTCCCCCAATTGTTGCTCAAGCTGTCGCCGGTTCTCCTCCGCCGTTTCTCCGTCCGTTCAGCCGTCGTTCCGCCATCTTTCAAGCTTGATTAGTTGCTGGAAAAACCAGCAAGATCTAGCCCCTTCCGAGCTCATTTTGGTCCCCTATTAGTGCTCATTTGGTGTTGATCCGTGTAGGTTTATCGTCGGCGTCGTCGTGCTCTTCGCCGAAGACTCGTCGGAATGTGATTCCGGTGAGTTTACCTCACTAATCCGCGATTAGCGAGTTAATGATGCCTTAAGTATGTTTAGCTTAAGTTGATTGAGATTAGGTGGATAGATTGGCTTAATTAGTTATGGATTATATTAAGGTGATTAATTAAGTTAAATTGTGTTTAGTTTAATGGTTAAGTATGTTTATTTTTAAAATAAACCTTGATGTGACTTAAAGGAGTTTATTTATGATTTAAATAAATGCTTCGACATTGTTGGATTATTTAATAATATATCTTATTCCAAAATTCATTAAAATATTATTTATTAAAAAAAACTCGAAAAAATTATTTTGACCCTAGTTACTCAGAATTTCGTGCCGATCGTTGCTGTGCTTGTAGAATTTGAAATTGATGATTGGTTGTGACGAATTGAGTGTGATTGAGATTTATGAGGATTCTTTAGAAAACCCTAAGTGTGGAAATTGATGGGAGATTGGCCGTGATTAACCACCTATTAGAGGTCGTGCCCAGTGAGACCCTGATGGACCACCTGTTAGAGGTTGTGCCCAGTGAGGCCGTGATGGACCACCTATGAGAGGTCGTGCCTAATAGGGCCGTGATGGACTACCTATGAGAGGTCATGCCTAATAGGGCCGTTATGGACCACTTATGAGAGGTCGTGCCTAATGAGGCCGTGAATTATCACCTAATTGCAGGTCGTGCCGAGTGGGGCCGTGATTGCCACTGGTTATTAAATCTTCCTATAGGGTCGAGATTGGGAGCAGTAATTGATTTACTAGAATGACATGTAATCGGCCGAGTCGATTGATCGCTGAGACGATCCCCGTGATTGAGCTGTTCTGATGATGTGATCGTACTTCCGTTGTTGAGTTATTAGAATTGCACGTGGTTGAATTATATAAACTGTACTAACCTGCAGATGAGGGCGAAGATGAGGTAAGTCTTCTTGATGTCGTGGCTAAGCTACTTGGGGGCGTATTTACTTTCTAATAGGGGTTTAGGAGGGGTGAACTTGCTGAGACAAAGTCTCATCCCGGTTTGGGGAAAATATTACAGGACCGTAGATGGCGGGACCCCCAGAGAAGAATGGCATCCCAGTGCAAATTATTGAACAGGTGCACACCTTCCATGATCATGGGAGCCATTGGGTCTACGAGTTGATCAGGACTACCGTATGGATCCAGGAGACTGAAGATGTTAGGGTACCCCATAGGTATAGGGCTTGGTTCCGTTTTGGGGCCAATGGCTTTAAGATTGGTCCACTGGACAATTTTGATATCCCACTGGCCGTGATGGATGCTATCCTGGGTGAGGGTGTAGCTGACCTTCCTGATGGTAGGGTGGATGACCCATCGTCTCCGGACCCAGCGTTGTCAGAGGTGGAGGATGTGGGATCGTCGAACGAGTCCGATTAGTAGTGGTAAGACTGTTTTTCTTTTTGGTGGGCTGATCCATGTTGTGTAGGCTAACCCCCTTTTTGATGCACATAAACTCTGACCCATTTTTGGTGCATAGTCTCTGGATCCTGTTGATGTTCGTAAACCTTGTAATGATGATGATGTATGTAAGTATGTTGTTTGATTTTGAATTGATGTTCTTGCTGTTCCTATCCCGTATGCTTTTGTAAGGGGTTTCTTAGTACGTTCCGCTTGCGCATTAAAAAAGTAAATTGGGGTCGGCGACACTACCTGGGAATGTCGCATTTACATGACCACGGTGGGTCGTTTCACGTGTCTCGGGGTTCGGGGCGTGACAACCCCGTTTAAGTGGTATCAGTGCGTGGTTTGTGTATGGAGTGATAAGGGCGATGAGTCACGAGATAGTTAGTAGGAAGAACTTTTCATATTCTAATGCATGTGATTGTTAATTGTTTGTTAGCTTGATTGAAAGGTTACTCAAATTCTAATATAGTATTGGAATTCGCCAATAGGCATCTATATTGAGCCTGTAGCATGAGTAACTGAGTGCCAAAAGCTGCTAGGAAGAGAGCAGTAGGCCCCGTGTTTCGGGGTGGGCTGTCGATGAGAGTCGGTGTCCGAAATGCCTTGGGAAGAGCGCAGGCTGAGGCCAGTGCAAGTGGTGTAGTGTCACCTCCAGAGGATGCAGTGGCCCCTGAGGATCCGAGGTTTGTTGAGATCATGCAGATGCTTGAGATGATGGGTAACATACTAGACCAGCAGGCCGCCGCTTCAGCCGCCGCTATCGCCGCTACCACCAATGCTGCTTATGCCGCCAATGCTGTTGTTGCCGCTAATGCTGCCGCTGCTACTGCCGCCGCATCGGTTGCTGAGCCAGAAGAGGAACTTGAGGATGTGGCCGCTGGGAGGCCTAGGCAGAAGTTGGTACAACACTTTCTGAGATTGAACCCACCAACGTTCACGGGAGCGGGAGTTCCCAAAGCTGCAGCACTATGGGTTCAGGAACTAGAGAATGCCTTTGAGCTGCTGTTGTGCACTGAAGGAGAGAAGGTCATGCTGGCGGCCTATCAGTTGAGGGGGACCGCAGCGACATGGTGAAAGACTAATAAAGGGATAGTGTTCCCTGATGGTGTAGCTCGAGAGTGGAATGCGTTTCTAGAGGCCTTCAATGAGAAGTACTTTTCTGATTGTGCTAAAGAGTTGAAGATAGCGGAGTTCCAACGCCTTCGTCAAGGTACAATGATAGTCGATCAGTATGAAGCGAAGTTTATCGAATCGTCGCAAAGATACCCCGAATTAGTCCAGAAACCGGCAGACCGAATTCGAAGGTTTAGAGATGGGCTTAGATCGGAGGTGAGGAGCTTTTTGGTTCCGTTAGATCTGAAGGAGTACAAGGATCTTTACAAGCGGGCCCAGCTGATTGAGAAAGACCAGAATGAGAAAGCTGCCGCATCTGGGTTACGGTTTAATTCAAGTAGAAGTGATAATCGGTTTGGGAGGAGGCCGATGCCTGGGGGAAGGTACCATGTTCCACCCACCAGGAAGGGTGGAGTGGGGAAGCCGTGATCGAGCTTTAATGGAGCATGTCGTTTATGTGGAATGCGACATGACTCAGCCCCGTGCCCTCCTAGGACGAGTGCTTGCTATGAATGTGGCCAGCAGGGTCACATTGCTAGGGTTTGTCCTAGGAGACAAATGAGATAGCCTCAGTTGCCGCCGCCGCCACCGCTGGGCAAGAACAGAGGATTCGCACCGCAGATCATGCCACCGGGTGGATTGAACCGACCTCCAGCTCAGGGAAGGACTTATGCGCTGACCAGAGAACAGGCAGAGGATGCGCCTAACGTGGTCACAGGTATGGTCTTGCTGAACGACCAACCTACTTATGCTTTGTTTGATCCTGGAGCTTCGCATTCATTTATAGCTGAAAGATTTGTTAAATTGGTAGAATTAATTCCTGAATTGTTGGAGTCTGTGATTAGTATATCTACTCCGTTGAAAGATAAAGTGTTAACTACGGTAGGTTGCCTTGGTTGCAAGTTAGTGATTGGTGAGCGAGAGGGGAGGATAGACCTGATAGTCCTAGCCATGTATGATTTTGATGTGATAATTGGCATGGACTGGCTCACCAAGCAACGAGTTAAAATAGACTGCTATCGCAAGGCGATTCAGTTTAACCCGTTAGGGGGTGAGAGCTTCGAATTTATTGGGAGTCGAGGAGGGCCCTCGATTTCCTTAATCTCATCGCTCGAAGTAACCCACTTGTTAGGCAAGGGTTGCCAAGGTTACCTAGCAATTTTCGTAGACACGACAGTAGAAGAGTTAAAGATTGAAGATATCGTAGTGGTACGAGAGTTCCCAGACGTGTTTCCGAAAGAATTATCGGGTTTACCGCCAGAGAGAGAGATAGAGTTTGTGATCGAATTAGCCCCTGGGACAGAGCCGATCTCTAAAGCTCCTTACCGAATGGCCTTGTCAGAGCTTAAGGAACTAAAGGTGCAAATGCAAGAGTTGTTGGATAAAGGATTTATACGTCTAAGCGCATCACCTTGGGGAGCACCGGTATTATTTGTGAAGAAGAAAGATGGTTCATTACGCTTGTGCATCAATTACCGACAGCTCAACCAGGTGACAATTAAGAACAAGTATCCATTGCCAAGGATTGATGATTTGTTTGATCAGCTTCAAGGAGCGTCGATATTTTCTAAGATCGACTTGAGGAAGGGATATCATCAGCTCAGAATCAAGAAGGAAGATATCTCGAAGTCGGCGTTTCGCACTCGATACGGCCATTATGAGTTTACTGTGATGCCTTGTGGGTTGACAAACGCCCCGGTTGCTTTCATGGACCTAATGAATCGGGTGTTCAAAGAGTACTTAGATAAGTTTGTAATTGTTTTCATTGACGACATCCTAGTGTATTCAAGGAGTACAGAGGATCATGAAAAGCACTTAAGGATAGTGCTTCAGACCTTAAGAGATCACGAGCTGTACACCAAGTTTAGTAAGTGCGAGTTTTGGCTGACTCGTGTGGCTTTCCTAGGTCATGTCATCTCTGGAGAAGGAATCTCAGTGGACCCCACAAAGATTGAGGCAGTGATCAACTGGCCGAGACCGACGATAGTGACGGAAATCAGAATCTTTTTGGGTTTAGCAGGGTATTACAGACGGTTTGTAGAAGGGTTTTCAAGGTTAGTATCGCCAATGACGAGACTTCTAAAGAAGGAAGAGAAATTTGTGTGGACGGACAGGTGCGAGAGTAGTTTCCAAGAGCTTAAGCATAAGCTAACTACCGCACCTGTGCTTACTATTCCATTCGGTCCGGGAGGGTTTGAGATCTACAGTGATGCGTCATTTAAGGGATTAGGTTGTGTGTTGATGCAGCATGGTAGGGTTGTTGCATATGCGTCCCGTCAGTTGAGACCTCACGAGTTGAATTATCCGACGCATGACTTGGAGCTTGCAGCAATCATCTTTGCCTTGAAGATTTGGAGGCATTATTTGTGCGGAAAAAGATTTCAGATCTTCACTGACCATCAGAGTCTCAAGTACCTATTCTCTCAGAAGGAGTTGAATATGAAACAGCGTCGATGGATGGAGCTCTTAAAGGACTATAACTGTGAGATTTTATACCACCTAGGAAAGGCGAATAAGGCCGCCGATGCACTGAGTAGGAAGTCTTCAGTTGCTCAGATGGTACTTAAGGAATGGGGCCTAATTGAGAGAGCGCGAGATTCAGATTTCAAGTTTGAGGTAGGCCACCTTTCGAATCTTGTCGCCACCCTTAGAATCGAACCGGAAGTGCAAGTCAGAATCAGAACGCTTCAACAGACGGATTCGGATGTTCAGAAAATCCTGCAAGAGGATGCAAAGAAAAGGAAGGCTGACTTTCAGATTTCTGAGGATGGAACATTGAGGTTCCAAGGACAATTGGTTGTATCTGACGATGTTGAGCTTAGAGAAGAAATTCTGTCAGAAGCGCATCGTAGCAGTTACAGCATTCATCCTGGTAGTACTAAAATGTATCAGAATCTGCGTCAACACTACTGGTGGTGTGGCATGAAGGCGGATATCGCCAAACATGTCACCAAGTGTTTGACGTGTCAGCAGGTGAAAGCTCAGCATTACAAACCGGGAGGACTTTTGCGACCCCTTGAGATCCCAGAGTGGAAATGGGAGCATATCACGATGGACTTCGTGACGGGACTACCGAGGAGCCAGAGAGGGAACGATTCGATTTGGGTAGTGGTCGACAGGCTGACAAAGTCGGCTCACTTCATTACAGTTCGAAGAGACTTGAGTTTGGATAGACTTGCAAATCTATATGTACGTCAAGTGGTTCGTATGCATGGAGTGCCAGTTGCAATTACTTCAGACAGAGACCCGAGGTTCACCGTCGCTTTTTGGAAGAGCTTGCAATCTGCTTTAGGAACAAAGCTGCAGCACAGTACGGCCTATCACCCGTAGACTGATGGCCAATCTGAGAGGACAATTCAAACTCTTGAGGATGTGCTGCGAGCTTGTGTCTTGGACTTCAAAGGAAGTTGGGAGGAACAGCTTCATCTGGTCGAGTTCGCCTACAACAACAGTCATCAGCAGAGTATTCAAATGGCTCCTTTTGAAGCATTGTATGGCAAAGCATGCAGAACGCCAGTGTGTTGGGATGAGGTCGAAGAAAGAAAGATCACCGGTCCAGAGTTAGTTCAGCAGTCAGTAGAGGCAGTTGCAGTTATCAGAAATAGGTTGAAAACCACTCAAAGCCGTCAGAAAAGTTATGCCGATAAGCGTCAAAGGCCACTAGAATTCCAAGTTGGTGAGCACGTCTTCTTGAAGGTGTCACCGGTGAGAGGTACTTCCCGCTTTGGCAAAAAGGGAAAACTGAGTCCGAGATACGTAGGTCCCGTTGAAATTTTGGAAAGAATAGGGACTCTGGCGTATCGTCTTGCACTACCGCCGAAGTTGTCACAAGTACACGACGTCTTTCACGTGTCAATGTTGAGGAAGTATGAACCTGACCCGACTCACGTTCTAAATTTTGAGGAATTAGACGTGGATGACAAAGTGTCATACGTTGAAAGCCCGGTTCAAATTGTGGATCGCAAAGAGCAAGTTCTGCACACCAGGACCATCCCAATGGTCAAAGTGGTATGGCAGCACCATGGCACTGAAGGAGCAACTTGGGAGACCGAAGAGTTGATGAGAGAATTGTACCCCTACCTTTTTGAGCAAAATGTGTAATGGTTTAAATTTCGAGGACGAAATTTTATAAGAGGGGAAGAGTTGTGACATCCCGATTTTTCTCAATTTTATTTTCAGTCAATTGAGTCGGGCAATTCAATTATGCATATAGTTCGTCTCTCAGAGTTGGCCACTCACGAGGGAACTAGTCTATTGAGTGAGGTGATTAAGGAATTTTACCGCGTCAGACTTGGGGATTGATCACCCTCGGGTTGGATGCAAGAAAATTTCCCTAAAAGCCACTTAGTGGATTAAGCGCGCTGAAATCGCACCAGAATTCAACCGAAAAAATTGAGATTGAATTTAGAAGTCGGAAGCTCGGTCATGTCACACATCTTATTAGGATCATGGGATAATTTTTGTGGACTTTAATTTGGACTCAATTGGAAGACGATTTATGGAAATTGGAGTAATGGAAGGTATAAGAACTTGGACCCCGGCGGAAAATAAAATGCTAGGGTTGTGACAAGTGGAGGGTGGAGATGAAGCCTTGGAAAGGTGGGATGTCACTTCCCCCTTGTCTCCATCATCTTCAAGCTTGAGAGGAGAGAGATTGGGAGGGAAAAGAGAGAGAGAACCAGCGGAAACCGCCCCCCTTCCATCCGCCCTTTGCCGCTCGACCGTTGCCACCGCTCGCTTTCGTCGTCGCCGGAGCTCGCCGTCACCGCTCGCCCGCGCACGACCGCACGCCCTCCCGCACTGAGCTGCTCGTCTCCGTCCGCCAAGCCTCCCGCACCGTCGTCGCCTCTCCAAGCCAGCAGCTACTCGACGTCGCCGTGCCTCGCCAAAGCTCCCGTCATCGCCGTTCGTCCGCTCAAGCCTCCACCGGTTGTTGCTCAAGCTGTCGCCGGTTCTCCTCCGCCGTTTCTCCGTCCGTTCAGCCGTTGTTTTGCCATCTTTCAAGCTCGGTTAGTTGCTGGAAAAACCAGCAAGATCTAGCCCCTTCCGAGCTCATTTTGGTCCCCTTTTAGTGCTCATTTGGTGTTGATCCGTGTAGGTTTGTCGTCGACGTCGTCGTGCTCTTCGTCGGAGACTCGTCGGAAAGTGATTCCGGTGAGTTTACCTCACTAATCCGCGATTAGCGAGTTAATGATGCCTTAAGTATGTTTAGCTTAAGTGGATTGAGATTAGGTGGATAGGTTGGCTTAATTAGTTATGGATTATATTAAGGTGATTAATTAAGGCAAAGTGTGTTTAGTTTAAGGGTTAAGTATGTTTATTTTTAAAATAAACCTTGATGTGACTTAAATGAGTTTATTTATGATTTAAATAAATGCTTTGAAATTGTTGGATTATTTAATAATATATCTTATTCCGAAATTCATTAAAATATTATTTATTAAAAAAAAACTCGAAAAATTTATTTTGACCCTAGTTGCTCAAAATTTCGTGCCGATCGTTGCTGTGCTTGTAGAATTTGAAATTGATGATTGGTTGTGACGAATTGAGTGTGATTGCGATTTATGAGGATTCTTTAGAAAATCCTAAGTGTGGAAATTGATGGGAGATTGGCCGTGATTAACCACCTATTAGAGGTCGTGCCCAGTGAGGCCCTGATGGACCACCTATTAGAGGTTGTGCCCAGTGAGGCCGTGATGGACCACCTATGAGAGGTCGTGCCTAATAGGGCCATGATGGACTACCTATGAGAGGTCGTGCCTAATAGGGCCGTTATGGACCACTTATGAGAGGTCGTGCCTAATGAGGCCGTGAATTATCACCTAATTGCAGGTCGTGCCGAGTGGGGCCGTGATTGCCACTGGTTATTAAATCTTCCTATAGGGTCGAGATTGGGAGCAGTAATTGATTTACTAGAATGACATGTAATCGGCCGAGTCGATTGATCGCTGAGACGATCCCCGTGATTGAGCCGTTCCGATGATGTGATCGTATCGCCGTTGTTGAGTTATTAGAATTGCACGTGGTTGAATTATATAAACGTACTAACTCGCACAGATGAGGGCGAAGATGAGGTAAGTCTTCTTGATGTCGTGGCTAAGCTACTTGGGGGCGTAGATTTACTTTCTAATAGGGGTTTAGGAGGGGTGAAACTTGCCGAGACAAAGTCTCATCCCGGTTTGGGGAAAATATTACAGGACCGTAGATGGCGGGACCCCCATAGAAGAATGGCATCCCAGTGCAGATTATTGAGCAGGTGCACACCTTCCATGATCATGGGAGCCATTGGGTCTACGAGTTGATCAGGACTACCGTATGGATCCAGGAGACTGAAGATGTTAGGATACCCCATAGGTATAGGGCTTGGTTCCGTTTTGGGGCCAATGGCTTTAGGATTGGTCCACTGGACAGTTTTGATATCCCACTGGCCGTGATGGATGCTATCCTGGGTGAGGGTGTAGCTGACCTTCCTGATGGTAGGGTGGATGACCCATCGTCTCCGGACCCAGCGTTGTCAGAGGTGGAGGATGTGGGATCGTCGAACGAGTCCGATTAGTAGTGGTAGGACTGTTCCTCTTTTTGGTGGGCTGATCCATGTTGTGTAGGCTAACCCCTTTTTGATGCACATAAACTCTGACCCATTTTTGGTGCATAGTCTCTGGATCCTGTTGATGTTCGTAAACCTTGTAATGATGATGATGTATGTAAGTATGTTGTTTGATTTTGAATTGATGTTCCTGCTGTTCCTATCCCGTATGCTTTTGTAAGGGGTTTCTTAGTATGTTCCGCTTGCGCATTAAAAAAGTAAATTGGGGTCGGCGACACTACCTGGGAATGTCGCATTTACATGACCATGGTGGGTTGTTTCACGTGTCTCAGGGTTCGGGGCGTGACAAATGCATTTGCCAAAAGCCGAACCAAACGGGCCCTATATACTGAAGATAACTACCATGATATGAATATTGTTGTTGGTAGTCTATCTCTACAAATGAGCCAATTGATAAAATTATGCTTGCTACTACCATTGGTCCAATTTAATTGATACACATCCATGGCTAGTCCCTCTTGTCTGAATTCCTTGTATATCTCTTTGTAATAGTATGTTCGGCTAGAGATAATAGGCATCAAAGCAAGTCTTAGCTTGAGAATATATCACCAACTCCAAGCCATACTACCCTTCATGTCGAGTTGCATAATGGGAGTACCTCTGTCTTTAATATGATGAACCCAAGTACTCCATAGGGATGAGGAAGGAAGATTGATGAGGCTCCAATGTGATATCTCGAAATTGGCCCCTATTTTGAAATATATGAAATGGTTATTTCATTGATGCACTTATGGTTATTTTATACTAAACTGATTACTTGCGAGTTAACTAATCTATTAGGTGAGATTGTAAAGGGTTAAAATGCGAAAGACCTGAGAATTTCATCAGGGATCAATCGCTCGACCATAATGATCGATAGAAGATCAATTCTACACTATTATAAGTTAATTAGCGAATGGATATAAATCGATTCGACGGAAGTATGTAGTCGGTTTGCGAGTGATTTTGCATGATTACAATACTTGCGTCGAATGATAATAAATTCATTTTTTTTTATTTATCTTGTACTCATGGTATGTAATTGAACCTTCATGATTATATGACAACCAATGATCGTTCACAATTTGAAAATGTACAAACTTGGATCGAAAATTATCGACCACTTGTCAACCGTGAGAGAACCCTTAAAAGCTACCTAATGGTTTAGGTTGTACTAAAATTACATTCGATTGATTTTAATCATGAAATTTTTATTCGATTTCGGGTATTAAACTTTCGAGGATTTTAAGACTAATCTATTGGATGTTACCTCATTATTCGTTGAATTATTGACAAGTTCGAAATTTTTGAAAAATGATTATCACATGAAAAATTAGAACCGAAAAGGGAAAAATCGGACCTAGTGGCAAGGTTGAAATTTATAGGCCAAGATTTTGGTTTAAAGAAAAGTGAGAAAATAAAAAGATATTTATAGGTGGCTTTTAGGGAGGAGTTGGTGAAGGGTGATGGGAGTTTTGGAAAAAAATCTAGGGAAAATTCCTTCTTTCTCGCCTTCCCCTCCACCCCCCCCCCCCCGCGGGGGCGAACTCCTTCCTCTTCGTCTTCTTTACCTTGCTTGGTTTCTTCCTTGCCACCCCTCACTCACCATCTCCACCACCATCACCACCCTCACTACCATCTACGTCATCCTGCCACCCGCATCCCCATCTCACCACCCTCATCACCAGCACTTTTCCGCCGCTACTATTGCCACTGTTGAGTCTCCGTTCGAGTTGCGAGCATCACGTTCCCAACACCGTCACAGCACTATTGCCGCGAGCTCGCCTAAAAAACCTATGAGTTAACTCAATCATTGATTAGGTAGTTAATTATGTTTTAGGAGGTAGGTTAGTTTAAGGATAATGCCGATTAGTATTAATAAAAATTTTAGCCTTAATTGCGATTAAGGATGGTTTAGATTAAAGTTAAGTGTGATTAAGTAATTATGATTCGCCTTAATCAAATGTGCTTTGTTTGATTAATCGTTATTATTTTAATTAATAGTAATTATTTTAATTAAATACAATTGGTTTTTTAATTAATTATAGTTAGATTAAATAATTTAGTTTAGTTTAACTAATCATGATTAGCCTAACTAATCGCAATTAGTGGAATTAATGATGAATTGGCCGTTAAGTAGAATTTTATGCTTGTTTTATTGGATAAATTTATGTATAATTTCGATTGATTGAACTTGTTATGCCGTGCTATTGACACGTGCCTTGTATACTATTTCCAAAGAAGGTTTTTGGACAAGAAAATAGTGAATTTTGAGGTGTTGGGTTTGGATGCCGAATTTTACGTATTAAATAGGGTAATGGGGTTTTAAAATGAAAGTGATCAAAGTTTGATGGGTTTATTTTAAATACAAAACCATGTACGAATATTTTACTGGAATTTTAAGTGTGAAAATTTGTTAAAATTGGTTATTTGAATGCAAACTATTTTGTACTAGGCTAATTATTGGCAAATAAAAATTGGCTTGATTGTTGATGTGCTTGTATGGTCATTAATTGAACCCATTACCCAATGAGAGTTTTGGGACAATGCCCAATGTTTATCAGAGTTTTGGTAGAAGTCCGGATGTTGAGTAGCGATTGAGCTCGAATTGATGCTCCTTATGAAATGCCATCTAGGCAGGGGTTCTAAATGATAATGTGCCCAATGGGGTAGAACGATGTTTGGTCATGTTAGAAGACTGCCAACTCGTGTGTTGGCCGTGGCCCGATGGGTCATAATAATTAAAGCATGTGTGAATGATTGTGATGTATTGCGCTTGATTATGGGGTAAAACTGTGAGGCATGATCTGAAACGAGCCAAAATAAGTTTTACCTTATAATCAGAACCTATGTGTATGCTTGGTGCATGGGAGTTATGTTTTCTGGTTATTAACCATGCTTGTTATATTGATAATGGTATATATGATGTACTCATATGTAGCAATGAGCCAAGGCGAGGTAAGACTATATGTTGTTGCATGTTTAGGTTGCCTCCAAGACAAAAAAATTATGTTTTAATTGGGGCTTAGGTTGTTAACTCGTTGAGATTCATATCTCATTCATTTGTTAGTGATTATATTTTTCAGGCTCTTAGTACGGAGAACCATCGTGTTTGGTTCGGGGTCCCTGTGGAGACAATGAGTTAGTCATAAATTTACCCTAGACCCCTGCTGGTTTTTGTAATGATTTGTAAATATGAAACTTTTTGGAATTAACAAATATATAAAACAAAGTGACATTTTGGAAATGCTTGTTGTGTATACTATCCCTCTTCTTTGCTTGTTGATTGGGTGGTTTTATAAATTGTTTCCACATACGTTTACTCGAAAGATAAAAAGAATAAGTAGGTGACGCATCCTAGGACATCGCATTTCTAATTGATTGTTGAGGGTTGTTCGTGCGCTCAAGATTTGGGGCATGACATCCAAAGCTTGCAATCCATCAATAATTTATTCCAAAGTTTCAGATCGAGCAAAACTAGTCCTCCCTCCTTTTTTAGTGAGCACACTACATTCCATGCAACTAACGCGTTTGAGCTTTAATGCCACTAATTGGGCATTTTAGCTCTAATACCACTTTAACGAACCAATCAAAATACATGCTATGCCAGTACAACACATTATTCTCTCATTGATGTTTACAATGCTGAATTTGAAGAGATATGTACTTAATAAAATCATACCTATCTCTCAACAAATACAATGCAGGTATCGTATTGAAATAAAACGTGTTGCTTTACACTCTATTTCTTAATATCCCAAGGCTTTAAACTTCACCATTTTGCGGTGCTTACTCTAACCTACAAATACAATATCCAAAAGCTTGCTTTTTACATGGACACACTATCCATTCTGAATGTACATTTTTGTACTTAGGTAAAGCTTGCATGAGGTTAAGCAACGTCGTATGCTCATGTACGAGTTTTATCCAATGATTTACTTTTAGGTTCACCTTTAATGCTAACAAATCTCCAACTTTGTATCCATCTCCCAAATATTTGCTTTTATCCTCAACTTTAGTAATTTTTTTTTTTTTTTATCCTCCACCAAGTAATTTTGAGCACCCTGCTAGCATGGAGGCGTTACTGCATGAATTCAGTGCATATGTGGATCTAGTTCACTGTGCCACATTCCTTGAATAACTTTGGGTCCTTGTGGCAATGGCATGATCTAATGACTAAAATGAACCATCAGTGTATGTATGTCCTGGATTTCATGCAATAAAATTTCATTGAATAAATTTTCAGTTGCTATAGTAATAGGTTAGCGTCCCGAGCTAAATATTTTGAAGAGTAAATATTGCCTAGATTCATTCTGCTCAATCAAGCTTTACATTTCAAGAATCCTTGAAAATAAAAACAGATTCACACTAGAAATTGTGAAACTCGTTATTTTTTTTTTTCCAATATGATGTGTCATGAATTAATTGTAAAAGACATGTACATGCGCACGGGTCAGGCAAGTGGGGCCTCAAGGCACTTTTTCTGCTCGGCCTCAATGGGCCGGGCCTGGAATTTCTATGCTAGCCTCAATTGTAGAAGAAATGGCTCAAATTGACTTAACTAGTCTAGGCTGCTCAAGTTGCGACTAGCTTGAGTTTTTTTCTTTTTTTCTTAAATTAAAAATGGTTTAATTATTATTTTTTAGATAACAAGTACGGACTGATTAATTTGATCGATTAGCCTTGTCTGGCACAGTGAGTCTGACAATTGTTCTTTATATATATCAATTCAATGTTACTAATAGGTAGCCACGCATGTTACAAATAATAAGGATTTTTATTTTCATTAGCACATGATTATTGGTCTAAAATAGATTTAAGAATATAATTTTTTGAATGAATAGTCTTTTCATGCAACTCTTATATGAACAAACATATTACTTGAATGAAAGACTCAACTCTCAATAAAAAGGCCCAACCCTACCAATACACCTTGAAGAGTAATGAAGGTAACAAAAAACCACTAGCAGCATATTAATCTCGATTACAATATTTTGTTTGACGAGTTCATGCAGCACTGTCGCTACAATAATCCATAAATGATGGCACCCGCAATGACGTGTACCTAAAACCTTAATTTCCCACCTGTGCTTTTGAGTTCTCAGTAAAATGCATGAACTTTGAACGGTGCTGTCTCTCTCTCTCTCTCTCTCTCTCTCTCTGCTATTTGTCTCTTTCATCGGAAACTTCATTGATGTGAATGGTGCTCGGTCAATCACTTTGATTCCCAACGCGCAAAAAAAGAAAATCACTTTGATTCCCAACTAATTTCATCGCCCGTGTGCATGTCCTATCTATGTTGTCGTTATTTGTACTTAGGTGGCAAAAACTACCAAATTGACAATCCTTACCCCAAAAAAAAAAAAAAAAAAACCTACTAAATTGACATTCTTTCGAAACATCTTCTGTCTTTTCCCACTAGTAACTCTTACCTTGAAGCTTCTTTCTAGTTCACAGGAGCCACAAAGTCATCGAATTCTCAACATAATTCTTTGCACGAGACTGACTACAAACATTGAATTACGAATTGACAATATGGGACGAAATTGTCCAGCTGGATGATCCATGTTTCACATGGATGGATTGAAGAATTGTATAAAGACTGGTGCAGTCGCAGAACTGAATGAAAGTCAAATACTCTAAACAAAAAATGCCAAATCAACACTCGGTAAAAGTCCTTCCCAAACATGAGTGATTTCGCTTTCAACATCCAGTCTTTGAAAGCCAACCTTGAGCTGACTTATCATGTTACAGAAGATTAGATATGAAAAAGGTAGAACTCGAGAATCCCAAATAAACCTTAATCCATTAGTATATATTGCAAATTATCAAGAAAGTGTGATACAATAAGCTCATTGTATGAATGTCAAGTGGTCAAAATCAATCACAAGCTAAGAAATGCATGGGCACGAAAACTTCTACTTTGTACGGGGGAATTATATCAAGTCTTTATATTTCTATATGTGATTTATCACAAATAACATGGAAGCATGAACAAATTAAATGATCTGAGCAAGATATAAATTGCAGAAATAAAATTTAAACACAAAGGATTGCGTGGTTCAGAGGTGTGCATAATACTAAGGGAGAGATCGATGAGATGGTTCCACTATAATCTGTAGAGATGAGACTTAAATCACTTAGTCGCACCTACTAATAACTGTTTCACAATCTTAAATTAAATATAAACCCACAAGAATTAATCACAAAGAAAGGAGTTTTCTTGTGTTCTCACTCTCTTAATATTTTCCTTATAGTTTTAACACACATTAAGTGTACTCAATAATGCGCTGGAGACCGAACTTATATATATATATATATTTGTGGGTGGGTACGCACCAAAGAAAACAAATATGAGCCCTTATCTAACGCCAACATGGACTTCATCTTCAATAAAGAAAGAAGTCTTGTGAGAAATTAATTTTCCTTTTTCCATTACCCAATTTCTCATTGGCAAGAGTCCAGTTGTGGACTTTACTAATGTGGCCCATGTTCCTTGCGATTCAATTTTGGGTTAGTTTTCAAAGCAATCAAAATTAACTTTGATCCATAATCAACAAACCTCTACCATGATAGAGAAGTCCAACTTCATCCTCATCGATGATTGATCAGTCATTGTCTCTCCCAAGCCCATCTAGGCTTCTCATCCACTTCAAACACTGACCAAGTCCGAATAAAATTGGAACTTGATCAATGTGATAGGATCGTTGGCATGTCTGCCAAATTAACTACCGTGTTGCACTTTTTCAATGAATGCAAATCTTTCTCACACAATCTCAGGTATAAGATTATACTTGACATCAATGTATGTTGTTTGGTAATGATACAATTAAGTTTTGACAAAATGTGTTGCACTTTGATTGTTGCAGTAAATCACAATCTCCTACTACGATAATCCTCAACCGTTGAACAAACCTGTGATCCAAATAGATTCCTCGATTGCCTTAGTCGATGCTACACACTCTACTTTAGTTGTCGGCAAAGCAATTGCCGGCTATAGCTATTATCGTAGGCAAATGATATATAATACTTTCATAGATATGAGCAGCCAATAACACAAGTAGTAAAATGTTAACCTCTCAATAAAATAAATACTAAGGTGTAACTTTATCTCATAATGTTAGAGGATCGTAATTTATCGATTAAATAATATACTTTTTTAAAAAAATATATAACATAAAGAAGTATTGCTTCCTCTTCTGACCGTGTACTCTCTCGAAATTGGGTGTGGACTTAAAGGTTTTCTTTCTTATATTTTTGGTTGTGGTAGGGCAAACAGGTTGAGTTCGCTTTCAAACTTGCCGTACGCAAGGCAGAGATAGTTGCCTTTAATATATGAATTGATGGTCCGACTAGTGATTGATTAAGTCTCTTTGCTGAACTCATCGATGACGTCCGAAAATTTGGATTTCTTGCCCAACGTCATCAAGAAAAACAAGCACGTTTCATAATTGAATTTCAATTGATTATACGAGAAGTCGTTTGACTCGTCTTTGAAAATGATTTGCCTCGTTCAACGCCTCCGAAACATCTTCGGACTCCGGTTCTTCATCCTTATCTGTGATGTATGCATAGGTTCAAGACGCGTTGCTTGCATGCTCATGCTTCCGAATTTGCATATCTAAGTAATTGATTTAGAATAACTTATCTAAGTCACCAATTGTAAAATCTAAAAATAAGACACATCTTTGCGGTCTTTAATGATGGAATTTTCTATATAGAATAAGTTAACAAATAACCTTGTAATTATCTTTGCATCCTAAAGGGAATCCACATCCACTTATAACTAATTGCTTTCATATTTACCATTTGTTCAATCTATCTATAAGTTAGGAGCTTATTCAAGATAACGAGCCAGCATATGAAGCTATGCTTGGGTGTGTTAGGTGTAATCCATATTAGCTTGTGCCGAGGAGCCTTTCTTGCATGAGTTCTAATGCCACTCCATGCACTATTGACAGAAAAATTCTTTGAAGAAGTCGCCCTCCAATGCACCTGAGCAGACTAACTGGCATTGGGAGACACCACAAGTATCCAGCTTCCACAAGCAGCAACCGCATTAACTTTATCATTACAGTTTTACTCCCTTGATGCATCTGATTTAAACCCATTCACCCTCCCCCTTGGCAAAAACACATCTATCCACTTCTCCTTTGCACACTTAGTTCTCAGATTAGCATTTTTTAAATTTCTCAAAGTAGACGAACTTTTCTTTTTGTTGTAATCTCCCACCTTTTTATATCTTAAAAGATAATTCTTCTTTTATTTTTCTTTTACATTCTATTCTTCAGTATTTTTTAGTTTGCGTCATAAAAGAGCACTTACATAAAAGAAATTACAAAAGGGAAAAAATTTCAAAACTCCCTTAACCATCAAAACACGAGCAGTTTCGAGAGTATTAATAATTGAGGTACTCTCCCTCTCCATGAGTCAAACTCTAGTCGATCTTCTAAATTTAATGTACTAGAAACCCAAAAAAGAAGAAAAAATTAAAGCTCCAGATTCTGAGTAATCGGGGAAGTATGGAAGGGGTAAACATGTAAGAAACGACGCCCCTTCGTTAACTGTAGTGGTCTCCTTGTGAACTGTTCTTTCAGAGTTTCTGAGTTTCCAAGAATTAGTACGTGGGACCGCGGATCGCGGTGTTTGTTACTGCTCCGAATCTTGAGTATCCGCGGGAATTTTGAACACACGTTTTCAAAAGGAAAAGACACAGATATAATCATGCGTTGTGTTCTGTGTGCCTTGGCATATTGACCACATCTATTGGGAAGTTGTGTGGGAATACCGTGGACTTTTCGGTTCCCTCCAAAGGGGAAGCATGCTTGTTTACATTGGCAATAGTCTAAACGTGTTGAAGGCCAGTAAGAGTCAATATTGCACAATTTGGACCTTCCATTATCAGATGAACTTTCTTTCTTTTGTTTTGTTTCGATCTTTTTGACCTCTTTGGCTCTCATTATACATAAATGAGTGGATGCATCTAGGTTTTTGCTTGTCTTGACTGACGTGCTCTCTATCAAGTAGATAAGTAAATTAGCCTTTGCGAGCTCTCTTATCCCGGTTCATTTCTTAGGGAACCAATGAAGCTGAGAAAAATATTTAGAACAACTTCGCTTCTCGTTAACAAGCTTGCAATATGCAGTGAAAAGTTCATGGTTTCCAACGTATTAACAGAATGGACTTTTCTAGTAAAATGCTGCAAGTTCATTTATTTAGAGAACTTCGTTTTTGTGCTTAACGTTTGTATTGCATACATGTATTTACTAGATGGGAGCGGTGGTAAGTCAAACATCAAAAGAATAGAACAAACCTTAATTGTTATTGTGATAAAGTGGCCTAGAAAGTATTTGCCCTTCATGTTGGTTAATCACCATAAGCCACAAATCGATAAGCACTATAGTCTTTAAACTGAAAAAACACTAGCATAATCTTCTTTGACAAGCAAACACTCACAAAACTAAATTCTATAAAAGTAACCCTAGAATGGTAACACGATCACAAAGATAAATGCTTTTTTGGTGCACTCCATTAAATTTGATGCCGGTTAATCGCCAAATCACTAAAATCATCTGTCTCCTCAACAACGGATAAAAGTGCCATAAAACATTCTCTGTAATATCTATATGATTGCCATGGTCCAATTACCATCCAAGACTCAACGTCAACTAGTCTTTCCTCAGAACCCAGCACACTTTAAGAGACTAGGGCTAAAATTCAGAGACTCCAAACGCATTGAATTCAAGGCAATGAAATTTTGTTGCATTCAATGTAGGAGATATTCCAACATAAAGAAACCAGAAGTGTCGCATTTACTCGGTTATTTCTATCCTGACTTGTTCCACCCTAGGAAAAGCTAAAGCTATTCTGCAATGTTTCACAGCTGTCTTGTGTAAGTATTACTTTGCACTATTGCGCTTTTGACTTCGCTGCTAACTTTCCATTTACTTCATTTGTTTATGACCATTATTGGTCTCCACGAACCGAGAAAGTTGGGTCACAATAATATAGAGAAAAGGCAAACCCATTGTCTAATTTCAAACACAGTGAGGAATTGGTGGGTTGCCTTTCTCCCGATGTTTCAAGAGCATCGAGAAAACTAGGGTTATCTTCACCCACTGCTAGAATTTCATTTTCTTCTCTTGATTTCACACTGTTATTATCTATTCCTCCGAATACTGTCTTTATGCATTCTATGCATGAATGAAAGACTTCTCCCTTCTCCAAGTCACATATTTTCATCGCTTCCACATTGTTAAGCCTTTGACATGGAACTCCATCGCCAAAAAGACTACTAATCGCAACTTGATCATCCATTGACTCTCATCCCACGATTGATCTGCTTGTAATAACAGAAAAGTTGTGTGAACTTTAGTGTGATGCAAACCACCATTGCACACACGTCTCCAATACCGCCAAAAACACACTTAAAAAGCTTCAATTGAATTACCTCAAATTAATTACTTGTCAATTTGGAATTCATTATTGCTTACAATCAAAAGTGATTCGCAATCAACAGAAATTAAACTGAATCAGCTCACATAAAAAACATGTCAAACTAGAATTAATAACTGGTTTTTTGATTGTGCAGTTGTATGAGTTTGGATATTTCTGCATAGAACTTTTTCTTTTCCTTCTTCATAACAATGCGACCATGGACAATGAAATACAACACTATCAATTAGCTTCTTCTATTTTTGATAACCCAACCCAGAAGGATGACCATAACTAATAGGTATACAGAGGGGAACTAGTATAGTGTTAGGATTAGGAGCACAATAACAAGGAAATAGACAGTAAAAGCAAGAAAGAGAAATCAAGACATAAGGATTTATCACTCAAATCAATTAGTTATCGAGTTGAAAGCATGGAAACAACCTTGTCACCGAGTCAATTTCTAATAACCTAGTTTGACGAGGGCTAGGAGTGATGACTAAGTGAGAGGCTTCTAATAACAAGCGGTTTTGAGGAAGCTTCCAGGATGGTAAGTGGAGGTAGGGAGGACCGAATGCCACGTCGAATATAAGTAACTCTAAAAATGAACTTTTGACCATGTTTAGGGTTGGAACTTCAATTTTAAGCATGCTCAAGTGAAAGTGCTACTTGGGATGGTGACCTCATGGGAAAGTGTATACTTGTATGCCAAAGGACAAAGCTATAAAATTTGGTATGGGATGAACTAAAGTAAACAATATCTCGAGTAACATAGTTCACAATGCACACATTTAAGGGAAATAGCTTCTTTAGCTATGATTCTTCATTCATATTTTATCTGCGCATAATTTCCTAAAGAACCCTATCGATTAAATGGTGGAGGGGGACACTCTCATCGAACCAGAAATCAAAGACGACACAGGCCCAAGAGTCATTTGTTAAAAAAGCTCTCATGACATACACCTAAATACGGAATTAATGTAATTATATTTTGGGCTGGGCGAAGTGGGATCTGTTTGTTCATTCAATGTTGCTTTATATTTTCACAGATTGATCACTTTTTAATAGCATTATCCTGTCACAACTAGACAGTAATGAACTCGTTGCGTTATTGATACTCTTGTCATCGTTAATATTTTCCTTTAGCATATTCTTCAATAATAGAGATACGAGTTAATCGCAAGTAAATTACGATTTCTATTGTACTATGTCACTTACAAAATAACCATTCACTGACAAAAAAAAAAAAAATTGGTGTTAGTAATAAAAAAAAGAACTGATGATTTAACCCACCCCACTGTGGACGCGTTGGTTCGGGCGTTCCCCCCTTTTCCGGTTGGGGGGAGTTCGAGTCACCACGGTCGCATTTGCGCGACTTAAGTGTGGCATTGTGGGAGGTGAGTCCCTGCACTAGCGTTGCCCTGGATTTATGTCGCCGGCTGTACGACGGACATATATGAGTTTTATTTAAGTTTGAAAGTAACTCTAGAAAAAAAAAAAAAAATTGAATTGGAAAAAATGTTCATGCTAAAAATATAGACAACGACAATCTATCATGAATAAGAGCTGTCTACAGTATTTGTTGGGACTAGAGTATTTTTTACCTTGGGAAGAGACTTTTTATATTTGAATATTCTAATAGCGTGGGGGTCAGTCCACACTTTAAAATTTGATGCTAAGGATGCACAAAGACCCACCACCAAACGTTTTAGACTTTTATGCTGCTTCCAGGAAGAGCAGACCCCATTTCCTCCTTGGACCTGTCTGATTTGATTTTCCATGAAAAAGCCCTTGAATACATGTGCGACGTGCAGGACAAGTATAAATGCAGAAGTCATCCGCAGGAGGGCAACACCATTCAAAGCCAAGAGAGCTGAAAAAGCATAAGCTCCCTGACCCATAATCCCTAGTATCGATGGCCAGGTTTCCCAGGGTTGACAAGAGCAACAGCAAGAAGACAGTGAAGAAGGGCGCTTGGAGTGCGGAAGAAGACCAGAAACTGGTGGCTTATATCAAGAGATATGGCATTTGGAACTGGACTCACATGGCCGAACCCGCCGGTGTGTGTTTGTGTTACATTGTTATCTCTCTTTTGTTTCCTTTCTGTTATCATTTCAAGAAACGGTGTTTTTATGTGGATTTGAGTCTTCTTGATTAAGGCCAATCATCCCGCGGAAAGGGATTGAGCACTGTCTACAAAGATCAAAACGTGTCTTGGTGGATCAAAATTTTCGCATTGAAAATTTCACCACATAGATCACTAACCCTAGTATTGGATGTGCATTTGCTCAGGTTTAGCGAGAACAGGAAAGAGTTGCCGGCTTCGATGGATGAACTATCTGAGGCCCAACATCAAGCATGGAAACATCACCCCAGAAGAGGAAGAAATCATTATTAACTTGCACCGAGTTCTTGGTAACCGGTGAGTAAATGTACTCGTATAGCATGATTCCTGATCGACATTGATAACGCACATGATGGGGGAATAAAATTAAAACGGTAATACAGAGAAAGACAATAACTGGAGTGGTAAGAGGGGTAATCCCCACAATCAAGAACCTAAAACCGTACGTTAACTACTGAGTCTATGATTCTACTAACAAGCACGAATACATTGTCATTGCCCTCTGTAAATAATTGGATATCTAATTCGCAATTTCCTTGTTGTAGTTGGGCCAGCATAGCGAGCAGACTTTCGGGAAGGACGGACAATGAGATAAAGAACTATTGGAATACTCGTTTGAAGAAACGTTTTCTCATGGAAAATTTGCAAATGCCAACCGCATGGGATGTGAAAGTCAACTCCAGTCACAATGATCCTTTATCTTGCCAAGATTCATCAATTGCGCTTATTGATGCTACAGAAGCACAAAACCTTGGATCTGCTTGTGGAATTGATCGGGTTGATGAAACCCCAGTCAATGGGTTGATCTCACTGGACAACAAAATTGACAAAGTAGAAGAAAACATTTGGGAACAACTGGTTGCACTGAAGGATCTTTGCATATTAGAAGATTTTGAAGGTACATGCTCAAACTCAGGAACTAAATCTCCTGCTTCTGAGTGTATGTACTCTGAGCCAATTTATTTTGGCGAATCCTACGAGGACTTTCTCATAGATTTATGGGGAAATTGATAATGATAATTTGCTCAAAATTTTGTCGCAATATATGATCCTTGCGGTATTCCTCTGTAAGGTCAGTTATCAGATTTGTAAGACTAGCTCGTTCCTGCTATGGAGTTAAGTTCGTCTAAAAATGTAGGTTTGTGAATTATAGCATGTATCCCAGTGACAAAGGAGACATGTAATAAATGTTCTTGCAATATTGAGGATCATTTCTATGGTGATAAATCCCTTGTTTTGTGTTAAGATGTCAACTCATCTCTTTGCAGCTGATTGTATTCCGGTCAAATTTATAAATTTGACGTCTGTAACATCTAGTGGTACTTCATGCTCCATTAAGAAAATCAGCAGTGCATGTAATCTAATGCCAATGGATGGGTTCGTATATATATCGCTATTGGTTTTGTCTCAGTATATTTTTTCAAGGTACGATAGTTGGAGCTCTAATGCCACTTGGTTGGTTGTTTAAGCTCTAATATTGCTTATTACTTTATGGTGATGGCATTTAATCAACTATAATCATCATCAAAATAGACTTGCACTCAAATGCAGTTTAAGCAAAATCCTTTCCAGATTAGCAAGGAGAGATTGAATGGATTTTGCGACATCTTCAAGAAAAATATCTCCTGGTGTGTTTTTGTACCCCAACTTATGTTATGCCGGGGATAATAAGTTGCATTATGTTGGGTTCTTATTAACGTTGCCAAGAATAATCGGATGTTAAAGATTCAGAGTTACTGCGTGTAAAGCTGTGCAAAACAATTTTTTGGGCCATCACAAGCATCTGTGCTATAATTGAGGCATTTGTTAGAGCTAACCTGATGGTTTATGTATGATAGACTTGTAATACAATCTTAACAGAAGGCAAATCAAATATCTTGCCTTGCAGACTGCTTCTTAATAGCTCATGATCTTACTCCACTATACTGTATACTCTCTCTGTCTCTGTCTCTGTGACAGAGGCAGATGAAGGGGTGCGAAAGGTGAAAACATCCCTGGTATGAGTAAGATGGCAGTGGTGGTGAGTTTGGGAAAGATGGTGATGATGGCAACTCCAGTACTGATGGCGACGGTAATGAGTGTCTGATCAATTAGAGTGTGGTGTTTTTGTTTTGTTTTGACGTGAACGATTGTAAAAGAAATACATATAGATGTCACTATCTAATAATGATCAAACGTGTAATCAAAGACTAGCACCACAACGGAACACTCGATCTTAATTACAACAGAGTCGCATTCATGAATGCTGTCATCCCTTCATCCATGTCCGTTGCATTCAACTATAATCAATTTACCCATAAATCTATAATGAAAACACCATAGGATTCAACAGAAAATACAAGCTCTGGCTGAATCAAAAAAATGGATAGGAACCCCAGACTCAATGAACATACCCTCAAATCTCTCTACAATGTCTAGATCTTTCAGAGGAAGAGACTGCTTGGATACACGTTCTTGCCCTTCACTTTGGTCAAATTGTTTTGTCATCATCACCTGCAAAGGAAGCCTAAGAGTTATCTGCATCATGTGTTTGATAAGAATGTCGATGGTTTGTTGCCGTTTTGGCATCAATACTTCAAATAATGGCTAGATCATGGTGGGGTGTATAGTCCCTAAGGGAATCAACTTTGATCTCAGGTGTCATCATGATTGACTCTTAAGGAAGTGTTTTTTCAACCGGGTGTTCCAATAGTTCTTGATTTCATTGTCCGTTCTTCCATGAGGTCTAGCTGCTATCGTCGCCCATCTGTTACAGGAAAAATGAAAGGCACCTGAAAAATGCCTGCCCTTGAGGTCAATTATCTGATGGCTCGAACCCATCAAACATAATGAACACATATCTTATCCTCTAGTTTGGCTGAGTTACTAGACAA
Organism: Eucalyptus sideroxylon x Eucalyptus melliodora; assembly: GCA_016097485.1. Lineage (NCBI taxonomy): Eukaryota > Viridiplantae > Streptophyta > Magnoliopsida > Myrtales > Myrtaceae > Eucalyptus > Eucalyptus sideroxylon x Eucalyptus melliodora. The sequence goes on from CM027827.1 coordinate 1,110,026, forward strand.
GATCTAGTGATTGCATGAACTGACTTCCTTTTATCCTCTAGTTTGGCCTCACCAGCTTCACCAACCTTTAGTGAGGGCTAGAAGAGGCCACCCTCCCTTGATTCAGCGAAGGGACCTCACCCGGGTGAGGTCCCTTTTCAGCCTCTAATGAGGGTTCAACGAGAGTCCCCTCACCAGATCTAGTGGGGGGCCTCGTTGGCCTCCGGCGATGGCAAGGGACAGCCTTACCTAAAGCCGGCAAAGGCGGGTGAGGGCTGGCATTGCTTATGGCCAGTGAGTGCGTCCCGGCCCTCGCCCTTGTTGGCAGCTGATGACCTCCGCCGACCATCAAGGAGGCTGGTGATTGGCGAAGGGAGTCGTTGATTAATAAAATATTTACAAAATTTTGGGTAAGGAAATGATGTCCTCTCGCCGGGGCGGCGGGGGGGGTGGCGCGGCGAACGATCGAAATCTAAGATGATATTTTTAATTATTTTTTATTAATCAGTCTGACTCTCCACACGCACGAACCGACAAAGATTAAATTCAACCTGGAAATGGGATGGTGGAGATGCCTTATACCGTCGTTTTCGAAAGTTCAACCGAATATATCTAAACTAAAAAGGTGGGCTACTTAAACCAAGAAGTAATGTTGTTAATTTAGATAAAGCCATGGTGGTTCACATGTCGTTTAATCCTTACTAAAAAGAATAATTAATACACAAAGATATATACGGCATCTGGGCGAGTATAATCTATCTAGCTAAGTTGTATTAAGCATTTTGGCCTCATTAATCAGGAACGTTGGATGGGAGAAGGGGACTACTTGATGTGCGCGAAAGCTGGTCCCGACGCCACCCAATCATTAAGCCAAAAAGGAAAAAGAAATGATAATTGCAAGCAATTAAACAGGTGCTTGCACGAGGTAAAGGTTTCAAAATGTTAAGCCATGAAAAGAGAGGGGATGGATGGGTTCACGCACCTCACTCATTCATACATACAGATAAGAATAATATGGTAAATATAAAGGTGAAGTTCTTTATATTTCAATATTAAAACAATGAACAATACATGAGCCTATTTATAGGTTTTATTAGATGATTAGCTAAGGTAACGTATTAATTAAGGATATACACAATTAAATAGAGATATATACGTGATTTTAAGAGATACGAAGAATCGAGAGAAACATTTTAATTATCTCTAACAAAAAAAATTATATATATATTGAGGATATATGGGTTCTCAAATAATCAAACAATAAGTTGAGGATGGAACTAAATGCTCTTGGTATATCGACACTCGAAATGCTTGTGCATGTGTGTTGCACGTAAATGAAAGAAGAATTCAAATGTAAAAAATTAATCTGAAACGTATTGTCGCAAGGTAGGAGAAAACGAGAAACGATGAATATCGAGTCCCTAACGACTTTTTCGAACTTCTAATACCGGGGATCTATGAACTCCCTCCTAGGTCATGACCCAATTAAGTCATAAGCTTTGCCGGGACAAGTAAGGCCTTGTTTGGTAACCATCCAAACAGGGCCAAATTCTGATTCTTTATTCCCAGAATCAATTTGGGCCTAGAATCGCGTTTGGTAAAAATTTTGTTCCAGGGAATAGATTGGGAATAGAATCAAGAACAAAAAAAAAGTTGATTCTTGTTCCGGAAACGAATTTGAGAATCAAAATCAAGAACTCTCCTATTTCCCTTCGGCTATCTCGCGACTGCCATCCACCATCGCCCGCCACCGTACGCCGTCCGCCGGCCGCCAGTCCGGCGAGCTCGCCGAAGGCTTGCCCAACCACCGGCAAGGCTCGGCCTCCCCGGCGAGGCCCACCTGGCCACTAGCGAGGCTCGGCCTTGCTAGATTTGGCGAGGCTGAGCCTCGCCAGGGCTGGGCAGGGGTAGGGCAAGCCTCGCGACGCCCAACCCCATCGATGGCCAGGCGAGGCTTGCCCAGCCCCGCCGGTGGCCTAGCAAGCCTCGCCCAGCCTCGGCGAGGCCGCCCTGGCCACCAGCGAGGCTCGGCCTCACCAGATCTGGTGAGACCGAGCCTCGCACAACCTGCCGACGAGGCTTGGCCAACGAGGGCCGGCCTCGCCGAGGGCTGGCGATGCTCCGATGAGGTCGCTGGCCATAAGAAGAAGAAGATGATGAGAAAAAGGAAAAAAAGAAAAGAAAAAAATGAAAAAATGAAAAAAATAAAAGAAAAAAAAGTAAAAAATTTATTTAAAAATTAAAAGAAATTGATTTGGAACAAAATTAATGAACACGGTACCAAACGCAATTCTATTCCAGAATTAGAAATTTTGGACGTTATCAAACGGCTTAAAATGCTTAGAATTAGTTTCCGGGAATAGAATAAAAAAGAATTAGTTCTTATCAGAATCTACTTCCGGAAACATAATCGTTACCAAATGCGCCCTAAGCCACATGGAATTGGTAGCACTTTGCGGACGGAGGAAATTGAACTTGCGATATGGAGTCACACGCCCAAGCCCATCTCTATATCAATCGTACATCTTAAAGCTGGTATCTTCGAAGTTAAGTCTATGTATTTGATGGAGGAAGGAATTTATCACTCCCCAAATGTAATAATTTTTCATTTTTTTGGTAAAGAAATAATTTTTCATTTGTCGTGACATTTTCAAATTTACTATCGCATTTAATTGATTTAAATGAACTTGGACCGAACGTGGTTTAAGCAGTTCGGACATCACACTCCTTCATCCAATTATCATCCGATTCCCAAGTAATTTGAAAACTAGATTATGTGGAGGATCTTCGTAAATAATGGAGTTGGACTTAAACGGCCAACCAAGGTAAGGTGGAGAATTTGTTGTTGAGACGAGCCGTCTTACTGTAAGAAATCAGAACCAAGTTATATTATCTTGGGGCAAATTCTAGCAAATAAGCAACCGGTAATTCCATAAAATATAGATGTAAAAAATACTGAATTGCTATACAAAACTTTTGCTAGACACATGAAAGGACAGATCGATCACATAAGACCATTGTTGACATTTCTAAAATTTTAAATGGTAAATGATTTTGTGGTTTAACTTAAGTTGCTAGAATACTCCTCATCAAACCTTAGACTTTTTCCTGAGATTTAAGCATGAATATATGGAAAGAAGGGCCTTAAAATAATTGAATTTAGAATTTCTTGATTTGATATTATGTAAAATTTGGTGTGGCTACAAACATTTATTTTAAAAGCTTAAGCCACTAAATAAAGATGTAGCTCGATATTTTATGATTACAACATATGACATCTCTAATCTCAACCTGAATAAGGCACTTTTTTTTTTTTAATCATGATTGGATGGAGATCTAGTTAGATACTTGAAAGTTGGCTTGAGATACCATCTTCAATGTACAAGAATTATAAAAAGAAAAAACTTATGCAGGATTATGTGTTTCAATTTAAGTTGAGTAAATCAATTTTAAGTATGAAATTTTAGATATCTAATTATCCAAAGAGACAGAATAACCTGAATAATTATGTGAAATCATAACTGTAAATGCTTCAGCTACTACCATCTACATTATAATATTTTAAATAGTTAAAGATATAAATAAATAGAAAAGAATATTTAAATAGTTTATTCAAATGTCTTATATTCGAGACGTAGTTCTCGTTATGGGTGATTTAGTCATATCGTTTCTTAGCTGTGGATCCTACGTATTCAAATGGTGACAATAACATCGCTCCAACAGCTATACTACAGCTGTTCATCAGAACCTAAGGTGCTCTGCTTTTTTGGTGGGAAAGAAATAGATAATGTGCGCACATCTCCCCATAAATCTTGTCAACTTGCTATAGTGGGACAAATAGATTATGTTTCCATATTAGCACGTGCATACTTCATCATCGTTTACGCGCGTTTGGATCAATTTGGGGCACTCAAAACTTTCACAATATATAAATATTGACACAAATCTCCACGGGCTTTAATTAAATATTAATTTCTTCATATGACGAGATGTAGTTTCATTGGATTTGCCTCAGAGCATAATAAGAATCTTTTCTTTCAACGAGCATTCTATTCCGTCAACGTCCAATCGGACTAACTTGTTCATTATAAACAGAATGGTTCCAAAACTAAACCAGCATCATAGACAGCCCAAATGTTCATGTGTCGACAATATCTAAGACTCTTCATAGTAAAGCGAAAAGAAAGATAGAGTGAAACTATAACAACGCTATGTCAAGACAAAGTCATAAGGTGATAAAAGCGTGCTTGACAGACCATTTCGTAAGATTTTCATGGTCTAGTTCGTCTGCTGGCATGGAAGGAAGAGGCGCCATAATTGTCAGTAGTCGATTGCTCACTAGTCTCTAATATCACCAAAATTTTGTTCATCTTAGACGATTGAGTATATTATGAAGAGGCCAAAGAGAGTAAGGCTTAGTGTGACCTTAGATGACCAAAGAGTGTAGTCACAACAGAGAATGGTCAAAAACCTAAATGCATTTCATACTATGAAAAGTGAGGTGCAAACATTCAACCACTAAGACCTCGGTTTGGATAACAAACCGTGCAAATCTATCGCGTAGGAAAATGAAACAATGATAAATCCTTTTCACAGAATGCCTAATTCAGGAAAATGGCAAACAACCGAGCGAAATCTTTGGGGGCATTATTTCTTAAAGGTTTTTAAAATTAGGAATTAAAATGAACTCTTTTAAGACTAACTCGTATTGTTTCTGTATTTCTTTATCCATTATTTATTTATTTATTCTAGGAAAAATAGTAACTGGAAACCTATCAGTTTGGCCAGTAGCATAGATTCACTTATAAATATTTCTGTGGAACATTTACAAGCTTAGCGCTTGCGGCTATTATCTTAACCTTTTATTCTTATTCTCTGTATTTGATTTTTGTTAGCTATACCTCAAATCACCTGATTTTTTTGGGGATTGTTGTTCCAAAAAAAAAAAAAAAAACACTTGTGGACGATTAACGTTATTGGAGATTATAGAAACATTTTTTTTTTAGAAATATGTAAATTTGAAGATATTTTCTCATTGTAGAATGATGATCTATAAATATATATATTTTTTAAGAGAGAGACAGGCAAAATGGGTTCTCAATATATAATAAGGTGATAAATTTAGTCGTGAATATTGGTGAAAGAGACTATACGCCAATTAATTTTGCAAAACCCTGCCATTGATGTTGACCAGAGAATTATTTAATCAAACGTGCCTGAAATAGAGCTGACCTAAACCTGAAAATTCTCCCAGGGTGCGAAGGCTTACTATAACCACGTTGATCACCGTAAAAGCTCCCAAGATTGACGAGGTTATCCGTGAAAAATTAAATGGGAAAATTATCTAAAAAGTCTTATACATATTGCACTTTTGCTAATTTAGTCCTAAACCTTTTTTAATTCTTACCAATTGAGTCCATCCAACCAATTTTGGTTGGAAATTGTTGACAAAGACAGCTGGCACTGACGTTGCAATTTTTTATAATATTTTGAAAATTTTATGGTTTTTTCTCCTTTTTTCTCGTTTTATATATTTATAGCTTTCTTTCCTAGTTTTTTTTTTTAGCAAGGGCCAGCCAGGGTTGCCGATCGAACCTCACTAGCCATAGGGAAGGGCTGGCGACCCTTGTTGGCCATAGGTGAGGGTCAACCGACCCTCGTCAGCCATAAGCGAGGGCCAGCTGACCCTCACCAGCCCTAGGTGAAGGCATTGGGCCCCTCGCCCCTCACCAACTCTAGGGGAGGGCTTGCCTGCCCTCTCCAGCCCCAGGCAAGGGCTCCGAGTGAGGTTGCTGCCCTTGCCTAGGGCCGCCGAGCTCTTACTTGGGGTTGACAAGGGTCGGTCGGCCCTCACTTGTGGCCGGTGATAGTTGGTCAGCCACCCTCACCAATCAAACTCCCAACCCCCCCCCCCCCCCACAAAAAAAACAAACATAAAAATTCAAAAAATTATGAAAATATCATTAAAATATTATTAAAAATGTGTCACATCAACACTAGCTATCTATGTTGATAAATTCCAATGAAAATTGGCTGGATGAACTCAATTAGCAAGAAGTAAAAATGTTTAGGATTAAATTGGTAAAATTGAAATGTTTATGACTGAATTGACAAAAGTGCAAAAAGTTTAGGACTTTTTGGACAATTTTCCCAAAATTAAATCCCGATTGTAAATAAAATATAAAGAATAGCAACTTGTATCTTGGCTTTTGCATACTTAAATGTACCATAACATCATTGCACGTGCCAAAAGAGGGAAAACCATTGTTTATGAATATGTGGATATCGGATAAAGAACATCAACTGTCTGAAGTGGTATGCCTCGACAAGTTGCATGGTTATTTAACTGGAAAATTATGGATATACTAAACTGCATGAGAGCTGATTGCTGGGATATGTCCGTAGCAACTAATTGTAAAATACCAGAAAAATTGAATATAAAGAGGAATATGCATTTCTAGTTTTAGTAATTCCACTAAACGAAAAACCTAACAACATCGGATGCTAAGCTCGTGCAAGGTAATAACCCATCATGTTGATAGTTCATGCGTAACCAAGAGAGATGAAAGATAAACACATCCGTGCACAATTGATTCGGACTCATTGTTTTCTTTTTTACTTGTAAATTTGCAACGTTCAGATTTGATTTTTTTAGGGGTGAAACTTTCAAAACCCTATTCCAACGTACAAATATTGATATTATAATGGTTTACAGTATTTTTTTTTTTTACAAAATTAAACGGGATTTCTATATTTTTTTTTAAATTTCGAGGAAAAGTAAAGAAATAGAAATAACAAATGATATCTTGAACTTTCCTGAGTGGCATTTGTCCCTATGGTCGTGATAGTAGGTAAAACTGTCTTGCCTTATCGAGGGAGGGTGCACTGCTTGAGCTCTTGAAAATGGGCAAATCGACAGTGTTTCTTCTTCTTTTTTTTTTTTTCAAGACAAAAGCAAAGATAATTCTCCAAAACCGAACGAACATTCAGCATTGCCAAAGGCAAAGATAATCCTTCTACAGTCACTCGAGAAATTATTTTCCGGGGAGATGTACAAATTCAATGATAAAATAGGTCTAAGTTATTTGAAATTACTACAAAATGAAAACTCAGGACACAGTTACAACCGGGGAATCATTCGTCAAGAGATCATCGCAAGTCCGATGGAAGTACATCAACCGAGCTCTCATAGATAGCACTAGGCGGGCCATTATATTTGTGTTCCGTTCTCGACATGATAGTATATTGCATCTCGATGACCGAAATGAAACGGGAAATGGGACTGAAGACTAATCTCTGTGTGTTCACATTTTCATCTAGAGAGGCAGAGAAATCTAATACGATCAATTATTCTACTATTGTCGTATTTGTCCAACGTAAATTAATGCGCGTTCGTTGAATGTCCTTTGGTCCAAAATCAGCCGCCCAATAAATTTCTATTACCAATATCTTAATCTTTCTCCAGTCTATATCAAACTAACAAAAAGAACATACATATAAAGACATGAAAGGTGTAGTTCAACTAATCGTTTACCCCCGATGGAAATAGTACTAGAAATTCCCCTTCTAAGATTTGCATGCTCAAAAAAGGAAAGTCAGTTAGATATGCCCTAAACACAAACCTTAGACATCCCCCGCGTCGAAGCATAAGTAGTATGAAGACACAAAGCTGCGTCACATGACAACCTTACGTTTTTCTTCGAACGAACGTGAATAAGACCAGAATTTGCAGGTTTATAAAATGTCTCTTCACACCTAGGGTTTGTTCATATCTGCCATTTGGTCCTAAGGGGGAGAGAATAACGAGAATAGCCAAACTTCAAGGCCCTACAAGTTTCACAAATTGCATTTTTGTAGAAACTCTTGATACCTACGTCTCGTCAATTCACTGCCCATTATAACGGTCCCTCGACGAATGATTCTCAGGCGATAACACACAATAGCAACCCACATTTCAATGTAATGCATCTATCGCTGATATTCTATGGACTATTGGTAGCGTATGATTTCATCATGTGAAGTAATTTATGTGTTATCGCTTCTCTATCCAAGTGAAAAAGTTCCTTATCACAGTAGAAAGAAGAGCAAACTTTTTCAAATTTCAAACTTGGCGTTAACTTTGGAGAAAATAAAGTAGATGTTTATTCAGATATATAGGGACTTAATTAAACTATCGTTTCTTAAGAGCATATGGCTGACCAAGGCCAGTTCACATCACCGGCCAAAACCACTTTACGTAACTTTTTACATTGCAGACGTCTAACTTCGAATTAAATTAACGGGAGTAAAGATACAGGATAAAAAAGATCTACTCTTCCTATATAATCACTAGGGTGGTAATGAAAAAAAGTCAAGCTACTAGAACTTGACTCAACTGCTCTTTCAACTCAGATCATTTAATCGAGTTTTGATTGGGTTAAAATAGCTTCAGTGTCAAATGAAGTTAAGTTTCAATTCATAGTAATTAACTCCAGTGGGTTTTAGTCTAATCAGATAATTAATTTTAGTAGTTTAGATAATTTAGGTTTGTCATCCTAAACTTAAGGCAAATAACGTTTTTGAGAGTCCATTGCGGGCCTCCCAATTTATTGACGGCCAGAATGGACGCTCTTGGATTAAACATCCTTTGAAAGAAAAGATAGATTAGCTAGTACGAAAATCTTGAGTTGGTAAAGATTTTCTTCCACACGTTGAATTGTTTAGAGAAATTGTGGAACAAATATCCACCCATCCAAAAGTTTAAGACAAGAGATGTAAAAAATGCAACTTATTATTTGATCTCTGTTCGACTTTCAAGGATGAAAACTTGCAGTACAGTGCATGGGATAAGGACTGCAAGTAATTCTGTCCCAAGTATCAGTGGATCGCAAAACAATGCTTCTTTGGAGGGGATCGATACATCTGGAAATGGGTAGTTGGAGATGCGTGCACTGTGTTTTGTCAATCAAGCACGTGAGTTTATCCAAACCCAAGAGCTCCAGGACAGTGCACGTGATAAGGACTGAAAAGGACGGCTAATTCAACCTAGAAGCATTTTATTGGAAATTTATAGATAGTTTAATTTAAAGGGCCGTTAATATAAACAATCAATGAATCTAATCAGACATCTGGAAGGATATAATTCTACAAGAGATACTGTATATTTTTTGCAACAGTAGAAATTAACAAAGGCAACTTGTAAAGAAACAACTCATGTCAGAGGATAAGGATTTGAAATTAGACGCGCAGAGGGAGAAAAAATCATTTTTTTATTGTCCACTTGTCGTTAATCCGATAGAACAATTCTGGCCATCCATAGATCGTGACTCCTGACGACCTTGAAGCAGCCGCCAGGCCACATATAAAAATTCAACCGAATGGAATAATAAACCCAGAGTAATGATGGGGACCTCATCAGGAACCCCAGGTGCTCAAGGATCCAGGTGAATTAGGAATTCACCAACACCCGGTCCATGAAATAAAACAACCCCATGCAAACTGGGTTTTTAAATTATCCGATTCGGGAGGAAAACAAATATTCGTGGAGATATGCCTTGAAGCCTTGAAGTTTGTCGTTCTATTTCATATAATTAACAAGAATTTTCTACTAGGGTTTTGTGATGTATCCTATGAAGCACCGACACCCTCCAAAAGTTTTTGTATCGTGTCGGACACTTCGACACGTGTAAGCCACTCTTCGACACTCTCGGATACTCTCCGACACAAAGTTGACTAGGTGTCTATCCGACACCTGATCAACTTTTTCAATACTCTGCGACATTTGAGTCAAAATTCTAGTATACGAGTTTTCGACATATGATTCCAATATAGAGGTCAATTTTAAAAATTCAATAAGTGAAAGGTTAATATATATATATATATATATATATATATATATATATATATATGTGTGTGTGTGTGTGTGTGTGTGTGAAAAAATAAAACACAATCATAAAAATAATAAAAGGAAAAAGAAAAAAAATCTAGTTTCCTCTTCTCTTCTGATTCTCACTTCCTATGATACACAATTCATCCCTTAAGTTTTTTCCTCCTCTTTCAACATATCTAACATGTGAATCTAGAATATCGATCGCTTGTTTTTCTCTAAGTTTTATGAATTATTGAAATAGAGTTAAATTTATCAAATTGAAACAATGAATGATATTAATAAATGGCGAATTAATTTTTTTAGTGTATATTTATTCTAGGCTTTTAAAATTATTTATTTATTCATGAATTTGATTCAAATGAATTTGATTGAAATAATCACAATAATGATGATTTATTGTACATATATAAAAATATATATTTAATATATAATGTGTCACAACGTGTTGGAATTTTCTATTTTTTGAGAAACGACGTGCCGACATGTTATATCATGTCATGTCGCATGTCCCGTCGGTGTCGGTGTCGATTCTACTTAGGATGTATCTTCTCCTTTTAACTGTGTTAGTGATCTTATGCAAGTAGGCATCCCTCTATATGCTCACCCATATATGCAGGTATATATTGGGAATGAAAGTAGTAACATAGATAGCTAGGTAATTATGTAACTCTCCAGTGGAAAAGACCAGTTCTTCACCATATGATTCATGTCAAACAAATGTATATGGATCAAGGGTAAATGGACATGATAGTATTGATGAAGCCATTATTTATTCAGCATATTTTTTTTTCTCATTTTGTTCCGTGACAATAAATCTTCGAATGGATTCCCATTCCAAGTGTCTTTCTAATTGTTTGCATTGCTAAAAAAGAGAATAGTTTTTATCGGCGATGGTGAACGACAACCGGTGGCTGGTGACTAACAACCGAAGAATGGTGGCGGAGTTTGGCTACCCACAACAAAGTCCAATGGCCGGTGATCATCTCTGGTGACCAATGACCAGAGCTTGCCAACAAGCAGCGGAGGTTGGCAACCGCTGACATCGGCTGGGGGAGGTGGCGGTGATGGGTAGTGGAATTGACTTTTGGTAGTTTTGGGGTTATAAAAATGTGACGTTAAATCACAATTCTCGCTATAGCTAGACAATCGAAAATGCATTCTTGAAAATTATCGACAAATGAGTAACCCTATCACCAATGCACCAAGTTCGAAGCCTCTCTAAATCTTGCTTGTCATAAGATGATGCGACAAAAGATTTCCCCTAAGTAGCATATGTACTTCAAGCTGCAGAACTAAGAGCTGCTCCACCGAAGTATACACACTTAGGTTTCTTGGCTGTAATCAAATTATCTTCATGTGGACTCCAATTTCTATTAAATAACAAAAGTTACAGGAGAGCAAACAACAGGTGAATCGCCATTACTAAATCATATAAGGTCTCTTTAATCCTTTAAAGGAACTTAGGTCGAGCCTTTATACTTGGCCTGACATGTAAATTATCACTCTGAAATCCGGAGTTCCACTTGTGACTCTCATTAGGAAGTATCAAGATGGATGGTTTTTGCTATGGATGATCACTTTTTTTCGGTGATGAGTACATAGAACGGTAGGCTTCCACAATACAAGTGAAGGTATGAGAGGAGTTGTCATTGAGAAAAATTTGATGCGGGTTGGAACATAACAGAAAGGTCGTAAACTTGTAAAACAATAATAAGAGGAATTTTGCTGTGGTGAAAAGTTCTAGAGGCATATAACTCGCATTGTCATATGATTATTGATTAATCATCCTCAGCGAGACATATTTCCTTTCCAGGTTGAGTGTTGCTAGGTTCTTACATGAAGCACCATGCACAATTTATCTTCAAATCTATCAGAGTTGCGAATATTTCACTCAAAATAGAGGATAGAATATTATTTGTAAACAATAACGTTTGTTATTTATATATATGCTTCATTTTCCTAATGATCAAAGACTTACAAAAGTAATATGAATTTAGAAAATTTGATTTCTAATTATTTATTTATACAAATTACCCGAATCAGATTAGTGAAACTCTAAATATAACTATATTCTAATCAAACAAAGATAATAGCTAGCAAATGGGAATATGTCTCATTAGCTTTTTGTTTAGTTAGACACATTGATCCTTATAGAGAATTGAGATATATTAATCCCGCTAGATAAAATACTAAAAGAGAAAAGTTTAGTCTATTAAAATGCCTAGATACTAAAACGATGACAAAAGCTACTGCAAAAAACGTAATTACAGCTTCGCACCGTGGACTAAGGTGTTTGCTTGTTGGTGAAAAAGAAACAGCAGTGCATATGGCCCCGTTTGGTTTAGCATTTCCAATGGGCATTCAGCCTCGAAAGTCATTTGGGAAAAAATTTAGATGTTTAGTTCAGCATTTGGAGGCGTCATTGGCCAAATGTTAGCCTTTGAAATGCTGAAAACCCAAAGTATGTGGGGACTTGCTTTGGGCTTTTAGCATTTCGAAAATGCAAGTCAACCTCTACTATTCATTCGTTGACTTCTTTTTTTAAACCGATCATCTTCTCCACATCCCAACCGCCGTTGATCGGCGACAGAGTTTCATTAGATTTTATTTTTATTTAAAAAAATACTAAAAACCCTTTGCAAATGTTGGGTTCACCTTTTTTTTTTTGTCATTTTTATCTTTTGACAATCAATAGCCCAACTTTCAATCAATACACTAGAATGATCATTAATTAACAAAGATGATTAATACTACAATAATTAAAAAAAAATTATTCAAAGTTGAAAACAAACCTAAAAGAACCCTAGGCCAAAAGTTAAGCTTTGCATCTAATTTATAATCAAATTCTTTTAATATAATTTTTAAATAAATTTACTAATATATATTTTTTACATTACTCTCAACATGAAAATGTAAAATATTATATATATATATTTTTTGGGTAAAGGTAAAATATTATATATTCATTGTTTCTTTTTTGCAACTTTAAAAATACTAAAACTAAAAACTTAATTTGGTTACACTAAAGGACTTTTCAAATATATGTTTACTAAATAGTCTTGCATTTCCCTAAAGCACTTTTCAGTTATAGTTTATCAAACAGTTTAGCATTTCGGAAAACCTGGTATTTACATTCTTCCAAGGACATTTCTCCAAAGCCGAACCAAACGGGCCCATAATGTGCACGCAACTCCCAATACATGTGGTCCTCTTACAATGTTGCTTTCACATTAATGAGGTTATAGTTTCATCCGACAGCTCATTGGTTTGGTCAACTTTGTGGTGAAAACATAGTTTATTCTGCAATTTAGAACGTGCCTTTTACGTTAATTGACAGGATAGATAAAGTCGTTCCACCATCATCACATTAAAAAAATGTGAAGGTTTGAATATTTATTTTGTCGATATGACAGCCTTTGATTTTATCAGATTCTCTGAAACAGAATAAAAGAATCTTTATATTTTAAATTATGATTATTGAAGTGATTTCTTTGTTACGGAATTAAGAAATGTAGATTGACAATTAAGCAAGACAACTCGAATGATGAAGGGGAAGTGACAAACGACCTGCAAAACCAACCCACAGTTTTTAGGTTTCCTAGGGTCTCGTCACTGCAAGTTTTTGTGGACATTGTTTTGATCGAAAAGTTGATGACCCTCCAAGTGCAGTTTATCTTGACGGAATACATCATAAAAGTATGAAAAATCATTATTATTTATGGATAAGTCAGTATGAAAAATCGTTAAAAAGAGAGAACTTAGAGTCGCTTAACACTAGGGTTCCCTAGGTATATACAAAGTGTTTTATAAAGATTCTTATCCGAAATTCTTTATATTAATTAGTGGGTTGATCTAGTAAAGTCATTGATATCGAACCAACAAATGATTGTGAGCTACATTGGATTTTATATGGTTAATTTCTACATTTGTATACCAACCAAAAAAAGAATCTCTAAATTCCGATAGCGTTGCCCAATTTCAGCAAAAAAGAACAAAGTGAAACAGAAAAAATCCGAAAGTTTCAATTTTTTAAAAAGTTTTACAAAAAGCCCTCAAAACGGCAAATCTTCATAGGTATTCAAGCATGTTCCAATTACATCTAAAATTTGTTAATCACGAGTAAAAATTTTGTGAAAAAAATATTGCTTAGTAATAATAGGTTCCAGAAATTTTTAGAAGTTCCAACGTTTTATTTTCTAAATTTCTTCACTTTAGTATACTTTAAGTACCTTATGATATTACTTTCTTGTCTCACTTTATGTCCAAATTTTTTTTTCATCTCAGGCTATCGGTAGACTATTCTAACTTATGACAATTATACCCATATTATCTAATTGAATTTGTAAACGAATTTATTCGCCGTCAATTTGATAGAAAAACATGAAGCTTGCTGCATTGGGATTTATAAGATTTGAAGAAATAGATCTCCAAACGGAGTGAGTGAGTCATAATTTTGCCCCAAAATTTTCCCGTATTGTCTTATTAGGGTTAAGACATTCGTTCACTTGCATATTATTATATAAATATCTATAGAAAGAAAATTAATAGTCATTAACGAAATAGGTGAGTATGAAATAAACAAAGAAACAAGAAGCCAGGTAGCAGATCTTTTGACCCCCTATCGGCGAGGAGGGGAAATAGAACTACCGGGAGAGGTTGGAGTGGGTAAAACAGTATTCATTATGGAGTCGATTAACAACAATGTTAAAGCTCGTGGGTTTAGCCGTATTTGGAGTAGCAGGGGAACATATCCCGTCTATATAAAGGATTACGTATAGGCAAATTGAAACCGTCGTTTCTAGTAAAGTATCACTACTGACTCTTTTTGCAGCTTTTGTTGCTGGAACAAGGTGGTTTTTTTTTTTTTTTGGTGACTCAGGGAACCTTCACACGGTTGGCAGCCGGAGAGTAAACCCTGGGGAGGTACGCAAGAAACCACCACCTATGTACCCCGGGCAAGGCATCACATAGCGTTTCAGCCTCCCTACTTTTCAGGAGCTTCGAACCCGGTTCTCCTCGGTGGAGAACACAAGCTCTACCCTCTACACTGTTGCTACCACCTTTATCAAATTATTTGATCCTTCTCGTTAAGGGACTTGTAAAAAGAGCATATGACTTCCTTTGAGGATAAGCCCATGTTCTCTTTCTATTTTGTACTGCCCATAATGCAATGGTATTCAAGCAAGTCAAGGGGCACATGCTTTTAGAGCATTGGTCACCCACGCCACGACTTTTGATGGATTTTCACTTCTCGAGAACGTCCTTCGATTTTTCCAATGACTATAATCTGTTGTTTTCAGGAGGAAGAGAGCGTCTTGTCCAACCGCCTTAGCCTCGACGTGCGGGTAAATAGAATCCAACAAACCGAATCCGCCACCTCTATTTTTGTTAACTTACGGTCGGTAAAAAGAGTTTTACCGTTCATTTGTATGGAAAGTATTTCCTTTTCCTTTCTCCCTTTATTTATTTTTTTTGGGAGAATTATGTAAATGCATCCGATACTTCAACCTCGAGTTAATATCAAGAGTACACAAAATCGTCCCATTCAGGCAGGCGTCAACAAGACTTGAACCAGTAGAGGGCAGATTAGCCATGATTCAGCTTTCCAACTCTCATCCATTCTTCGATTGTCCTTTTTCAGAGAAAGCCTGGAGTGATCTTCCTAGTCCAGGCAGTTGTGCATTTGAAGGGTACTTCGTTTGTCAGGAAGCTTCTGAAGCTCGCGTACGAAGACTCTTTCTGCTACTTGAGGACTCAAAGTTTGGTAGATGAAGTGTAGATGCTTCATCTGTTAATAGTTTTGTTTAGCTGGTAACTTTGTTGTTTTGTGAAGTTTTACCCCTTCTGCTCATCGGGGTTTGCTTAGAATATATTAGTTTCGTGCTAATAAAGGTATATAAGCAACTGAAAAAATAGTAAGTAGAATATATTGTGTGCTTTATACCCTTGATACACATGGACAAACCCCGCATGTTATATTTGGAAGGATATAGTAGGATATAGTAGGTTTTCTTATATCCCGTATATTGTTGGATAAAAGACAGGATGTCATTACAAGCTTGTTATATCCTACTGTAATCGGTGTTTCTTATGAATAAGATGCAGGAGGCTTAAAAGTAAGCAGGCTGATAACATTGTTTGCATAAAACCGTGTCACAGCCATGTGACCACTGCAAGATGCCTAAGGATGGTGACCACCTCCTGATCATCGTATACAAATCTAGGATCTCACAGACATTGAACATTGCATCAGAAAAAATCGACCCAGGATTTTGTATAAACTTACTAAGAATTCAATCAAACCGTAAGCACATACTAAGACGAATTATAGATGTCCATTGGAGAGGTAAAGTATATTTTAAAAGTAATGACAATGCCCTGAAAAACTTAAATATCTTTAGGAAATTAAAGAAGAGGTTGTACAATTATTAGAAACCGAATCTAGGCCCAACTTTCTTTTTTCTTCTGTTTATCATGAATTATATTATTTAGGGGTTAAAAGTAGGGTTAGTATTACTAAAAACCCCAAGCTAGTACATTCATGACAAATTTGTCCTAAATTAATTTTTTGACTATCAAAAACTTCAAATTAGTATATTTACGTTAAATTTATGAAAGAATAATTTTTTGTGCACGATTGAGTGAAATTATGCTTTCAAAGTTGATGGCCGAAAAAGCAAACCGTTCATGCTTTCAAAGTTGACGTACGATGGGTTGTCTTTCTTGTAAAATTCTATAAAACCCTAGCTAGGCTTACAAGTTGCATTATTTTATTGCCTTATGATTAAATTATTCTCTCCTTCGCTCATTGATGACTTATGCTTTTTTTGGATTATATTGTCTTTTGTAGCGTCATTAGACAACTTTTGCACACTTCGAGGTTTTTATAATAATCATAATTGATGCTACAATCCTGCTTCTCGCACGTTTCATTCTTCACTATCCATTTGCTCATATCACGAGATAGCTTTCAAAGAATAATAAAATCCCTGCAATTCCTCTTTGTTTTTAGATTTTCCTTTTCTTTATTCCATAAAGATTGATCAGCAAGCTATGGAAAAGGTGTCTTACCTGATGAGCTTTCTAAATGAAGTTTAATTATTTGTTGATATTCTTTGGTTGATACAACCACCAATAATCATTCTGTATTTATATGACATGCTTTTGATCTTATTTCTTAATTTAATCTATTATCTAATGGGACGAGGGATAACTGCAATTTTGGTAACTGCTTCCCACCTTTTTTGTTTCGCATAGGTACTTTTGATTTAATCTTTTTAAAGATATTTTTATTGGTGGAAAGATGTAATTTATAAAAATGTAACTAATGTGTCACGCCCGAACCCCGAGCGCGCGCACATCCCACTGCGGTCGATCAAATGCGACATTCCCAGGTAGTGTCGCCGACCCCATTCATTTATTATTGCGCAAGCGGAACGTATTATAAAACCCCTGACAATGAAATACGGGATAGAAAAGCAAGAAACAATTTCACAACCAATCACTTACACAAACCAACGAAGTTACAGACGAAGGCCTACAACCAAAAGTCTACAAAAGATCGACTCTTAAAAATGAACTGCCCTATGACCTACAAGTCGGACGCGCTCTCCAATCCTTATGACTTCACCTCTGCAACTCCTCAAGGCCAACCAAAGTTATCTGGCCGCTCCGCCCACCGGGGACCTAAAATGGTTATTCAATAACCACTGAGACGACGTCTCAGCAAGTTCAACCCCCTAAACCCCTATTAGAAAGAAAATACGCCCAAGGGTGGCCTAGCCACATCACATAGAGAACTTACCTCGCCTCAATTCCTTCCTGCAGGTTCGCACAATTTATATCACACAATCTCAGGTAGTAATAATAATTTAAAAAATTGGAACGCCATCACTTTCATATAAATCACGATCGCACTTAGCACGCATCCCAATTATTATTCACTGCCACACAATAGCATAGCTTACTCGCAGGTCAGATATCTACTAACATTACGACATTTCTAGAAGAATAAAGGTCCAGTCGGTCTCGTCACTACTACGACCAAGCCACATCGTTCTATCGACAGCATTTCTAGAAGAACAAAGGTCCAATCGGTCTCGCCACTACTGCAACCAAGCCACGTCGTTCTATCGACAGCATTTCTAGAAGAACAAAGGTCCAGTCGGTCTCGCCACTACTGCGACCAAGCCACGTCGTTTTATCGACAGCATTTCTAGAAGAACAAAGGTCCAGTCGGTCTCGCCACTACATCGCGACCAAGCCACGTCGTTCTATTGACAGCACTTCTAGAAGAATAAAGGTCCATCGGTCTCGCCACTATCGCGTGACCAAGCCACGTCGTTCTATCGACAGCACTTCTAGAAGTATAAAGGTCCAGTCGGTCTCGCCACTACTGCGACCAAGCCACGTCATTCTCTTGACGGCATTCTAAAAGAATAAGGATCCAGTCGGCCTAGCCACTACTGCGACCCGAGCCTTTCAACTAGCACACGACAATTCGATACCGATCCTTGAATACTTCACATTTCACTCACATAATCCAATTACGATATTAGCCATTAACAATCCAATTTCAATGCCGAACTCGACACTTGAGATTTTATGAATAAAATCCATATTTATCACAATCAACACTCAATTTGCCACAATCAATCATCAAATTCAAATTCTAAATATACAGCAACGATCGGCACGAAATTCTGAGAGTTTAGGGTCCCGACGAAATTTTTGAATTTTAATAAATAATTAAATTTATTCCGAAAATTAATTAAATAATAACATTCATATTTTTCGCAATCCACATTCAATTTATAATATCCGACCATCAATTTCAAAATCCGAATACACAAAGCAGCGACCGGCACGAAATTTGAGCAACCGGGGTTAAAAATATTTTTTTTTTTTCGTTTTTTTTTAAATAATATTTTAATAATTTCGGAATATAATATAATATTATAAATTCCAGAATTCGAAATCATTAAATAATTCAAAAATAAAATCCCATTATGTCACATCAAGGCTTTATATTAAAAATAAACATACTTAACTTTAAATTAACCACACTTTAACTTAATTAAACACCTTAATCTAATCATCAACCAAATAAACTAATCTAACCACCTAAACTTACTTAACTTAGACTAAGCACACTTAGGGCATCATTAACCGTCTAATCAAGGATTAGTGAGTTAAACTCACCCGATTAACGATCCGAGCGGACCAAAATGACGAGGACGACGCGAGGATTGACTTTCCTCAAAGCGGGCCGAGCATCCGGGCTCGGGAAGGCGGCCAAAACGGGCCAAACACCCGCTGCCATACCCATTTTCTTGGCTGCTGGTCACGGGCGGAGATGGGGCGGATCCGGCGCCGGTTGGGGCGAGCAAGGGCGGCAAGGACTAGGCGGAGCTCCGGCGGGCTAAGGCGGGGGCGCACGGCGGCGGAGGGAGCTCCGGCGAAGGCCCGAGCCACTCAAAGAAGTTGCTGGATCTCGGCTGAAACAGGGGCGACGGCGAGAGGCGGGCCGAGACACACGGCAGCCGCGAGCTTCGGCGACGGGCGGTTGCGGACGGCCGGCGACGGCTCCGGCGACGTGCGGCAACGGCCATGGCTGCTCGGTTCCTTCCTCCATTTTCTGGTCTTCGCACAGCAGAGATGGAGGGGGAAACCGACGGGAGAGGGAGGAGAGAAGACGGAGGTGTGCGGCCAAGGCGGAACGGCGACGGCGGGTGCGGACGGCCGGCGACGAGCGGCTGAGCGAGCGGTCGGACGGGCGGATGAAGCGGGGCGTCGAGCTGCTGGTGGCGTCCGAGGAAGAAGAAGATGAAAAATGCCCATGGAGGAATCGCACGGGAGGGAGAGAGGAAGAAGAGAGGGAGGAGAGAGAAGGAGGGGGGCTTTTTCTTTTCTTTTTGCCTTTCTTTAATCTAACAAAAATGGCCCACCATGACATCATGTGATGTCACCTTCCACTCACCATTTCTTGACAAATTTGCCCCTTCTAGAAGCTTTAAGGTAATTTAAAATGTTAGGTCCATGGGCATACGAATTTTGAAACAATTGTCTTCCATTAATCACTTGATTTACTTTAAATCCATCTCAATTGGCCTCAATGCTTCCATTAAATATTCTCCTCATCCAATAGCTCATCTCGCATCTCAATTTTGTATTCCATTTTAATCCCCGGCTCCAATTGCATAAAAATGACCTGATTAATTCAATTGAAATTAATACCGAAAATTCTGGATGTCACAACTCTTCCCCTCTTATAAAAATTTCGTCCTCGAAATTTAAACATTTACCAATCCTTATACAAAAGGTGAGGGTATTGTCGTTTCATTGAGTTTCATTACTCCATGCTAATCATTCGGTCTCGCAGCGTTGTCTGACCATTTCGACTAAGGAAACCACCTTGATAAACAAAATCCGCTCTTTCTAAACCAATAACTGAACTGCACTTCTCACATAAGACAATTTGTCATCCACATCTGATCTCTTTTTCTCGACTCCCTAATAAACTTTCGAACTTCATCGATTCAAAATTTCTGATAGTTCTTAGCAGTCTTTACTCTGAAACTGATATGACAACTGTAAACACTGATTTCTAAGCTGACTTTGGACTTGCGATTTTCTGATTTCTGATCTCATCTCAACCGACTGAAATCCTGTACACTCTGCTTTGCACTTATTAAAAAGAAACTATCTGATTGATCTACTGAAACTGGGAACCTCTGGTCAAGATCTGATATAACTCTGGCACTGATCTTGGCAATTGCAATCACTGACTACTGATATGACTTTGGCCTGAAATCTTCTTTACTTTCTTTTCACCACTGAAATTCTGTACCCTCTGCTATACATTGCTTAATAAAAAACCCTCTGAAAACTCTGCCAAATTTATAATCTCTAATTAAATTCGAAATATAATTCATCCCCGGCACTCTATGCCGGCGAATTATTTGATGCACACACACTTCGGTATACTCACTCTGTGACAAGATAGAATCTTCAATTTCTGAAATCAAACTTAGATTGGCAGTTAATTTCACTCCGACACGCTTTTAGTGTGACCTAGGCTACTGGGTAGTGTTCAAAGCTTTTTAGGACAAATGACCCGTGGTCGATTTTCTTCGAGCCACAATAAACCCACTCGACCCATTAGCGACTCTCGATTGTCGTGAAAATCTCAAAGATTCAAATACAGACACAGGGCGCCAAGACGATAGAAACATCAAATTAGTGTCGGTCGATGAGAATTTTCCAATTTAGTGGAGTCACCCACGATCGGTCATTCATCTCAGTCGAACCGATCTATCTTTGATTTCAAATCGAGTTTTATACTGTGCCGTAATGATCTCTAAAGATGAGCACGGTCAAGAAGTCGATCATTGGTCGAATTCTCAAGTCTATTTGCCTTAATGTCCTTAATAACTCACCCAGCTAGTCTAGTTATCTCATGAGTGGCCAACTCAGAGAAAAACACTGTAATCGTGTTGATGAAATGCCCAATTTATCTAATCGAAATCAGAGCCCGAAATCTGGATGTTACACACTCAAAACAAGATCTATTCGTACTGTACCAAAGTGGACCAACTCCATCTATTGATCAATCACTATTCTCAAATGGTATCAGTAATCCCCTGAATCCTTAGTAAGCCATATGTTTCCATTTCCACTTGGGACTCTCAAGTGATGGTAACAATTCTCCCGGTTCGCATTACCAAGCTTCCACTTACTGACACTTCTGACACTTGCAACCTGGTCAACGGTATCTATCTTCATATCAGCTTACTAATCTAGCTGATGGTTTACTTGCACCATCTGGTCAAAATTGCAATACTGTAGTGAACTTCTGACAAGATCTTTTCCCTGAGTGCTACACTGTCAAGTGTATTCAATCACTCATGGACCCCAAACTTTCCATCCTCTAAGTCTTAAAGTCGATTCTTTCTTGCCGTATCCTCTTATAAGATCTTCTGAACATCTTTGCTTGTCAACTAGGCGCCGATTCTAACTTGAACATTTGGTTAAATCTTAAGGGTGGCTATAAAATTCAAAAGGTAGACTACCTCAATTTTGAAAGCCAAATTTCGAATCATTTTCAAGTAAAGTCTATACTTTAGCCAGTCTATGCACATTTGAAGACTCTCGGCTCAACACATTAATGACTCATTTCATTCCTCCAAGGTGATACCCGATATCACTATTATAGTTCTGCCAAAATTCTGGTTCACGACACCGCTTCGTATTCACTAATTGGGTCTCAACTGGTGGAACGGTTATGCAACAATCTTCTCATGTTGCATCAATACGTACCCCATCCTTTAAGCTCTGGAAATTATCCTCATACTTGTCAATGCCGATGAATTTCTCTTCTTTCTCAAGAGGTCAATCTTGCGATGATACTGATACTGAAAGTTCTTTCACGAACCTGCTGTAGTAATCTGTCCAGTCCCCATAGCTTCTGATCTCTAACACTGTTGTCGATCTCGATTCATTAACAACTGATTCGATCTTGGCTGGTCCATGGAGATTCCTTTATTTGTAATCACATGACCATTCTTAGGGGCTCTTGTGATCCTCATCATTTAATGAACACCCTAGAACGTCGCTACATCACACGATTATCATTGATCTAGGTATTCTTCGAATACTCGGTTTGTCAAATCTATGACAGAGGCTGGAGCGTTCGTCAAATCAAATGGCTTTACATTATTCTCACAAGGGCTAAATCAAGTGCAAAATGTTGTCTTCAGTATAACCTCCTTCCTGGTTCTCAATTGACGATAACCTGTCCTCAAGTCGATCCTTGAAGACATCAACACTTTTTATAACAAGTCACCCAATTTGTCGATCTTTGACAATGAACACTTATCCTTCATTGTCACTTGATTAAGTCGACTATAGTTGATGCATAATTGCAACGAACCATCTTTCTTTCTTTCTTACTATGAGATTGATGTTTCCCTTAGGTAATGCACCGATATGCGTGAATTCTTCATTCATCAATCCTCACATTTGCGCAATTGGTTCTATCAATTCAAGCAACAACAACTGGTAAGAAACTTTAGAGAATGGTTTTGGACTACCGAGGAGTCCTCGATTTTTAGTTCTTCAATTTGTCTTATTTTTTACAATTGTCAAGTAACCTAGGCAACCTCCATCTAACAAATTGTCACATAATGGAACTACCATGTACCGATATGTTGCTTTTACCCTTTTCTTCTCAACATATTTAACTTTCCCTTTGTTTAAACATATCTCAACATTTAGATACCAAGTATTGGATAGCTTAATAATTTGGGGTTTCAACACGACAGGGGTGATGTTAATTAACATTTACCAAAAAAGCAAACCTTCACTTTTCTAGAAGTAAAAAGCCATGTTTTAACTACTTCCTTCAAAATGGCATTTAGATACCTAAGTTGCCATCGACTCAATATGTCATACAATGAAAAAAAAAAATCTAATTTTGAGTGTTTCAACTATTTTAGCATAGAAATAATCGATATTTGATCCAAAAAATGTTAAAATCTATTTAATCCTTAAAAATTGCATCTCGGTAATATAGGTTATGAAACTGAATAAATCAAACATTAATAATAGATGCATTGCATATTTGTACTTAATATACTTAAATCATTGATGGATGCATGCATGACAGAGATATACATAAACAAACTTCATTTTTTTCTTAAATTAAATTGATATTTAACCTTTACCTACAACTTTGATATACATATACAAATAGACAAATTTGAATAGACTATTCATGATAATATTGGTAAATCTTATCTTCCAAGAACAATAAATATCATGGATATATTGACTTGACAAGATATTGTCCATACTACTTGTATACAATATATAGAAAATAACTTGACAAGAGTTTATCTCATCTGAGTGTTATAACTTTTTTTTTTTTTGCACATTTATTGAGCATCACAAATTTGAAAAATCGATCACTTAAGTATTATCAATGATTCACCTTATCGAAAAATCTAACATTGACACTAGTCCTCCTATGTGACTTTGCCAGCGTTGACGTAGACAAATTATTATTTTTTTGAATTTTTTATTTTCTTTTTTATTTTCCATTTTTTTAGGGCTAGCAAGGGTCATTAGCAACCTTCATTAGCTCTGAAACCCTCACCTAGATCTAGTGATTTGCAGCTGAGGGTGAGGTGGCCCTTGCCTAATTTGTGCAAGATTTGCTGGTGACCCTTACCAGCCCTAAAAAAGGGAAAAGAAAAACAAGAAAAAAATAAAAAAAATTCAAAATTTTAAAATTTTTAATTTTTTAAAGAAAATTCCACATCATATGGGAAATTAAAAAAAAAATCCACATAAGCTGATTTGCTGGAATTAACACTCAAATGATTGATTTTATTCTGATGTGGCACTAAAGTAAGCAAAAAAAAAGTTATAATATTCAAGTGAGTGCCGTGCATAAGTTATGGTACTCTTCCTGTTCTTCTCCCAACTTAAGGTCATGTTAGATACAATGTTAAAATGTTAGATGCAAACCCATACATGAACTTAAAAAGTCTCACGACAAGCACTTTTTTTTTTTCGGTAGCGACAAGCATATACTTGAACATTTTTTTATTTGAGGTTCAATAATCTCTACTATATCTAAATAAAACCAAGAATAATTTAAAAAATTTCAAACTTTTCCCCAAGTATTACAATGAAGCACATGTAAGCCATCATGACGAATTTTTACTGATGATCTCCAAGTAATGAATAAAATCACAACGTAAAATTTAACAAGTTAGTTTGAAGGTGATTCCTACAGTTACATTTTTAAAATCGATTCTTTCCAATTTTATAAATTAGAAATTCCTGTTTCTAAAATAAATGAAATCTTCTCACTTTTATCTCTTTCTTTAATTATTTAAAGCTTTTGTCACCACTTTTTCTTTTTTCCCTCGTGACGGGTTCTCTCTTTTGCTAGGTCATAAATGGATAAACAAGAAAAGATCACATAGCTAGTCACAATAAACTTTCTCACTTTCTTACGAGCACCTTTTCAGATTGAAACTTTATAATTCAAGCAAGACTTGTCCTTCCAACTTTCGAAGAGTCGTTGTATGTCAAAATTTATTTGACGGTTCATAAATTGCAATTCCACCACAAACAATACAAGTTATAAGCTTTGAGCTTTGAGAAAATTCTACCTTTTTAAGAAAATAGATTGACCCGGTGTTCTATAAAGTGTGCTCAATGTGATACCTCCATTATATTTCTCATCAAGAAATTCAAGAAGATAGCTGTCCTCTTCACAAGCATGCAGTTGACACATGGGTCCTCTATTATATAACATTTATTGATGATTGCATAGAAGTTTAATGGATTTAGGTACAATAGATTAGCATAGCAATACTGTTTCCTCCAAAATAAAGCTAGATATACTAATACTTAGTGGGTTATAAAACTTTATTTACTAAATGATGCGTGGGTGACAGAATCCTGTTGGAGGATTAAAATGTGAAACACTAATTCAATGTCCTCTTCTGGCTTGACATATCATTTAATAAATCTATTTTTCAGAGATCGTCTTATCTCCAGCATTACTCTTTATTAAATCCCATTCACAAAATCGTTTTACTAATTATTAAGTGCCCATATACAGTTTGACTGTGAATTTACTTTATCGGTTTTGTTCATCAATCCAGAATCCCTAATAACACGCAATTTTTCTTATATGAGGTGATCGCTTTATCTTTATAGAAGGATGAGAGAAAGACCAATCCTGTGCACTTTTTCCCCCTTTCGTTGAGGAAACTATTGTTAGAATTCATTCTAATAAATCAAGCTAACTCTCCTTTTATGTACCATGATGTTATGTTAAAAATTACATGATTTTATGCAATGCTTGGCTAATCTTTCGACCTTGACAATAGTAATTATGCATCTTTGACGTACTTTGGCAGCTATTATAAAGTAGGAATCAATACTTGTGAACCCTGATCTATTAAGACCTTCATCTTCTTGAGACATTTGCCTTGTTGACCTTTTGGGAAGTGTTTGATTTACCCAATCCCTCGTTTGGACTTCGCATCAGCCAACTAAATAGGGTAATTCCACTTACCGATTTCTTGAAGCTTTCCCTTGTTGACTTAACAGAGACGAGTAAAGTAAACATTGACCATGCCTCGTGAAGTCAGATTTTATACTAAGTTGTGTAGTACTTCAGCTTCTTTCCGTGTTTTTCCTTCGGGTTCCTCCCTTTTGTGGCAAAAATCTGTTAGTAATTGCGTATTCTTGTGAAGAATTATTGAAGAAAACAATTCAATGATACTCGCTGTGCAGTGACCTAACATAGAAAAGAAAAAGATTCTCATTGTCTCGTAAGTGAAACCCTAAGAAATTGTAGGACTTCATATGCTCTGATCATCAATTATGTGGAATCTCTTTCTAATCATGCCCTTTCACGTTGTACTTGGACCAGCTAATAAAGTAAGTGATAGAGGGAGAGACGCACGTTGCGAAAATGACTTTAAAAAAATTCATAGGGCAAATTGATCAGATCTATTGGGAGACGGGTGCACAATCTTCTTCTTTTTCATTTGTTTCCATCAAGGAAAAGCTCGTAAGTTAGTTTGTACTGAACAGCTCGGGCGTCGGTGGCAAGATGCGCTTTTGTCATCGTTTCAGGGCTTAGGATTTCAGCAAACTTTTCTCTCGATTTTAGTTTCAGTATTTTATCCCAAGCTTAAAAAGAATCCATCTCTATCTAGTCAGCGGGTGCAATGTACCTAGGGAATAAGACATTAAAAAAAAAAAAAAAATCTATTCTTTCTTGGCATAGCCATTCTCTATGGCGGACTAAAATAATGGTGTGCATTATATTGATTAAAGTGGCGTGTTATCTAGGGTTTCACTTGTTTGAGTTGGCTGTTCCATCTCTATAGATTATAAGCTAAAAAAACATTTCATTAGTTTATGCCTCTTGTTTCACAGTCATCGAGAATAACAGACAAATCTGTCTATTTGTTCTATTATATTGCAACTTGTTCCCAGAAAGTTGTTCTCCTTATGCTACCATATATAATTCATATAGATTCAAAATATAGATCATTTGGACAATTGTGGTTAGCTACTTGTCTATGAGTGAGCTAATAAAGGAGCAATATATCTCCGAGTATGACATATGATTGAAAGAGATAAAAACTTATAGGAAAGGCTAATGACCTATGCCGTTATAAGTGTCTTCCACATAATGTTCTTTAGGTTTTTATGCGTAGATACCTCACGTCTGAGGACTGGCCTGGCCCGGAAGCCAAGGGAAAACCTTGGTATGGTTTGCTTATGTTGCTGAGAAAATATCCGGAGCACTTTGTCATCAACACGAGGTCAAAGGGTCGGGTGACGTTAGAGTTTGTGTCATTGGTCTCTCTGCTCTCATAACATGATAATGAGAGCTGGTTCTTGCGGGGGCAGCTTCTAGATTTTCTTTTGTCAGTCTGATCTGGTGTACTTTTTACCTGTGATCTTAGTACTTATGGATGGTGTTGAGCTTGTCACAATTAAGTCGTTCTGTGTTAGGATTACTTTTAGTCTTTCCTTTTGCTAGCTTTTTGCTGTAAAGGATGTTATTTCTTCGTAGTTAGATATCATCTATTCTTTTGCCTTCGATATCGCAATACTAAGCCTCTTTTTAGGGGTAATTTAAGCTTGAGGAGGAATCTTCGGGACGAAATGAGAGTATCGATTCTTTTAGGTCTTCTGAAATGACTATCCCCCCAGGACTGGTGACCGAATCAATCAATGAAGACGAAAGTTAAAAGATTTGCTGGAGTAGATATAAACCCCCAAAGAAGTAGAAGGCTCTATAATTATTTAAAAGCCGAAACCAGCAACGTTGCTCAATAAGTGAACTGCTAGCATTTTCCAGTTACCCAGAAAGAAAATCTTCTTTTCCACAAGCTAAAACGTGGAAAAACTTCAGCACAAGCCATGTGGAGGATTCATGATCATCCTGCCTTGAATCACCTCACCACAAAAATCAGTCTTCCCTTTAAAAGTTAATTTGAGCTGCACAGGTTCCCCTAATTTGGAAGCCTTAGTTATAAGTACCAATAATATACCGAATGAAAACCTTATTTAAAACTCTATAATGAATGATTCGGACTTCTAAGAATTCATCAATTATGACCTTAGTTTTTAGCAAGTCCAAGGACCATAGGAAGAGATGTGCATAGATGAATCTTCTATGCTTCCTTACTATAGCGTTGCCCCCATTTTCTCTCGTTCTTCTTACATTTTCCTAACATATCAAAAACCAAATTGTATTGAATGTTCAAACTATCAAGGAGGAAATTTCTTAGTATTTTTCGATCCGTTAGATCTAACACACGTGAAGCTCAGTATGTAACGTAATTGTGAATGTATTAATACATAAGTCACAAGCAAATTGGATTAACGAGCACAATAACGAGAATATGAACTAGAGTTGAACCCTTGATGAGTTATAAGATTATGTTAAGCGATTATTATTTCAAAGGCATATGAGAGTCGGAATATTTATTTCAACCGTATTTCTTATTAATAAAATCCGAGCATATTCCTCATTAAAACAATCTGAGCGATGTAATGTCCATCCAATTAGCTCTTAGGCAGAGGGTATCCAAACTGATGATGCCAAAACATACACCAATCAACTCTGCTCCAACTTATGAAAATCACATCATGCTACCTTCTTGAAAATGCAAGATGCAACTTGCCTTAAAAAAATCAACGCGAAAACCTTTTAAATTTGGAGGACTTTTGAAAACACGTGTATGTGGGACCAACCCCAGATGTAAATTGAGAGCAAGTCATCGAGCCACCCAGGACATCATTTAAGCCTGAGAGTTAATCGCACAGCCACACTACTCCTCTCCCTGTTTCCTCACAAAGTCAAAGCTACCTCAAAAATGGTGAGACATCCACTTAAACCCAACAAGAGCAACAATACAAGAGTAAAGAAAGGCACCTGGAGTGCAGAGGAAGATCAGAAACTCATTGCTTATATCAAGAGATACGGCATTTGGAACTGGATTCACATGCCCAAACCCGCTGGTATGAAATATTGATGTATTGATCTTGTTTTTCGCTGATCTCCGTATCTGCTTTTGCTGGGTACAATATCAAACCAAGTCTTGGATATGCGTGTGAATGACTCAGGTTTGGCAAGGACAGGGAAAAGTTGTAGACTTCGGTGGATGAACTATCTGAGGCCTAACATCAGGCATGGAAACATCACCAAAGGAGAGGAAGATATGATTATAGACTTGCAACGACTTCTTGGAAATAAGTAAGTTCACACTTATCACCTCAGTGAAATCCTATAAAAGATCAAAGAAAAAATCACATCTGCAAATTTATGTAGCCTCACAAAACGGAGAAACTACTATGTTTTTGTCGCCATTGCATAAAACACTTCATTTCTTTTGTCAGAAGCCTCTTCCACTTTCACAATGATAGACTACAGGTATATATGTAGTACAAGCACTGCACGGAAGTAAGTTTGAATCAGTAGACAAATCATTGATTCTTGGTTAAATTCATTTACCGCAGATGGGCGGCAATAGCAGCTAGACTTCCAGGAAGAACTGATAACGAAATAAAGAATTATTGGAACACCCGTTTGAAGAAACGTGTTGGGAATGGGAACAAGTTGCAAATTTCAACCTCAGGTGATGTTAAAGTTAAGCCTTCTCTTCTCACTATTGATACTCCGAAAAAAGAACTCATTCCAAGAATGAATGCAAATAGCTTCTGCACCTCTTATGGAGTTCACTATGATGACAAAACCTTGGAGAATAGGTGGTATTCACCATCCGACGTGACTGGTGAAGAAGAAAGCTTGTGGGAACATTTCCTTGCGCTGAAAGATTTTCAAATTGCAGAGAATTTCGGTGGCATGTTCATGCAATCGGGAGCTAAGGCCCCTGTCTTTGTGTGTATGCAACAGGAGCTCGTGTACCACAGCGGTTCCTATGAAGATTTTATGATGGATTTATGGGAAAAATGATGATCGCTGAAGGTACTCAGATGAAGAGGTGCCATATAATTACTTGTCGTTTCCTGTTAACTTCCAAGGAATGGGAAATTGATCTCATGAGCGTTGTGTTTTCTGCAATTGAGCATCAGTGTTGTCTTTTTCCATCTCGTGTATTTATGTTATACTACGTCTCAAATTTGAGTTTGTAAAGGAAACTCAATCCAAGTATGTTCCTTATTTTAAGTGGCTTCCCAGTTTGATTACTCTTGAAAGGGTTTTCTATTGTGGTTCCAACTCTTTCATATATAAGTAGTCTTCTTCTTGAATTGTATCCAAAGAGGTGGTTTTTTTTTTTTTTTTGGGTGAGTTACACTCTGAAGCAATCCTCGATGTGTTTTTGGCCGTGACAATAAATTGTGTGCTGTGCTCGTGAATTACATCTTGGTAGTTCAAAGTTGTGAAAATCTTGTGTCAAGATTTTACATAATTCTTTTATGAGATTTAGTGATTGTTTTGCAAGAAATTATGAAGACTACAGTGTAATTGAGGATTAAGAAATACTAAAAGTGTTTGAGTAACGAGAGTATTTTTATAATCTCCTTTGTAATACTTGATTTATAGTGGAAACAATTATTGCTCTCGTCATGAATAAAGGTTATACCGATTGGATGATGTAAATTTGATATTTAATTTATTTTTCTTATTCTATTATCTTATTGTTAGATTGCTCTTTTTTTTTTTTTTTTTTTTTTGGGTGACAGTTGGTATCAGATCCACACTTGACTTAGTTGAAGCAAATCAATAGTGAGGGAAGAAGGTAAGTAAAAATCAACATACTTGATGGGAATGATTTTGGTTTATGAAATATGCAAATTGGGGATTTGCACTAGAGAAATCTGGTCTTAATCCTACCAGGAAAGAAGCCAGAATTGATGAGGCAATTTATGAATGCATATTTGATATGCCAGTAAAATTCAAGTGTCAACATATATTAAACCCAATTATTTGCATCCGTCCATGGGGAATAGTCAATCTGGGGGCCAAGTTTAGATGTCTAGTCTAATAAAGAGATTCCTTATTTATGTAACTTTAATTGAATTCTTTACTAAATTTAACATGTCAAGTCAAAACCAATTAACATTATCAAACATCTAGTCTCATTTACTGTTAAACTTCTTGGAAACTTCCTTTTGCATTTTCACTAACTGGGACATCTCCCTCACTTGAATATGTTTTCTACATATATCGGCTTCATATAATGTAAGCTTACCTTTCGATTACTAAACTAACACTAACTGCTCTTAAGGAACTGATGTTAGTGAAGTAATCCGGTATATATTGGTTATCCATGCCTTCACAAAGGATGATTTTCCATTAGCTAGCATCAGGATCTATGGTTTTGACTTTGGGTCAATACGTTGCATTGCTATATAAGACTTTTGTTAGATGCGTGAAAGGACAAGTCAGGCGTTGCGGGTCCTATAGGACAATTGTTAGCTTTTTAAAAGTTCAAACTGTTAGACAAAATTGTGATTTAATTTTTAATTATTCTAATACTCCTAATTACACGTAAGCTAAAACCTTTTTGCCTAAGATTAAAGCAGAAAAATGTTAATATGAAAGACAAATAGGAGCCTAGAAATATCTAAACTCCAGATTTTTTTCTTTGATATAATTTAAATTTTGTCACGACCAATGTTTTTTTTTTAAACTTAAACTATTAGATAACGATGTGATTTAAAATGTTCTAACACTTGCCACCTTCAAGCTTAACTTGAATAACCTATTCTTATTTATTGGATCTGAATGCAAATATAATCAGACACATAAATGGGATATTACTTTCAATGTATAAGAATTAACCAAAAATAAATAGATCATAGACTAGGTTATTCTATCTATATTTAAGTTCAGTCAATCCGCAAGTAGAAAATTTTAGACAAAACAATCTAAGCATGTGATATCAGAGATGTCAACGCTTCATCCGCTACTGTCTATATTATAATATTTTGAACAATCAAAGATGAGAGTGAATCAAAAAGGAATATATGTATTGTTTATTGGTAATTGAGTCATATGGATGGTTTCGTAGCCGTTGATAGGATGTACTAAAATGGTGACTATGACATCTCGCCAGCAAACTATAGTGCAGCTGTTTATCATAAGCTAACATGCTTTGTCTTTGGGCAGGAATTAAATAGATAATGCACACACTTTTCCCGATAAATTTTGTCAACTTGTTACATCTCCATTTTCAAACGTCTATAAATCATATTCATTTAAACTTGTTTGGATGGATTATTACTTTTTGTTTAATCTAAGTTTAACGGGGCACGCATTAATTTGTTAACCTGAAAATCCGAAAAATTTCATATGGTACCTATAATATAAATGTTAACACGTATATTCACATGCTCTAATTAAACAATGGTGGGTTAATATGATGATTCCTAAATTCATTGAATTGGTTTCAAAGGATAAACAGAATTTCTCTGTTTTCTGAGGAGCATTTTATTTCATGAACGTGCAATCTCTTTGACTTATTTACAGAAAATGAAAGGGATTCGAAACTAAATCAGCAGCGTAGACAGCCCAATCGTTCATTCCCAAATTTTGTCTCGATGACAAATAAAACTTCCCATGGTAAAGGAAAGAGAAAAACAAAGTAAAATTATAACCACGATGCGTCAGGACAGAATGATAATGCGGTGATGATTTTGCAGCTGTAGCTCGTCGTCTCCCTCGCGAAATGATTTTTAGCCGTAAAACTCAAAAGCAATGTACATTTTAACGTACTGCATTTAAACCTGATATGCTATATACCATGTTGACAGCATTGATCTCATCATCTGAAGGAATTTATGTCTTACAAATTGTATATGTAAGCGAAAGAGTCTCATACAACCGCTAGTTGCCTTGTCGACTGTTGAAGCAAAGTGTATAGCATTATCGAGACAATCAAGGAAGCTATTTGGCTCAAAGGTTTGTCGAGTGACCAGGACTGTGACAGGAGAAAAATGTTGTTTGTTGCTTCAAATTGATTTTTCCCTTGTGGAACATTTCTTTTTTTACCCTCGGAAGCAATCCTCTGTGATCCCTCAACTCAAGGCACATAAAGATTATGAAAGTCCTTCGCCGGCCTTCCAGTGTATTGACTGCCAGATCAGACATTCTTGGATTAACCACTCTTTGAAAGAAAAGGTAAATTAGCTAAGACTGAAATCTTGCATATTGATTAAAGATTTGTTTTCCCATGTTGAATCGTTCCAAGAAATTGTGGAACAAATATCAACCTATGCAAAAGCTTAAAATAAGTTGTGTAAAGACGACCTTCAACGGTAGTATGTATCTTGAGTGTACGTGAGCCTAATCTCAAAATAAGTTACTGTTTTGAGAGTTCCTTTGTGAACTTACTGTTGCTTGTGTAGAAGCACAAGTACATGAAGCTGGGGATTATATAAAGCAATTCTTGGAGAATATTTAAAGAGTTAAGATATCGAAATTGTCTTTTTTGGTCTTCCATGGTAATTTTGAACTGGTAAGTTCACTTGAGTTTTGATCCTTGCAAGTAGACCGGAGACCAAATAATGTAGATTTCAACGTGTTTCGTCAGTCCACACCATCTTGCAGATACTTGATAGGTTTCGCCATTTATATATAATCAAGCGTCTGTCGAAAGCATTCAGTGGATCACAAGACATAATGGGTTATTGGAGATTTGTGCACTATGTTTTTTCAATCAAGCACGTGAGTTTATTCAATTTTATTCAATTTCAAGAGCTCCAGGACGATGCATGTGATGAGGACTGAAAGGTACGGCTACTTTAACCTAGAAGCGTTTTATTGGATAAAGCCATTGAATAATAGATAGTTTATTCTAATTGGTTATCAATATCAGCAATCAATGAATCTAACAAGACATCTGGAAGGGTATGATATTGCAAATGATGCTGTAGATTTTTGGTAACATTAGAAATTAACAAATGCAACCTGCGGTGCTCTTCCTCTGTGCAGCTGCTTCCTTGATGGTTCTTCACTTTTGTCGTTGGCGGATGCGGGCGTAGATTTTGGTTCATCTGCTCTTCAGTGGCCTCCTGCTGCTTCCTTTTCTTTTGCCATTGTTTTGGCTGTTTCTGCTTCTTTAGACCCACTCCTGCGGTCCTCTTTTGCATTCGACACCTTTCTACTAACCGACTTGTTGTCTTATTGAGTGTAAGTTTTGTGGTGTTGGATCTTTTGTAATTGTTGGTTAAAACTCTATATATTCTTACCCTTAAAAAAAAAAAAAACCAATGCAACCTCGGAAGAAACAATCATGTTAGAGGATAAGGCCTTGAAATTAGGCACGCAGAGAGAGAGAGAAGTCATCATAAGTTTATCGTCCACTTGTCGTTAATTCGACAGAAAATTTGTGGCACACGCTAGGCTACAATATAAAAAGTCAATCGAATGCAATAATGAATATGTAATCATGATGAGGACCTCATGAGGAACCTCAGGTGACGAAAAATCAATGTGAATTTGGATGCACCTACACACAGTAGATGAAATAAAACAACCCATGCAAACTGGAGATCCGATTTGGGATGAAAACAGATATTCGTGGGCATATGCTTGAAGTACTTGCAATTCGTCATTCTGACCCATATGATTAACTGGAATTTTCTGCGAGGGTGGGTTTTGAGATGTATCTTTTCTTTTTAACTGTGTTGAGTGATCTCATGCAAGCATGCATGCCCATACAGGCCCACCCATATACGCAATTATATATTGTGAATGAAAGTAGTAACACAATGGGTAGGCTATATGTCACTCTCTAGTGGAAAAGGCCAGTTCTTCGCCATGTGATTTATGTCAAACAAATGTATATAGAACAACTGTAAATTGACATAATGGTTTTGATGGAGCCATTAAAGCGGATTTCATTCAGCGTATTTTTGTCTTGTTTAGTTCCATGAAAAAGAATCTTCAAATGGATTCCCATTTCAAAAATCTCATTTGTAATTATTTGGATTGCAAAAACATTGGGTCTTCAACGAGAGAATACTTCTCATCGGCGATGGTGAACGACAATCGGTGGCCAGTGACTAATGACTAGGGAACTGTAGCAGAGTCTGACTACTGACAACAAAGTCTGGCAGCCGGTGACTGTCGCCAGCAATTGGCAATCGGCACTTGCTGACAAGTAGTGGAGGCCGGCAGCTGGTGATAGCGGCGGGGGCCGGCACCGGCATGGGTGATGGAATTGAGTTTTTGATAGTTTTAGGGTTTAAAAAAATGTGAAATGGAATCTCAATTCTAGCTATAGCTAGATAATCCACAATGCATTCTAGAAAATGAATTGACAAAAGGAAAACTCCATCACCAGCGCACCAAGTTTAAAGCTTCTCCAAAATCTTGCTTTTCATTAGATGATGACGGGGACAGATTGCCGCCAATGATAGCAACTGTTCGAACACAATTTTCCTTATCATAGCATACACACTTCAAGCTACAGAACTAAGAGCTACTCCACAATAATACGATCCACACTTAGCTTTCTTGGCTATAGTTAAATCATTTACACGAGAGCACCAATCTCTATTAAATAATAAAAGTTACAGGAGAGCAAATAATAGGCGAATCGTCACAAATCTAATTTTTGTAAGTTCTCTTTAAGCCTTTAAAGGAACTTAGGTTGAGCCTTCATACTTAGCCTGGTATGACTTATGACTCTCATTTGGCAGTATCATGATGGATGCTTTTTGCTATGAATGATCACTTTTTTTTGGGTGATGAGCATTTAGTATAGCAAATCTCGTGAGCTTGGCTTCAATATATTATGCCTACAAGTTCGGACTTTGTACTTTCTTTTGTTGTTTGTCAATACAGATTTTTAATTAAAAAAACCGCCAAAAAAAAAATTCTGACATAAGCAGAGAGGAAGGAGTCTCCTTGATCACAGCACATTTACTTTGTGTAATTTAAAAAAAGAAAAAGAAAAATTAGGCCCAATATTTTCCAGAATACAAGTGAGGATGTGAGATGAGTCATCCTTGAGAAAATATAATCCAGGTTCGAACATAACAGAAAGGTCGCAAACTTGTAGAACAATAATAAGACTGAATTTTGCTCTGGTGAAAAGTTCTATAGGCATATAACTCGTATTGTCCTATGATTAATGATTAATCATCCTCTGCCAGACATATTTTCTTTACTGGTTGCGTGTTGCTTGCTTCTTAGATGGAGCACTAAGCATAGTTAATCTTCAAATCTATTAGGGTTATAGATATTTCACTAGAAAATATAAATCAAATATCATTAGTAAAAGGGATAATACCCTAAAAAACCCCAAACTGGTACATTTGTGACAAATTTATCCCAAACTATTTTTTTGACCATCAAAAACCCCAAACTAGTATACTTTTGACAAATTTATCCCAAACTGGTACACTTGTGACAAATTTACTCTATGTTAGTTTTCGTTAAATTTTATTATCAAATTATTAAGTTAAATGACACGTGACAGTTAACCACTTTACCAATTTAGGATTTTACGTTCCGTTTGTCACAGTTTACAATTTTTATGATTTTTTTGTGGTATTAATCCAATTTAGCATAGGGTATATTTGTTACAAATTTACCAGTTTAGGGTTTTTTTGCAGTCGAATAAATTAGTTTGGGGTAAATTTGTCATAAATGTACCAGTTTATGGTTTTTTATAATCAGTCGGGGTAAATTTGTCACAAATTTACCAGTTTGGGGTTTTTCATTGTCAAAAAAATAGTTTGGGGTAAATTTGTCACAAGTGTACTAGTTTGAGGTTTTTTAAGGTATTAACCCTTAATAAAAAGTAAATATTGTTGTGTGGATGTACTCTTCATCATTCCTAAAGCATAAAGACTTAATAAAGTAATGTGAATTTAAAAATTTGATTTCTAACTTTTTAGTTAGACAAATCATCTAAAATTAACGAGTGAAACTCCAAATATAATCATATTCTAATCAGATAAAGATAACAACTGGCA
Organism: Eucalyptus sideroxylon x Eucalyptus melliodora; assembly: GCA_016097485.1. Taxonomy (NCBI): domain Eukaryota; kingdom Viridiplantae; phylum Streptophyta; class Magnoliopsida; order Myrtales; family Myrtaceae; genus Eucalyptus; species Eucalyptus sideroxylon x Eucalyptus melliodora. The sequence goes on from CM027827.1 coordinate 1,146,873, forward strand.
AATAAGAACATGCCTAGTTAGCTCTTATCCCAGTTAAATACACATGATTCTTGTTTGGGGGTTGAGATATATAGGTCTTGCTAGATAAAATACTAAAAGAGAGAATTTTATTCTGTTAAAGTGTCTAGATACTAAGACGACAAAAGCTACAAAAAAACAACGCAATTATAGCTGTCCTCCATGCCCTACGGTTTTTTTTTTTTTTGGGTGGGGGAAAAAGCAGTGGATTAGGTTTTAGGGTCGCGAAATTTTTGAATTTTAATAAATAATAAATTTTATTCCGAAAATTAATTAAATAATAATATCCATATTTTTCGCGATCCTTTTCTCGATTTATAATATCCAACCATCGATTTCAAAATCCAACGCGTGATGATCAGCACGAAATTCTGAAAGCTGATAAGGGTTAAAAATAATTTTTTTCGTTTTTTTAAATAATATTTTAATAATTTCGGAATATAATATAATATTATAAATTCCAGAATTCGAAATCATTAAATAATTCAAAAATAAAACCCCATTATGTCACATCAAGGCTTTATATTAAAAATAAACATACTTAACTTTAAATTAACCACACTTTAACTTAATTAAACACATTAATCTAATCATCAATCAAATAAACTAATCAAACCACCTAAACTTACTTAACTTAGACTAAGCACACTTAGGGCATCATTAACCGTCTAATCAAGGATTAGTGAGTTAAACTCACCGGATTAGAGAGCCGAGCGGAGCACGCATCTCCCGATACATGTAATCCTCTTGCTATGTTGCTTTCATGATAATGAGGTTATAATTTCATCCCAACAGCAAGTTGATTTGATCAACCATTCCGTGGGAAACATATATTATTTGCATTTTAGAACGTGCGTTTTATGTTCACCGGTAGAAAACATAAGTTGGTCGGCCATTGTCGCATTAAAAATTTTATTAGAAACTTTTTGAATTAGATTTAGTCAATACGACAGTCTGTGATTTCATAGGATTCTCTAAAAAAGATTACAATAATCTTTCTATGTTTTTATTGTCATTGTCAATGTGATTTCTTTGCTAGAGAAAAGATTGACAATTAAGCAAGATGACTCAATTGATGAAGAGGAAGCGCCAAACGATCTACAAAACCAATGCACCATTTTCAGCTTTTCTAGGGTTTGGTCACCGTAAGTTTTTGTGGGCATAGATTTGTTTGAAAGTTGATAATTCTCCGAGTGCAGTTTATCTTGAATGGACGTTTCTTGTATAGAAAAGGTTCCTCTAATCCGTCTTGTGCTGCGAAAGATGGAAAAGCATAAAAAAAAGTTTGCAAAATAATTATTTTATGGAGAAGTCAAGAAAAGAAAGGGTTGGAAATTCGCATAACATTCATCACCAATTGTGATAATTCAACGACTGCTCAAGATGATCATAGTAAGCTGAGCCGGAAAGGAGGAATAACCACATTGAAGGGTCGTTAGAAGGGTGTTGTGTTTCACGCACATATTGAACTGACGATTATATGTGATAGAGGGTCGTGTTGACCTAGCTCTAGACAAACTAGACCATAATGCTAGATTGGTCAAAAAGAGTTTACAGTCCAAGTACGGAGAAGATGAGAATACGATGAGGATGAAAGAGACGTCTTATGTACTTGCATTTATATAAATATATGTTAGATTAAGGAAATTGAGGTTGCTATGCTATGTCACTGCATGTGTCACTACCATTTTATGTTCAAAGGCCATGTCATCTAAAGACCAAAGTTGAAGAATTTTATCTTCAAAGTCACGCAAAATAAACACTGTCAACATTTGGGTGCCAAAGAGAAAACATTCACGTGTACAAATGACAGTGACATTCTTTTAACCATCGTAAAATTTTAATTCGTGTTGTATTATTTATTTAGTACAACAAAATCATTTAAAATGTCAATTCTTCTATAGTTTTCTCTATTAAAAAAAAACAATCTAAGAAATTAAATTCTCTTTTTTGGCTGAGCCACGAAAAGTATAGGTTATTTTGATGTCTTAGACCGTAGATTCAATGCTTTTTCTGAAGAAATGCTGTATCTAAACAAGAAAAAATTATCTGAGCACATCTGAATTTTAACATTTTTATTTATGAAATAAGTTAGTATGACAATACGAAAAAGGAAAAAGAAGTGAGAGAAAAATGTATTTTGGCTTAAATACATATATATTCAGTCAAGATCTTCCTTCTTAAAACCCAAAAACTTATAGAAAGAATGGACGCGTGTCTATGCTAGTTCGACAGGATCTTATGTGATTTCCTAAACCTACGCAAAGGTTGTGTACTGTGTTGTGACCTCCCTTTCGGGCGCTCTCTTATGCGTAAGCGTGTGTGGAGGTTAATGGCTCACTAAATGTTAGACTTAGCTCACGCTCTCCCAAACCCATCAATTCATGACTTACGGTTCAAGTTTTTAATCTGTAAGTCAATTTCATTTATGAGTCGCTACTAATTGATTTGAGATAGATCGATTAGAAATCCAAGTAAAATATGGGAAGAAATACTTTACTCCTATGTAACTAGAGAAACTAGAATTAACGACTTGATTACATTAGTTAATCATTAATACCCTTAGGATACCTGATCTTGTTTAAACATCAAGTAAAATATTTATGCAATATTTTCTACCAATCGCATATTTTAAGATTCAATTCTTAACTAGATTAAGGAAATAGAAATCCATGCATTACAAGGACGCAATTGGAATAAGTCAATATTTGTGTCCAAGAACTTAAACGTGATTTTTTTTCAAGGTTTTTAAGGATTTTCTATGTATTTTTGGGAAAAAAACTACTTTTTGGTTTTTTCTGATTTTTTGGGAAATATAAGCTTTTCGGATTTTTTGGATATATATATATATTTTAAAATATATTATTAATATTAAAGTAGTAATATTATATTATGTCATAAAATCAGGCGGATCCGGGTCGGACTCCCATGTTTGACCCGAGGCTAGATTGACTCGGGACCGCCAGCCGGGGTCTTTGGTAGGAATGGGCTCCACAAATGAGCCCAGCCCTACAACCCATTCTCTAAAGAAACATAAAAAGCCCGGCCTGCGTTCTCCATACCCAGTAGCCAAAAACCATTACTCAGCTGAGACCCGCGTGCCCAACCTAGCTTGAACCCTACTTGCGCCTCTTAAGAAAAAGAAAAGAAAAGGAAAAGGAAAAAAAAAATAAAGAACAATAAAATTAAAAAATTGCAAAATTTGTTAATGTTAGCGCTAGCCATTTGGCCATAACACATAAGACAATCGGTGTTGACTAGATCATTACATTAGTGATTTCCAATCAAAATTAGTTAAAAAGTTTAAATTGGCAAATCAATAAAAAGTTTAAAACTAAATTGATAAATTATCGATAGGTTTGGAACTAAATCGATATAATTAAATAGTTTAGAGCTAAATTGGCAAATCTTCAAAAGATTTAGGACTAAAGTGGCATAATTGAAAGGTTTAATATTGAATTGACCAATGTACAATAGGTTTAGAGCTTTTGGGACGATTTTCCCACAAAATATATCCGTAACTTTCCTTTTTCTTTTGATCAAGAATTCTATTATATAATGGTCAAATGTATTTCAATGGGATTATGCTCTCAAAGTTTTAAGTCAATTATGCATTCAAAGTTGATGGCCGGAAAAAAAACATCGGGCTTTTATAGTTGACGCACGTTTTGTTGTCTTTCTCGTAAATGTCTATAAAACCCTAGCTGGTCTTACAAGTTGCATTATTTTGTTGTCCTATGATTAACTTAAGCTCTGCTGCGCTCATAGATGACCTATGCAGCGTTTGGATTACATGTCACTGGCAACGTCATTAGACAACTTTTGCAGATTTCCAGGTTTTTCTAATAATCAATTCTTGATGTTGCCGTCCAATTTCGCGCACGTTTCATTCTCCATTATCCATTTGCTCATATCGTAAGACAGCTATCACAAAATAATATAATCCCCGCAAAACCTTTTTGCTTTTAAATTTTCCTTTTCTTTATTCGGTGAAAGATTATGAGTTAGCTATGCTGAAGGTGTCTTACCGGATGAGCTTTCTATAGGAAATTTATTGATTCATTTATGTCCTTTGGTTGATACAAATTCATATTACATGCTTTTGATCTTTTTATTTTATTTTATTTTATTTAATCTATTTTCTAATGCTTTTTTTTTTTTTTTCGCCAAAGATACTCTTGATCTAATCTTTTTAAAGTCATTTTGTATTGGTGTAAAAGATGTAATTTATAAGTTTTCGGAAAAAGGATAATTGAATAGATTTTCTACTGAACTACCATTCACCACCATATTGCTTTTACCGATCTTATTATTTTATCATCTTCTTTTCTTCTCAACATGCTTAACTTTCCGTCGGTTTAAACATATATGGACATTTGGGAACTAAGTATCGAATAACTTAATAATTTAGGTTTTCAATAAAACAGGGTCCATTTTATTTTGGGTCCATTTTATTTAACAGTTACTGGGTAATCTATCTATAGATGAGTCAATTTAATATATAACTTATTACACAAATAATATGTGACATTCTAGATTTTCAATCCTGTTTTCTATTGAATAAATCGGGCATTTCATCGACGCGCCTATAGGGCTGTTCTCAAAGCTGATCACTCTTGAGATAACTAGACTATCTAGGAAAATCAGTAAGGAATTTTAATGCAATAGACCTGAGTATTTGACTAGGAATCGGCTTCTCGACCGTGCTCATTTTTAGAGGCCATTACGACACAGTTAAAAATCGATTTGAGATCAGAGATAGGTCGTTTTAATGGAAATGTGTGGCTAATCGTGGGTAACATCACTAAATTGGAAAATTCTCGTTGGTCGGCACTAGTTTGATTTTTCTGTCGTTTTAGTACCTTATGTCCGTATTTGAATCCTAGAGATTTTCATGACAACCAAGAGTCGCTAATGTGTTAAGTGGGTTCATTGTGGCTTGAAAAAAATGGACCATGGGTCATTTGCACTAAAAATTTATGAAACCTATTCGGTAGCCTAGGTTACGCTAAAAACGTGCCAAATTGAAATTAGCCGCGAATTTGAGTCCAATTTCAAAAATTGAAAGTTCTGTTATGTCACAATTAATTCTAGGAACGTTGACTTAGTCTCAAAAGATTTTTCTACGACCTGAGACTTTTTGGGAAAAAGTCGTCCTAGGGCCTTTTTGTTCAAAAAATGCCAAGGATAATTTTTTATCGCAAATTTGTGAAGCAAGTGGGTTGTATAGGTGAGGAAAAATATCGATTTGATCGAGGACTCGACAACAGGATTTATTGAGGCTGAATCATGTTGATTTAAGCATGAACAAATGTCCAATTGAGAGGAAAAACAATTGAAATTCGTATGCCTATGGTTTTAGACCATTTCAAGAGTTGTAAGAAGTTTCTTGGTGGTTGAATTGCAGCCAAGGAAGACAACTTGGTGGAGAATGGTCAAGGGAGACCATTCAAGAGAAAAATTGGCCATGGTAGGCCCCCTTGTCCCCTCTCTCTCTTCCCCCTTCACCTCATCTGGTCGATTAGCCTTCCTCCCTCCTTGGTGTGCTATTCGAAGACCTCAGTAGCTGAAGAAGACCACTGGAGAGCCGTCTGAAACCCCGAAGCCGCACGACGCCACCGTGGCATTCCCCGCCCCTAAGCCAGCCCGACGCTGCTCCACCTTTGTCATGTGTGCCTCCACCTCCCTCTCACCCTCACGCTATCCCAGCCACTATCTCATGGCTTGTGGAGCTCAACCGGAGCTTGTGCTCCACCATTCCACCGCCTGTTTGCCTCGCTTGGACCATAAACCGACCCCTGCTGTCTTTGCCAGTCCATCGCCACTCTTGCTGCCCCAACTAGCTTTATTTTCTCTATTTTGTAGCTCAAAATAGAAGCTAAAACAATGGGTATTCAAGACACTGTTCAGCCCATTTTTGAGGTGTTCCGAGCCTCGAAAGCTAGACTCGCTTTAGAAAGTATCGAGCCTCGTTGCGTCCTTGATGTTTTGAACCGTTCAGCTTGTTGAACAAGTGAGTTTAACTCATTAATCCTCGCTTAGTAGGTTAATGACGCTTGGGGGTTGATTAGATTAATTAAGCATGATTTAGGTGGATAGATTAGATTAGATTAGTTAATTTAATTATCTGTCGATGCATGTTAAGTGGTTAGTTAGTGTATTTAGCAAGTAGACACGTTATATTATTTATTGAACGAACCTTGAAATTTTTCCGGGTCCATTTTGGCGTCCAATTAGGCATTATGAGCCTAAATTGGATTTATTGGCATTTATTTAATATTTTCCGTAATTAATTAATTATTTTTTTCAGAAATTAAACCGAGATAGCCGGTGACCGGAATTTCATATTGGCTATTGTGGTGCAATGTATTTATTTATTTGAGCTCTAAATTGTGTTGAATTGATTTAATTGTGATTTTAGGATTTTATTCGTAAATTTTAATTAATTTTGCTAATTCATTGGAAAATTACCAGGCGTCGGTCCACAGTGCCAAAAATATATTTTTGGACTGTTGAAAGAAGTGGGGGAATGAAAGTGAAATTATTATATTTAGTTAAGGTTGACCGTGTACCCACACATAGCTATTTTATTGAAAATAATAAAAATATGGAATTGGTTGTATGATTGGGAAGGTATACTATACCAACCCATGGACGATATGGCAACTTAGCAGAGAGCAGTATATCTTATCAACTTAGATTGAGCAATGTCGGTACACTATATCATCCTATGGGCGATATGACGGCTTAGTTGAGAGTAGTATACCCGATCATCTCGGAAGTGAGCTATACTATCTATCTACCAACTTAGCAGTGAGCAATCCTGATATAAGCAGACTTTATAGATAGTATGAGATGAGCCGACCAAGAAAGGGTCGTGATGACATGTAATCAATTAGGTTAATTGATCAATGATTTGATATGATGTTATGAATTGGTTGATTGGTGTGATTTAAGATGTTTGTAAATGATATTGACTTGCAGGGTAGAACTGAGGCCAAGGTAAGTCCTTTGACCCGTGATGTACTTAGGCAACCTTTAGGGTGTATTTGCTTCCTAATTGGGTCTTAGGAGGTAAAACTCGCTAAGACGTAGTCTCACTCCGTTGTGGAACAACATTTCAAGTCCCTAGATGGCAGCACCTCCACCTCCTCCCGGAGGAAATCACTGAGATAGGTTATTACATTCCGATACACCCCCACCTTAAATGATTGGAGTATGTACTGGTGAAATCCAATGTCTGGATTGATGTGGGTGAACCCGAAAAAGTACCCCATAAGTATCGGTCATGGTATCGTCACTATCATGATGGGCGAAGGGAGGGCTCTATGCCGAAATCTGATGTACCTCTATAAGTTTTGGAGGTTGCCTTTAGTAAAGGTACAACAGACCTTAAGGGTGGAGTGGTAGAGGACACGAAGGATCCCAAGCTTGGTGATGATCCTAACTCTCCAAAGTGCTCAGCCATAGACTCTAGCTAGAGTATGGAAGAAGGAGAGATTGTCAAGGAAGAATAGGACCCAGAGGAGGACCTAGAAGAGAATCTAGGAGAGGGTTGAAACCCCCCTATCTATAGACTTTGTTTGTGAACTTGTTGTTTAGAACTTAGCTTAGTAGTTTACTTTGTATATATTTGCACTATGGTTTGCAATGTATATAAGTGTGATGGTTTTACAGGTTTGAAATTTTTAGTCATACTTTCCTATCCCGTTGTTTTACTGTTTGGGATTTTATATCTGCTTCCGAATATGTATGAAAATGAAAAGGGTCGGCAATACGTCATGGGATGTCGTTATTTAATCGATCAGTGAGGGATGGGTGTGAGCCCAAAGATTGGGGCGTGAGTTCCAATCACATTGTAGAAGGTTAAGATTTATCAACATGAGCTTCGTATAGGATACAAAAGCAAGAGTTCCTTCTCCCAAACCTCAGGCCTAATTCCCAGTTACAAATTGTCCAACCATTGTTCGACAAAAAGAAAAGATATCTAACATTCAATGATGATATAACCTAAAGGAGAGTCAATTGTGGATGTTTGACAAGTGAAAAAGAAAGAGATAAACTATTTGGCGCTCCATGATATTTATCTTGCTTGAGCAAAGTTCAGTGTGATACATAATCTAATGAGCTGTATGAACCGGTTAAGTATAATGGTTACCCTCTTTTATACTACCAAGAGCGATATGATTGAATTAGATAATAGAAAGCTCAGGGTATTTATGTGCTTTAGCTCTTTGCATGATATGCTTTTAGGATCAACTTGCATCAACTTCACATTAAGTAAGTCACACTTTATCAATTCTCCATCAGCGGAAGACAAAGCTCTGCCATGACATTAAGAAGTTCAAACTTTTGTCTAATTTTAAACACGCCGTGTATTGTGGGGTTCTTTTTCTAGGACAATTACCAATTCATTCCTAAACCTATTATACGGATGACAATTTAGGTCTAGAGTTTTCAATTTTACCAATGTAGTCCTAAAACATTGCATAGCAATTAGCCAAAAAGAATATAGTAGAATTTCACGTAAAAGTTTAGAATTGCATTGGCAAAATTGAAAAGTTTAGGACTGAATAGGCATTCATATAATATTTTAAAATCTAATTGGGTAATATACATTCTTTGTTTGAACGAACTTAGAGGGAAGAAAAACATATACATTTAATGAGACAAATGCCTAACGAATTTTGGCTTCTTTTATTTCACGGAAATTTCACATCTTCGAAAATGTTTTTCCAAGAAAATAATATTATTTTCTAGTATTTGACTAAAATCTAAAAGTGAATTAAAAATTATTTTCCATGGTTGGAAAAGTAAAGATTACTTTTATTTTTTAAAATACACATGCATGATTCATGTGATATAGGGACAACAAACGCTAGCTACATTATCATATTTCAATTAAAAATTTATAGAATCTTGTAACATAAATACTTTTTGTAGATAATAAGTAGTTTATTTCTTCTCTTATGGAACTCGTGCTTAGGTGCTTAGGTTCCATGCCCAGCCTTTGGGTACTTAGGGTAAGGCGTTGGGGTCTTGGACTTAGTCTTGAGGGACTCGAACCAAGCCATTAGGTTCCCAAGCACTTGGCTATGATAGTCGAAGACTTGGGCATAGGCACTGAGGTCTTGGGGCCAGCCTCAAGGGACTCAGGTTCGGCTACCAAGGTCCTAGACCCAAGTCCTAAGGACCTTGGCTAGGGCATTGAGTACTAAACCCCAACCTTAGAGGGCTTGGGCTCAACTTTCAAGGTCCGAGTTGCAAGATCTTGAAGCCTATGAGCTTAATGAGATGGATGACATAGTAGATTCTGAAACTGAATTTGAAGTATCATCTGAACTAGTCTTAAGAAGGTCCACACGGTTGAGAAGACCACCTGGGACGTATATGTCATTTGCTAGTTATGAGAATTGTACTTTGACTATTATAGATGATAATGCAAGTACTGTCAAGGAAGTAAGAAGTGTGGAGGATGCCAAATAGTGAAGAAAGCCATGAAAGATGAGATTTACTCACTAGATAAAAACGGACTGTGGAGTTTGGTAAAACTACCTATAGATAGAAAGGCAATCAGTTGCAAATGGGTGTTCAAGAAAAAATATTTGCAAATAGAGAGATAAAACAATACAAATCTCATTCAGTTGCGAAGGGATACTTGTAGATAGAGGGAATCGATTATGGTGAGATCTTTTCTGCATTACTAAATTGAATTCCATGAGATTTGTCTTATTTGTAACAATTGCATACAATCTAGAGGTAGAGTAACTTGATATGAAAACAACATTCCTCCATGGTGACTTTGAGAAGGATATTTACATGAAGCAATCAAAAAAATTTGTGGTCAAAGCAAAAGTAGATTTTGTTTTCAAATTGAACAAGTATTTGTATGGCCTGAAGCAATATCCAAGAATGTAGTATCGGATGTTCAACTCATATGTCTTGAAGTTTGGCTTTGTTTGTTGTGTTGTTGATAATTGTGTCTACTTGAAAAGGTTACAGGATGATTTTGTTATCTTAACCTTATATGTTGATGATATGTTGCTAGTTGAGAATAGTTTAAGAATGATAAAAATTGTGAAAAGACTATTGGCAAAATAGTTTGAGATAAAAGATCTAGGCCCAAAAAATTTCATCTTGAGCATGTAGATAAGAAATGAGCGCGAGAATGGGAAGTCTTGGTGTAAAAAGAAATATGTTGAAAGTATCTTGATGAAATTCAACATGGTAGGCTATAAACTAGTGAGGACCCTCATGTTTATAAGTTCCAAGTTACCAGTATTCCAGTATCCTAAGACTAAAGAGAAAGCTAAAGAGATGGCAATAATCTTATATGCAAGCGTAGTTGGGAGCTTGATGTATGCCATGGTGTGTACTTGTCCAAATATTGCCTAAGCCATAGAAGTATCAAGTAGATATATGTCCAATATGGGGAAAAAGCACTGGATGGCAGCAAAGCAGATACTTTGCTAGCTTCATGGTAAATCTGACTTTGAGCTATGCTTGGAAGGCACGAAAGCCTCAAAGGGACAACGAGGATATTGATTGGGGAGATGACAATGATAGTAGAAGATCAATTAGCGATTATGTTGTTTCTTTATTTGGTGGGGCTGCAAGCTAGATGAACAAGAGATAGAACATAGTTGCATTATATACTATTGAGGTAGAGTACATGGCCCTTACTCATGTAGCCAAGGACATGATTTGGCTATGTAGATTGTGTAAAAAGCTTGGTTTCATAAAATGAGTGAAGATTGGTGTGATAACCAGAGTGCTAAATTTTTGGCTAAGAGTCATAGATTCCATGCAATAACAAAGCACGTCAACATACAATATCATTTCATATGAGATAAAGTGAAACAAAAAGTTGTAGTGCTAGAGAAAGTTAACATAAAGGTAAATAGTGCATATTTTTCAACCAAAGTGAGTGTGAAAAGTTTGGATGGTGTACAACTATGTTGGGTTTAAAGAAGCATGTGAAGTATTCATCAAGCGGAAAAATGTTGAGGTGTGGTTCATACTCTCCATCGACAAGATGGCAGCGCTTCCATGACACCAGAGGACTTTTATAGTTTGAACCTATATTTTATTGATTGTTGAGGTGTGGTTCATACTCCCCATCGACAAGATGGCAGCGCTTCCATGACACCAGAGGACTTTTATAGTTTGAACCTATATTTTATTGATAGTTTGGACTTGAGCCCATATACAGCTATTGGATATATATATATGTTATCTTTATCTTGTAAATTGAGGAACGTATAAAGAAGTGTGATGTGCTAATTATAATAGAATCCTCAAGTAGGACATAGCCCTACTTTAAGGGTGAATTAGGATAAACATTGCGCCTCAATCTCTTTCTCATTTTAAATCTCTATTTTCTTTGTAATTGTGCCACAAATACTAACGTTTGACACCCATGTTCTGATATAGCTAGTATAAGTACCTAAAGGGGGGTGAATAGGTATATAAATGATTTTTCTCGATAATTGCACAATACTAGACAGTTGATAGATTTGAGACAAACAATAATCAAAGTAAGATTGAGAGAAGGGAAGAGAAAATTGAACACGCGGTTTATAGTGGTTCAGCTTATTTCAAGCCTACGTCTACTCTTCTGCATTGACAGCCTATTGGCTGGATTCCACTATGAATAAAGAGATGTTACAGTGTTGTTCTCCCTTGATTTCTCGGTGTAGATGATCTACCACACTCGCTCAAGGTATCACTAACTATAGACACTCTTAGTGTATACAATTTCGCTCAAAATGTATCGACTAATAATCAAGGTGCTTCAGACTCTGGAATTTCTCTATCGATCATGCACTAAAGCAACTAGAACGTCTTCCTTTTATACTCCTTTATACCATCATACCCGTTGGCACTTACCAAAGGAATTCCTCTAATCTACCCGTTGGATGGAATCAATCAAGAAGATCAGTCGAGCTATTAAAGGAACTTGACGATAGCCCATCAATCCTGTTCACCCATACAACTAGGATCTTGGTTTCCAAGAATAGAACATTCCAAGAATATTTCTTCGACCATCGGATCTTCAAACGATCTTGATTACAAATAAAAGAATCCGTTATATTTATCCAACCAAGAGATCTTCTCCAGAGGATAGGACTAAATCCTCAACCAAATACTTCGGCTCTGGATTGCCTTCGTCACTGGATTAGAAAAACTGTCAATGAGAATAGTCTTGAGTCTTGAGTCTTGAGTCTGGTGATCTGAAAGTCTTCAGACTCTAAACAGAAAGTCTGCAATTATCTAGACTAGACTGATAGAAACGTTTTGTCAGCTTCAAAATATTCTGGAAATATTTCTCCAACAATCTCCCCCTTTTTGATGGTGACAAAACTTTCCTATAGATTTGAACAACTTTAACCTGCAAAACATTACTCAAGCAATATGGCTATCTTATAAAGATTAATAAATCAACTAGACTCTACATCCACAGAAAATCGGTTAGTCTTTCATGAGTAAGACCATACAACAACACTTGATATAAATGCAAACGGTCAAGCATCAAAATCCACACCCAAGTCAGTCAAATTCAAGTTCACACCCAAGTCATACTAAAAAACAAACATTCAAACACACAAAAGAAATTTAAAGTCAAAGTTTAAAGAGTTCAAATTGCAATTCTCCCCTTTTTTGTCATCATTAAAAAGGTGAGAAAAGAGTCAAGTCTGCTTGGGAATGCGCACAATCTGGAAATCTCCCATCGACTATACGATGCCTTCCAGCCTCTTCAAGTCTTCCCGTAGATGAGCCACCTCTTCTCCTTTGGCATTGGCTTGAATTTAAAGAGCGAGGTCTTTCATTTGATCCGCCAAGGTAACAGAAGATGCTTGTCCAGCATTCTTCAGGACTTGAAGTTATAGTCTAGAGCATAGATTTGACCCTGCATTTCTAGAAGAACATCAAGGATACGACGAAAATCTGCTGTATTGTCTGTCTGTGTTCTCGCATTTGCTCTCTCGGATGGAGTGAAGGCAGACGATGGAACTTCGGTGTAATCGAGCAGATTTGGTGTTGACGTATCATGTCCTTCCTCAAGCATTTGAGAAGCTTGAAAATCTTCTAGATTTGCTGGTGAGCAACTCACACCTTCACTGTTGACAGCATGTGGTGTAGTCCTTCCTTGCTCGCCATCTCCCCCTGTCTCTAGGACCTCAATTGGGGAAGAGTGATGGTCATGCTCTTCAATGTCTTGATTCCTTTTCTCTCCGGCTTCATCTGCAGACTTTTCTTTCACTGCTTCTCCTTCTTCTTCAGCTTCTTTCTCTTCGTCTTCTTTCTCTTTCTCTTGTTGCTCCTTTGCTTCTCTGTTCTTTGCTTGTCCTTCTTCTTCTCTCTGTTCTTTTTCCTCTGCTTCTTTTCCTTTCTTCTGTCATTCTGTTGATTTAGGTACAGAACGTCTGGTCATTTTCAATGCAGAGATAGTGAGATCTTCCTCTTCATCTTCATCCTCAAAGATAAGAGTTCTTTTCTTTTTGGATGGAGCACCCATGAGCTCCTTCCCTTTTCTCTTTGATGCAGAAGATACTGGAGTCTTCACTTTGAACTTCTCCATTGCCTTATTAAGCTCTTTCAGACTCATTTTTGTCAGCATTTTCAAACCCACAACCATTTTGTCGCATGGTCCAACACAAAGAGTATGTGGAGGTTCAATGTTCAAGTGTCTGAAGATCTTGGTCACAAGACCTGGGTAAGGTAATTGGCCCTTGTCCTTCACCATTGCTCTGTACATATGAAAGAGAATGGTGTGAGGGAGAGAGAACTTCTTCCTTGAATTGATTGCGTACATCAATTTCGCCTCGGAGTTAGACACGTTAGTCTTGGATGTAGATTTTGGCCTGATACAGTTGATCACAATTTTGTGAAGCAAGATGTTGATGGCACGCATTCTTGTGTAGGTAATTCTTCCCTCTCGTATCCTGTCTTTGACAAGCTCCGAGTGTGGCACGAGCAATCGAAACTTTGATCGGTTGATAGCGTCCTCTTTCAACTCCAATTACATCTGCCAACATGTCCACATCTACCACATTCTTGGTCTCGAACACTAAAGGATATTCTATTCGCATCTAAAAAGCTAAGATTCGAATAAAAGTATGCTGTCAATTGCGCATAACCGTCTGTGGTATCATAGCAAAATTGCTCAAGTTGAAGCAAATTGAACTTCTTCCTTAAGTTCACATTAATGGCATCCAAGAAATCGAAATCAACACTCCTAGGGTTTATCACCCTCGTTTCAACAGTCTGAAGAACAGATTCTCCTGTTCCTTTGATTTAAACAAATCCATCATTTTTCCCTTCACCTTCGCAGCAACACCCATTCTAGGTTGAAATTCAATGAACATTTTATCATCATCATTCCTGTCAGTCGGATTCAGTCCTGATACACGAGGGTCACTTGGAATGTTCGCAAGTGCTTCCTTAGCCTTTCCTTTGGGAGCAATTCCCAAATCCTCCATTTGTCGCAAAAAGATATATTCATTCCCATAATTCTTATCTTTAAGGAAATCATCTACGTAGTTCAACGGAGTCCCAATGCTCTTCAACGCACGATAGAGCTTGTAAATAAAAGAGGGTTTTTGGACTCTTACAGGGTCTACGTCCTCGATTATTTCTTGCTCCGGTTGTTGACCCGCACCTTGTGGGGTAGATGGTGAAGAGTGACGTGGTGGAGAGTGAATCGGGCTCTATTGCTGACTCGGTAAATCTTCCTCTTCGGTGAGATCGAAATGGGTAGGCCCCTCCCTCATTCTCTGTAGTCCCTTGTTCGCGATTCTTGAAGACTTTCTCGAAGAAGACATCCTTCCTTGTCGTTGAAAGATTCATTTACTCGCTTTCCTAAGAAAAGATGATAACTTTCTCGAAGATGAACATGAAGTAGAGACAGGATTGGGAGGAGAATGCCTTTTTAGGGTTTTGAAGTTTAAGCGAGAAAAATTGTATATATATAACTCAGTTTAAAGAAGGAAAAACCAATCGGCTCAAAGGAAAATGAACAGACACCTATTTTAAAATCGATAACTGCCAAATAGAGGTTAATCTTTTTGAAAAGACAAGATTCCGTTTTTCACGGAAATTATAAATTAACTGAACTAATGATCGTACCTTTTTGAGATTGAATATAATAATAACTTACAGTCTATAGCCATGAATATCTGAGTTTGAGGGTTGGAGAGTCTCTAGACTTTAACTTCCTCAAGTTTCAAAATGTTGAGTCTGGAACGGATAAAATCGAATTGATTTTTCTCCAAAGGCTTTGTGAATATATCCGCTAGTTGATTTTTTGAATCAACAAATTGAATCGAGATTTCTCCATTTTGAACATGATCTCTAATGAAATGATGTCGAATCTCTATATGCTTTGCTCTTGAGTGAAGGATTGGATTTTTAGTGAGATTGATTGCGCTGGTGTTGTCACATCTAATCTTTGTGTATGAGTCTTCAATTCCAAAGTCTTGTAGCTGTTGTTTTATCCATAGAATTTGCGAACAGCAACTTCCAAGAGCTACATACTCTGCTTGTTGAGAGAGCCACAGTGCTTTGTTTCCTTGAAAACCAAGACACTGTCCTGCTTCCAAGCAACTGGCAAGTTCCCGAAGTGCTCTTTCTATCAACTTTGCAACCGGCCAGATCTGCGTCTGAATATCCCAGAAGATTAAAGTCTCCCTTCTTAGGATACCAAGGACCGATGCTTGAAGATGAAGCAATGTATTTAATAATACGTTTCACAGCATTGAGATGGGATTCTCTAGGATCTGATTGAAACCTAGCACAGATGTAAACACTCAACAAAATGTCAGGTCTAGAAGCAGTAAGATAAAGAAGTGAACCAATGATGCTCCTGTACAGCTTTTGATCAACTTTATTCCCTTCTTCATCTTTGTCTATCTTCAAAGAACTTGACATCAGTATGTCGGTCTTTTTGCACTTTTCCAGTCCAAACCTTTTGACAAGATCATTAGCATATTTTTCTTGATAAATAAAAGTTCATTCCTTCAATTGTTTTACTTGAAGACCAAGAAAGAATGTTAACTCTCCCATCATACTCATTTCAAACTCATCCCGCATAGACTTAGAAAATTTCTTGCACAGACTTTCATTAGAGGATCCAAAAATAATATCATCCACATATATTTGAACAAGTAAAAAGCTTTTATTTTCTTTTTTGATAAATAAAGTAGTATCTACTTTACCTTTGACAAAACCATTATGTATTAAGAACTTATTTAGTCTGTCGTACCAAGCTTGAGGTGCTTGCTTTAAACCATCCAAGGCCTTTTTCAATCTGAAGACTGAGTCTGGCTTCTTTGGGTCTTCAAACCCTGGTGGTTGTTCCACATAAACTTCCTCATGGATAAATCCATTTAGGAAGGCACTTTTGACGTCCATTTGGAATAACCTGGAATTTTTATAACAAGCAAACGCAAGTAATAGTCGAATAGCTTCTAACCTTGCTACTGGTGCGTAAGTCTCATCATAGTCTATTCCTTTTTCTTACGTATATCCCTTGGCCATAAGTCTTGCTTTGTTTCGTATGACTTTTCCTTTCTCATTCATCTTGTTCCTGAACACCCATTTAGCTCCAATAACAGTTTTACCTTTTGGTTTATATGTCAATTCCCAGATATCATTAATGTTGAACTGTCTGAGCTCTTCTTGCATAACTTCAATCCAGCTTTCATCAGATAAAGCTTCTTCTATGCTCTTTGGTTCAATTTCAGAAATGAGAGCCACAACACTAGATTCTTCACGCCTTTTGGATCTGGTGCGAATTCCTTCATTAATTTCGCCGATAATGAGATCTTTGAGATGACTAGACTTATGCTTCCAGTTACTGGTTGATTTGTCTGGTTGATGATCTCTTTCTTTATTTGAATCTTCACGAACAGCTCGATGCTGGTCTTCTAGAGTCTGAGATGCTTCTTGAGTTGTAAGCTTTGGAGGGTATGGAGTAGGTTCAAACTCTTCATGATGAGTCTGACTGGATTCATCTTGCGTTAAATCTTGAAATTTGACATTCATTGACTCCTCCACAGACTGGCTCTTCTTGTTATAGACTCTGTAGGCTTTGCTTGATGTAGAATATCCAAGGAAGATGCCTTCATCTGATCTTTCTTCAAACTTACCAACTCGATCTTTTGCATTTTTCAATATAAAGCATTTGCAACCGAACACATGAAAGTATGAAACAATAGGCTTCTTACCTTTGAATAACTCATAAGGGGTTTTCTCTAGAATAGGTCTTAAGAAGACTCTATTAATGATATAGCACGCTGTTGAAACAGACTTCAGCCCAAAATCATGAAGAAATCTTTCAATTAAAAGAGTTCTAGCCATTTCTTGAAGAAATCTATTCTTTCTTTCCACAACTCCATTTTGCTGAGGAGTATATGGAGAGGAGAACACATGCTTAAAGCCAGATTCATCACAAAATTTTGTAAAATCTTGATTTTCAAATTCACCTCCATGATCTGTTCTTATACTTGAGATAACACATCATTTTTCATTTTGAACCTTTTTAGCAAATTTTTCAAAATACGAGAAGGTTTCGGACTTACTTGCAAGGAAATATACCCAAGTAAAGCGGGAGTAATCGTCCACAATTACTAGGCAATATTTCTTACCTCCAATGCTCGGGTTTGGTTGGTCCGAAGAGATCCATATGCAGCAACTATAGTACATGATTAGTAGAGACAGGATTTAATGGCTTAAATGAATTTCTTACCTTTGGAATACATGGAGTCGGATCAGACTTTTGGTATGGTTATTTGGGTAGACCTCGAACAAGCTGCTTTGATGAGATTTTGGCTAATTGCTTCATGTTGACATGACCAAGCTTTTGTGCCATAAGCTTGCTTATCTTGAATTGAGATTAGCACGATTCATTTGGTTTCACATCTAGAAGATAGATATTTCCATGTCTTTGACCCATGAAAGACTGAGTAGAGTCTTTACTGGTTCCAGAACATGTTCCTTCTTGAAAGAAGATCTTAAAACCAGTATCACACAATTAGCTAATGCTGAGAAGATTGTAATT
This sequence comes from Eucalyptus sideroxylon x Eucalyptus melliodora, assembly GCA_016097485.1. Classification (NCBI taxonomy): domain Eukaryota; kingdom Viridiplantae; phylum Streptophyta; class Magnoliopsida; order Myrtales; family Myrtaceae; genus Eucalyptus; species Eucalyptus sideroxylon x Eucalyptus melliodora. The sequence continues at coordinate 1,164,952 of CM027827.1, forward strand.
GAGTCCTTCCACTAGGGAAACATTACTGATATAGCTAGTATGAGAACCTAGAGGGGGGGTGAATAGGTTTATAAAAATTTCTTTGAGAATTACACAATATTTAAACAGTTAAGGGATTTGCAACAGTTAAAAATCAATCGCAAGACCGAGTAAGAGAAAGAGAGAATTGAACACGCGATTATAGTGGTTCGGCTTGATTCAAGCCTACGTCCACTCTTCGCACCGAGCCAATTGGCTGGATTCCACTATGATCAAAGAGCTGTTATGTATTGATCTTCCTTGATTTCTAGGTGTAGATGATCTACCACACTCGCTCAAGGTGTCACCAAGTATGAACAGTTTAAACAATTTAGCTCAAGCCGTATCGACTAACAATCAAGGATCTTGACTCTGAAATTTTTCTATCAATCACACACTTAAATTAACTAGAACGTCTTCCTTTTATACTCCTTTATGCCATCATAGCCGTTGGCACTTACCAAAGGAATTCCTCCAATCTACCCGTTGGACGGAATCAATCAAGAAGATCATCCGAGCTATTTGACGATGCCCATCAATCCTGTTCGCCCATACAATCGGGATCTTGGTTTCCAAGAATAGAACTTTCCAAGATTATTTCATCGATCATCGGATCTTCAATCGATCTTAGATAAGAATTAAAGAATCCGAAATGATTATCCAACCAAAGAATCTATTCCGAGGAGGATAGGATCGAATCCTCAACCATATGCCTCGGCTTTGGATTTCCTTCGTCACTTGGATTAGAAAGATTAGACTTAAGTCTTGAGTCTTAAGTCTTGAGTCTTGAGTCTTGAGTCTTGAGTCTTGAGTCTTGAGTCTTGAGAGAACAAAGGACTTTTTCGAACATCTAGATCGAAAGAAACGTTTTGTCAACTTCAAAATATTGGAAAGATTTCTCCAACAATCTCCCCCTTTTTGATGGTGACAAAACTTTCTTGAAGATTTGAACAACTTTGACCTGCAAAACATTTCTCAAGCAATATGGCTAACTCATAAAGATACAGAAAATTGGTTAGTCTTACATGAGAAACACCATATAACAATACTTGAAATAAATGCAACCATTGCAACCAGTCAAGCATCACAATCCACAAATCAATTCAGTCAAATTCACACCCAAGTTCAAGTTCTCAAGTCATACTCAAAAATAAACATAACCACAAAAGTCAAAGTTTTAAAAGATGTTGGTTCAAATTGGTTCTCCCCTTTTTGTCAGCATTAAAAAGGGTGAGAAAGGAGTCGACGGAAATCCCCAATGGACTGGACTACTCCTTCGAGCTTCTTCGGTCTTCTCTCGGATGAGCTACCTCTTCTCCCTTGGCATTTGCGAGCAAGGTCTTTGAGTTTATCCCAGAGACTGAATATGCTTGTCCAGCGCTCTTCAAAGCTTGGATGCATTTCGAGGAAGAATATTCAGAATCATCCGTACGTGTACCGGCATTGATTTTCTCGATGATGTGTATGCGTACGATGGCACTTTTGAATGGTCTCGCAGATTTGGAATCGATGCATCACCTTCTTCGTGTAAGTGAGAGACCCGAACTTCTTCTCGGGTCTTCTCGGAGATTGTCTTAGATCTTCACTAACTAAAGCATGAGGTGTAGACTTCTCTTGCTCGCTAACTCCCCGTCTCGAGGACATCGGAAGAGTGATGATCATGCTCTTGATCTTCCTTCTCTCCGCATTTGTCGCGAGACTTTTCTTTTCTCCTTCTTCTTCTTCTTCTTCTTTCTCCTTCTCTCTCGATCTTCTTCTCCTTTGTTCTCGCTTTTCTTCTTCTCTCTTTCTGCTTTGAAGTTCGTCGGATGAGACACCGAACGTCCGGTTCGTCGAGCTTGGATAGAAGGATCTTCATCATCTTCATCTTCATCTTCATCCTCAAGGATGAGAGTTCTTTTCCTCTTTTTCGATGAGGCACCAATGACCTCTTTTCCTTTCCTTTTTGAAGCGATTGGAGATTTCACTTTGAATTTCTCCATTGCCTTGGAGAGTTCTTGCGTACGCATCTTCATTAACATTTTCAACCCTACCACCATCTTATCACACGGTCGAACACAAAAGGTATGTGGCATATCAATGTTCGGATGTCGAAGATCTTGGTCACGAGACCGAGGATAAGGCAATTGTCCTTTGTCTTTTGACACGCTCCGTACATATGGAAGAGGATAGTGTGCGGGAGAGAAAACTTCCGTCCCGAGTTGATCGCATACATCAACTTTGCTTCGTAAAAGAGACACGAAGTCTTTGACGTAGACTTTGGTCCGAGACGGTTGATTACAATCTTATGAAGCACGATGTTGATAGCATTCATCCTCGAGTAGGTAATTTTCTTCTCTACATCCATATCTTTGACAAGATCCGAGTAGTACGAGCGGAGTGAGACTTTGATTGGGAGATAGCGTCCCTGTTCAACTCCAACAATGTCCGCCAACATATTCACATCTACCACGTAGGCTTGATCTCGAACACCGAATGAAATCCTATTCGCATCCAAAAAGCTAAGATTTGAATAGAAATAAGCGGTCGGTTGAGCATACCCGTAGAGTCGAGCAAAAAGTCTCAAGTTGAAGCAAATTCAACTTTTCTCTTAAGTTCACGTTGATGGAGTCCGGGAAGTCAAAATCGACACTTCGAGGGTTTATCACCCCTCTTTTCAACAGCCTGAAATACACTTTTTCCCCGATCCTTGGATTTAAACAAATCCATCCGATTTCCTTTCACCTTTGCTGCCACACCCATTCGAGGTTTAAATTCAAGGAACATTTTGTCGTCATCGTTCCCGTCAATCAGATTTTGTCCTGGCAAACGAGGGTCTCGGGAATGTTCGCAAGAGCCTCCCTCCGCCCTTCCTTTCGAGCAATTCCCAATTCTTCCATTTTCCGCAGAAAAAGATACTCATTTCCATAATTTTTGTCCTTAAGGAAGTCATCTATATATTTTAACGAAGAACCGGAGCTTTTCAACGCACGATAAAGCTTATAGATAAAAGAGGGTCTTTGGACTCTTACTGGGTCGGCATCCTCGATTATCTCTTCTTCCAGATGTTGACTTCCTCCTTGTGGGGTAGGAGGTGCTGAATGACGTGGAGGAGAGCGAATCGGACTTTGTCGCTGCGACTTGATAAGTCTTCTTCCTCGTAAGATCGAAGTGAGTCGGTCCCTTCTCCATTCTTTGTGGTCCCCGCTTGCTATTCTTGATGATTTCCTTGAAGACGACATCCTTCTTTGATTATTGGAAGATTCCTTCACTTGCTTTTCCCAAGAAGAATGACCACTTTCTCGACGATGAACAAGAAGAAGAAACAAAGACGGGAGGAGAGTGCCTTTTTAGGGTTTTGAAGATTTGGGCGAAGAAAAGAAAAACTGTATATATATATGTACCTCGGATTTGAAAAGAGAAGTTTAAATCGGTACAAGGAAGGTGTACGAACACATCTTTTCAAAATCAATAACTACCAAAATTAATTCCTTGAAAAATTTTCGAATTATATCTAAAAGAGAAATCGTACCTTTTCGAGATTAGATAACTAAACAAGAATTCGTACCTTTTAGATAAAATAGCAACTTACGGTCTTTAGCCATGAATGTTTGAGTCTCACGATTTAAAGTCAGAGTCTTAGAGTTGGTGAGTCTCTAGACTTTAACTTCTTCAAGCTTCAAAATGTTGAGTCTTGAGCGGATGAAGTCGAATTGATTTTTCTCCAAAGGCTTTGTGAATATATCCGCTAGTTGACTCTTTGAATCAACAAATTGAATCGAGATTTCTCCATTTTGAATATGATCTCTAATAAAATGATGTCGGATCTCAATATGCTTTGCTCTTGAATGAAGGATTGGATTTTTGGTGAGATTTATCGCGCTGGTGTTGTCACATCGATTTCCGTGCATGAGTCTTCAATGCCAAAGTCTTGTAGCTGTTGTTTTATCCATAGAATTTGCGAACAGCAGCTTCCAAGAGCTACATACTCGCTTACGTCGTTGAGAGAGCTACGTTGCTTTGCTTCCTTGAGAACCTCGCATCGAGTATCCTAGAAGATTAAAGTCTCCCCTCTTTGGATACCAAAGACCGATGCTTGAAGATGAAGCAACGTATTTGATAATACGTTTCACGGCAATGAGATGTGATTCTCTAGGATCGATTGAAACCTAGCAGATGCAAACACTCAACAAAATATCGTGTCTAGAAGCGGTAAGATAAAGAAGTGAACCGATCATGACGTACAGCTTTTGATCTACTTTCTTCCCTTCTTCATCCTTGTCTATCTTCTCGAGAACATGACATTGGTATGTCGGTCTTTTTGCACTTTTCCAATCCAAACCTTTTGACAAGATCATTCGCATATTTTTCTTGATGGATAAAGGTTCCTTCCTTCATTTGATTTACTTGGAGTCCAAGAAAGAATGTTAACTCTCCCATCATACTCATTTCAAACTCATCCTGCATAGACTTAGAAAATTTCTTGCAAAGACTTTCATTAGAGGATCCAAAAATAATGTCATCAACATATATTTGAACGAGTAAGAAACTTTTGTTTTCCTTTTTGATGAACAGAGTAGTATCTACTTTACCTTTGACAAAAAGTAATAAAAACTTACTTAGTTTACCAAGCTCGAGGTGCTTGCTTTAGACCCAGCCTTTTTTCAAGAAGTCCGGGCTTCTTTGGGTCTTCAAACAGCGGTTGTTCCACATAAACTTCCTCTTGGATAAATCCATTTAGGAAAGCACTTTTGACGTCCATTTGGAATAACCTGAAATTTTTGTAACAAGCAAATGCAAGTAATAGACGAATAGCTTCTAACCTTGCCACAGGAGCGTAAGTCTCATCATAGTCTATTCCTTCTTCTTGCGTGTATCCCTTGGCCACGAGTCTTGCTTTATTTCGTACGACTTTTCCTTTTTCGTTCATCTTGTTTCGAACACCCATTTGGCTCCAATAACAGTTTTACCTTTTGGTTTAGATGTCAATTCCGAGACATCATTAATGTTGAACTATCTCGAGCTCTTCTTGCATAGCTTCGATCCAGCTTTCATCGATAAAGCTTCTTCTATGCTTTTTGGTTCAATTTCGAGATGAGAGCAACAAGCACTAGATTCTTCACGCCTCTTTGATCTCGGGTGCGGATTCCTTCATTGATTTCGCCAATAATGAGATCTTTAGGATGACTGGATTTGTGTTTCCAGTTACTGGTTGATTTGTTTGGTTGATGATCTCTTTCTTTATTTGTATCTTCATTAGCATCTTGATGTTGGACTTCCTGAGTCTGAGATGCTTTTTGAGTTGAAGACTTTGGAAGGTCTTGAGCAGGTTCAGACTCTTCATGTCGCTGGATTCTTCTTGTGTGGAGTCTTGGAATTTGACATTCATTGATTCCTCCACGATCGGCTTTTCTTGTTATAGACTCGTAGGCTTTGCTTGATGTAGAATATCCAAGGAAGATTCCTTCATCTCGATCTTTCTTCAAACTTACCAACTCGATCATTTGCATTTTTCAAAATAAAGCATTTGCAACCAAATACATGAAAGTATGAAACAATAGGCTTCTTACCTTTGAACAATTCATAGGGGGTTTTTTCAAGAATAGGTCTTAGGAAGACTCTATTTATGATATAGCATGCAGTTGAAACAGCTTCAGCCCAAAATCGTGAAGAAATTTTACTTTCAATTAAAAGTGTTCTAGCCATTTCTTGAAGAGATCTATTCTTTCTTTCCACAACTCCATTTTGCTCTAGAGTATACGGAGAGGAAAACATGTGATTAAAACCAGATTTATCACAAAATTTTGTAAAATCTTGATTTTCAAATTCACTTCCATGATCCGTTCTTATACTTGAAATAGCACATCCTTTTTCATTTTGAACCCTTTTTGCAAACTTCTCAAAGTACGAAAAAGTTTCGACTTACTTGCAAGAAAGTATACCTGTGTAAAGCGAGAGTAATCGTCTATAATTACTAGACAATATTTCTTACCTCCAATGCTCGGGTTCTTGTTGGTCCGAAGAGATCCATATGAAGCAACCGTAATACATGATTAGTAGATACATGATTCTTTTGCTTAAATGAATTTCTTACCTGTTTTCCCGAATGCATGGAGTGCATAGGTCGACTTTTGATATGGCAATTTAGGTAGACCTCGAACAAGCTGCTTTGAAGAGATTTTGGCTAATTGCTTCTTATTGATATGGCCAAGTTTTGTGCCATAGAACCGCTTCATCTTGAATTGAGATTAAGCATTGTTCTTCATTTGGCTTTACATCAAGGAGGTAGATGTTTCCATGCCTTCGACCCATGAAAGACTGAGTCGAATCTTTACTAATTCCAGAACATATGCCTTCTTGAAAGGAGATCTTGAAACCGGTATCACACAATTGGCTAATGCTGAGAAGATTATAATTGAGTCCTTCCACTAGAGAGACATTGCTTATTGTGAGATTTCCAATTTTCACAGTTCCAAATCCCACGATGTTTCCTTTGCTATTTCCTCCAAATGACACTTTTCCACCATTTACTTGAATAAGCTTTATGAAACAATTTGAGTCTCCTGTCATTTGTCTTGAGCATCCGCTGTCAAGATACCACTTTACCTTCATTTTGACGAGACTCGCATTCAAAATAGAGTCTCAAGCTTTCTTTGGTACCCAAATTTTCTTGGGTCCTTTGGTGTTAGTAGGCTGAGCATTATTAGGCCATACTCTCTTAACAGCTTCCAAACCATAGGACACTCTTTTTCAAAATGATCCCCATTTGTTACACTTTGAACACCTCAAGGCATTTCGACCTATAGACTTTACAAAAACTTTCTTGAAATGATTTTTGTAAGCCTCTCTCGAAGGTCTTTTCTTAATTCTTTCTTTTACTTTCGGAAAATCAATCAAAGGGATTGTCTCGGTTGTCATTCCTAGACCCGACTTATTGAAGTAAGGTCTTTGATTTGAAAGAACTTTTTCAAGTTTTTCCGACCCTATTGAAAATTTCTTTGAAATATTTGATAAATCAGTTTTTAAGAAAGCATTTTCTTTTGAAAGTTTTTCTTCATTCTCTTTAAGGGTAGAAACATTCAAGTTTAAACTTTCCACTTTTTCTTCCAAAATGTTTTCCTTTTGTTTTAAAACCGAGTTTTCCTTTTTAAGTTCGGAAATCTTTTTGAGAGAAGTCTTAAGACTGAAGCATAATTCATCAATGTATTTAGAGACTTTGACAGGGATTTTATAATCACTTATCGCAAATTCACCGTTCGAGTCTCGATTCAGTCTCGAGTCGATTGTGCCATCGACACGGGTTGGCATATTCCTCATCACTCTCTTCACACTCGTATCGCTCCAAGTTTCGGCTTTAAGAGCTTTTCGAGACTTATCAGTTTTTCCTCTTTTCTTTTTCGAGAAGAGGACGGTTGGGTCTCGATGTGTCCCTTCTTTTTACATTCGAAGCAAACTACATCTTTGTTTGGTTCTCATCATCAACAGACTTGGTCTCGCTGTCTCGAAAACTTTGTTTCTTTGGAATGAACCTTCCGCCTTTTCTATTCAGTTTTATGAATCTTCTTATCATGAGTGCGAGCTCCTCATCATCCATATCATCTTCGAATCTGCATCATCGAATCATCGTTAGATTTTAGTGCAATAGATTTCTTACCTCTTGGATCTTCGTCTTCATTAATTCGTTCCACTTCATAAGATCAAGAGTTCCAATCAGCTCGTCTACAGATAATGGCATGATTCTTTGCGTCTCTCTTATTGAAGTCTTTATATGATTCCAATCCTTGGAGAGTCCACGCAGAAGCTTGTTCACCTTCATGGGATCAGAAATTTTTTTGTCCTTGGTTCTCAAGACCATTGACAATATCTCAAAACGACTAAACATGTCAGTTATAGATTCTCCGGTTTCATTTTGAAGGCTTCATATTGACCAAGGAGAATGTTAATTCTGGTCTCCTTCACTCGGTCTGTCCCTTCATAAGTGATATGTAATCTATCCCGAGACTTCTTTTTGCTGTAACACAAGAAGATATTCTGTTATATTCGTAGGTGACAAGGCACAATATAAAGAATAAATTGCTTTAGCATCGAGTGCTTGTCTCTTGTTTATCTCTTCTTGAGACATTCCGCTGGCTTCAACAGTTTCTTTCCCTCTTTCAGATACTGATGCAGCAGTAGGAGTGATTCCTCTTTCCACCACATCCCATTCCAGAGGATCCTTTGATCGTAGAAAAGCTTTCATCTTATTTTTCCAGATGTTGTAATCTTTTCCATCAAAGTAGGGAGGTCTGGTATTGCTTTGCCCCTCCATCGCCCCGGTGCTAGCATACTAGCCATGGATCTTCTACTCTGAAGTAAAACACTTCAAACAAAGTAAGAACACAGGCTCTGATACCAATTGATATAGCTAGTATGAGAACCTAGAGGGGGGGTGAATAGGTTTATAAAAATTTCTTTGAGAATTACACAATATTTAAACAGTTAAGGGATTTGCAACAGTTAAAAATCAATCGCAAGACTGAGTAAGAGAAAGAGAGAATTGAACACGCTGATTATAGTGGTTCGGCTTGATTCAAGCCTACGTCCACTCTTTTGCACTGACAGCCAATTGGCTGGATTCCACTATGATCAAAGAGCTGTTACGGTATTGATCTTCCTTGATTTCTAGGTGTAGATGATCTACCACACTCGCTCAAGGTGTCACCAAGTATGAACACTCTCGTTTAAACAATTTAGCTCAAGCCGTATCGACTAACAATCAAGGATCTTCGAGACTGAATTTTTCTATCAATCACACACTTAAATTAACTAGAACGTCTTCCTTTTATACTCCTTTATGCCATCATAGCCGTTGGCACTTACCAAAGGAATTCATCCAATCTACCCGTTGGACGGAATCAATCAAGAAGATCATCCGAGCTATTTAAGGAATCTGACGATAGCCCATCAATCCTCGTTCGCCCATACAATCGGGATCTTGGTTTCCAAGAATAGAACTTTCCAAGATTATTTCATCGATCATCGGATCTTCAATCGATCTTAGATAAGAATTAAAGAATCCGAAATGATTATCCAACCAAAGAATCTATTCCAGAGGATAGGATCGAATCCTCAACCATATGCCTCGGCTTTGGATTTCCTTCGTCACTTGGATTAGAAAGAGCGTCGGTGAGAATAGACTTAAGTCTTGAGTCTTAAGTCTTGAGTCTTGAGTCTTGAGTCTTGAGTCTTGAGTCTTGAGTCTTGAGAGAACAAAGTCTTCAGACTTTAAACTGACGGTCTCCGAACATCCAGACTTAGACTGAAAGAAACGTTTTGTCAACTTCAAAATATTCTGGAAAGATTTCTCCAACAATTACTTATTGTGAGATTTCCAATTTTCACAGTTCCAAATCCCACAATACTTCCTTTGTTGTTTCCTCCAAATGAAACTTTTCCACCATTTACTTGAACAAGCTTTATGAAGCAATTTGAGTCTCCTGTCATGTGTCTTGAGCATCCTTGTCAAGATACCACTTTACCTTTTTCTTGACGGAGACCCGCATTTAAAAGAGAGTCTCAAGCTTTCTTTGGTACCCAAATTTCTTGGGTCCTTTGGTGTTAGTAAGATAAACAGTATTAGCCCATACTTTCTTAATAGGTTTCCAAACCATAGGACACTATTTTTCAAAGTGATCCGGACTGTTGCACTTTGAACACCTGAGGGCATTTCGACTTACAGACTTTATAAAAACTTTCTTGAAATGATTTTTGTAAGCCTCTCTCGAGGGTCTTTCCTTAATTCTTTCTTTTACTTTGGGAAAATCAATTAAGGGAATTGTTTCTGCTGTCATACTTAGACCGGATTTATTGAAGTAATATCTTTGAGTTGAAATAATTTTTTCAAGTTTTTCGGACCCTATTGAAAATTTCTTTGAAATATTTGATAAGTCAGTTTTTAAAAGGGCATTTTCTTTCAAAAGATTATCTTCATTTTCTTTAAAAGTGGAAACATTCAAGTCTAAACTTTTAACTCTTTCTTCTAAAACGTTTTCCTTTTGTTTTAGAGCTGAGTTTTCCTTTTTAAGTTCGGAAATTCTTTTGAGAGAAGTCTTAAGACTAAAACACAGTTCATCAATGTATTTAGAAACTTTGACAGGAATTTTAAAATTACTTGCCTCAAATTCACCTGTCTCGAGTCGATCCAGAATGAGTCGAGTCGATTGTGCCATCAGACATAGGTTGGCATATTCATTATCACTTTCTTCACACTCTGTATCACTCTAGGTTTCGGCTTTGAGAGCTTTTCGAAACTTTTCAGCTTTTCCTCTCTTCTTCTTCAGAAGAGGACAGTTGGGTATAATGTGTCCATTTTTCCTACATTCAAAGCAAACTACATCTTTGTTTGGTTCCTCAACATCAACAGACTTGGTCTGCTGTCTTTGAAAACTTTGTTTCTTTGAGTTGAACCTTCTTCCTTTTCTATTTAGTTTTCTGAATCTTCTTATCATGAGAGCAAGCTCCTCATCGTCCATATCATCTTCAGAATCTGTATCATCAGAATTATCATTTGATTTTAATGCAATGGATTTCTTACCTTTTGGATATTCGTCTTCATTAATTCGTTCCACTTCATAAGACTGAAGAGTTCCAATTAGCTCGTCGACAGATAGTCATAATTCTTTGCGTCTCTCTTATTGAAGTCTTTATGTGATTCCAATCCTTGGAGAGTTCACGCAGTAGCTTGTTTACCTTCATGGGATTAGAAATTGTTTGTCATTGATTCTCAAGACCATTGACAATATCTGTAAAACGGCTAAACATGTCAGTTATAGATTCTCCTGGTTTCATTTTGAAGGCTTCATATTGACCGAGGAGAATGTTAATTCTGGTTTCCTTCACTCGATCTGTTCCTTTATAAGTGATATGTAATCTGTCCCAAACTTCTTTTGCTGTAACACAAGAAGATATTATGTTATATTCAGTTGATGACAAAGCACAATATAAATAGTAAATTGCTTTTGCATCGAGTGCTTGTCTCTTGATTATCTCTTCCTGAGTCATTCCGCTGGTTTCAACAGTTTCTTTCCCTCTTTCAGAGACTGATGCAGCTGTAGGAGTAATTCATTTTTCTACAACGTCCCATTCCAGAGGATCCTTTGATCGTAGAAAAGCTTTCATCTTGTTATTCCAGATGTTGTAATCCTTTCCATCAAAGTAGGGTGGTCTGGTATTGCTTTGCCCTTCCATCAGTCCTGGTGCTAGCATACTAGCCATGGATCTTTTGCTCTGAAGTAAAACACTTCAAATAAAGTGAGTACACGAGCTCTGATACTAATTGATATAGCTAGTATAAGTACCTAGAGGGGGGTGAATAGGTATATAAATGATTTTTCTCAATAATTGCACAATACTAGACAGTTGATAGATTTGAGACAAACAATAATCAAGGTATGATTGAGAGAAGGGAAGAGAAAATTGAACACACGGTTTATAGTGGTTCGGCTTATTTCAAGCCTATGTCCACTCTTCTGCACTGTTCCACTATGAACAAAGAGATGTTACAGTGTTGTTCTCCCTTGATTTCTCGGTGTAGATGATCTACCACAGTCGCTCAAGGTATCACTAAGTATAGACACTCTTTGTGTATACAATTTCGCTCAAAATGTATCGACTAATAATCAAGGTGCTTCAGACTCTGGAATTTCTCTATTGATCATGCATTAAAGCAACTAGAACGTCTTCCTTTTATACTCCTTTATGCCATCATACCCGTTGGCACTTACCAAATCATCCAATTTACCCGTTGGATGGAATCAATCAAGAAGATTATTTGAGCTATTAAAGGAACCTGACAATAGCCCATCAATCATGTTCGCCCATACAACCAGGATCTTGGTTTCCAAGAATAGAACCTTCCAAGAATATTTCGTCGACCATCGGATCTTCAAACAATCTTGATTACGAATAAAAGAATCCGTTATATTTATCTAGCCAAGAGATCTTCTCCAGAGGATATGACTAAATCCTCAACCAAATACTTCGGCTCTAGATTGCCTTCGTCACTGGATTAGAAAAACTGTCAATGAGAATAGTCTTGAGTCTTGAGTGCTGAGTCTAGTGATCTGAAAGTCTTCAGACTCTAAACAGAAGGTTTGCAATTATCCAGACTAGAATGATAGAAACGTTTTGTCAACTTCAAAATATTATGGAAAGATTTCTCCAACATGTTCAAGCTCCTAATGGCTACACTTGAGAAACCTTAGTTGTGATATCCTGAATTTTCAATTCTGTTTTCAATTAAATAAATCGTGCCTTTCATCGACGTGCCTATAGTGTTATTCTCAAAGCTGATCACTCCTGAGATAACTAGACTATCTAGGGAAGCCATTAAGGAATTTTAAAGCAATAGACTTGAGAATTCGATGAGGAATCGACTATTCGACCGTGCTCATCTACAGAGATCATTTCGGCATAGTAAAGATCAATCGGAAATCAGAAATAAGTCGGTTCGACTGAGATGTGTGGTTAAACATGGGTAATTCCACCAAATTGAGAAATTCTTGTCGATCGACCTAGACTGATTTTTCTGTCGTTTTGGTATCCTGTGTCTATATTTGAAACCTTGAGATTTTCACAACAACCGAGAGTCGCTAGTGTGTTGAAGAGGTTCATTGTGGCTCGAAGAAAATCGACCACGAGTCAATTGCACTAAAAATTTCTAAAAGCTACTCGGTAGACTAGGTCACGCTAAAATCGTGCCAGATTGAAATCAACTGCGAATTTGAATAAGATTTCAGAAATTGAAAGTTCTGTCTTGTCACGAGTAATTTTAGGAACGTTTACTTATTCTCCGAATTTGAATCTGATTCAGAAATTAAAAATTTTGTAATTTGCTGAGGAAACCAGCTGGATAGGGTAGGACCAAGGTCAAGGGGACAAAGTGATAAGGAAGACCAAGGTGGCCCCCTCCAAAGCCAAGTTGTCTCCCCCTTCCTCTCTCCTTATAGCCGGTCGACCATTTCCCCCCTTCCAATAGCTTAAGAGCTTCAAAAACTTGTAGAAACCATAGCTCAACCTTCTCCTTCATCGTGCAGCCCTGTCTGACCGCTTGATCATTGTCAGATTGTCATCATGCCTAGCTGCGAGCCTACTCACTCGTTGCGCATCATCGCCATCTTAGCTGCGTCATCTGGCCTTGCTCGCTCGTTTAACGGAGGCCACCATCGGAGCTTCCTCCGTTGCCGTACGCCACTGCCTTTGTTCGTCCAAGGCACAACAGCCTCACTGTGCCCGTTTTCGCCTCAGGCGATCACCGGAGCAATCTTCTCGATCCCTGACCAGAACCGAATAGTGTGGGTATTTCCAGCACTGTTTTGCTCGTTTTTGTGGCCTTTTGGACCTCGAAAGGCGCACCCGCTTCAGAGTTTGTAGATCCTCTCCACATCCCCATCGTTATAGTCTGAGCGTATCGTTAATTAAGTAAGTTTAACTTACTAATCCCTGCTTAGTAAGTTAATGATGCTTAAATGTTGATTAGTTTTAGTTAAGTATGGATTAGGTGGATAGTTAGAATATATTAGTAATTTAATTAATTGTTATTGCATGTTAGGTGGTTAGAGTAGTGTAATTAGAGCCTAGGTAAGTTTTAGTATTTATCTAGAGTGGTTCAAAATTTTTCCGGGTCTGCCTCTACTTTTAATTAGGTTTTTCTGGCCTAAGTTGTATTTATTGGCATTTAATAATTAATTTTCGAAATTATTTAATTAATTATTATTTTCCAAAAATTAGATCAAGATAGTCGGTGACCAGAATGGCCAGAGAGAGGGTCCCATACCGGAATCTGAGGTACCTCTGTATGTGCTGGAGGTTGCTTTTGGAAAAAGCACAGGAGATCCCCCGGAGGTTCGATGGTAAACCCAATAGACCCGGATCTTGCAGATCCGGGAACTCCAATGTACTCGGCTAAAGGCTCAAATGAGAGTGAGGAGGTGGAGGAAGAGGACCTATAGTTTTTATGAAACCCCTATTGTTTTGCAGACCTCATTTGTATATATATCGAATAGTTGTATAAGACTTGGTTGATATGTATATATTAAGGTGTGGTTTGATTTTGAAAAGGAAAATTTATGACCCTACTTTTATATCCCATCTTGAAGTTGTTTGGGGATTAATTACTCGCTTTTGCATGTGCATTAAAATGAATGGGTTGGCAATGCGTCTTGGGACGTCGCTATTTAATCGACCGCAGAGGGATGGGCACGCGCTCGGAGGATCGGGGCGTGACATTAGCTCCTGCAATCAAGCCAAGTTCCCTTGAGACCAAGCCCAAGACCTTAGCACTTTACTCAGGTCTTTAGCAGTCGTGCCCAAGTCCTCGAAACCCCAACAGCCAAGCTTAGGTCACTCATGACTAGATGTAGCACCCTAGCTCTTGGGCTTAAATACCCTTAGGCTAGGCCACGACCTAAGTGTTGAGTAAAATTCCCTAATTGATTTTGAAAATTGACAAAACTTTTTTTAATTGTCTTTTGATTATGATAGTAAGCTTTTCTAGGAGGAAAATTTGATATATATCATCATACGTTACTCATCAGACTCAAGGATGTAGTGAAAATCTTATCCTTAATATTGATATTAACAAACAAAGGTTATTGATCCAACCTTGTGCTAACGGTTAGAAGACTGGTGTGGATTTCCTCCCTTATATGTGTTGATTGCCGGAAAGGAAAATATTGAATACAATCTTACATATTTAGAATATCTCAATCCATCAATAGAACAATCAACCAAAGAAGGAGTGTTCTCGAAAGGAATGACTCATGGAAACCCCATATGCTATATGGGCAGTAGATCTTACAAGAAACTTCATTCTTGGCAATCTAGAAACGTTGAGATCTTCCTTTAGAGTCAAGTTCAACGGATTGATTGGATGGTTGATCCTCAGAGTGGGTGTCCAAGATCAGAGGAGTATTATAGGAAGTCGTACCACTAAAGGATAAAAGAAGAGAACATAGAAGTTTTGAATTCTAAAGTTCACTAAAGTCTTATCCTAAATGCTTTCATCTTATGTGAGCTATTCATTGTAATGTCTTAAAGGTTGTAAGAGTGAGATATTTCACACAAGCTTGAGTAGTGAATACTTAGTTCTTATAACCTCTAATTGATTCATCATGGTAGAATCCAACCGATAGACTATCAATGCGAGAGAATTAACGTAGGCTTATCAAAGCCAAATCACTATAGTTCTATTGTGTGTAATTTCTCTACTTCTTAAACTCCTATTCCATACTTTATTGCACATCGGTAAGATTTGAACACCACACAATTTGTCACTAGATGTTGTCCTATTGCAATATCATCTTAACTTTGTTTTAATTCTGCATTGTTAGCTATTGATCTCCCTTTTAGTGATAGATATAGCCCTCACACTAAGCACCCTAGCTCGAGTTCCATATGAGAAAAAAGTAAATTGTTTACCATTTATAAAAGTACTTATGGTATGAAGATTTAATCAACAAAACTTCATTTAAATTTGATGCTATACGATTGTAACCCTTATATCACATGAATAGTGCATGTCTCTTTAGAAATATCAAATCAAATTTCCCTCTCCAAGTGATGAGTTTGGGACACTTAGAGTGCCATAACTTGGCACGGGAGGACACTTAAGTGCCATAACTTCAAAATAGTACACTTGAGTGCCGGTTTCTAAGTTAAATCGAACACTTAAGTGCCACTTTGGCGAAAGTCCGGCCAAATGGCTGACATGGCAATTTTCCGGCGAGTTTGGTCCAAAACAGCGTCATTTTGCATGTTGACGTGGCGAGAAAATGCAAAAACGATACCGTTTCGTGTCTGACGTGTAATTAATAATATAAAACTTAATTAAATTAGATTTAAACTTAATTTTTTTTTAAATTTAAAAAGAAAAAAGAAAAAAAAAGTGTGAGGTCAAAGGGGGCGGCTAAGGGCTGAACCCTCACCGCCGCCGCCTCCCCACCGTGGCCGGGAAGGGCCGATGACGGAGGGGGGAGGGTCGGTCTGGGTCGCTCGCCCCCGGCCGACCGGCAGCAAGGGCCGCGAGCCCTCGCGAAATCGCAGCGAGGGCCATGACCCTCGCCCCAGATCCGGGTGAGGGCTTGTGGGCCCTCGCCGCCGATCCACCGGCCTTGCCGACCCCTGGCCAAGGCCTGGCGACCCTAGCCGACCCTCCCCACTCCGTCGCCAGCCTTTCCCGGCGGCGGCGGGGAGGCGGTGAGAGCCCACGACCCTCGCCCCACGCGAGCCCTCCCCTAGATCTGGGGTGACGGTCGTGGCTTGCACCCAAATCTGGGGCGAGGGTCGCGGCCCTCATCTAGATCCGGCAAGGGCTCGCGGGCCCACACCACCTCCCCGCCGCTATCGGGAAGGGCCGGCGACGAAGTGGGGGGATCGGCTGGGGTCGCCGGGCCTTGGCCAGGGGCTGGCGAGGGCCCACGAGCCCTTGCCCAGATCTTGGGCGAGAGTCGCGGCCCTCACCGCGATCCGGCAAGGGCTTGCGGCCCTCGCCGCCGATTGGCCGGGGGTCGGCGACCCTGGCCGACCTTGCCCCCTCCGTCACCGACCCTTCTCGGCGATGGCGGGGAGGCGGCAGCGGCGAGGGCTCAGCCCTTAACCGCCCCCTTCCACCTCCCCTCCTTTTTTTTTTTTTTTTTTTAATTTTTATAATATTTTAAATAAAATTAAGTTTAAATCTAATTTAATTAATTTTTATTTTATTATTGACACATCAGACACAAAACGGCGTCGTTTTTGCATTTTCTCGCCACGTCATCATGCAAAATAACGTCGTTTTGAATCAAACTCGCCGGAAAATTGCCATGTCAGCCATTTGGTCGGATTTTTACTGCAGTGGCACTTAAGTGTTCCATTTAACTTCGAAATTGGCACTTAAGTGTACCATTTTGAAGTTATGGCACTTAAGTGTCCTCCCGTGCCAAGTTTTGGCACTTGGGCTGTTCTTCTGCCGAATAATGCCACTTCATTTTCATATTTCAGCCGAGACACAAAAAGTATTGGGAGCCTTCATTCAAAGAGTTGAGACCGTGAGACAAAACATTCTTTCTTGCAATTGATTTTTGTGGTTCGGGTTTAATCTAGAATTAGAAAACAATTACAAGTGAGTATGATTGAGTGGTTGTAATCTTTTCTCTGTCAATTATAGTAGAACCATCTCGTTGTAATATATATATATATATATATATATATATATATATATATATATATATATTGTTGATTATATTAGAGCCATCTCATTAATTTCTCTTGAAGAGTATGCACACTGCCAAATCACATAGATATGCCATGTTCAAGTTTTATGTCCACAATTTATTTCTTACTCCAGTTATTTTACTTGCTTGCGTTTCCATGGTAACTGTAGTGGTATTTTTGTGATTCCCACTCTTAAGACTTCGCCATAGATTTTTATGGGGAAACTTATGATCATACTCTCGAAGCGGCGATTCATATCTCTTGTTGGATCGTTTGTTGCAAGGCCAGCTTTTCACTGTAAGGCTACAACTGTGAAATATATTGACTGTCAGATCGAACGTTCCTGGATTAACAATTCTTTAAAAGAAAATATGGATTAGCTAAAACTGAAATCATGCATATTGGTAAAGATTTGCTTGCACACGTTTAAACGTTAGAAGATATTGTGGAAACAATATCGAACCTATCCTAGAGCTTAAAATAAGAGGTGTAAAGGTGACTTTTTTTTAGAGTTATTTTGTGTATTTAATGTTGCTTCCGACGAAGCAGAAGTATATGACAGCGGGGGAGTATAAAAGCATTTCTTGGAGAATATGTCAAGATATCGAAAATGTCTTTACGGTCTTCTATGATAATTTTAAAATGGAAGTTTCAGTTAGGCTTTTAGATCCATGAAAGTAGACCAGAGACAAAACAATATAGATTTCAAAGTGTTTTAGTCAGTCCACACCATCTTGCAGATACTCGATACATTTCGTCCGTATATATATATATATAGAATTAAACTTCTGTCCCAAGTAGCAGTGTAACACAAGACAGTGCTTCTTTAGAGGGGATCAATACATCTGGAAATGGGCTGTTAGAGATGCGTGCACTGCGTTTATTTAAGCCCAAGAGCTATGCGACAATGCATGTGATAAGAATTGAAAGGAACGGCTACTTTAACCTAGAAGCGTTTTATTGGACAAAACCACTGATTACAGAAAGTTTACTCTAATTGGTTATTAATAACAAGAATCAATGATCTAATCAGACATCTGGAAGGATATAATTCTTTGAAAGACGCTGTCTATTTTTGGCAACATTAGAAATTAACAAAGGCAACTTGCATAGAAACAACTCATGTAAGAGAATAAGGCTGTTGAAATTAGAAGTGCGCAGAGAGAAACCTTCATATTTTTTATCGTCCACTTGTCATTAATCCGACAGAAAAATTGTGACCACGTACAAATCGTGATACAACCTTTAATTTTGGCACACGCTAGGCTACCTATAAAAACTCTACCAAGGGAATAATATATCCGGGATCATGATGTGGACCTATCAGGAACCCTAGTTGCTCAAGGATAGGTGAATTTGGATGCACCTACACCCAGTCAATGAAATAAAACAACCCCATGCAAACTGGCTATTCGAAATTATCTGATTCGGGATGAAAACAAGTTTTCATGGAGATATATATGCCTTGAAGTTCTTGTAATTTGTAATTCTAATTTGCGTGATTAACTGGAATTTTCTAATGGGTCTTTGTGATGTGTCGTCCCTTTTTAACTTTACGAGTGATCTCACGCAAGCATGCACCGCATGCATACCTATATAAGCCCACCCATATATGCATGTAAATACTGTGAATGAAAGTAGTAACACAGATAGCTAGGTAATTATGTAACCCTCTAGTGAAAAAGACCAGTTCTTCACCATATGATTCATGTCAGACAAATGTATATGGATCAAGGGTAAATGGACATTATGGTTTTGATAGAACCATCAATGCACACTTAACTTTCTTGGTTATAATGAAATTATCTTCATTTGCAAACCAATTTCTAGTAAATAACAAAAGTTACAAGAGAGCAAACAATAGGTGAATCGTCATATAATTAAACCATATTAGTTCTCTTTAATCCTAAGGAACTTCGGTCGAGCCCTAATACGTAGCCTGATATGTCAATCATCACTATAAAATTCAGAGTTCCACTTGTTATTCTTATTGGGAAATTTACCAAAAAAGTCCTAAGCTTTTTGTAATTTTGCCAATTCAGTTCTAAATAATTTTTTTTGTCAATTTAATCATAAACCTTTTGCAATTATCCCAATTCAATCAATCCGACCAAATTTGGCTTGACAGACGATCGACAATAACTGGCCAATTTTTCTAATAAATTTTTAGTTTTTCAAATTTTATTTATTTATTTATCTATCTTTTTCCCCTTCCTTTCTTCCTCTTCAAATTGGTTGCCAAACCTCAGCAACTGGCCAAAGGCAAAGGTTAGCGAGGCTTGACCTTGCTAGCCAATGGCGAGTCTCGCCCTTACTAGCAACTAACAAGGTGTCCGGCCGATGTCCAAGTCAGTGCCAGCTAGTTGAATTTGGTCAGATGAACTAAATTGACACAATTACAAAAATTTTATGACTGAATTTGCAAAAAAAAAAAAAAAAAATTATAACTGAATTAGTAAAATTGTATAAGATTTAGGATTTTTTTGGTAATTTTCTGACTCTTATTAGACAATGGACAATCACTTCTTTGGGTGATGAGTAAGCTTAAATATGTTATGCCTACATGTTCGGACTTTGACCTTTCTTTTGTTACTCGCGAATGCTGATTTTTAATAAATAAATAAAAAACCGAAAAAATTACGAACATAAGCAGAGAGTGATGATTCTCCTTGATCACGAACATATATTTGTGTAATTTTTTTTTTTTTTTTTTAAGTAGGCCCACTATTTTCCAGAATACATGTGAGGATGTGAGGTGAGTTATCCTTGAGAAATAATCCAGATTAGAATATAGCAGAAAGATCTTAACTTGGAGAACAATAATAAGAGTGAATTTGGCTCTGTATCAAGCATAACTAGTGGATAGTTCCATAGGCATGTAAATCATATTGTCCTATGATTGATGATTAATCATCCTCTGCGAGACATATTTCCTTTACTGGTTGAGTGTTGCTTGCTTCTTGGATAACGCAGTAAGCACAGTTAATCTTCAATTCGATTAGGCTTGTAGATGTTTCACTACAAAATTATTTGTAAAATGTAAAATCTTTTGTGTATATAATCTTTATCGTTCCTAAAGAACAAAGACTTAGGAAAGTATATGAATTTAGAAAATTTGATTTCTAATTATTTATTTACACATATCATCTTAATCAAATAAGTGAAACTCCAGATATAACCGTATTCAAATCAAACAAAGATAATAGTTGGCGAACAACAATAAGGCTAGTTTTTAGTTAGCATAATATTTGGTATATATATATTAAAATTAATTATATATATATATATTTTTTTGCCTTTTTTTGAATACTTCATATAAATATTTGTACCGTACAATGAACAATACAAGCAACCAATTACGATTTTCTCAAAAAACCAAAGAAAAGATTTACTGACATAAGCAGAGAGGGATGATTCTCTTTTTCACGAGCATATTTATCTGTCTAATTTGGAAAGAAAAATGTAGGCCCTATGTTTTCTAGAACAAATGTGAGGGTGTGAAATGAGCATATAATAGAGAGGACGTAAACTTGTAGAACAATAATAAGAGTGAATTTGGCCCTGTATCAAGCATAAATAGTGGATAGCTTTATAGGCATGTAACTCATATTGTCCTATGATTAATGATTAATCATCCTCTGCTGCGAGACATATTTCCTTTACTAGTTGAGTGTTGCTTGCTTCTTGGATGACGCAGTAAGCATAGTTAATCTTCAGATCGATTAGGGTTGCAGATATTTCACTAAAAAATATGGATAGAATATTATTTGTAAAATCTAAAATCCGTTGTGTATATGATCTTCATTGTTCCTAAAGAACAAAGATTTAGGAAAGTAATCTGAATTTAGAAAATTTGATTACTAATTTTTTATTTATACAAATCATCCGAATCAGATGACTGAAGCTCCAGATATAACCGCGTTCAGATAAAACAAAGACAATAGTTGGCAAACAATAATATCCTGGATTGATCTTCGTAGGGAATTAAGATATATTGGTCTGGCTGAATAAAATACTAAAATAAAAAAGTTTAGCCTATTAAATGTCTAGCTACTAAAATGATGACAAAGACTTTTGCAAACAACGAAGTTACAAGCTGGCCACCATACACAAAGGTGTTTGTTTTTTGGTGGAAAACAAAGCAGTGGACAAGGTGCACGCATCTCCCAGCTCATGTCGTCCTCTTGCTACGTTGCTGTCACGGTAATGAGGTAATAATTTCATCCCAACGGCAAGTTGATTTGGTCAACTTTTTGGTGGAAAACATAGAATATTTTGCATTTTGGAACGTGTTTTTGATGTTGATTGATAGAAAACATAAGTTGGTCCACCCTCATCGCATTAAAAAAAATTATTACAAATTCTTTAAATATTGATTTAGTTAATATGACAGGCTGTGATTTCGTCGGATTCTCTTAAAGAAAAAAAGAATCCATCTATTTTTTCACTATGATTATCAATATAATTTCTTTGCTATGCAAGAAGAAGTCTAGATTGAATCTAGCTTGATAATCGAGCAAGACAACTCAGACGATGCAATCGACATGTGCAATCATCATAGGTCTACAACATCGAAGCACAATCTTAACTTTTCTATGTATCCGTCGCTACAAGTTTTGTGGACAGTAATCACGTTTGTAACTTGATTATTCTCTTAAGTGTTCCTTTAATTTGTCTTGTGTTTGCGAAAGATGGAAAAGCACCATAAAAGTATGAAAAGTTGATAACTGTTTTCTGGATTAGTCAGTATGAAAAATCATTAAAGCGAGAGAACTTAGAGTCGCTTAACACAAGGGTTTCCTAGGCAAACAAAGTGTTTACGACTGTTGTGAGAAACTCTAGGTATCAATGAATGTTTTAAGTGATTAATATAGGGACAACAAATGATTGTGAGATACATAGGATTTTATATGGTTAATCTTACGCTTCGTATAACGTTGCTTGCGTTAAGCCCAAAAATAAAATACAGAAAAAGAAAGTATGAAACGGAGAAAACCACAAAAGTTTAATTTTTTTTTTTAAACATTTTCACAAAAAGCCCTTACAATAGCAAAGCTCCGTTAGATATTCAAGCAGGTTTCCTTAATAGTGCATGGATGCACTGGCTAATACATCTTATTTGTGTGCATTACGAGTAAAGGTTTTGTAAAAAGTCTTTGTCCAGGTAACACTTCTTACAAGATTTCAATGAAAGAGGTTGAATAGAAATTACAAAGCAGGTTGATGGGAAAAAAAATAAAAATGCATTGCATGGTAATCCTAGGTTACGGAAGCTTTAGAAGTTCCAACTTTTTATTTTCTAAATTTCTTCAGTTTGTAATTACATAAAAATACATGACATACTTTCTTGAATCATATAATGTCCAAAAGTTTTTAAATATCAGCTTCTCCTTAGACTTTTCTAACTTACATCAATCATACCCAAATCGTGGGAATTTGAATTTGAATAATTCAAGGTATCAAAAATAAAAGGGTGATGTGACCCGCAAAATGCGGGACTTTAGAGCATGACCTGGTCAGTGACATGTTATGTAAGGACCCGGGCCTCCCACTGTGTAATATTGTTTGCTTTGGGCCTCCGGCCCTCACGGCTTTAAAACGCGTTACACAGGTTAGAGAACCCAAGCTTTATAAACTAGCCCAAGACTCCCCCCTAAGCGATGTGGGACAGGAGACGCGCCCTCTCCTTGCGCACGTCCGGGGACCAAGATGCGGACGCACCGCCACTTGGGCCGTCACACTCTCTCCCCCTTGGGAGCACAACGCCCTCACTATGGCCCCACACACGATTGGGAGTCGGCTTTAATACCATTTGTAAGGACCCGGGCCTCCCACTGTGTAATATTATCCGCTTTGGGCTTTTGGCCCTACAGCTTTAAAACGCGTTACACAGGTTAGAGAACCCCAAGCATTATAAACTAGCCCAAGACTCCCCCTAAGTGATGTGGGATAGGAGATGTGACATCCCAAATTTTCAACCCTGTTTTCTATTGAATTAATCGGGCATTTCATTAACACGTTTATAGGGTTGTTTTCAGAGTTAATCACTCTCGAGATAATTAGACTATCCAGGTAAGCCATTAGAGGATTTTAAGGCAATAGACTTGAGAATTCGACTAGGAATCGACTTCTTGACCGTGCTCATCTTTAGAGGTCATTACGACATAGTTAAAAATCGATTTAAGATCAAAGATAGGTCAGTTCGACTGAGATGTGTGGCCAATCGTGGGTGATACCACTAAATTGAAAAAATTTGTCAACCGGCACTAATTTGATTTTATTGTCGTTTTGGTACCCTGTGTTCGTATTTGAATCTTCGAGATTTTCATGACAATTGAGAGTTTTCAATATGTCAAGTGGGTTATTGTGGCTCGAAGAAAATTGACCACAAGTCATTTGCCCTAAAAAGTTCTGAAAACTATCCGGTAGCTTAGGTCATGCTAAAAATGCGCCGAATGAAAATTAACCGCCAATTTGAGTCCGATTTCAGAAATTGGAGATTCTACCATTTTTAGGACCCACGACTCAGTCTCAGAAGATTTTTCTGCCAACCAAGACTTTTTTAGAAAAAGTTGGCTTAGGACCGTTTTTGTTCAAAAAATGCCGGGATTGTTTTTTATTTCAAATTTGGGAAGCAGGGTGGATCCATGGGCGAGGAAAAATGTCAATTGAAGCATTGATGTATCAAATGAAATTATGAGGGTCAAATGAGGATGGATTGAACAAGATTAAGCAACCATTTGAAACCAATTACTTACAAATTCGTGTACCCTCTCCCCCTAGCCATTTTGGACCACTTCACATGTCTAAGAGGAGGCCTTGGTGGCCTAAAGACAGCCAAGGGATGTTGGCTTGTTGGACAAGCTTAGAGAAGGGACATTTTGGTGGAAATTTTGGCCAAAGGACCCCACCAAGGCAAGACTTACCCTACACTCCCATCCCTCTCTCCCTCATTGTCGTCCACCCCATCTCTCTCTCCCTCCTTGCTTGTGCGAAACCAGCAGCCACCAGAGGAGAAGCCGGAGCCCCAGTCGCACCAGCCAGCCATCGTCGCACATCCACACCGCTGTCGCTGTTCGCGACCCCGCTCACGTGTGCCACCAACCGCACGCCGTCCACCTTTGCTCACCTCCTGCTCTATCGTCCAACTCGCTGTAAGGGGCTGTGGAAGCCCGCCAGAGCCCATCCAACCACCGTAGACCGCCCCTTTCAAGCCACAGAAGCCTCTTCGAGCCTTGCCGTGCCAAACCAGCCTTATTTCCTTCTGTTTTGCAGCTAGAACAAAGAGTTGAGAAGTGGGTTTCATAGCCACTTCCAAGCCCGTTTTGAGGTGCTTGTGGACCCCGGACCTTAGGCCCGCTTTGGAGTAAAACGTCCCCTATGACGTTCCCAATGTTTCAATTCGAGCGAATTGTTAAACATGTGAGTTTGCTCACTAATCCCTCATTAGTATTAAACATGTGAGTTTTGCTCAGATGGGCCTAAATTGGATTTATTGCTATTTAATAATTAATTTTCAAAATTAATTAATTAATTAATTAATTTCCGGAAATTAGACCGAGATGGTCGATGATCGGAATTTTATACCTGGTTATCGTGATGTAGATTGTTTAATTTATTGAGTGCTAGATTGTGCTGAATTGATTTATTAATGATTTTATGATTATTTTCCTAAATTAATTAATTTTGAATAATTAATTGAAAAATAACCGGGCGTTGGTTGACAGTGCCAAAAATGTTTTGGTGGACTACAGAAAATAGTGAGATTTGTGGGAAGAAAACTATTATATTTTGGCTAAAGCCGATCGTGTACCCACACACGGTTATTTTTATCGGATATGGTAAAAATGACAAATTGATTGTATGATTAGAATTACCATATTATATATCGGTTTGGTGACTCTATATGTCATTTTGGAGAATGGACGACATGCCATAACGGCTCGGTGACTCAGCATGTCATTTTGGAGAATGGACATTAAGATGAATATACTCGGTGACTTAATATGTCATTTCGGAGAATGAATCGTATAAAATACTAGCTCGATAACCCAATAGGTTATTTTGAAGAATGGACAGTATTGATTGAAATGACCAAGAATGGTCTGTTTGACATGTAAATTGACTAGGTCGACTGATCGATGTTTTGATCGGTAGTGTTTGATTGGATGCATGTTTGAACTGTACTGATTTGCAAGTGGAATCTGAGGCCAAGGTAAGTCCTCTTACCAATGTGTGCTTAGGCAACTCATAGTGTATTGGTTTCCTAATCAGGTCTTAGGAGGGTAGAACTCGTTGAGACGTTGTCTCATTAGTTATTGTATAACCATCTCAGGCCCCTAGATGGCAGCACCTCCACCTCCTCATCCTCCTATGCATTTTGGTATTCCCGAAGAGATCTCAGAAGTAGCATACCACTTCCATATTCATAACTACCCCGAGAGACTGGAGTACATATTGGTTAAATCGATCGTTTGGGTTGACGTGGGTAATGATGCCTTGAGACTCCATGAGTATTGATCGTTGTACCGTCACTACCATGATGGGCGAAGAGAGGGTCCCATTCCGGAAGGTAGTGTGCCCTTGTACATATTGGAAGAGGCGTTCGGAGAAGGGATGGCAGATCCTAAGGACGGGTCGGTAGTGGATGCAAGAGACCCTAAGCTCGAGAGTGATCACAACTCTCCCAAGCCATCACCAGCAGACTCCAACTAGAGTATGCCAAAAGAAGAGGGTGATCAAGAAGAGATATACCCAGAGGAGAATTGGGAGGAGGAACCCAAGGAGGAGGAACTGGAGGACGAACCTAAGGTAAATCTTGAGGAGGAAGAACTCGAGGAAGAACCTAAAGAAGAGGAGGAAGAATCTAAAGAAGAGGATGGTCCAAAGGAGGATCCAGAGTATGACCCGGATGAGGACTGAGATCCCATCCTCTTTGCGAACCTAAGTTGTGGACTGATGTATGATAGATCAAACTTCTGTGAATAGTATTGTATTATATACCATGAGGTTTGCTTTGTATAAAAGTATGGTTGTGGTTTTTTAGTTGTGAAAAATATGGCCGTACTTTTCTATCCCATTGTTTTATTGTTTGTGGATTATTTTATGCTTCTGCATGTGTATTAAAATAAAAGGGTCGGCGATGCGTTCTGGGACGTCGCTATAAATCAACCAGGTGAGGGATGGGCACGTGTTCGAGGATCGAGCCATGACAGGAGACGCGCCCCCTCTCTGCGCACGTCTGGAGACCAAGGCGTAGACGCACCACCATCCCTCCTCCCCGCACATCGCCGCCTGGGCCGTCACATGTAATCCCAAGAATGATGAGTTCAATCATGCGTTCAGCATACATTAAACTAATCCGATGACCATAAGAATAAGAGGAAACTTGTTGCAATGAGTTTTACGAAGTTTTCAAGAAATACACTTTGATAGGGGATAGCGATTCCATGTCAATTGAACTTAGACAAATACAAGAAAAAGAAAAGAGCGGCCTTATTTTCGCCCTATACATCATTAAATTTATTTCATTTTTGAAATTACCCTCAATCATTCACTTACAATTTAAAGTGGTGGTCCTATTTCTTTCTTTATTTTTTATTTTCACTTACATTTAGAATCTAGTCATCATCATTAAGCATTTCACATATTTTGTTTTGGTCTATTGTGGGTATCCCATTTATGCTAAAGGTACTATGCTTTCTTTTTTATTTTAAGTTTTTAATTCTGTAGAAATAAGTATCTTCGAAAAAAATTCCACAAAAATATATATCAAATCTCTTCATTTACAACATCAAAGAATTTGTATTTTTTTATTATTATTTCTTTTTACTATTGGTAAGATACTTTTACGCAAAGTATGTAAGACATTTGTAGAAGTATCTAGGAGTACACTAAAAACGTCAATGTGAAAGTATAATGAGGCATCGTGATATTTTTATTATAAACACTTTATGGATGCTATTAATTTCTGTCAATCCAAAATGATGACATTTCATTGGCATTTCACACACGCGCGCACATGTATATGTGTGTGTGCGTGTGTGTGTGTTGTGCAATGTTTGATAAATTAAATTTCATCTTTTAAAGTTTCACGTTGGTAAATATAACCGTGATTTCATATTGGTAAAACTTTAAAGGGGTTTTTTTTTTCTCAATCCTATCATCCCGTTAAATGTATCTATACATAAAAGACAATTGATAAGAAAGAGTATGATAGTGATATGCACAACCAAAGTGAAAGTTTATAGACAAGTCATTGTGATAAAAAATTTATTTCTTAAAAAAAGAAAGATTTTATTTGACAATCAATCCATTTGCTCGACAATGTTAAAAAGAATCAAGTTTTTTGAAAATTTCTTTTTGACAAAACAAATTTCTATGGAAGTAAAATCTAACACTAAAAATATATATAGGGCGCGTTTGTTTGTGTTTCTGTTCAAAAAGTGTTCCAAGGAACATAAATAGGAAAAGACACGTTTTGTAAACTTGTTCCGAGAATAAAAAATGAATAGAAACATGTTTGGTAAAATTTTTTATGATTTTTATTTTACTTTTCCTTTTTTTTCTTTCTTTTTTTTTTCTTTTTTTGGCCGGTCACCGGCCATGCGAGGCCGGCGATCGGCCGATGGGGGCTGGCATCCTCGCCCAGCCACGACGAGGCTCACTCACGAGTGTCGCCCCGGTGAGGCCGAGTGTTGCTCGGCCCGCCTTGGCTGGGCGAGCTTGGCCTCACCCAGATCCGGCGAGGCCGAGCATTGCCAGCCCCGAGCGAGGTTCGGCCACACCGGATCCGGGGTGAGCCCGAGCTCGCCCTAAGCCTCACCTGCGCTGGCGACGCTCAGCCTCGCCTAATCTGGGCGAGCCCGAGCTCGCCCAACCAAGGTGAGGCCAAGCCTCGCTAGGGACAACATGCTCGGTCCCGGCCCTCGGGCCGGCGATGCCATGGCAAGGTCACCGGCCAAAGAAAAAAGAGGAAGAAAAGAAGAAGAAAAAAAAGAGAAGAAAAGAAAGAGAGAGAAAATTTGTTCTTCAAAAGTGTTTCTGGAACAAAAAAAAATAATTTTTTTTGTTTCTTATTTCCGTTCGAATTTTGTTCTGGGAACAAAAAAACAGATTTTGAACAAAAACGCAAACAAACGCGTTTCTGTTCTTTTTTTGTTCCCGGGAACAAAAAAACAAAATGTTTGTTCATAAACAAGAAAAAAGAACATAAGCATGCATGCCCATAGTGTCCACAATATGTAAAAACAAAATATGCAAAATTCTTAATTATGACTGTTAGATCTTACATAGAAATAGAAAAACTAAGAAAAGAAGGAAAGTAAATAAATTTGCAGCATTAGTTTAAATTGCAATTAAATGATTTGAGGCAAATTTGTCTTTTTGTTGAAAATTTGGTGGATTTAGCCATATAATGGATGGAGATAGCGTCGTAAAAAGGAAAAACTGTTATTCTTTTAAAAATAGAATTAGGACAATCACAATCTCATTTTATAAATTTTTCAGAGCTACGTTTTGCTTTACTAAAAGTTTTGAAATTCTCGTTCATAGTCTATTTGTGCGACCAACTTTCCCATAAATTTTGCAGAATCTATTTCATTGTTCTATAGACGTTGTCTATAATATATTACATAATGAGAATATGACCTCCTAATTTAATTGGAATGTTAATAATTTTTTTGGAATGCTAATATGGAGATATCATTAATCGGATGACATACACAGGCTTAGGGACATCCCCCAGCATTGCCAACATGCTAATTATGCAGTGATATTGAGGTAGGAAGTTTGCACAGAGTTGCCAACAAAAATATTTGCTTGGTAGCGTCTACAATTTTGGAAAAGTGAAGTCCTACTTCTTACAATTTTACGTATCCTAGCCAAAAGAAGATGCATCTCAATTGACTTATTTTGGAAATGCTTGTAATTGTGCTCCATCCAAATACAATAAATGGTTGCTAAGAAGGATTCATCAAGTGCATCAACAGGGCAAGGAACAAAGCTGACATATCCTTGAGCAAATAGAAACAGATCATCTGTGAAGCATAGGTGGATAATTCTTTGCTATTTGCAATGCCAATGGAACTTAAATGAAGTGTAGCAATTTTTCCACCAATAATTCTATTGAGAATTTTAATAAACAGGGCAGTGATATGAAGAAAGTGGATTAGCTGGCCGTAGCCCATTGGTGCTTGCAAATAATCAATCTGTTCAAAATTGAAGTTGATTGAGAATCTCAAAGTAGTAATGCAATGAGATATCATATCGACCCAATATTGAAGGGTATCTATGGCTTTAAGAATATCGAGAATGGCCTCCCATTTCACCATGTCATATGCTTAAATGAGATCAATTTTTATTCCCACCAATTTACTTTTGTCGCCTTTATGGTAGGAGTGCAAGAGTTCTTGGCACACTACAGAAATCTTTAGTTTTCATTGTTTCCCTTAAAACTATTATCTTAATAATTAAAACTTAAGGATATAACTGATGATATTAATAATTTTGAGAAAGTCAATCAAGACTCCGAAAAAGCAGGAACCTCTATTGCCATCCGATTAGTATATATAGGCAAATTAATTTCATATTTGCATGCATTCCTAAAGATATGTTAAGGTGAAAACTCAAATACTTTATTTTATAAGCTTAAAAAAACAAATAGTTCCTTCACATCCTAACAAGGTAACCTAGTAATTAACAAGGGGCGTTTCGTCCTCTCAATAAACACCAGAAGATAGGATCATTAATGCTGTTTGTTGGGCACACCTGATATTCAATTAGCAAGTAAACAAAAGAGAAAATTATTTAAAAAAAAGTCTTAAACTTATTGTATTTGTCCCTATTCGGTTCTAAAACTTTTAAACTTGGTAAATTTAGAGCTAAACCTTTTGCCAATTTACCAATTGAGGTAAAAAACCTTAGGGGAATCCCCTAGCATTTTAAAGAGACTAATTATGTGAGAAGATGGAGGAAGGAAGCCTCCATACAAGAGCCAATAAAATATATGCTTGGGAAGGCCTATGCCCTACGTCTTACAACCTTTTGAATCCTAGCCAATAGAAGATGAGGTTTAATCAACTTGTTTTGAAACCATTTGTAGTTTCGTTCCATCCAGATGCAAGAGATAGCTGCTAAGAAAGATAGCTTGAGGAGTCTCACCTTTGAGTTTTTGCCCTTGGTGTCCTCAATCATCCATAGAAGTTCTAAGTTCCAACCTCTTGCAGAATACCAAATTCCATTTTGTGCCAAAATGCTACGCCATACACTACTTGTCCAAGTGTACTCAAAGAATAAGTGGTTTTTGTCTTCTATACCAATCACACAAAAGTTATACTTAGTATCTACTAAAGACAACCGTTGTGATATGGCTACTGCTATCAATAGCCTATCTCTACCAAAAAAAAAAAAGAAAAAGCCATCCAATAAAATTATGCTTGATAATACCGTTGGTCCAAATTAATTGATGCCAGTCCATGGCCAATCCCTCCTATCTAAATTCCTTGTATATCTCTTTGCAATAGTATGTTTGGTTAGAGATAATAGGTGTTAGAGCAAGTATTAGCTTGAGAATACATTGCCAACTCCAAGCCATACTACCATTTATGTTGAGTTAATGGGAATACCTCTGCATTTAATATGACCAACCCAAGTACTCATAGGGATGAGGATGGATGATTGATGAGGTTCCAAAGCATACGACCCATCAATACTTTATCCAGAGTTTCAGATCAAGCAAGTCTAGTCCATCCTCCTTTTTTAGTGAGCGTACTACTTTCCATGCAAAATTGTGGGATCTATGAATTTTGGCGTTTCCTTGACCATAAGAATTACCTAATCTTCTTTTCAATCTCATAGATAGTTTGCTTTGGGAGGAGAATCCTTTGCATCCAATAAGTGCAAATGCAAAAAAGTACTGATTTTGCAAATTGAGTATTTTTAGTCAATTTTGATAAATAAATAAAAAAAATCACTGGCGTTGGCATCGGTCGTCTTATATGACATGATCAATATTGACATAAACAACTTTTGTAATTTAAAAAAAAAAAATTGAATTTTTTTCTTTTCAAATTTTTTTGCATCGTTTACTTTTTTTTTTTTTTTTTTTTGTGGCCGACTAGGTTGTTGGTGAGGCCCTCGTCAATCACAAAGGCCCTAGGGCGAGGACATTGCAACCTTGTCAGTCACAAGCAAGGGCACAACGACCCTCACTAGACTTGGCGGTGGGCCTTTGCAACCTGGTCGGCCACGGGCGTGGTGTCCCTAAATAAAACTCTATACAATATGAAATTCAAAAAATAATTTGTTTATCTTATTATTAATCAAGGATTTCATATATAGCTAGAATGAGGGTCAAGAATTAGCCGTGCCTATCACTCCCCGATCCTCAGGCGTGCGTCCATCCCTACATGGTCGATTAATAGCAACGTCTTAGGACGCATCGCCGACCCTTTCATTTAATATGCATACGGAAGCAAATATAAAATCTCTAGAAAATAAAACAATGGGATAGAAAAGTATGACTAAAAACTCGAACTTGAAAACCAACACACTTATATACATATATAACAACTCAGTCATATATGTACATATACAAGCCACACTAAAAAGTCGGTTCCTACACAAACAGGTTCAAAGCAACAAGTCATCAGATAGGAGAGGGGGTCTCAATCTTTATCTGGTTCATACTCGGGATCCTCCTCCGACTTCTCTCCATGTTCTTCTTCGGGGTCCTCTTCAGGTTCTTCCTCCGGGTTCTCCTCTAGGTACTCCTCCTCTTCAACAACCTATCCTTTTTCCATGCTCTAGCTGGAGTCCACTACTGATTGCTCTGGAGAGTCGTGATCATCACCCAACTTGGGATCCTTCGCATCAATCACCGATCCATCTTTAGGGTCTACAGTACCCTTACCAAAAGCAGATTCCATAACGAACCAAGGTACATCAGATTCCAACACAGAACCCTCCTTTCGCCCATCATGATAGTGGCGATACCATGACCGGTACTTATAAAGCACCTTATCGGGTTCGTTCATGTCAACCCAGACGGTAGACTTCACCTAGTACATACTTTAGTCCTTCGGGGTGAGAGTGTATTGGAAAATAATAACATATTTATGTAATCTCTTCCGGTATACGAAAATGTACAGGAGGAGGGGGAGGTGCTGCCATCTATGGACCTGAAATGTTGTCTCACAACGAGGTGAAACCATGTCTCAACAAGTTCTACCCCCTAAGACCCGATTAAGAAGCCAATACGCCCTAAAGGCTGCCTAAGCACAACATATCACCCAATCAAATCGAATTATCGATCAATCGACTCAGTCAATTACATGTTACCACAACCTTTCCTTGGTTGGTACATTTAATACTATTTATAAAGTCCTATTAATTCATGATTTTCCTAAAGCTGATAATAGATAGTATAGCTCGCTTAAAGCTGATAATATAGTATATTGTATATATGCTCGCCCAAAGTTGATTGATTAGGGCCCCTAGGCCATCATAGTATACTATATATGCTCGCCCAAAGCTGATAATACATGCTCACCCAAACTGATAATTTAAGGCCCCTAGGCCAATATAGTATACCATTTTCACCATATAACCATTCATCATTTTTATCATACTCGATAAAAATAGTCGTGTGTGGGTACATGATCTGCCTTAGCCAAAATACAATGTTTTCACCCTTGAAAATTTCACCATTTATATGGTCCACCAAAATATTTTTTGGCAATGTAAACCGACACTCGGTTATTTTTCAATCAATTACCTAAATTAATTAATTTAGGAATAAAATACTTAAAACACAATTAGATCAATTCAGCACAATTTAGAGCTCAAATAAATAAACAGACTGCACCACAATAATCAGCATAAAATTTCTGTCATTGGCTATCCCAACCTAATTTTCGAAAATTAATTAATTACGAAAAATATTAAATAAATGTCAATAAATCGAATTTAGGCCTATAATGCCTAATTGGGCGCCAAAACGGACTTGGAAAAATTCTAAGGTTCGTTTAATAAATAATAATGTACATCTACTCATTAAATGCATTTACCATTTGCCTAACATGCATTGATAAGACACTAATTTAATTGCTCTACTCTAATCTATCCACCTAATCACACTTAATTAAATCTAAATAACCCCTAAGCATCATTAGCCTACTAAGCGGGGTTTAGTGAGTAAAACTTACTTGTTTCGCAAGCGGATTGGATCAAAACAACGAGAACGTCGCGGGGCTCGACTTTCCTCAAGGCGAGCCTAGCAACTAAGGCTCAGGACTACCTCAAAACGAGCCTTGAAGCTTGCTGGAAACCCACAAACTCAGCCTCTGTCTTAAGCTGCAAAACCAGAGAAAACGGGGCTGGTTAGGGCAGTAAGGCTTAGGAAAGGCAGCGGGGACGGTCGGGTCCAAACCAGGGTAGACCGGTGGTGGAGGGAGCTCCGACGGTGGCTGGCACGGCTAGACAGTGACCCTGGATGCACGAACAAAAGCTGCTGGATAGCGGTGAGGCACGGCGAGGTGCGACAGCGTGCGTGCGCGCGAGGAGGGCGAATGGCGGAGGCGGTGGTGTCATGTGGCTCCGGTGGCTGCTTACTGGCTTCGGCAATGATGCTGGCTTCCGTTGGCTTCTTGCTAGCTACTGGAGTGCGAAAATGGAGGAAGGTAGAGAGGAAAGCTGGTCGGTTGCTTAGTGAGGAAGAGAAGGGGACAAGGGTTTCACCAATGTCCAAATTTTCCATTCCATGCTCTCCCTTGACCATTCTCAGCCACCAGCCCTTCCTTGGCCTCCATTAGGCCACCAATGCTCCCCCTTGCAACTTGAAATGGTCCAAAAGACTAAGCAATTTGGGGCATATGAATTTCCTTTGGTTTCCTCTCAATTTGCCATCAATCCTTCTTTGAATCAACACAAACCGTCACGCCTTGAACCCCGAGATATGCGCACATCCCACTGCGGTCGATCAAATATGCGACATCCCAAGGTATGCCGCCGACCCATTCGTTTAATTTACGCATGCGGAAGCGAAACAAATCCCCTGACAAAATTTAACTTGGGATAGAAAAGCAAGCAATTAATCACAGTACCAAATACTCACTTACAAACACAAAAAAGGGTTTAAATACAACACTTTGGATTGTCTACAAAATAGACCAAATTTCGACAAAAAGGGGGATTATCCTAAAACCAACTAGTGACACATTCTCCAATCCTTATGACTTCACCCTCGCAACTCCTCAAGACCAACCAAAGCAACCTAGCCGCTCCATTCACTAGGGACCTGAAATTTTAATCCCAAAACAGGGATGAGACAATATCTCAGCAAGTTCAACTAACTAAACCCCTATTAGAAAGAAAATACGCCCGGGTGGCCTAGCCACATCACACGAAGACTTACCTTGCATTAGCCTTCATCGCAAGTTAGCCCAACTTATATAATTCAACCACGTACAATTATGATAACCAAACAACCATGGCACAATCACATCATCGGAACATTTCAATCACTTGGATCGTCTCAACGATCAATCGACTTGGCCGATTACATGTCATTCTAACAAATCAATCATTGCTCTCAATCACGGCTCCACTCGGCCAGTTTTAGAATTAGTGGCATCATGGCCCCACTCAGCACAACCTTTAAAAGGTGGTAGATCTCGGCCCGATTGGGCGCGACCTTTATCGGGTGGCATATCACGGCCCCACTAGGCGCGACCATTATCCGGTGGCATATCACGGCCCCACTAGGCGCGACCTTTATCAGGTGGCATATCACGGCCTCACTAGGCGCGACCTTTATCAGGTGGCATATCACGGCCTCACTAGGCGCGACCTTTATCAGGTGGCAATTCACGGCCCCACTGGGCGACCTTTATCAGGTGGCATATCACGACCAATCTCCCATAAATTTCGACACTTCGGACTTTATAAAAAGAATCTCTATTATCACAATCACACACAATTTGCCACAATCAATCATCAAATTCAAATTCTAAATACACAGCAGCGATCGGCACGAAATTCTGAGAGTATAAGATCCCGACGAAATTTTCAAATTTTAATAAATAATTAAATTTATTCCAAAAATTAATTAAATAATAATATCCATATTTTTCGCAATCCACACTCAATTTATAATATCCAACCGTCAATTTCAAAATCCGAATACACAGTAGAGATCGACACGAAATTCTAAGCAACCGGGATCAAAAATAATTTTTCCGTTTTTTTATAAATAATAATATTTTAATAATTTCGAAATATAACATAATATTATAATTTCTAGAATTTCGAAACAATTAAATAATTCAAAACTAAAACCCTATTATGTCCCATCAAGGTTTATTATTAAATAAACTCTCTTAGCCTTTAGTTAAACACACTTTAAATTAAACAAACCTTTTAATCCAAATAATAATTAAATAAACTAAAATATCAACATAAACTTGCTTAACTTAGACTAAGCACACTTAGAGCATAATTAACCATCTAATCAAGGTTTAGTAAGCTAAACTCACCGGATTAGCGAACCGAGCGGACCAAAATGACGAGGACGACGCGAGGATCGACTTTCCTCAAGGCGGGCCGAGCATCCGGGCTCGGGAAGGTGGCCAAAACGGGCCAAAACCGAGCTGGAATACCCATTTTTCTTGGCTGCTGTCCGTTGCTGGTTGAGGCCGAAAATGAGCAGATCTAGGGCTTGGATGAGATGAGGAAGGACCGGGGAAGGTTGAGGGGTTGAACCGGACCTAGGCGGGGCCCGAACGGTGGCCGGAGGTGGCCAAACGACTCCGGCACGGGCTGATGCAGCAGCTGCGAGGTGAGCTGAGGCGGAGCGGAGACGGTGCGACGGCGGGCCGGCGAGCGCGCGCGGACAGGCGGCGATCGTGACGAACGGCGAGCGGCTACAGGCATCTAGCGATCTTCAACTTCTTCGGTTGCTAGGTTTCGAAGAAGAAGATGAAGAACATGGAGGAGAGAGCTCGACGGGAGAGGAGGAAGACGGAGGGCGTACGGCCAAGGCGGAACGGCGATGGTGGGTGCGGATGGCTGGCAACAAGCGGCTGAGCGGGCAACAAAGGGCTGCTCCGGCTTCTCTGCAAATTTTCTGGTCTTCGCACACCAACCATGGAGGAGAGAGGCAACGGGGGAGAGAGGAAGAAGAGAGGGAGGAGAGAGAAAGAGGGGGGGCCAATTTCTTTTCTTTTTCCCTTTCTTTAATCCAACAAATTGGCTCACCATGACATCACTTGATGATGTCATACTCTACTCGCTCAAAACTCCCACAACCTTATTCCAATGGGTCCATTTTATTTTTCCACCGGGACATGAAATTTTGTACAACCAATTCTCCAATTCCACTTGATTCCCTTCCAATTGAATCAAATTGAAGTCCATAAAATTAATCCAATGTCACCACACTTCAATTAACATCTTCACTTGTCCATAGAACCAACTTAAGTCCTAATAGCAAGACCAAAGGTGGGCCTACTAATTTCTCGAGCCAAATTAGCCATTCTCTGATTATTTTGCCAAAAAACTCGGCTTGCATGAAAAATCTTCCGAAGATTAGTTAATATTCCTAAAATGATTTGTGACACACCCAGACTTTCAATTTCTGAATTCGATCTCAATTCCACGGTTAATTTCACTTTGGCACGATACTAGCGCGGCCCAACCTACCGGGTAGCCTTTGGAAATTTTTATGCATTTGACTTGTGGTTGATCATCTCAAACCACAATGTACATCTTTGAAATATTGGCGACTTTCGGTTGTCGAGGTAATCTCAAGGTTTCAAATACGAACACAGGGTACCCAATCGATAGAAAAGTCGGTCTAGTGCCGATCGACAAGAATTGTGCGATATGGTGGAATCACCCACACTTGATCACATGCCTCTATTGAGTCGACCTATCTCCGATCTCTAATCAATTTTTAATTGTGCCGTACTGACCCTTGCAGATTAGCTCGGTCAA
Organism: Eucalyptus sideroxylon x Eucalyptus melliodora; assembly: GCA_016097485.1. NCBI lineage: Eukaryota > Viridiplantae > Streptophyta > Magnoliopsida > Myrtales > Myrtaceae > Eucalyptus > Eucalyptus sideroxylon x Eucalyptus melliodora. The sequence continues at coordinate 1,202,170 of CM027827.1, forward strand.
AAGATCGCTTCCTGGTCAAATTCTCGAGTCTGATGCACTAGAATTTCCTAACGGCTTCACCCGATAGACTAGATTTCACATGAGTGGCCAACTCAAGAAAAAAAACCATATGCGTGACAATGAAATGCCCGTCTCAATTTATTGAAAATAGAATCGGAAAATCGGGATGTCACAACTCTTCCCCTCTTATAAAAATTTTGTCCTCGAAATTTAAATATTTACCAATTCTTAAACAAAAAAGTGAAGGTACAATCGTCTCATATAATCTTCTCTTTCTCAGGTTGCTCCTTTTGTACTAATGCTACCAGATCACTACTATCTTGCCCAAACCACTTCGGATGCCCACTTAAAATTCTAAAGGTCTCCAACATAAATCTGCGAAACTAAACGAGCGATCCTGAACAGTCTCTAAACTGTCTTTGATAATTGCAACTGAATCACTGATTTCTGAACCAACTTTGGACCTAGGATTTTCTGATCTCTGATCTCGTCTCAACCGACTGAAATCCTGTACACTCTGCTCTACATTGACTAAAAAGAAACTGTTTGATTGATCTGCTGAAACTGGGAACCTCTAATCAAGATATGATATAACTCTGACACTGATCTCGACAACTGCAATCACTGAATATTGTACTGACTCTGGCCTGTGATCTTTCTTTCCCTGACTTCATCTCAGCAATTGAAATTCCGTACTCTCTGTTATGCACTGCTTAAGAAAGAACCATCTGAAAGCTTTGCCAACTTGGAACATCTGATCTAGATTTGAAATACAATTCATCCCCAGCACTCCATGTAGATAAATTATATGATATACACACACTTCGGTATACCTATTCTAATCGAGATCTTTTCGTGCTGCACTAAGGTGAGTTGACTCTATTCATCTGATGACCACAACCCCATAAGGAATCAATACTCTTCCAAACACCTTAATAACCCATCATAACATTCCATCATGCTATACTTCCATTTCCACACAGGATTCTCTCAAGTACTTGATATAGCTAGTATGAACAAAATAAAGGAGTTAGGGAAGAAAATAAGAACACAAGATTTATAGTGGTTCGGCTTAATCCAAGCCTACGTCCACTCTCCCATGCTAACAGCCTTCTTGGCTAGATTCCACTATGCAATCAACAAGAGATTACAACTTCGAGTGCAAACGCTTAGTAGTAGATCACACTATCTCACTAAGTCACTCTTTTGGTATTTCTCTCACGATTACAAACGTTTAAGCTCTCCAAAGACAAGTGTATAATCGAAGGTCGCTCGGACTTTGGAATTATAAATTCTACGCTCCGTCTCTTACTTGCTCATCGGTCCTTCACCTCCTTAAATACTCCTCCACTTCCAAACTAGCCGTTGGACAGCATCCCGGAGAATCGTCTTCCAATATACCCATTGGACAGCTCTGTATCTAGAAGATTTGGTAGCCGTTGAGTGACAAAGGTAGAATCCCAAATTGATTCCGATCGCCCATACAAACGAAATCTTGGTTTCATAAGTAAAGCTTCTTTGTATAGAAAATTCTTGTCTTCAAGATCCAATCGTCAATCAATTAGATTGAATCAATCAAATCAATCTTGATGTGGAATCCAAACCAAATCACTAGCCGTTGTATGATTGGGCTTGAGTTACGATTCATCGAACTGGATGTAAAGTCTGAGTCTTGAGACTTTACGATATGAGTCTTGAGACTTTACAATCCGGGTCTGTAGACTTTACGATATGAGTCTTGAGTCTGGCGGTCTTCAGACTTTGACACGAAGTCTGGAAATCTTCATAATATACTCGGACATATGTTACGTTCGGTCTTCGGTCATCTTTCGACTTTGATAAAATCCTTTAGATGTTTTATCATCTGCATGGTCTATTACTCAACCATCAAACATGTTAGTAGCCTTTGATTTACTTTTTCATCTTCAAAACATCATAAGGGATTTCCCTAACAGTACTTAAAAAGCTTTCCCAGGCTTATGTTATCAAATTCTCACTTACTGATACATCCAACACTCACAACTTATTCGACGATATCTATCTTCATACCGATCTACCAATCCCGATGATGTAGATTCTGACTCATCTTTGTACTGTCTGGACAACACTGAAGTTGCTATGATGAGCTTCCCATAAGATCTCTTTTTTAATCTATGTATCATCAATTACACACAATCGTCCTCAGAACCTTAGCGTTCTGTTTTCAGAAATCTGAGAATCAACCTCTCTCTTATTTGCATTCTCTTATAGAGTCTTCTGAATTTCTGAATCTGTTCGCTGAAGCATTTTGATTCCGATCTGAACTTTCAGCTCAATTCTGAGGGTAGTCATAAGATTCAAAAAGTGGCCTATTGTAGATTTGAAAACCGAATTTCAAACTTCCTCGAGTAAGATCCAATCCTTAAGTACCAACTGTGCAACTGATGACTCTCGACTTAGTGCATCTATAACTTTTCTCACCTTTCCAGAGTGATACAAAATATCATAGCCATAATCCTTAAGGAGTTCCATCCAAGCGACGCTGTCTCATATTCAACTCCTGAGGTCTCAACTAATGGGGCGCGTGTGCAATAACCCTATCATGCTGCATCAACAAGCAACTCAATCTTTTAAATGATGCATCACTATAGATCTCATAACTTCTAAGACCAGATGGAATAATCAGCACATGTGCGATAGTCAGCCTCTTCTTAGGCCCTTGAAAACTACACTCGCACTTATCTATCAACACAAACTTTTTCTTCCTTCCTTAGTAGTCGAATCAACTGCAACGCCGACGCTGAAAACCCTTCCACAAAACTTCTGTAATATCCTACTAAAACCCAGAAAACTTCTGATTCCTGTCATTGTTGTCGGTCTTGGCTAGTTAATCACTGCTTCAATCTTGGACAAGGTCTACGAAGATTACTTCTCCAAAGTTACCTGACCTAGGAGTGCAACACGAGTCATCCAAAACTCGTATCTGCTAAGCTTATCGTAAAAAAATCCAAAAGTACTCAAGGTCTTAAGTACCATCCCTAAATGTCTCTCATGCTCCTCAGCACTCTTTGAACACATTTGGATAACTTCAATGAATACGATCACAACTGATTCAAGCACCCTTAAACATTTTGCTCATAAGACCCAAACAAATAGCTAAGGTGCCTGTCAAACCACACGGTATTACAATGAACTCATAACTGCCGTATCGAGAGCGAGATGCTAACTTCGATATGTCTTCCTTCTTGATCCTCAACTGATGATACCTTGACCTCCAGTCGATCTTGAAGAATATCAATGTACAAACACAATGAACCAACTTTCTTCTTTACGAATAGAACGGGTGCTCCCTAAGGTGATACACTGGAACGTGTGAATCCCCTATTCAACAATTCCTGCATCTGCACCTTCAGTTCTTTTAACTCGGGTAACACCATTCGGTAAGGAGCCTTAAGGACTGGCTCTGTTCCAGATGCTAATTCAATCACGACTCTACTTCTCTTCTTGACAACAAACCTGGCAATTCTCCAGAGATTACCTTAGAAAACTCATGTACCACAATTATGTTTTCCATATTCGGCTCCTTAACTGACGCATCCATTACAGCTACCATGTAAATTCGATAACCAACAACCTGAATGAAGTCATCTTCAGTGACGAATAACAAGGATTGAAGTTCCTCTACAACTTTCAGTGATTCAAAACTTTCGCACGCTAGCTAAACAAACTGAATTATATCACTACCGCGATTCAAAACAGTAGAAAGCTCCTTGAGCCAAACCTTTTTATAAATGACTTTCAAGTCATACTTAAGCAAACCCCCTTCAAGTACAACTATAGTCAGAGTCTCATCTTCCTATTACTTTATTACAACAACGAAGATCCTACAACCTTCACTAAAAATTCTGCTACACTACTATGATAAAAACATCTCGAAAACATTCTCATTCTGATTGATGCATGGTCAACCCCTTCATGCTCCTCTAGCCATCCTAGTGGCGTCCTATCTGCAGTAACAGTGCTTACGCTCTCTTGAACTTACACGAGCTTATGCTCTCTTAAACTTACACGAACAATTCCTAACCTGACGGCTGTGTTGGCTACATTCGAAGCATGTTCTCCTTTTTACTCTGACACTGGGCTAACTCAAGCCTCCTTTCCACAATCTCGGAACACAATCAGCGAGTCCCCTGCCTACTGTCAGGTAATAGCATGTGCTCTTTCTTATATTGAAGGCTTGTTCTAAAAACCCCATGATGTGTTCTATGGCATACTCCTTTCAATTTGTCCCATCGGCTTTCCAAGACCGTTTCTGGCTAGGTAACTCTGATGGTCACACACATAACAAGTAGCCGTCTTACTAGGACACTGAGCTGATCCATGTCAGCTTCTGTCAGCATAACACGCTCCAATCTGATCCCTTGCTGACCTAACCATCCCACTTTTCCAGATGGACGGAATGGAATACTTTTCTACGATTAGACTTCTTCCTCAACTGATTCCCACCTCTGCTAAATATGAACCTTGACTTAGATACGGCGGCTTGATCCTCGATCACAACCCGAGACTAGGCCTCAACAGGCGCAACAACAACAACAGTTACAACACTGGTAGCAATAGAAACAATGGCAACAGCGGTCGCTCGAGCCTAAGCTTACGAACCAAACATACTTCCAAAAGACTTTGGCGCCTAAACAATCCCGATGAACCTAGGATCATTCGGTGCTGCTACACTCACAGTATCGACTTGCAACGGTACTCTCACACTCACGCTGGTCTAAGCCTGCGCTCTACCTTGGATACCGACTCTTGTCAGCATCCTACCCCAAGGTATAGGTCCTACCGACCTTCTCCAAGGAGTCCTCCACTCCTGGTCACTCATTCTACAGGCTCTTTATCGACACCTGTTTTCCGATTCCAACATTAGGTTGAAATTTGAGGGACCCCACAAACAAGCTACCAAACAACTATCAACCACATGCATCAACATATTAAAAGCCTTTCCTACTAACTATCCTATGACTCATCGCACCTTATCACTCCATACTCAAACCATGCTCTGATACCACTTAAACGGGGATGTCACGCCTCGAACCCCGAGTTAAACGCACATCCCACTGCGGTCGATCAAATATGCGACATCCCAGGATATGCCGCCGACCCATTCATTTATTTATGCATGCGGAAGCGAAACAAATCCCCTGACAAAATTTAACTTGGGATAGAAAAGCAGGCAATTAATCACAATACCAAATACTCACTTACAAACACAAAGGGTTTAAATACAACACTGAATTGTCTACAAAATAGACCAGCTCGACAAAAAGGGGGATTATCCTAAAACCAACTAGTGACACATTCTCCAATCCTTATGACTTCACCTTTGCAACTCCTCTAGGCCAACCAAAGCTACCTAGCCGCTCCATTCACTAGGGACCTGAAATTTTAATCCCAAAACAGGGATGAGACAATGTCTCAGCAAGTTCAACCCCCTAAACCCCTATTAGAAAGAAAATATGCCCCGGGTGGCCTAGCCACTTCACACAGAAGACTTACCTTGCATTAGCCTTCATCTGCAGGTTAGCCCAATTTATATAATTCAACCCGTACAATTATGATAACCAAACAACCATGGCACAATCGCATCATCTGAACAATTCAATCACTTGGATCATCTCAGTGATCAATCGACTTGGCCGATTACATGTCATTCTAGCAAATCAATCATTGCTCTCAATCACGGCCCCACTCGGCCAATTTTAGAATTAGTGGCATCATGGCCCCACTCGGCACAACCTTTAAAAGGTGGTAGATCCCGGCCCGATGGGCATGACCTTTAATAGGTGGTAATTCACAGCCCGATTGGGCACGACCTTTATCGAGTGGCATATCACGGCCCCACTAGGCGCGACCATTATCAAGTAGCATACCACGGCCTCACTAGGTGCGACCTTTATCGGGTGGCATATCACGGCCTCATTAGGCGCAACCTTTATTAGGTGGCATATCATGGCCTCACTAGGCGTGACCTTTATCAGGTGGCAATTCACGGCCCCACTGGGCACGACCTTTATCAGGTGGCATATCACGGCCAATCTCCCATAAATTTCAACACTTCGGACTTTATAAAAAGAATCTCTATTATCACAATCACACACAATTTGCCACAATCAATCATCAAATTCAAATTACAAATACGAGCGATTGGCACGAAATTCGAGAGTATAAGGTGCTAACGAAATTTTCGAATTTTAATAAATAATTAATTTATTCCGATAATTAATTAAATAATAATATCCATATTTTTCACAATCCACACTCAATTTATAATATCCAACCGTCAATTTCAAAATCCGAATACACAGCAGAGATCGGCACGAAATTCGAGCAACCGGGGTCAAAAAAAAATTCCGTTTTTTTTTATAAATAATAATATTTTAATAATTTCGGAATATAATATAATATTATAATTTCCAGAATTTTGAAACAGTTAAATAATTCAAAACTAAAACCCTATTATGTCCCATCAAGGTTTATTATTAAATAAACTCTCTTAGCCTTTAGTTAAACACACTTTAAATTAGACAAACATTTTAATCCAAATCACAATTAAATAAACTAAAATATCCACATAAACTTGCTTAACTTAGACTAAGCACACTTGGAGCATCATTAACCATCTAATCAAGGTTTAGTAAGCTAAACTCACCGGATTAGCGAACCGAGCGGACCAAAACGACGAGGACAACACGAGGTTCGACTTTCCTCAAGGCGGGCCGAGCATCCGAGCTCCGGAAGGCGGCCAAAACCGAGCTGGAATACCCATTTTTCTTGGCTACTGTCCGCTGTTGGTTGAGGCCAAAAATGAGCAGATCTAGGGCTTAGATGAGATGGGGAAGGACTGGGGAAGGTTGAGGGGTCGAACTGGACCTAAGCGGGGCCCGAATGGTGGCCGGAGGTGGCCGAACGGCTCCGGCATGGGTTGATGCAGCAGCCGTGACGCAAGCGAGGCGGAGCAAAGACGGTGCGACGGCGGGCCGGCAAGCGCGCGCGGACAGGCGGCGACCGCGACGATTAGCAAGCGGCTGCAAGCGTCGAGCGATCTTCAACTTCATCGGTTGTTGGGTTTCGAAGAAGAAGATGAAGAACATGGAGGAGAGAGCTTGACGGGAGAGGAAGAAGACGGAGGGCGTGCGGCCAAGGCGGAACGGCGATGGCGGGTGCGGACGGCCAGCGACGAGTGGCCGAGCGGGCAGCGAAGGTCTCCGCTCCGGCTTCTCTCGCAAATTTTCTGGTCTTCGCACGCCAACCATGGAGGAGAGAGGCGATGGGGGAGAGAGGAAGAAGAGAAGGAGGAGAGAGAAGAAGGGGGGGCCAATTTCTTTTCTTTTTCCCTTTCTTTAATCCAACAAATTGGCCCACCATGACATCACTTGATGATGTCATACTCCACTCGCTCAAAACTCCCACAACCTTATTCCAATGGGTCCATTTTATTTTTCCGCCGGGGCATGAAATTTTGTACAACCAATTCTCCAATTCCACTTGATTCCCTTCCAATTGAATCAAATTGAAGTCCATAAAATTAATTCAATGTCACCACACTTCAATTAACATCTTCACTTGTCCATAGAACCAAGTCCTAATAGCAAGACCAAAGGCGGGCCTACTAAGGGCGCGCATGGCAAAATTTTTGTTTCTCGATTTCTCTGTTTCTCACGATAGACTATATTTCACATAAGTGGCCAACTCAAGGAAAAAAACTATATGCGTAAATAAATGCCCCTCTCAATTTATTGAAAATAGAATCGGAAAATCGGGATGTCAAACAAACCATCCTTAATAAATTCAATTAACACCTCAATTATCAAATTGGTATTTTTCCTTATCAATTGATCCACCTCGCATCTCAATTATGTGATCAAAAACAATCAATGGCTTTTTCTGAACAAAACGGCCCACTTTTTCCCAAAAAGTCTCGGTCTATAGAAAAATATTCTGAGACTGAGTCGACGTTCCTATAATTTATTGTGACATGACATAACTTTCAATTTCTGAAATCAGATTCAAATTCACGGTTAATTTCACTCGGGCGTGTTTTTAGCGTGACCTAGGCTACTGGGTAGTTTTCAGAAATTTTTAGTGCAAATGACCCATGGTCGATTTTCTTCGAGCCATAATGAACCCACTTAACACATTGGCGACTCTCAATTGTTGTGAAAATCTCAAAGATTCAAATACAAACACAAGGTATCAAAACGATAGGAAAATCAGTCTAGTGCCGACCGACGAGAATTTTCCAATTTAGTGGTGTTACCCACGATTAGCCACACATCTCTATCGAATCGACCTATCTCTAATCTCAAATTGATTTTTAACTGTGCCGGAATGGCCTCTAAAAATGAGCACGGTTGAGAAACCGATTCCTGATCGAATTCTCGGGTTTATCGCATTAAAATTCCTTAATGGTTTCCTTGGATAGTCTAGTTATCTCGAAGGTGATCAGCTCTAAGAACAACCCTATAGGCGCATCGATGAAATGTCCGATTTATTCAATAGAAAACAGGACTGAAAATCTAAGATGTCACAATGCCACGTAGGAAGAGCGATGTTCATGTTAGAGATTTTCAACCAAAATTAACTAGAATGACTCAATTGGAAAAATGTCAATTATGATTGACTTAGTTAAATTGAAATATTTATAACTACAATAAGTTTAAAACCTTTTTTGAATTTTCCCATAACATATTGACCAAAGTTCAAAAAAGTTAGGTGGTTAGCATTTTCTTTGCTGGTCAAGAAAAGAGAGTTCGAAATTCGCATGATATTGATCATCAATTGTTTCATAATATTTGTTTGGAACATAAGTTAGTGACACGCAATTTCCACCAGAGATATTGTGATTATTCAACAAATGTTCAAGTTGATCATAGTAAACTAAGAAGTTTGCAAATTTCCAATGGATCAGGAGCCGTAAAGGAAGACTAATTACGGTGAAGGGTCGTTAGAAGGTGTTGTGTTTCCAGCACATCGGGTTGGCGATTACATATAATAAAAGATCAGGTTGAACTAGTTCCGGACAAACTAGACCATCTTGCTAAATAGGGGAAACAAGTTTTATTGACCAAGTATTTAATGGATGAAGATATATTGAGAATGAAAGACATAGTTTATGCTTGTCACCCCCCGATCCTCCGAGCGCATGTCCATCCCTCTGCGGTCGATTAAATAGCAACATCCCAAGACGCATCACCAACCCATTTATTTTAATGCACATGTAGAAACAAATAATTAATCCTCAGACAACAATAAGATGTAATAGAAAAATAGAGCCATAAAATTTTCAAACCACAACACGCTTATATATACATATATCAAGCCATGTCATATACAATACCAATCTATAAAAACAAGGTTTGTAAAACAAGGGAGTTTCATAAAACTACAGATCCTCTTCCTCCTCCTCATCCTCATTGGAGCCTTTAGCTAAATACACCAAGGTTCCTAGATCCGACAAATATGGGTCTACCACCGAACTACTGGGAGGATCTGCGGTGCCTTTCCCAAAAGCAACCTGCAGCACATACACAAGTATCTCAGATTTCAGTATTAGACCCTCTCTCTATCCATCCCACGCACATTGGTACCATGATCTGAATTGATGGGGTACCTTGTGGCGTAAAGCCTCATCAACCCAGACCACGGACCTTATGAGCTCATAGCCTCATCTAAGGCTCCCATGAAGCAGGATGTAAGATACCTGCTCTGTAACATTCTTCGGTTGTCCAAAACGCTCGGGAGGAGCTGCCTTCTAAGGACCTGAAAATGTTATCCCACAACAGGGTGAGACGATGTCTCAACAAGTTTACCCCCTAAGACCCGACTAGGAAGAAAATACGCCCCAAGGCTGCCTAAGCACAAGCACAAGTCAAATGACTTACCTTCGCCCCAATTCCTTCCTGCAAGTAGTACGATTCACAAATGCATTGAATCATATCAACCAATCAAATCATCACGTCAGATCGAGTCATCGATCAATCGACTCAGTTGATTCCATGTCATCAAGACCATCACTCGGTCAATCCATTCAATACTATCTATAAAGTCCAATCATATTAAGGACTGCTCACTCTAAACTGAAAATAGATAATATAGCTCGCGCTAAGCTAATAAATAGTATACTGCTCGAGCTAAGTTGACATATCAAACCATCGGGCTAATATAGTATACTAATAATGCTCACTAGGAGTTGATAAGGTATATTGCTCTCGCTAAGCTAATATATTAAACCATCGGGCTGATATAGTATACCGGTATACTACTCTCGCTAAGCTGACATATCAAACCATCGAGTTGATATAATATACCCCTTATGCTCACTCTAAACTGATAAAGTATACTGGTCGCGCTAAGCAAATATATCAAAGCTCGTAGACTGATATAATATACTGTTATCACCATCTGAAAATGCCATAATTTTTATCATTCTTGACAAAAATAATAGTGTGTGGGTACACGGTCGGTCAACCTTAGCCAAAATACAATATTTTCCCTTTTGAAAATCTCACTAATTTCAATGATCCATAAACACATTTTTGGCGCTATAAACCGACACCTGGTATTTTCTAATTAATTACCAAAAATATAAAATTTTGGGATAAATACCCCAAAATTGCAAATCACATTCAATTTGCACAATTTAGCAGTCAAATGAATAAATCAATCACACCATTGCAATCAGTACGAAATTTCGGTCACCAACTATCTCGGTCAAATTTTTCGAAAATAATAATTAATTAAATAATTACGGAAATTAATTAATAAATACAAATAAATAGCAAAAATACAAACTTAGGCCGGAAACGCCTAATTAAAAGCTGAGACAGGCTCGGAAAATTTCCGAATCTATCTAATTAAATACTACGGCTTATCTACTTGCTAATTGCACTAATCTAACCACCTAACATGCATCAAGGATTAACTAAATCACTAATCCATTCTAACTAACCACATAATCCTAGTTTAGCCTAAACTAATCAACCCCTAAGTTTAGCATTAACTTACTAAGCATGGATTAGTGAGTTAAACTCACTTGATTAGTGATCCAACGGGCTCACTTTGACGGGGAAGCGGAGATGATCGCTCCAAAGTGGGGACACCAAGCGGGGTCAGGAAGGGCTCGGAAATGGGCCAAACAGTGGCTGGAGACCCACTAGCTTCGGCTTCTATTTGATGGTTGAAGGAGCTACTCTGGTGGTCAGTTGAGATGGAAATGGCGAGCAAGGACCGGCGGAGGTAGCAACAACCAGGCGGGTGGCTTCGAGGCTTCGACGGTGACAAGCTAAGCTCCGACAAACTCCACATGGGCTCAGGCAGCCAACTGGACGACGAACAAGAGGGAACAACGCAACTGGGCTCACGGGACTCCAGTGACAGCGACGGCAAACGGTGGCAACGCGGTGGCTCCAGGCAGGCTTGCGGCTTGCTCGGATAGCTACTAGTTGGTTTCTGGGTTGAGGAGCTTCGAACAATAAGGGGAAGGGAGGGGGGTCGACGGATGACGGAAGGAGGAGAAGAGGGAGGGGACAACTTGGCTTGTGGGGCCATTTGGTCTTCCATCTTATCCTCTTGTTGCCTAGAGATGGTCCCACCTTGCCCAACTGGTTTCCTCAACAAATTCCAGCAGCCAAATCTTCTTCTAGAAGCCTTGGAGTGGTCCAAAAGTCATGGACCAAGGGGGGCTACGAATTTCACAACATTTTTCCTCAATCCCACATCAATTGCCTCTTGAACTGGTGCAATTTGGCCTCTATAAATTCCACCATCGCATCTTCAATCAAATTGGTATTTTTCATCGCCAATAGATCCTACTTGCATCCTAATTTCGCAATAAAAAACAGTCCTCTGAATTTTCTAAACAAAAACGGCCCTATCTCAACTTTTCGCCAAAAATCTCGATTTGCAGAAAAATCTTCGGAAGATGAGTCGACGTTCCTAAAATGATTTGTGACATGATAGAACTTTCAATTTTTGAAATTGGATTCAAATTCACAGTTAATTTCAATCTGTCACGATTTTAGCATGATCTAAGCTACTGGGCAGCTTTCAGAAATTTTTAGTGCAAATGACTTATGGTCGATTTTCTTCGAGCCACAATGAACCTATTCGACACATTGGCGAGTCTCGATGGTCGTGAAAATCTCAAGATTTCAAATACGGACATAAGGTACCAAAACGACAAAAAAATCAGTCTAATGCCAATCGACGATAATTTTTTTCAATTTGGTGGAATCACTCATGTTTAACCACACATCTCAGTCAAACCAACCTATCTTTGATCTCTAACTGATTTTTACTATACCGTAATGATTTTCTACAGATGAGCATAGTCGAGCTGTCGATTCCTAATCGAATTCTCCAGTCTATTGCATTAAAATCCCTTAATGACTTTCCCAAATAGTCTAGTTATCTCAGGAGTGATCAGCTCTGAGAATAGCACTATAAGTGCATCAATAAAAGGCCCAATTTATTTAATTGAAAACGGTATTGAAATTCCACGATGTCACAATGCTCCTGGATTCATACGGATATATGTTAGATTAAGGAAATTGAGGTTGCTATGCTATGTCACTACGTGTGTCACCACTATCTTGTCTTTAAAGGTCATATCAAATATATAGAGGCTGAAGTGGAAGATATTATCTTTAAAAGTCACATAAAATAAACTCGTAAATGTTTTGATGCCAAAGATGAAACATTAACTGTTCCGAGCCATAAATAATTGTGAAGGATTGCGTAATGACATTTATTTACTTGTAACCATTCAAAAAAATTAATTTGTTGAGATGATTTTCAATTTATTATCTACATATTAAAAGTCCAGCCAAAAAAATTTATATTAATAAGTGAAGAGAGGTAATTAATCAAGAGATAAGGGATATTACAGCACCTCCTTTCACATGCAAGGCAGATTGTCAATGACACATGAAATATAATGAACAGGGTGGACGTATATGCGAAATAAACTGAGGCAAAACCTAGGTTCCTTACCATATTAGAAAGTCAGACAAAAATACTCAAGTTAATAGGTGAAGGAACTCTCTCTCTCTCTCTCTCTCTCTCTCTCTCTCTCTCTAGACTCCATAGTCAAGCAATGTTGGATATTTAACATTGCCCTCAATTTTCAAATCCTCATATTATCTTATAGTTTTCTATTTGGAAAAAAAAAACAAACAAAGAAAATAGAATTTTTCTTTTTTTGGTAGTAGCAGTGAAAAGAATAGTTTAATTTGACGTTTTAAATCCTAGTTTCAATGCCTCCTTTGGAGAAATACTAAACTAAAACAAGAAAAATGTATACTCAAATTATTCGAACACATCAGAGTTCTTACTGTCATTTTTCTATGAGTGGCCATGCAGATTTCAATAGCGCGTGCATCTATCTTTTTATCTTGAACACTTAGATACCTCCATCAACCAGTCACATTTTTTCAAATTAAATCTTAGAGAAAGTGAGTGAGTCATGAATTTTTGAAGTTTCCCCATAATGTCTTCTTAGAATTAAGGTATGTGTCACGCATATACAAGATGGCAGAAGTCTAGCACAAGTGCCATAACTTGACACGAAGGGACACTTAAGTGCCATAACTTTAAAATTGTACACTTGAGTGTCAGTTTTGAAGTTAAATGGGACACTTAAGTGCCACTCCGGCGAAGATCCGGCCAAATGGTTGATGTGGCGACTTTCCGGCGAGCTCGGTCCAAAACGACATCGTTTTGCACACTCACGTGGTGGAGAAAATGCAAAAATGACGTCGTTTCGTGTCTATATGTAAATAAAAATATAAAAATTAATTAAATTAAATCTAAAATATTCAAAAAAATTTATAAAATATGAAAATTAAAAAAAATTAAAAAATTAAAAAAAATTAAAAAAATTAAAAAAAATGTAAAAATTTTAAAAAATTGAAAAATTAAGAAAATTTAAAAAAAATTTAAAAATTTTAAAAATTAAGAAAAAATTTTAAAAATTTTAAAAATTAAGAAAATTTTATAAAAAAAAAGGGGAGGGGGAGACCGAACGGGCGGCTCCTCCGCGCGCGCCGCCTCCTCGCCGTCGCCGGGAAGGGCCGGCGATGGAGGGGGAGGGTCGGCCGGGGGGCGGCGGCGGCGAGGAGCCGCCCGTTCGGCATCCCCCGCCCCTTTTTAATTTTTTTTTTAAATTTTTCTTATTTAAAATTTTTTTTTAAATTTTCTCTTTTTTTAAAATTTTTTTAATTTTTTATTTGAAAAAAAATTCTTAATCTTTTAAAATTTTTAAATTTTTCTTATTTTTTTTTTTTTTTTGAATATTTTAAATCTAATTTAATTAAGTTATATATTATATTTACACGTAGACACGAAACGGCGTCGTTTTTGCGTTTTCTCCTCCACGTCGGCGTGCAAAACAACGCCGTTTTGGACCAAACTCGCCGGAAAATTGCCACGTCACTCATTTGGCCAGATTTTCGAGTGGCACTTAAGTGTTTTATTTTACTCCGATATTGGCACTTAAGTATCCCTCCGTGCCAAGTTATGGCACTCCGGTGTCCTCACCTCTACACAAGATTAAGTAATTATGTATAGAAGAAAATATAGTTACATATGTAATAGGTGAATATGAGATAAACTATGAAACATGATTTATGAAAATCAAGTTATATGCGAATTAGGTGGATATGAGATAAAATAATGAAACATGAATTCGGGGAGTAGATCTTTTTGTCCCTTATTAGCGTGGAAGAAAAATAGGACTATCAGGGAGGCTAGAGTGGGAAAACTAATATTAATTATAGAATTGATCAACAACGTTATTAAAATTCATGAGGGGTATCCATATGTGGAGGAGCAAGTAAAAGTACTCTTACAAGACTTGAGAAAAGAGCATCTGACTTCGTTTAAGTATAAGCCAATTTTCTTATTTCATACTACCCATAATGCTATGGTAATTTAGGAAGTCTAATAATGAGAAGAGAAAAAAAAAAGTGAGTGTTGCCTATGAACTTGTTAGTATGAGCATACGATAGAAAGAAAGTTTAAGTTAAAAAAGTTAGGCAATTATATATTCCTCATCAACTTTTAGGGAACATGTCAGGCACGCCTATAGGATTTTCCAAACCTCCAAAAAGTCGGTGAATTGTTTTTTTTTTCGTATATCAATTAATTGCTCAAAGGGCACATGCTTGTATAGCATTGGTTCACCCGTGCCACAACTTTTGATGCTGTTGCACTTCTCGAGAACGCCCTTAGATTTTTCCTACGACTATAATTTGTTCTTTCCAAGAGGAAGAGAGAATCCTATCCAACCGCTGCCACTCATGCGGGTAAAAGGAGTTTTAGGGTTTGTTTATATAGAAGTCTTTTATTTTTATTTTTCCTTTTCTTTTGAAATTATGCAAATGCATTCGAAAGTCTAACTTCGGATAAATATCATGACTCCACGAAATCGCTCCATGCAGGCGTCAATCAACTTCAGCCACTAGAGGACTAATTAGTCGTTTACAAAGAAAGTTTGGAGTCACCTGCATAGTCTAGGCAGTTGTGCATTTGAAGGGTGATTCGTTCGTTTAGAAGCAGCTGAAACTAGCCTGTGGAGAATCTTTTTTGCTAACTTCGGGAATCGAAGTCACTGTATATGCTTCATTTGTTATAGTTTTCTTTAGATGGTAACCATGTTGTTTTGTAAATTTTTTAGCCACCATAGCCTATCTGGCTTTGTATCGATCATATCCGTTTGGTGCTAATAAAGGTAACTAATTTACAGAAAAAAAGAAAAAGAAGAAAAAAGAGAGTAGATAATATTGTGTATTTCGTACATGGACAACCCTTTAGTTATATTTGGAAGGCTTTCTTATATTCCGTAAGTTGTTTGGTCCAGATGGGATGTCCTTATCGGCTTGTCATGTACTAACAATGGAATTAGTGCTTCTTATGTATAGGATGAGAAAGGCTTAGAGGAAAGTAGGCTAATAAAGATGCTTGCATCCAGCCATCTCGCAGCCATGCGACCCCGCAAGATGCCTAAGGATGGAGAAAACCTACCGATCATCGTTTACAGATTTGGGATCTCACATGCATTGAATATGCATTAGAAAAGATTGATCAGAAATTTTGTATAATTTTACTAATAATTCAATACAAGGATGGGAGCATATTAACTTGAATCATATATGTCCATTAGAGACATAAAGCGTACTTTAAACTTAATGAAGATACCCGTAATAACTTAAATATTTCTAGAAAATAAAAGAAAAGATTGAACAATTATTAGAAACCTCAGCTTTCCTTTTTCTTCTGAGGACAAATTATATTATTTAGTGGCTACAAGTATTTCAGTGGGATTATGCTTTCCAAGTTGATGGCCGTAAAAACAAAGCATTCATGCTTTCAAACTTGACGCACGTTTGGTTGTCTTTCGTGTAAATTTCTATAAAACCCTAGCTAGGCTTACAAGTTGCATTATTTTGTTATGTCTCATGACCAAATTACGCTCTGCTTCGCTCATGGATGACCTATGCATGGTTTGGGTTACATGTCATCGGCAAAGTCATCACACAACTTTTTCACACTTCCAGGTTTTTCTAATAATCAATTACTGTTGATGTTGAAGTCCAATTTCACGCCCGTCTCGTTCTCCATTCTCCATTTTTTTTTTTTTTTTGGGTCAAATCCATTCTCCATTTGCTCATATCACAAGATAACTTTCACAAAATATATAATCCCCGCAAAACCTCTTTGCTTGTAGATTTTCCTTCTATTTATTCCATTAAAAAAAAGATTGATAAATCTGATAATATTTCTACAGGAATTTAATCCGTTATCTGCACCTACGAATTTCATATTGATATACCCTATAGATAAGTTTCAGTAGACGATAGATGGTAATATTTGAAAATCTTATCTTCCTTGAACAATAAAAATCTTGTGGATATGATATCTTGACATTATACTACTCATACTGTATATGTGTGCAATATCTTATCTCTTTTAAACTTTTCCCTTCTTTAAAACTATGGATCTACAGATATATTATAAGTAACTAGGCAAACTCAAACATAAACTCAAAATAGTCACGTGACAAGCACATATATAAATATTAGGGCTGTGCAACTAGTCCGGTTTTACGTGGGAACCAGATCAAACCACTGATAGAAATAGGTTCGGATGAAAGCAAATCCAATTATGAGTTCTAAATTTTTGGAACCAATATTGTGCGGGTAGATTCTAAGTTTTGGGTGCTGAATCAACTCACCCACCAAGGAACCAGTTGGAACCTATTTGATGAATTGGAAAAAGATGATTTATCTTTCTTAAATGACCTCATATTCCCTATTGCTTTATATTTCTGTTTTTTTTATATTGATATTTTACTTTGAGCCATTTTGTTACTCTTACTATTTTGCTAGAATTGCTATTTGTCATGTTTTTCTTTGAAAAATATAAAGCAAATCTAAAAATAAATAAATCAATTCTCGAGGACACTCTACAACAAGACTGGACAAATAAGGTAGGTCTTTTTTTTTTTTTTTTATCGGTCCTACTCTACTCTTACTCTAATTCTCACTCTCAGACTTTTGCCCTGCCTCATTGCAGGGCATGGGAGTTGAAACCTACACTTGAAATTGTGACATCCCAGATTTTCAATCCTGATTTCTACTGAATAAATCGAGCATTTCATTGATGCGTCTATAGGGTTATTCTCAAAGCTGATCACACTTAAGATAACTAGACTACCTGGAGAAGCCATTAAGAAATTTTAATACAATAGACTTAAGAATTCGAGCAGGGATCGATTACTCGACCGTGCTCATCTACCGAGATCATTATGGCATAGATATAAATCGATTAGAGATCAAAGTTAAGTCTGTTCGATTGAAATATGTGGCTAATCGTTGGTGAGTCATCAACCGACCCTAGACTGATTCTTCTGTCATTTTGATACCATGTGTCCGTATTTGAATTCTCGAGATTTTTACGATAATCGAGAGCCACCATTGAGTCGAGTGGGTTCATTGTGGCTTGAAGAAAATCGACCATGGGTTATTTGCACTAAAAATTTATGAAAATTACCCAATAGCCTAGGTCACGCTAAAAACGCGTTGAATGGAAATTAACCGTGAATTCAAGTCCAATTTTAGAAATTGAAGATTCTATCATGTCACAATAAATTCTAGGAGCGTCGACTCAGTCTCAGAAGATTTTTCTGACAACCGAGACTTTTTGGGAAAAAATCGGCTTAGGGCCATTTTTGTTCAATCAAGGCCGATGATTATTTTTGGTTTCAAAATTGAAAAGCATGATGGATTCATGGGTGAGGAAAAATGTCAATTGAAGCAGTGAGGTAGCAATTGAATTAATTGAGGTCAAATAAGGTTGAATGGAAGTGGATCAAGTGTCCAATTGAAGCCAATTGGAGCCAAATTCGTAGCTCCCCCTTCCCCATAGCCAAAAGGACCATTTCTTGGGTTGTATGGAATGTGTTGGTGGCTCATTTGTAGCCATGGAAGGTTGGCTTTTTGGGCAAGCACTTGGGGGACAATTTGTTGGAAATTAAGGCTAAATGGTGCCCTTGTTCCCTCTCCAACTCTATCCTCTCCCTTCCTCCCTCTCTTTCCTCATTTTGGCAAGCCAAAACCCTCCTTCTCTCCCTCCATTTATGCGAAACCAGCAGCTGGAGAAGAAGATGAAGCCGCATGCCACCTGGATGCCGGATCGCCGCCTCGCCATCGCCGGTTCGTGCGCCACCGCCCATGCATGCTCTACCCATGCACGCCGCCCTTTGCCTCGCCTACCCTCCATCCCAACGGCTATTTCAGATCTTGTAGGGTTCAACCGGGGCTGTCCTTAGCCATTCCTTCACCGGTAAACCTTCATCTAGGCCCGGTTTGGCCTATTCCCTCTTTCCCGAGCCTTGCCGCACCAACCTAACTTAATTTCTCCTATTTTCCAGCCAAGAATAGCAAGGGTTTTTGTGGGTTTCGAGCAGCTTTCCAAGGCCATTTTGAGGTGTCTTTGGGCCCTGGACCTTAGGCCTACTTTGGAGAAAAACATCACTTGTGACGTTCCCGACGTTTCAATCCAAGCGGATTGTTAAACAGCTGAGTTTAGCTCCACTAATCCTTGTTTAGTTTGCTAATGATACTTAAGGATTGATTAATGTTGACACCTAAATTTTTGGGGTTGATTTAAAAAAAAAAAAACACACACACACACACACACACACATGGCATATAATTTAGAAAATTTTTATTTTTATTTTTGTTTTACTTTATTTTAGGCCACCGGTGAAGGGAAGATTTTTCACATATTCCATTTAGATTTTTCATATTTTTAAGTAATATACACTAGGGGTGTATTTTATGCAAAAATGGAATTTTTCTGGATAGAATATGCGAGAAATACAAAAGGGAATATTGCGCGAAGTGTATATGTTTCAACGACATATTTAGAGGTATCGTGTGCAAGCAAAAAATGAAAAAAATATATGTCACGAGAGATACATATTTTAGACCTATATAATACCTCGCGTGCAATTTGTTTGAGGGGGTTCTTTTCAGTGAGGTGAAAAGGACACAAAAAAAATGAAAAGTTGAAAAGTGACGTGAGAGAGATAGATCAAAAAAAGGAGAAAAAGAAAAGCCCCCACGCTATTGTTCATCTTCCTCGTGGGGTTGTCCCTTCCAGCACCGCCTGCTCTCACCGTCGTCGTCTCGCCCGTTGCCGCTACCGCGACTCAGCCGCACCCGTGACGCCGGACCGCCACTCCAAACCTCCACCCACGAGCATGAGTCTATCCGAAGCCCCTTGTTCCGTCACGCTCCACCTGCAATTGGTGACCCGACGCCACGGATCCAAACCTCCTGCTTCGCCCGCGACCCTGCTCGCCGATCTCGCCGTGCCACCCACGACGCTCACTGCTGCCTCGCCGCCCCGACGCCGTCTCCGCCCTGCTTTAGCCCGCGCTCGGAGTCCCTCGCCCGCGACGCCCGCATCCAGACCCGCGACGCTCCTTGTTGACTTGCCGCCATCGCGCCACTCCCGGTGTCCTCGCCGGAAACCCTCGCCGGCGATTTCCCCCAAAACCAGCGACCAAAGTTCTTTTTTTTTTTTTAAAAAAGAAAGAAAAGAAAAGAAAAAATTTTACTAGGTATTTTTGCTTTACTTTATCAAGCAAGTTTAGGTTTTTTCTCTATTTTTTTTATCATTATCTTTTTATGTGTTGTTTTCTTTGGTTGAAATACCTATCTATGCATAATTGGAAATCCCAATATGTCACCTGATTCGCAACACGTCTATTTTTTTTTTATTTCATCTATAAGGCTTTAGATGAAATAATTAATCAAGTGGGAATAAAATTGATATTTTGATCTTTAAGGCTTAAGATCAATTTATCGATTTTACTAGCGAAATATTATCCCTTGATCTGAACGATGTGTGATATTTTGATGATTTTGAATGAGTTGTCTTGTCTTAATTGCTTTGTTTATCTTGAGATATGTTTGAGTTAGAATATTGCATGTTTTAGGGTTTACATGTTTAGAATAGGAATTTTATTTCAAATTAAAAAAAATTCAAAAAATCAATTTAGGTTCCTAGATTTTAAATTGAGTTGCATGTTTAATCATTTGGCAATTATAAATTTCGAAAATTAATAAAACAATAAAAAAATCATCATACACTTGTCATGTAGAATTAGGGCATATTTTGCATGTTAAGGTTAAATTGCACTTAGTTTAATTTAGATCATTTTTTTAATTTATTATAAGTTTAGGCATTTTTAGATATATTGCGTTTTAGGATTATTTAGGTTAAGATAATATTTTAGTTTAAATTAGGATATGGCTCAACCTAATTCCTAATATAAATTAAATAGGATCTTAATCTAGTTAGGTAATTTTCACATTTCACCAAATTTCGAATTTCATCAAAAACACAAAAAAAATGGCATAGGTTAAATTAGTTTTATTTAGGAGCAATTGCATTCTTTTAGAAAAAATGCCATATGTACATCATTAGAGTTAGATTCATTGAGATGCATGCCATTTAGTATTTTTTGCTAGGCCCATTTAATTAGAAATTCCATGTCATTAGAATTAGGCCATTTAGTTAATATTGCATTGCATATTGCATGATTTTCATTAATCAAGTGAAAACAAAAAAAAAATTGCGTGTTAAGTAGAAACCATATTTAGGGTTGTTGATGTGGATTTTAATTTAACATTGCAGATGCTTTCGTTGCTTTGAAGTAAGTTTTTGCAATTTGTTTATTGTTTATCTAGGTGTTAAATTGGTGGTTTGCGCAATCGTATGATCACCTTACATGTTAGAAAGATAGATTTAAAATCAATTTAAGCTGCCTGCCAAAACATTTTTCAAAATAAAATAAAAAGGTACCAAAAGGGCGTTAGAGAAATCTAGTGTAACTAAGTCCCCGTACCCTTAGTCTCGGTTCGTAGGAGTAATGTAAAACTCCCATTACTTTACTTGGGTTTCTAATCAACCCACCAAAAATAGATTAGTGGAGACTCCTAATTGAAAATCAATTGCATGTTAAAAAACTTGAACCTAAAGTTGCAAATTGGTATGGGCTTGGGAGGCCCGAGTTAAGTTTAAAATCCTTAGCCAAGTCCAGGTGGTTTACCTAAAATTTGGTGGGTTGACTCCACTAGGGACTTGTGTTAAAACACTTAGTGGACTTAGGCCAATTTTCTATTCTTTTTGAAAAATGTTTTTGTTTGGCAGCGAGAATCCCAAGTACATCCCTAACATTTAAAGTATTAAATGTTCTTGTAGGATGGGAGGTATAAGGGAAGTAATGATTGCTAACCCTTGTTTTGTAGGGAGGTGTAGGAATGTATGGTTTATTTCCATGTTGAAGTGTTGCTTGGTATAAATTGCTATACATGATTTGCATTTACACTACACCCTTGTACGCACAACTTGCCGCCGAACTTGGGCCACACTAGGATACTTAGGATGGTATTGAGTTGGATACAACTTCGATTGCGAGGCCGCGTAGTAGAGGTTGCCTAACTCAATCCTGAAAGTCTTTTCTTGGTGTCAAGAATGCTTACCTTTGCCCACGAGACTGTGTCGCATTGGGGTATCATTCTTGACTAAGCCGGAGTTAGGAGGACTTGACTTAGTATGCGAGGCTGCAACTAAGTCATCACACCCTTTTAACTCCACCTTGCTTAGCCTTCCTAGTTAGAAATCGAACCTCACATTTCATGCGCTTGTCTATGTGATTGTTTCAATTGTTTGGTAAAGTAAGTTCTCTACCTTTTACTCTTGCAATTTATTTTATTATGACTTCGGTCGGTCGACGACATTAGGTTGATCGAGTCTTGTTCTATAAACAATGGGAAGATCTGACATTCGATTCGTTCCTGCACCAAAGGATGAACTAAAATCATGGTGGGATCGTTTGGGCCACGATGGCCAGTGCTATGTGGAAAGCTGACTTGGACGCCTTGTTCCCCTCCTCGACATCAATGTCCAGAATGGCGTCATGCAAGCACTCGCTCATTTCTGGAGCCCCCAAACATCAACGTTTATATTTGGTAAGCATGAGCTGACTCCGACTCTCGAAGAATACAGCATTGCCATAGGAAAACCCTTGGAATTGGAATTAATAAATCCACCCATTGGATTAGAACCATAATCAATTTTGTCAGATTTTCTTAAGATGGATAAGAATTTGATAAAAAGAGTGCTGAAAGATAATTGTCTTGCATGTCCTTTTTCTTTCCTAGATCAAAGTTTTGCTAATGCTAACACTCTTTTAAAAAGTAATATCTTCCTTCTTGCCTTTTTCGGATTTATTATTTATCCTCTTCGTAAAGGGGCCATTAATCCTTCTGTTGCATGGGTCGTCAAACAAGTGTGTGCTAGGATTTGTTTTGTCAACTCTATTCTAGCCGAAACATTTTTGTCACTCACCTGATTTAAGGAAGATGAAGATAAGACCTTTCGTGCACCAATTGAACTCTTACAAATCTAGTTCTTTTCTCATATGAGTAAGATTGATATTCACATGAATATTATTAATATCACTGATTCCCATCATCCTATCGAGGTATTTAAAAATCATCAGGATCAAACTCCAAAACTTTCTTACTTAGAATGGATCAAATTGTTGAAAAATCCGAATACCAAGATTTTCCTATGGCATGCTAAGTGGTTCCAAGTCTCCAAGGCACGTCTCTCTCATGGCAATGATGAGCCAATCTCGCTATTGGGGATCACCGGTGTCACTTCCTACTACCTGCTCCGGGTGGCCCGTCAATATCGAGTTGTGCAAGATCTACCACCCCCCCTCAAGCTGGGTTTGTTCCATGTCCAATTCACTGCCAAGGAAGGTGAACACAAAAGGGAGCTTTGCCATATCGAACAAGCATGGCTTGCATGTTGTGAGCAAAAGTTGAGCTTACCTGAGGATGAGCTTGAAGGGAAGGAAATGATTTACTATGCCATGACTCGATACATCCGCCGGCATAAGATTCCGACTGAGTATCTTCCAAGAGTGCCAGATGTGACTAAAAAGCCTACTTGGCAAGCAGAGCTTAATCGCCACAAGAGGAAGATTGAAGAACTCGAGAAGCAAGTCAAGAAGGACGCTAAGGAAAAGAGGCAATTGTGTTGAGCGTTGACTTCCCATTTGTTTATAGATCGGGCCAAATAAAGTGGCTTGAATCTATTTAGTCTTTTTACTTTAGCTATCTTTAGGAAGTTTAGTCATTTTTTTAGCTTTTAAGTGTTTTTACATTGTCAATGTCAAACAATTTCATTAATGAATAAAAGCGGTTAAACTTTCGTCATGGACTGGCCTTTTATGTGAAGTGCTTATGTGTATTCATTTCTTCAAATTAGTTGACAACGGATCCGCCACGCTCGCCTATCGTTACACGATCAAGAGTTAAAATGGCCGACCAAAATGAAATGTGTGATCGTATGTCCACCATGGAAGATCAACTCCGACAGTTGTCCGCCTTTATGTAGCTTGTAATAGCTCAACTTCAATCCCCCCAAGTGAACCCGATTCCTCCACCCGCTCTCCCAGAGATAGTAATCCCGAGGCAAGCAAATAGGGCCCAAATGAATGATGACGAAATGCCTCAGTTGGAAGACAACGTGGTCCTTGTTGGAAAGGCCAAGCTAGACAGTGTTCCCAAGACAGATCAAGATGAGCGCGTTGCAAAGCTGGAGGAGAAAGTGAGACAACTGCAAGAGTCACAAAGCTCACTCCCATTCGACCTCTCGGTTTATGAGAAGGTCAAAATGCCAAGCAAGTTCAAGATGCTAGAATTCGAAATGTATGACGGCACTTCTTGTCTAAAATCCCATTTGCAAATGTACCATGTTCGCATGGCCCAGCATGTCAAAAATGAGCCCCTCATAATCCAATCATTTCATGCGAGTTTGACCAAGCCTGCGCTAAACTGGTATGTATTAAAGAATGTGAACCTCCTCAACACCTAGAACGAAGTGGCTGACGCGTTCCTCAAGCAATACAAGTTCAACATGGACATTGCACCTTCTCGAGAAGACTTGGAACGGATGGAAAAGAAGAGGAGTAATTCGTTTAAAGAATATGCTGTGAGGTGGAGAAATATGGCGGCTCAAATCGCTCCCGAGCCTACCAACAAGGAGTTAATGAAGTTGTTCGTAAAGATCCTTTCATCTGAGTTCCGTAATCAAATGGCCAACACGTATGTCGAAAACTTCAATCAACTTATTCCTATGGGGGAACAAATCGAGATGGGGATAAGAGAAGGATGGTTTACTGAACCATCGAGTAGAAGATTCTCTGCCAAAAAGGAGAAGGAGGCTGCTGTAGATGTGAATGTGGCTTATGGCCAAGAAAGTACCAATTGCACCTCGGTTATCCAGACGAATCAAAGACAACCACAAACCGCTGGCCGTTAATCATTTGCCCAAGCGAATAATAGAAGGCAATTCACTCCTCTCTTGGGGTCTCATCCCAAGTGCTAACAATCCTCCGAAAGAAAGATTTGCTTACTAGTGAACCAAAACGTCCCAACCGCGAAAACCATGTGGTTACGACCGACAAAGAAGTGTGACTATCATAACGGGGAATTGGGACATTCAACTTATAAGAATGTTTCACCTCAAGCTTTGGATCTAGAGCCTCTTGGACACAAAGGCCTTTTCATTTCAAAATGCTCAGCCAAATGTCCAGAAAAATCCGCTACCAAAGCATGAGGGAAGGGTGAATCTTATCATGGAATCTGAGGTCGGTCGAATCATAAACTCAAGGGTGCACGTGAAGGATGCCTACAATAGACTAGTGAGAGCTGGATATTATTCAGATCAGGAAGATGTTCCTCTATCACTGATGAAGGAAAGAGTCACCAGGATGGTGGA
Source organism: Eucalyptus sideroxylon x Eucalyptus melliodora (assembly GCA_016097485.1). Lineage (NCBI taxonomy): Eukaryota > Viridiplantae > Streptophyta > Magnoliopsida > Myrtales > Myrtaceae > Eucalyptus > Eucalyptus sideroxylon x Eucalyptus melliodora. The sequence continues at coordinate 1,227,574 of CM027827.1, forward strand.
TGACGGAATCATCGTTTATGCTAACCATAACTACATAGTTTCCACTATTTACCCCATTATTATTGATTAGGAGGAGGATAAAGCGGTGCTCAATGATGATAAGGAGGAAGTTGATCCTTCACTTGTTGACATGCCCCCACTTGAAGATGCATCCAACAATGAGATAGTGATTGAAATGCCTCGACCGTATGAGTATGTCAATGATAAGGCGGTGCCTTGGTTCTATGACTTGGATTTGGACCTTGTTACAAGGTTTGGACGGACCTATGGTCAAGCTAGTACTCAACCTGCGAAGCCGATCACCGATGAAGAGGCTAAGGAATTTCTGGCTGTGATTAAAGCAAGCGAGTACAATGTGGTTGACCAATTGTGGAATATGTCCGCCCAGATCTCCTTACTCGAACTCTTGCTGACATCCCCCGTGCATCAAAAGTCGCTAATGAAGGTGTTGAGTGAAATTCGTGTGCTAGAGATGGTCGAAGCTAACAAGCTGGAAGAATTTGTGGGATCGGTCCTTCTCCAAGACTTAATTGTTTTTTCTGATGAGGAGTTCCCTCTTGAGGGTAGGGGACACAACAAGGCACTCTACATATCCGTCAAGCACAAGACTTCCCATGTGTCCTAAGTGCTCATCGACAATGGGTCCGCCCTAAACATTTGTCCATTGGCCACTCTTCACCGCCTCAAGGTAGACCCATCTAGGATACATGCCACAAAGACTTCGGTGTGAGCTTTTGATGGAACAAAAAAGGAAGTGATCGGGGAAATCCACCTTGATGTACAAATAGGGCCGGTCGTTTTCAACATTCCATTCCAAGTGCTGGACATCCCTACTGCATTCAACTTCTTGCTAGGTCATCCCTGGATACACACTGCTGGAGTAGTACCTTCAAGTCTACATCAAGCTGTGAAATTTGTGATCGAAAGGAAGTTGGTCACCGTGTATGGTGAGGAAGACCATCGGATTTATCATGAGATGGCTATCCCCTACGTGGAGCCGGATTCCCAATTTGAATCAAGTTATCACTCATTCGAGTTGGTGTCCACTATACATGCTTCTCAAGGTTCATCACCGCCTACCCCTGAAGTATCAAATGCTGCCCTCATGGTGGGAAAAGTAATGGTTGGGAATGATTTCGTCCCTGGCAATGGTCTTGGGAGAAATGGTCAGGGCATTCGAAACCCCATTGAAGCCCCTCAAAGGTTTTGTTCTTGGTTTAGGGTACCATGGAAGAGATGGGGAAAGTTCTGGAGGACGGAGGCAAAACCCACCACCCTCGAGCATTCACGAGACATTCCCTGGTCCTCCAAGAATGATGCAGGATGAAGTGGAAGTGATAGACACTCTGGGGCAACCTAGTGGCAAGTTTGATTACTTGGTGAAGTATTCAACCCCTCCCAGCTACTACATTGATCCTAGCGAGATAGTCCCAGATGGATGGGGTGGCATGGATGATTTGACACCCCTGAAGATAGAGAACCTTGATGATGAGTTGGAAGGAGTTACAAACTTGTTCAATGACCTCATCATAGGAGCCATTGATGATGGACCCTCACAAGAGATGGACTATGGCCCAAAAGAGTAACTCTTTTATTGCTTTTGCACATTCCCCTGCATGGGAATTTTTATTATTTTCTTGATCATGTTTTCAGTTTCTTCTTTTTTTTAGTGATTGAGTGTTGCATTTTTTTTTCAATAAATGTAATTGATTGATGAATTTCAATGAAATTACAAATTTTATTTTGAGGGCATGATGAGGTACACCAAACCCGCCCAGTGATGATATCCAACCGATAAAAGAAAAATCCAAGGAAAATTCTGAGGCCTGGGCTTCATCATGCTTCCTCATGTCAAAATGTTTCAAAAAAAAATGTTTTTGCCAAAGAATTTCTTTAAAAACAAAAAAAACAAACAAACAAAAAGCAAAGATGTTGATTACTCTGTTTGTCTTTCTGATTTATCTACCTCATGTTTCAGGAACAATCATATGACATGCAAAGGTGTGGAAATGGTCCAATCCAATACAACAAGTATTGATAATGAGGATCTCGAGGACTTAAGTGAAGATTCCATTGAAGTGCAGCGTAGCTGGGAACAACATGAGAAAGCCAAATCTCTTACATTCGAGCAAACCGTCGCTATCAACTTAAGTGACACTAAAGAAGCCAAAGAGGTGAAAATTAGGGTAAATCTCCCCAAAGTCGAGGCCGAACGCCTAATTCAGCTACCGAGGGAGTACCGGGATGTTTTTGCATGGACCTATGTTGACATGCCTGGGGTAGACCCGTCAATCATGGAGCGCTGCTTGCCTACTAATCCGGACGTGCCACCTAAGAAGCAGAGGTTATGGAGAACTAAACCCGAGCTCTCAAAGAAGATAGAGGAAGAAGTGATGAAACTTTTGAAAGTGGGATTCATTGATGTCTCACAATACCTTGAATGGGTGGCTAACATTGTTCCGGTAATGAAGAAGGATGATCAAGTTCGAGTTTGTGTTGATTATCGGGATCTAAACAAGGCTAGCTCGAAGGATGATTTCCCGCTACCTCACATAGACGTCCTTGTGGATAGTACAGCTAGATTTGAACTATTCTCATTTATGGATGGGTTTTCTGGATACAATCAGATAAGGATGAAGGAGGAAGAAAAGGAGAAGACTGCATTTATCACTCCGTGGGGAACCTTCCATTATAAGGCCATGCCCTTCGGACTCAAGAATGCAGGGGCAACCTATCAGCGAGCCATGGTAGCATTATTTCATGACATGATGCACCAAGAGATTGAAGTCTATGTTAATGATATGATTGCAAAAACCCGACCCGGAAAAGTCACATTGAAACCTTGAAGAAGTTGTTTGATTGACTCCGTGAGTTCAAGCTTCGACTAAATCCCGCTAAATGCATATTCGGAGTAAAATTCGGTAAATTACTTGGATTCATTGTGAGGAGCAAAGGGATTAAGATCAACCCTTCCAAGGCTAAGGCCATATGTGAATTGCAACCTTCGTCAACAGTGAAAGAAGTCCGGAGCCTTTTAGGGAGATTGAATTACATAGCAAGATTCATTTCCCAACTCTCTGAAATTGCCAAGCCATTCTTCAAGCTTCTAAAGAAGAATGCACAAGTCAACTGGAATGACGAGTGTCAAGAAGCGTTCAACAAGCTGAAGCAGTACTTGATGAATCCACCAGTTCTTGTCCCACCCTCACTAGGGCATCCTTTGATTCTCTACCTCACTATTCATAGTGAGTCATTGGGTGCAATGTTGGCTCAAGAAAGTCCTGTTGACAAAAAAGAACAGGCCATTTATTACATTAGCAAGAAGTTCACTGTATCAGAGTTGAAGTATTCTGATGTTGAAAAGACTTGTATGGCATTGGTGTGGGTGGTGCATAGATTGCGACAATACACACTACATTATCAGACATTCCTCGTGACTGAGAACAACCCTATCAAGTACTTACTTGATCGGCCAACTTTGGTGGGTAAGTTGGCCAAATGGCAAATCTTGATTTCTGAATTCGATGTGCAATTCATGCCACAAAAATCGGTTAAGGGCCGAGTGATCGCTGATCTATTGGCCGAAAATTCAAGAGTCCCTAATGATGATGACAATTTCCTTGATGACCGTGTCTTAAGTGTAAATGAAGACTCATGGATGATGTTCTTTGATGGAGTTGTAAACCTATCTGGTTCGGGTATTGGGGCAGTTCTGATATCTCCAGATGGACAACACCATCCGGTAGTTGCAAAATTGATATTTCCGTGCACTAACAATGTGGCCGAGTATGAAGCTTGCATCCTCGGGCTTCAGGCCGCAATTGAAATGGGTGTGGCTAAGTTAAAAGTGTTCGGAGATTCCGCATTAATCATACTGCAGACTGTGGGAGAATGGAAGACCAAGGATGCCAAGTTACTCCCATACCACAAGTATTTAGAAAATCTGGTAAAAGAGTTCAAGGAAGTTTCATTTGAATACTTGCCAAGGTCTCATAATCAATTTGCAGATGCACTTGCAACATTGTCCTCTATGTTGCAAGTCACTGATGGGTTGGAGGTTGAGCCTCTGAAAATAGAAGTTTTGCCAAAGCCAGCTTATTGTATGATTGTGACTGAAGAACCTGATGGAAAACCATGGTATTACGATATCATGAATTACATTAAAAAACAAGAATTTCTCTAAGGAAGCACTCAGGCTTATAGGAAGTACATCACAAAGATGGCCTCGAAATTTTTCGTCAGTGGTGATAATTTGTATAATAGATCTTATGATTCTATCTTGTTACGATGTATAGATGCAGTTGAGGCCACTCAAATCATGCAAGAAGTGTATGAGGGAGTATGTGGCCCCCATATGAATGGACACATGTTGGCCAAGAAGATTATGAGATTATGATACTACTGGCTCACACTGGAAAGTGATTGCATCCAGTATGTTCGGAGTTGTCATCGTTGCCAGATTCATGGAAATAAGATGAATGTTCCTCCAACTGAGCTGCATCAGTTTTCCGAGCCATGGCCTTTCTTGATGTGGGGTATTGACATGATTGGCCCAATCAATCCCAAGGCTTCAAATGGGCATCGATTAATTTGGTGTCGATAGATTATTTCTCCAAGTGGATCGAAGCTGCATCATTTGCAAATGTCACTGCTCGTAATGTTGTGAAGTTTGTCAAACGTGACATAATTGCTCGCTATGGTGTCCCTAAAGCAATCATCACTGATAATGGGACCAATTTGAATAACAAACTTGTTGATGGGTTGTTCAACGAGTTCAAAATCAAGCATCTGAATTCGTCTCCTTACCGTCCTCAAATGAATGGGGCTATTGAAGCGGCCAATAAGAATATTAAGAAGATCTTGGCTAAGACAGCCGAGAATTATCGAGATTGGCATGATAGGTTACCCTTCGCACTGATGGCATATCGGACATCGATCCGCACTTCCACTGGGGCAACCCCTTTTGCTCTGGTATGGCATGGAGGCATTTTTGCTAGTAGAAATGGAGATTCCTTCTTTGTGGGTTCTATCCCAAGTGGAGTTATCTGAGGTAGAATGGGCGCAACGAAGATTTGAGTAGTTGAACTTGATTGATGAGAAAAGACTGAAGGCTCTTTGTCATGGCCAAGCATATCAACAAAGAGTAGCCAAATCTTTCAACTGGAAGGTGCGGCCGAGACATTTCGAGGTAAATGATCTTGTTCTAAGGAAGCTATTGCCAATTATTCCATATCCTTGAGGCAAGTTCGCTCCGAATTACAGTGGCCCATATGTGGTGAAGAAGGTGCTCTCCTGGAGGTGCCTTGATATTGGCAGAAATGGATGGTCGTGAGTTTTCCACTCCTATTAATTCAGATGCTGTCAAGAAGTATTACCCATGATAGAATCTTCCATGTCATGTTTTGAACTGCAAGCATTTCAATGATGAATAAATTGTTTCAATGAGTTCAATTGTTCAAATTTATTGCAAATCTTGATGAATTGTGTGAGATAAATTGAATGTGTCAAATTGGATATTTTGGAATGATGAAAGGAAGGCCCTGTTCCATACACTATTTCATACACTAATCCCTAGTAAGTTGTGTGAAAATTCCATGCTTGCAAGGAAAAGTTGATCTCGCAAAGGGTACGTCAACTGAAGTGAAGAGAGGCATTTTTTTCTCTATCACAAACACTACAGGTGATCCATTGCTTAACCCATTTGAGCCCCATATGCTTATGGAGATTCTTTTTAAATTTCCCCTGTCAAGGATCATACCACATTGGGACAAATTCGTAATGAATGGGAGGAATCTTGTTGCTCGCACTTGCATCAATCTTCGAATATTGCTTTCACAATGTAACTTGTACGATAATTTAAAGTGCCTTAGGATGATGAAGAGCAGTTCTTTCTTTATCCTATACACATTTATCTATTGCATAGCCCACTTGAGCCTATGAATTCATTTCATATTAAACCTAGTTGGTGATCATCCCCCACACTAGGGCAAGGCAAAAAGAACCATTCAAGTAACATGGCTTAGAAGGCTAACAAAGGATGGTTGTGCGAGTTCAAAAAATAAGTGCAAAAATAATGGGGCATGAAAAAGCAGTGTGCCTGGTAAAAGCAAGGCCAATGCCCAAAAAAAAAAAAATCAAACTCTTGATATAGTGAATCGTATCCCTAATAAGGCGATACTAAAAGTGCTGTTACAATCAATGGAGTTGTGATATAAAAAAATCTTCAAAAGTGGAGAAGGAAAGTGGTGGAAATGTCAGGATGATTCTTTCATTTCTCAACCCATCAACCAAGCGTATGTTACGTCCCTTGCAAAGTCTCTTATGATTATGGCACTTGAATTAACCTAGGGGTTCACATGTTTTAAGCATCACTCGAAGAAGTACGAGCAAGATTATTCATTTCTCATTTTGTAGGGTCTCTTGACTTGTATACGCAGAGATGATTGAGGAATATCACTCTTTTTTTCAATAGCCTCGACTCAAAGAGTCCCATTTGTTAAGTCATTGACCAAGCCCAAATTACGGTCCCTATTAAAGACCTCTTAGATTGGTAAGGTCATACCACTTGTGAGATTGCCAGACCCTTGTTTGGCATGATGATAGTGAGATAGAGTGATTGTCAAAATCCTACATCAAAGGTTAGGATGAAATGACCCTTTTAATGAGGATGAGTGAAAAGTCATTTCAGATCGAAAGATCCCTCATTTGACACATCCATGACATTCATGTGTTCAGATTGGAATATTATGTTGAAATTATTCCCAATGGAAGCTAGGTGATGCAAGATTGATAGAAATCATCATGCATGAACCTCCCTTGAATTAATGCATGTCTGTGACCATAAATGCATGTTATCTCTCCTGCGACTATGTTTTACAGGAAACATATCCCCGAGGATCAAAGATGTCACCAAGTAAGTATATCTCTACCCATACTCTAAATACTTGTTGTTGTGTAGGTATTCTCTCTCAAGAACAGTGACACTCAACTCGTTTGAGCTGTCCCCCAAATTTTTTTCTCCAAGTTCAATTTGATTAAGGTGATCGAAGAAAGGTTCGGGTCCTAGCAAAGCAAAACCTCGTTTAGGTGACCGTAGAATAGTACGGGTCCTAACCAACATTTATTTCCCTAGTCCTAGCCGTAGAATGCAAAACCTTAATCTAGGTGATCGTAGAATGGTACGGGTCCTAGACACCATTTATTGCTCTAACAGGCGACCGTAGAAAGCTACGGGTCCTGGAAAATGATTCCTTATTCAGGCGACCGTAGAAAGGTACGAGTCCTGGAAAGCGAATCCCCGTTTAGGCGACCGTAGAAAGGTACGGGTCCTAGACCACATTTATTGCTCTAACAGGCGACCGTAAAAAGGTATGGGTCCTGGAAAAGCAATTTCCCCATTCAGGCGACCGTAGAAAGGTATGGGTCTTGGAAAATTAATTTTCTCTTGTCAAGGTGACCGTAGAAAGGTACGGGTCCTAGACACAACCAAACAGTGCCATACTAGGCGACCGTAGAAAGGTACGGGTCCTAGGAAACCAAACAATGCCATATTGACGACCGTGGAATGATGCGGGTCCTAAGAAAATATCATCTTCACAAAGTCATGTTACTATTCTAGGCGATCGTAGAATGGTACGGGTCCTGGACATGTAACACCCACTATCTTGAATTATTCTATCCTCCTCAAAGGTAAGTTATTTCAGATAGGTTCATCTATCATTTGCATTAGTATTTCCATGCATCATATAAATTGCATTAAAAAATGGAATTCAAGTTCCAATAAAAATCTTTCATTGCATGTGCATGATCAAAATTTAGGTCTCAATTTATCTTTGAATGCAACCTCTGCGAGCTCACCTTCAAAGAGGGGCAGCTGTTGACACCTAAATTTTTGGGGTTGATTTAAAAAAAAAAAAAAAAAAAAACACACACACACACACACACATGGCATATAATTTATAAACTTTTTATTTTTATTTTGTTTTACTTTATTTTAGGCCACGAGTGAAGGGAAGATTTTTCACATATTCCATTTAGATTTTTCATATTTTTAAGTAATATACACTAGGGGTGTATTTTATGCAAAAAGGGAATTTTTCTAGATAGAATATGCGAGAAATACAAAAGGGAATATTGCGCGGAGTATATATGTTTCAACGACATATTTAGAGGTATCGTGCGCAAGCAAAAAAGGAACAAATATATATCACAGAGATACATTTTTTAGACCTATATAATACCTCACGTGCAATTTGTTTGAGGGGGTTCTTTTCGGTGAGGTGAAAAGGACACAAAAAAAGTGAAAAGTTGAAAAGTGATGTGAGAGAGAGAGATCAAAAAAAAAGGAGAAAAAGAAAAGCCCCCACGCTACTGTTCATCTTCCTCGTGGGGGTGTCCCTGCTGGCGCCGCCTGCTCGCACCGTCGCCGTCTCGCCCGCTGCCGCTGCCGCGACTCAACCGCACCCGCGACGCCAGACCGCCACTCCAAACCTCCACCCATGAGCCCGTCGATCTGAAGCCCCCGTTCCTTCGCACTCCGCCTGCAATTGGTGACCCGACGCCACGGATCCAGCGACCTGACGACCGGGGTTGCTCTCCGCCCTGCCTGTGATCGACGCCAAGAGATCCGAACCTCCTACTCCGCCCGCAACCCTGCTCGCCGATCTCACCGTGCCGCCTACGATGCTCCCGCGCCTCGCCGCCCGACGCCGTCTCGCTTGCTTCAGCCCGCGCTCAAAGTCCCTCGCCCGTGACGCCCGCACCCAGACCCGCGACGCTCCCCCGTTGCTTCGCCGCCGTCACGCCACTCCGGTGTCCTTGCCGAAAACCCTCGCCGACGATTTCCCCCAAAACCGGTGGCCAAAGTTCTTTTTCTTTTTTAAAGAAAAGAAAAGAAAAAATTTTACTAGGTATTTTTGCTTTACTTTGTTAAGCAAGTTTAGGTTTTTCTCTATTTTTTTTATCATTATCTTTTTATGTATTGTTTTCTTTGGTTGAAATACCTATCTATGCATAATTGGAAATCCCGATATGTCACTTAATTCGCAACCGCGCCGTGTTTTATTTCATCTATAAGGCTTTAGATGAAATAATTAATCAAGTGGGAATAAAATTGATATTTTGATCTTTAAGGCTTAAGATCAATTTATCGATTTTACTAGCGAAATATTATCCCTTGATTTGAACGATGTGCGATATTTTGATGATTTTGAATGAGTTGTCTTGTCTTAATTGATTTGTTTATCTTAAGATATGTTTGAGTTAGAATATTGCATGTTTTAGGGTTTACATGTTTAGAATAGGAATTTTATTTCAAATTAAAAAAAAATTCAAAAAATCAATTTAGGTTCCTAGATTTTAAATTGAATTGCATGTTTAATCATTTGGCAATTATAAATTTCGAAAATTAATAAAACAATAAAAAATCATCATACACTTGTCATGTAGAATTAGGGCATATTTTGCATGTCATTGCATATTAAGGTTAAATTGCACTTAGTTTAATTTAGATCATTTTTTAATTTATTATAAGTTTAGGCATTTTTAGATATATTGCGTTTTAGGATTATTTAGGTTAAGATAATATTTTAGTTTAAATTATGATATGGCTCAACCTAATTCCTAATATAAATTAAATAGGATCTTAATCTAGTTAGGTAATTTTCACATTTCACCAAATTTCGAATTTCATCAAAAACATAAAAAAATGGCATAGGTTAAATTAGTTTTATTTAGGATAAATTGCATTCTTTTAGAAAAAATGCCATATGTACATCATTAGAGTTAGATTCATTGAGATGCATGTCATTTAGTATTTTTTTTGTTAGGCCCATTTAATTAGAAATTACATGTCATTAGAATTAGGCCATGTAGTTAATATTGCATTGTATATTGCATGATTTTCGTTAATCAAGTGAAAAAAAAAAAAATTGCGTGTTAAGTAGAAACCATATTTAGGGTTGTTGATGTGAATTTTAATTTAATATTGCAGATGTTTTCATTGCTTTGAGGTAAGTTTTTGCAATTTGTTTATTGTTTATCTGGGTGTTAAATTGGTGGTTTGCGCACTCGTATGATCACCTTACATGTTATAAAGATAGATTTAAAATTAATTTAAGTTGCCTGCCAAAACATTTTTCAAAATAAAAGAAAAATGTACCGAAAGGGCATTAGAGAAATCTAGCGTAACCAAGTCCCCGCCCTTAGTCTCTGGTTTATAGGAGTAATATAAAACTCCCATTATTTACTTAGGTTTCTAATCGACCCACCAAAAATAGATTAGTGGCGACTCTTAATTGAAAATCAATTGCATGTTAAAAAACTTGAACATAAAGTCGCGAATTGGAATGGGCTTGGGAGAGCCCGAGTTAAGTCCAGGCTTAACAATCCATTAGCCAAACCCTAGGTGGTTTACACCCAAAAAGTTGGTCATGACAATTAATGTTAATTAAGTAGGATTATGTGGTTAGATTAGAGTAGATTAGTGATTATTAGTTAATCTCAATGCATGTTAGGCAAATGATTAGTGTAGTTAGCAAGGAAATAGGCTCTATTATTTATTGAATGTCTCTTGGGATTTTTCCCGGCCCGTCTCGGGCTCCAATTAGGCATTTCGGGCCTAAATTGGATTTATTGCAACTATTTATTATTTTTTTATAATTATTTTTTTATTATTATTTTTTCGGAAATTAGGTTGGGATAGTCGACGACCGAAATTTTATGCTAGTTATCATGATGCAGTCTGTTTAATTTATTTAGTGCTAGATTGTGCTGAACTGATTTATTAATGATTTTATGATTATTTTCCTAAATTAATTAATTTTGAATCATTAATAGGAAAATAATCAGGCGTTGGTTGACAGTGCCAAAAATGTTTTGGTGGACTACAGAAAATGGTGGGATTTGTGGAAAGGAAATTATTATATTTTGGCTAAAGCCGACCATGTACTCACACACGACATTTTATCGGAAAAGATAAAAATGGTAATTTGATTATTTGCTTGAAATTGCATGTATACCTGCTTGATGACTCTACAGAGCATCTTGAGACAGGAACGTATGATCTACCGGCTCGGTGACTCTATAGATTATCTTGAGACAGTACAGTATGATATACCAACTCGAAAATTCTACAAATCATCTTGAGACAATACGGTATGATAAATTATGTGTATACCAGCTCGGTGACTATATATGTCATCTTGAGATAGGATGGTATGATCTATCGGCTCGGTGACTCTACAGATTATCTTGAGACAATACAATATGATATACCGACTCGATAATTCTACAAATCATCTTGAGACAATACGGTATGATTTGACAGCTCGATAACTCTATATGTCGTCTGGAGATAGGATAATATACTATCTACATATCACCTAGGGTGAGTAGTCTTGGATGTTGATCAGATTTATAGATAGTATGGAATGGGCCGACTAAGAAATGGTTGTGATGACATGTAATCGACTAGGTTGATTGATTGATAGTTCGATCGCAATTGATTGGGTGGTGTGATGCAATGTGTTTGTGTATATCTAATATATATACTGACTTGCAGGAAGGAACTGAGGTCAAGGTAAGTCCTCTGTCTCGTGTTGTGCTTAGGCAGCCCTAAAGTGTGTTGGCTTCCTAATTGGGTCTTAGGGGATAGAACTTGCTGAGACATAGTCTCATCCCGGTTGTGGGACAACATTTCGATCCCTAGATGCAGTAAACCTGGATTTTGAAGATCTTGGAAGTCCGATGTAGTCCACTGAAGGCTCCAGTTAAAGTGTGGAGGATGATGAAGAGGAGGACGAGAACCCGTAGTTTGTGGAACCCCACCCCCATTTGTAGACTTTGATTCTGAACTTGTTTAAGCTGAATCTGGAGCAGTAGTCCGCCATATATATATGTGCACTGGTTTGCAATGTATATAAGTGTGGTTGTTTTCGAAAGTTCGGAATTTAGTCCTACTTTCCTATCCCATTGTTTTATTATCTGGGGATATTTTTTTTATCTACTTCCGCATGCGTATTAAAATAAAAGGGTCGGCGATGTGTCCTGGGACATCACTATAAATCGACCAAGGTGAGGGATGGGTGTGTGTCCGAGGATCGGGACGTGACAAAAATTAAATTGTCCTCACCCCAACCCCTTAAGAAGGTAAATAAGGTAAATTTCATGTTCCAAAAACTGATAATTGGTTCTAGCAAGTTAGCTCACCTTCGAACCGATTACCCCAACATTGTTTCTATTTGAGTTTCAATAATCTCTATTCTATATATGTAACCCAGAAAAATAATTTCAAATTATAGTGAAGCCTATGTAAGTTGTTATGATGGTTGTCACTGACAATCCTTGGATAACTAATAAAATCTAGATAACAAGATAATGTGAAGGTGATTCCTAAAAATTATTTACTCTTTCTATAACTGAATTTTCTAATTTTTATAAATAAGAAATTCATTTTTAAAATAAAAGAAATCTTCAAACCTTTATATCTTCCTTACTTTTTTAAGGCTTTTTCACCGCATTTTTTATTCGTGATATGTTTTCTCGTTTGTTAGTTTATAGATAGATAGACAAGAAAATATCACATAGCTAGACTCATAATAATATTCTCACTTCTTATAAACAGCCTTTTGGATTGCTATTTTATAGGTTAAGCAAGACTTGTCCGTCATATGCCAATTTTTTTTTTTTGACAGTTTGCAAATTTGAAGTCCACCACATACAGTACATGTCATAAGTTTTGAGCTTTGAGAAAAGGCTACCTTTTCGCAACAATAGATTGACCAAACTTTTTACGTAGTGTGCTCAACATGATTTTGTTGGAAATATGTCTTGAGTTTGAGTTCAAAAAGAAAACTTTCCTAATCTAAGTAGGTTTCCTAGTTTGAATAGGATTCTATTTAAATAGTTTCCTAATTGGATTAGGTTTCTTAAAGAAAAGATTTCCTATTTGAGATCCTACTCTTGTTTATATATAGGAAGTGTCATCTTGTGTGCTTATGCCCATGAATTACATTGAGTGTTGGAAGCCGTCAAAATCTTGTGTTAAAGTTTTGTGTAATTTCTTTGAGAGATTAAGTGATTGTTTCATGAATAATTGCAAGGACTAAACAATGTGTAAGTTATTGGATGTAATTGCAGGCTAGAAAACACTTAAGAGTGTTTGATTTACTCAAATGTGGTTAGAATCTCAATTAAATCACTTGATCTATGATAGAATTCTATATTGGATGTAAGTCACATCATATGAATCACGTAAATCTAGTGTCTAATTTACTTATTCTATTTCTTTTATTGTTTGATTACATGTTTCCACATCAGATTCTTTGATTGGGTTACCCATTAAAAAGTTCGAGAAAATAGTTGTCATCTGCATGAACCTCTAGCTAACACATGGGTCTCCTAAAAACACTTCTATTAATTATTGTATAGAAGTAAGGTAGGTACCATAGATTAGCCTAGCAGTACTCCTCGGTATGAAATTAAATGTACGTTTGTTTCAGTAAAAAATTTGGGGATATAGGAAAATATTTTTCATTAAAATCATTTTTAAGGAAATTTGTTAGTTTTCATTTATTTTATAGTTTAGAGAAAGTGATTTCCTTATTGTGAGAATGGGAAGTTTTTTTTTCCCAATCTAAGCTTATTATTTTCATTTCATGAAAATGTTTTCCATAGATTTACTAGCTTTCTATCATCCAAATACCGAAAAGTCGAAAAACAATTTCTGCAAAGCAGTTTTCCCTCAAACAAATGGACCATAGTACTAAATAACAAAATTTATTTACTGAATGTTGCAGGTGTTACGAAATCCTATTGATGATAATAGATGATGCACCAGTTCAATGCCTTTTTCTAACTTGACATATAACTTAATAAGTCTATAGTGAGCTAGTCTTATCTCTGGTACCACTCTTTACTAAGACTCATTCAGAACATCAGTCCAATGAGGCATTCAAATATGATCTTACTTACAACTTGACCCTGGGTTTATTTTACAGGTTTAGTTCGTCAAAACCAGTACCCTTGTAACATGCATTTTCTTAAAGGACGAAACCACTTTTGCTTTATAAAAGGATGAGAGGATGACCAATCTTGTGCAAGTTTTTTTTTTTTTTTTTTGGGTTATGGAAACTATTACTCAGACTCATTCTAAAAAAATCGAGCTAACTCACCTTTTATGAATCATGATATTTACCAATGACATGATTTTATGCAATACTTTTCGTGTAAATCTTCCAACCTTGACCAAAGTACTCCGTGTCTTCCCGTTCTTAGGTAGTAGTATTAAGTATGAATTAAAATCCGTGAAACCTAGTTCATTGAGACCTTTATCTTCTTGAGACGTTTGCCTTTTTGACCTTTTGGGAAGTAATTAATTTATGATATCCCTTGTTTGGACTTTGCATCGTCCAGCCAACTAAATAGGGAAGAAAAGAGCTTGTCAAACTTGTAATTACAGTTTCTATTTCTCGAAGCTTTCGTATAATGACTTAACAAAGAGGAATGAACATCAACCATGGGTCTTCAAGTCAGATTATATGATACGTTGTGTAATGCTGAGCTTCTTTCCAAATTTGCCATGGGGTTCCTTCCTTTTATGGCAGAAATCTGTTAGTAATTGTGTATTTATGAGAAGCATCACTGAAAAAATAAAAATAAAAAAAGCTATTGAATGATACTCGCTTTGCTGTGACCTAAATAGAAAAGACAAAGATTCTCATTGTCATGTGAGTGAAACCTTAACAACGGGCAGGACTTCATGTGCTCAGACGATTGTTTAAGTGGACTCTCTTCGTAATCATGTCCATTTGCGTTGTAAACTGTGCCAACTAATTCATTTAGTAATAGTGGGAATAAGACGCACGTTGCAAAAAAGACTTAAAAAGAATTATGTGCTGTTTCTTTATGTCAAATTGACCAGATCTATTGGGAGATGTGAGCACAGGACTTTTTTTTTTTCGTTTCCTCCGAAGAAAAGCTTGTGATGGTAAGTTTGTAATGGACAGCTTTGAGTGTTGGTGGCAAGATGTGCTTTTGTCGTCATTTAGGGTTTAGACATTTGGGCAGACAAACTTTTCTCTCGATTTTAATTTCAGTATTTTATCCCAAGCTAGAAACAAATCCATCTCCGATTGGTCATTAGATGCAATGTACATAGGGAATATGACATTAAAAAAATTATTTTTTTGGCTCGCCATTATCTTTGACGGACTAAAATAATGATGTGCATCACATTGATCAAAGCAATGAGTTATTTGGGGTTTCACTTATCTGATTTAGCTATTCCATCTCTATAGTTGAATAGATTAAAAAAAAAAACCTTCTTTTTAATTTATGATGCGTGTTTCACAGTTCTCGTGAATAATAGACAAACGTGTCTATTTGGCCTATTGTACAACAAGCTGTTCCCAGCAAGTTATTCCCTGTATGTAATTATATTATAGTCAGAAGATATATTCTAAAAAGAAAAATCATCTGGGCAACTATGGTTAGTTACTTGTATACGAGATAAACAATCAGAAAAGGCGAACTAACAAAAGAAGAATTTATCTCCAAGAACGATATATCAATGAAACAGATCACAAACTTATAGGAAAGGCTAATAACCTAGTAATTGGGGTATCTCTATAATCGGCACACACACACACACACACACACACATATTCATATTTTTATGAGTCCCATATGCTTAATATAATTATAAAGTAAGTTCACTAAAAAAAAATTTCAGTTTGCTTTCATCATGGTTAAGTCCTACGCCATGAGAAGTGTCTTGCACATATGTTCTCAAGATTTTAACTGGATACACACGGTCCATGCAAAGTTTAGTGTCTAAGACTTTCAAATGTGCCCTAAGTGTATAAAGGTGAAAAGACAGCCTCCAAAAGAATATGTCCCTCCTATCTCTAATAACCTATAGAAATTATGCAATTCCATTCATCTGGAAGTGGAATTATTATCGTCTATCTGTGGTTCATCAAAGAAGCCACCAAGCAAGTGGTTCATTAAGAGTGTAACGAGGCGTACGAGTTCTCCAGATAGTCAACCACTATAATGACCTATAACTTCAGAACCTTTATTTGAAGTTTTACTGCAAGATTTTTAAGCATCTCCATTAAATATGATTAAACCCTGAATTATGTGTGTTAACTACTATGCCAGGTGCCCCTTATTGGTCCATTTCTTGACAGATTAAGTTTTTTCAGAAAAATAGCTTGTCTAACATAATATCAGAGCACAAATCATTGGTTCGAATCTTGCCGCTCCCTTTCAAATTTGTCTTGCGTTTTATTTGTGTTATTCTACTTGTTATCCTGTCTACCGGTCATGTTGGCATATTTTATAGATTTATGTTTTAGGAAGATCGGTCCGTCTTATCCATCTTCATGCGCTATTTGATGTTTCTGATTGTAGAACCCACCCCCCCCCCCAAAAAAAAAAAAAAACTAATTAGGACTATCAACATCTTGGGTTATTTTCACTCGATTATGATCAGGGTGTTTGAACTTGAGCCTGTGAAGACTGATGGATTAACTGTTTCAAGATAGTCAAGGAGGATTTCCATTCAAAATCATGAAGCTACAAATGATCCAAAGTACACGAGACATTATGGTGATCCAATTTAGAGGCCCTTGACAGAAAGAAAGTAATGTGAGATCACTGCAAACTTCAAACCATCAGTTAAGTACTCGGTCTCTCTTAAAGTAATATTATTTTTCGACGAGTTATTCTCTTATCTCACGCTCACAGACAAAATCTGACAAATCTCCATCTAAAAGAAACCAATCTGAACACAGCTAACAAAACCAAGCAAGAAACAACCTTCTTTACAAAGCCTCAAACCTAGCAGCATCTAGGGAACCTGAACCTTGTCCTTTAGGCCAAGCAGCGACTTTATCCTAACAGCATATTGAAAATTACTAACCACTTTTGGACCTATTCATTTCTGAGTTGGAATAAGAAGTTGTTGCTATATGAATGCACTAATCAGGGAAGTTTGATATTTCATTATAGTCAATGTGACTAAAAAGAGAAGGCCATCTATGGAAAGCCAAATATGACAAATATGGCATTTAATGCCACCATATAATGAGCACTTAATGTTTACATTGGACAAGCATAAGAGACGGTATTGAATGTGAATGTCTTAAGTTGACTTTTTTTTTTTTTTTTTTTAAATTCTTTACCATAAAGTAAAGAGATCAGACTTATGGACGTCCCAACAAGAGTCGTTTGAGTTCCTTAAAAAGAAAAATTGACACGAGATATGAACGAGATATATGGGTATATATCCGGAAGCGGAAGTCATCAAATACAAATAAATTTCCAAATAAAACCCTTATTTAAACCTATAGAATGAATGATTTTGAACATTTAAGAATTCATCATTATGACTTTAGGTTTTAGAAAGTCCAATGATCATAGGAAGAGACATGCGTAGTCGAAGCTTCCTTACTATCCCTTTTCTCTCGTTTTCCTTACATATTTTTAATGTACAACAAAATCGAATGTCTCAATTGTCCAACCTATCGGGGAAAAACTTCTAAGCATTCGCTCTTTCCTTTTAAGCCTAACACGTGTGAAGCACAATATCCAGATGCGAATGTATCAACAAGATGGATTAACTAAGTTAAAAACATATTGTGAAATAGTAAGATTCCAACCCTTGGTGATATATGTGACTATTTAATTCAGAGGCATACGCAAGTCAGAAAGCATTGTGTATATCAAGCATGTCTTATTAAAATATTATGAGCGCTGGAATCTTTTTGCAGTTGGCTCTTAGGCGGAGGGTTTCCAAAAATTCCAAAACTTACGCCAGTCAACTGCTTCCGACCAGTGAAAATGTCTTTCTTTTTACAAGTTGCCTGGAAAACCAACATGCTTTAATATATATATATATACCAAAGCGAAAGCCTGTTGAAACATGTGGGCTTTCGAAAAGATGTATATGTGGGACCAACCCCATGTATAAATGGAAAGCAAATCTTGGATGTACTGAGAACATGATTTAAGTAAATGAGTTAAAGCACAGCCACATTTCTTCTCTCTCTTCCCTCACGAAGTCAAAAGCTAGCTCAAAAATGGTGAGACGCCCACTTACACCCAACAAGAACTGCAATCCAACAGTGAAGAAGGGCGCTTGGAGTGCAGAAGAAGATCAGAAGCTCATTGCTTATATCAGGAGATATGGCATTTGGAACTGGACACACATGCCCAAACCTGCTGGTATGAAATATTCGTGTGCTGATCTTGTTTTCCACTGATCTCTGTATCTGGATTGGTTGGGAATAATATCAACCCTGGTCTTGAATATGCGTGTGAATACTTAGGTTTGGCAAGAACTGGGAAAAGTTGTAGACTTCGGTGGATGAACTATTTGAGGCCTAACATCAGGCATGGAAACATCACCAAACAAGAGGAGGATCTGATCATCGAGTTGCATCGCCTTCTCGGAAATAAGTAAGTTCGCACAACCATCACCTCGGTCAAAACGTGACTATATTTAGAGAAAATCACCTCTGCGAATTTTTTTAGCCTCGCGAAGCGGAAAATATTAAATCTTTTTTACCGCCGTTGCATAGAACACTTAATTTCCTTTGTCACAAACGACTTTGACTCGACAATGATAGACTACAGGTATTTTCTTGATTAATTGTTGTTTTGGCTTGTTTATTTTCTTTTTTTTTTCTCTTTTTTTTTGTTCGTAAGAAAACCTTTTTTCTCGTATGATCCTTGGCTCAAATTAATCACATTGAATAAAAGGACATATTTGCTCTCTCTCTCTCACTCTCTCTCTCTCTCTCTCTCTCTCTCGCGCGCGCGGGGGGCATGCGTGTGGGCGCGCGTAAGTTTTTACTTGTAGAGAAATGTACGATTCTTGATTGAGTTTCCCTATTCTAGATGGGTGGCCATAGCAGCTAGACTTCCCGGACGGACTGACAATGAAATAAAGAATTATTGGAACACCCGCTTAAAGAAACGCGTCGGCTATGGGAACAAGTTGCAAATTCCAACCGCATGTCATATTAAAGTTAAGCCCTATCCCAATGGCAGTTCATCCCATCAAAATGCATCTCTTCCCACTATTGATACTCCAAAATTAGATCCCTACGTTGTACCACCAAATGAAATTCTGACAGTGAGTGCAAATAGCTTCTACACCTCTTGTGGAGTTTACTGTGGTGACAAAACCTCGCAGAATAGCTGGTATTCACCATGCAGCGTGATTGGAGAAGAAGAAAGCTCGTGGGAACAATTTCTTGCGCTGAGAGATTTTGAAATTGTAGAGACTTTCTGTGGCACGTACATGCATTCGGGAGCTACAGACCCTGCCCTTGTGTGCATGCAGCAGTATCTCGTGTACCACAGCGATTCCTGTGAAGATTTCAGCATGGATTTATGGGGAAAATGACGATTGCTGAGGGCACTTGTACGCAGATGAAGAGGTGCCATATGATTGCTGGTAGTTTCGTGTTAAGGGTGTGGTTCATTCTAAGGATGGTATTTCAGATTTAATAAATCTAGTGTCACGCCCCGAACCTCGAGCGCGCCAACATCCCACCATGGTCGTGCAAATGCGACATTCCCAGGTAGTGTCGCCGACCCCATTCATTTATTATTGCGCAAGCGGAACGTATTATAAAACCCCTGACAATGAAATACGGGATAGAAAAGCAGGAAGCAAAATCACAACATAACACTTTCATGATTCAACATAATTACAAGCAGAAGCCTACAGCCAAAAGTCTACAAAGGCGGCTCTTAAAAATGAACTATCCTACGACCTACAAATCGGGCACGCTCTCCAATCCTTATGACTTCACCTCTGCAACTCCTCAAGGCCAACCAAAGCTATCGCCGCTCCGTCCACGGGGACCGAAATGGTTATTCAATAACCCTTTGAGACAACGTCTCAGCAAGTTCAACCCCCTAAACCCCTATTAGAAAGAAAATACGCCCAAGGGTGGCCTAGCCACATCACACAGAGAACTTACCTCGCCTCAATTCCTTCCTGCAGGTTAGCACAATTTGTATCACATAATCTCAGGCAGTAATAATAATCCAAACAATTGGAACGCCATCACTTTCATATAAATCACGATCACACTTAGCACGCATTCCAATTATTATTCACTGTCACACAAGGGCATAGCCCACTCACAGGTCGATTATCTATTAACATTACGACATTTCGAGAAGAATAAAGGTCCAGTCGGTCCCGCCACTACTGCGACCAAGCCACGTCA
The DNA here is from genome assembly GCA_016097485.1 of Eucalyptus sideroxylon x Eucalyptus melliodora. NCBI lineage: Eukaryota > Viridiplantae > Streptophyta > Magnoliopsida > Myrtales > Myrtaceae > Eucalyptus > Eucalyptus sideroxylon x Eucalyptus melliodora. Next base: position 1,247,823 of record CM027827.1, read on the forward strand.
TTCTATCGATGGCATTTCTAGAAGAATAAAGGTCCAGTCGGTCTCGCCACTACTGCGACCAAGCCACGTCGTTCTATCGACAACATTTCTAGAAGAATAAAGGTCCAGTCGGTCTCGCCACTACTGCGACCAAGCCACGTCGTTCTATCGACAGCATTTCTAGAAGAATAAAGGTCCAGTCGGTCTCGCCACTACTACGACCAAGCCACGTCGTTCTATCGATAGCATTCTAAAAGAATAAGGATCCAGTCGGCCTAGCCACTACTGCGACCCGAGCCTTTCAACTAGCACACGACAATTCGATACCGATCCTTGGATACTTTACATTTCACTCACATAATCCAATTACGATATTAGCCATTAACAATCCAATTTCAATGCCGAACTCGACACTTGGGATTTTATGAATAAAATCCATATTTATCACAATCAACAATCAATTTGCCACAATCAATCATCAAATTCAAATTCTAAATACACAAGAAGAATCGGCACGAAATTCTGAGAGTTTAGGATCCCGACGAAATTTTTGAATATTAATAAATAATTAAATTTATTCCGAAAATTAATTAAATAATAATATTCATATTTTTCATCATCCACGCTCAATTTATAATATCCAACCATCAATTTCAAAATCGAACACACACAGCTGATCTAAGACGAAATTTGAAGAACCTAAGGTCAAAATTAATTTTTTCGTTTTTTTTTTAATAATAATATTTTAATAATTTCGGATTATAAAATAATATTATATTTTCCAGAATTTCGAAGCATTTAAATAATTCAAAACTAAAATCCTTTTATGTCACATCAAGCCTTAACTTTAAATAAGTTCTTTTAACCTTTAATTTAAACACACTTAACATAAACCAACCTCTTAATCCAATTTATAATTAAATACACTAATCCACCCACATAAACTTACTTAATTTAAACTAAGCACACTTAGGGCATCATTAACACTCTAATCAAGATTTAGTGAGTTAAACTCACCGGACAATGGCCGAGTGGACCAAAACGATTTGACGACGCGAGGATCGACTTTCCTCAAAATGGCCGAGATCCGGGCCAGGAAGGGCGGCAAAATGGGCCAAACATTCGCTGCATACCCATTTTCGAACTCCCTGAACGCTGCTGGATGGGGCCGAATCCGAGGCTGATTCAAGCTGGACAAGGCCGGCGGAGGGCCAAGGGACTCCGGTGGGTCGAGGTGGCGGTGCACGGTGGCCGGAGGTGACCGAACCGTGGCTTGTGATGGCCAAAATGGAGCTGAACAGAGGTGGAACAAGGGCTGGACAGCAGCTCGAGCGGACAAGGGCAGAGGGCACACGGCGGGCGAGCTTGAGGCGAACGGCAGCGAGGCGGCGTGCGGCGGCTCCCGGCGACGTCGGCTGTTGCTCCAACCCAGGCGAGCTGCTTCCGTTTCTGTTCGAACCAAAGGGAAGAGAGAGAGAGAGACCGCGACGGGAGAGGAAGGGGGAAGACGGAGGTGCGGCCAAGGCGGAACGGCGACGGCAGGTGCGAACGGCCGACGGCGAGCGGCTGAGCGGGCGGCGAAGGGATGCTCCGGCTTCTCCTCTGCAAATTTTCTGGTCTTCGCACCATGAAGATGGAGGAGAAGCCAACGGAAAGGGAGAGGAAGAAGAGAGAAGAAGGAGAGAGAAGAAGGGGGGGCTTTTTCTTTTATTTTTCTCTTTCTTTTATTCAACAAAAATGGCCCACCATGACATCATGTGATGTCACCTTCCACTCACCATTTCTTGACAAATTTGCCCCTTCTAGAAGCTTTAAGGTAATTTAAAATGTTAAGTCCATGGGCATACGAATTTTGAAACAATTGTCTTCCATTAATCACTTGATTTACTTTAAATCCATCTCAGTTGGCCTCAATGCTTCCATTAAATATTCTCCTCATCCAATAGCTCATCTCGCATCTCAATTTTGTATTCCATTTTAATCCCGGCTCCAATTGCATAAAAATGACCGATTAATTCAATTGAAATTAATACCGAAAATTCTGGATGTCACATCTAGGATGCATCTTTAACTTCAAAAGAATGTGAAATAATGTAACGAGCATTGTGTTTTCTGCAATCGATTATCAGGGTTGTCATTTCTGTGTAGTGGATTTATTCGAGTTCTGTGGAGAAATGATAAATTTATAATCACGATTCCATGGGCGTTCTTTTAGAATTATTGCATGTTGTGAGATGATCAGTTTCCTATCTCAGTAACCATTCATTAGCTAGCTATCGGATTGTCAAAAAAGTAGCAATTGAAAAGGTTTGAATGGCTTTGACTTCAAATTATATCTGAAGATTTCTTTCCAACCTGCAATGCTTCGGAAAGCTCCATCGCTCTGTTCAGTGCAGTTTTTGAACTCTGGCAACATTAATTCTTTACTCCCGCTGGAAAGAAGCCATTTAGATTAAGCAAGTTGATTGGAATTTGCTCAATAGACAAGCATTGATTATCTTTTACCATGTCTGGCTACTTGGATCCCACACCCTAGTCATTGGCACTCGGGCTCAGTCCCATTAACTCTAGGCTAGAGTTCCTAGTGGCCGTGCTTGAATTCCATTGGCTAGAAAGAAACCAAATTAGATAAAGCAAGATGATTGGAATTTGCTAGATAGACAAGTGTTAGTTATCTTTACCATGCTTGGCTACCTAGCTTCCACACCCTAGCCACTGGCGCTTAGGCTCAGACCCATCAACTTTGGGCTAGGGTTCCTAGCAATTGTGCTCAGGTTCGAGTGGTTGGGCTTGAGAAATCTCAGCTCATAGAACCGAGACCCTGGGGTGAGGCTTAAGCCCCTCAAGGCCAAGGCCTAGTCACCAACACCCCAATTGAGGTCTTTGGCAAACCCTAGACCCCTAGCTCAAGCCCCTCAATACCAAATTAAAAACCTTGGTACTCATGCTCAAGTCTTGGGCGATCATGCCAAAGTCCCCAAGACCCCAATGGCAAAGCCTAGGTCACTAGTGACTGGGTGTCAAACCCCTCAATCGACCCTAGTACCCTAAGGGCTAGGCTCAGGACCGATGCATCCGAGCTCCAATTCCATAAGAAAAAGAAAGAAATTGTTTATCATCTACAAAAGTGCTTATATTATGAAATCAATCAATAAAAATTTATTTGATTTGTGATGATATAACATGTGTAAATCTCATATCCCACAAATTGTGCATTTTTTAAGTAAAATATAAGTAAATTTTCCTCTAAAAGCGAAGGAAAATAATTTCCTATTTATTTTCATATTTCAATCACATGAATATTGTCAATTATCTAAAAATGAATTTTTGAAAATATTTTCCAGAAGGGAAATGCTATTTCCACCCTCAATAAGACAAAACACACCCCATTTTCACAAAAAAAAAAAATATTAATTGGCGTCAATCATTTAATTGCAATTCACAGTGGCCCCAAAATTTTCCATTCTCCTTTTTGTTAGTTTTTTCTATTTTGATGTAGGATCTAGTTATCATAATTAAGAATATGACATGTTCTGATTTTGTCTAATATGGGTATCTCATGTATATTAAAGAGGCATATTGAAGGCTCTATGTTTCTTCTTTATTTTTAGATTATACTTATGCAGAAATCAGTCGTCATAGAGAGAAATTTCCAAGAAATGTAATTCTTTTTTACATTGTCGAGCAAATTTCTGAATTAAATGTCTGGTAGCATTTTGAAAAAATTCCAACATAAACAACTTATTAATACAATGGTGAGCTTCACAGATTCTTTCCTAGTGGAAGAGGGATCAGACAAGGCGATCCCATGTCACCTTATCTTTTTACTCTGGTGATGGAGATTTTCACAGGCATTCTTAACCTACAAACCAACCAACCTACTTTCAAGCTTTTTTGGAGGTGCAAACCGACTCAGCTATCTCATTTATTCCTTGCGGATGACGTCTTGCTCTTTACTGAAGCAAATATGCCTATCTCTTCTCAAGGCCGGTATTAATAGGTTCTCTCACTGGTGTGGCCTAATTCCACATCTACACAAGAGTGAGATTTTCTTTTCTAGAGTTTCCCCTGAACCTCGTAACCTCTTTAAGGAGTTCCTTGGTTATTAGGAGGGCTCTCTGCCGTTTTGGTATTTAGGAGTTCCCGTAATTTCATCTAGGCTACGAAAGGCCGATTGCTCTTCTTTGGTTAATATAATCACGTCGAGGGTGCAGTTGTGGACACATCGTTTTTTCTCCTTTGCGGGCCGGCCGCAACTTATCAAGTCAATTCTCCATTCCACCCAGGTCTTTTGGGAAAACATCTTTATTTTGCTGAGGTTAGTACTTGATAAAATTGAACAAATCATGCGGCAATTCCTTTGGAATGGTTCGGATGTAGGTATGGGAGGTGCCAAAGTCGCTTGGAATGATGTGTGACATCCCGATTTTCAATTCTATTTTCAATAATTTGAGACGGGCATTTCGTTGGCACACATATAGTTCTTTTCCTTGAATCGGCCACTCATATGAAAACTAGTCTATCAGGTGAAGCCGTTAATAAATTATAATGCATCAAACTTAAGAATTTGACCAGGAAGCGATCTTTCGACCGAGCTAATCTGCAAGGGTCATTATGGCACAATTAAAAATCGATTAGAGATCTGAGATAGGTCGACTCGACAGAGGCATGTGATCAAGTGTGGGTGATTCCACCAGATTACACAATTCTTGTCAATCGGCACTCGACCGACTTTTCTGTCAATTTGGTACCCTGTGTCCGTATTTGAAACCTTGAGATTACTCCCGACAACCGAAAGTCGCAATGTTTCAAAGATGTACATTGTGGCTTGAGATGATCAACCATAGGTTAAATGCATGAAAATTTCTAAAGGCTACCCGGTAAGTTGGGCCGCGCTAGTATCGTGCCAAAATGAAATTAACTGTGGAATTGAGATCGAATTCAGAAATTGGAAGTTTGGGTGTGTCACAAATCAATTTAGGAATATTGACTCATCTTTGAAAGATTTTTCATGCAAGCTGATATTTTCGGCAAAATTAATCAAAGAATGGCTAAATTGATTCGGAAAATTAGTAGGCCCACCCTTGGTTGTGCTTTTGGGACTTGAGTTGGTTCTATGGACAAGTGAAGATGTGAATTTTAGTGTGATGACTTCGGATTAATTTTATGGTCTTCAATTGGACTCAATTGGAAGAGAATTAATGGGAATTGAAGAAATTGGATGTACAAGAATTGGACCCCGGCGGAAAATGGAATTGCAACCATTGGAATAAGGTTGTGAGAGATAGTGGAGTGTGATGCCATCTTAGGTCATGGTGGGCCATTTGTGTTGAATTAAAGAAAGAGAAAAAGAAAAAGAAATGGCTCCTCCTTCTCTCTCCTCCCTCTCTTCATCCTCTCTCTCCCGTGCGACTACTCTCCATCTCCATCTTCTTCTCTAGCTTTGAAACCCAGCAACCGAAAGCCAGCAGCCGTCGTAGCCACCGCCAAAGCGAGATCCGCCGCCGCCTCACGCTGCCGAGCTACTCGCCGTCCGCTCGCACCATCACCCCCGCCACCGTCGCCCTCTCTCCTCCATCTCCGCTGCAGCTCGACGCACTAGCAGATCTGAAGACGCCGGAGCAGCCCACGGTCCAGCCGGACCACCGTCGCGCACCCCCTCGCGTGCCGTCCGCCGCTCGCGCGCCTCCAGCGTGTCACCGCCGTCCTGGCCGTCGTCCCGGCCTTCCTCTCGCCCAGCTCGCTATTCCAACGAGATGTTCAGCTCGTCCAGCCCACCTCCGGCCACCGTGAGGCCTCGCCTGGCCACCACCTCGCCCATCCAAGCCCCGCCGGTCCTTCTCTACCATTCCTCCGCCCGTACCAACACCAAAGCAGCCCTCCGTCGGCCTCATCCAACAATGAGCATGGAGTTAGAAAATGGGTATGGCAGCTCGGTTTTGGCCAGTTTTGGCCACCTTCTCGAGCCCGGATGCTCGGCCCGCTTTGAGGAAAGTCGATCCTAGCATTGATCTCGTTGTTTTCGTTCACTCGGCTCGCTAATCCGGTGAGTTTAGCTCACTAAACATTGATTAGAGAGTTAATTATGTTTTAGGTGTGTTTAGCTTATGTTAAGTGAGGTGGTATTTTAATTTATTTAAGTGTAGATTATATTAATGTGCTTGATTAACTTAAAGTGGGTTTAATTTAGGGCTAAATGAATGTTTATATTAATATAAGTTTTGATGTGACTCAAAGGAATTTGTTTTTGATTTATTTAAGTATTCTGAATTATTAAATAATTTAATAATATATATTTATTCGAAATTATTAAAATATTATTACTTAAATAAATTTCGGAATAAAATTAATTATTTAATAAATTCCGAAAATTATCTCGGGACCTTATTTGCTCAAAATTTCATGCTGATCGCTTCTGTGTATTCGGATTTTGAAATTGATGGTTGGATATTATAAATTGAGTGTGGATTGCGAAAAGTATGGATATTATTATTTAATTAATTTTTGGAATAAATTTAATTATTTATTAAATTCCGAAAATTTCGTTAGGACCTTATTCTCTCGAATTTCATGCTGATCGCCGCTATGCATTTGAAATTTGAATTTGATGAATGGATGTGGCAAATTGAGTGTTAATTGTGATAAATATGGATTTTATTCATAAAAACCCAAGTGTCGGGTTTGGCATTGAAATTGGATTTTTTTATGGTTAACATTGTAATTGGATCATGTGAGTGAAATGTAAAGTATCCAGGGATCGGTATCAAATTGTCGTGTGCTGGTTGAAAGGCTCGGGTCGCAGTAGTGGCTAGGCCAACTGGACCTTTATTCATTTAGAAATGCCGTCAACAGCGTGACGTGGCTCGGGTCGCAATAGAGGCTAGGCCAACTGAATCCATGCTCCTTCGGGAATGCCGTCGATGTAATGACGAAGCCACGCTCCAAGGGGGGGAGGCGATGCCTGGCATTAATGTCAGTAGAGAGCTGAACTACGAGTAGACTATGCACTTGTGTGGCAGTGAATAATAATTGGAATGTGTGCTAGATTGTGATTTATATGAAAGTGATGGCGTTCCAATTGTTTGAATTATTATTATTACCTGAGATTGTGTGATTCAAATTGTGCTAATTTGCAAGAAGGAATTGATGCAATGTAAGTTCTCTCTGTGATGTGGTTAGGCCACCCTTGGACATATTTTCTTTCTAATAGAGGTTTAGGGGGTTGAACTTGTTGAGACATTGTCTCATCCCGGTTTGGGGATTACAATTTTAAGTTCCCTGGTGGACGGAGCGGCTAGATAGCTTTGGTTGGCCTTGAGGAGTTACAGAGGTGAAGTCATAAGGATTGGAGAACGTGTCCGACTTGTAGGTCGTAGGACAGTTCATTTTTAAGAGCCGGTCTTTTATAGACTTTTGGCCGTAGACCTCTGTTTGTAATTTTGTTGAATTATAAAAGTGTTATGTTGTGGTTTTGCTTCCTGCTTTTTTATCTCGTATTTCATTGTCAAGGGATTTTATAATACGTTCCGCTTGCGCAATAATAAATGAATGGAGTCGGCGACACTACCTGGGAATGTCGCATTTGCATGACCATGGGGGGATGTTGGCGCGCTCGAGGTTCGGGGTGTGACATGATGTGTGCCTCCCGAAGGTTGAAGGAGGCCTGGGTATTAGAAGATTGCGCAAAAGCAACAAAGTAGCTATGGTTAAACACATATGGTTCTTATTCACGGATAAGGAATCCTTGTGGTGCAAATGTATTCACTCTACCTTTCTGAAGAATAAGAACTTTTGGTTAGTTGCTAAACCAAATTTTTGCTCCTGGTCGTGGAAGAAATTGCTAGACCTTCGACACGACTTTTGCCAGTTTTTTTGTTGGCGTGTGGGAAATGGACGCTCTATATCCTTCTGGTTTGACAATTGGCATCTGAGGGGCTCTTTAAATCTTCTTTTCTCTGATGTAGACATCTATCACTCTATATTACCTAGGCAAGCTTCAATTGTTGATTACTTGTCTTTCTCTGGTGCAGCATTCGGAGTTTTGGACGAGATTGCTTCCTGGAATGAGGCCCTACCATTTCTTAATCATGACTCGACCATTTCTATTGGCTGGGCCACCCTCTGGGGTCTTCTCTACTGCTTCGGCCTGGGACGTCATTCGGCCGAGAGGGTGGTCCATGCCTTGGGCCCCTTTGATTTGGAATAGGTCGCTGATCCCCCAGTACCTATTTCTTTTGTGGCTGATCACTAGAAATAGATTGCCCACTCGGGTTATGCTTCTTACCTAAGGCAGAATCTCTAATGCAAATTGTGCTTTTTGTTCTTGTCATCCTGACTCCATCGATCACCTTTTCTTTGAGTGTCGTACTACTAGGGCTCTAGTTATTTTTTGCGCTTCTAGATGTAATTTTGCTTGGCGAAATAGTTCATGGAACCTTCAGTGAGCTATTAAGTATTTATCTGGATATTCCTTCCACATCACTCTCACTCGGTTTGCTTTTGGAGCCTTATGTAATATCATTTGGAAGGAAATGAATAATATCATTTTTCGTGATTGGACTCCCTTCGTGCCAACTATGAAGAAACACTTTGACAAGGTTGTTAGGGATAAGGTTTTGACGTTCCATCAGGTACCTAATACCCATACCAATAGAAGATTGCAGCAAAGCTGGAGCCTCAACCTATCTATTTTCTCAGATTGAGCCATGCTTTTGCTTCTGTTTTATTTACCTTTGCCGAGGGTGTGCCCTTTGTATTTTCTATGTCGAGGGTTGTTGCTTTGTAGTTTTCCCTTTTCTCGTTCCTTTTAGCTCATCACCCTTTCACTCTTTTGACTTGTTTGTCATATTGAGTGCATGTTGGTGCCTTGTTACTGTTGTTGTATAGCGTTTTGGTTGAAAGCTAATACAATTCTTACCTTACCAAAAAAAAAAAAAAAAACAACTTATTGATACAATCACATGTTTATAAACTTTTATTTTTATCGTGCTTATCAATATCATACTTTTTTCTTATCATGTAAACATGGCTTCTCGGATGAAAAATGATTAAAAGAAATCATCTTTAAAGATTCTCCTCAACAAAATCATAGTTACGTTCTCAACATGAACATGAAATTTAAGTAAATCAAAGCTTTGCATATGACAAATTTCTGTTAAAATGCCGATGAAATTTCATTCATGCAATGTTTACTTAAAATATCAAGATGCCTCGATGTGAATAACTTTTTATCATTAATGTTTTTAATGTATTTTAAAATACTTCTATGGCGTCTTACATATGTGTAAAAAGTGTTTCTCCAATAGTAAGGAAAAAACGCAAGTTATTTTAATATAATAAAAAAGTGACTTTATATTTTTATTAGAGAGATGCAATTAATAAATAAAAATTCATTAGGAAAGAGAGCTATAAGATAGGAGGGAGGAAGAACGGATAAGTTGCTGTAAGAGTAAGTTAATCAGAGATGTGCAAATATGGAAACTATTATGACCGATTTGGTCATTCTTAGAAAGAAAAATGAGTGGATTCACTCATATATGAGATGGAAATAACCCCATTCTTTTTTAAAATGTCAAATTTTTCGCAAAATAAATGGAGTCTAAAAATTCATCAACTTCAAACATTCGCATTTTACGAAAATACATGCTTGTAATAAGATAACAGATGTGTCTTACTTTATAAAAAAATAAATAAATAAATAACGATAATTTTAAATAGTCAAAAAGGAGTTGGCCTAGATGACAAAAGTGTTTGCTTCTCTCTTTAAGGTCTTAGGTTCGAGTCTTGTGAAAGTACTGTAAAAATAAAATCTTGAATCCACAAGATTGATATGAAGAGTGCGCCCCGAGCTTCGAGTTAAATTTACAGGCGTGAATGCGGAAGATATACGAGAAGGATCTACTCTTCCTCTGTAATCACTAGGATGATAAAGAAAGTAAGTCGAGGCACTAGAATTTGACTAAACAACTATTAGAACTCAGACTAAATTAATCGAGTTTTGATTGGGTTCAAATAGTTTCACTATCAAATGAAGTTAAGTTTCAATTCAAAGTAATTAACTCCAGTAATTTCTAGTCTAATTAGGTAATTAGTTTAGATAAATTTAGGTTAACCAAACCAAATAAATCACTTAAATGGTCTTCCAAACTCTTAACTTTTGCTGGCCAATTAAAACCTGTTAATCACTAGGGTTTGCCCCAGTGGTCACCCTTTCAATTTAGAAGGAAAATGTGGAGGGTTTGAATCATCACATTCTCAAGGGGGTTGGGGTGAATACGATTTAATTTCAAGTATAAGTCTTGACTCTCACACTCTATAAAAAAGACAGGATAAAAGTCTGAGAGTGAGAGTTAGAGTAGAACTGACCAAAAAAAAAAAAAAAAAGTTAAAACCTATTGGTTTGCTGATTTGTGAAGTTGGACATATGACTAACATGGAGATTTATTGATTGTGACTCAAAGTTAATCAAAATTGTTTTGAAATCCGACCCATAATTGAATTGCAAGGAAACCCATCCCATGTTAGGAAAGTTTGATTTGAACTTTAGCCATAGGATCGTGAGTGATGAAAAAACAAAGGGAACTTAACTTCTCACGAGACTTTCTAACATCATGCGTATTGGGTAAAGATTTGCTTCCACATGTTGAATTGTTTGAAGAAATTGTGGAACAAATACGAACGTATCCAAAAGCTTAAGACTAGAGGTGTAAAGGTGACACTTATTTTATTATCAAAGCCTGCAAGGTGCTTTTAATATGTGTTTTCCTTGCATTAAGCATTATTTGTTGACTTAACTTAATTTAACAATTAAGTGAATGCTATTGTCTAAAGGACAAAAGAGATGCTACATATTTTTGCTCTCTTCCTGACTTTTTTTTTTTTCATTTTCATCTTTCAAAAAAAAATAATACTAGGTGCTAGCTCATGTCTTGTGTCTTAACACGAGTTTGCCCTCCTATATATGTTTGACCATAACTTACGATATTGTTCGTTAACCTAAAAAAGAAAAAGAAAAACTTTCAAGGGAAAATATTGTACCAAAGGGAACAGTTCACCACCTTTATTTTTCCATGGTCTAATATTGTAATAGATATTGCGACCTCTAAATGGTAGTTTGTCTCTTGAATAGTACATGAGGCTAATTCTGAACATTCTTTTTTTTCTTCTTCTTTTTTCTTTCCATACAATCTCAAACAATTGAAAAATTACTCTTTTGAGAGTTTATTTGTGTGCTTACTGTTGCTTCTATGGAAGCAGAAGTATATTCCAGCTGAGTACATAAAGCATTTTTTGGAGAACTTACGATATCGAAAAATAGCTTTGGGTCTCTCTGATTTTTTTGAAATGGTAAGTAGATTAGATTCTGACCCGTGAAAGAGCAGATATGTGTGTGTGTGTGTGTGTGTGTGTGTGTGTGTGTGTAAGCTTCTGTCCCAGGTATTCGGGCTTCGTAAACAGAGCTTCTTTAAGCGGATCAATACATCTGGAAATGGGCTGTTAGAGATGCGTAAACTCTGTTTTTCCAATGATGCACGTGAGTTTATTCAAACCCGAGAGCTACCGGACAATACATGTGGTCAGGACTGAAAAGGACGGCTACTTTAACCTAGAAGCATTTTATTGGAAATTTAAAGATAGTTTACTTTAATGGGTTGTTAATATCAACAAGCAACGAATCTAGTAAGACATCTGGAAGGATATAGTTTAGCAAAAGTGGCTGTATATGTTTGGTAACATTAGTAATTAACAAATGCAACTTGCAAATAAACAACTCATACCAGAGGATAAGGCTTTGAAATTAGACATGCCAAGAAAGGAATGATCATTTTTTTATTGTCTAGTTGTTGTTAATCCGACAGAAAATTGTGACCATGCACCAACTTATAATTGTGACTCTTGGCAATATTTTAACTTTGGCATAAGCTAGGCTGCATATAGACGCTCATTCAAATAAAATAATAAATCTGGAATCATGATGTGGATCTCATGAGGAACCCTAGATTGTCAAGGATCAAGGTGAATTTGGATGCACCTACACACGTTTCATGAAGAAAAACAACTCCATGCAAACTGGATTCTTAAAATTAACCAATTTGGAATATAAAAAAAATATTCGTGGAGTTATCATTTGAAATTCTAGCCTCATTTAGTTCCATGACGAGAAATCCTCAAATAGGTTCTCATTCTAAATTTCACATTCCTCATTTTTAATTATTTGGACTACAACAGATTTTGGTCTACAACGAGAGAATATTTCTCATTGGCGACTGTGAACAACAACTGGCTGCCCGTGACCGACAACTGAAGAACGGTGGCAAAGTCTGTCTACCCGCAATAAAGTCCGGCGGTTGGTGATTGTCTCCAATGACTGGCAATTGTTGACGATCAGCAGAGGCTAGCAACCAAAGGTCGCGGTGGAGGCAGCAGTGACGGACGGTGGAACTGTGTTTTTGATAGTTTCATGGGTATGAAAATGTGGAATGGAATCTAAATCATAGTTATAGCTACAAAAATGACCGGTATCTATTTTCCAGTTAAAATGTTGGTAATCGGATTTTACCCCTTTTTTTGGGAAGCCAATAAAGCCACCTAGGTTGTTGGGCCTTAATAGCTAGCCTGATATGTCAATTATCACTTCAAAATTCGAAGTTCCACTTGTGACGGTCATTATGAAGTGTGAGACTTCCCATAAAAGATTACCCTATTTGGTGATGAGTATTTAGAGTAGCAAATCTCGTGGATTTGGCTTCAAGATAGTATGTCTACAAATTCGGACTTTGGACGTTTTAGTATTGTTTATCAATAGTAATTATTAATATAAAAAAAAAGGAGGAAATTGCACAAATACGGGCTCAAATAATTGATATTAGCAAAGAGGGATGATTCTCCTTAATATTGAGAATATATACTTTCGAAAATTTGTAAAAAAAAATGGCAGTTTTCAATACATGTGAGGATCTGAGATAAGTTGTCCTTGAGACTCTGGTCTTATTCACTTATAGTACAGTGTTATCAGATTTCTTTGTTTTTTTTTTTCTTTCACGAAATCCTATCAGGACGAAACATAAATAAGAATGCAGCCATCTCGTATATAAATGAAAAAGTTCTATGGGCATATACACGAACGACAACCATTGTTAGAGCAAAACAACTCACATTAGTATACATGCCTTTTAATTATTATTCGAAAAGGATGCATTTTAGTATGTAACATCTTTGACACTATCCTCATACAAATATATAGGCAGGAGAGACTTATTGAAAAGCATCAGGTTTAATACAAAAGAGACAATCTTTAAACCCATCGCTAATACAAAAGAGACATGTCCATTGATGGAAGGTGAATATGATGAATCTAAGACCCTTAAAGCTTTTCATCAGGTTTACTTTTTGATAAAAATTTTAATAAAAAATCCTATTAAAATATCTTTAGATAATAAAAAGTTCACATATCTATAGATATGTGAACTAACAACATTTGGAGCAATTTATAAGTCTATATATGGATTCGTGACTATGGTATGCCATAGTATTTTTCATATACTTTTTCATTATATCTCATATGCGTTTAAATTAATTTTGTGAATGATTTTAGCTATCACTACAACAATAAAACAACTAAATAGAATCGGCTCTCTGATTTTCTTCATAGTTCCGTGCTTAATTTTGTACTAAGTAAAACTATTTCCTTGCGTCTCTTCTTGTCTTATTTTTTCAATCATCCCCTACTCTTTTAAATCTAAGTTTTCACCATACTCAAATATCCTGACCAGAACATAAGCAAGCCTTCTTTTTTTTTCTCCGTGTGATCAAAGTATCTCCAAAGAATCCCTTCCATCTTATCCTTAATCATTCATCATCCTTTGCGTGATATATTCCCGTATACTTAAAGCGAAGAGATTAGTCTATTAAAATGTCTAGATGCTAAAATGACGTGAAAAGCTTCTGCAAACAACATAAGTACAGCTGTCCACCATACATTCAGGTGTTTTTTTGGTTTAAAAAAAAAAAAAAAACAGAGGATAATGCGTTCGCATCTCTCAATAGACGTGGTCCACCAGCTATGTTGTTTTCATGATAATCAAGTTAATTATTTCATTCCAACAGCAAATTATTGTGGTCAACTTTTTAGTGGAAAACATAGATTATTTTGCATTTTACAACGTGGCTTTTATATTCAATGATGGGAAATATAAGTTGCTCCACGATCATCATCACATTAATATATATGTTGCAAATGCTTTAATTATTAACTAAGTCAATATGACAGTCCGTGAATTCTTTGGATTCTCTCAAAAAGAATATAAAAAAAAAAAATTCTTTGTTTAACGATGATCATCAATTTGATTTCTTTGTTGTATAAACAATCAAGCACGACAAACGATCTACAAGATCAATGCAGTCTTGGCTTTTCTAGGGTTCCGTCACAACAAGCTTTTGGTGGCAATAATTTTGTTTGAAAGTTGATAACTCTTCTAGTGCAGTTTATTTTGAAGCAATACTTTTTATATCGAAAAATTATCTTGATTTCTCTAATTTGTCTCATGTTGCAAAAGATTGAAAAACATCGATTTGACAAATCATTATTTATAATAAGTCAGTGCAAAACATTGTTGAAACGATAGGAAACATTGTTTAAACGATAGAACTTTTAGGCACTTAACGCTTTCTTAGGTGTACAAAGTGTTTCTTAAAGAGTGTTATACGAAATTCTATGTATCAACTAATGAGTTGTTGTACTTCAGTCATCTATATAGAGACAACAAATAATTGTGAGCTACAAAGGAGTTTCTATGGTTAATCTCTACAATTCGTATAGTGTTCTTTGAGTTGAGTTAAAATCGAAAGTGTGAAATGGAAAAAAGTCCCGAAATTCAAGTTCTTTTTACAAAAGTTTTACAAAAATCCCTTTAGAAAAGCAAACCTCCATTATATATTCAAGTATGTTTCATCGATAGTGCATCTAATTTTTGTTCATCGTAAGTAAAAGATTTGTAAAAATTCTTTGTACATGCGAAGTTTCTTATAAGATTTCAATGAAATAGGTTAATAAGCATGTTGAATAAAGAAAATATTGTTTGTTAATCCTAGGTTACAGAAGTTTAAGGAGTTCCAAGTTTTTATTTCCTAACTTTCTTCGATTTGTAATTGTATAACTCTACAATCAAATTACCATATGATATTACTTAATGTCCAAATTTTTTGTAACTTCATTTGAATTCATAAGGTATCAAATAAGAAGGGTAGTTTGAGCCAAAACATGCGGGACTTAAGAGCTTGAGCAGTGAGTCTGCAATGGAAGAAGATCATGATAATAAAATGGGGAATATTATTATTTTATATTCAGAAGTGCATGTCATTAGGGCTACGCCCTCGATTTATCAACAAAAAAACAGGTTCAGATGGGTAAAACGTTTTGTAACGACGCTGGCCACTGACATGTAATCCCCAGAATTATGAGGTCTTTCATGTGTTCAGCAATAGCATACATTAAACTAATATTTATGTCCATTAAGATAACCTGAAACTTGTTGCATTGGGCTTTACGAAGCCTTGAAGAAATAGATCGCATTGCCCCCCACGAATTTGACAGGACACCAGAAATTTTCCTCATCGCAAGAATTAAAAGTATATTATAAGTTTAAAAAGATCTTGAGTTAAATAAAAGTCAAATGGGGTAAAATCAAAACCTTTTTTTTTAAAGTCCATCTAACATTAAAGCTTGGCTGCAAACCACCTACACTTTCCAAAAACTTTCATATTGTGCCGGACACTTGACACGTAGTCAACAGGTGTCGGTAAATCCAACACATGAACAATTCTCCTGAGATAGTTTGACACACAAGTCTAGAATTTTGACATGCGATTCTGGTACTTACATGGTCAATTTTGAAGATTTTCAATAAATGAATGATCAAAATGTAAATATAAAAAAAAATTGATAAAGGGGGAAAGACTTCTTATTATATTTGATGGTGAAATATAAATTTTTTTTTCAACTTATTATTAGATATTAAAATTAATAGTGGAATATGGATTGCTTTTTTTCTCCAAGTTTTATGGATTATTGGGATAAAATGTAGTTGAATTTATCAAATTGAAACAATGAATGATATTAACAAATTGTGGATTTATGTTTTTTTAGCATAAATTCATTCTAGGCTCTTTTTATTTATTTATTTATTTATTTATTTATTTATTTATTTATTTATTTATGAATTTGAATCAAATTAATTTGATCGAAACAATGATAAAAATGATAATTTATTATGTTTATAAAAAAAATACATTAATATGCAACATATCCCAATATGTCGGAATTTTCTATTTTTGAGAATTGACGTGTTGTCGTCTCATGTCGTCTCATGTTGTCTCATGTTATGTCATATCGTGTATCAATATTAGTATCGGTACTACTTCGTCGCTAGGGAGTATCCACATGTGTGACCCTTTTTTCTTTACTCTATACAATATTTGAGTTTAGATTTTACAATAAGAATTAGGATACTAACGTATACTTTCACTTTTTGAATTTTTCATAGCTGCATTTTCCTTTTTTACAATTTTTAAATTACAAATTTTGGAAATTTTCTTTGATAGTCGCATGGATGTTGTCTATAATCTATTACATACTGAAAACATGGCATCCCGATCATGTGGGAATCTTAATCCATTAATTTTCCTTCTTCCCCTAAAAGATATTATCTTAAATATTAAATCGTGAGGATAAATCTGACAATCTCAATAATTCTGAGAAAGTCAATTGAGATAAGTATAAATAGATGGGTAGCATGACTAGTTAATGTCATTATATGTCTGGCGACGAGTTGAATATTCGGTATGCCATGTCATGATAAATAAAAAAAGAACGGAGTTCATCTGCATCCTAACAAGGTAAACCCAGTAACTAATGAGTGCATTTCATCCTCTCAATGTATGCAAACGGATAGGATCGTTGATGTGTTCCAGGCACATCTGAATTCAACAGGTAGGTGACGAAAGTTCCGAGAAGTTTATGTGCTTAGAATTTTCATGGCCGGTCAAGAAATTGCCGCTAGAGGACCAAAATTTGATGTGGTGATTATTCAAAGACTGTTCAAGGTTGATAGTACTTAACTGAGCCGGAAAGTAGGACTAACAACGGAGAACGGTCGGTGGAAGGTGTTGTGTTTCACGCTCATATTGAACTGACGATTATATATAATGGAATATTGGGTGGAACTAGTTCCGGACAACCTAGACCATCATGCTAGGTAGGGAAACAAATTTTGACTTACGGAGAAAATGAGGACACATTGTGTGACATCCCGATTTTCCAATTTTATTTTCAATAAATTGAGGCGGGCATTTCGTTGGCACGCATATAGTTCTTTTCCTTGAGTCGGCCACTCATGTGAAAACTAGTCTATCGGGTGAAGCTGTTAAGAGTTTCTAATGCATTAGACTCGAGAATTTGACCAGGAAACGACCTTTCGACCGAGCTAATCTGCAAGGGTCATTACGGCACGATTAAAATCGATTAGAGATCGGAGATAGGTCGACTCGACAAATGCATGTGATCAGGTGTGGGTGATTCCACCAGATCGCACAATTCTTGTCGATCGACACTGGACCGACTTTTCTATCGATTGGGTACCCTGTGTTCGTATTTGAAACCTTGAGATTACCCCGACAACCGAAAGTCGCCAATGTTTCAAAGATGTACACTGTGGCTTGAGATGATCAACCACAGGTCAAATGCATGAAAATTTCTAAAGGCTACCCGATAGGTTGGGCCGCGCTAGTATCGTGCCAAAGTGAAATTAACCGTGGAATTGAGATCGAATTCAGAAATTGGAAGTCTGGGTGTGTCACAAATCATTTTAGGATCATTGACTTATCTTTGGAAGATTTTTCATGCAATCAGAGTTCTTTGGCAAATTAAATCCGAGAATGGCTATTTTAGCTCGAGAAATTAGTAGGCCGCTTTTGGGACTTAAGTTGGTTCTATAGACAAGTAAATATTTGAATTGAAGCGTGGTGACATTGGGTTAATTTAATTGAGCTTCAATTGGATGGAATTGATTGAGAAATGATTGAATTAAGTGTACAAAGTTTCATGCACCGGCGGAAAAATAAAATGGACCTATTGAAGATAGTTGTGGAGGATTTGAATTTTAGTGGAAGATGACATCACCCTATGTCATGGTGGTTGGCCAAAGTGAAGAAGAATTTGACAAGTGGAGGGTGGAGATTTAATCTCCAAAAAGGGGCCATCACCATCATCTTCAACCTTGGGTTTTGTAGAGAGAAAGAGGGGGTGCGAAGCTTGGACGAGCTGCGTCCGCCCGACCGACCGCTCGGCCATCCGCTCGCCCGTCGTCGGAGCCATCGCCGCCGCACACCGTCGCCGCTCCGCCTTGGCCGTCGCCCTCCGTCTTTCCCCTTTCTCTTTCATCGGTTTTCTCCTCCATTGTTGTTGTGCGGAGATCAGAAAAATGGCAGAGAAGTAGCTGGAGCAACCATGGCCGTCCGCCCCTTCGCCGCTCGACGCCGCCAACTTCGCCGGAGAAGCTCGTTGCTGCCGTCGTCCGTGCGTGTCGCCCGCGCACTACCTCCGCCGCCTCCAGCCTTCGTTCGCGCAGCCCGAGCTCCTTCGACTCCGTCCGCCGCTTGTCGCCGTCCATCGAAGCCTCCATCGCCGCCGTCCGTCGCCGCCAGCCACCGCCTGAGCTGCCGCCACCCCTCTCCGTCATTCCTCACGCCCGAACCGCCGCCGAGCAGCCTCCGTCGGCCTCAACCAGAAGTTGCAGAAAATGGGTATGGCAGCCCCGTTTTGGCCCGTTTTGGCCGCCTTCCCGAGCCCGGATGCTCGGCCCGCTTTGAGCAAAGTCGATCCTTGCGTCGTCCCTGTCATTTTGGTCCGCTCGGCTCGCTAATCCAAAGGAGTTGAACTCACTAAACCTCGCTTAGAGGGTTAATTATGCTTTAGGTGTGCTTAGTTTATGTTAATTGTGATTAGGTGGTTAGTTTAATTTATTTAAGTGTGGATTATATTAATGTGTTTAATTAACTTAAAGTGAGTTTAATTTAAGGCTAAATGAAGGTCTATATTATTATAAGCCTTGATGTGATATAAAGGAATTTACTTTTGATTTAATTAAATATTTCGAAATTATTTAATAATTTAATAATATATTATTATTCGAAATTATTAAAATATTATTATTTAATTATTTTCGGAATAAATTTAATTAATTATTAAATTCGAAAAAATTTTCGGGACCCTTAATTCTTAGAATTTCGTGCGGTCGCTGCTGTGTATTCGGATTTTGAAATTGATGATCGGATTTTATAAATTGAATGTGGATTTGCGAAAAATATGAATATTATTATTTAATTAATTGTCGGAATAAATTTAATTATTTATTAAAGTTCGAAAATTTAGTCGGGACCTTATACTCTCAGAATTTCGTGCCAATCGCTGTTGTGTATTTAGAATTTGAATTTGATAATTGATTGTGGCAAATTGAGTGTTGATTGAGATAAATAAGGATTTTATTCATAAAAACCCAAATGTCGAGTTTTGATGCAAAAATTGGATTTTAATGATTCTATTAAATAGTGGGGTTTGAAAAAGTGAGATATTGGCTTTTTGATTCGAAATTAGCGTGTCCCCACACACGTGAGTAATTTATGGAATATTTTTAATATGAAGAAAAATGGCCGGGATCACTATCTTAAGAGAAAGTATTGAGTGAAATGTAAAGTGTCCTGGGGCCGAGTATGATTTGGCTGTGTGATAATTAAGAGGAATCGTCCTGGGCTATTGAGCCGGACTTGCCCCTATATGGGATGCCCACGCGGTGGATGCGGGTCGCAGTAGATTCTGGGCCCATGCTCCTTCGGGAATGCCGTCGACGTACTGACGAAGCCGCGCTCCATGGGGGGAGGCGATGCCTGGTTATATGCCAGTAGATAGCCGAACTGCGAGTAGGCTATGCCCTTGTGTGGCAGTGAATAATAATTGGAATGCGTGCTAAGTGCGATTGTGATTATATGAAAGTGATGGCGTTTCAATTGTTTGAGTTCCTATTACTATATGTGATTTGGTGATTTGAATTGTGCTAACCTGCAGAAAGGAACTGAGACGAAGTAAGTCTTCTGTGTGATGTGGCTAGGCCACCCGTGGCGTATTTTCTTTCTAATAGGGGTTTAGGGGGTTGAACTTGCTGAGACATCGTCTCATCCCAGTTGTGGGATTAAAATTTCAGGTCCCTAGATGGTGGTCGTGGAGGACCCGAAGCCCTAAGTTTGGAAAGGTGGAGACTGAAGTATCGGTGAACGTGTCCTGCTAGTTGGTTTTAGGATAGTTCCCCATTCGTTGAGCTGGTCTATTTTGTAGACAGTCCAGAGTTGTATTTAAACCTATGTGGTTGTAAATAAGTGTTTGGTATTGTGATTGATTGCCTGCTTTTCTGTCCCAAGTCAAATGTTGTCAGGAGATTTGTTTCGCTTCCGCATGCGTAATAAAATGAATGGGTCGGCGACGTATACTGGGATGTCGCATATTTGATCGACCGCAGTGGGATGTGCGCGCGCTCGGGGTTCGGGCGTGACACATTGAGAATGAAAGTTACGTCTTCTGTTCTTGGATTCATATGAACATATGATAGATTAAGGAAATTGGGGTTGCTATGCTGTGCATGTTTCACCACTATTTTGTTTTCAAAGGTCATGTCATTTATATAGAGACTAAATTGGAAGATTTTATAAACACGTTCATATTTAGGTGCCAAAGTAAAAAACGTTCACCGTAGCGAGCCTTAATTAATCAAGGAGAATACGGAACTGCCGTGGTGTCACTTTTAACCATCGGAATAATTTGTTGAGGTGACTTTTTGGTTCAATATCAGCCCTCTACTTCGGATCCTTATAATATCTTTTCTTTTCTTTTTTGGAAGACAATAAAAAATAGATTTTTTTCGAGCTGAAGCAACGAAACGAATAGTTTATTTTGACATCTTATATCCTAGATTTAAAAAAAAAAAATTGTTTCATGTATATTTAAGCATATATAAATTCTTACTTTAATTTTGTTTAGTGGCCTTGCAAGTTTGAATAACCTTGAACACTTTGATACCTTCATTAACGAGTTGCATTTTGTCAAATTAAATCGCAAAGGAGAGTGAGTGAGTCATAACTTTTTGAAGTTTTCGCATAATGTCCTCTTGGGGTTCAGAAAATTATGCACGTTTAAGCATCAAATAGGGAAGAGTGAGGTATAGAATGAAAGGGTAAGTTAGGAAGTCCAAAAGTGAGAAGAGAGAAATATACTAAGTCATTTCTTATGAAATGAGTTAATATGACTGTGCAAGAGAAAGAAACATGTCCCGCATATCCAAAATCGAATAAAAAATTTTATAGAGAGCATGGACGAGTGTCCATGCTAGTTCGTGTATTTGTTATATTTTGTATATTTATTAACTGCTCGAAGAGCACACACGCTTGTACAGCATACTTTTATTAATATAATGGCCGAATGTTAATTCACTGACGCCACAACTTAGATGTTTTTCCCTTCTCGAAAATGTCGTTAGATTTTCCCTATGAACATAGCGTGTCCTTTTTTAAGAGGAAGAGACAATCTTGTCCAACCGATTACATTCGTCTCTTCTGTCTCTGTTTACCGTCGGTAAAAGGAGTTTTGGGGCGGTCTGTTTATATAGAAGTCTTTTATTTTCCCTTTCTCGCTTAATTCTTTTCTTGTCTCTTTATCATTGTTATTTTTCATCAATGTTGTAAATGTATCCGAAACTTCAACCTCGGATTATATCATGAGTACACGAAATCGTTCCATCCAGGCAGGCGTCAATAAGCCTTCAACCAGCAGAGGACAGCTAAGCTATAATGTGGCTTTCCAACACTCATTTAATCTTCGGTTAGACGGTTCTGCATTTGAAAGGGTAATATCTCAGTTAAAGCTTCTGAAGCTAGCCTATGAAGACCTCTTTTTGCTAAATGCAACGTCTGTTATAGTTTCCTCTAGCTGGTAACTATCTGGTTTACAAAGTTTTAGCCCCGTAGCTAATCTGGGTTTGCATTTTTATTTTTTTTTTCTTTTTTGGGTCTGATGGGTTTGTATCTTTGCATTGACCATGTGAGTTCTGTGCTAATAAGGGTTACTAACTTACCTGAGAAAAGGAAAACTAGAAGATATCGTGTGTTTAATCCACCTGATAGACATGGCAATCCGAATAAAATCCATATTTATCACAATCAACACTCAATTTGCCATAATCAATCCCCATATGTCGTATTTGGAAGGATACTGCGGAATATAATATAATATTAAAATTTCCAGAATTTCGAAACAATTAAATAATTCAAAAGTAAAACCCTATTATGTCACATCGATGTTTATCATTAAATAAACTCACTTAGCCTTTAATTAAACATGGTTTAAATTAAACAAACATCTTAATCTAATTCACAATTAAATAAACTAAACTAATCACCCAAGCTTTCTAATATCCTGTATATCGTCGAGAAAAAACAGGATGTCACTAAGGGCTTGCTATATAATACTGGAGTTAGTGTTTCTTAGGCTGATAGAGATGTTTGCTTCCGACTATCTCACAGCCATGCGGCCACCCCAAGATGCCTAATGATGGCGACCACCCCTCAATCATCATTCACAAATCTAGGATCCCACACACACTGAACATTGTATCAGAAATGATCGAACTCAAATCGTGCCAAAGCATGAAATTCCTATTACACTTTTTGTGCCTTTAAATATTTTTTTTTATTAAACTTGCTAAAAGTTCAAGAGCAGATACCAAAAAAAAAAAAAAAAAAAAAAATCAATATTGCCTACTGTGACACAAATAGCCTAAACTTTTTTTCATGTTACCAAAAATCCTAAACTTACTCATCATGACACAAATGCCTCAAACTTTTTAGTCTCATGAAAAAATCCAAATTTATAAATATGTAATATATGTACACTCTATTTTAATTCCATCCAGAGTACATTTGCCATATTGGTATAAGTTCAGGGATTTAGTTCAGGGTGTTTGTATCATAGTAAGCATAATTTGGGGTATTTTGTGATATTATTTCAAAATTCAATGAGTACTTATCTGCATTATTGAGATGAATTGCAGATATTAGAGACAAAAAGCGTAACTTCAAGATTTATGAAGATACCCGGAAAGTATGCACTCACAGATTTTTAAATTCGCATTAATTGAAAGCCAACCTAATCAATCAAGTGTCCCCTCAACTTGCCTTTCTTCTGATCATGAATTCTCTCGTTTATTTGTTAACGATATATCTATGGAATGATGCTTTCAACATTGATAGCCGAAAAAAATAATAATAAATAACCCACGTTTGGTTGTCTTCCTTGTAAACTTCTATAAAACCCCAGCTAGGCTTACAAGTTGCATTAGTTTGTTATGTCTTATGCTCTGCTTCGCTCATAGATGACTTCCGCATGGTTTGGGTTACATGTCATCGGCAACGTCATTAGACAACTTTTGCACACCTCCATGTTTTTCCAATAATCAATTATTTTTTATGATGAAGTCCAATTTCATGCTCATTTCATTCTCCATTCTCCATTTGCTCCTATCACGAGATAGCTTTCATAAAATAATAAAATCCCAGCAAAACCTCTTTGCTTGCAGATTTTCCTTTTCTTTATTCCATGAAAGATTAATCAGTGAGCTATGGTAAACGTGTCTTACCTGAAGAGCTTTCTATTGGAAGTTTATTGATTCATTGATATCGTTTGTTGATAATTCATACGACATGCTTTTGATCTTATTTTCTTTATTTAATCTGTTACCTCCGCCTCCAACTTTTATATACATACGCTAGACATTTTAATAGAATATTTATGATGATATTCGAAAATCTTGTCTTTTCAGAGCAATAAAATCTTGTGGATATAGTAACTTGACAATATATTATTTATACTCTATGTATACAATATATAGATAATAACTAGATAAGATTTTCTCTTTTTAACTTAACCTTTATCGCCAAGGTCGAGAGTTCAGAACCCGCAGCTGCTAACGCTGTAAGTTAGGGGCCATGATAGTGGGGTCTTGTGCTAACCTCCCCCGAGGTATAGTCGCCATTAAAGTCCAAAGGTGCCACCGGGTGCTAGAGGACCTTGTGACCCCGAATAGCGTAAGTGAAAGGGGGCTCAAGTAGATCCTTGGTCATCATAAAAAAAGGAAAAACAAACAAACATGGATTTATGTTTAACTTAGAAGTCATGTTAGACAGAAACATTGAAAAGTTACAAGGCAAACCATAGACGAACTTTTGAACAAAAAAAAAAAAGCATATATGAACTCAACGAGTCGCGCATCAAGCACATATATGAACATTGTTTCTATTTGAGTTTCAATAATCTCTACTATATATGTAAACCCAACAATTGAATTAAAATCTCAAACTTTTTCCGAACATACTTTGATGAAACCCATGTAAGTTGTTGCAATGAATTGTTAATGATGATCTCCTAATACGAATAAAAGCATAATTTAAAATAAACAATATTATCTTAAATTTGATTCCTAAGCATATTTACACTTTCTCTAATTGAATCTTTCCTATTTTATAAATTAGAAATTCATGTTTCTAATATAAAAGAAATGTGCAAATCATTGTCTCTTTCTTTACTTATGTTAAGCTCTTTTGTACCATTTTTTCTTTTGCACTCGCAAATTTTTTTGGGTTAATATCCTGAAAAACCCCAAACCCGTACACATGTGACAAATTTACCAAAAACTATCCTTTTTATCATGAAAAACCCAAAACTAGTACGCATGTGACAAATTTATCTCGATTGATTATAAAAAATTATAAACTGGTACATTTATGACAAATTTACCCCAAAATAATTTATTCGACTACAAAAAAAACCCCAAACTGGTAAATTTCTGATAAATATACCATCCGCTAAATTAGATTAATACCACAAAAAAAAAAATCGCAAAAGTTATAAACTATGACAAATGGAGCGTAAAATCCCAAATTAGTATACCGGTCAACTGCCATATGTCATTTAACTTAATAATTTGACAATAAAATTTAACGAAAACCAATATAGGGTAAATTTGTCACAAGTATACCAATTTTGAATAAATTTGTCAAAGGTATATCAGTTTGGGATTTTTTATGGTCAAAAAAATAGTTTTGAGTAAATTTGTCACATATGTACCAGTTTGAGGTTTTTCAGGGTATTAACCCAATTTTATTTTCCCTCTTTTGCTAGTTTATAAATAGATAGACAAGAAAAAATGGCATAGCTGGCGTAATAATAACTTTCTCGCTTTCTTAAGAGCGCCCTCATTGCCACTTTATAAGTCAAGGAAGACTTGTCCTTCCAAATTTCCAAGAATCATCATATGGCAAAAATATCTTACACAAACAGTACATGTTAAAAGTTGAGCTTTAAGAAAAGTTTCCCTTTTCACGACAACAGATTGACCCAGTCTTCTATGAAGTGTGCTCAATACAATTCCTCGATTAGATTTCCTGTTACTAAGTTCAAGAAGATAGCTCTTGTCTTCACAAACCTCTAGCTAACACATGGGTAATTCTCTTAACCAATTCTACTAATTATTATATAGAAGTTTAATGGAGGTAGGTTTAATAGATTAGCCCAGCAGTACTGTTTTGTTTAAAATAATGCTAGAGATACTAATACCAATTAACGAATATATTCACAAAATGATGCGGGTGCGATAAAATCCTATTGGAGGATGACATGGTTTTATGCAATACTTTTCTTGTAAATAATTTAACCTTGACAAAAAAAAAAAAAAAAAAGAAATTGCTTGTCTTCCACGTACTACGGTAGTAATTATTATGTGTGAAGTTATACCTTTGAACCCTAATTCCCTGAGAACTTTATCTTAGTGAGACATTTGCCTTCTTGACCTTTGAAGTTTTTTTTTTTTTTAATCTTGTCCCTTGTTTGAACTTTGCATCAGCCAACTACATAGGCAAGAAAAGAGGATGTCAAACTTGTCGTTACACTTCCTATTTCTTGAAGATTTCTCAGTTTGGCATAACGAAGAGGAATAAACACTCGGCGGCTTCTCCTTTTGGTGCTTGCGGTTCTCCTGCTTTGTTGTTGGTTGTCTAGGGAGGTTTGGTCTTTCTCGGCCCTGCTTGACTTTTCTCTCCTCGGTCTCTTGCCTGTTGTTTAGGCTGGTGTTTGCTTTGGCCGCTCTTGCGGTTTTCTTTTACTTCCGGCACCCTTCCACGCATGTAGACTTGTTGTCGTCTTGAGTACAAGTTTTGTGGCACTTGAAGTCAGAATATATAATAAGTCGTGTAGTGCTTGAGCTTCTTTCCAGATTTTGCCTTCGGGTTCCTTCATTTTAGGGCAGAAATCTGTTAGTAATTGTGCGCATACGAGGAGAATCAATGAAAGAAAATAATTGAATGAAACTCTTTGTGCTGTGACCAAAACAGAAAAGAAAAAGATTCTCATTGTCCTGTGAGTGAAACCCTAAGAAATTGCAGGACTTCACATGCTCAGACAATTAGTTATGTGAAACCTCGTCGTAATGATGTCCCTTTGCGTTGTTCATTGGACCAGCTAATTGATTAAGTGATAGTGGGGAACAGACGCACGTTGCAAAAGTGAATTAAAAAGAATATAAGTGCTGATGCTTCACGGAAAATTGACCAGATCTATTGGGAGATGTGTGCACACATTGTCTTCGTCTCGTTTCCTCCAAAGAAAAGCTTCTCAGTTAGTTTATAATGAACAGCTTGATTATTGTTGGCAAGATTCGCTTTAGTCACCATTTTAGGGTTTAGACATTTCAAGTGACGAACTTTTCTCTCGATTTTAGATTTTAGTATATTATCCCGGGCTAGAAAGAATCCATCTCCAATTGGTCATTAGATGCAATGTGACAGGGGAAAAAGACATTAAAGAGAATCAATTCTTTTCTGACATAACCACTGTCATCAACGGACTAAAATAAAAGTGTGCGTTACATTAATTAAAGCACCATGTTATCTGAGATTTCACTTATTTAAGTTGGCTATTCCGTCTCTATAGATAATTAGATTAAAAAACTTGTATTAATTAATGTCACACATTTCACGGTTCTCAGGAATAATAGATAGATGTCCCTATTATTATACAGAAAGTCGTTGCCCTTATGCTACCCTTTTATTCGGATATTCTTCAACAGATAAAATGATTTGGACAATTTTGAGTAGCTACTTGGGTATGAGATAAACCATCAGGAAAGGTGAACTAATGAAAGAACAATACATTCCCAAGGATGATGTATGACTGAAAGAGATCACAAACTTACAGTAAAGGCTAATGACCTGGCCAATGGGGATATCTCTATAAATCGACGCATATGTTGAAATATATCTCTATTTTCTCGTGAGCACCATATACATAATTTGTTCGGCATTACACTCATAAAGTAAGTTCGCTCAACAATTTCAGTTTCCTTTCATCTTGAGGTGCACACACGATCCTTGTAAACTTTAGATTCTGGGATTTTGAAATGGACCCTAAGTATTTAAAGGTGAAAAGACAGCCTTGAATACAATATATGCCACCTATCTAAATTATCTTTTGACGTGTTTAAGTTCTCGACCTTAATTTATCCTCTGACGAGTTATTCTCTCCTCTCACCCCAACATATAAAATCTGAAAAATCTCCATCTATAGTTTTTTGCCATATTGGACCTCTCTTCATTGCTCAAAAGCAAAGGACGGGTGTGGAACAATCAATTTTCATGTCCAACATACCATGTCATAAGGCAACGTAAAGCCAATCTGAACAGACGCAGCTTATAAAACCAAGCGATAAACAACCTTCCTTACAAAACAACAAAAAAATAAAAGAACAACAAAACCTCACACCCAGTAGCATCTAAGGAACCTGAACCTTCTCCTTTAGGCTAAGCAGCAACTTTATCCAAACTGCGTACTTAAAATTGCTAACCAACCTTCGACTTATCCATCTATTTTGAGGTGGATTCCACATGAACTGTTAAAGTATTTATAAGAAGTTGTTGTTAGATGAATGAACTAATCAAGGTAGTTTCATCTTTTATAGTTGTCCATGTGACTAAACTGTGCTCTCATGATGGCTCTAAGAAAGAAAAAGACCATTTATGGAAGCCAAATATGAAAAATCAGCATTTTATGCTACCATATGATGAGCATTTACAGAGACAATATTGAATCACGCTTTCCTCTAACATATTAACTTTAAAAATAGTTGTTAGTCACTCCGGCGAAACTCCACATGCACATCCATTAAGGCTTCGTTTGTTTCGTGGAAAATAAATGATTTGAAAAACATTTTCTTAAAAATGATTGCTTATATCACCTACAAAATTGATTCAATGTAAAATATTTTTATCATTCATGAAAATATTTATACATATTATTATCAATAATGAAAATATTTTTCATTAACTAATTATTTCAATCGATACAAATGATCATTTTTAGAAAATCATTTTTCAAATCATCAATTTTCCATGAAACAAATAGTCTCACTCAATATAGGCACCTCCCTAGGCGATCTTAAAGGCATACTCCCCATGTTGGCCAGGTGCATTCACAATTTTACGAGTGCTCCAACAAGGCTTGAACCTGAAACCATAAGGAGAGAAGCAAACTCATTTACCATCTTACCATCAAAACCAACACCTTTTTGGCTCTTTTAAATTATTATCATTTTGCATTATATAGTAATGCACATCTATTCATCTTATTCCGAGATTTTCATAAAATGTGAATGTTTGAAATTGACAGTTTCTTTTAATTTGCCATACCGTATTCTAAAAGATCTGACTTATGGGCGTCCCAGCAAGAGTAGATTGAGTTCCTCATAAAGAAAAATAAATATAGGACATTAATGATATCTATGGCTATATATCTAGAAGCCTAACGCATTAGATACAAATAATGTACGGAATAAAGACCTTAATTAGACCTATATAATAAATGATTTGGGACATCTAAGAATTCATCCTCATGACTATAGGTTTTAGAAAGTCCAATGATCATAGGAAGCAACATGCATAAATGAATTTGCAATGTGTAAGATTTTATGGGGCCACTATTGACTAATTTAAAATCACATGTATGTTGTATTAGGAGCTTGGAAATATTTGAAATTAAGACCACATGCACCGATACCGTGCGAGAGTTTGTAAAACCATTGTCAACCATTCTCAAAGTTTTAACATGCTAGATAGAAGCGTGGCTTAATATTTAAATATTTTAACCCAATGCTTCATTACTATTGCATCATTCCCTTGTCTCTCCTTTTTCTTATATATTCTTAATAAACATTTAAAAAAAAAAATTATTTGTATCTAATGCTCGAACCATCAGGGAGGAAATTTCTTAGCATTCTTCATTAAGCCAACACATATAAAGCATAATATATTGATGTGTTTTTATCAATATATAAGTCACAAGCAAATTGGATTAACTAGCGTAATAATGAGAAGATGAAATATTAGGATTCAAACCCTTGATGAGATCTCATATTATGGTAAGTGACTATTTATTTCAAAAGTATACGCAATTAAAAAGTATTCTCCGTCTAAGAGTCAATAGAATGGAGATTTCGTCGTTCGGAAATTTCAAATAAGAAATAAGCTTTACTTCCAAACAGTACAAATGACATCATGTCACAAGTTGGTTGGAAATTCAATTTGATTTTAAAAAAAAAAAAATCAGTGCGAAAACCTTTTGAATTTGGTGGAACTTAGAAAACATGTACATGTGGGACCAACCCTAAAATTATATGGAAAGCAAGTCTTGGAGTTCCTGACATTATCATTTAAGCCAGAGAGCTAAAGCAGAGCCGCATTACTTACTCTCTCTTCCCTCACGAAGTCAAAAGCTAGCTCAAAAATGGTGGGACGCCCTCTTAGACCCAACAAAAGCAGCGATCCAACAGTGAAGAAGGGCACTTGGAGTGCAGAAGAAGATCAGAAGCTCACTGCTTATATCAGGAGATATGGCATTTGGAACTGGGCTCACATGCCCAAGCCTGCTGGTATGATATATTCATGTGCTGATCTTGTTTTCGCTGATCTCTGTATCTGGTTTCGTTGGGTATAATATCAACCCTAGTCTTGAATATGTGTGTGAATGACTCAGGTTTGGCAAGAACTGGGAAAAGTTGTAGACTTCGGTGGATGAACTATCTGAGGCCTAACATCAGGCATGGAAACATCACCAAAGAAGAGGAGGATCTGATTATCAAGCTGCAGCAACTTCTCGGAAACAAGTAAGTTTGCACAATCATACCTCCGTAAAAACCTGATTAAAGATTAGAAACAATCACCTCTGCAAATTTATTTAACATTGCGAAGCAAAGAAAGTACAAATTTTGAATGTTGCATAAAACACTTTGTTTCTTTTGTCACAAACAGACTTTCGATTCCACTATAGACTGCAGGTATTTCTGGATTTATTGTTGTTGTTGCTTTGTCTTTTTCCTTCTCTTTTTTTTTTTTTTTTTTTTTTTTTTTGTAGGTGGGTTTTTTGTTTTGGTGTTGGGGGGTGGGGAAGAAAACCCTTCGTCTCATATGATCCTTGGCTCAATGAATAGCATTGACTAAATACGCACAAAGAGAGTGCGAATGCTCTTCAAACAGTGGAGAAAGGTGGAACATCTATGTATTCAAAGATTTCAGAGAAAGAAATGAAAAGTAACTCCCAGAAAGTCAAAGTTCGATGGCTTCCGAAACAATTATTGCATAGCTTGATGGGAATTGACTAGCCTTGTTAAGGGCGCGCATGATAAATTTTTACTTCTCTATTTCTCTGTTTCTGTTATCTAGAACAGGTTTGGAATAGAAATCCATTTTGTAACGCAATTTTTAACTTCTCAGTTTCTAAAATAGAAAGAAATTTTGCGTGCCAGCTACCAACTGTGTATAGCTTCTTCCAATTAATTGGTGTGTATATATATGAAAGCTAGTATTAACAGATGACTACTATCAAAATGATTAAGCAAAAGTTGAGCATGAAATCTATGAGAGAGATAGAGACAGACAGACAGACAGACAGAGAATGATTAAGCGAAATTTGAGCATGAGATCTGTGAGAGTGAAAGAGATAGAGAAAGCATATATACAATTAGGACGTTTTTATGTATATAAGTATAATACTTGGACCACATGAACATAAGTTCGTACATGTATGATTCTTGATTAAATTCTCCTCGCAGATGGGCGGCAATTGCAGCTAGACTTCCTGGACGGACTGATAATGAAATAAAGAATTATTGGAACACCCGCTTGAAGAAACGTGTCGGCTACAAGAACAAGTTACAAACTCCAATCGCTTGCGATATTAAAGTTAAGCCCAATCATAATGGTTCATCCCATCCATACGCATGTCTACCCACCATCGATACTCCGAAATTAGAAGCCGGCATTGGATCTCAAAATGAAATTCCAACAATGAGTGAAAATAGCTTCTGCACCTCTTATGGAGTTCAATATGATGACAAAACCTCAGAGAATAGCTGGTATTCGCCATGCAGCGTGACTGAAGAAGAAGAACGCTTGAGGGAACAATTTCTTGCTCTGAGAGATATTGAAATTGAAGAAAATTTCTGTGGCATGTACATGCATTCGGGAGCTACGGACCCTGCCCTTGTGTGCATGCAGCAGGAGCTCGTGTACCACAGCGGTTCCTGTCAAGATTTCATAATGGATTTATGGGGAAAATGATGATTGCTGAAGGCACTTGTGCGCAGATGAAGAGGTGCCATATGATTTCTGGTAGTTTCCTGTTAAGGATCGTGGTTCATTCTGTGGATGATCTTTTGGATTTAATAAATCTAGGATGCATCTTTAACTTCCACAGAATGTGAAATAATGTAAAGAGCATTGTGTTTTCTGCAATTGATTATCAGTGTTGTCATTGTTGTCTAGTGGATTTATTCAAGTTCTCTGGAGAAATGATAAACTCATAATCACGTTTCCATATTCTTTTGCAAATATCGCATGTTGTGAGATGGTCATTCTTCTATCTCAGTAACCATTTATTAGCTAGCTTTTGGGTTGGCAAAAAAGTAGCAATTGAAAAGGCTTGAATGGCTTTAACTTCAAATTGCATCTGAAGATTTCTTTCCAACCTGCAATGCTTCAGCGAGCTCCATCGCTGTGTTCAGGTAAGTTTTTGATCTTCAATAACACTAATTCTTTACCTTGCGACAAGATCAAACCATCAGTACAGATGCGTAGTTCATTCTGTTTTAAAGTAGTTTCCTGGAAAAGAAATTACCACTTCATCTTTCAAAAATTGCTCTGAATTAGAAGGAGGAGCCCATATACACTATGCAGTTTTCTGAAAAAGATTGGTGAATTTAATCAAAAGGTGCTTATCTAATGGACCTTAACCTCATTCCCTAAATTTGGGGTGATTAAGGCTCACCACTACGAGTTGTTCGATGCCTGTTTTACCATCAAATTGTCAATGACCGATGATATTTAGTTTCATTGACCTAGAACAAATGACACAAAAAATAAAACTTTCATTTACCTTTCTTTTGTCACTCTTAACCACCTTCGATTTCCCAGACCCGGGTCTTGCTGTAATTTGTGGAGCTCTTGCAAATGATTATCACTTTACAACTTTAAACCAGTAACCAGGCTGCAAAAGAACCTTATGAGCTGAGTGCTGCTTCCATTTTCAAGTGCAATCATCCTTCTCAAGGTGTATGGTCTGAGATCCTAAAACTACAATGTCTTTAGATGCCAAAAGCAACATAAATTTTTTACACTTATGAGCCGAGTGCTGCTTTCCAGACGACCAATTCCAAAATTTTTCACATCAGACAAAGTTTCTGTTTATTTTGTGATCTCCCACCGTAAATAAACATTTTTAAATTTTTCGTCAGACAAGGCCATCCATCAAACCTTAAATTATATACTTCTTTATAATTGTTCCATATTCTGTTCTTCAGTAGCTTTTTTATGTTATGTATAAACCAGAAAAGGAGCACTTCCATTAAAAAAAGGGACAAAAAAATTCGAAACTCACCAAACCAACAAATCATGAAAATCTTGAGGGTATTATTACTTGAGGTACTCTCCCCCTCCGTGAGTCAATAACTTGGTCAACCTTCTAGATTTGACATGCTAGAAATCAAACCCAAAAAAAAAAAAAAAAAAGGATTGATTACGAGGCTGATTTAAGGAAGTTTGTGGGGGGAGTAGCAAAGTTTCTGAGTTTCCGAGGCAAGAAAGAGTCAATATTCCACAATTTGGACCTTTCATAATCAGACGAACTTTCCTCTCTTTTTTCTTTTTTGCTGTTGCTTGCCTTCCTCATCTATCTAAAAAAAATGAGCGAATGCATCTACGTTTTACTCCATCAAGTAAATAAATAAATTAGCTTTTGCGAGCTCTCTCATCCCGGTTCATTTCTTATGGAAACAATGAAGCTGAGCAAAATGTAATTAACGAGTTTGCAATATGCAATGAACAAGTTTATGGTTTACAGGGATAAGTGTATAAAAAATTCTAAGATCTATCACATAAGTGCAATTGAGTCTTACGTATATGTCTTTCCTTATGACTCTTTTCTTATTATTTTCAATCATCTTGTGTTCTTTGTAAGCCAAGTTTTCATCATACTCAAATATCTTGTCTGAAAAATAAGCAAGCCTTTTTTTGTCAAGTGACGATAGTATCTTTAACTAAGTTCTTTGATCTTATCCCTAATCATTCATTATCCTTTGTGAGATATATTTCCTCCACTGGTTAAGTTGTGCTTGCTTCTTAGATAAAGCACTAAGCATGGTTACGCTCCATATCATTTACCGTCACGGAATTTCACCAAATATTACACATCATACCTTATTTGTAAGAAACAAAATTTGTAGTGTCTAGGTCTCTTCATCATTCTTAAAAAATAAAGAATTGAAAAGGTAATATGACTTAAGGAACATATGATTTTAATTCATTTAGACAGATTATCCTAATCAGAATAGAGTAATTTCATATTTAACCATATTCTAATAAAATAAACATAACGTATTTTGATCTGGCAATATACTTTTTTGTTATTAAGTTGTACTGTATATGGGGATCCTTAAATGAATTGAATCATATTGGTCTCGCTGGCTAATAAACTAAAAGAGAAAGTTTAGTCTATTGAACGTCTAGATACTAAAGTGGTGACAAAAGCTTCTGCAAATTACGTAATTACAGCTGTCCACCATGCACTAATGTGATTGTTTTTGGTGGAACCAAAGCTGTGGATAATGTGCACGCATCTCCCAATGCATGTGGTCCACTTGCTATGTTGTTTTCATGATAATGATGTTAAACTTTCACTGCAATAGTTGGTTGATTTGGTCAACTTTTTGGTGGAAAACATAGAATATTTTGCATTTTAGAACGTGCTTTTTAATGTTCATCGACAGGAAACACAAGTTGGTCCTTCATCATCGCATTCAAAAGGACAAAAGAAGAATTGATCCAAACACTTTGAATAGTAATTTACTTTGAATATTGATTTACTCGATATGACAGACTGTGATTTCATTGGGTTCTCTGAAATTCAATTAAAGAATCTTTCTACCGTAACAGTCAATGTCAATGTTATTTCTTCACTATAGAAGAAATAAATATAGATTGATTGAAGCTTAACAATCAAGCAAGACAATTCAAATGACAATGACACACACAATAGGAGGAAGCGTCAAACTATTTACAGAATCAATGCATGGCCTTAGATTTTCCATGGTTTGCCAAGTTTTTGTGAACAACAATTTTATTTGGAAGTCGATAATTCTCCTAGTGTAGTTTATCGAATGGATATTTCTTTCATGAAAGCATGAAAAAAATAATTTTTTTTTAAGTCACTACGAAAAATCATTAAAACGAGAGAACTTTAAATCGCCAAATATTGGGGTTTACTATGCGTACAAAGTGTTTTCTAATGTTTTTCGTACGGAATCTATGTGTCAAACGATGAGCTGTTGTACTTAAGTCATTTATGTGGAGACAACAAACTTTGGTGAGTTGCATAGGATTTTATATGGTTGATCTCTACATTTCGTATAGCGTTGCTTGGGTTAAGCCAAAAAAGAAAAATATGAAATTCTGAAGCTGAAAAAAAAAAAAAAAACCCCAAAATTTTGTCTCTTTCCATTAAAAAAGTTTTACAAAGAACCCTTACAATAGCAAACTTCCATTAGATATTCAAGCATGTGTCCATCAATAGTGCATGGATGCACTGGCTAGACATTTATTTTGTGTTCATTACGAGTAAAAGCTTTGTAAAAAGTCTTTGTGCATGTAAAATTCGTTATAAGATTTAGGGCTACATGCACTGGCCAGTACATCTAATTAGGGCTACGCCCATTGATTTAGGAACAAGGTTCAAATGTGTAAAACGTTTTGTAATGACGTCGACCACTGACAAATTATGAGGTCATCTATGTCTTCAGCATATAATATTCCCACTAGATGAAGATGAAACTTGTTGAATTGGGTTATACGAAGTTTCCAAGAACGAGACCCCATTGTACCACGAATGTGATAGGTGATGGCGATTCTACATCAAGTGAACTTGATGGATAAAGAACACCAGAAAATTCTCCTGATTGCGTTCATGAATAAAATTTATTATAAAGTTAAAAAGATCTTGAGTTAAATAAAAGTCAAATTCAACGTAACAGGGAAAGATAAAAGCCAAATATACTACTTCCAATTCCACGGCGGATGGATAAAGCCACTTATGACATTAATTACCGCTGGGGAGTTAATTTCGCACATATGACCTTCTTTTTTTTTTTTTTTACTCGGTACATTAGTTCAGTTAAAATTTTACAAATAGCATTAGGGTAATGACATATTTTTACTTTTTAAATTTTAAAGAGCTACATATTTCTTTATTAAAATTTTCTATTTTAGTCTATTTGGTGAAAAGCTTTGACAAAAGGCTTGGAAAATTTCTTTGGTGATTCTATGGAGGTTGCCTATAATCCATCACATAGTGAGAACATGGCCTCCGAATTTTTTTAGGGATCTTAATCTTTGAATTTTCTTCGTTGCACTTGTGGATATTTATCTTAACGATTAAAATGTGAGAATAAACTTGATAATCTCAATAATTTTGGGAAAGATAAAAAATACCATGACTATATAATTTCATTGTTTGCATGCAAACATGGAGATAAGTCAGGTAAATACTTAAATACGCCATGTCATAAATAAAAAGAAAACCATACTTCATCTATATCCTAACAAAGTAACCCCAATATATATTGAGGACATTCGTCCTCTCAGAGTGCACAGAAGAATTGGATCGTTGATGTGTTCCTGGCACACTTGATGTTCAACGAGCAGGTGAACGATATCTTGACGAAAGTTCAGAGAAGTTACGTGCATAGAATCTTCTTCGCTGGTCAAGAAAAGTAGAGTCTGAAATTCGCTTAGTATTACTCATCAATTCTTTGCTGGGAACGTAAAGTCAGTAGCGCACAATTTCCGCCGGAGGACCAAAGCTTGATATGGTGAGAATTCAACGACTGTTCCAAGTTGGTCATAATAAACTGAATACTATGCAAATAATCAATGAATCAGGAGCCGGAAATGAGGACTAGCCACAGCGAAGGGTCGTTAGAAGGTGCTGTGTTTCATGTACATGTTGAATTGACGGCAATAGAATATCGTGTTGAGATAGCTCCAGACAAACTAGGCCATAATGCTTGATAGGCAAAACAAATTTGGCCGACCAAGTACGTAGAGGATGACAACACATTGAGAATGAAAGGGACGTCTAGTGTTCTTGGATTCATAGGAATTTATGTTAGATTAAGGAAATTAGGATTGCTATGCTACATCACTTCATGTGTCACTAATATTTTGTGTTGAAAGGTCGTGTCATATATATCAAGACAAAAGTTGACATTTTATCTTAAAAAATAACCCAAAAGAAACACATTAACATTTCTTCTTTTTTTGTTCTTTTGGTAACGTTTGTTCCGGAAATAAAAAATGAATAGAAACACGTTTGGTAAATTTTATTCTTTTTTTGTTTCTTTTAATTTTTTAAACATTTTTATTTTATTTTTCATTTTTTCCTTTCTTTTTTATTTTTTCTTTTTTCGGCCGGTCCCCGGCCTCCGACGACCGGCCGACGAGGCCGGCAGCCTCGCCCAGCCACGGCGAGGCTCGCCGGCCCCGGCGAGGCCGAGCCTCGCCGTGGTTGGGCGAGGCTCGGCCTCACCGGATCTAGGCGAGCCCGAGCTCACCCAGCCAAGGCGAGGCTCGGCGTCGCCGACGCGGCGAGGCCGAGCCTCGCCATGGCCGGGCGAGCTCGAGCTCGCCCAGATCCGAGAGCCCGAGCCTCGCCGGGGCCGGCGACACTCGGCCTCGCCATGGCCGGGCGAGCTCGGCCTCGCCCGCGCCGGCGACGCTCGGCCTCGCCGAGGGCCGGCGATGCTCTGACGAGGTCGCCGACCCTTGAGGGCGTAACCGGCCCTCGACGACCGGCGCCGCAACCGGCCAAAGAAAAAAAAGAAAAAAAGAAGAAGAAAAGAAAAGAAAAGAAAAGAAAAGAGAAGAGAGAGAAGAGAGAAGCGTTTCCAAAGAAGTGTTTCTTTTCTCCAGAAACAAGTTTTTTGTATTTCTTGTTTTTGCTCCAATTTTGTTCCGGGAACAAAAAAAACAAAAAAAGAACAAAAACGCAACCAAACGCGTTTCTTTTTTTTTTTTTTTTTTTTCCCGGAACAAAATCCATACAAAAGTGTTCCAGAAACGTTTCTTTGGAGCGTTTCCATTAGGTGCCAAAGAAAAAAATGTCCATTATAGCGACCCACAAATAATCATAAAGGATATAGAAATGAGGATGATTTCTTTTTCATTATCTGTAAACTATAATTTGTTGAGAAGATATTCTGCCCAATATTTTTGAATCCTCGTACTATTTATCTAGTACATTAAGGTCAGTGAGCTGTCAATTTTTCCTTGGTTTTCTATCCAGAAAAAAAAAAAAAAAATCAAAGGAAATAGAGTTTTTCTTTTGGCCGAGCAACGAAAGGCACAGTCTATTTAATGTCATAGACCCTAGATTCATTTCTTCCTCTAGAGAAATTATAATTTAAAACAAGAAAAATGTATACTTGAATTACGTGAACACAAATGAATCTAACTCTCTTTTTTCTTTTTGTGACTATGCACGTTTGAAAACACACTTATCAATGTGTCTAATCTTGAACACTTTGATACCTTGGCTAATGAGTCACAATTTACCAAATTAGATCTCAAAGGGATGTGATTCATGATTTTGTCATGACACGAGTGCATATAATTAGACAATTACGCATAAAAACAAAATGAGTGATTATGTATGAAATAGATGAGTATGAGATAAAGATTGCAAAGATGATTTAGCAAGTCTAAAGTAGAAAGAGAGAAAAGAAGCGACTAATCATTTACAAAATGAGTTTGTATTATGATACAAGAGAAAGAATGAAAGGGCAATTCAAACAATTTAAAAATGAGACAAAAAAGTGTTTTGATTTAGATATTATATACAAGAGTTAAAACGGGCTAAGATCTTTTTCATCAACTTGGAAACTTGCGAGGCGTGCACAAAACCAAAAATGGTATAGAAGCAGTGGACGCGAGGCCATGCTAGTTCCATATGATCTTATAGGATTTTCCAAGCCTCCAAAAAGTTCGTGTATTGTAATTTTCACGTATATTATCTAATTGTTCAAAGGCCGCGTGCTTGTAATGCATTGGTTCACCAACGCCACGACTTTTGATGGATTTTCACTTCTCGAGGACGTCCTCCGATTTTTCCTAGGAAAAATAGTTTGCTGTTTTCAGGAGAGAAAATGTCACAAATGGTCCCTATACTTTTACCCAATGTGCAATTTCGTCCCTAAACTTTCGATCGGCTCAATTTGGTCCATGAACTATTGATAAATGTCCAATTTAGTCCCTGAACTTTTGATCGTTTCAATTTGGTCCTTGAACTATTCATAAATGTCCGATTTAGTCCTTCGTTACTGTTTTTCATTTTTTTTAAAATTTTTATATTTTTTTAAAAAAATTTAAAATTTTTAATTTTTTAAATTTTTTTTGCTTTTTCTCCCTTCCCTCCGCTGGCTACCGGCGGAGGGAAGCCGGCGTCCGGCGAGGGTCGCCCTCAACGGCGTCGGGCGACGGCCGTCCTCGCCGGACGCGGCGAGGGCGGCCCTCGCCGATGTCGGGTGAGGGGCTCCCTCGCAGATCCGGCGAGGAGGCCCTCGCCCGACGCTGTGGTGCTCCCTCGCCGGCGTCGAGAAAGGGGCTCCCTCGCCCGACGCCGGCGAGGGAGCCCCTCGCGACGCGGCGAGGGCGGCCCTCGCCGGTCTCGGCGAGGGGCTCCCTCGCAGATCGGGCGCGGAGCCCCTCGCCCGACGCCGGTGCTCCTCGCCGACGTCAAGTGAGGGGCTTCCTCACCGGCGTCGGGCGAGGGCCGTCCTCGCGGACACGGGCGAGGGCGGCCCTCGCCCGACGCCGGCGAGGGCGGCCCTCGCCGACCCGGCGAGGGCGGCCCTCGCCCGGACGCCGGCGAGGGCGGCCCTCGCCGACGCCGCCGGCGAGGGCGGCCCTCGCCCGACGCCGGCGAGGGCGGCCCTCGCCCGACGCCGGCGAGGGG
Source organism: Eucalyptus sideroxylon x Eucalyptus melliodora (assembly GCA_016097485.1). Classification (NCBI taxonomy): domain Eukaryota; kingdom Viridiplantae; phylum Streptophyta; class Magnoliopsida; order Myrtales; family Myrtaceae; genus Eucalyptus; species Eucalyptus sideroxylon x Eucalyptus melliodora. The sequence goes on from CM027827.1 coordinate 1,287,496, forward strand.
CTCCCTTGCATCGCGGGGCTCCGTCACCGGCATCGGGCGAGGGAGCACCCGGCGTTGGGCGAGGGCGGCCCTCGTCCGACGCCGGCGGGGAGCTCCTCGCCGGATCTGCGAGGGCCCCTCGCAGCGAGGGCAACCCTCGCGGCGAGGGCAACCCTCGCCCGACGCCGGCGAGGGCGACCCTCACCGACGCCGGCTTCCCTCCGCCGGCTCCGGCAGAGGGAAGGGAGAAAAAACAAAAAAATTTAAAAACATTAAAAAATTTAAAAAAATTTAAAAAAAAAAGGAAAAATAGTAACGAGGGACTAAATCGGACATTTATGAATAGTTCAAGGACCAAATTGAGCCGATCAAAAGTTCAAGGACTAGATTGGACATTTATCAATAGTTCATGGACCAAATTGAGCCGATCGAAAGTTCAGGGACGAAATTGCACATTAGGCAAAAGTATATGGACTATTTGTGACATTTTCCCTTTTCAGGAGGAAGAGATAGTCTTGTCCAACCACCCTAGCCTCGACGTGCGGGTAAAATAGAATCCAACAGACCAAATCTGGCGCTTTTGTCTTCGTAAACGCATGGTCGGTCAAAAGAGATTTAGGGTTTGTTTATATGGAAATTTCTTATTTTCCTTTCTTGCTTTATTTCTTTTCTTGAATTGTGTAAATGCATTCGAAAACCTAAATTTTAGGATGAATCATAAATGTCCATTAGAGAAACATGCATACATTTAAATTAATGAAGATACCCGGAAAGTAATCACTCAAATTTTTTTAAGTTCTTATTAAATATTTCTAACCTAATATTAACGATTTGAGTTCATTTTTAAATTGCTCAAATTTTTCTCCACCTATACTTTTCCGTAGACCAGCATGTGTGCTCTTATGATGTTATCGTTACAATCAATCAGACAACATCAATCTTATGTGAATTTCTGCTCTCCCTATTCTCTCCTTCGGTTTTTCAGAAAAATCGAAAACAAGACAGGTTACTAAACGTATTATCGGGCCAGAGGGAAATAACACAAAAAGTTTAACATTCTTTAGAAGCTAAATGTGCCATCAACTTTATTTTTTCTTCTGATTGTGATTCTATTATTAGGGTTGAAACTGCATCGATGGAATTACACTTTCAAAGTTGATGGCTGAAAAAACAAATCCCGCTTGCAAAGTTGGTTGTCTACCGACCAAAAAAAGAAGTTGGTAGTCTTTCTTGTGTACATTTATAAAACCCTATCTAGGCTTGAAAGTGACATTACAGTATTGTTAAATTCATATTAAATGTTTCCAATCTAATAATAACAATTTAAGCTTCTTCTTTTTTTTTTAATTGGAGCGAATGTCTCCAACTTATTTTTTCCACACACCAATATATGTTGCTCTTTCCACGTTATCATTAAAATCAATCAGGCATTATGAGTTTTGAACAAATTTTTGCTTTCTCCCTATTCTCTTTTTCCTTTTTTTATGAAAATTTGACAACAAGACAGGCCACTAAGCGCAGTTCTAATCCACTTGAAATAAAAGAAAAAGTTGCAACTTTTTCAGTATCAAATACACCCTCAACTTTCCTTCTTGCTCTGATTTTGAATAAAATTATTTAGGGGATTTGCTAATATAACAGCTTTGGGACTACTATGAGAGTAACAGCATATTGTGAGTTACAAATTCTAGAATGAGTGGATCCAACAACAATTTCTAATTATTTATTATTTATTTTTTGGCCCAAAATAGGTTATTATTCTCATTAGTGGATTAAAAATAGTCACATAAGCATTTCTCAATTATTTAGTGGTTAAAGGTGTATTAGCGGGATTATACTTTCAAAGCTGATGGCCAAAAGGAGAAATTATTCTTGCTTTCAGAGTTGATGCACGTTTGGTTGTCTTTCTTGTACATTTTCATAAAACCCTAGCTAGGCTTACAAGTTGCATTATAGTATTGTCTTTCTCGTAAATTTATGTAAAACCCTAGCGAGGCATACAAGTTGCATTATCTTATCGGCTTATGATTAAATTATGCTCTGCTTCGCTCATTGATGACCTAAGAATGGTTTAGATCACATGTCATCAGCAACATCACTACACAACTTTTGCACACTTTGGGGGTTATTCTAACAATCAATTATTGATGCTGCAGTCCTGCTCCACGCACGTTTCGTTCTCCATTATCCACTCGCTGATATCACTTTTTCAAATTTCACAAAATAATAAAATACCTGCAAAACCTCATTTTTTTTCTTTTTTCTTTTTTTTAGATTTTCCTTTTGTTTATATTGTATAATTTGATCGGTAAGGTATGGTAAATATGATCTTACCTGAAGAATGAGTTTCTAAAAAATTTATTTTTTATAGATATCCTTTAATTGATAATTTTACAATCAATAATTCTTTAACATTCTCAGGCAAATTTATATGACATGCTTCTGATCTTCTTTTCTTAATGTAATCTATTATCTAATGGAATGAGGGGTTCCTCTAATTGATTTATTGTTGATGTAATATTTTTAAAGATAAATAGCTTTATGTATAAAACCACCATGCAACTATATATAGCTTTTTCTTTTTTTTTTTTAATCATTTCTTTTCTTCTCAAAATATTCAAGTTTCCCTTGGTTTAAACATTTTCCACATTTACGATCCAGGTTTTTTAATACAACAGGACTGATATTAATTAACATTTAAGGGTAATCTATCTGTCAGATTAATTTTAACATTTATGGGGTAATCTATCTGTAGACACACACAAAAAGTCAACTTTAACCGGCATCTATAAATATATATTGATTAGTAACTTGGCAATATTAACTTAAGATTTTACCTCCGTCCGATTCAAAAAGGCAGACTACAAATAGAATATGAATAATCCCAATATGCAAAAAAACTTTATTTCTCTAGAAGTACAACGGCTAGTTTTAAAGAATGGAATTTAGATAACTACGTTTAAATTGACGCAGAATGTTATGCTACACAAGAAGATTCTTATAGTTTGAAGTGATTCAACTCTTTTAGCATATTCCAACCCAAAAAAAAAAAACTGTTTCAGCATAGAATATAGAATATTAATCTATATTTAATCCATTTAAGCTTTTAAGTCAAAATGAGTCCAACTTGATTTTTTATTTTTCCTTGAAATTAACTGGAGATGTTGACAAGTTTCAACTTGGGTTCTTTCTTGATAATCTTTCGAGTACAGGTGTCGGGCTTGTGTTGTGCTCCCAACAAATGCTATTAAAGCCAATGATTGACAGGAGAGGTGGTTTTGGGCAGCCTTCATGCTTTGTAAAAGTCTCATAATAGGGAATTAATATGGAATGGAATAGTTAATATATCATATTTGACCCATTACTTATTAGGTTAGTTTTTTAGTGAAGGTTCCAACTGGATTGTTAATGAGCTCAAACTTGAATTTTCTCTTATTGATCCCTCAATTATAGGTATCAGGCTTTTATTGTGCTCCCAACAATATTAAACCAAGGAAACTCAAGCTTCCGTGCGCTCCCAACAAGATTGCCCAGTGTTTACATAGTGTGCTCAATATGATTCCTCAATTGGATTTCCTGAAAAGAAGTTCAAGAAGATAGCTGTCATCATCACATGGGTCATTCTCTTATATTAAATTTTTATTAGCTACTCCTTGGAAGTTTAATGGAGGTGGGGACAATAGATTAGGCTATCAGTACTGTTTTTTCTTTAAAATAATGCTAGAGATACTAATACTAGTTAGTGAAATTTATTTACAAAATAATGCGGGTGCGACAGAATCCTATTGGAGGATTCCATATGAGACACTAGTTCAATGCCCTCTTCTAGTTTGACATATAACTCAATGAATCTACTTTGTAAGCTAATCGTATCTCTAGCATTACTCTTTAGTCTTTACTAAGACCCATTCACAAAATCTCGTGACTATATAGTTAATCGACAACTCCTGTTGGGCATTCACATATGGTCCTATTTGTTTAAATACCCATATACAATTTGACTCTGAATTTACTTTCATTTTCCTTCTTGACTTCGGGGCGTGTTTGATTTATCCTATCCCTTGTGTGGACTTTGCATCAGCCAACTAAATAGGGCAGAAAAGAGGTTGATTATTTCTTGAAGCTTTTCCATGTTGAATTAACAAAGAGGAACAAACAGTAACCATGGGTCGTGAAGCCAGATCTTGAGCTTCTTTCCAACTTTTTCCTTCGGGTTCCGTCCGTTTATGAGAAGAATCACTGAGAAAAAAAAAAATTTGAATGATACTCGCTGTGCAGCGGCCAAAATAGAGAAGAAAAGGATTCTCATTGTCCTGTGATTGAAACCCTAATTGCAGGACTTCATGTGCGCAGACAACTGATTATGTGGAAACTCTTCATAATCATGCCCATTCACGTTGTACGTTGGACCAACTTATTAATTAAGAGATAGCAGGAATAAGACGCACGTTGCGAAAAGGACTTAAAAAGAATTTATGTGCTGTTTCTTTAGGTCCAATTGACCAGATCTATGGCGAGATGTGTGCACATTGTCTTCTTTTTGTTTCCTCCAAAGAAAAGCTTGTCAGATAGCTATAATGAACAGCTTGATTGTTGTTGGCAAGATGCGCTTTAGTCATCATTTTAGGGTTTGGATATTTCAAGGGACAAACTTTTCTAACTTTTCTCTCGGTTTTAGATTTCAGTATTTTATCATAAGCTAGATAGAATCAATCTCCATTAGGTCATTTGATGCGATGTACCTGGTGAATAAGACATTAAAGATGAATCGATTCTTTTCTGGCACAACCACTCTCTCAGGTAGACTAAAACAATGATGTACATCACATTGATTTATGCGACGTGTTATCTGAGGTTTCACTTATCTGAGTTGGCTATTCTGTCTCTATAGATAATCAGATAAAAAATTTCATTAATTAATGTTGCGTACTTTGCAATTCTCGAGAATAATAGACAGACATGTGTATTTGTTTAATTATACAATAACTCCCCTATGCTACTCTATTAAATTCAGATACATTTCAGAAGATAAATCATTTGGACAATTGTATATGAGTGAACTAACAAAAGAACAATATATCTCCAAGGATGACATATGATCGAAAGAGATCACAAACTTATAGGAGAGGCTAACCACCTAGCCAATGGGGAACGTTATGTGGACCTTGCTTCTAATGGCATGGGACGAAATAGGTTGAAAGCAAACTGAAATTGTTGAGTATACTTACCTTATGAATATAATGCCGAAGTCTGTGATCTCATTGGCTAGGTTATTAGCCTCCTTATCAAAAACAAAATATGCTTTATGAAAGAACAAAGCCTCACACTCAGTGGCATCTAAGGAACCTTAACCTTGTACTGGCCAAGCAGGAACTTTAAAATTCGTTCGCAGTTGGTCCCACAAAACTTGACATGCACCTCCACTAGCTCATGATAGCCACAAGAAAAGATCACAAAAATTTGAAAAATTATAAATATGTGGTTTCGGATAGATACCAAAATTATGAGCTCCTTCTCAAACCAAAGGCCTATCCAGTCATAGAAATTCTATCCATCTTTTTACCAAAATCCAAAAGATCCAACTTTCTGTAATGATACTACTTAAAGGACAGTCAATTGTGGGTGTTTAACAATTAAAAAATAAATAATTAAATAATATTTCATTTATCTTGCTTGAGCCGAGTTCAGTGTGATTATAATCAACATGTTTTATGGCCCAGTTAATTATGATAGTTTCCCTCTTATAACTTTAGTTATTTGTGCTTGATTTATTTAATCCTACCTAGCAGATTTGGTCGAATTAAGTAACAGAAAGCTAAGGGTATTTATGGGGAAAATTTTCCAAAAAATCCTAAACCTATTACACTTTTGCCAATCAAGTCCTAAACATTTCAATTTTGCCAATTTAATCCTAAACATTTTCACTTTTTGCCGATTCAGTCCATCCGGCCAATTTTGGCCAAAAAATGCTAACATGGACATCGGTGATACCACGTAAGACTACTGGTGCTAATGTGGACAATTTTTAATAAATATTTTAATATTTTTAAATTTTTTTTAATTATTATTATTTTTCTGTTTTTTCCATTTTTTCTTTTCTTTTTGCCTTTTTTCTTTGCCTTTTCTGGTGGCCGGCCGTCACCTGTGGTCAATGGCCAGCCACCGGAAAAGGCCAAGAAAGCCAAAAAAAAAAAAAAAAGGAAAGAAAAGAAAAAAGGAAAAAAAAAACAGAAAAATAATAATAATAATTCAAAAAAATATTAAAATATTATTAAAATTATCTACGCGTCAATGCCAGCAGTCCTATGTGGCACCACCGGCGTCCACGTTAGCATTTTCTGGCAAAAATTGGCTGGATGGACTGAATCGGCAAAAAGTAAAAATGTTTAGAATTGAATTAGCAAAGTTAAAAGGTTTAGAACTGAATTGGTAAAAGTGCAATAGATTTATAACTTTTTAGACAATTTTTTCAGTATTTATATGCCACTAGCTCTTCGCATGATATGCTTTGGGATCAATTTTTAATCTACTTCACATTAACTAATTCATGCTTTATTGGTTCGCATCAGCGGAACGAAAAACTCTGCCATAATATTAAAATATTCAAACTTTTGTCAAATTTCAAACACGTACATGCAGCGATTGAGGAATTTAATATCCTTTGATGGAGGCATGGACCGGATATTTCCTATGTGTACCGGATCACCTTTCTAACTACAATTTACAAATCTTTTCACAATACACGGTGTACATTATTGGTTAATAACACTCGTACACATACTCACTCACAGTTAGTCGCATTATTTATAAATAAATTTCATAAACCAGATTTCTATTTTTAGTATTACTTGTTAAAGTTTTTCTTCTAGATTTCTTATAAAATATATCTTATTTTGTTTTTTCTTTTGATCAACATGAAATGGCGCTCATTATTCTTTGTCTGCCTAATATTTTGAAGTCTTACTCCCTAATATTAGTTGCTTAATAGCGATTACTGTTAGTTTAGTAATCGGTCCAAAAGGTAAACTAACACTATATGAAGCTGATCTCTATATCACGAACATATTCAAGTTAAGGGAGACGTCCCGGTAAATGAAGATGCAAAAGGAGGTTTCCAAGAAGTGAAACACATATCTTCTCTTGGTGCCAAAACACTAAAGATATGTTTGAAATTAAGTGAGAAAAACATACGAACATTTAACACTTAATGAGACTAGACATTTGATTACATTAGTTGGTTTTGACGGTTTAGTTTAATTTACTTTACCGTATAATAAAGAGATCGGACTTATGGGCATCCTAGCAAGGGTAGCTCGAGTTCCTCATGAAGAAAATAAATATAGGATATGAACAATATATATGGCTATATATCTGGAAGCCCAAGTCATAGATACAAGAAATATACAGTATAATGACCTTATTTAAACCTATCTAATGAATGATTTGGGACACCTAAAAATTCATCCTTATGACTCTAGTTTCTAGCAAGTCCAATGATCATAGGAAGCTACACGCGCAAATGAATCTTCGATGCTTCCTTACTATAGCGTGGTCCCCTTTTCTCTGGTTTCTATTACATACTCTTAATAAACACCAACAACTTACTTGTATCTAATGTTCAAACTATTGGGGAGGAATTTCTTCGATTCTTTGTTTGAGGCTAACCCATGTGAAGCACTATTTGTTGATGTGAATGTATCGATATATAAGTCATAGATAACTAGTATAATAACAAGAAGATGAAAAAATAGAATCTAAACCTTTTATGAGATATATAATATTATATCAGGTGATTGTTTATTTTAAAATCATACAAAGTTAGAAAGTATCACGTATATCAAGTATATTTCTTATTTAAATTTTTTGACGGATGGAATCTCTCAAGCTGAGGGTTTTCAAACTGAAGAGGCCAAAATATACACCAATCAACACTGGTTCCAACCAATGAAAATGACACCATGTCACAAGTTTCTTGGAAATTCAATTTGCTTTAAAAAAAAAAAAAAAAAACAGTGTGAGAACCTTTTGAATTTGGTGGACTTTTCAAAACATGTGCATCTGGGACCAACCCCAAATATAAATAGAAAGCGAGTCTTCGAGTTCCTAAGAACATCATTTAAGGCAAAGAGTTAATAGCAGAGCCACATTACTTCTCTCTCTTCCCTCACTAAGTCAAAAGCTAGCTCAAAAATGGTGAGACACCCACTTAGACCCTGCAAGAACTACGATACGACGGTGAGAAAGGGCACTTGGAGTGCAGAAGAAGATCAGAAGCTCATTGCTTATATCAGGAGATATGGCATTTGGAACTGGACTCACATGCCCAAACCTGCTGGTATGAAATATTCATGTGCTGATCTTGTTTTTCGCTGATCTCTGTCTCTGGTTTTGTTGGGTATAATCTCAACCCTGGTCTTGAATCCGTGTGTGAATAACTCAGGTTTGGCAAGAACTGGGAAAAGTTGTAGACTTCGGTGGATGAACTATCTGAGGCCTAACATCAGGCATGGAAACATCAACAGAGAAGAGGAGGATCTGATTATCAAGCTTCACCAACTTCTTGGAAATAAGTAAGTTTGCACAATCATACCTCTGCAAAAACCTGATAAAAGAGTAGGGAAAAAAAATTCACCTCTGTAAATTTATTTAGCATCACGAAGAGGAGAAGCACAATTTTTAAATCACCATTGCCTAAAACACTTCATTTCTTTTCTCACAAACGACTTTCGATTCCACAATGATACACTGAAAGTATCTCTGGATTAATTGTTGTTTTGGATTGTTGCTTAGTCTTTTTCCTCTTCTTTTGGAAGAAAACCCTTCTTTCGCATGATCTTTGGCTCAAATGACTGCACAAAATCACACTGGCGCATGTACGTTTATACGCACCAAGAGAGTGCTAATGCTCTTCAGAAAAACATCTATGAACACACAGATTTCAGAGATAGAAAATCAAATATAACTCCTAGAAAGTCAGAGTTTGATGGCTTCGGAAACAATGATTGCATAGCTTGATGAATCGACTAACCATGTTAAGCTACCTTTGTCTTCAAATACGGAAGCTAGCATCTACAGAAGATGAATATTATCCGAATGATTAAGCAAAATTTTAGCGTGAGATCTGTGTGTGTGTGTGTGTGTGTGTGTGTGTGTGTGTGTGTGTGTGAGAGAGAGGTATAGTACTTGTACTACACGAACATAAGTTCGTACTTGTAAACAAATATATGATTCCTGATTAAATTCTCCTCGCAGATGGGCGGCAATAGCAGCTAGACTTCCTGGACGGACTGATAATGAAATAAAGAATTATTGGAACACTCGCTTGAAGAAACGTGTCAACAACAGGATCAAGTTGCGAATTCCGACTGCATGTGATATTGAAGTTAAGCCCGACCGTAATAAGAGTTCATCCCATCCACATGCATCTCATCCCACCATTGATACTCCGAAATTAGAACCCGAGATTGGATCTCAAACTGAAATTCCAACAGTGAGTGCTAATAGCTTCTGCACCTCCTATGGAGTTCACCGTGATGACAAAACCTCGGAAAATAGCTGGTATCCACCATGCAGTGTGATTGAAGAAGAAGAAATCTTGTGGGAACAATTTCCTGCTCTGAGAGATCTTGAAATTGTAGAGAATTTTGGTGGCATGGACATGCATTTGGGGGCTACGGCCCCTGCCCTTGTGTGCATGCAGCAGGAGCAAGTGTACCACAGCGGTTCCTGTGCAGATTTCATCATGGATTTATGGGGAAAATGATGATCTTTGAAGGCACTTGCACGCAGATGAAGAGGTGCCATCTGATTTACTTGTAATTTCCTGTTAAGGGTCGTGGTTCATTCTAAGGTTCGTCTTTTGGATGGAATAATCTAGGATGCATCTTTGGCTTCCAAAGAAAGTGAAATAATGTCATGAGCATTGTGTTTTCTGCAATTGACTAACGGTGTTGTCATTTCTGTCTAGCAGAGTAATCGTGTTCAGTAGAGAAATGATGAACTTATAATTACAAATCCATGCATGTTCTTTTACAAAGATTGCATGTTGTGAGATGATCAATATCTCAGTAGCCATTCATTAGCTAGTTGGATTGGCAAAGGTATAGCCATTGAAAAGGTTTGAATGGCTTTCCCTTCAAATTACATCTGAAGATTTCTTTCCAACATACATTGCTTCAGCAAGCTTAACTGCAGTGTTCAGTCTGATCCTCAGTGCCGCTACTTATTTACCTCACACCACGATCAAACTCTCACTACAGATGCATGTCCTATTTTGAAGTAGTTTCCAGGAAAAAAATTGCCACATCATCTTTCAAACATTGCTCTAAATTAGGAGGATCTCATATTTTTTGTGCAGTTTTAGGGAAAAGATTGGTGAATTTAACCAAAATGCGCTTGGCTAATGGATCTTAAACGTCATTCCCTAAGTTTGGAGAGAGAAGGTGAACCACAATGAGTGACTAGATGCTTTTTTCTCCGTCAAATTGCCAATGACAGATGACAGTTACATTGATATCCAGGAACACATGAATTTGTGGAGCTCTTGCGAATGATCATTAATTCACAATTTTACGTCAGTTAAACAGGCTGCAGAAGGATCCTGTAAGCTGTGTATTGCTTTTCATTTTCGAACGCCATCATCCTTCTCAAGGTATAGTTATTGCAATGCTGCATTTTGTTCAGGAATTCGGTGTTTATGGAGGTTATCAAGGTGGTGAGGTAATATTAGTCAACATTTCTGAGTTGTTTTGATGGTAGTTTAACAAGGTTCCTTTATTTACACGAGTCGTGTCATTTTCTTTTGACTTTGGCATATTCAAGGAAAAATTATTGTAGACGCTGATTAGATAATCATTTGAGTAACACATCAATAAGAACGGCCACATAAAGTTTAGAAATCAATTTTTTGTCATAAAAATATAAAACATACAATTTCAAAAAGCAGTCGATTTTCTTCGCAAAATTACAAATAAAGGGCAAACCATCGGTTTTCTAGTCATGTAAGGTACACATAAATCAAATAAAGAAAAGAAAATACAAGTGATAAGTGTTGGGTTGACTCACAAGCCCGATACCTTTACCCAGAGATTATCGTAAGGTAATTCAAATCCTTACTAGTTTACATATTCAGTTAAACACTACTCTACTCAAAATCTCTGGTTAAAATATTATGAGCATTTTTTCGGATCTTAAAATGCATGTTTATGTTTGTGCATCTTAAAATGCATGTATTTTTAATCTTTTTACGATCAATTAGTATTTTTTTTATTAGTCCATATTTATAACAAGTTATTACATAGTTGTCAACATACATAATTAATTACTAGTAATCACCTCTTTACATATTACATGCATCCATTTAAGTTTTTATCCAGTTAGAGCAAAACATAATAATTTCTAAATAATCTGGATATTACGATAAAAAAAAAAGTAATCTGGAGAGAAGCGGAAGAAAATGGAGTTTTTAAGTAAACATAGAAAGAGCTGTGAGATACAATCAGACATACGAATTCACTAAGCTAAATTCGCTTGTATGAACTCACTAATTGCTATGCAACCGATTGCAAGCGATCCATGAACGCAAGCAAATTTTACATAACTTACTAAGCCTCCTCTTCGTTTATGCGCACGCTCTCTTCTACTTATATGATATCGGACCGGACCGAGATACAGCAAATCTAGGCAGTGGAGTCGGACCTCTTCTCTCCGAACTCGAACCCTCCGGAACTTTTACCTTTCTGCTCGAGCTATAACCCAAAGGACCAGAGCGCCGCACATTCCTGTGCATGCTTTCAGTACTATGGAGGCTCCCACCGTCAGTATCGAAATGGTGGTCCTGGCTGTGAGATGAGGACCCTTTGAAATAACCCGAGTCATTAGCACTGTATTGAGGAGTCGAGTCACCGCGCAGTGGCCTTGATGCTGGAGAAGAGTGTGCCAGTGATACAGCAGGTGAATGGCGAGGCGACGAGCTTAGCAATGCCAGAGGTGTTGACGGAGTATTTCCGTAGTATTGGCCATATATGGAATGAAGAATGGTGTAAGGAACATGGGCTTCCAGAGAACTCCTTGGAAGGAACGGCGAGATCTCGCAAAGTTGATCCAGGAATATGAGTTTAGCCACCAGATGAGATCTGCATAGAGTTCAAAATACCATAAGATGCCAGCAAACGCCATCCAAATAGAATCTTAAGCATATCTTCCAGAGAAGTCTGGTTGAAATCTCAGGATCTCTTTCCTTAGAGCTTGCAATATAGAATTACCCATCGAATCATCATGTCAAAGGATTATCATACCAACTCCTCTGCTGATGCAACCAAGAGTTGCATGCAAAGGCTTACATAGAGATTGGAAAGTACAAAGCAGACAGCCCAAAAGACACCAGACATGCAGACCAATGGCTGCTTTAACATTGTTTATTAATCCCACAAAAACAAAGATTACGTAGAAACACCTACATCTACCTACATAATGACAGTATTGCTGTGATGTGCCCATGTGACCTTGTGTGCTTGTCCCTTCAATGAGTTCACCGTAAACATTCTAGCATTGCGGTGAACTCAGAATGACTTAACATATGAGGAACATATGGTATAGATAGAAAAGATGTTACATACCGGTTCATTTCATTCCAGGACTCTAATACAATCCCAGAAGAGAATTTGACAAAAAGTTGCATTGAAGACCTTATACTTGCTTCAGCAGAGAGGCGACTCTGTATGTCAGCATCCCCACCAACATGGCCATTTGAGTAAGACTGTCTTTGCTGGTGTTCGCGCTCCATCCTAATATACTCACTTCCTGCAATTACTGCATTAATGCACCTGCCAGTGGGATGCCAGATCAACAATTTCATTGACTAAGCTACCGAACCTCCACCAGGCAATGTATTTATCACAAATTATATATTCAAAATTTAAAAGTTCACAATAAATGCAGAAAAATCACTCATACTAAAATAAAATAGAATAACAGTGGAAAGCAAAGAATAAGAATCAATAGAAATAGTATATTCCCTGGCACCACACAGTCCATGCATTCACCAGCAACAAGAATTAACCTCATAAGACACCTCAAAAGACTAATATAATGATTGATCCTTATACAGTCCGGCCAAAGTATCAAATAAACAATTTATTATTCTCTCAACTCCTCTATAGGACTGATTTACTTTTTTTCTTTCGGGAGCAACTTTCAAACCAAATTGTCCCATAGTTCAGCTTGTCAGTTTGATTTAAAGATATCAATCTAGATAACAGCATGGAAGAGATTTTGGCTGAAATAACTATCATATAGGTAACTGCAAGGGCCAAGTGCTCCTAAGCTGAGACAACGCACATATAAGTCTGGTGTTTGTTAAACATAACAACAGTCAAATGAATTAACAGTAGACTAGGTTTGCAGATGTAAAAGACAGTATACAGGGTACAGAAAGCAACCTTGCCAAGCAATGAATGTTGTTGTTGAAGCCACCAGTCTCAATATTGAAAGCAGTCATACTCCAGACACCGGATGTCATGAAGCTGGCAAACAAGTATGGCAACAAGCTCCATGAACCATCATTTGCACCACCAACTTCTTCCATAATGGACCTTACCCACTCAGAATCATGATCAGCAGCAATGCTCATACTGTTTGCCACCCCTCTTACCCTTCTGATTTCTTTCTTTTCTGGTATTTCATCAGGTATATGTTTAACCATCCCACCAAGTAATGAGTATATAAGCGGTGCACCTTCTTCAAGCACAGTTCCAGCTGCTTCAGCTAGTAGCCCATCAAATGCTAGGGCTTGACCCGCCTGAACACAGAATCCAATCAAAGTGTCCATATCCACAATCTGTTTTAAACAGCCGTCTCTTTCTATTCGATCACCGGAGTGCATGCTACCAGCAACAGTCTCCAGGATCTCACGGTTTGACCTCAGTGACGTGTCAATGCAATTTAACAGTGCTGCAGTATGTTCCTTCATCATCTTATCTAGGCGGTCAACACCATAGCCACCAAATATGCGAACAAACGCTCGTAATTCTCTTGGATCAGTGACTGACTCAGCAAAATATCCTCCAACAGGTCTAGTGCTCTTGAAGCAATTATGAATTGGAGCAAACAGGATTCCAGCACCAGATGTATCCTTAACTATATTCTCGATATACCAGTTGCATACGGCCTCAGTTGCAGATCCTGTATGTTGCTCCACTGGTTTCTCAAACAAGTGCAGAGAAGAAACAGGTCCAGCAAACACTTCTGTGAGTAGAACTTCTCGAATACCCTGAGTAAGGTCCATGCTGATGTGCTGCTCTGCTAGGTGGACTATGCTGATATGTCTTCGAAGCAGGGATTCCATGATGCTGGGACGATTCAGATCATTATCAGTTTTCAGTAGAGAAAGCAGTCGCCTCCTGAAGTTTCCGAGGATACATTCTCTCATGTACTGCACATGTAAGTAAATTTAGGGTAATAAAAACATATTCCTACATGTCTGCGATTCGTATTTAAGAGTGAACTATTGCCACTTAGCTCATGGAAACTATATAACTATACAATTTCTACAATTTGACAAACTGCAATAAATTTGCAGCAGTAACATATCAGAAACACTCAGAAAACATATCAACCATACACAAGGACTACTGTTTAAGGGTTGAATTAACTTGCAAAGGGAGTTACTGAGCATATTGCCCATGATAGGATAAGACTGTAGTGGTGAGATACAGTCAAAGCACATGAAAAACTTAATGCAAGGCAGCACCATAGCTTATCATACAGTATTGTGCATTTGGTGATTGCATATTACAACTGACAAGTCAACCATTGCATTTTCTGGAGTTTGTTCGAGCAAAAAGAGAAAGAAGAAGAGTGTTGTGAGGAAGTAGAAGGTGATTAACATTAATTGCTCCTAAAGGGAAGAAGTTGGTATGCCTCACCTCTCTTAGAACAAACACATGGTTTAGAACACAAATTGGTTCCATATCATTTAAGACTGAGCATAAATTGGTCAACCTCTGCATTGCAGCTTCTAACCTGTAGATGAGACGACAGAAATTACCTTATTATACAGTCGGCACACTCTTTCTTTTGAAAGAATAAAGAACACAAATAGAAGGAAAGAAAAAGGCCGGTCTTACAGAAATTTCTTACATTTTAATAGAATTAGTGTTCTCAGGATAGCTTTCATGCCCTGGCAAAAGAAAACCTATAGCTCCTTTCGGAGATTTAGCTGAAGGGACTGCAACTCTTGTTGCATAATTCATATAAAAAGCAGCTTGCTCCGGAAGAAGCTGAGAATATTCGCAAGTTCAGTTATGTAATAATGATATGCAGGAAGGTTTCTACATGTACAGCATATGGTACCTGAGTCTCTAGAGCACCAAAGCCCCCTTCTGAATCAAGAATATTAATTAATCCCTCTAATCCTCCCATAATTGATTCTATGAGGGATTCAACATAAAGAACTGCATCTCGACCAATTTTAGTGACCTGTCAGAGAAGAGAGTAATGTTGCAGTTATCCTTTTTCCCAATTTTTTGCCAATTTTTCTCCCCCAACAACTTTAAATCATGAGATACCAAATTAAAGTCAAATTTGAAGAGCAATAAAACTAATCTTTTACTCATCATCCAAGAGAAAATATTCAGATAACAAAACATACTGAAAACAGAGTGGATTCTTCCATACATAATTTCTCTAAGGTAAACATTCACCAATGATTCTATGTGCAATGTTATGCCTCATTTATTCACACTCGGCAGGCTAATGAGAAAGAGATAAAGACAGAAGTTAATTATAATCTTTGCGGTTAGATTATGTCTAGGGTTACCTCTTCAGCAACAATTGGAGAAGCACATTCTGGGAAGCTGCTAGCAACTCCCAGCCAAGCACAACAATGCTGAGGACGTCCTTCTGGTCCAAACATAGTGTTTCTAAATACCTTTTCCAATAATAACACGAGATTAAATCACAACTGCACAAAAGTTACGGTAATAAGGAGTCAAAAGGTCGTAGAAAGCTGAACTCACTGCGGTAAGGTGCTGATGGTAGAAATAGAGCTTTTTAAGACTTCCATGCTTTGATAATTGAAGCTCCAGTTCATCAATACACCTAAATTATCAAATTTACTTATGTCATTTGTCTCCAATTTAAGCATCAATATAGGACTTCCACTTTTTTGCCCATGGAAATCTTGGAGTGATGAGCTTAAGGTAAACTTATGCTGAAGAAACTTAATGGTTGAGCCACCAAAATGGAATTTTCATTAAGATGAAACTGCAACAGCTTTTTGATATTTTATTATATTTTGGATGGATGAAAGTGCTGCGGGTTTATTACTTTGATCTGCAAACCTTAGGGAGACTGGCAGATCCTTCACCAGTGTGCACATGCAAATTCACAAAATGGAAATACAAGTATAAAGTCTAGACGTACAATAAAGTGCAGAAATTTCACTGTAAGTAAGTAAAAGAGGAACTGCAAACTGATGTTTGATGTTGTAGTATATGTCAAGTTCTTTCCCAATCAAATTACACTCTTCAGACATTTTGTCCTGTAAACTCAGTTCTGCATGTAATTAATGCTTCGATGATATTCTTATTCTATCGCAATTCTGAAATATAGTTTGATGTGGATCTCCAAATTTATGTTGAAAATCATGCACCACATTACCTTGCCAAAATGCTTTTATCTTCCCACAAAATGAACTTCAATTAGAGTTGCAATTGTAAGCAAGTACCTGGACCAATTGTACGCTGCATTCCCTTCAGACAGTAAACCTTCCTTCCCCGTAGAAACAGTAGCTTTCTCCAAGTGTCTTATGTTTATTGATGACCGTGAAGATGTGACAATCATCAATATCGACAACCAATCCTTTCGGAATTCCTGATCAGTAATGATAGAACATTATTTCGTAAGCAAGCAATGCGTTAAGTATGAAGTTATTAGAAAAGGATCTGGAAGACTAAGAGACAATAAAACTCAAAATTGGAAGGTAGTGTTGATGTAAGTTGGCAACACACTGCAAAATCTATCAATGTGATGCTCATGACTTTCAGAAAGTTCTTAAGAGTTCTTACTGATAGGTCACACGTTATGGCAGAAATATTTTCACCCTGAGGTTTTGGTATATTTTCAAGGTGTTGAACAATCTGCTGAAAGAGTCCTTTCAAGTTTGGACCCAGATCAAGAGCCACCATTCCTGGAGTACCCAGTAGGAACCGAATTCTACCGGCACATGAAGATAGATATGATAACGCATACCCTCGTATTGCTGCACAAACATTGTAAATTGATTTACACAATGCTCATGTGACCAATAAAACAGAAAGTTGGTGCACTGAGAAAGCAAAAAAAGTGAGATTTCTGTCACAAGACATCATTAATTATCTCAAAAGCCAGAAGCATGGACCATTTATCTTGAAACCATAATGTACAAGGTGCATAAAAGGATCGTTTTCCATGAGAAAAATTTTGGAACTTAGTCAATATGGCATATTAAACAGAGATATCTAATCTGCCCTTTATAGAAAAGATTCTAAAAGAGAATCCAACCTGCAATGTACTTTCGCACCAAGCAGCACAAGCGGTCCATTCCATCTAGTAAAAACCCAATAGTCGGATCACTTGGATCCTGCAACAACATTCATAATGCTTAAAATTAAGCTAGCCTGGTAAAACCTGGGAAAGAAAGCTACTCTTAACTGATGCTACAAGGCATAGGTTAATATAAGAGTAAAGACAACTTACTATTTCTACTGGCACCACACGAGTGCTTTTCGACTTTGAGGATACAATCCCCGCATGCTGGAAGTACCAAAGAACCTCAGATTGAGCTAGAGCCAAGGCAGAAAACACCATCTGCAGGAAAGAACCAACAGACCAAGAAGGATAAGGTAAGCATCAATATTGCCCATATAATGAGAATCAGAGCTAACCTCACTTATTCTAGTTGGCACCCCAAAAAATGGAAACAGCAACAAACAAACAGAGTATAAAGCTTGGCTAATCAATAGCCATACCATGTCCTTACAAAAAGTAGACAACCTATATATCACATTGTATATCCCAATAACCCACGGTTTTGTTTGCTTGCAGGGACACTCTTGTTTTTCTTCTGAAAATTACCCAACACTTCTTTCAATCATTGTCCCATTGAAAAATATAACAATCCTGATGTTATTTTACATCATCCTCTTCTTGGTCCTAGTGGGCTGAGATTGATGATGTATAGTCCACATTAACAATTATTCAACAATGAAATTTCTAGACTAAAGAAATGATTTTAAGATCACTCAGGCCACTAGAACTAAAACAACTGATTTAGGCCATCTCAGAATTTTGAAATTTAGTTGTCCAGCAATGACAAATGAAGGGATGCCAGAGTCATTTATACCATGATAAGAGGCCCAAAGCCATGATGTATCAAAAGGAACCCAAAATTTTTACCTGTATGTTTGGCGCTAATAAACTAGGCTGATCAGTGAAGAACAGCACCATTCTTCCAATCTCTTGTTTTAACAGTATTCTTCTTTCACGGTGGATAGCATCACAAGAGAATAATGCTTGCTCATGCACTTCACTGCGGCAGTCAAAAATGTATAATCATCAGTTCATATTCCAGTGATGCACATGGTAGCACTAAGAAGGTTAAAAACAGAGTCCTCAGCGATCCTGGCCCTCTCAATGTTTCAGAAAGTGATCCAATGAACCTGTATGAAAGAGGAACATCTGCCTACTTAACGTACATCATCCCACAGTCTTACCCCACAATATCTACACCGAACAGGAGTGTCCAAGGGTATGGTTGTCAGACACAAGCACAACAATCAGCAGCAAAGCTGCTGATTGTGCATAGATGCCCACCTGCCCTTACAAGGGAACTCAAAGTCTGTAACTAGTAACCTATAAGATGAACCTTTGAAATATGGTTTAAACATATCACTTAGTGATAAACACAAATTCTGCATCCTGCTCTAGAGGATCAACAATATTGATCACTCCTCAGCATTCTGAAATGGGTAAGAGCAGCTTGTTATTTTTTGAAGTTCATGTTTCAAGACATTGAGAATTAGCAAAGTACAATAAATTCGCACAGAAGAAGAAAATAGATGTACAAAATGTATCTTTTCACGTTCCAAAAGCACAACTTACAACTTGATAAGTCCCTTGAGCATGCGCATTTAAAAAGTATTCTTTTATGAATAAGGTGAAGTAAATAATAAGTATTATACTCGATCTAGGAAATGTCCAGTAAAACAGGCAAGGACCCAGCAGTAACATGTTGACAGTGAACTCCTTGTGCATTTTTTATATCAGAATTGAGAAATTTATTTATCAGTTTATACGGCTTTCCTTCTTCCACGTGTCATATTATAGCTAATTATTGTAGTAGTTTAACTGTACCTGATCATTTTCTCAACCTGCTTGGCAACGCTATACTCCAGATCTGCTTCTTTTTGCTTTGTACGGCCAGATTTTGCCATCTTCTTTGATTCTAGTATCCTTGGTAAGACATACAATTGGTAATCTTCATGCAATAGCACGAACTGCAATTTTTAAGAGTAAGTTCAAAATCAAAAGAGATAAAAGAAGAATCCATCTCCATAACGGCCATTCAGACTCACCTCATCCCTGAACAGTGTGAGGATCAAATTTTCCTTCAGTACTACCTGAATACCAAGTGTGAAAACAAATAAGACACCAAGTAAGATGATAATTTAGCAACATGAATCTACCAGAAAATCAGACCCAAAAGGAGCACTGCCCATCAACCAGAAACTTTGTTGTTGATAATCTGTTTTTTAATCATGTAAGGCCCCAAACAAATGGAAATTGGCAGTTGACGAAGTCAATGCAAAAATTGCAACTCTCAGCAAAAGTACTAGAGGGATTTAATGTTACAAGTACTTTACGAATAGCTTGAATCATTCGAAACTCTACATCAGAACATTATAAAAAGAACTTATTTTCATGCATACGAGGCTTCAGGTAGAAGCATTGCACTTTAGGTGGAGTAGTACCAAACATTTGTACTACAGTATCCCCCAACGACACTATAGTTCAATGTTCAAAATACAGCTATTACTAGAGCTCGACTCCTTTTTTTTTTTTTTTTTTTTTTATTCAAGTTTGAGTAACTCAAGTAACAGTTAAGTCAAGCTCCAGCTTGATATTAGTGGCACATAACTTGCAAGCCAAATAGATTAATGGTACTTATCATGTATTCTAACAATGTTTATACATTCGCATATTTAAAAACATATCGATGTGATTCTTATTGTCCTCACAAAGGTCGAATTTGCATTCAAACTAAACTCAATGTTAGATTGAAACTACCATTTGACAATCATGTAGCTAATGTGGTTTTCTGAACAACATGCATCATGCAAAACGAAAATTCAGCACCACAAACTTCACGCGATTGTTTATATTAGTCTAGGCATGCAAATTCTTCAAGTCTGTTGTAATAGAGATGCAGCACTTGCTTAAATCATTATTGCAGGGGTAAAATGGAACCGCAAATTTTCAGAATACCAGAGCAATATCAATGCTTGTAACACGAAGCAGCTCATCAGGGCAAACAAGATAACCCAGCAATACCCACTCCCTATAGGAAGTAACATTTGCAAGGTCTTGTGCTCTCTGCATGTAGAATTTGCAATAAGAGAGAAAAAATCAGGTCAACCAAAATTACAATTTACGTTAAAAAGCTTCATTCTAATCAAAGTGAGACATACCATTGGGTGAGCAGAATTGGTTAGTATATCTGGGTATCTCGGGTGATATGGACTTAAGAAACCCTCATTCCTTAGTTTCCTGGTATCTGTAGAGAGAAAAATTATAGGACCTACAGCCTCTAACACCTGGAAAAGGAAAATAAAGGTATAAATTGCACAATATATGTAAAAACCTTAGAAATTAATAACAGGAGACAAGCCCCCAAGACAACCACTGGCGACTTTGGGTTCATCTGAGATTCCAGTATCAAGTTGCATGTTGCATCCATAAGTAATACATATTCTCACGAATTCAATGCTGGAAAACTTTTCATATTACCCATACTGAGAACTAACAACAAACATTTTTCTGTTGATTTGGCAGGCAGAAAACTACTATGCAAGGATGCAATTGAGATATTATGTAAAATGGCAGGTCAGCAAGAGATACTAATGCTATAATCTAAGATTCTAAATGACCAGTTGCATCCATCAAGAGGGGGGGAAAACCTGAAGAAAAGAGATTAATCATGAGATCTCCATGGTGAGATAATAGGGGATAGATCTATGTTATAAAGGCATCCGCAACTAGAAGGCCAATTAAGATGTGGCTAGTAACACTAGGACTCTATAAGATAAGAAAAGCCCAAATATGTGACTGACCTCCCCAATGCGTGGGCTGACAAAATTTAGGTCCTCTTGCAGTCCTCTCAATGGTGGATCATAAGAGTCTATGAACTGCACTAACCTGTATTTCAGATAGAGATTAGAAAGTATGAAGATGGTAGATTCGCCATGCAAGGAAACTGATACGATCAGGATACCATTGCTAGTCGTGCTCAAACTAAAGCTGAAAAAGTTAGGATCCACCTTTTAAACAAATATAACAATCATGAAACTTTCACAATAAACACTCATTCATATGGAAAAAGTTAAGGTCCAAATTTGAAGCCTGGGTCTTATGGGAGTTTATTCTGGTTATTCTGCTTCTGCTTCAATCATAGTTTTTAACCTGTTTTGTTACGTGCGCAATGCACATGTTGAGTACCAAATGAGAGATTAATCTTGACGTAAATGGGAGTGTCAAGATAGCCCCAGTGTCCTGCCTATTCAGAGCTTCTTCTTTCAGGTCAACTTGTATGATCATCATGTATGGTAAATTCTGGATCAAACATGCCTTATTTCTTAATACGGTAATTAAAAAGAGATGGAGAAAGCAAATTCTATGTATTTAAGTTCCCTGTACTATAACAATAACATTCACGTACATATATTGCATTAAAATTGAATCAATATCAAATAAAAGAGTAGTCAACAATATTCTTAATATAGCTCCAGATGAAGTAAGCATAAATAGAGTCAGAAAAGTAAGATGATCACTCATTAACTACATCAAAGATTGGCATTGCCTCTGCTTCATTAACTTATTCTGATGTATATGTATCTTTCCTAGATACACTGCAGATGCGACATATAAATCCAGCACAGGCAGACTGGAGGAAAAGCTGAACCTTAGTCAGCAGCAATTCTCTCTGTTTTGGTTCCATCAGATACTGATATCTTTTACCAAATCATCCTAAAGTTGCATTGACAAGGCAAAGACAGAATACATGCCGGACAAATTGTGGACTTCAAAGATTAGATTAAAGATAATCTTTCAGTATTAACCCGAAAATAGTGCACCCAAGTGCCTTATGCCAGCCCTTAGGACTCTACAAAAAGGAAAAATAACTTTTGCCAAGTCCTGTACTAATTACTACTTCCCTTCACGCAATTACGATTACCTCCAGCCCTTTGTGTGAGTCAAGGCAACAAATTAACTTTTGCTAAGTGAGGAATCAGGCAGGTGTAAGAATCAAACCAATCATAAATCCACAGCGACTATGGTTAAATTACATTCTATAAGAGAGAAATGTTGGGGAATCAACAAATAGTGAAGGTTCCAACCTATAGTAAAAGTCACAGTCTCGCTCATTTCTTGCCATTGAGTGTACGAGGTTGTAAGTTTGCAGCATCATTTTTCTGGGTAGCTGTAATAAGATAAAAATAAGATTCATATAAAAAGGGACATTTCCAGGAAGAAAAACATATAAGTTCGCAATATATAATCAAGTAAAGTAAATCGAGCAGGGAATATTGATAGCTAGCACAAAAGAAAACTTGCCTTCTCAGAGAAGAGATTGACGCGGACAAAAGAACAAAAGAGATCCATAAAAGCATGCAAAATAAGTGAATTCTGATGTGGCTGCAAAAGACTGTCCCAAGTTATCAGAGATTTCAGAGAAAAATAAAGAAACCAGAGCCGTCATTCTATTTTATAGAAATTGCCATATCTGAGAAATCAAAAAGCAATAAGACTCTGGATGAGCCTACAAAGGCCACTATCGAACCAGACCCAACAATAGATTTGTGAAACATGGAAGTAAAAAGCCAACTCAGCACCATACCAGCAGGGTAATGACTGTACTGCTGAGATCCAGAATAAGTCGCAGAGCCTGTTCTCGATATGCCATCAAGTCCAGAAGGAGCTGACCCACAAAAATTGCCAGGTAAGCTATCGATACATCATAGTCTAACAACAAACTAACAGATCTTGCAAGAGTGTTTTAGTAGCAATTCCACAGCTATCAATACTAGAGCTCGATTTCTTCATAGAACAATGCACAGTGGCAAGACCTTGTGTCATGGTTCAGTGGAGAGATTAGGTAAACAACCCTAACAAACTCAGTGCAGAGATATGCTGATTCTTAGAAGTAATAGACAATATACGGATAAAGCATAAGGCATAGCGGGTATAAGAGATATCTTATTTGCAATAAGAAAAACATCTTTATCTTCCCAATATCAGTTGTTGAACCCAAAAATGAAATGAAGTATAAAGATATCCTACCTGAATCCATGGTTCCAAATTTTGCAGATGAACTTCAGCATCATCGTGCAAGGCATCCAAGGCAACTTTGTCAACCTGTGTTCATGTTCTCCAATCATTCACTAAAATTTATGGTTTCAGTGGACCGGCCTTCAGCATTTAGGGAAAGTTAAAAGGAAAAGAATACCAGGTCTTACACGCTCAAGCTGTAGTTTGCTGAAATGTTCTGGAAACTTCTTCGAAAGCAACAAACATATTCTCGGATGACCGGGCAACACGCCTGCTTTCCAGAACGATTCTGTGTACAGATGATTGACAGGATCTGGGAAGTCAAGAATCTGGTTTAGTCTATACATTTTGGCCATGAGGCCTTCCGCAACTTCGTTAAGTTGAACTACCCACTGCATGTTTAGACCCTTCTGGGATCCACTTGTGCTCTGGACCTGTTCATCATGACCCACATTCCTAGAGGCCCTGGCTGTGGCAGGAGAAGTCATATCAGAGCCAAGGTACTCAGTCCATCTCAAGGGACCTTCCCATTCTCTCGACCTAGAGGAAGTGGATGACATCGATATATCTTGGTTGGGAAGATGCTGACGCGATTTCGCCATCAATAACTACACCAAACGACTGCAATGAGGCATTTAAATTAGCGGCACTTGCAGGCAATTCGATCGTTTTTTGCAAAGGGAAGGTGGCTAGAAATATCATAGGTAAAAATTGTGCCAAAGTGCAAATTAGGAGGAGCAGGAACTAAATTAGCAAGTAAAAGAGCAAAATTCTCGCGCGACTGTGGTCAAGAAGCTATGAATTAATAAACCAAGCATACTAGGTGCGAAAGCAAGCAAGACACAGAACCACAGTTCTTCCAGCACAAAGTCAGTATAATTCCCAAAAATGCTCCCAAGGAGAGTGCTCAAAACACGGGCCGGTGCGCAAATGGGGAGAGAAAGGGAGAGAGGGAGCACAGAGAAATGGACTCCAATCCCCTCGAATTTTCGGAAAACTCACTTCTAAGCTTGCATCGCAGGAACGACAAAGCACGAACACTCGAAGTGAAAAAACCTAAGGTTCGACATTTCAGCCGCTCGTTCGTGCACAACCCACAAAAAGCATGAAAAGACGACGACGACGACGACGACAACAGTTCCCAAAAGCTGACATTCCTACGGTTTAGCTAAGCTCAGCATCTCCACTCCTCAATTAACCATTCAGCGCGGGAGCAGAGCCAGTACGGACAGAGCCGGGGGGGGAAGACGTACTCAAAGATAGTAAGCATCAACAACACAAGCAACACGAACGATCGCGAGAAGCGGCGGCGGCGGCGGCGCTCGCCTTCCCGAATTCAGTGACTCCACTTCCTAATCATAACCAATCGCGACGCGACCATTTCCAGGAGCGAGCTTTGAGCGAGAATTGCTGCTCGCCGCCGGGTCGCCGGAAGCAAAGAAAAGGAGGACCGACCTCTTGCTCAGAGATCCGCCGGAGACGAAGAGCCCGGGAATCGGCGGCGAACCGACATTCGCCGGAGCTCGGAGGAGAAGAATGCGCGAGCTTTTGGCTTCAGATCTGATATAGAGAGAGAGAGAGAGAGAGAGAGAGAGAGGAGAGTTTTAGAGAGAGACAGGAGGGGAGTGGTTTACTGAAAGAGTTGGGAGCAGGTAAATTCCACACGACCGAAGGAGAAGAAGAAGAAGAGGAAGAAGAAGAGAATGAGAGTAGGAGCGCGTTAAAATTAGGAGACGCGAGTGGACGGGACGCGCCCAGGGGAGCAAAATACAGGCATGCACGATACAGGATGGCTGGCACTGGCAGGCAATTCGTGTTGGTGTTCCATAATAATCGTATTCGTAATTCGTATTTTAATTTCGTATCTGCAGACCGTATGCTTTGTATTTGATTTATCAAATTCCAATTTTTCATTTTACATATCAATTTGTGCCAATTCGCATCGATATAAAAAGTAAAAGTATTATGTCGTATCATATTATATTTGAATTTTTCTTATGTAATTAGTGATTTATCTCGTATTGTGCATATGGATCATATTCAGCATTGCTAACCCTAGGATCAGGGCCTTATTTGCATATCATAGTAAATTTTCCACATTAAAAGGATATGGATGACTTATTAATTTTGATGAGTATACAGTAAATTAATGTATTTTGGCCAAAGCCTAATCATTTTTGTGGAGCTAATCATCAACTTCACATTTCATGACATCATTGGTGTAACATGCTCTATACATATAATCACTCCTTTCTCCCTACAAATCATGTAATGACCCTTTTCCGTACACATTAGAAAATCATGAAATTGCTCATTGTTTGTAGCTCATCAATATGGTCCTACATAGATAGAAAGACATCCTAAGACTTCGAAAGCACCTCAACTCTTCCCTAAGGCATTATTTATGTTTGTGAAACAAGTCATGGACCAAATAACTACATTAGCCCCACAAATACATGTGAACATTGAACACCTAGCTCGATTCGATTTTCTTAGCTTTTCATCATTTTCTCGTGAAAAATATTAAGTTAACCTCATGATGCAGTAGATTTTTTATTTGAATCTACTGCACCTCTCACCCAAAGTAACCATTTATGCCTAAGAATTTGTTGACATAGCCACCCTCCATGAACAAGGACCAGATGATTTACATGCGAGGTTATTTCAGGATTAATGGAAGCAAAATTTCAATGCTTCAATTCCCATTTTTATCTTCTTTTCATTATCTTTTTTTATTTATTTGCACCCTTACACCATCCTTCTTGGTTACTAACAAAAGTAAACAAAATTGAAATGGATCATTCATACCAAAGAGCCCAAAATAAGCTATGATGAACCCCGAGTGAGTGGGATGCACGATCACCAAAATCCCTTGTTGTTGATCTACAAAGCATGAAATATTTATTCCCTCACAAGTCATTGACTTCTTCTTTATGGAAGTGGGGTTTGATGGGATCAGTTCATTAGGACATGAATAAGGAGCAAAAGAAAACATACTTAGCTTAGACATCAAGCCAGCATGATTGCCTCTTCTCACTGCACAAAATGTGGCTGTATTCACCTATAGAACATAGACATGTTGGTCCCTTGTAGCCATCCACTCTTTTCTCAAAGTGAGCTTCAAAGTGAAGTCATTTCTGTGGAGCACTAATCCTGGAGAAAACCCTGTTTCCGTTTTTGTCCTTTTCCCCCTTTTGATTATTCATCTCACGCAACTCATGACGCAACTCATGACATGCCTCTTACATCAAATTGCAAAATGGCAATGATAAGAAATGTGTTCATCACATGACTCACCATGGTTTTCCCTTCTTGAGATGCAAGTGGATGGGGAGACCTCGAAGAGGGTACTTTTTCCTGCTGGTCAACCTTTGATTAACTTCCTTGAGAAAGAGGAAAGTGTCATCTCGAAATTGACGTATCAACTTCGATGACAATGACCCGACCTGCTTGGCGCAAAAGACAAAAGGTGAGGACCCTCCCCAAAAAATGACGCTTGCTGATTTCACTAGCCACCAATGTGCCTTCCTCAATGCTTCGGATGCTGCTAAAGCGGTCCTATTAGGGCATGAGACTTATGGGGATCATCTTTTTTGGATGAAAATAGCGCGATAACTATCTTTATCGTACAAGGCATTATTACATTGTTCGGTCTTAAAAGAAAGTACAAGGTATTAGATACCGGAGAACATTAGCTGAAACAATGCTTTTTCAAAGAATGCGCATGTAAGAGAGAGGCTTTCACATGTTGCATAGATTGCAAAAATGTGGCTGCCATTAAGTAATTCAGAGAAACTATCCAGCTTTCATATGCAACCTTGGTTTCGGATCTTGAAGACCAGCCAGATAAGTGAGATTACACCTCTCTAACTCCCCGAAACATGTCATGCCCATTTTCATTTGGAAAAGCAGGCATCTATGAAGCTTGGATATTTTATTTATCAAGGAGAGCTCTGTCTCGGCATTTATCCTAAGCAATGAAGCATCCGCTCATTCGTTTTACTTTAAGGTGTTATCCAGGACACAAGTGGAATGGGTGGCTTGGGCTTCTTTGTTTATTCCACCAATATTGCTTGGGTTGTCAAGACTGTCCCTGCAATGGAGACTGAGCTTTATAATGTTTGGGTCGACTCCACTACGGTATTGCCATCCGCTCCCGCATGAGTTGCATTGGCTTTTGCAGGAGCAAGGAGCACTTGCAATTGCAATCCATAATTGACCACCTATAAGAACAGAGAAACCTTCAGAAGAACAACAGCAAAATGCTAGAAACGATCCTCGATTCGATGCATTGGGGTTTATTGATTGAGGTCCCCAGTACAGGTGTTGGGATCTTAGGCTGAGGCGCTTGAAGTCAGGCATGGGCATTAGGTCCTCAGGTTTGCTTTTTGTGGACTTAGGATCGCCGCTTGTGTTCATGCCTAGAAGTCAAGGAGCCAAGCTCGGAACCTTGAAACCCGAGCCTAATTCTCTGGCTACCCATGCGCAAGTCACTAGCACGTAAATACTATAGATCTATATAGAAAAATTAAATTAGAATTTCTTTATGGAACAACATAAAATATTTTCCAATTTATTTTCAGATTTCAACCAAACACTTCGCTTTCCTATAAAAAGATTTCCCTAATATTTTTCAAAAATATCATTTTTTTTCACCAAATAAACGGAGCCTAATCGATGGACCTATCTGCTCATGTTCTCTAACAAGTATGTAGAGCACAATGAACTTAATTTATTTGTTTATTTTTTGGTCGAAACAATTAACTTGGCCATGGTTTGAGTCAGCGCATCCTCAGAGAAGGCACAAATCTCACTACACACCTATCTAGATATATTTTATAGGGGAAAAAGAAATAGTATAGACGTGGTTTAATAACAATTAGAGAGAGTCTGCTAGGACCTGCATTCACTGATTCCGGACGTGGCAACGTAGCCTGAGCATTAAACTCATATGGGGCAATCACATTATTTACAAAGCTCAGAATTTTGCTTACCCGCATTTTCTTCTAAATTATTTTTGGTATTAATTCTCTTGGTTCTGAGCTTAAACCTGTCGCTCTAATCTCTCTTTCTCTCAGCCTCTCTGGTAATAAAGCCCTACGTGGAGCACCATCTTTTCCTTACCTGTTCTCTTCCTTGGGGAAAAAAATGGTGGATTATCTTCCAGTGTTAAAATTGCCATTGGCCTATCATCTGCTGTTACCCTTCATCGTGCTGCTATTGATGCTATTCATTTTCTGCATCAAAATAAGACGCAATGACTATGACTTTGGTTTACCTCAAGAGCCGATGTGCGAGTATCATCTTTAAACACTCCTTACCTGCACAAGTAGGGTCGATAGTTAATGTGCCTCACTATCAGATTCAGACCTAGTGCTGCAGTTCACTATAATCAAGAAGGTTTTTAATATCCTGGGTTATAGGCATCGGTGATCGGAGCTCTGGCGGTGACGGCGACCGGGGCAGCAGCAGGGGTGATGAACCCTGTTCCTTCTTCCTCCTTTTCGTTTTCTCTCGTCCCCCACTCTTGCTCCTTTTTGCTCTCTGTTTCTCTCTCCGTCTCTCTGTTGCTGCCTTGTTGCTGTGCTGCTGCCTCCTTTTCCTTCTCTCCTTTGCTTTCCTCTCTTCTACAGGTCAGCGTGCGAGATAGGCCGGAGGAGGACGAAGGCTGGCGTGGGCCGGGCCAAAAGGGAAACGGGCCTGGGCCGCGCAGGGGAAAGAGAGGCGGGCGGCGGGCCGGGCCAATGCCAGATCCGGCCCGACCCGACCTCTAGGCGTTTTTTCTTTTTCTTTTTTTTTTTGTTGTTATGTTGTTCCTTTTTTTTTTTGTTGTTTTTTTTTTTTCTCTTTTTCTCTTCTCTTTTGTTTTTTAGTGACTAATTCATAATTTTGTATACGATTGAGTCATAAATAAAATAGTAAAATTTAGATATCAACATAAAGGAATAAGGAATTTATGTATATATTTAAAAAATAAACCATCGCTTTATTAGATAACTATTTTAATATAATATCTCTATCAAGATATGCACAATCAATAAAGATATCCATACAATCTTAAAAGATACAGATAATCAGTGGAATTTTCAAAATATATCTTAAGAAATCCCTACTTCTCTCAACTTTGAGCTTGAGTATGAATTTGCCTTTCATTGAATGTAGTACCTTGTGAGTGAGTGTTCTTCCCTCTGTTTAAAAGCTAGGTGAGGCTCCCTCCTGTCGCTGGTTCGGTGATTCACGTGCTTGCTAGTAGGGCCTCGGCGAAGATGGCGGACAAGAGCGAGAAGAAGCTGAGAACTGAGGAGGACGACGAGGTGAGTGGGAGAGATGGTGAGGCGGTTTCACCAAATTTGCCCGTCGGCATCATCACCGACATACTTGTCAGGCTGCCCGTGAAGGACCTGCTGCGATTCAAGTGCGTCTCCAGGCCCTGGCGTTCCCTTATCTCCGACCCTTCCTTCGCCAGTTCGTTCCTGGCTCGTTCCCTTGCTCGTCCGGCCGTCGCCTCCCTCGTTTCCATCTCCTACCTGACCCAACCGGACCCGTCGCTTTGCCAGTTCTTCAGGTTGGACCACCAGACGGGGCTCTCCGCTCTTGTACCTCTGCCGGACATGCCCCCCTCTGAAACCGCGGAGATCTCAGAAGGCATCCATGGATTCATTTGCCTCGACGACGGGGGTCTCACTTGCGTGTGTAACCCCAGCACCAGGGAAGTCGTAGCCCTCCCTCTCACCAGCCCTGATTTCCCCGACGATCTCCAGGGTGAGATCAGCAGCTTCGCCACATTAAGTTATGATTCAGCCTCGAAACGGTACAAGGTCCTCAAGACGTGGATTCTGTACAGCCCATACGGTGGTGTAGCCGCTGCTCATAAGGTTCTGACGCTAGGTACTAATTCATGGAGGACAGTGGATGATTGCCCTATTAAGTTTCCCTGGGATGATTGCATCAGTGAAGAAGGGGCTATACATATCTTGACACGTGACTCGATGAGGGGGAACATTGTTGGCACACTCGATCTCGCGAGTGAGAAGTTCAGGATGTTATTGCTTCCTGAAGGTGTCCGCGCGGTTAAGGTCGAGCTGAAGCTATTCAGAGGGCATCTGGCCTTGCTAGAGTGCCGACGCCTTTGGGACGACGACACCATAACGATGTATGTTCTGGATGATTACAGGAGTCGGGCTTGGAAGGAGCTGAGAATGGTGCTGCCCCATAGTTGGAAGGAGGGCATAGGTTTTCCTCCTAGATCATTACGCATTAGCATTCCACGCAACGGCTCCGGCGACATTTTGCTCATCCCCGCAACTATATACAAGCAGTCTGAGGCGTATTTGTTCTCTTACAATGTCGAGAGCAAGAGGATGAAGAAGGTTCAAATCCATGGTCCCCCTTTTCACTTTTTTTATCGGTATAGGGCTCTTTCCTTGGAATGCAGACCTTTTGATTTGGTAGACAACATATTGTCATTGAATCATGTTTAACTCGTGAAACAGATTCAGTCGGAACTTCACGTGATTATATCCTAGTAGTATACTATGGGAAGAGAAAGTCGCATTACTGATCATATGTTGTTATTGTCGTCGGAAGTTCAATGCACATAAGATCACCTCGATTTTTACTGTACTGGAACATGTTATCTGACTTGCAGCATCCAAAGTGCACTACATGCTTTTGTAGATCAACATCCGATCATCCCTGCAGATTAATATGCACTGCAACTGTTATATCGTGAATTTTTCGATTCTTCTGCAGTCACAAACAATGTCCCTGTTCATTAATTTTTCAAATCTTTATGTACATGTGCAATCCGCGTTCACTCTCCTGCTAGCATCAAACCATAGTTGCTAGTTTTAGTATTTCACTTGCTTGTGCTCTCTCGTTAGCTTTCACATTCATTGTGATAAACATTCTTCTAGCCCATCGACAAGTTCTTTCCTCTGTTTTTAAACAAGTTCTTTCCCCATTTGGACGAAAGAGAGATTGCTGTCCATTTTTTGCCTTGCCATCAGATAAAAGTTGTCTTAGGTCCTGGATACGCACATCTCCGTATGTATGTGTTTCTGGAGAAGCAAGTATTCAGTCGAAAAGCAGGGGAGTTTAGAAGCAGGTCATGGTGTTGAAGCCCCTTAAAGATGTCGATTTTCAATGAGAGCGATCTCAATGAACAAGATTGATTTTCGCATTTCATCTAAGCGGCTCTTCCACTTTTCTGTCGAGATGTTGTCTTCTGCCAATCAAAATCTCATCAGGGTAATCAAGCTCTTTATTCAATTTTCGGTTCCTAAAAGCCGTCATACACCTGAATTTATAAAAAAGCATTACTACGCTGCTGTCTGACGACTAACATGCATAACAATTCGGTTGTATCATCATCTTTAAGTAAAACTTCTGTCGAGGAAAACTTCTACTACGTCATTCTCCTTGACTTGTCCTAGTCATCACCATCAGCTTGCTGTGAATTGGATGCCGCCTAGTTGCAGATGGATTGAAATTAACGCAGATGGTAGTGCGTTTCAAATCCGCATTGCCTGCAGCATTTTGCATGATGTTGAGGGTCAATGGCTATCATCTGGGTTTATCTTCCAGTGCTAAAATTGCCATTGGCCTATCATCTGCTGTTACCCTTCATCGTGCTGCTATTGGTGCTATTCATTTTCTGCATCAAAAGAAGAAGCAATGACTATGACTTTGGTTTACCTCAAGAGCCGATGTGCGAGTATCATCTTTAAACACTCCTTACCTGCACAAGTAGGGTTGATAGTTAATATGCCTCACTATCAGATTCAGACCTTGTGCTGCAGTTCACTATAATCAAGAAGGTTTTAATATCCTGGGTTATAGTTGGCCTTTTTCTGCAACAGCGAATTAACACCAACTCTTGTTTCAAAATTGGATTTTATGTTGACTATTGGTTTCATTCTCACCGAAATTTCTTTTACAGCGCTTGCTGCTAAGAGAAACCGATACCAGAGGTGGGAATCACTGATGCTCCTTGAAATGGAAAGCCGACATGCCGAAGGATTGCCCTCCCCTTTCAGTCCCAACTATTAGAATTCTTGCAAAGTGAAGAGTAATGAAGATTGACCGTGTCCTCTCCCCAAAAGGGAGTCTGCCGGATCCAGTTATATCATAGGCCTAAAAATGATGCAAACGGCTTCGCTGCTTTAGAAAGATGAATTGCTTCTCTTCAACTTTGGAGCAAATCCCACGAAAATGGGGTCATAATATGTCAAATTGCTCGTGTAATGCACTGCATCATAATCTCACATTGATGATCACTCGACATAGTTCACTGTTTCCACGAAGATGGGGTCATAAAATGTCAAATGGCTTTGTAAAACAAAGTTTTATATGGTCCACCTTTGTCACATGGATATAGGATCTGAAGGCTTTCGGCCTAACACTGTTCAATATGTTAAGACTTAGCCCAACTTATTGCTCTCTCTCTCTCTCGCTCTCTCTCTCTCTCTCTCAAAACTTGCTATTCAAGCAATTCCAGAACTTCACCTCGGTTAACGTGAGACTGAGCCCAAATATATGGGTCCGACTCAGAAACTTCACACGTCTGAGCACTTTACCAGCATGATGAGAACTGTCATTATACAACACGCATCGTTTCTCTCCTTCCATATATAGAAGATGGCAGCATGCCAGGAAGGTTTAAGCAAAATCTTAACAAAAAAGACCCACCTAACTGAGTAAAAAGCCGTCACCAAATCAACTTTAACCATGCCTCGAGGAGGAATGCCAAACCTACGACCGTTCTTTACTAAATCATGGTCTAAAAGAACATTGGTCTGAGACATTCCATCCTTCCACCGAAGCTGACTGGTTATTACTTATGGAAGCAGGCAGACTTCTCCTTCAATCTGTTTGGCAACACTTATTTACGCATTTGTCAGGAATAATGCAACAAGAAATGGGTAGAAAATCAGGCATTTCGACCTTCCTCAGCGACTCAGATGTGCTAAAGAGATCTAAGACAGCAGAGGTAAAATCTTGCCCCACAATTGACAAAGCGTCCTTGCTAAACCGAGTTAGAAAACCGTGAGGGCCAGGGAATTCATCCCCATTCATTAAACACAGCACCTCTTCAACCTCCCAAATCAAATGACAGGTTGAGTCAAAAGATTTATCTATTGCTCAAGCAACCTGAAGTCCGGAAGATAACGTAGATCATCCAATTAGCAACAAGAGGTGCTCGTTGCAGTCAACGGGTACAGCTGGAAAATATTTCTGTTGCCCCACAACTCTTTTGTTGACCCAAATGAACAAGAACAAGTAGTTGAAGCAAAATTGTTCTGATAAAAAACATCCCCGTCCCAATATTTCTCCACCAATCCATTTGATAATTGTCAACCTCGGACGAGAGATTAGACCTCAGAGAACCGGTGTTCTTTTCAAAGTCTCCAGGTCTAATGTCCGAACACATTACTAAGCAATTTTCGAAACAGTATGCCAGTTTGATATCATTTAACATTGTTTAGTTTGGAAGAGAACAAAAGTCGTGCAATTGCCCAGTGGAAGAGCGAAGAAGGTAGGGATCTTAAGCTACTCCAAATATTAACAATATCGCTAGTTTAAGAAGAGAGTGAAATCTTGTTAGACCACTGGTTTGATAAAGAGTGCAGTTTGATTGAATTTGCCTTGGATCGCTGAAGATTCACGTAGAAACTTCGGAAAGATGGAATCCGGTGCCGGCTCCAACGGTTTTCTTTCGTTAAATCATTATCAGATGTGCAATAATTAGCCCAACTTGATGGTACGGTACCTGCAAGTGGAAGCTCGCTCGGGGACAAGGTCGAGAACTAGATAGGGACGAAAAGATTGCCACTTGCTGAGAAGGTGGTGACATGCATCCCTATATTTACGCTGAATTTGTTATTGTTCATATCTAGCCTGCGTCTTTAGGGAAAAAAGTTTACTCCTTTGTCTCGCTTTTTATTATCTATAATTACCGTCGCATTAAGAGTTGAAATTGTTCACATCTAGCTACACATGACCCGCATGCACGTAATGTTTGCCTCAACACTAGTCTATTCCAATGCAATAATGCTTAGTATCCATTTTAGTGGACAAGTTAATGACATGTTCATCATGAAGTCAACAATAAAAAATACCAAAAACCTATAAATTATTTTATGGTGCTTATGAACGAGGGAAAAGAGATGTAACATATAAAACACGATAAGCTTATTGTATAATTTTCTTGACTAGTAAAAGACCTATATTTTGGGGACCCCGAAATACACCAATTGAGTCTTGGACTTGTTTTAGAAAATAATTTTTCCTGCTCCAAGAAAACGTGTAAAATCAACTACTTGCCGACTCATGAAGTTGTGGATCAAATCCATGCATAATAGATCTCAAAGTATGATCCATATTGATTCCTTACTATACAGTTGTGCATGAACACATGCACATAGGCCTGCATGCACATAGTGTGTGTTCTGATACATAGGAATTTCATAATATACACGTAGTTGGCAACTAGAAGAAGCAGCAGCAATACCGCTGAGGTTTGACAGAGAGAGAGATAGGTTGGATTCCGGAACGCAAGACAACAAAAAACCATCGATCTCGACAAAAAGAAAAAAAAAGGGGGGCCATTGGCAGACAATGAAAAAGACTCAAAGTGGCCACATTATCACTACCGTTTGTCTCCCGCCGTGGCTTCGGAAGCCATGTTGGCACTAACCGATAGCTCCCAAGTCACTCTCGAGGTCTGCTTCATCTTTTGTTTCTGCAAGTAGAAAAGGGGACCCCCTTTTAAAAGAGATGGGAAAGTGTCGCTTCGAAAATGGAAAGGGAAATGAGTCCGTGCCAAACTAAAAATGGGCCTTCCCATCACTTAAAGAGGAAATGATTAGGATGTTCATAGGATTCTTCACACGGCATCTTCATTTGTTATCATTTGTTGTTTTGTCATTCAGAAGCCGGGTACTTATGGTCAAGCTGCAGCCTTAGCCATTGTTTTATTCTTAGCAAATGCTTCTTCCAAGTGAATTTCCTTCTGAGAATCTTCCAGATGTTTGTGCCATTCAATTATGCACGAATATACTATATGTCATTGCACCTTCTTTTTTTGCCCGAGTAACCATAAACGTATTCAAAATTTGAGTACTCGTGGTTATCCACGTGCTTCCTTGCAAGTCCTGTTGCTTGTGATGACGCTTGTTTACAGAAATTTTTAAATATAGGTAGGTCATCCAAGTGATTGATTGATAATGCCCAAGCAACCATGTTTGGGTCCAAGTATGCTTTTTTCAATCTCTGAGTAAGGGCACAATTGATAACCATTCTAGACAAAAATTGATTTCTAGAAGAGAAATATATTTTTCTATTTCCATTTTTGGATGAGTTTCTAAGCAAAAAATTGTATTTAATAACAATGCAAAATTTTTATTTCTAGCATAAAATTTCATTTGATAACAATATAAAATTTCTCCTTCCCAAAGGGCGGCGAATGGTGGCGGTAGCGACCGGCAGCGGCGGCGTATGGATGCTCTACTAAAAAAAGTTTTTATTTCTCATTTCTATTCCAAAAAATAAAGTAAAAATTTTCCCTTCTCCTTTATTCTAAATCTATTTTTGGACTAAAAATTTATTCTAGAAATAAAAAAAAAAAAATTGCATCATCAAACGAATTTATATTCCAAAAACAAGTTTAGAATAAAAAAATTATTATAGAACAGAAATAAAATGGTTGTCATGCGTGCCCTAAAAATAATAATGGGTATGAATCCTATCTTTGTATTAGCATTTGCATTTTAGTCACATTTCATTGCATATTAAAAAAAAAAATGGATGTGGATTTCTTGAGGTCTATATTTCCAACAAAAAGATTCATTATTTATTATTGCATTGCATAGTCAAAATTTATGTATCATTTATCTTTGAACGAAACCTCTTCGAGCTCTCATTCAATAAGGTAGCTATCAACACTTGAATTTGACAATTCATTTAGATATCCATCACAATGAAAAATTAGGGGCCAATCTTGACCCTTAAATAAAAATATTAGTTAAATTGCATATAGATATTATGAGCATTTTAATCAAGCCCATAAGCGATGGAGGTTCCAAGCTTAATTGAATTGGTTGAACTAAACCCATAAGGAGAAAAATCAAATTGACCCCATCAAATCGACCCCATCAAATCTTCACGGTGGCCGAAAATTTGTAGATAGTGGGTGCCGAGTTGGAATTGATTTATTAAAAGTAAACTTGGAGAGCAATTAAAGTGATATTATCACAATTTATATCAAAAGAGATAATAGGAGAATTTCCTATTGTTAAAGATGGTTATATCTTTTAGAGCCCAATATAGGAAAGTAAGGGATTTTGATCTTAAAAGATCCGTACACTTACACCCATAAATATGTGATTTGAGGGTTCACAAAGGGAGGCTCTCAACCAAGGTTAGACATATATTGATTTGGGTCTCTCTTTTCGACGGTTCTCATATCATGTAAATAGATAGGATCTTCAAAAGAAAGGGAGAAAAAAGAAAACAGCTAAAAGATTACAGTTATACAAAATTCCTAAATGAAAGAGTACATGGCATGTCTTTGTTTATAGAGCATGAGGAGATACCAATAAAACTCTTAATTTCCTTATTTAACCGCCTACTAACCTATTAATCATCATTACTGATCGACATGTAAGTAAGGAGGATGAGTATAGGTGGGAATATACTCGTCTGGGATCCTCCTTTGATCAAAACCGGGAACATCAAAAACCACTGAACCCAATACAGAGCCCACTGGCTCGAGCTCTCGGTTTTTATATCAACTTGACAAATAGGGGTCCCCCGCTCAGATTGAGAAATCTCCCCCTCAAATTTCCAGAATTCTCCTCCTCCTCTTTTTTCTCCCCTAACCGGAAAATGAACTAGTGAAACTAATTTGGATCGTAGAAGTAGAGGTGATGTGGGCAAACATCACCCCTCAGATTCGTAAACAAAGAAAATCACGTAAAAGACCGGATTAAAATCGACAACAACGAAGTTTGTTCTATCAAAAGAGCATTCTTTCCACTAGTGGCGTCCAGATAGAGACGAGTAATGCATATTTGCTCGAAAATCTGGCACCATGATTAGAATGGTATTCCGGGCTCGAACGCCGAGCAGCCCGAGG
The DNA here is from genome assembly GCA_016097485.1 of Eucalyptus sideroxylon x Eucalyptus melliodora. Classification (NCBI taxonomy): domain Eukaryota; kingdom Viridiplantae; phylum Streptophyta; class Magnoliopsida; order Myrtales; family Myrtaceae; genus Eucalyptus; species Eucalyptus sideroxylon x Eucalyptus melliodora. The sequence goes on from CM027827.1 coordinate 1,325,195, forward strand.
GTAAAAGCACGCCCTTTTAATGACCTCTTCGGCATCTTGTTCCTGTACTTCCATCTTTTTCTAAACCAAAAATTTTTGTCTTCCTTTATTAGCCGCGTGCGATCATGGACACATGACACGGACTCATGATACTTTTCCTAGCGTTAGGCCATTCGAACATTCAACTAAGTAAATGAGCGGATCAAACCACGAGTCCATCGACCCTAAAATTGATGGTCCAGATTAAAATTTCGAGGTTGTATTGTGGGGGAATTCAAAGTGTCCGAGGTGAGAAAAATGTTGCAAATAAGGAACAAGCGAGGATAAACCCCCGCCTACCTTTTTTCGGTGAAGGACATAATTGAGCAGTGGGTTATTCCTAACCCTCTACTATCTGGAGGGTCCTGCTGGTGTCGCGGAAGCTGAAGATGGGGCTGCACCTGCTTTCTTCGGAAGCTACTTTAGCGGTGGGCTCGTTCCTATCTACCAATCTTTGAGTTGGGATCCTCTACCCTTCTCCCTATTCACCGGCATCCTTTTCACACTTGCCTTGTTCCTTGTTTTGTTGTGAGGGTTTCCCTGTTCTCCCTTTCCTTGTATCCGCTGTGTTGGTTGCTTTTAGCCGCTGTTTGGCTTGTTTCTACTCCTGTGCAGTCTGTGGCTCCCCCCCCCCTTCCTTGGTACCATTCCATTCACTCTGACTTGTTTATTTTCGTGAGTGCAAGTTTTTTATGCCAGGTTTTTGCTATATAGCTGTATAGCTCTTTGGTTTAAAGTCAATATATCTCTTACCTTTTACCAAAAAAAAAAAAAAAAATTCATCTACTGCTGGCCCCAAAGAAAATGTCAATGTTGATCGGATCTATGAAGGGATGTAATTTTATTTGCCAAGATTGACATGAGACAAAAGTAAATCTAGCTAATAAGAACAAAAGGGATATTAGATCGAGAGGAAAAATTCAATTCATGCCCCATAAGACTTTGTGACAAAGAAGGGAAGAAATAGTTGTCTCGATCCAGGTTCACTGAGAAATTAGTTAGAAATATAGAATTTTCGCATTGCAATACAAAATGAGCTTATAAATTATTTTCCATCAGTATCTAATCTCAATCGTCAATTATCAAAGTTGTGGTCCAAGGGTTGTGAGGCTTCCTAGTCGAAGCTAATGGACCCAAATGATAGTATGTCCACCCTAGAAATCGAAGCTTCAATTGTTTCGTAGAAAATGAATGATTTGGAAAATATTTTCTTAAAAATAATCGTATGCATCAATTGCAAAAATGAATGAATGAATGAAAAATGTTTTCATTATTTACGAAAATGTTTAGACATAAATTGTTTTTTTTTTTTTGTCGAAAGACATAAATTGTTGTTGACTATAAAAAAAATTTGTCCGTTCACTAATTATTTTAAACTATACAAATAATCATTTTTAAGTGATTATTCATTCTTTATGAAATAAATAGAGCCTCAAACCATACCATTGACTCTGCTCAACATGTCCACTAATGCCTTTCCTGGATAAACATGGAAGATTTTTTATGGAAAGTTTTTTGTTTGGAAGAAAAAGATAATGCCGGGAGAAGGAAATGCCATGTTGGCGTTCAGCATTCAGCCCCGGGGTTCAGCATTCAGCCGGGGGGAGATGAACTTGGCAAAGATGAGGGTCCCCCTACTTATTGCCAAATATAGTTCTCGTCATGTGAACCTTCATATCAACTTGGAAATGTGGAATCGTATTCTCATTTTAGACCTTTTGTGTTGTCTGTATATTGCTGTAGATGATGGATCCAGTTACATCACATGGAATTCACACAGGATTCATGCAGACAACCTCCGGCGACCTTTAATTTGTATCATTATATCTCGTCTATAAATGGAAGTTTCCTAGTTCCTTGCATAATCCATCTCTTGGAGTAGTTGACCACGCTAGTCGACGCCCACGCCTTCATAATAAACACCCGCGGAAAGTCCCTCCATTTATATCCCCCTTATAGTTGTCCCTCCAGTCTTCCATAGCCACCATCTTCTCTCTCTCTCTCTCTCTCTCTCTCTCTCTCTCATACCAAAGAATAGATAATGGATGGTAACATCATCTGCATAGACGAGCTCAGCTCAACAAGCGACTCCAGTGTTATTCCACTGCCGTCGAAATCATGGCAGCCACCAACGCCGCCGCAGAGCCTCTGCCGTCTTGGCAGTGGCACAAGCGTGACATTGGACTGCGAAGGCGGCATCAAGGCTGAGTCAAGGAAGCTGAACTCATCCAAGTACAAGGGCGTCGTCCCTCAGCCGAACGGCCGCTGGGGCGCGCAAATCTACGAGAAGCACCAGAGGGTGTGGATCGGCACCTTTAGTGAGGAGGATGAGGCCGCCATGGCCTACGACATCGCCGCAAAGCGCTTCCGTGGCCAAGAGGCCTTCACCAACTTCAACCAGAGGTCTAACACTGAAGATTGCGATCTTGAAGCCGCTTTCCTGATTTCTCATTCCAAGGCGGAGATCGTTGACATGCTTCGGAAGCACGCGTACCATGAGGAGCTCGAGCAGTGCAAGAGAAGGTACGTCAACGCAAATGGCGATGGCAAAAGGATGAGTATGACGGAAGCCCTAGGAGATCCATCTGGGCCGGGTCGGGCCGCAGCAGCTTGTCATCTCCTTTTCCAGAAGGAGGTCACGCAGAGTGACGTAGGGAAGCTGAATCGATTCGTGATTCCAAAGCAACACGCAGAGAGGCACTTCCCCCTGCACAACCGCTCGAGCCCTACGACTCCGAAGGGCACTTTGCTGACTTTCATAGACAGTGGAGGCAAAGTGTGGAGATTTAGGTACTTGTATTGGAATAGCAGCCACAGCTACGTTCTGACGCGGGGTTGGAGCCGGTTTGTGAAGGAGAAGAGGTTGAGGGCAGGAGACATCATCAGCTTCCACCGGTCGGCCGGGCCAGAGAAGCAGCTTCATATCAATTACACGAGGAGGAGCGGGCTCAGTCAGGCCAGGCCAGTCCATCGGGTCCAGAAGGTGAGGTTGTTTGGGGTCGACATCTTCCAAGTGTCGGGGACAGGTGGCGGCGTCAACTGTGGTGGTCGTTGAAGGGGAAGGAGAATGATCGAGGTGGAGTTACTGTAATTTGGATGCAACGAGAAGCAGATAGTGATTAGAGCATTATGACTGTCTCTGTGCCTGTTATTTTTTTATTTGTTGGGCTTCTACGATGTTGGTCGATTCCGAAGATGGAAGAGATGGGATTAGGACTTAGGAGAAGATAGATAAAAATACGCGGAAAAATTGTATATTTTTTGTGTCTCTTGTAATGAAGAGTACGTAAGGTATTTATTGACCTTATAAGGTTACTATCTAAAATAACAAGATGTTACAATATAAACTGCAATCAATTACGATTAATCAAGGACATGTGCAATCAAAAGAGATATAGAGAATTTTTTAATTATTTCTAACATCCTCAGAAACTTAACGTGGCTTAAAAGAAGTTAACTGAATTTTGAGAAAAGATTTTAAAAAAAAAAAAAACCATGGTGAATGTGTCTTAGTGAAGATATTGGTGATGTGAATAAAAACAAGACAAGCATTGTCATGAAGCTGTATAAAAGTGATAGTCTATTTCAATATGCTTGGTAGCTTATAGAAAATATTTTGAAAACATCAACACGTATAAAGGTAAAATTGAAAATAAAAAAAATTCACAACGAAAGCAAGAACACTCATATATGTATCTTCAAAATATTGTTTGTGCATTTTAATGAGAAGTATGTAGAAATGAAAAGGATGCTAATCACATTACCCTTGTACCGTATGCAAAAAGTTTGGTTTTGACATTCTTCAAATCTAAACTGCAAACATATGATCTCCTCATAACATTGGTTCTAACATTCTTCAAATGCAAACCACAAGCGTATGATGTTCTCGTATCGTTGCTTGAAATATTCTAGTTCTGATGTTCTCCATTCCAACCCTACAAATGTCGAACCTCTAGTTCAAACACACTATCAATCTCGCGCTAGAAAGAAAATCAAGTGTTCATCACTACAATTGTGCTAGCAATTGATCTTCTGTATGACTGATTTGACTGATCTCTTTCATCTCACTCGATCATTGAGTTATAGTCTTTCAGTCATCTCTTTGGCTCATTAACTTTGAAACTATTTCAGAGCATACTAATTCGGCCGTAAAAGTCTAAACTCGCTTCAGACTCTAAATCTAGACATTGATTCTGAAACCATTGCAGAGCATTAATTCAGGCATTAATTATGTAACTATTATATAGTATTATTCCGAGCATTAGTTTTATAACCTTTACAAAAGCATTAATTTTGTAAGTGTTATAAAGCTTTAATTTGATTGTTAAGTTTGAAACCATTTCAGAACATTAATTTGGTTATTTGATTTTGAAATCGTTTCAAATCATTAAACTGCTCATTAATTTTGAAACCGTTTCAGATCATTAATGTAGCCATTGATTCTAAAACCATTTTAGATCATTAATTTGGTCATTATTTCTAAACCTATTTCAAATTTTAATTTAACCATTAAATTTAAAATTGTTTCAAACCTTTAATTTGGACTCGTTTCAAATCATTATCACAGCCATTAATTTTAAACTCATTTTAGATCTTTAATATAAATGTTAAGTTTGAATATGTTCCAAATCTTTAATTATGCCATTGACTTTGAAGCCATTTCAGAACTTCGATTTCAGCCCAACTCAATCTAATTACTGCAATTGCATACACATTTCAAGTGTCGTTTTGAATCGGTTATAGTATATGGCATCTCTAGGTTCATCACTGAGTTGATAGTAGAACTTGTACCAATACATTAACACAACCAAGATAACCGATTGTCCCCATCAATCTCTATTTCCTACAAACCATGAATGACATCTAATAATATGTCATGGCTGCTCATACATTGTGAACATGTCAATAATATAATGAATCTGTCAGCTTTAGCAACTATGTAATTCAATCATTCTATCTCACTATGTCCTGATTGAACAAAGACCATAAAAGTGTTTGTCAAGCTACTAATTCGATCATACGCTCAATTTTAGTTGATGTATAGTTCTATGAGACATAAACTGTTTCATTCTCGGTTACAATACCGATTGAGAGTTTTGATTAGATTATATAGGACATCAATCTTCTATGTAGTGTGTGTGTATATATATGTATAATAAGAAGATACCTACACTTTGGGGCACCTAAATAATTTTTTTCCGTGATAATATAACTATTGAGTCTTAGACTTGTTTTAGAAAATAATCTTCCATGCTCCAAGAAAATGCATCACGTCGACTATTTGGTGACTCTGGAAAGTTGTCGATCGATACATGCATAGAAAAAATCTCAAAGTATGATCCGTCTGACTCCTTACTGTACGTGCACGTTTTGCATATATACATACAAGTCCACATACGTGCCCATATACCTGCAGGTATAGTGTTTTATTTTACGCAGGAATTTCATAATATACCCGTAGTTGGCAACAATATAGCGCCGACGTTTGACCGAGAGAGATAGGTTGCATTCCGGAACAGAAGACAACAAAAGACGATCGATCTCAAATGGGACATTGGCAGACATCATGAACGACTCAAAGTGGCCAAATTACCTCGACCGTTCGTCTCGCGTGGTGACTTCGGAAGCCATGTTGCCACCGAAGAAGTCCCATCCAAGTCCCTCTTGACGTCTGCTTCATCTTTTGTTTCTGCATGTAGAAAAGTGGACACCCTTGACGAGAGATGGAAAAGTCTCGTCTCGAAAAAGGACATGGAAATGTGTGCGGAATTTACGTACCTGACTAAAATGCCTCGCCTGGCATCTTCGTTTGTTGTCTATGTTGGGAATAACGGATCCCCGAAAGCCGGATTCGACACCGAATCGAACCCCTAAATCAATGCGGAAGACGAAGCCCGGGAAAAACACGCATCACCGATCGTAAAGCACACCACGGATTCGAGCGTACCTTGTTAGCCACAGATTAGACACCGACGCCAATGGAGGAAGAAAATCCGGTCGAATTTGATCCGATGAAGCCTTGAAGGGAAGAATTGAAGCCGTATGCCTACTGTTCCTTTTGAGAGAGAAAACACGCGGGAGAGAAAAGACGTACGTGAATTATGATTTCAACAGGCGTCTTCTCTCTCTCTCTCTCTCTCCCTTTTATACCCCATTCTTTCCACGGGCCCCTTTTCCCATGGGCCGGGCTTTCTGGGCCCAGCTTGGGCGGACAGGGCCTTAAGCCCTTTAATTAAATAAAGCTTTCATCTCCCACTCGCACAAGGTGGGCCGAACAGGATTCTCTTTACCTCTCTTTAACATTCATACCGGTGAATAATCCGTGCGACCAGCATACTTTGAGAGCTCGTTGCTATACATCGTTAGGAATATATAGCAGCTCATAATGGGCGTCACACTCCGAGTAGATTTAGTATGCAGTACCTAGATCGATCGATCACATTTATATCTCCCTTGATCTCTTTTAAACATGATATATATATTGTATTCACAATTATAATTATCACAAAGACAGTCATAATTGGTTAACCGGTGAATACAAAACTACAATGTGATTCTCCAAAATCGATCTTCCTCTTTCCTTCAAACTCTCAATTTCAGTCCAGCTTGCTTTTCTAGAAATGCCCCATTAGATCGAATCACTCATGACCATTGGCAACATCCTAAGATAGCAAACACTAAATAAAAATCTTGAGAATAAGTAAGAGTCATGAGGGGACTAAGAAATTGAGGAACTCTCTTCCTCAAGAGTCTCACTCGACATAAAAGTTGAGATCAAACTTTTGCCACTCTTATTGGTCGTCTCATGCATACGTAGTATGAAATACGTATTACGGTATTAACTCCTTTCCCATGGAGCGTATGTCTATACCTTTCAATACCGTACAGATGATAGTTCAGACATACCCAATGTCTAACTTGAGTTCACGTATCTACTCATTCACAAAATTCATCGAACTCTCACATCTGGCATCTTAGACAGATAAAGTAAAACATGTGGGGTACTTTTACTTTCGGATATAGTAAGTATTATATCCTCATCTTAACACTCAGTTAAGGCGACGTACGTGTTTTAAGCTTGAGCTCTCGATTATCACCTAGATAATAAGCTTAAAAACAGTCTCATCTCTATTTATCACACAGTAAACAGAGGTGATTACCCGTGTGAGTGGGCTAATCTTATATCTGTCCGACATACTTCTCAACTTAAAATAATGCACTAAGCATTAAGATGCATAATGATTAAATAAATATTCATAGGCATTAATGATGAAAACGCAAATTCATCAAATTGTGAACACTTAGGGAAATTACAATATTCAGTACATCAGTCTCTACGCAATCCTAGAGATTTCATATGGCCACAAAAACACATCTCTAGGTATTGGCTTTATCATAGGATCTGCTACCATTCCATGCGTAGTATGTACTCTAAGTTCACATCTTTTCGTGCAACCTTATCCTTGACAAGATTATACTTGGTATCTATATGTTCGGTCTTGCCATGATATTTTGGATCTTTGGTGTACACTTTTGCTGCTTGGCTATCACAGTTAACCAACGATGAATCTGCAGCACTTCCAATAACACCTAAATGATCCAAAAAATCTCTTAAGCCAAACACTCTCTTATACTACTGCTGATAATGCCACGAACTCAACTTATATCGTGGACAAGGCTATACACTTTTGTTTCTTACTGCTCCAACATATGGTGCCATTATTCGGTAAGAAAACAAATCCAGAGGTAGATTTTTTTTTCATTTAAATCTCCTCTCCAATCAGCATCAAAATAGCCTTTGAGTTGCAGATCATTTTCTTAATAACTCAGCGTATAATCAACAGTCCCCTTTAGATACCTCAATATTCTTTTAACGGCTTTCCAATGTGTTTGACCTGGATTGGATTGGTATCTGCTCACCATTCCGACTACAAAGCATATGTCGGGTGTTGTACACATCATAGCGTACATAAAGCTTCTAACAGCACTAGTATAAGGAACATGTTTCATTTGTTCCTTCTCTTGTGGAGTCCTTGGACACAGACTATGGCTCAACCCTTCACCTTTTGTAATAGGAGTGTCTATGGGCTTACAATCTTGAAATCTTAATTCCAAGAATGTATGCAACATCACCCATGTCTTTCACCTCAAAGTTGGAAGACAACAAATTCTTCACAGTATTAACAAACTCCATATTACTTCCGACAATTAGTATATCATCAACATATAATGATATGATCACAAATTGATCATTGGATCTTTTGATATATATATATACAGTGATCCTCGTCAATCATTGCAAAATCATATGCCACTATGGCATTATGAAAATGTATATACATTTGTCTCGATGATTGCTTAAGGCCATATATCGACCCCAAAGTCGACATACCTTTTCTTCTTGGCCTTTCACTATGAAACCAGCAAGTAGTTCCATATATGTTCCTTCCTCTAATTCTCCATTGAGGAAAGCAGTCTTTACATCCATTTGATGTAACTCAAGATCCATACTAGTCACTATTGCCAGAATAATGCGAATCAAGGTAAATCTCACTACAGGAGAAAATGTATTTTCATAATCAATTTCTTCCTGTTGATTATACCCCCTTCGCCACAAGGCGAGCCTTATGCCTTTCTATTGAGCCATCAGCCTTTCGCTTTATTTAGAGAACCTACTTGTTCCTATAGCACTGCGTCCTTTAGGAAGATCAACCAGTTCCCAGACTTGGTTCGATTTCATTGACTCCATTTCCTCTTTCATTGCATGAATCCATTTTTCCTTATTAGGGCAATTTAGAGCCTCATTAATATTTCTTGGCTCATCCTTATCTTGTGGAGCAACCATAAAAGTTTCCCTTTCAATGTCAGAACATCGATGGGGAATACTTTGGCGACTTGTTCACCGTATGGGAGATTGTACACTTAGCACATCATTTCCCATCATGCTCCCACTTGGATTAGGTAATGATGATGTGGTCACATCAGGTGGTTGCAATTGAGAATGAGTTGAATTCAATTAATTACATCTCATATTACTCCCACTTGGATGAACCCCACTAATATCATTATCTTAATCCAAGGTTTCAAATAGGGAGTTATTGTCCCTTATTTCGCCCCTCTTAGGAAATTCATCCACTAAGGATGTGACATCCCGTGATTCAAATTTAATTATACTCCCACTTTCCTGCTCACCTATGAACACATTCCATTTTGAGTGTTCGCAGTATCTCATGAAAATACTCTTATTTTCTTTGGGACCCAATTTCCCAAAACTTGTGAGAGGACTCATGAATATAGGTAGCACAACCCCATGGCTTAAGAAAACTTAAGTCCGGTGTTCTAACTGTCCATAACTCATATGAAGTGGAAATAACCGATTTGGAAGGCACCCGGTTAAGTATATAGGTAGCAGTTAACAACACATCACTCCAAAAAGGTGATGGGTAAGTTAGCATGCACCATCATGGACCTAACCATTCTAGTAGGGTTCTGTTTCTTCTCTCTGCAACACCATTTTGTTGAGGAGTATATGGAATAGACAACTATTCTTTCTATTCCTTTTTCATCACATAATTTTCTGAACTGATCAGAAAAAATATTCTCAACCTCGATCGGATCTAAATACCTTTATTTTCTTGTCTAATTGATTTTCTTCCAGGTTCATAAACCTTCTAAAACAACTTATGCTTCAGATTTATGAGAAATCAAATAGACATATCCGAATCAAGTAAAATCATCTATTAAAAGTGATGAAACAAACAGCCCATTGCCTTCCTCTCACATTCATTGAACCACAGATGTCCAAATGGATTAAATGCCGAGGAAATTCAGCTCTTTTACATTTTCCAAATGGTCTCCTTGTCATTTTCCCTACCAGGCAATGCTCACATATGGACAAATCAACTTTTTCAATATTGCCCAACAAGCCCTTTTTGACTAGTCTTTTCATATGTTGTTGGCCCATATGACCAAGTCTAGCATGCCATCATATTCACATCATTATCATATAAGATAGAAGACGTGAAACAAGGGGATAACATATTGACATCACCACAGTCAACATTTAGTACAATAAAACCATCTAGAAAGTGACCACAACCATAGTAGTTTGTATCTAAACACGAATCTACATATTTATTATGGAAGTTCATACCAAAACCAAGCTTAATCAACACTAAGACAGACACTTAAATTTCGACGAATCTCCAGAGCATATAGAACATCAAGATGCGTCCACCATGCATGTTCAATTGGCAGGTGCCAATTCTTTTACATTAGCTCTAGAGTTGTTTCCAATATAGATCCACTTAGTTTCAATTGGTATCGTCGGAATTCCACGAAGGATCCTCTATCCTTTGCTACATGGTCTGGTTGCCCATGAATCTACATTCCACAAAGGATTGGATTCAGCCTATAATGCAGAACTTGACACATAAGCAAAGTTCTTAAATGTACAAGAGGTGTATAGCTTCGTGGCTCACGACATGTCGCGAGCATAGTGACCTCTCTTGTCACAATTGTAACATCACACCCTTGACATTTTCTTCACCGAGGACGCTTTCCTCTCTCTTGTTGGTTAATTCTTAATTTCTTGCAATAAGGACTTGATCCTTTGCATTCCCACATATTGAACGAATCAATACGTTTGCGCTTAGAGCACAAAGCCCTTTCGAGCTAGAACCTGCATAGCAAATGTCTATTTACGGCTCAAATACCGTTAGGTGATCCTCTATTAGCTCAAGGTGGTGCATGACACCCTCAATGTCTTCCATAATGTGGTCAAGAGCTTCTAGTGCTTCTTGCTTTTCTAGCACATATTGAATCTTCATATTCAATATTTCACAATTATTACCGTTCATATCAGCAATCACGTTCTTAGTTGTTGAAACCATTGATCTCGAACACATCGACATATATGCACGAATAATTAATGCCTATCATTTATGCATCCCTATTTGCATAGACCCATCATATTAATAAATAATTTCAAGTAAGGCTTCGAGAATCAAAAGGTCACTATGTTTCCAATCATCCTCCAAAAATCCTAACTTAAAATTATTATTAATATAATTATCTTATGCAAATAAATTCTATGAAGTTACAAAAAAACTTCTATTACTACCCACAGCTAATTACCCACAGCAACCAGCAATAACAGAAAGCACCAGATAATTGACATACAATAAAAAAAAACAATAATGCTTTCAATTAACACAATTAGGTAGTAATCATTACACAATTAATCAAAGAAATAAACAGGGAATGACCCTTCTAATCTATCAGTCAAAATATCTGAGAAATTTGAAGGTACATTTGCCAACCATGGAAAAAACTTTTGGAAAGCTTTCATGTCGCCTCCAAGGCGCATTCACTCGGCGCCATGTGGCGCTCAATCTAAGGGTTGAAGTTTTGGCCAACTCAATCCTATAGTGCTCTCTCACAAAAGCTTCCACCAGCCTCCTATAACCCGGGACCACGTTGACCTCCCATAGCCGATCCAACACTGCTTGCCATTCAGGTGGAAGAGTGTTCATCAAAGCCGGCACCTTCTCAAAATCCGGCATAAGATAACCATTCCAGATGATTTCCTGTATCATCTGATTGACCCTGACCACATGTGATACTAAATCACCGTCATGCCACCGATAATCAGCTAACTCTTTTATCAGCTTCTTAAGTCTTGCATTTCCCTCGTGCATTCTCGGGATTGCAGGTATCCTTGCATAACGCATCATAGTTCCTGCAACAAATGCAGAATTAAAAATGGATCACTTATAATCCATAATTAATATAAGAGAAAATACATAATTTTCTAAAATTCATGCAACAAATGCAGAATTGAAAATGGATTACTTATAACCCACATAGGCATGACTTAAAAAGAAAACAAATTCCTTTTTTTTTTTTTTTTTTTTTTTTTTTTTTTTTTTTTCGGGTCAACGGTCGGTCAACAGTCAACGGTCGTCGGTCAACGGTCAACGGGTCATCAACGGTCAACGGGTCGGGTCAACGGGCGCGCGGGTCGGACCGGTCGGCCGGTCGGACCGTCCGCGCGGACCGACCGCACGTGCCTCGGGCGTGCGGGGGATGACGTCACGCAGACGTCATCCGGCACGTGCGGGGCGCGTGCCTCGTCCACGAGTCGGGTCGCCGATCGGGTCGGTTCGCCGGCCGGTGACCGTCCGGCGAAACGTCGTCGGTGATGACGTCATCACGTGACGTCACGCAGACGTCATCCGAACGGTTACCGACCGTTGGATGACGTCACGCTGACGTCATCACGTGACGCCAGCACGCGTCGGTCCGCGGACCGGCACGTGCCGGTTCGCCGCCGGCGGCGTGCACGCGCCGGTTCGCCGACCGGCGCGTGCGCGCACGCGCCGGCGTAGCGAGCTTCCGGCGCGTCGCGCCCACGCGCAGCGGCCGGCCGCTTCGTGTGGGCGCGTGCAGTGTCGTACGGCGGCGTGCGACCACTCTTCGGACTCGTCTCGACGTCGCGCTTCTCCCAGTGCCTTCGGAATTTTATTTCGACTTACGAAAACTCAGAAAAAAGGCCGAAAAACGCTCGGGTGTCGGGATTTTCGCCCGGTTCCGTACGGCCGAAGTGATTTCGCGAAAAAAATCAATCAAAAACATCAGAATTGATCGGGAAAAACGTGAACTAGGGCTCTGATACCAATGTTGGGAATAACGGATCCCCGAAAGCCGGATTCGACACCGAATCGAACCCCTAAATCAATGCGGAAGACGAAGCCCGGGAAAAACACGCATCACCGATCGTAAAGCACACCACGGATTCGAGCGTACCTTGTTAGCCACAGATTAGACACCGACGCCAATGGAGGAAGAAAATCCGGTCGAATTTGATCCGATGAAGCCTTGAAGGGAAGAATTGAAGCCGTATGCCTATTGTTCCTTTTGAGAGAGAAACACACGGAGAGAAAAAGACGTACGTGAATTATGATTTCAACAGGCGTCTTCTCTCTCTCTCTCTCTCTCTCCCTTTTATACCCCATTCTTTCCACGGGCCCCTTTTCCCATGGGCCGGGCTTTCGGGCCCGGCTTGGGCGGACAGGGCCTTAAGCCCTTTAATTAAATAAAGCTTTCAGTCTTGTCATTCAAAAACCGTCTACTTATGTAGCTAAGCAGCCCGGCCCCCGCCAAAATCCTTCTTCCAAGTCAATTCCTTCTGGGAATCTTCCAGATGTTTGTGACATTCTATAATGAATGGAAATGTACGCGCAGATAAGGTGCACAACCTAGGTTTAGTATCTTGACCGTCTAAGTGCAGACATTAATCCTGTATTAGGGCCATACATCTATATTTTGGCTCGTGTGTTACCTGATCCCTTAAATTAGCATGTCTCTTTATTTTTTCAATCTTACTAGATTCATCATCCTGAGGCCCAAAGGTACCTACATAAGATGGGTTGTCATCATAGAATTAAAGAACCCTTTGATGAAAAATACAACGTATATTTTCATGTCATTTAGTGAATAAGTCTTAGCAAACACCCAGGAGCATAAAAAGTCTTGCTTTCGACCAATTTTTGAACTCATTACCTTGGTTTTGAGAAATTTTCTCAAACTAACTAGTTGTAACAAATAAATAATTGCATGTGCATGTTATTTACTTCTTAAGCTCTTGTTACATTTGATCATTCACTCTCTTAGCATCATATTGTCACTCATTGGCAAGAATGAGAGTCGTTCACCGTCAAACATGGGGTGCATGTTAAGACTCAATCCAATAGATATAACATATTGCTACAATTTGGAAGAAAATTACCAAAAAAAGTCATGAATTTATTGTGAGGATATTAATTCATTCATAAACTTTTTAATTTGAACAATTGAGATATAAACCTTGACCATTGGCCAATGTAGTTCTTCGGGCTAATTTTGGCCAAAATTCACAGACATGGACGTCGGCCATCCTATGTGGCATGGTCATGCTAATGTAGACATCTTGCAATTTCTTTATTTATTTTTTTAAGTTTTCAATTTTTTTTTTAATATTCTATTCTTTTCTTTCTTTGCTTTTTAGTTTTTTTTTTCTTTTCACTATGGCTGACAAAGGTCGCCAGGTGATCTGGGTGTATGATTTAAGTGTGGCTACTGAGTGCCTCAAGATACTTCATAGTAAGACTATGATCATGAGTATTCTTTTTAAGTTGTATGCTTTTGTTGGTCAGCGAGTTCTCCCGTACATTCGAAATGCTTCTTGCTAATTTAAGGATTTTTATTGGGAGGCGTGCACTTCCTAGCATAACTATAGAAGGAAAGGACCACCTTATGAATGGAAAACTCATATCAATCCAAGGGGTTTGTTGATCTTATTAGATAATTACGGTTGCCCCCCCTCGACCGATTTATGCTAAACAAAGAAGTTACCGTATTTTTGGAGGCATCATCATCAAATCAGAAAAATTTGCATATAGATTCATAATCATACACCCAAATCATCCAAATTCAAGATTGCTCTCACGCACGATTGTATGATTGCGTGGTGGACATGATATGTTGTGTTAATCGTGAGTCATATCGCAAGTCATCTCCAACTTTACAAAATAACAAATTTATCAATCTCTAGACCGTAGTTTAATGCCCACCCAGAGTTTTGAGGCTTCTTAGGCACAACATTGGATAAGAGCCAAATTAATGACCTATGATCCTTAGCAGCTAATGTGCTTAGCTTAATATATTGTCTAATTAGACTCATTTTATTAAAAGAAATTAATGGTGTATCACCATTTCCACATCAAACCTTCAAAAATGAAAAAGGATATGACAGCTCACATACTGTACTGAAGTGGAGGAGTTAAACAACTAAAATATATTATTGTCAGATATTGAAATTTACTTGTAAATGTGCCAAGATATTTAAGAGAGAGGTAGAAGGGAAAAAAAAACTCAGAACCTCCATCTTCTGTTGGAAGCACGCGGCAGTCAACACTTTTACTCGGGAAGATCGCTAGGTCAATCAATGTATACAGTTATCTCTACTTTCATATATAAACTTAAGCTAATGAATTTTGGGACAGTGAAAATATATTTAACCACTCCGCAGCATGACAATTCTCTAATGTATGACTTTCTAACACAATTCATACGTGCATTTCAATATTTTTACTCCATACTCTAGTTAAAAAAACTCAAGATGCCTCCATTATAAAGCATAAGAAATACTAATAAAACTTTTATTTCTTTATTTATGACCACTAACTAACTACTGACTAATAATATTCATTAATATACTTCAAACACTCTCCCCGAGCCAAAACATTCTGCTTATAAATGATAGGTGCAACTTTCTTCTAAAGTTTGCGGCCAAAGTGCCATGAGCCTTACACTAGACAAGGGATATGAATACATTAAATTAGCTTTAAGACAAGTGTTTGACCAGAAGGTTAACACCTCTTTTCTCATACAATCTTGATAGAAACGTGTGGAAATCGAACTAGAATTGCATCACCCGATGGCGCTCAACTTTGGCCGCTACATAAAGATGTGCTTGACTCCAATGTTTACAGTTGCCTGGAAACTTGATGGCGACTTCGCTCCTCAATGGTGCTCGCAATTGAAAAGTAGTATCACAACGAATGACATTCATGGTAGGCATTGTTTAGGGGAAAATTGTCCAAAAAGTCCTAAACCTATTGCACTTTTGTTAATTCATCATAAACTTTTCGATTTTGTCAATTGAGTCCTAAACATTTTCACTTCTTATCAATTGAGTCTATTCAACCAATTTTAGCTAAAATTCATTGATGTGGAAGCTGGAAGTGCCACGTAAGACTGTCATTGCTGACGTGAACAGATTTTAATAATATTTTAATTTTTGAAAAAAAAATTATCATTTTTTCTCTTTTTTTCCTTTCTTCTTCTTCTTCTTATTCCTTTTGCCAATGGCCGACCACTAGAGGCCAGCCACTAGTCATGCCAAGCCTACTAGCCTAGCTCGCCACAGGCGAGGCACATCAGTCGAGGCCTAGCGAGGGTCGGCCTTGCCTAGGCCAAGGCAGCTTCCATGAGCGTCCCTTGGGCATAGGCGATGCCTAACAAAGTCGCCTTGACTTGGGCAAGGGCCGGCCTCACTAGATCTAGCATGGGAGCCCTCACCAGGACTTGCCCACCCAGGTGAGGCCTAGTGAGGGTCAAGCCTCCCCCAAGTCAAATCGGGCGAGGTCGAGCTTCATCGAGTCTCGCCTCTCGTTTGTAGCAAAAGAGGCTAGTTGACCCAACATGGCTGGCGGCAGCCATCGGGAAAAGGAAGAAGAAGAAGCAAAAAGGAAAAGAAAGAAAACAAAAGGAGAAAAAAATATATATAAAAATATATAAAAAAATTCAAAAATATAAAAATATTATTAAATTTTGTCCGGGGTCAGTATTGTCAGTCCTATGTGGCACCGCTGACGTCTACCTTAGTGATTTTTGGAAAAAGTTAGTTGGATGGACTCAATTGGTAAGAAGTGAAAAAGTTTATAACTCAATTGATAAAATTGAAAGGTTTATGATTTTTTGGACAATTTTTTTGCATTGTTTAGTGTTGTGCACAAGTGGGTGCACAAGTGGGGAAGTCTTTGAAGATGAGATGCTAAGATTGGAGCACTACGTAGAAAGTTTTCCTTTTTCTTGTTTGAGGGATTTTTTTTTTTTTTTTTTTTTTTTTGAGGAATTGAAAAGGAGAAAAATCACAAAACGAAAGCTAAGACTAAAACTAGAAAACAAACAAGGGCAGCAATTTGATTTTGACTGATAAGCAAAACTATGACAACGAGCGAGAACGATGCACGGCACAATGAAGCTCGAGATCAGAGAGGGCTCGACTAGTAGCGGTCCAGATCGGATGACAAGAGTTGCCAATTTATGTTCTTTCTTTGCATGGCCCACCCCCAAAAGAAGGAAAAAGAAAAAGAAAACACTCTGTTCATTACTTTCCCCAT
The DNA here is from genome assembly GCA_016097485.1 of Eucalyptus sideroxylon x Eucalyptus melliodora. Classification (NCBI taxonomy): domain Eukaryota; kingdom Viridiplantae; phylum Streptophyta; class Magnoliopsida; order Myrtales; family Myrtaceae; genus Eucalyptus; species Eucalyptus sideroxylon x Eucalyptus melliodora. The sequence goes on from CM027827.1 coordinate 1,342,159, forward strand.
GGAAAGGATGTTCATCACTAAAATTGCTTGCCAGTCCATAATTGACGCCCACAAAGATTAATCATCATTACTGTTCGACATGCTAGTGAGGAGGATGAGGACACGTGGGAATCTCTACTCTCGTGAGGTCGCCTCTTTTGATCAATATAAAGAACATCGAAAAACCATTGAAACCAATACAGAACCCACCGACTTGATCTCTCGGTTTTTATCAACTTGACAAATTGGGGTGCCCCACTTAGATTGTGAAAATCACGTAAAAGACGGGATCAAATCGATAACGTGAAAGACCAGATCAAATCGATAACGACAAAGTTTGTTCTATCATGAGAGCATTCTTTTCACTAATGACGTCGAGACAGACACAAATAACGTATATCGCTCGAAAATCGGGCACCACATGATTAGCATGGGATTCTAGGCTCGAACACCGAGCAGCCCACCCTCAGCATCTTGTTCCTGTACTTACCATCTTTTCTAAGCAAAATTTTTTGTCTTCCTTTATTGACAGTGTCCGACCACGGACACATTACACGGACGCAAGATACTTTTCCTTGAGCTAGGCCATTTGAATATCCGACTAGGTACATGAGCGGATCAAACTACGAGTCCAGATTAAATTTCGAGGTGATGTCATGGGGAGTTCGAGGTGTCCGAGGTGAGAAAAATGTTAGGTATAAGGAAACAAGCGAGGATTAACCCCCGCCTACTGCCGGTCCCAAAAGAAAAAGTCAATTTTGGACGGAACTATGAAGGCATTGAATTTGATTTGCCAAAATTGACACGAAACAAAAGTAGGCCTAGCTAATAAGAACAAAAGAGATATTAAATCGAGAGGAAAAAATCAATTCATGCCCCGTAAGACTTCACAATGAAGAAGGGACAAAATAGTTTTCTCGATCCAGGTTCTCGAGAAATTAGTTAGCAATATAGAATTCTTCACATTACAATACAAAATGAGCTCATAAATGATTTTCTATTAGTATCTAACCTCGATCCTCAACGATCAAAGTTGTGGTCTAGGGCTCGTGAGGCTTCCTAGTTGAGGCTAAAGGACCGAATGATAGTATGTCTACCTTAGAAATTGAAGCTTTATTTATTTCGCGGAAAATGAATGACTTGGAAAATATTTTCCTAAATATGATTTTTTGTATTGATTACAAAAATAAATGAATAAATAAAAAAATAGTTTTATAGTTCATGAAGATGTTTAAACATAAGTAGTTGTCTACAATGAAAACCTTTTTTGCATTGGCTATTAATTTCAAGTTATATAAATGATTATCGTTAGACAAATATTTTATAAATTATTCGTTCTATGCAGAACAAATGGAGCCTCAAATCACACGACTGACTCCACTCAATATGTCCACTATTACTTTTCTGGATAAACATGGAAGATTTTTTATGGGATGTTTTTGTTTGAGAGAAAAAGATAATGCCGGGAAAGAGAAATGCCATGTTGGGGTTCGGCATTCAGCCGGGGGGGAGATGAACTTGGCAAAAATCAAGGTCCCACTCTTTACTGCCAAATATAGTTCTCGTCATGTGAATCCCCATATCAACTTGGAAATGTGGAATCCTATTCTCATTTTAGACCTTTTGTATTGTCTGTATAATGTTGTGGTAGATTGATGATAGAACGAGTTACAACCTCCAGCGACGTTCAATCTGAGGTTAGGACCTTTGAGAGAGAGAGAGAGAGAGAGAGAGAGAGAGAGGCACGCACACACAATGGCTGGCACAACCAAGGCAAGCGCAGCAGAAATGGCACTGGTTTGCCGCCCGCAGAGGATGGAGCATCGGGGACGGAGCAGAGGGGACAGAGAAGAAGAAGAAAGAACAACAGAGAAGACGGAAAAAGTTAATAAAAAATTGGAAAGGATGACACATTCCAGTCGTTGAATTTCAATATCTCAAAATCCTTTTATGTAGAGGATCCTAGTGATAAATACGGATACCTTGGATGCATGATATTAATATATCCAAAACCCACTTATATCCTATAGTATTGTACACATCTTACATTGAATTGCAGTGACTCGAGGAAGACCTGATAAAATATAAAATAAAATAAAATAAAATAAAAAGATTCTTTGGATACTATGATAATAATAACAACAGCAGTGGTAATATTTACTTGAACAATGAAAGCAGTCCACTTCAAAGAAAGTACAAGGTATAAGACGCTGGGAACATTGGCTAGCAATGCTTTTTCAAACAATATGTACGTGAGAGAGAGGTTTTCACATGTTGCACATATTGTAGAAATGTGACTGCCATTAAGCAATTCAAAGAAACCATCCCAATTTCAATATCCAACCTTGGCTTCTCCAAGATGAGCTCCATTGAGAAGAGTCTATCTTTCCTACTTGGCTCCAAGCCATGGAAACTGGTCACGGTCACAGCACAGGTCAAGCAGGCCAGGATTGATTGACTCGAAACAAGGCTTTAACAACCACCTCTCTTGAAGACCAGCCAGATAAGTGAAATTGCACCTCAATTGTTCCGCGAAACATGTCATGCCCATCTTCATTTGGAAAAGCACGCATCCATTAAGTATGGATATTTTTTTATCAAGGAGAGCTCTGACTTGGCATTTATCCTAAGCAATGAAGCATCCGCTCATTCATTTTACTTTAAGGTGTTATCCCAAACAAAAGTGAAATGGGTGGCTTGGGCTTTTTTCGTTTTCTTTACCAATATCGCTTGGGTTGTGAGGACTGTCCCTACAATGGAGACTACTCTTTGTAGGGCGCACTTTGAAACCTTGCATGGATCTATGACTCCAGCACCGAGAAGATCTTCATATTTGGCCGGCATTGCATTGTAATCAATTTCCCAACTGCACGTTGGGGTTGTCTACTCTACAGTATCGTCATCTGCTTCTGCATTAGTTGCAATGGCTTTCGCGGGAGCAAGGAGTACCTGCAATTGCAAGCCGTAATTGACCACCTATAAGAACAGAGAAACCTCCAGAACAACAGCAAAATGCTTGGAGCGATCTTTGACTCAATGCATTCCACTTAAAATGCCCAAGCAACTATCAAAGACATAAGGCAGGTTATCAATCAAGAGAAAAACTAGAATATATTACCCTAAAGCCCACAAGTCAGTTGTTAAAATATAGTTTCCTTAGGCCTATAGTGCCCGAGCCCAAGTCTAGCCCAGGTCCACGAAGACCTAAAGTTGAGCTCAAGACCCCAGTGCCTCCCCTCCCCCTCCGACATGCTCATAAAGGACCCAAGCCTAGGCTTGGTTGTCGAGGACCTAGTCCGAGGCCTGGCCTTGATGGACCTGGGCACGAGCATTGGAGACAAGGGCACCAGTACCAAGGTCATGAGCCTAGCCTCAATGGACCCAGGCTCGAGCATCGAGGACCTAGGCTCGAGCATTGGGGTCCTGAGTTCAACCTCCATAATTCGAGGCTAGGGTGCTAAGGCTTGAGGCCGAGCCTCAATGGATGCCAAGCTAAGGTCCAAAAGCTAGGCAAGCCTTGATGTACCTAGCCTAGGCATTGGGGTTTGCTGACCGAGGTCCCTAGTATAGGTTCTGCGGTCCCAAGCCAAGGCGCTAGGGAGTCAGGCAACGGCACCAAGTCCTCAGGGCCAATTTTCGTGGACTTAGGACTCATGCCCAAAGCCAGGGATTCGGGCTTGGAACCCCCAAGCCCGTGCCTAATTCCTCGGCTACCCATGCGTATGTCACTAGTGACCAAATAGCAACGATCTATTAAAAAAAAAAATCAGAATTTCTTTACAAAAAAACATAAAATATCTTCCAGTTTATTTTCATATATAAGCTAAACACCTCATTTTCCTATAAAATGACTTCCCAAATACTTTTAAAAAATATCACATTTTTCATGAAATAAACGAAGCCTAACAGATAGGCCTATATACTCGTGTTCTCTTTCAAGTCTTAGCCATGGTTTGACACAGTACATCCTCATAAAAGGCTCAAATATCACCGCACGCCTATACTGACGATTGCCGGAGGATGCTCATTGGACCAAAATAGGTATATGGATGAACACCCATTTGGTCAAAGATCCAATGACCTCAGTTTCCTTCAAACTACTCATGAGAAATTAAATTACAAACAACACGATGCACAGAGAATTTTGATCTCGATGAATAAGTGTAATAATCTGTACCTGAGGAAATTAGGGGATCTGAAATTTCAAGGGCTTTGTACATCTTTAGTTCTTCACACGATGTGCTGAAAACAAAACATTTTGGGAACTTGCAGACCTTAGTTACAGCAACTCCCCCAAGAAGATCGGCAATTCTTTCTGCATGCTTTCATGAATGGTATGCATGATCGATTTCAGCTAAATCCTTCTTAATCTGTGAAATCCTTGCTTGGATTTCAGCTTTAGTAGAAGGATCGGTAACAATGGTAGCTGAGTTACTCCTGATGGTTTACTTTTCTAGCAATGCTAAGCTGATCGGAGGTCACACAAGCGAGAGTTACACCAAAGTCTCCAGAGAGAAAATTAGCACCTAATGATATTATTACAATGATTAATTGAACCAAAAGACCAAAAAAGGAAAGCAGAACATGTGGTTTTGAATAACAGTGCTTCTTGAAGGAGCTTAAGACAGCAGAGCAGAAAAGGTTGCCACGCTTTACAAGTTCACCTGTCAATAAAGCAATGTCCATTGTCCAAATCCTGGACATTGCAGGAAAGCTACATTAAGCAAGCCCCTTCCATTTTGTGCACAAGTGTTTCCAGCACTTGCCTTGAGATATCCTCTGCATTGATTAGCAAGGGGACGCTTAATTGAGTTGCCTTCTCTAGCAAAGGAATCAAGTCCTTGACAACTGAAATCCTCTGAGCAGTTACAAGGACTTTGGCCTTCTCAACCTCCACGAGAGGTCTAACTTAAGTGAAGAAATAGTATAAAAGGAAATTTTTCATTGAAAGATGGGTGCGCATTCGATAAGCTCGGGATCTGTTGATGCGAGTGATGGAAGACTATCCCTCTGGGAGACAGACTGTAGAAATATGGAAAGCTCTTGAAAGAGTTCTTTCCGCATTTGAAGGAGACAATCATCCCACTCCATATTATCTCAAACCTAAAGCAAAATTCACAACCTTCATTCCTTCTCGAACTAGAACAAAGGTTTCAGAAGAATAGGATGACTCGATATAAGATTACTCCATCATGTCCAATCCTTTCCTACAGCACCAGCGATCATTCTTCCAACAAGGTCATATTTTTCCGCAGAGATTGATAACACAGGTGCAACATGCTGAAGCAATTTTGGAATTTCGTCATGAATACCCCATCTCTTGGACAAATTGCAAAAACAGAAAAATCGATCGAGAACCTTTGATATAATCACTCCCTCTTACGAGGGAGGCTCTTTTCCTTCAAAATACCGACCAATTCTTTTACAGTCTTACCCATTTTTTATAAAGCTGAAATTCCTACAGTTCAGCTAAACTCAGTATCTCTGTTCCTTAATCTACCATCAAGCGTGGGAGACGAGCCAGCAGGGAATACGCAAATTTTGAAGAATCAAACCTCGAAAGATAGTAAGCAGCATCGACAAAAGCAAACGAGCTACCGCAGCGGTGGCACTCTCCTTCCAAGTTCAGTAACTCCACTTCCTTATCATAACCAATCGCGACGCAACCATTTCCAGGAGCGGGCTTTGAGCAAGAATTGCTCACCCCCGACTCACCGGAAGCAAGGAAAGGAGGACCGACCTCTTGCTCAGAGATCCGCTGAAGACGAAGAGTCCAGGGGAACCGACATTCGGCCGACGCGCATGCAATCTCTCTCTCGCTAACGCGCGCGCACACTTTCTGCAGCAGGCAGGGAGAGGAGGAGACGTTCGGAGTAGAAGACGAGAGAGAGTGGTTTACTGAAATAGTTGAGAGCAGGTAAATTTCCGCTTAACCGAAGAAGAAGACGAAGCAGAAGCAGGAGAGAGTGCGAGTGGGAGCGCGTTTAAATTGGGGGACGCGAGTGAACGAGGCGCCAGGGGCAAAATACAGGCATGCACGGTAGGATGGCTGACAAAATTCGCGTTACCGTACCGTAAATGCATTCGTATTTCGTATTATTTCCGTATGTGTAGTCTGTGTTGTTTTGTATTTGATTTGTCACATTCTAATTTTGATTTTACATGCGGAATAACAGAATTGTGAAGAAAAAAATATATCACTAAGTAATTCATGCCAATTCGCATCAATACAAAAATTAAAGGTAAAGTATCGCGTTGGATTCAAATTTTCCTATATAATTCATGTTTTATCTAGTATCATGCAAATGGGTCATATTCAACATTTTCTGCCCTAGGGTTGGGCTGTATTTGTGTATCGCTGCACATTTTCCACGTTAAAAAGATAAGGATGACTCACTAATTTTGATGAATATACAGCAAACCAATATGTTTTGGCCAAAGTCTAATCATTTTTGTGGAGCTAATCATCAACTTTACATTTCATGACATATTGGCATAACATGCTCTATACATATAGTCACTCCTTTCTCCCTGCAAATCATGTAATAACCTTTTCGTACACTTTAGGTGATCATGAGGTTGATCATGGTTAATAGCCCACATATCTTTTGTAATAATCTATGTGGCTCTACATAGATAGAAAGACACATCCTAAGGCTTCAAAAGCACCTTGACTCTTCACTAGGGCATTATTTATGTTTGTGAAAGAAGTCATGGATCAAATAACTACACCAGCCCTACAAATACATGTAAACATTGAACATTCTACTTCTAGCTTGGTTTGATTTTTTCAGCTTTTCATCATTTTCTCGTGAAAAATATAAAATTAACCTTATGACGCAGTTATTTCCTATTCGAATCTACTGCACCTCTCACCCAAAGTAACCATTTATGCTCGCGAATTTTTTGACGCAACCACCCTCCATGAACAAGGACCGAATGATTTACATGCGAGCATCTGTTGAGATCAGTGGAAGCAAAGTTTCGATGCGTTGAGCATCATTTTTGTCTTCTTCCCATTACTTTTTATTTATGCTTGCACCGTCACACCATCCTTTTTGGTTACTAACAAAAGTAAACAAATTTGGAATGAATCAATCATATCAAGGGCCAAAATTATGTAAAGATGAACCCCAAGTGAGTGGGATGCACGGTCACCAAAACCCTTGTTGCTGATCTACGAAAAATGAAATATTTATTCAAGTCATTGACTTCTTTATGGAAGTGGAGTTTGATGGGATCAGTTCATTGGGACATGAAATGAGGAACGGGAAAAAAAAAAAAAAAAAAAAAGCATACTTGGCTTCGACATCAAGCCAGCATGATTGCATTCTCACTCGCAAAATGTGGCTGTATTCACCTATAGAACATAGACATGTTGGTCCCTTGTAGCCATCCATTCTCCTCTCAAAATGAGCTTCAAAGTGAAGTCATTTCTATGGAGTACTAACCATGGAGAAAACCTGTTTCATTTTTTCTTTTCCCCTTTTGATTATTCATCCCATGCAACTCATGACACAACTTATGACATGCCCCTTCGTTTGACCTACCTTTTTTGTCGAGAAGAGGAGAAAGAAAATATAGATTCATGGGTATTGCCTGATTCGAGCCAACATCCCTTGATTAGGCATAAGCTTTCCCAAGCTCATACCTCAAGTGATGTTGGATGTCATTTTTTTAGTTCTTAACAACCTAAATATTTCTAAGAGTTGCCACTAACCTATTTTGGTCGGCTAGAAATCAATCGAAATACGAGAGTGTTATCTCAATTCCTAAAAAACCAAAGAATCCGGGATTGGTGATTTGATTATACTATTATTTATTAGCACCCTTTCGATACCTCTAACTTAGAAAGTCCTTGCTTAAGTTGTCACTTAGTCTTGATTCCCAATATAGTCCTAAAGGCATCAAAGTTGCCAAATGATCATGCAAATGTTTTTGTAGGGTTCATTTTCATCAAAGTCTAAATTAATCCTAACGTATTCTAGGAAAGCGATAAACAACCAAGTTATTGAAAAGCAATACTGCAAGTAAACAATCAAGTGTTAAGATGAATTTCAAAGTAAATGCGAAAAAGAAAACCTAATACAAGCTGAGCAAAGAATTTATATGGCCATGTTGTAAGCCCCAGGACATGATCCCCATGGGCTAAATTCAAATTGAGTTTAATATCTTTTCTAAAGGACCAATTTACCAAAAAGGACTCAACTATGTCAAAGACAACCTATAAAAGGAAAACTAATCCAAAGATTATATTAAAATTATAAAAAAAAAATGCTAAATCTACTACCAAAGCCCCACAACTAGGTCAAGAGCCATTTCTAAGTTATTTTCTGAATTATCGAATTTTAGAAATTTTTTTAATTTTTTAGTCTTTTTCTAAAAAAATAAAATAATATTAGAAGTAAAGATCAGATGTGGGCTCATGGATGTGGACTAGTGATATCAACAGGAACAAAAGAAGTAGGCTCAATGATTCAAGCCCAATCTATCCACGACCTGGACCGAGTCCAAATTCAATAATCCTTTCTACACCCCCTTTCCAAAACATGGAGACCTCCCTTCTTCCTCCTAGAACATGAACTCGTCAACCACCCGCTTGGAGAAAGCCAACACCGATCACTGTTCACTCCAGTACCAGCACCAACATCGTTCATCATCACCAGCCACCGGTGTCTCATGTTCACAATCACAGAACAATGAGTTTATAGAGAATGGGTACCAGAGAGACAAACCAAGATAGACGTTTCAAAGTATGGACGCTCCGGCCGTAGGCTCCCAACGTTTCCTGGCCAAACGAAGTCCACAAGGATTCCATGGGAAAATATGCAAAAATGGTGCATGGAAGCCAAAGAGAAAAATACACGTTCAGGTCGGTATCATTTTCATTTATACAGGGACTGAATTTTGACACTTTTGTTTACGCAGTCATCGAACCAAGGATTCTTACCTTGCTGAAAGTGGCTTGGACCACGGCCAACGGACAGGTGGGTTCAAGAAGGCTACGAATTTCGCCACTAAAAGAGACACGAACTAGCAACTGTTAGAAATAGTAAAATTGTTTTTGTGTTTTGATTAGCCTATTTGTCTTTTAATTATTTTTGGCTAAGTGTGTGAAAGCAAAGGAGAAAATTCTTGAAGAAGCAAAGGAGAGAATTCTTGAAGAAGCTACAAGTGGAACTTGTTGCTCAAGTCTTGAAGAGTAGGAAGAAAGCTTCAACTTTGTAAACTTGAACTTGAAGGAAAAGTTTCAGCCCAAAATTGTTGACTCTTAGCCAAGAAGAAATGTTCAACTTCAACTCTTGCATGTTGAAGATAATGGTGGTGAAAATGCTTATAAATATAGGGTTATGTTAGTTTTTTTTTAGAGTGTGAGAGTGTTTGTAAAAGTGAGAGAAAGTGAGATTTTAGAGAGAGTTTTAAGCTTAGCAAAGTTAGTGTGTGTACTCTCTTAAGCCTTTACAAAGGCATATTGTGTAATATAATCTCTCTTTGTGTGTGTACTCTCTCCCTCCAAATCCTTTTGGTTCCAACAATTGGTATCAGAGCTAGCCATGGCATCCACTAGCTCCGTTCAGATGCAACTTCCGAAGTTGAACGGAAAAAATTACAACAACTGGTCCGTTCAGATGAAAGTTCTATTCAGGTCTCAAGATTTGTGGAACCTGGTGGAGAACGGCTACACCGAAGTAGCTGATGCTGAAGAATTCAATGCTTTGAGGAAAGAGGAGAAAGAAGCGTTGGTGGAATCTCGAAAGAAAGATCAGAAAGCATTATATGCGATCTTTCAAGCCGTGGAGGAGACGATATTTGAAAAAATATCGAGTGCTGAGACAGCGAAAGAAGCGTGGGATATATTGCAAAAATCCTACAAAGGTGATGATCGTGTCAGGCGGGTGCGGCTCCAAACACTTCGAGGAGATTTTGAGTCTTTACACATGAATGACTCTAAATCTATCTCGGCTTACTTTGATCGTGTACAAACCATCGTTAACCAGCGAGGGTTAATGGTGAAGAGCTCCAAGATGTGCGAGTCGTAGAAAAATCTTGAGGTCTTTGACTGAAAGATTTGACTACGTGGTTGCGGCGATCGAAGAAGGTCAAGATATATCAACCATGACGTTGGAGAGGTTGATGGGTTCATTATGTTCGCATGAGCAAAGAATGAACCAGAAGTCTATCAGTTCGAATTCTGAGCAAGCACTGCAGAGTCGGGTCACTCAATCAAATCGAGGAGGTCATCATGGTGGCCGAGGTCGTGGAGGTCGTGGTGGTGCCCAAGGTAGAGGTGGAAATCTGAATTCCACTAAAAGATATCAAACACGTGACAAATCAAAAGTCAAGTGTTTTAACTGTAACAAATTCGGACATTACAAATCCGAATGTCGAGCAAACAGGGGGCAAGAGCAGCCAGAATATGTGCATGCTGTCGATGCAAATGAAGGCGTGGTGTTAGCATGCCAAATGGATGACTCAAGTACCATGGACACAAAAATTTGGTACCTTGATACCGGGTGCAGCAATCACATGTGTGGTCAAAAGGAGCTATTTTCGAAGTTAGATGAAACGGTTCGTGGTGAAGTCAACTTCGGGAATAAATCCAAAATTCTCGTGATGGGCAAAGGTAACATTGATATCAACTCAAAAGATGGTACTAATGTTACTATTGCAGACGTTTACTTTGTGCCGGGACTCTTTTGGAATTTGCTAAGTGTTGGGCAACTATCCGAAAAAGGCCACAAAGTTAACATTGAAAATGGTGTGTGCACCATTAGAGGCGCAAACAATAAGTTGATTACGATGACACAAATGACGAAGAACCGGATGTTTCCTCTATCCCTTCAGACGAAGACTCTATTGAGTTTTCAAGCAACGACAAAAGATAGCAAGTGGCTTTGGCATCTTCGGTTCGGTCATCTAAATTTTCGTGGACTTAAATTACTAGTCCAGAAAAAGATGGTGACTCGGCATGCCCTTGATCGACGCTCCGGACCGCTCATGTGAAGGATGTCTCGTTGGAAAGCAACATCGGAAATCTTTTCCAATTGGGAGAGCTAGAAGAGCCAAGCAACCTCTGGAGTTGGTACATACAGATATCTGTGGCCCTGTTGAGGTGGAATCATTTGGACAAAAAAGGTACACGCTAATTTTTGTCGATGATTTTACTAGAAAAACATGGGCTTATTTTTTGAGAGAAAAGTCCGAAGCTTTTGGCAAATTTAAAGAATTCAAAGTCTATGTTGAGAAACAGAGTGGCTTTAATTTAAAGACATTGAGATCGGACAGAGGTGGAGAGTTTACTTCCAATGAATTTGACAATTATTGTAAAATTCATGGAGTGAAACGTCAATTGACTGCTAGCTATACTCCTCAGCAAAACGGTATAGCAGAAAGAAAGAATAGAACAATTTTTGAAATGGCAAGAAGTATGCTAAAGGCTAAAGCATTACCGAAGAAGTTTTGGGCAGAAGCTGTTGCTTGTGCTGTATTTGTGTTGAACAGGTGTCCAACAAGGAGTGTTCTTGGAAGAACTCCAGAAGAGGCTTGGAGCGGCAACAAGCCAGATGTTTCGTTCCTACGGGTATTTGGGTGTGTAGCATATCCCCATATACCAGGATTTAACGAAGAAAAAAGTTGGATGATAAAAGCGAGAAGTGCATTTTCATTGGATATAGTAATGTGACTAAGGGTTATAAGCTATATAATCCTGTCACGGAGAAGGTAATTATTAGCGGGGATGTCCAATTTTTGAAGATGAAGCCTGGGACTGGAATCAAAAGGCTGACCGTAAAGGCATTCCTATGGAAGATGAACCATTGGTGAGGGAGACCGAAGAATCTTCAATTGAAGATCCATCACTTTCACCTGGTAGTTCATCCTCCTCACAAAGCAACGATCGCAGAACCATTGATTCGTCGTTCACAACGACCGCAGAAGACGCCAGTAAAATTCAAGGATTATGTGGTCACAAAAGTTGATGATATTGACAGTGACGAAATCACTAATGAAACAATGATAGATTTTTGTTTATTTGCATAATGTGACCCCATATCCTATGATGATGTAGCTATAGATGAGAAGTTGATCCAAGCAATGGATGAAAAAATCCACTCCGTTGAAAAGAATAACACATGAGTGCTAACTTCTTTACCACCCGGTAAGAAGCCCATAGGTGTCAAGTGGGTGTACAAGAGGAAATACAAACCCGACAGTCAGGTGGACCGTTACAAAGCCAAACTGGTCATGAAAGGCTACAAGCAAAAGCCAAGTATTGATTATTTTGAAGTATTTGCATCAATGGCTCCAATAGATACATTCGGATGATATTAGCACTTGTAGCTCATAACCGTTGGAAGCCATCAAATGGATATGAAATCAGCATTTCTTAATGGTTTCCTTGATATTGAAGTATATGTGGAGCAACCACAAGATTGTGTGAAGAAAGGGTATGAAAATCAAGTGTTCAAACTGAAGAAAGTATTGTCTGGGCTAAAACAGGCACCTCGACTTGGTACACGAGGATTGACACATACTTATTAGAGCATGGTTTTCAAATGTGCCCAAATGAGCATACACTGTATATCAAATCAAATACTAACGGCGATATTATAATTGTTTGCCTTTATGTTGATGATTTGATATTTATAGGAAGCTGTGAGAAGATGTTTGCTGAATTCAGGGAGGCCATGACAAGTCAATTTGAGATGACAGATTTGGGATTAATGTCCTATTTTTGGGCCTTGAAGTGAAGCAGACAAATGAAGGCATATTTGTTTCACAGCAGAAGTATGCTAATGATATTTTGAAGCGATTCAATATGGAAACGCTCAAATCAATTCGAACTCCTGTAGCAGAAAGGTTGGAGTTGAAGAAAGAAGGAACCGGTGAATTGGTAAATCCCACTTATTTCAAAAGTATTGTTGGCAGTTTAAGATATTTGGCTACCACTAGGCCAGATATAACTTATGGCGTGGGAATTATTAGTCGATTTATGGAGAAACCATACCAATCACATTTGCAAGCAGCAAAAAGAATTTTAAGGTATGTCAGTGGAACTCGCGATCATGGAATTTTATATTCTTACACCGACAACTTCGGTTTAGTGGGGTATACGAGACGGTGATTGGGCGGGTGATATCGAAACACGGAAGAGTACTTCCGGATATGCGTTCTTTCTTGGATCAGGAATAATTTCTTGGTCATCAAAGAAACAACAAGTTATTGCACTCTCAACAGCTGAAGCAGAATACATTGCAGTATCTTCAGCAGCATGTCAGGCGATGTGGCTTCGAAGGATGCTTTTTGAGCTTATGCATGAACAAAAAGGTCCTACTAAATTGATGTGTGATAACAAGTCAGCGATTGCATTGGCCAAGAATCCCGTATTTCATGGCAGGAGTAAACATATCGACATCAAGTATCATTATATTCGTGAGCTAATTAAAGAAGGTGAGATTGAACTTGATTTCTGTAAATCCGAAGACCAGATTGCAGATATTTTGACAAAACCATTGAAGGCGGATTCGTTCGAGAAATTGAAGACAATGCTTGGTGTCGTTGTTTTTCAAAATCAATTTTAAGGGAGGCTGTTAGAAATAGTAAAATTGTTTTTGTGTTTTGATTAGCCTATTTGTCTTTTAATTATTTTTGGCTAAGTGTGTGAAAGCAAAGGAGAAAATTCTTGAAGAAGCAAAGGAGAGAATTCTTGAAGAAGCAAAGGAGAGAATTCTTGAAGAAGCTACAAGTGGAACTTGTTGCTCAAGTCTTGAAGAGTAGGAAGAAAGCTTCAACTTTGTAAACTTGAACTTGAAGGAAAAGTTTCAGCCCAAAATTGTTGACTCTTAGCCAAGAAGAAATGTTCAACTTCAACTCTTGCATGTTGAAGATAATGGTGGTGAAAATGCTTATAAATATAGGGTTATGTTAGTTTTTTTTTTTAGAGTGTGAGAGTGTTTGTAAAAGTGAGAGAAAGTGAGATTTTAGAGAGAGTTTTAAGCTTAGCAAAGTTAGTGTGTGTACTCTCTTAAGCCTTTACAAAGGCATATTGTGTAATATAATCTCTCTTTGTGTGTGTACTCTCTCCCTCCAAATCCTTTTGGTTCCAACAGCAACGGGGACACAATCAAGTAAGAGAATCACCGGTTAGCTTGGCCAAAGAGCAGAGCTAGGTAGGCGCGGCCTCTAGTGGTGGCAGCGAACTTTGGCTATGAAGCTTGTCGGGATCTCGGAGATGTGGGAATCGGGAGAGGGGAAATCATGCAAGCCAGAGGAAGGCCAAGACGCTTCTTTTTTTTTTCTTTTTCACAAGAGGAAAGACGCTGGAGATGGGTCGTCGAACAGCATTGGTGGGTGATGTCCTCAAGCTTGTGGAAAAGTCACCGCGGATTTTGTATTTTGGAAAATGTTTTGGCCCTTTGACTATTTCTGATGCTTCTTTCCCGTTATGCTGTTTCAGTTGATATTTTTGTTATTTCCTTCTAAAAGCACACTCAGCCACATGTTGTGTAAATCTGCAGCCTAAAATGGATGCCGCCTCCTCCTCTTCCCGTTGTAAGACGCCAAAGGCACCGTCTACCTCCTCTTCTTCCCATCGTAAGCCGCGGCAAGCTGCTGAGAACCGGACGCCAAAGGCGCCATCTGCCTCTCCGACTCCTTCTGGTGATTCCCACCTCACATCGGTGTAGGAAGCTGGGGCAGATAAATCATTAGCAGGAAAATGAGATGGGAATATAACCTCAGACAGCCACACAAGGGTAAGGTCCGCAAATTATTGTCATTTGCTTGATTCGTTCATTTCTTAAATAAGCATAGTTTTATGGTAATACGCAAACTCGGAGTACTACGATCGACACTAAATTTTCATTGTTGCTTTTCCTCAAGCAAGTGGAGAGGTTAAATTCTAAGGAATGAGCTGCAATTGAAAGAGTGGGATTTGAAGATTTATTACGCCTACTAGAGCAAATTATAACAAGGACTTTAATTACCTATTTGATAGACAAATGGAATCCTAATAATGAAAAATTTGAACTTTCTCATACGATTTCACTAGCTCCATTAAATGTGGCATTAATTTTTGGCCTCAGTGTTACTGGAAAACAGGTGAAACTTAACAAAATACCAGAATTTTCGGAATCAGCTGTTATATTTACACTCACGAGAAAAATTACATTGCATAAGATTGAGAAAAAGCTTGATGAGCCAAACAATTATTCGGATTTTATAATTGTTTGCTATTCAAATTTGCCACTCTTCTCTTTCCAAATCCGACTCGAACAGTTGATAATCGATTTGTGCCTCTCCTAAAAATTATGGATGGTATTAATGAATATGCTTGGGGTTTACTTGTGCTGGATGATTTAAAAAAGTGGCTAAAGGCGAGAAAGTATGGAAGTAAGCAATACGTTGGAGGTTGTATTTTTTTTCTCAAGGTAATTTTCTATTCAAACTTTCTAGTTCATCATGAACATGAACATTATCATTATTATACTACACCTGCTTTTTTTTTCTCTTCTTTGTTCTTTTTTTAATTCTAACATAACTTATGAGTTGTATGCAATTTTATTTTCCACATTGGCACAATTGACGTCTTGATTTCTACTAATTTGAGCAGATTTGGTCTTATGAACATATCGAACGTGGCTCGACCTAACATTCGAAGTAATTGCTTGACTTTTTACCGTGCATGCTGATGGGAACGCTGTGAGAAATATGATATAAAAAAAAAATCAAAGAAAAATTTGAAGATCTAAGTGTTGATCAGGTGAATAATATTTATTATATTGATTACATCTATTCAGAGCTTGTCATCTAAACTAGCAATAACATTTGTTAGTGAAAATTAGCTTGATAGAATTGCTTGTTGTAATCATTTCTTATTTTGAATGGCATTTCTTAAGTTGTTCACTCCGTGTGCATTAGATAATGGAGGAGCTTTAGCCAACTTCAATTGAGTCGAAAGTCGATATCATTAAAGAGCTTTTGGATTTGGAGGCATGAGTGGATAAATCCCAAAAGATAGGTCCACAATCAGGAATGTCAAATCTTCCGATGGACAATGTGAGTTATATTTCCTTCCAATTTCTTTTCTAGGATTGCATATTCTATAATATCATGTTTCCATCACTACATTTTTTCTTTGTTTGAGTTATTATAATTGAAATTATAATTTTCTCGTGGGTAAAAGCTCATGAAAATGAAACCGCAAATTGTGGATTTGCAAGATATCAATGCAGAAATAGAATCTGTGGTAAATAAATTAGAGAAAACACATATTTGCAGGAAGCTTCCAATGCATCAAATATATGTGGTTTCTGCAGAAATAGAACAGGGACAGATTCACCAGTTACCACACTCTCATTGATATAACTGGATCCCCATTCTACCGCACCATCAGCGGGAACCTTTTTACCAGGCAGAACTTTCAATATGTCACCTGGCTGAATTAGCAAAGCATCTATTTCTCGTTCACTGATATAAATTCCGCCTGCAACATCCATAATTTACTCCAATTTACTATAGAATAAAAAAATTCAATCTCCTAGTCAGAGAAAAAGGGTGCCACAATAATTAGGTTGAGGATCATATTTCTAAAG
This sequence comes from Eucalyptus sideroxylon x Eucalyptus melliodora, assembly GCA_016097485.1. Classification (NCBI taxonomy): domain Eukaryota; kingdom Viridiplantae; phylum Streptophyta; class Magnoliopsida; order Myrtales; family Myrtaceae; genus Eucalyptus; species Eucalyptus sideroxylon x Eucalyptus melliodora. The sequence goes on from CM027827.1 coordinate 1,358,730, forward strand.
CTACTCTCAAATCAGTCGAAGGGAACTACAATAACCTTTGGTACTTGACAAGCAGCAATGCTGTTGCAGGTGCAAGTTCCACAAGCTTCTTGATGGCATCAGATGTTTTCCCTTTTGCAAGAGACTCCAAGTATTTCCCCAACAGCACAAAAGTTATCAGCATGGAGCTTGTCTCAAAGTATGTAGGAGACCAAAAACCGGTAAGTGCACCGTACAGAAGTGCACCAACAGAATAGAAATAAGACACAGAAGTTCCCAATACAACCAGAACATCCGTATTAGTTGAACCATTTCGAAGAGCTCTCCAAGCTGCAACATAGAAACGCCTGCCGATCACAAATTGCACAATGCTCACCAATGCCCACTTCAACCAATCACCCATTAAAAAGGTCCACAATGCCATAGCAGCAGAGAGTAGACCATTGGTATTTGAGGACAAACTACCCAAATGATAAAGACTGGAATTTACAGCCAATACATCAAAGCACAAACCGTTAAGACTTAAACAAACGACAAAAAGGATTAAGTTGGCAAGAAGGCTATGTCTAACATCTGGACCCTGAATTAATTAATTCATCACCCACATATTACTCTAAGCATTCCAACCTCTCTGGAATGCGAAGGTTCCATCAACCTCCTGACAAAGTCACTTCCCATTGCCTCCCACCTGAATCCTCCGGACGGATATTTTGATTAAGCAGTCCTGAGATTGTTGGAGCAAATTTTGGAGGAATGTACTGCAATTGGAAAAACATCTATTGTAAAACAGAGCTTATTCTTACAACAGAATCAAAGCGACAAACTATGATCATGCCTATCCAGATCAAATTTCGGGAGAAAGTTGGCTCTACGAGCATCACATTACTGAAATATTGCATATCAAGTTAGCCCAACTAAAATCATCTGAGCACTCGATAGGCAATAATCTGAAACAAAAACAAATCATAAATGATCCATGTAATTGCTAACACCGTGACTTATTCAGGTCATGTAGATGCGGAAATATAAAGGTCAACTACCTGAAGTATATGCCTACTGCGAAATGTCGATCAGATTAACTAACAGCGGTATACTCCAAAGGCAGGGTTTTGAAAAAGGACACCTTCCCTCTCTTCGAATTCCTTAATCACTTGCAAGTTCCGAGTTATCCACTCCAAGTCACAGTCCTATAAATCAAAGCAACCATAAATTTACACAAAGTGAATATATTGACATAAAATAGAAGCAATTGAATAACCTACACTACCTGCTGAACTCCATAGGCAGGGTTTGAAAAAAGGACACCTTCCCTCTCTTCGAATTCCTTAATCACTTGCAAGTTCCGAGTTCTCCACTCCAAGTCACGGTCCTATAAATCAAAGCAACCATAAATTTACACAAAGTGAATATATTGACATAAAATAGAAGCAATTGAATAACCTACACTACCCGCTGAACTCCTAGGAGGGTCACAAGATGTAGACGGTAATTCAAAATCCACGTCACATACCTCTAGGCAAAATGGATAATTTGTAGATGACGAGGAAGCATTCGGTGCATCAAATATATGTGTTGTCTCCATCTTATCTACCACATCTTCCATTTCTGCATCGATATCCTGTAAATCCACAACTTGCCATTTCATTTTCATGAGCTTTTACCCACGAGAAAATTCTAATTTCAATTATAATAACCCAAACAAAGAGAAAATGTAATGATAGAAACATGATATGCAATCCCAAAAAAAAAAAAAAAATTGGAAGGAAATATAACTCACATCGTCCATTGGTGGCTTCAAAAACTCTTTGATGATATCGACTTCCAACTCAAGTGAAGTCGGCTCAAGCTCCTCAAATATCTAATGCACACAGAGTGAACAACTTAAGAAATGCCATTTAAAATAGGAAATGATTACAACAAGCAACTCCATCCAATTAATTTTCACTAGCAAATGTTATTGCTAGTTTAGATGACAATAGATATAATCAATACAATAAATATTATTCACCTGATCAGCAGGTAGATCTTCAAATTTTTCTATGATTTTTGTACTATCATGTCTCTCACAGGGTTCCCATCGCCGCGGGGAAAAATGTTACTTCGAAAGTTAGGCCGAGCCACGTTGAAATGTTCAAAAGACCAAATCTGTACAAATTAGTAGAAATCAAGACGTCAATTGTGCCAATGTGGAAAAAAAAATTGCATACAATGTTGTATAATGTTCATGATGAACTAAAGAGCTTAAATAAAAAAATTACCTGGAGAAAAAATAGACAACCTCCAACGTACTGCTTCTTTTCATGCTTTCTCGCCTTTAACCATCTTTTTAGATCATCCAGTAGAAATAAACCCCAGGCATAGTCCTTAATACTATCCGTGTTTTTCAGAAGGGGCACAAATCCACTATCTACGGTTCGATTTGAATTTGGAAAGAGGATTGTAGCAAAGGTGAAAAGCAAAAAATACATGATAAAGTCTGCATCGTCGTTTGGCTCATCGAGCTTTTTCTCAATCGTACGCAATGGAATTTTCGTATGCAACGGAATTTTTTTTGTGCGAGGAAATGTATGTGTTGATTCTGGATATCTAAGTTCCACCGGTTTTCCAGTAACAGGGAGGCCAAAGATTAAAGCTACATCTAAGGGATTAAGTGGAATCTTGACACAAGGGAGTTCAAATTTTTTATGAACAACGTCCCATTTGTCCATCAAATAAGTGATTAACTTTCTTGCCAAAGGCTGCTTTGGTAAGCATAACACACCTCCAAATCCTACTCTCTCAATTGCAGCTCGTTCCCTAGAACTCAATCTCTCCACTCGCTTGAGGAAGAGCGGCAACAAAAACCTTGTGTCGATCATAGTATTCCAAACCTGGGTATTACCATAAAACTATGCTCAAAACACATCCTTGAACCCATAACTTTCTAAAATTTTATTTAAGAAATGAATGGATCAAGCAATGACAAGAATTTGCTGACCTCCTTACTCTTGTGTGGCCTTCTGAGGTTATATGCCCCAACTTCCTGCACCGATGCGAGGTGGGAATAAGGAGATGGAGAGGCAGACAGCGCCCTTGGCATCCGGTTCTCGGCAGCTTGCCGAGGCTTACGACTGGAAGAGGAGGAGGCGGCATCCATTTTAGGCTGCAAATTTACACAACATGTGGCTGAGTGTGCTTTTAGAATGAAATAACAGAAATATCAGCCGAAACAGACATAGCGCGAAAGAAGCATCAGAAATAGTCAAAGGGCCAATTCATTTTCCAAAATACAAAAGGCTTACACCATCGTTCTGAGTACCATACAGCACCTAACTATATTCTGAAACAGTTCAAATAACAATTATACTAATACCATAGGCACATAGTGGCGACCAGAGTGTGACATCATAGAAAATGTTGCATTAGCCAAAAAGGTAATGGTAGCTAGTGCAAAGAGTCTGTCGGTTAAAGAAGACTCAGAGAAGAGGACTCATATTGAGAGTGGTTCTCCAGTTTAATTTCCTTAAAAAGGAAAACAAGCCTTAAAAGCTCCAAGATATGAATGATCTTGTTCGCTCTCTCCAAAGGATAAAGAAACTCAGTACTCTAGACTCTAGCAATGCCCATGCAATGAGCTTGAGTTGCTCAGCTTTAACCAGGTAAAAATAAGCTCTGCCAAATAGGTTTCGCTTCTTAGCCCCAACTATTCTATAGCGCGAAGTGAATCGGAAGAACAGCCTTTGATTGGCCCAGAACACATGATGCAGACACAGAGGATAGAGCCTGCATCACACTCAATGTGCTTTCACAAGGAAGAAAAACGTTAAGAAGCTCTGACCTCATGACCCACAAAATAGCAAATAAACCGAAAGTTATCCCAACACATTTGATAAGTCGTTCTCTAAGGCTCTGATTGGGAAACCAATGAAAGAGGAGGCAGGGTGTTTAGTTTGGAATACTTTGAAATTTCTGTGAGAGAGATATAAAGCAAAAATTTTACATGAAAAGTTCTCCCTGACTCATTTGATAAGTCGTAGACATTTGAGAATTTTAAAAACTGTGCAGAACATAGAAAAAATTGATGATTTGAGCGCAAGCACCAGTAGTCCTAAGTGGTATGGGGGGAGCGAGATGCTTACCTCGTCAGAAGTGGCGTCAACGAAGCTCGAGAAAATGGCCGCCCGGTGTGAGGAGAGTCCAATGGAGATGGTCGAGGTGGCTAGGTTGAGTCTGTCTGAGGAGACAAGGATCGGCGCTTCCAGAAAAAGAAAAGCCCCCGCTCTCAAAGTAGATAACAAGAGGGAAACGCGTCAACAAGTTCCACACCTTTTGCTCAAAAGCTTCTCAATCAACCTGAAAACTAATCCAAACACGGATTAGCAAGATAGGAAGGATGAATTACTTCCAGCTTCAACAATAAACCACAACAGACTGAACTGGCAATTGTGTTACAAGAAATCAGAGGATAACTCATGATTGAGACAGGCAAGAGTTGCCACTAAATCAGAAAGAAAAATGTAGAAGAAGAGGAAAAGTGTAATCAAACATAGATAGGATGACAAATCAACATATCATCATCATCATCAAAAGTTTGCAAAATAAAAACTAATTTTCCACGATAAAAATCTAACCGACAGAACCTCTTAGAGGAATCTATAATGTGAAATGGCTTGCAAAGAACTGTAGACTTTAATTTAAGCATATTCTTTCTTATGATTAGCAAATAAGTAATTCGCTAGTCCCAAGGTACAAGAGGTGCGGACACATCTGTTCAGAAAAACAGATCTAGAAAGCCAGGACTCCAAGCAATGCAGCATATTTCACCTGGTAAGCATCTCTTCCAAAGTATTCAAACGGAAGAGAACATTCTCAGTGTTGACCGACGATATGACGAGACAGTATGGCTGACAGTATGACCGGCAATTTTCCATGCATGGTACTCATATCAAATACGAAACCAACTATAACGGCACCACACTCCTATTTCTCTTGATCCAAACAACATGTCGATCGAGCACAGGAGGGCTAATCAGCATGCTCAACACAAACCGCAGTCCCTTGGAAATTTTTTCATTCAAACACACATTTGAATTCGCAGAACCCAAAAAAAAAAAAAAAAAAAAAAAAAAAAAAAGCCAAAACCTAAAGTCAAGCCGAACACTCCATTTCAACAGAGCCAATCCCGTCCCCCTCGTCCACAACGCCTCGCTGAAGATGAATAAACAATAAGAGAGGCGAAACGGCGAGAAGAAATGAAGGCAACGCACGCACTTGCAGCGGCGGAACTTAAAAAAAAAAATAAAGAAGCCAAAACCTAAAAAGTCTCTAACTTAATCCGAAACACGGAGAGACATCTCCTCCCGCCACTCAAAACCAAGCCGAACACTCCATTTCAACAGAGCCAAGCCCGTCCCCCTCGTCCACAACGCCTCGCGGAAGATGAATCCGTAGACAAAAGAGGCGAAACGGCGAGAAGAAATGAAGGCCACGCACGCACCTGCAGCGGCGGCAGAGGTACAGCCGATTCAGTCGCCGGCGGCGGAGAAGACGGAGAGGATTTCAGCGATAATCGGAGCTCGAGATCGTCCACTTTCCCAGTCCGACAAAGGGCGGGAGAGAGAGAGAGCTTGTCTTAATTTTCCTTCTTTTTTTTCTTGTCGTGAGATGGTTGTGAGATTAAAATGTCGTTTGTTCCAAATAATAAAAAATGGGTTTCTTTTTTTTTATAGATGAAAAGATAAAATCAATAGTCGAGAGACCGCGTCGTCTATTTATCTCAAAAGAAGCACGTAATTTTCTTAAATAAAGATAAGTGAACCATGGGCTAAAGCTGCACGGCTAAGGAGAGATTAAATTTGAAAATAACCTGCAACTTTAATAACATTTTCTTCCAAAAAAGATCACCTTAATTCCGTTACTGCACGGCTAAGGAGAGATTAAATTTGGAAATAACCTGCAACTTTAATAATATTTTCTTCCAAAAAAGATCACTTTAATTCTGTTATGGACAGTTAATGAATATTTAAGAATATCAGTTTTTCACGTCAATATTTCCCACCAATGGACCCCACGTGAAATCCGCCTTCTCTATTCTAAAGCTCATGGATGAAGACCTTACACCATCACCATCCCTTGATAGCTTAATCTGCTGCATTGTGTGTGGTTAAATATTTAAATAGATTCATTAATTAACGTACCTCACCCGCTACTCCCCACCTCTTCGAGTGATTGGGGACAAATGCGCCCGCGATATTAAGAAAAACTTCATGGTTATAATAATTTGTTGGACAGCAAATTATTGACATAGGATTGGTTGCACCTCTTCGATTAATTTAAATTATCTTCATGAGTTGGCCGACGCATCGCCAAACTTCGCATGCCAATCGATCAAGTCGTTCCTACGGGGTAAATCATAAACAAAGACTTTCTTCAAACTTTTGGTTGACTGGGCCCATTTATGATTCTGCGAGTTCACTACTCCCACTCCCAACCATCATCCACGAGCACCGCCCCTCTTCTCCTCGTCAAAACAACAATGGCCCCTCCACTTCAACAAGCAATCGACCGTGATGATGTTGATGAGCTCCGTTACTTACATTGTGGAGGAGCCAAAACTCTTAGACCGTGTATCTTAGGACCCCTTCCCAAATACTCCTCTACATGTCGCCACGGCCACCAGGCAAACCCAAAGTGGCTTTTGATATGGCCATCTTGAAGTCGTCGTGCGCTCGGAAGCTAAATCCACAGGATTATAGCCCCATGTGCTTGGCTTCGCAACATGAGCATTATCAAACCACGAGGGCACTGGCGACCCTTGACCCCGAGTTGATCCAAGTCCGAGGACGAGGCAAGATCGCCCATTTACATCATTTCGCCAAGAGAGACAGAGACAATGAGCTAGAGCTCCTCGCCGAATTCCTATATGCCTGCAATTTGCCAATTAAAGACTCAATATGCTAATTCGAGACCATGGTTCGCGTCGTCATTAGGAACCACAACCTAAAAGCATTCAAGGTTTTGTTTGGATGGCTTAAGCGAGAGTCTTTGACATGTATCTTGAACCAAAAAGACCAAAATGGTAGCATTGTCTTACATATTCTGTGTCCAAAATGCAACTCGAGATATGTTTCATGCTAGTTCAATTCAACGATATCATAATTGTTCGTGCTTTTATGTTTCGATCTTTGAATTCCATATAGTCTAATCTAGGAATGTACCTTAAAATGGGTGGGTCAGATCATATTTGGATGAGGATGATGCCAATTCAAATTTACCCTTTTATCTCATATTCATCTATTTTTACATAATAGCGTTTTAATGACTCATATCCGACATCATCCCGACCCAAGTCATACCCAGTCCAATTCATTTAACTGTTCCAAGAGAGTATCGGGAGAAGAGGAAGCTGAGTCGAAGTCAATTCTTTTTTCTTTTTGGATCAGTTTAGTCAAAATAGACGGAAAAGAGAGACAAGAAAGACCAATAAATAAACATGCGACATGGAAAAAATAAACCGGTAAAGGAAACATTGGATATGAAGTTATGTGCAAATAAATTTGAAAAGATAAACCGGTAAAGAAATCTGAAAATGCATCAAATGTTTGGAGAAGGCCGACATGTTGGCATGTAAGGCGTCGTCTATGATTGAGTCCAACAATGAAAATAAGTAAGAAAATTGTCCAAAAAGTGATAAACTTGTTACAGTTTTGCCAATTCAGTCATAAACATGACAATTTTGCAAATTGAGCTTTAAATATTTTCATATTTTGCTAATTAAATCCATTCAACTAATTTAAGTTGAAATTTGTTGACATGAATATCAGCCATCCCATTTTGGCATGATCAATGCTAACGTAGATAATTTTTAATGATATTTTAATATTTTTTGAATTTTTAAAATTTTTCCTTCCTTTTTTATTTCAACTATGGCCAACGATTGTCAAGTGGGCCTTGCCGGCCATGGCCCTCAGCAATGAGGCTTGCATCGGCTAGTGCCAAGCCCCCAATTGAGAGAGAGAGAAGAAAAATATGGAATAAATATTTTTAAAAATTCAAAAAAAATATTAAAATCGTTCACATCGGCACCGGCCTGTCACGTAAGACGGCTGGCCGAATGGACTCAATTGGCAAAATTTGGAAAATGTTTAGGATTTAGTTGGCAAAACTGAAAATTTTAAGACTGAATTAACAAAAATAAAAATGTTTATGATTGAATAACAAAGGTGCAATAAATTTAGGTTTATGACAAAAATAAGTTGAAAAGGTTTACGACGAAAAAAAGCAGTATGCAGCCCCATAAAAATGAGTTGAAATTTGGGTTTGAGTTGAACCCATTTAGATCCATTTTCAGTTGGTTTTTGTCTCTTACAACTTTCTTTAATTCACTTGTAAAATTGTTTTGGCCTAAACTCACTTGTAAAATTAATTGCAGTGGCCCATTTTAAACCCCATTTAGAAATGCATTTTCCAAAGTGCCGAGATGCAAGAGTTCCGAGATTTTCAAAACCACACAAGATCGAAAAGAGGTGAAGGATCAAGAAAGTTTCTGACCTTTGCTCCCTTGTATAAGTACGGATGGATGTTTATATATTCGCCGAGTTCTAGGGAACAGCATTCCACCATGCACGCAGTAGAGATAGACACGTCACTCTCTCGTTTTCAGCGCAACACTTCAGAAACAATTAGAAGCCTTCTTAATTTATTATAGGAAGGATTGTAGAAAAGTAATAAGTCATCTTATTCTAGCCGCCAACATAAGATGGACATTTGCCAATCGCAATATAAAAGACGTTGGGTGTCGATGTTTCTCGACGCGAATTTCAACGTGAGTCCCGCAAATCCTCTAATTGCTTTGGTCTATTAAAAAGTTAGAGATAACTATTTTCTTGCTTTGCAGTTATGGCTAAATAAATGGATCTGATTATCAATCAAATCAAGCTCAGTTTTCCACCGAGAGATAATCCAAATTCGAATATCCCTCGCCAAGCTCGTTCATTGATTATCATATTCCAAGGCACTTAGCTTTACTGAGTGAGTGACGGGCTTAACTTTAAGCTACTAGCCTTTGGCTCGGATTCGTCAAGTCCCTTTGGTCGATTCGCTCGGTTGGTTTTTCCTTATCTTCCTTAACTTCAAACTTGTTCTAGTTTGAGAAATGAGGCACTGGCCTAGCACCCTAGCTAAATAAGAAGAGGAGGCATTCCTCATTCGAAAAGAAAGGGTCCTTGTATAGGGTTCCAAACCCACAGACCATGTATTGAAAATAAGTTCTTCCCGTGTCCTTAGAAAGCTTGAATGTCCTTATTAAAAACATTAGCGCTTTATATATCTTAGAGTAATAATTTGCTCCTTACGTATCTACCCTAATGTGTGTTATATTATTCTACTTAGACATTCCATTGGATCGGTACGTTTTTTCTTTTTATCCAGATAAAAAACTTATTTCCTTTTTACTAGGGCTTCTTCTTCTTATGATTCTGATTGTTTTAGATTCACTATACTAAGTTCAATGACTCTTGGATAGCAATTGGAATAAACTATAAAGAAAACCAATAGCATTGTTCATGTAAGATTAATCCATTAACTTAATAATATTGTTTGGTGACCTTATAAACAGCAAACCTTCATTGAATATTTAAAGCATTCGCATTGAAAATTCTACCCCCAAGTCTACATTCCTAACTCCAGCACTACTCGACATCAGCTATCCTTTATCTTCTCTCCCACACAAACGTGTTCTCTCCTCTCCCTCCTTCTCTCCCTCCGGCTCAATCCCCTTCAACCTTCACGAGAAGAGATTATTGCAGTTCCCCCTCGAGCCAAATTATAATGTTCCGTTCAGAATTATACTTCTTTCTATGTTACTAAATTTTATAAGTATTGATAAATATAAACAAACTGCTGGTATAAGAAAATGACCGCATAATACTTTTTCCAGATAAATTTTTAGTAACTTAACAATACTTTTTGAAGGTATTATCATAGACAAGAAAATTTCAAAATTGTCATAAACCTATTGTACATATGTCAATTCTATTTTAAACATTTTAGTTTGGTCAATTTAATTCTAAACATTTTCTTAACGTTCTACCAATATAGTCCTTTCAAACAATTTTAACCAAAATCGTTAATGTGAACGCTAGTCGTCCTATGTAGCATGGCTAATGCAAACGTGAACAATTTTATTTTTCATTTTCTTAATTTTTATTTTTCTCTTCTTTTCCTTTTCATCCTTCTTCCTCGGCCAATCGATGGGCCTCGGTGATGGCTAGTCAGGGCGCGTTTGTTTGCGTTTTTATTTAAAAATTGTTCCGGGGGGAACGAGAAATAGAAAAAAGTGTTTTTGTTCGGGAACAATTTTTGAACAAAAAAATGCATTTGGTAAACTTGTTCGGGAATAAAAAATAAACGAAACATGTTTGGTAAATTTGGATAATTTTTTTTATTTCTTTTATTTTTTCTATTTTTTTTCCTTTTTTTTTTCTTTTTCATTTTTTTTTTTCTTCTTTTGGCCGGTCGCCGGCCAAGGCCTTGGCCGACCGGCCGCCGGAGGCGCGGCCTCGCCGGGCCACCGCCCCGGGCGGCGCCGACTCGCCTGGGCGAGGTCGGCCTAGCCGGATCGGGTGAGATCGAGCTCGCCCAGGCCGGCGCGAGGTCGGCCTCGCCGGGGGCCAGCGAGCCTCGCCGTGGCTGGGCGAGGCCGCCGGCCCTCGTCGGCCGGTCGCCGGCCATGGCCGAGGCCGGCGACCGGCCAAAAGAAAAAAGAACAAGAAAATAAGAGAAAAAAGAAAAAAAAGTGTTTCTCAAAAGTGTTTCGAAACAAGAAACACAAAATTTGTGTTTCTTGTTTACATTTTTTTTTTTGTTCTGGGAACAAAAGAACAAAAAAAAACAGAAAAACTGTTTAAAAACAAAAAAAAAAAGAAATACAAACAAACGGGGCCTCACTAGCTAGAGGTGAGGTGAGGCAAGGGTCGAACTTCGTCGACCACTGGCTAGGCTAGACGGACGAGGCACAACTTTGCTAGCAGTGAGCAAGGCTCACGTTACCCTCATCGGCCATCACCAAGACCCACCAACCAGAGGAGGAAGAAAGACAAAAAAAAAAAAAAAAAAAGGAAATGGGAAAAAAATCCAAAAAATACTAAAAAAAAAAAAGTCCATGTGAATGATTTCATGCTAAAATTATGGGAAGACTACATTGGCAAATAATCAAAAGATTTAGGATTAAACTAGCCAAATCAAGGATTCTTGACTAAATTAGCACCCATATAATCTTTTATGGTAATTATCCCCAATATCGAAATGCAAAATTGATCAAAATCAATGGACACGATAAAGTTTCATTAGTTATTGCAATGTGATTTATTATTTTAATTCTTCATTTAAATTGAGGAGAAAGATGGTACTATCATATAGCTCCAAATATAATATACACACAAGCACACGCATCAATTTTGGGGTCTATACCTAAGTTCTGCATTAGGATCTCTAAACTTTTTTTTTTTCAACTTATGTACTTTTTATTGTTATTTCTCTCCCGCGCCTGTACACATGCCATACAGTCGACTTTTCAGTTCCTCTTTTTCAATGTTTTTATTTATATTTTTACAAATTGTTTTATTTTTTATTTTCCCTTTACACATAAACACAATCCGCACGATCTAATTCTCTCCTCATTTGTTGGACTTTAGTAACTATTTAAATTGTTATGTCTAAACTGTGAGACCTAAAACTTTGGGGATATTCCCCAAGGTGGAAGAAGAAAAAATTATCCTCTAATTAAGGGGGGTAAGGCGTGCGGCACCGACGCATAAAATATGGAACTCATCCATGCAACCAGTAAGGCCGGTTGCCCCTGGGTAACCACCACCAAGGATTTAAGGCATGCCCTTATTATTATTTATTATTTGCAAATTCCTTTCCTCCTTTAAAGAGAACTGGGGCTAGCTTTGTGGGCCCGTCATGAATATAGGTTAGACTTAGACCTCACTGGTCTGGGCCACGAATACTAATGGCCTCATATTCAAGCCCTTTCAAATATAACCAGATTAGGCCCATTTTACTTTTCTCGTTATCTTCTTCTTCGTTTTCTTTTATTTATTTATTACTGTTTTTTTTTTTTTTATGTACAAGTTCCTTTCCTTCTTTACAAGAGAACACGGGCCATCCTCCTGGGCCCGGTCCATATATGTAGGTTAAACTTAGATCTAATGGGTCTGGGCCACGGATGCTAATGGGCTCTCAGATCAAGCCTTTCAAATGTAACCAAATTAGGCCCATTGTACTATTCTCCTTTTCTTTTTCTTCTTCTTTTTTTTTTTTGCTGTTTTGTTTTTTTTTTTTTTTTTTTTTTTTTGTATTCTCTCCCCTTGTGCTCTAATGCGATCAACGCACTGTAATTTTTTTTTAAAATTATTATTGGCTTTTATTATTTATTTATCTTATACCAATTTTTATTCTTATTTTCCTTTTCTCCTCAAACCATCGTCTTTTTCCTGTATATCGAGAAATCCATTTTACTTACAAACTAACCTCCTCATCAATGATCAACACATCCAAGCATTAGACTCTTTTTCACTTACCTCAAGTACAAGGTTGGAATAAAATCAAAGCTTTCATCACCCTCAAAGCAAAAAAATCAAGAATAAAGATTAACATCTATCAACCTTTTAAAAGATAATAAAACCCATAGTTTCACCTTGTAAGCTCTTGAAAAATGGAATTTTGAAGATTTGACAACAAAAGAATAAAATCTTTCATTTCTCATGAAAGATAGGAACATGAAAATATAAAAGGAAGATCTCTTTTTCTTTCTTTGCAAAAATAAGTTGTAATTCTTTTTTAAAGTTGAAGACATATGGAGACTTATTTATAGGCCAAGGGAGGTGAGAACTAGTAACCTAAGTTAACGGAAATGATTAATTAAGGTTAAAAAAATATGCTAGGTGGAAATGCAAGGGAGGTGGTCAAGTTAGAAAACCAGAAGTGACATAATCACATCATCCAATGTGGATAAACTAAGTAATAATGATCTCAAGTAAAAAAGCTAGGTGTAAAGAGAGGAATGGTGCTTTACTCCAAAGGATACAAGTGGCCTCAAAAGTGGCTTAATAAAAGTAGCCAAAATGAGATATTTTGATTGAAATGTGAGAGAACTCCTTGTTGTCCAAGTAAAAGAAATGAGTAATTGAGAGCATTAACAGGCTAAAGTTGAAAGAGATGATGTAAGGCATGATATCAAGGTTAAACTAAGTTCAATATCACAAACTAAGGACGTGGGGCTTAAAATACCTAGTGGAAAAATGAAGAAAGAGTATATAAATTAAAAATGGACAAATGGGTCACCTGCATGGTTTCCAAATTAGATATTTTGTTAAGTTATTAAAGAATCTTGAAAATCAATACATAAATAAGGAAATCAATGTCCATTTCAAGCATGGATAAATTAGAAAAATATTTTGAACCTTAATAAAAACATTAGTGAAAAATAACGGATGCTAAGAAAATCTCTATTTGGTAAATTTAAAACTTGACTATTGTCAAAACTGCAATTTGAGGACTGCAACTAATATGGTGTTAAATTAATTATTGCCACTCAACATCGTTGACATACACATCAACACCTATCAATTTAATCTCAAAAAATAGCACTTCAGTGACTACAACCTTGGAAAATCATCCTAAATATTATTACTAAAAGTCAAAAATTATGGACGGCACATGTGCATTTTTATCATTTGCAATAGTCTTAACTGGTGCACTTAAAGAACTTGTTGACTAAACCTATTAAGATTTTTTTATGGGACTATTAAAATATGATTTTAATATGTAGCATATACGGTTGCAATATAAAGATAATTTCGTGCCATACTTTAATAAATACTAAGTATCAAGTTGGTATATCTAACTTACGTTGTGTTTGGCAATCTGGATAAAATTCAGAATATGATAAAATTATCCTATCATATGTTTGATATTCATTTAAGATAGGATAAATGGAGATATCAGGGGATATAGACCATATAAAATTATGCATTGGGGGAAGTGGGATAAAGATGGATAGGATTTCTAGCATTTATAATGAGGAAGTTATTTTTCTCAAATGATGGATTTTTTAAATTAACAAAATTAAAATTATATCTCAATATAAACAATATTTAAATTCTAACATAAGAAATTCAAAATAACAAAAAATAAAAATTTAGTTATTTTAATTTAATCTTATTTTCATTTGTATATATTCGAATTTAATTATATTTTAAAAAATTATTTCAATATATATAAATATATTTATATTTATTATATATTTTAGGAATTTTAGTATTTTACGTATATTAGTAAAAATTACTATTTAATAAAAATTTATTAGAAGAACAATGGGAGGGGAAAATAAAATAAAATTATTAAAAAAGAGGAAAATAAAATAAAGTAAGCAAGAGTGTCACAAGAGATAGTAATTTTTCTTGATGGACAAGTTTTTTTTTTTTTAATTAACAAAATTAATATTATATCTCAATATAAATAAAGGATGCCTTAAGCTCCGCTCGTTCTCTTGTGTCTTATGTGCCGGGCCAAGTTGCTTGCAAGGCTTTGCTTAGTTGACTAAGTGTCGGGCGTTTAGATCTTAGCACCACCAACCTAAACTCTTTTCATTGACACCTAGTTCAACAATTAAGTCTCGTTTGAGTTGTTTTCAGCCACTCTATTTATCCTCATTACAACAAGCTCCCTCTCCTTTACCTTGCCCTTGTTGTCACGACATTCTAATAACTTAAAGTTCCCTGCTCGTGCTCTCGTCAAGTGAAGCCCATAGCAAAAAAATTACAATTTAGTTATCTTAATTTAATCTTTTTAAAATATATTTGAATTTAATTTAATTTTATATAATAATTTCAATATATAAATATCGATATATTTATTATATATTTTAGGTATTTCAGTATTTTGGTTATATTAGTACAATCTACTATTTAACAAAATTTTATTAGAGAATGATGGGAGGGGAAAAATAAAAAAGAAATTAATTAATAAAAGAGAGGAAAATATAATAAAAAACCAAATAAAATAAATTAAGTAAGAATATCACGAGAGATTTTTACCATCTTATTTTATAAATTTTTTGGTTTATTTTTACTAATGTGTCATTTATACCAAATAATATACATAATATGATATGAATATATTCAACTTTATTATTGCAATCACCAAATAGTAGATATGATTTATCAAAATTCCATAGATTTTATATTTTATCTTATCCAGTTTTTTCATGATTAGGAATTCGGACAACCAAACGTAGCCTTAGAGGTTTTGAATTGGATATCTTGGGTTTTCTTTATAATCATCTATGAGTTTCATTCTTTAATACAGCTTAACACCTTCATCATTAAATTGATTTTCTCATGAAAAGAAATGTTTTTAGATATCAATATATTATGATGCGGATGCGACTACCTAGGAATTTTCTATAACGTTCAAATAAGTCAAAACGTGGTCAACGAGCCAGGAACAAGAGATTTGATGATAATTTACGCCAAAATTTTCAAGAAGATATCAAGATGCAATGGATATTTTATAATAGGAATTTATATATAGTTTCAATATCTTCTTTATATTTACTGCTCGTGCCAGTCCTTTAAGGGCGTGCATGGAAACGTTTCTTAGAAACGTTTCCGGAACACTTCTATACGGATTTTGTTCTCGGGAACAAAAAATGAATAGAAACGCGTTTGGTTGCGTTTCTGTTATTTTTTTATTTTTTTGTTCCCGGAACAAAATAGGAACAAAAAAAAGAAACAACAAATTGTTGTTTCTAGCCTTGAGAAACACTTCTTGGACGCCCGAAAGGAACACAAATGAAAAGAACAAAAAAATGAAACGGGAACACTTCGTTCGTTCGTGCTCTCCTTCGTTCGTCCCCTTCTCCTTCGTTCGTCCTCCTTCTCCGGCGACTCCTCACTCGGCCAACTCTCCGGCAAAGAACGACGCCGACGCACCGGCTGTCTCCGGCAACTTTCCGGCGTATCTCCCTTCTCTCCGGCGCCTCCCACTCGGCCAACTCTCCGGCGACTCCTCACTCCGCCGACGCACCGGCTGAAGCTTCCGAATCCAGGTACGTTTCTGGTGCTCCTCCTTCTCCGGTCGACGAGGGCTTCGGCGGCGACGGCTCGGTGGAGGCTCAAGTGCACGTCGCTCGCCTAGATCTGCGGCAGATTTGGGCGACGGCGGCTCGCTCTAGGCGGCGAGAGGCGCCCGCCGCTCAAGCGACCAGAATGACGCCCAAGCGAGCGTCGGTCGCTTGAGCTGCTCGAGCGAGCTGGGAGAGCGGCAGAGCTGCTCAAGCCAGCTCTGCCGCTCTGCTCGAGCCCGCTGGGAGAGCGGCAGAGCGACACTTTTGAGTGAAAACCGGATCCTTTTGCGGTGTTTTGGAGGGACGGGAAGTGTAATGGGGCTCGCACGTTTGCTCCTGGTTGGCTTCGTCCTGCTTGTGCTTGGTTCGAGAGCGCTCGTGCGCGGGAATGCGGAGCTGGAGGCGCTCATGGAGATCAAGGCCTCCTTGGACCCGGAGAACAAGGTCCTCACTTCGTGGACTAGCAATGGCGACCCCTGCGGCGGCTCGTTTGACGGGGTGGCGTGCAACGAGTATCAGAAAGTGGCGAACATCTCGCTGCAAGGTAAGGGCCTGTCGGGGAAGGTCCCTCCCGCGTGGCTCGGTGAAGTGCTTATCGGGCTTGTACCCGCACTACAATTACTTGACCGGAGAGATTCCAAGAGAAATCTCTAGTCGACCGTGACGAGATCTCTACCTCGACATGAATAATTTAACTGGAAGTATACCTTCTGAAATTGGAAGCATGGCTTGCCTTCAAGGTGAGTTTTGTTTTTGCTTCAAGTGTTTTGAACATGCGTGCTTTGTCTTTTAGCAGATGAGATGGTTGAGACTCTTTTCTTTGGCATCTAATCTTTTGATAATCTGGCTTTTGATTTCTTGTTCTTTTCCTTCTCAGTGCTACAGCTATGTTATAATAGCTCAATGGTACTATTCCCCCGCAAATAGGATCATTGAAGAAGCTGAGCGTTCTTGCCTTGCAGCGTAACAAATTGTCCGGTGATATTCATGGCTTGGCCAATCTGCAGACCTTAAACGGGCTTGTCTTGCGCTTTAATGGGTTTAACAAGACGTTCCGGTGGAAATAGCTAAAATTCGTAGCTGAGACTCTAGATGTACAAAATAATTCTCTTTCTGGATTTGTCCATGCTTTGGTGAGTTCGGTTCCCGAGTCCCGCTTTTCGTTCAGTGTTTTTTCCTCTTTCAAACAATTGCCGTGACCTTTAATGATGAATTTTCCTCATTTAGCTTATTTCCTAGAATTAACGAAGTTTGTTCATGAATGTTGAAGCTCGAAGAAATTGGAGAGATTTAACTATCAGAATAACCCAGGTCTATGCGGATCCGGATTTCCTTCTCTTAGAAATTGCAACAATTTCGGTCAGAATTTGATCCCAAGGACAGCAGACGTGAAGACACATTGCAACCAAAGCCATTGCTCAGAACCATCGAAACTCCCACAAGCAGCTCTTGTTGCTGGGATTGTCTCTGTCACCGTCACATTGGTTGGCGCAGGACTTTTAACATTCTATCGATATCGTAGAGGGAAACAAAAGATTGGTAGTACAGCTGATGCTTCGATGGTAGGCTTAGTACCGCCAGTCAAAAGACTTATACAGCGAAGTGCATCTCCCCTTGTGCGCCTCGAGTATTCTAGTGGATGGGATCCTACGGACGATGGCCGTGTGGAAATGGATTATCCTGCGGGCGCCTAGGTACATGTTGGAAGAAGTTGAGTCGGCGACCCAATACTTTTCGGAGGTTAATTTGTTGGGAAGGAGCACTTTTTTATCGGTCTACAAAGGCATACTAAGGGATGGGACTCTTGTGGCTATCGGGAGCATCAATGTGACGAGCTGCAAATCGAGAGGAAGTCGACTTTGTGAATGGACTGAATTTGGTAACTTCACTAAGACATGAAAACCTCATTAGATTGAGAGGTGTTTGTTGCTCCAAGGGCGGGGTGAATGCTTTCTTGTGTATGATTTCGCTCCCAAGGGTACCTTATCGCAATATCTTGATTTAGAAGATGGAAGCATCCAGGTTCTTGATTGGTCCACAAGGGTTTCCATCATCAAAGGAATTGCCGAGGGTAAGTCTTACTTTCTTTCAGATCTTAAAAGAGATATTTCTGGTTTTCCCTTACTTTCTGAATTAGTTGTTGGAACTTTTTTCTCTAGCTTAATGCTTCTAAGTCTTTAAATTTGAGAAGTACCAATTATCAAGTGCATTCACACGGTTCATCAAGTGCACTTTAAGTTTTGAACATTTACTTCGGCCTTCTAGCTTCATGGGTAGCTTAAGTTCTTCTGAAGCCTATAATTTGCACTTGGTTTATAATTCTACGGCAGGAAAAGTTCTTGAAACATCGGTGGGATGAAATGTTTCGCCATTTCCGGGCAAAGAACTCTCTTCTTGAATTCGTTTCTGTGCTCATTTTCCAAATGCTCGTGCTTTACTGAGTTTGAACTTCCTTTGAGCTTGATGCTGAATACGAGATAGGTTCCGCCGGTTTCATTTTCATAGAACCGGTTTTTCGGCATTTGCATAGTATATTGCTTGAACATCATTGTTTTGTGCTTGTGAGTGTACTCTTCCTCAAAAATTAACCTGGACACTAAAACAAGAGTTCCCATTTAGATTAGTTCTGTCTACTCTAATTATTATTCATTAATTTTTATTTGAGCAGGCATTGGATACTTGCATAACGGTGAAGGCGGCAAACTGCGGTTGTTCACCAAAACATTTCCGTTGAGAAGATTCTCATTGACCAGCAGCTCAACCCACTCATAATGGATTTCGGGCTTCCAAAGCTTCTCGCCGATGATGTCATATACTCAGCTCTCAAGACTAGTGCCGCCATGGGTTATATGGCACCAGAGTACATTACAACAGGTCGTTTTACCGAGAAAAGTGATGTTTTCGCATATGGAGTAATCATCTTCCAGATCCTCTCGGGTAGCGACTACTTTCCAGCTCAATGCGGTCGAGCAGTGTTGCGGTTTCGAGAACTTTATCGATAGCAATCGAAAGGAAATTTCTTTGAACCGAGGCGGCTATTCTTGGGAAGATCGCATTACGTTGCACCGTGTGAATTGCCCGATAATAGACCCACTATTTTCAGAGTGATTGAGGAACTAAATGATTGGTGCGTCAAATGTCGATGATTGTACATAGCGAATTGTCCGAAGTTGCATCCATGGAAGCACCAATTTAACTCAAGGAGCTATCAAGCTCGGCGGTGACGGTTACAACGATGTATGATTGATCCCTAAAGAATTAACAGAGTAATCTTGTCCTATTGTATAACAGATTAGCTTTAGCTCATTTGTACTTTGTCTGATCACTTGAATCATTATCTTTTTCGTTTTCCTTTGCCACATAACAGATTAGCTTTAGCTTTAGCTCTTGCTCTGCTTTTCTTCCCCCCGTTTCATGAAATTTGTTTGTATGGGGCCATAGACATGGAGGATTGGGCTAAGCAGAATGAAAGAGATCAGAAATGAGATTTACATGTATACTAACATATATCGGGATCCCTATTTGGTGTCACCTAGAAACAAAAGTTCTTCAAAAAACCTTGCACAAAGTTAATTTTTTGTGTTATTATTATTAGTTCTATCTATCACGTCATTAATAAGGAGCCTATTCGGTTATATTTTTACTTTAAATTGATCCTTGTTCATCAAAAGATATGAGAGATTTACATGATTAAATTAGCACGAAATAACCAAGGAAATAAACGAAGAACAATCAAAAGATATGAGAGATTTACATGATTTGATTCAAATCTAGATTAAGCTTAGAAAAAAAAATTTAAAACAGAGAATTTTTTTGTCGTTTACCAAACGTGTTTCTGTTCTTTTTCTATTCTAGGAACAGAAATTGATTGCAGTTATCAAACATGTTTTTGTTTTTTTTTTTATTCCAAGAACAATTTTTTTTTACACTTACAAAACGCGTTCTTTTGTTCAAAAACTGTTCCCCGGAATAGAAATACTTTTTTTTTTTTGTTCCCAGGAACAAAAAAGAAACAGAAGTGTTTCCATGCGCGCCCTAAATGTCCTTGGTCCTCGTGCCAGTCCAATCTCCTTGGCCCACCTCTCGATCCTCACGGCCCCCTGGCCCAACTGTGGGAACAACTCAAGTTCAACCTCGTCACCATCGTAATCTTTCGTCACCATCATAATCTAATCTTTTCAACCCTCATCATATTTCTGGTCACTCTCAACTTCATGAACCAGCCCAACAAAAGTCTACCTTGTCAACTTCGCCGCTACAGGCCCGACCCAGCCCAGATATGTACCAGCGAGACCTTCATGGAGCGGTCGGAGCTCACGACCGCCTTCACCAAGGAGAGCCTTGCTTTCCAGCGGCAAATCCTCAAGAAGTCCGGGCTCGGGCAGAGGACACACGTGCCTGAGGCTGTGCTCCAGGTCCCACCGAAGCAGTGCGCAAGAGACATACGAATTAAAAAAATACATGGATTCAAAAGATACATGAACTAAGGAGATGTATCTCATTTTGCTAATTTTCATTGATCCATTAACGCACTATAATTACAATACAGAGAAGAATCCATCCACAGGAACCTATAATAAATCAAGGCTTGTTGTCCAAACCAACGAGAGCTTGTTCGAGGACAAATTAGAGTTTAGGCATTGAGGATGAGTGAGGGGAGGGCGATGAGCTGATGGCTTACACCTCGGAGCTTTGTCTTCCACCGTTGCCATGTTTGACCATGAGCACGAGATCTAGGTCTCAAATCACGCATGAGCGTCAAATCTTAGATTGCTTGCGCTTGATCAAGGGCTCAAATCGACCTCCATCTGATGACGAAGGTGTTGGAGTTGCGGTCAAGGACAGTGGTGAACGAGCTCGAGGGCGTCAATGGGCAGTTTGGCGGGGAGACAATAAAGGACTTTAGAGGAGGAGAGAGTAAGATGGAGGCGTGAGGAATTACGATGGAAAAAAAAAAAGAGGGAAAGAAAGAAAGAAAACAAAAGGAGAAGGAGAAAAAATAAGAAAATTTTTAAAATACCAGGATGAAAGTACCCCTGACTATATATAAGATTTGACATTTATAACTACATATCTTTATTTGAGATTAAGTAGGTCACTTTATATTCTTATATGAGATAAAGTGCACCATATGACCTCTTTTAAGAAAATGACTCACTTTAAATCCTTATATGCAATTTTCTCCTAATTTTAGCAATAACCGTATAATAACTCCTCTACGCTCTCCATGCACTCTCTATAAATCCACCCCAAACACTCCCCAATGTTCCTCATGCATTGCTAAGACCCTCTCTCTCTCTCTCTCTCTCTCTCTCTCTCTCTCTGTGCCATTTCCCCTGTTTGCTATTGGAACTCCAAGTTCTCGTCCTTTGTTATTCTTAGGAAACGCCTCTGAAGAAGAGCCACAAGAAACCTCCGAAGCTACAAAAATCTTGGTTTTTTTGCGGAAATGGCTGCAGAAATGGCTGCAGAAATGGCCGAGCAACAAGAACAGATAAGTCTGCAAAACCTAAGCCAAGCTTTCCCTATCTCAGTCGAACCTCAAAGCCAAGACTCGGACAAACCATCGAACCCCAACCTCCCAAGCTTCCTGTCGTCAGTGAGGCTCAAGTACGTGAAGCTCGGCTACCACTACCTCATCTCCAACGCCATGTATTTACTGCTCGTGCCACTCCTCGGCATCTCCTCAGCCCACATCTTGACCCTCACGGCCCGAGACCTGGCCCAACTGTCGGACCAACTGAGGTTCAACCTCGTCACCGTCGTCCTCTTCCCTGCCGTCATGGTGCTTCTCGTCACTCCCTACTTCATGAACCGACCAAGCAAAGTCTACCTTGTTGACTTCGCCTGTTACAAGCCCAATCCGGCCCAGATATGCACCGGCGAGACCTTCATGGAGATCTCGGAGCTCACGACTGCCTTCACCGAGGAGAACCTTGCTTTCCAGCAGACGATATTTGAGAAGTCCGGGCTCGGGCAGCGGACTTACTTGCCCGAGGCCGTGCTCCAGGTCCCACCAAACCTATGCATGGCAGAAGCACGGGCAGAGGCTGAGGCCGTGATGTTCGGGGCCATCGACCAGCTGCTGCCCAAGACCGGGGTCAAGGCTAAGGACATAGGGATCCTCGTTGTGAACTGTGGCTTGTTCAACCCGACACCGTCCCTGTCGTCAATGATCGTGAATCACTACAAGCTCAGAGGGAACGTGTTGAGCTACAATCTTGGTGGGATGGGTTGCAGCGCTGGGTTGATTTCTATCGACCTTGCTAAGCAATTGCTACAGGTTTGGCTTCTTCTCTCCCCTCTCTTCTTCTATTCTTCAAAGTATAAGTTTGATAATAGGAACTTTTTACGAATAACACCCTCAATGATAACGAAGCAAACAAAGAATGAAAACTTCCATTGACCAATGAAATGTTATATATAAGTTGGATAGTAGGAATTTTTTTCTTAGGTTCACTAGCAAATAGCATCCATTTTGGCTACGTTTGCTAATTAAGATACAATTTAGGATATGATAAAATTTATTCTATCATACGTTTGTGCATAAGATAAAGTCAGATATAAGAGAAAAATAAATTGGATAAAACTATCATATGGGAGAGGTGGGATAAATGTGGTTAGGATTTGTAACATCCATAATAGGAAAGTTATTTTTCTTGAATAACAAATTTCTTAAATTAACAAAATTAAAATTATATTTCATATAAATAATATTTGAATTCTAATATAATAAATTCAGAATAAAGAATAACAATTTAGTTATTTTCATTAAATCTTATTTATATTTATATATTCAAATTAATTCTATTTCACAACATAAATTAAATATATAAATATAAAATCTATTTATATTATTACATATTTTAGGTCTTTTATTATTTAAGGTATGTTTGTACAATTTACTATTTAACAAAATTTCATTAGAGAATGATGGAAGGGGAAGAAAGAAGTAAAAAAGAAATTAATTAAAAAGAGAGGAAAATAAAATAAGAAAAAAAATAAAAATAAAGTAGGCAAGAGTGTCATGAAAGATTTTTGTCATCTCTATTTGTAAAATTTTTTGTTAATTTATATTAATATGTTGTTTATACCAAATAACATACATGATATAATATAAATATATTCGACTTTATTACTACGATCATCAAACAATAGATATGATATAACAAATTTTTTGGATTTCATATCTTATACTATATAGTCTCATCCTCTTTAGAAATTTGAACGATCAAACATAGTATTTATGTTGATAATGTGTCATGTGATTTAAAAGGAAAATGCTTAGCTAGCCATATTGTTAAGCTTGGAAAATGGACGACCAATCCTGAGCCACACATTTTAAATGAGAGAGAGGGAGAACTATGTCTTGCTTTGAAATTTCCATGTATTGTGTTTGAGAAAGGAAATTTTTGTGGATATCCTTTGACAGTTACACCGTGAGATAGTGATGCTAGCACCATTCAATTTAAAAATATTTCATAAAATTAGAATCATGACAAAAAAAAGAAAAAGAAAAAGAAAAAGAAAAAGAGATGATTAAGTGACAGTTTTTAATCTAATGTGAAAATAACAGCATGTTCTAAACCACAAAAATCCATTCAACAAATAATTATAAATTATTCTGGGATCGAATCCTTTAAAAATTTATGGCTTAGAACAAATTATTATTTACATAGTAGCCCCAAGACTGTTATGTTAATAAAGTGATAAAAAAAACTTTATTTAGGTTGTGTTGAGTAAAATTTTAGGTAAATACTTTCCTTAGTTTATGCTTTGGTTGGTAGAGAAGTAGGAGCTAGTGAGTGGTTTGAACTCGGAACCCTCGAAACCTAGATGTCGTTGAACAAAATGATCCACTGATAAGTCAACCCAAGATTTATTATGCCACAAAATATAGCTAGATTTGAAATAGGACTTTTCACATTTATGAATTCGATATATGACAACGAAATTGAACAATTTAAGCTTTGTACATTCTCAATTTACTATATGCTTTGTCTACTAGGTACTCAAAATTCTAAGTTTTCTTACTAGGGAGATTCAATTTATGTCTCAACAAAATTAAAGTTCAGCCAATGTTATTACTTCTCTTATGGGTTAATCACTAGGTACATCATAACTCTTATGCCCTAGTGGTGAGCATCGAGAGCCTCACCCTCAACTGGTATCTCGGCAATGACCGGTCGATGCTCATCTCAAACTGCTTCTTCCGAATGGGTGGGGCAGCCATCCTCCTCTCTAACCGGTCCTCTGACCGTCGCCGCTCCAAGTACCAGCTCATCCACACCGTGCGCACCCACAAAGGCTCGGATGACAAAAGCTATGGTTGCTTGTTCCAGCGAGAGGACAAGAAGAAGAAGATCGGCTTGTCGCTATCCATGGACTTGGTGGCGGTCATCAAGGAAGCCATAAAAACCAACATCACGACCCTTGGCCCGGTAGTGCTCCCAATGTTAGAACAGCTCCGGTTCTTCATGACCTTAGTTGCAAGGAAGGTGTTCAAGATGAAGATTAGGCCATACATTCCCGACTTCAAGTTGGCCTTTAAGCATTTTTGCATCCATGTTGGAGGCCGACCTGTTCTTGATGAGATGGAGAAGAGCCTCGAGCTCACCAAGTGGCACATGGAGCCATCACGAATGACTCTATACCAATTCGGGAACACCTCGAGTAGCACAGTGTTGCTTTAAAGATAAAAGAAAAAAAAAGGGTTAATTAGTTTTTTACCCTATCGGCAACCAACCTGGTGTGATACGTGACTTGATTGACTCGCAGTACCTTCTCCACCGATGGTTAAGTCAAGATCCTTCTCCACTCAAGGCTTTGTTGCTACCCCTAGCAATTTCAATGGGGCATGGCAATTATGCATCATTTAACATGTTACGTCCAATCATCAAGTTTCGACCGGTACCGATGCAGTAGGAGCGCCTGCTGTCCCTCTCGCAAGAAATTATTACGCATTGGCTCTCGTGCTCCATGTTAAATTGGTAACGATGTGGCTATACCTTATCAAACCCGCTGTTTCCAGTTGAGTAAACGATTTAACGCCTCTCAACCCAAAAAAGGGCATCCATTCAATGCACACGCTCATCTAAGGAATTAATTGTCCTATGAATTAGATGCTGCTCGCTCTCTCTCAAATATACTTTGCTTTTGTACGACATTTTACTATGAAATTGGAAAAAATTAATAAGGTTCCCCAAAGCAATTGCTAACGATCTTTAATTGTACTTTTGAATTGAACATTTTTTATATTTGAAGTAGGTGATTTCTGGAAATGTTCACCATTTCTAATTTTATTACTGTTTTGGTTTTTTTTTTTTTTTTTTTTTTTTTAAATTTTTATTTTTATGTACAAGTTCCTTTCCTTCTTTACAAGAGGACCGGGCCCAGGATTACAAGAGAACACAGGCCAACCTCCTGGGCCCGGTCCATATATGTAGGTTAGACTTAGACCTAACGGGTCTGGGCCACGGATACTAATGGGCTCTCAGATCAAGCCTTTCAAATATAACCAAATTAGGCCCATTGTACTATTCTCTTTTTTTTTTTTTTTTTTTTTTTTTTTTTTTTTTTTTTTTTTGCTGTTGTTGTTTTGTTTTGTTCGTTTTTTTTTTTCTTTTGTATTCTCTCCCCTTGCGCTCTAATGCGATCAACGCATTGTAATTTATTATTATTATTATTATTATTATTATTATTATTATTATTGGGTTTTATTATTTATTTATCTTATACCAATTTTTATTCTTATTTTCCTTTTCTCCTCAAACCATCGTCTTTTTCCTGTATATTGAGAAATCCATTTTACTTACAAACTAACCTCCTCATCAATGATCAACAAATCCAAGCATTAGACTAGGTGCCACCATTGTCCACCTCCAGTTATCCGATCCCCACTGTCATCAGTCGGGCGTAGTCAAAAAATCGTGACATCAGCTCTTGGGCATCCCTCTCCGACGACCAAATCCGAACACCACAATTATTCACACCCATATGGATAGGTAGAGCACAATTTCAAATCAAACATGCACGATTCGGGGAAATTTTCGACATGTTCAAAGAATCCTCAACAAATACTTTTACTCATTCACAAAGGAAGATGTCTAGCAAAAATTGCACCATAACACAAGTATAAGAGAATAACATATTTACTCCATCATAGAGAGAAGGGCAGGTTTAGTTGCCGAAAAAATGAACATAAGAATTAATATTGCAACATTTTGATCCAATTTCATATAAGACCCAACCACATCTAGCAATGAAAGAATAGAATATACAAGTGAATATGGACAGAAATCAAACTAATATTAAGGGTGTGTTTGTTTTACGGAAAACTCAATAATATAGGAAAATGCTTTTGGGTATATCATTTTCCAAGAATATGGTTAGTTTTCCTTTATTTAGTGACATATGATCGAAGATATTTTCTATTGTTTGGATATTATTAGAAATGCTTTCAAACTTATGACTTTATTTCATGCAAAAAAAAAGTTTGAATTTTTAATTTTTAATTTTTTTTGAAAAATTTCGAATTTTTTATTATACTACTTTTCTCTTTTTATTTTTATTTTATTTTTAAAATGGAATTTTAATTTTTTTCTTTTTATCCTTCCTTTTTCTTTTTCTCCCTTCCTCCTCGTTTGTTGACTAGCAACAGCCATGAGATCGTAAGGAATCGGAGAATCGGACTAATGGGAGATAATGAATATAAATAAATTTGTTTAGACATGCCCACATCGATTTATATTCTTGTTTTAAGTGCAAAAACTTTGAATTTTTAGAGCAGGGGAAAGAAAAAGGAGTGTATGTATATAATATATATGTATATGTACATATATGCTGCATTTATTTGAATCGTCAAATTTGATGGCTCATCTTGTGCCAAGCCTCTTATCGTACAACTCATAAAAGTTTGTATGGCAACTTGATAAGCATTTTTTGAAAAAAGAAAAACTTGATGGGCATTTAGTGCACTCTCCCCCTTTATGAATGTGACTGATACCAAATTATGTAGGCATTAAACTCATCTTGTACTCCCAGTTGAGAAATACTGTGCAAAACATAACTTAATCTTGCCGTGGATGTTTCACCAATCTCTCAACTTTCACCGGCAGGGACAGCTACTCTACCAACCTATCAATTCCTCAAATACTCCTTATGAGATGCAGCGGAGTCTACACTCTTCACTTGAAGGGCCATCTAATTTTTTAGTGTAGTTTTTTCTTTCACATTTAGGAAATTATACTTATGTATATTATGTCCCAAAGTTCAGACACAACAGTTTTAGGATATATATATATGTTTTACCTTTATTTTACGATCAAAATTTGATGGCTCCTCTTGTGCCAAACCTATTATCATACTACTCATAAAAGTCCACATTTACTCAAAAGTTTAAGCTAATAAGTTATGGGCCAATTATGATGTATTAACTGCTTAGCGTCACACAAATTTTTCGATGTGGAACTTTTCTAATACAAATCACACGTGTATTTTAATACACGTGTATTTTAATACACGTTAGTACCGGTCGGCCAAAATTAGATGGATAGACCGAATTGACATAAATACAAAAATTTATGACTCAATTGGCTAAGAAAAAAAGAAATGTTTAGAACTGAATTTACACAATTGCAATACATTGACGATTGTTTTAGTAATTCTCTTCACACATACACACTACCCATTGAATAGACCAGATGAACGATAACAAACTATGGAGAGTCATCATGTTAATCTCGATCTCTACTCACCTTCATCAATATTAACCGAGGGGACTATTTGACCTAGTTGGTTAAGGAACTGAGCCAAATGGCATGGTCAAACAGCCGTGGGAATTTCACCCACTCCACATCACGCCGGGCGAGGGACAGGGATTGGTTACCCCATGCCAACCCAGTCGTAGCCAGAATTTCCCTTGACACAGTGTTTCTGGGATTGGTTACCCACCTTCACTGCCTATGGACCCCCAAATTTCCCGGCCTATATTTATCCACTAGACCGAGGGGATGGGGAGGCAAGTACGGGGTCACCCACCCCTGGGTGGTTCTCCCGCATTTACCTCCATTGAGCAGTTTAAGGACCTGCTTAGGTCCTAGTCTTACGGGTGTTAAATCCAGCCACTATATTTTTCTTGGTGTGGGAGCTACCAATACCCTCCTTAATTTTTTATGGTCTGGAGACCTCCATCAATATTAGCCCCGACAAAACCGCCATTGTTGTCATTTCCGTTGTGTCTACAATCGTGACTCGCCTTCTCTTGTCACCTGCTGTTTTGTGACCGAGAGCTTTTAACAACTTGAATCTTGGTTGATGATTACTTGCAGACTCTAATTGAATACAAGCTGATGATTTCTCGTGGACTCTGGTCATCCCCCTGGCCTCATTTTCGAAAGAGCATTGAAGTGCTCTATGTTGCTCCGTTTCACGGTGAAGGAACTTGAAGCTGTTTTATCTCACTCGAGATCCCTAATTCTTGATTTAGATTGTCGATGGGTTTTGTAAAACTGAATACACAGATGTTCATGGATTGCTCAAATCGTGATGCATATATAGATTTTTTTCCAAAATACTGATCACTTGATGAGTTTCTTAATTCATCCCCGGTTGGCCAAAAGTCCCATTCGAGGGTGTATTTGGTTCATGAAAAATATTTTTCTCATTTTCCGGCAATTAATTCACTTAGGAAAATGAGTCAAAGGAAAATGTTTTGGTAGTCAACGAAAAATATTTTCCTATCAAAGTTTAAATTCGGGAAAACGATTTTCTCTTTAAAAGAAC
Source organism: Eucalyptus sideroxylon x Eucalyptus melliodora (assembly GCA_016097485.1). Lineage (NCBI taxonomy): Eukaryota > Viridiplantae > Streptophyta > Magnoliopsida > Myrtales > Myrtaceae > Eucalyptus > Eucalyptus sideroxylon x Eucalyptus melliodora. Next base: position 1,387,603 of record CM027827.1, read on the forward strand.
CGAAAAACGTTTTCCAAAATATTTTCCTAGACTTAGGGTTCTTGGTTCTTGTAAAAAAGATTTTTTAATAAAAAATCAAATTCTTAATAATTTTTTAAAATTTTGAATTTAAGACACGTTATGACACATTATATATTAAATATATATTTTTATATATACATAATAATCTATCATTTTTATGATTATGTTGATTAAATTAATTTGATTCAAATTCACAAATAAATAAATAATAATAAAAATCTAGAATGAATTTTATACTAAAAACATTAATCCACCATTTATTGATATCATTTGTTGTTTCAATTTAACAAATTCAACTCTATTTTAATAATTCATAATACTTGGAAAGAAAAAAAAAAGTAATTCATATTCTGGACTTGCTTGTCAGGCGTATTGGAAGAGAAGGGAAAAAAACTTGAGAAATGAATTGCGTATCACAAGAAATGAGAGTTTGAAGAGAAAAGAAGAGAAGATTAGTTTTTTTTTTTTCTCAATTTATTATTATTATTTTTTTTATTTTTTCACATATAATACATTTTGACCCCTCATTTATTTAAAATTTTTAAAATTGATTTCGTATATTGGAATCGTGTGTCGGAAACTCGCATGTTAGAAGAGTGTCAATAAAGTTGACCAAGTATCGGATTTTCAGACACATATTAACCAAGTATTAGAGAGCATTTGAAAGTGTCAGATATGTATCAGAATGTCCAACACAACATGAAGGCGAAAAGTGTTTCTTAAATGGGAACCTACAAAACCTTAATATAGAAATTGACTTATACACTTTGGATTAAACCCCTAATTTTCCTCTTCAACAGCGGCTCCTTGGCTTTCTTCCTTTATGAGAAAATTTCTTTTGCTTGAAAGTCTTGCTCTTCGTTGATGTCACCACCAGCAGTAGTGGGGAGGCACGAGTGAGGAGCTCCACTAGCGACAATCTCTTGTGTGATTTGTTCATCCTTAAGTGACCGAGGACAATAGAGGGAAGAGAATGAAAGTGGTCATTGTAGTGTCAGTCACAAGGCCTAGTTCTCCGAAGACTTTAGGATTGTCGACTTAGAATGCGTTTGGTAACCATTCTATTTCTAAGAATAATTTCTACTTAAAAATGATTCAATTTTATTTGGCTCCATAAACGAGTTTATAAGCATTTTAAGGTATTTGATAATTGCTCAAATTTTCTATTCTCATAATACAAACGCATTTGATATGTCCCCTAACTTTTTTGTAGCTTAGAATTTTTTAAAATTTTCAAATAATTTTACTATATTTTTCTCTTTTTTCATCCATTTTCTTCTTCTCTGGCTAGTTGCCAGCCATTGCAATGGCCAATGACTAGCTGGGCATAGTCCGACAACCTCACTAGAGCCTCTCTAGGTTAGGACAAGGATCAGCAAGCTCACCAGAGCCTTGCCAGGGTTGTTGGGTGAGCTCGCTTGACAATTGGCAAGGTTGAGTCTCGCGGCAGTTGATGGTGGGGCCTAGCAAGGCTTCAGCGAACTCGTCGGCCCTCACCCAATTAGTCGTTGGGCCATGATAATGAGGAAGAAGAAGAGCAAACTAAAGAAAAAAAGAAGAAGGAAATTTGGCTTGATTTTGGAATTATTTTTAAGAATTGTTGCGACCTAAATTTCGGGTGTACCATCTAGGATTAGGCTAATGGACTACTAAGTCTAAACCTAGCTCGATCTCTCCCAAATCCATACCAATTCGCGATTTAGGTTCAAATACTTAGCATGCAAAAGATTATCAGTTTAGTGTAAGTCAATTAGACATCTAAGTAAAGTAACTAGAAATTTACTTTAGTCCTGCGAACTAGAGATTTGTGAGTTCGGGGACTTGATTATGCTAGATTTCTCTAACATCATTTCGGTATCTTTATCTTTTTATTTCGAAAAAATATTTTGCAAGCAGCATAAATTGATTTTAATTTACTTTTCTAATATGTGAGGTGATCATGCAAGTGCGCAAATCACCAATTTAACACCCAGAAAAAGCCATGAATAAATTGCAGGATTTACCTCATGGCATCGAAAGCATCATGACTGTTAGATTAGAATTCACATAGACAACCCTAGATATGATTTCTAATTAACATGCAGCCACTCTAAATTTTTAAATCCAATCTATGTGCAGTGCAATTTAACCAAATGACCTAATTCTAATGACGATCAATTTCTAATTAAATGGACCTAGCAACAATTACTAAATGACATGCATTTTATGAACCTAATTCTATATGGCATGCACATAATATTTTTTTGCATTTTTTTATTATAAAAAATCATAATCAAAAGTGCTAAAATATAAAAATCTAATTAAAGTGAGATATTATCTATTTTAAGTTAGGAATAGATTAATCTGAATCCTATCTTAATTTAGAAAATTATCTCGTCATGCAATTTGATTCAAAAGATATTATCTAACCTAGATACCATCTAAACATGCATTTTTTTTTTTATAAAAAAAAAATCTAACTATTCTATCATGCAATTCTATCTAAGAAAATCAATTCTAATCTACATGGAATGTAAATGCAATTTTTTTTTTGTATTTTTGGGATAAACAAAACAATTAAAAGATAAACACCAAGTCATACATGATCATCAAAGATATTATCCATTGTTTGAATTTAAAAACGATATCTAATCAAACCTGATTGTTTCGTTAATAAAATCAATAAATTGATCTTAAGCCTTAAAGATCAAGATATCAATTTTACTTCGCGTGATTAATTACGCCATCTAAAGCCTATAGATGGAGTAAAAAATTAGTGTGCAGTTGCCGATTGGGCAATAAATCATAATTGGGAACGCGCCGATAATTCAAATATACATGTAAGATATTGAAAAGCATGTATTAGGCAATAAAATATCCAAATCAAATTTAGATAAGATAATTATCTAATTTCGCAAATAATATTACCAAATTTGAACTTATCAGAATCTGCTTAACAGATGACCCGCGATGTGTGGTGGTGTTCATCGGAAAGCTTCGATTACTTCAGAACTCACGGAGGGTAAGGACTCTGGACTCTTTTATTATTTCTTCTTCGAGGGTGTTCTGCATGTGGCCAACGAAAATGGATCCTGGGGAAGAAAGTCAAGACATAGTAGAATATAAATATCAGATAGAGATGAAGAATCGGTCTCCACTTAATCCATCTTTTTGCTCTTAGTTCTCGGGTCCCTCGTATGTCGCGGGGTCGTGCCTTGGCCAAAGATTCCCTCAATGAACCTACAAAACAGAAACGTGGCTGGATCGGTGTCGAGGGAAAGCAGTAGCTTCGTCGAAAATCTGCAGGGCTGCTGGTGTGGTTCGGATCCGAGTGGATATGTTCGACTCGTCAAATGCTCCGCTGGAGATCAACAGAAGAGGGGAGGCAGCGACATGTTGGAGGTGTCGGGCTGGTCAGCGATCGGGTCAGCAGCTCATCGCCGTGGGGATCGGCAGTAATAAGCCTCGCTCGCGAGGGAACGGGGTGCTTCGTGGAGCTTGTTGGGCTTGCATTGCAGGAACTTCAAAGGAAACGAAACAGCAAGGACACCGAGGCCTTGGAGGCGTGGCCGTGAGGGAAGAAACGGCTGCTCTCCAGACGGTGGGCTTGTGCCTTTAAGGCCTCACCTCTATCAAATTCTTCAAGAAACAAGAGTAATTGTGAGATTAATCCCTGTGAAGAGAGATTGACGAGTGATCCCTTCTCTTTATTTCTCTTTTCTTTAACTTCGCCGCTTCCCCATCTCGTCTTTTACTCCAGGTTGACCGAACTCCTCTCTTCTTTTTGAACCCAAACTTCAAAGTTCTTTCTACCATGTGACCCCCACAGGGAGGCCGTGAGTTCTCTCTTTTTGTGGCCGTGTATCTCAATTGTGTGGCCCCTCAAAACATTACGTGAACCACATTTTTATAGGCCAAGGTTTAGGGTTTAAATTTTTTCGAATCAATATCCACGAAAATTTCTTTTCCGAACACTATATTTGTTTTTGATACGATTTAAGATTGTAAAAAGATTTTTCCTAAAATTTCAAATCTTGTAAAGTTGAGCTCGCAATATTTTTTTTTATCACACTTGCCCTAACAGAAGATATTAAAAAAATCCCCAACATATCCGGAAAAATTTCAAATCTCCATTTTCACGAGATAAAAAAAAAAAAGGCTTGGGCCAACTTGCTTCATTCGTGGGCTTAGTTTAGCATGTTAAAGCCCAAAACCACCAATTTGAACCCATTCGTCACCAGCCCAATGCAAATGTAAATTAAAAATAAATGCACTTAAAATTATATGTTATGCAATTGAAATTTTTTGTAGGAGTTAAAATTAATCCCTAATTTTCTATGCATTGAATAAATGATTGAATTACCAAAATTTAGGTATCAACAAGAAGAGATAAGTAACTTTTTTTTTTTATCTTTTTATTTTGTTCCAAATCTATTTCTGAGGATAAAAAAGTTATCAAAAGAATTTTTATTTTTTATTTAGAAAAAAATAGATACTATTTAATCAGTTAATAAATAGACCCTTACTAATCGATTCGGATAAATATTTGTTGGGAAAAGTTGATTGAATTTTTGGCTTAAAGCAATTCTCCATCCGCTGCTTCATCTTTGGGATATTAACTATCTCATCACTCCACGTGTTTAGCGAATTGTCCGAATGTTGGAGTAACGATAGAGCTATGCTGCCGTGTGTGGTATTCTTGCGGCTGTGTATGAGCCATGTGGCTTTCTCCTTTCGTGCTCTCTCCACTCAAGGCTCTATAATTTTTCGGTTCCCGTAAGTTGGATTTTTTTTTTTCTTTTACGAAATTAGGCCATCGTAATCTCGTGGACTTTCCTCTTCTGCTTCCACTCTGTTGTTGCTATCTCGGGACGGTTATCTAGGAAGCACCGATACTTCTCGGAGGCTTTTGTGTCGTATCAGACACTTGGATACGTGTCGGATATTCTTGAACACTTTTTGACACTCGATCAATACGTATCGAAAAATTTGACATTTGATTAATTTTTCCGACACTTTCCAACACTCAAATCGGAATTCTTACATGCGAGTTTTCAACACATGATTCCAACACACAATGTCAACTTTAAAAAATTTCCATAAATGAGGAATCAAAATGTATATATGTGCAAAATAAATAATAATAATAAAAATGATGAACGGGGAAAAAAAGAAAAACCTAATTTTCTTTTTTCTTTTGATTCTCACTTCTTGTGATCTCTTTCAATATGTTTGATGCGCAAGTCTAGAATATGAATTGCTTATTTTTTTCCTCCAAATTTTATAAATTATTGGAATAGAGTTGAATTTATCAAATTGAAACAATGAATGATATTAATAAAATGTAGATTAATGTTTTTAGTGTAAATTTATTCTAGACTTTATTAATATTTATTTATTTGTGAATTAAATTAATTTATTGAAATGATCATAGTATATATAAAAATATACATTTAATATATAACGTGTCATAAAGATCTAATTCTCTATTTTTTGAAAAATGATATGTTTTGCGAGTTGTATCATATTGTATCGCGTATCGCGTGTCAATATCAGTGCTATTTACATGGTAATTATGTATTGTTCTTTTTTTTTTTCTGTTAAAGGGTAAGAATGTAATTATGTATTGTTTAACAACACGTTACCCTATCGTCGAGTTCCGACCAACACTGATGTGACCGTGCGCCAGATGTCCCTCCTGCCAAAAATTATTACGCATGGGCTCAAGCGTTGCATGTCAAACCGGTGACGACGTGGGCTACACGATAATTAATTAGACCCGCTGTTTCCCAGTTTTCACAATTTAATGCCTCCCGACCAAAACTAACCAAATTAATTGTCCGTCGAAGTAGTTGATTTCTATTTAATACAATGTTCAAGCACATCACAATTACAAAGCATAAATCCTATCAAGGGTAAGGGTCACCTGTCACCAATGCATTTACTACCCCCATCAACCAATCAATGCCATCGAAACTAAGGCAACCATCGAAAGCCCTAATGATCTAACAAACTGCATCCTTAGGGTTCGTCTTTTTGCAGAAAACATTTTCTCGAAAAATATTTACCTCATTTTTCAGTAATTAATTTACCTTAAAAAAAAAAAGAATCAACGAAAAATATTATTTTATTAAGACTTAAATTTTAAAAAATAATTTTCTCTTTAAAAGAATCGAAAAATATTTTCTAAAATATAACTAGTTATTGACATTTGAACTCGAAATTCTACGTTTGGACACAAAACTCCCAACATTGGTTATCGGGTCTAGGCATTCAAAACCAAGTTTCCTGTGGACGGGCATGGGCCCTCAACACCCACATTCGATTCTAGCTAGGCTAGGCTCGAACCCCCTAATGCCCATACCTCATGCTCTTGTACCTGAACTTGGGTTTATAAAGGTTGTGTTCATGTCTCCAACCTAGTTTCAGTCCCGAACCTTAGGCTCGTGTCCATAGGAACGTTTATTCTTATAAATTTATTTTTTTAATACAAATTGAATTTTAAATTATTTTTATTTTTAAATAATCGAATTATTTAAAAAAATCTTTTCTTTTGTTTCTTTCTTTCTTCTTTTTTCTTTTTTTTTTCCTTCCTCCTTCTTCCTTTGTCGGTCGTGTGCCTCGGTGACGACCAGCAGCCTAACGACTGGCCAAGACACGACCAGTGAGCTTGAGGCTCGATCAATTTAGGGTAGCCCAAGCTTTGCCAAGACCAGCAAGCTCGTGCCTCACCAGATCCAAGTGAGTTCAAGCTTTGCCGAGGTGGGTGAGCTTGTGGATCGATTGATCATGGAGAGCCCGCAACTTGCCGATCCAGGCAATGTCACACCTCGACCTCACCTCAACCTCACATGCCTTGTAACGCGGCCCTCGAACTCATACCTCGACTTGGCTCTCGAGCTTGCCTTAACCTCAAGCTTTGACCTCGAGCTTGGGCCTCGCCATATTTGACAGGCTTGAGCTCGCCTATGGCCATTGCCAGCCAATCGCGGTGGAGCAATGAGGAAAAACAAAATAAAATAAAAATTAAAAGAAATTGAAATAATTAGAAATTAAATTTTTTTAATTTTTTTTTAAAAATTGGTTGACATGAAGTCATGAGATTGAAATCATTTTCCAATAAGATCCAAACATCAGGAAATATTTTCAATCATACATTACCAAATAAAAAATAATAATAACCATTTTCTTGGAAAATATTTTGGAAATTTTCATTTATCATTGAGTTTTCCGCAAAATAAACACACCTAGTATATATTCAGGTATAAGCACATCTTGGTACAATCAAAATAAAAAGGAACTCCAAATCATAGTGGCAGAAGGTGATCTATCCTACAAGACTAAAAAATAAGTGATAAGCTAAAAAATAGGTGGTGAGCCGAAACTTATTAAATGAAATTTCTAAGTCTAAGGTAGGAGATTATAATATTACTCAACCTAGTATATATACAAACACCGTGAGTCCAAGGCAATAACCATGCATGACAAATGCATAAGCAAGTGTTATTGTTGTTGTTGTTGTTGTTGTTGTTGTTGTTGTTGTTGTTGTTTTTTTTTGTTTTTTTTTTTTTTTTTTTTTTTTATATCATGACATGCCAACGAAACCCATTAAAAATATGCAAGTTCATTCACTCAAAAACAAGCAAATGACATATTATTTTATGATACACCGGCATCACCTAGTAGCTCACAATTATACATAGGGAATGTGTATTCCCCACTGGTCATGAAGCTCACTAGTATACATAAAAAGTTCATATTTGTCATGAAGCTCACCAACATACACAGGTGAGTTCATATTGATCATGAAGATATCTAATATATATAGATGAGTTCATACTTATAATTGGCTAGGACCCATCTCTACTTATGAGGCATTTTGAACACTCCTAGAGCACTCCTCTGCTCCCGTTCGGTGTGCAATTTGGTTCATTTCTACTCCCTTCGCCATCTCAAAAGTTTGTCATGAGCCACTTCTTGTTCGAGCCTTCTAGCCTCGACGATCACTCCTTTCCCTACTTAGACTTGGTCATTATAGGCCTATCAGCTTTAGTTTGGTTTATCCCCAAACCACACACCTACTAAATAAGGTCCCACTTTGGCATCCCTCGATTGTCTTATATAATCGACAATGTGACATTGGCAACTCATATTATTGACAACATGAACATCGACAACTCAAATAATCAGCAAAGGGAACATCGGCAACACTTAGCTAGTAAATTGGTAGCTTAGTTGAATTACAAAGATATCACTTTAAGGTTTAATATTTGTCGTTTTCACGTTCTTATCACTAAAAGATTGCCATCACATCTTAGAAAAACAATCGAAGACCCCCTAAGAAATCTATCAAACACATCTTAGACATGTAACAAACTTAATGATCCAATTCAAGTGAATACAAAAATCTCACATACCATCATTGTAGATTAACTACACTTGACAACAAAAGCCAAATACATCCTAACAATCAACGATCATCCAAGTTAAGAGTACTGAGTAGATCAATCTAACTTAGCCTTTAGAGTTTTCACTTACCTCAAATAGAACGTTGGAATAAAATCAAAGCTTTCATCACCCTCAAAGTAGAATAATCAAGAACAAAGATTAACATCTCTCAACCTTTTAAGAGATAATAAAACCCACAGTTTCAAGCTCTTGAAAAATGGAATTTTGAAGATTTGACAACAAAAGTATAAAATCTTCCGTTTCACATGAAAGATAGGAACATGAAAATATAAAAGGAAGATCCCTTTTTCTTTCTTTGCAAAAATAAGTTGTAATTCTTTTTTAAAGTTGAAGACATATGGAGACTTATTTATAGGCCAAGGGAGGTGAGAACTAGTAACTTAAGTTAACAGAAATGATGAATTAAGGTTAAAAAAAATATGCTAGGTGGAAATGCAAGAGAGTTGGTCAAGTTAGAAAACCAGAAGTGACATAATCACATCATCCAATGTGGATAAACCAAGCAATAATGATCTTAAGTAAAAAAGCTAGGTGTAAAGAGGAATGGTGCTTTACTCCAAAGGATACAAGTGACCTCAAAAGTGGCTTAATAAAAGTAGCCAAAATGAGATATTTTGATTGAAATGTGAGAGAACTCCTTGTTGGCCAAGTAAAAGAAATGAGTAATTGAGAGCATTAACAGGCTAAAGTTGAAAGAGATGATGTAATGCATGATATCAAGGTTAAACTAAGTTCAATGTCACAAACTAAGGATGTGGGGCTTAAAATACCTGGTGGAAAAATGAAGAAAGAGTATATAAATTAAAAATGGACAAATGGCTCACCTATATGGTTTCCAAATTAGATATTTTGTTAAGTTATTAAAGAATCTTGAAAATCAATACATAAATAAGGAAATCAATGTCCATTTCAAGCATGGATAAATTAGAAAAATATTTTGAACCTTAATAAAAACATTAGTGAAAAATAACGGATGCCAAGAAAATCTCAATTTGGTAAATTTAGAACTTGAATATTGTCAAAATTGCAAGTTGAGGACTACAACTAATATGATGGTAAATTAATTATTGCCACTCAACATCGTTGACATACATGTCAACACCTATCAATTTAATCTCAAAAAATAGCACTTCAGTGACTACGACCTTGGAAAATCATCCTAAATACTATTACTGAAAGTCGAAAATTATGGATGGCACATATGCATTTTATCATTTGCAATAGTCTTAACCGGTGCACTTAAAGAACTTGTTGACTAAAGCTATTAAGATTTTTTTATGGGACTATTAAAATATAATTTTGATATGTAGCATATACGGTTGCAATATAAAGATAATTTCGTGCCATACTTTAATAAATACTAAGTATCAAGTTGGTATATCCAACTTACGCTGTATTTGGTAATTTGGATAAAATTCAGAATATGATAAAATTATCCTATCCTATGTTTGATGTCTATTTAAGATAGGATAAATGGAGATATCATGGGATATAAACCAGATAAAATTATGTATTGGGGGAAATGGGATAAAGATGAATAGGATTGCTAGCATCTATAATGGAGAAGTTATTTTTCTCGAATAATAGATTTTTTAAATTAACAAAATTAAAATTATATTCAATATAAACAATATTTAAATTCTAACATAAGAAATTCAAAATAACAAAAAATAACAATTTAGTTATTTTAATTCAATCTTATTTTCATTTGTATATATTCGAATTTAATTATATTTAAAAAAATTATTTCACTATATATATTTATATTTATTATATATTTTAGGTATTTTAGTATTTTACATATTATTAAAAATTACTATTTAATAAAATTTTATTAGAGAGCAATGGGAGGGGAAAATAAAAAATAAATTAATTAAAAAGAGAGGAAAATAAAATAAAGTAAGCAAGAGTGTCACAAGAGATAGTTATTTTTCTTGATGGACAAGTTTTTTAAATTAACAAAATTAAAATTATATCTCAATATAAATAAAGGATGCCTTAAGCTCCACTTGTTCTCTTGTGTCTTACGTGCCAGGCCAAGTTGCTTGCAAGGCTTTGCTTAGTTGACTAAGTGTCGGGCTTTCAGATCTTAGCCCCACCAACCTAAACTCTTTTCTTCGACACCTAGTTTAGCAATTAAGTCTTGTTTGAGTTTATTTTCAGCCACTCTATTTATCCTCATGACGACGGGCTCCCTCTCCTTTCCCTTGCCCTTGTTGTCACGGCATTCTAATAACTTAAAGTTCCCCGCTCGTGCTTCCGTCAAGTGAAGCCCATAGCAAAAAATAACAATTTAGTTATCTTAATTTAATATTTTTTAAAATATATTTGAATTTAATTTAATTTTATATAGTAATTTCAATAATAAATATATATTTATTATATATTTTAGGTATTTCATTATTTTGGTTATATTAGTACAATCTACTATTTAACAAAATTTTATTAGAGAACGATGGGAGGGAAAAATAAAAAAGAAATTTATTAATAAAATAGAGGGAAATAGAATAAAAAACCAAATAAAATAAATTAAGTAAGAGTATCGTGAGAGATTTTTACCATCTTATTTTATAAAAATTTTGGTTCATTTTTACTAATGTGTCATTTATGCCAAACAATATATATGATATGATGTGAATATATCAAACTTTATTACTGCAATCACCAAACAGTGGATATGATTTATCAAAATCTCATAAATTTTATATTTTATCTTATTCAGTTTTTTCATGATTAGAAATTTAGATGACCAAACATAGCCTTAGAGGTTTTGAATTGGATTTCTTGGGTTTCCTTTTTAATCATCTATGAGTTTCATTCTTTAATACAGCTTAACACCTTCATCATTAAATTGATTTTCTCATGAAAAGAAGTGTTTTTAGATATCAATATATTATGATGCGGATGCGACTACCTAGGAATTTTCTATAATGTTCAATTAAGTTAAAACGTGGTCAATGAGCCAAGAACAAGAGATTTGATGATGATTTACGCCAAAATTTTCAAGAAGATATCAAGATGCAATGGATATTTTATAATAGGAATTTATATATAGTTTTGATATCTTCTTTGTATTTACTCCCCGTGCTTGTCCTTTAAATCTCCTTGGCCCTCGTGCCAGTCCTTTAAATCTCCTTGGCCCACTTCTTGATCCCTCACGGCCAGACTTGACCCAATTGTGGGCTAAGTAGCACTGACGTTGACCCTAACACGACACATGATATGACATAACACGACAAGCAGATACATCGTTTTTAAAAATATAGAGAATTCTGATACATTCGGGCACGTTGTATATTAAATACATATTTTTATATATACATAATAAATTATCATTTTTATGATTATTTGAATCAAATTCATAGATAAATAAATTATTAAAAAAGCCGAGAATGAATATACACTAAAAACATTAATCCGTCATTTATTTTTATTTTTTTTGGTAAAATTAATCCTTCATTTATTAATATCACTCATTGTTTCAATTTAATAAATTCAACTCTATTTCAATAATTCATAAAACTTGAAGAAAAAACAAATGACCCATATTCTAGACTCACATGTTAGATATGTTAGAAGAGGAGCAAAAAAAACTTAATGGGTGAATTGTGTATCATAGGAAGTGGAAGTCAGAAGAGAAGAGAATACTAGATTTTTCTTCTTTCTCCATTTATTATTTTTATTATTGTGTTTTATTTGTTCACACACACACACACACACACACACACACACATTTTGACATCTCCTTTATTGAATTTTTAAAATTGACCTTGATATTGGAATCACTTGTCGGAAACTCGTATGTCAGAATTCCGATTCGAGTGTCAGAGAGTGTCGAGAAAGTTGACCAGGTGTCGGATTTTTTGACTCGTGTTAACTGAGTGTCCGAGAGTGTCAGAGAGTATCGAACACGTGTTGAAGTGTCCGATACGACACGAAGTGTGTCGGTGCTTCATAGATTGTGGAAACAACTTAGGTTCAACCTCGTCACCATCGTAATCTTTTCGACCCTCGTCATATTTCTGGTCACTCTCAACTTCATGAACCAGCCCAACAAAAGTCTACCTTGTCGACTTCGCTTGCTACAGGCCTGACCCAGCCTAGATATGTACCAGCGAGACCTTCATGGAGCAGTTGGAGCTCACGACCACCTTCACCAAGGAGAGCCTTGCTTTCCAGTAGCAGATCCTCAAGAAGTTTGAACTCAGGCAAAGGACACACATGCCTGGGCTATACTCCAGGTCCCACCGAACCGATGCACAAGAGACGTATGAATTAAAGAAATATATGGATTCAAGAGATACATGAACTAAAGAGACATATCTCATTTTGCTAATTTTCATTGATCCATTAACGCACTATAATTACAACACAGAGAAGAATCCATCCACAGGAACTTATAATAAATCTAGGCCTGTTGTCCAAACCAACGAGAGCTTGTTCGAGGACAAATTAGAGTTTAGGCATTGAGGATGAGTGAGGGGAGGGCGATGAGCTAATGGCTTACACCTCAGAGCTTTGTCTTCCACCGTTGCCATGCTTGACCACGAGCACGAGAGCTAGGTCTCAAATCAAGCATGAGCGTCAAATCTTAGATTGCTTGCGCTTGATCAAGGGCTCAAATCGATCTCCATCTGATGACGAAGGTGTTGGAGTTGCGGTCAAGGACAATGGTGAACGAGCTTGAGGGGGTCAATGGGCAGTTTGGCGGAGAGAGAATAAAGGACTTTAGAGGAGGAGAGAGTAAGATGGAGGCATGAGGAATTACGATGAAAAAAAAAAAAAAAAAGAGGGAAAGAAAGAAAAGAAAACAAAAAGAGAAAGAGAAAAAAAATAAGAAATTTTTTAAAATACCAGGACGAAAATACCCCTGACTATATATAAGATTTGACGTTTATAACTACATATCTTTATTTGAGATTAAATATGTCACTTTATATTCTTATATGAAATAAAGTGCACCATATGACCCATTTTAGAAAATGACTCCCTTTAAATCCTTATATGCAATTTTCTCCTAATCTTAGCAATAACCGTATAATAACTCCTCTACGCTCTCCACGCACTCTCTATAAATCCAACCCAAACACTCCCCAATGTTCCTCATGCATTGCTAAGACTCTCTCTCTCTCTCTCTCTCTCTCTCTCTCTGTGCCATTTCCCCCGTTTGCTTTTGGAACTCCAAGTTCTCGTCCTTTGTTATTCTTAGGAAACGCCTCTGAAGAAGAGGCACAAGAAACCTCCGAAGCTGCAAAAATCTTGGTTTTTTTGCAGAAATGGCTGCAGAAATGGCCGAGCAACAAGAACAGATAAGTCTGCAAAACCTAAGCCAAGCTTTCCCTATCTCAGTCGAACCTCAAAGCCAAGACTCGGACAGACCATCGAACCCCAACCTCCCAAGCTTCCTGTCGTCAGTGAGGCTCAAGTACGTGAAGCTCGGCTACCACTACCTCATCTCCAACGCCATGTATTTACTGCTCGTGCCACTCCTCGGCATCTCCTCAGCCCACATCTTGACCCTCACGGCCCGAGACCTGGCCCAACTCTCGGACCAACTGAGGTTCAACCTCGTCACCGTCGTCCTCTTCCCTGCCGTCATGGTGTTTCTGGTAACTCCCTACTTCATGACCCGACCAAGCAAAGTCTACCTTGTTGACTTCGCCTGTTACAAGCCCAATCCGGCCCAGATATGCACCAGCGAGACCTTCATGGAGACGTCGGAGCTCACGACCGCCTTCACCGAGGAGAACCTTGCTTTCCAGCAGAAGATACTTGAGAAGTCCGGGCTCGGGCAGCGGACTTACTTGCCCGAGGCCGTGCTCCAGGTCCCACCAAACCTATGCATGGCAGAAGCACGGGCAGAGGCTGAGGCCGTGATGTTCGGGGCCATCGACCAGCTGCTGCCCAAGACCGGGGTCAAGGCTAAGGACATAGGGATCCTCGTTGTGAACTGTAGCTTGTTCAACCCGACACCGTCCCTGTCGTCAATGATCGTGAATCACTACAAGCTCAGAGGGAACGTGTTGAGCTATAATCTTGGTGGGATGGGTTGCAGCGCTGGGTTGATTTCTATCGACCTTGCTAAGCAATTGCTACAGGTTTGGCTTCTTCTCTCCCCTCTCTTCTTCTATTCTTCAAAGTATAAGTTTGATAATAGGAACTTTTTATGAATAACACCCTCAATGATAACGAAGCAAACAAAGAATGAAAACTTCCATTGACCAATGAAATGCTAAATATAAGTTGGGTAGTAGGAATTTTTTTCTTAGGTTCACTAGCAAATAGCATCCATTTTGGCTACGTTTGGTAATTAAGATACAATTTAGGATATGATAAAATTTATTCTATCTTACGTTTGATGCATAAGATAAAGTCGGATATATGGGAAAAATAGATTGGATAAAACTATCCTATGAGAGAGGTGGGATAAATGTAGATAGGATTTGTAACATCCATAATAGGAAAGTTATTTTTCTTGAATAACAAATTTCTTAAATTAACAAAATTAAAATTATATTTCAATATAAATAATATTTGAATTCTTATATAATAAATTCAGAATAAAAGATAACAATTTAGTTATTTTCATTTAATCTTATTTATATTATATATTCAAATTAATTCTATTTCACAACATAAATTAAATATATAAATATAAAATCTATTTATATTATTACATATTTTAGGTATGTTTGTACAATTTACTATTTAACAAAATTTCATTAGAGAATGATGGAAGGGGAAGAAAGAAATAAAAAAGAAATTAATTAAAAAAGAGAGGAAAATAAAATAAGAAAAACAAATAAAAATAAAGTAGGCAAGAGTGTTGTGAGAGATTTTTACCATCTCTACTTGTAAAATTTTTTGTTCATTTAAACTAATATACCGTTTATACCAAACAGCATGCATGATATAATATAAATATATTAAACTTTATTACTACGATCATCGAACAATGGATATGATATAACAAAATTTTTGGATTTCATATCTTATACTATCTAGTCTCATTCTCTATAGAAATCTGAATGATCAAACATAGTCTTTATGTTGATAATGTGTCATGTGATTTAAAAGGAAAATGCTTAGCTAGCCATATTGTTAAGCTTGGAAAACGGATGGCCAATCCTGAGCCACACATTTTAAATGAGAGAGAGGGAGAACTATGTCTTGCTTGGAAATTTCCATGCATTGTGTTTGAGAAAGGAAATTTTTGTGGACATCCTTTGACTGTTACACCGTGAGACGGTGATGCTAGCACCATTCAATTTAAAAATATTTCATAAAATTAGAATCATGAAAAAACAAAAAAGAGATGATTAAGTGACAGTTTTTAATCTGATGTGAAAATAATAGCATGTTCTAAACCGTAAAAATCCATTCAACAAATAATTATAAATTATTTTGGGATCAAATGCTTTAAAAAATTATTGCTCAAAACAAATTATTATTTACATAGTAGCCCCAAGAATATTATGTTAATAAAGTCATAAAAATAACTTTATTTAGGTTGTGTCAACAGTAAAATTTTAGGTAATTACTTTCCTTAGTTTACGCTTTGGTTGGTAGAGAAGTAGGAGCTAGTGAGTGGTTTGAACTCGGAACCCTCGAAACCTAGATGTCGTTGAACAAAATGATCCACTGATAAGTCAACCCAAGATTTATTATGGCACAAAATATAGCTAGATTTGAAATAGGACTTTTTCGCATTTATGAATTCGATATTTGACAACGAAATTGAACAATTTAAGCTTTGTACATTCTCAATTTACTATATGCTTTATCTACTAGGTACTCAAAATTCTAAGTTTTCTTACTAGGGAGATTCAATTTATGTCTCAACAAAATTAAAGTTCAACCAATGTTATTACTTCTCTTATGGGTTAATCACTAGGTACATCATAACTCTTATGCCCTAGTGGTGAGCATCGAGAGCGTCACCCTCAACTGGTATCTCGGCAATGACCGGTCGATGCTCATCTCAAACTGCTTCTTCCGAATGGGTGGGGCAGCCATCCTCCTCTCTAACCGATCCTCCGATCGCCGCCGCTCCAAGTACCAGCTCATCCACACCGTGCGCACCCACAAAGGCTCGGATGACAAAAGCTATGGTTGCTTGTTCCAGCGAGAGGACAAGCAGAAGAAGATCGGCTTGTCGCTATCCATGGACTTGGTGGCAGTCATCAAGGAAGCCATAAAGACCAACATCACGACCCTTGGCCCGGCAGTGCTCCCAATGTCAGAACAGCTCCGGTTCTTCATGACCTTGGTCGCAAGGAAGGTGTTCAAGATGAAGATTAGGCCATACATTCCCGACTTCAAGTTGGCCTTTAAGCATTTTTGCATCCACGTTGGAGGCCGAGCTGTTCTTGATGAGATGGAGAAGAGCCTCGAGCTCACCAAGTGGCACATGGAGCCATCACGAATGACTCTATACCGATTCGGGAACACCTCGAGTAGCTCAGTGTGGTATGAATTGGCCTATTTGGAAGCCAAAGGAAGGATTAGGAAAGGCGATAGGACATGGCAAATTGCATTTGGGGCCGGATTCAAGTGCAACAGTGCAGTTTGGCAAGCGTTGAGGACTGTCGACCCAGCGAAGGAGAACAACCCATGGATGGATGATATTCACGAGTTCCCCGTCTATGTTCCATAAGCGTTGTCCATCAATCTAACGCGAAATAAGCGCTTCGGTTGGGATTTTGCCAATATAAGCAAAGTTGATTCCGAAGGATACGCAAATCCTTAATTATTTTGTTGCCTTGTGCTCATAAGTAAGCATCATTCCACATCTTATGGTTACGTAGGTATTTAAATATGTCGAGAATTTTGATGCTCGTGATTATCTAAATATTTGAATATGTCAATTATTTGCGATTGTTAAAGTGCTTCCTCTCGAAGTCCTGTTGCTTGTGTAAGTGCATGTTTACATAAATTTTCAAATACTTATGGTTATCTAGGTATTTAAATGTTTTATGTATTTGTGATAATCTAGATGGTGATATTTGAATTTTAGTCGACAATTAAGCATTGCTTAAAGGAAAAAAAAAAGGGTTAATTAGTTTTTTACCCTATCGGCGACCAACCTGGTGTGATACGTGACTTGATTGACTCGCAGTATCTTCTCCACCCATGGTTAAGTCAAGATCCTTCTCCACTCAAGGCTTTGTTGCTATCCCTAGCAATTTCGATGGGGCATAGCAATTACGTCCAATCATCGAGTTCCGACCGGTATTGATGCGGTAGGAGCACTTGCTGTCCCTCTCACAAGAAATTATTACGCATTGGCCCTCGCACTCCATGTTAAATTGGTGATGACGTGGCTATACGTTATCAAACCCGATGTTTCCCCAGTTGAGTAAACGATTCAACGCCTCCCGACCCAAAAAAGGGCATCCATTCAATGCACACGCTCATCTAAGGAATTAATTGTCCTATGAATTAGATGCTGCTCACTCTCTCTCAAATTTACTTTGCTTTTTGCACGACATTTTACTATGAAATTGGAAAAAAAATTAATAAGGTCCCCCACAGCAATTGCTAACGATCTTTATTTGTACTTTTGAATTGGACATTTTTAATATTTGAAGTAGGTGATTTCTGGAAATGTTCACCATTTCAAATTTTATTACTGTTTTAGTTTTTTATTTTTATTTTTTTTATGTACAAGTTCCTTTCCTTCTTTACAAGAGGACCGGGCCCGGGATTACAAGAGAACATGGGCCAACCTCCTGGGCCCGGTCCATATATGTAGGTTAGATTTAGACCTAATGGGTCTGGGCCACGGATGCTAATGGGCTCTCAGATCAAGCCTTTCAAATATAACCAAATTAGGCCCATTGTACTATTCTCTTTTTCCTTTTTCTTTTTCTTTTTTTTTGCTGTTTTTTTTTTCTCTCCCCTTGCGCTCTAATGCGATCAACGCATTGTAACTTATTATTATTATTATTGGGTTTTATTATTTATTTATCTTATACCAATTTTTATTCTTATTTTCCTTTTCTCCTCAAACCATCGTCTTTTTCCTGTATATTGAGAAATCCATTTTACTTACAAACTAACCTCCTCATCAATGATCAACACATCCAAGCATTAGACTAGGTGCCACCATTGTCCACCTCCAGTCATCCGATCACCACTGTCATTAGTTGGGCTTAGTAAAAAAATCGTGACATCAGCTCTCGGACATCCCTCTCCGACGACCAAATCCGAACACCACAATTATTCACACCCATATGGATAGGCAGAGCACAATTTCAAATCAAACATGCACGATTCGGGGAAATTCTCAACATGTTCAAAGAATCCTCAACAAATACTTTTACTCACTCACAAAGGAAGATGTCTAGCAAAAATTGCACCATAACACAAGTATAAGAGAATAACATATTTACTCCATTACAGAGAGCAGGGCAGGTTTAGTTGCCGAAAAAATGAATATAAGAATTAAAATTGCAACATTTGATCCAATTTCATATAAGACCCAACCACATCTAGCAATGAAAGAATAGAATATACAAGCGAATATGGACAGTATTCAAACCAATATTAAGGGTGTGTTTGTTTTACGAAAAAATTAATAATATATGAAAATGCTTTCCGGTAAACCATTTTCCAATAATATGGTTAATTTTCCTTTATTTTGTGACATATGATCGAAGATATTTTCTATTGTTTGGATATTATTAGAAATGATTTCAATCTTATGACTTTATTTCATGCAAAAAAAAGTTTGAATTTTTAATTTTTAAAATTTTTTGAAAAAAAATTTGAATTTTTAATTATACTACTTTTCTCTTTTTATTTTTATATTTCATTTTTAAAATGGAATTTTAATTATTTTTATTTTTCTTTTATTTTTAATTTTTTTCCTTGCTTTTCTTTTTTTCCCTTCCTCCATGTTTGTTGACTAGCAACAACCTATGTAGCATCGACACGGACACGCGACACGTGACACAACACGCGTTGACACGTCATTTCTTAAAAATAGAGAATTTCGACACGTTCCGATACATTATATATTAAATATATTTTTTATATATAAATACATAAATAAATAATAAAAATCGCATAGAATTAATTTACATGAAAAATATTAAATAATATCTTTCATTATTTTAATTTGTTACAATAATACACAAAACTTAGAGGAAGAAAAACATTGTTTAAAGAAAAATGATGAAATGATATTTCTAACTTTATTTATTTATCATATATAGCATTTTTTTATTACTTCTTTCATAGTAAAAAACTTTTAAGAAAAATAAAACAATTCTAAAAAAAAAAACTGAAAAAAAAAAAAATTAACCCCGTGTGTGTATATTTATAGCAATTTTATTACTTCTTTTTTTTTTTATTTGGTAAAGGTAAGAGTACTTCTTTTATTACTTCTTTTGTGTATATTTATATTTTGACCCCTCAAGTATTATAAATTTTTAAAATTGATCCCGTGCATGTCAGAATCACGTGTCGGAATTCTAGACTCGCGTGTCGGAGAGAGTTGACTACGTGTCGGATTTTTCGACACTCGTTGACCGCGTGTCAAGACGTGTCGGAGCGTGTCAAACACGTGTCGAAGTGTCGGACACGACACGAAAGGCTTCCGGAGAGTGTCCGTGTTACATAGGCAACAACCATGAGCTTGGACTCGCCTGGATCAGTTAGGTCTTGAGCTCACTGGCCCACATGTTGGCTGTTTGAGGCCAATGGAGGAAGAAAAAGAAAGAAAAAGAGAAGAAGAAAAAATAAAATAAAATGAATAATAAAAAAATCGAAAATTTAAAAAATCATTAAGAATTTGATTTTTTATTAAAAAATCATTTTTATAAGAACAAAATTTTCATTAACCAAGGACCCTAAGACTAGGAAAATATTTTGGAAAACATTTTTCGGTTCTTTCAAAGAGGAAATCATTTCCCCGAATTTAAACTTTGGTAGAAAAATATTTTTCGTTGACTAGAACATTTTCCTTGGACCCATTTTCCTAAGCTAATTAATCATTGGAATATGAGAAAAACATTTTTCATGAAACAAATACACTCTCAATGAATGAGACTTT
Organism: Eucalyptus sideroxylon x Eucalyptus melliodora; assembly: GCA_016097485.1. Taxonomy (NCBI): domain Eukaryota; kingdom Viridiplantae; phylum Streptophyta; class Magnoliopsida; order Myrtales; family Myrtaceae; genus Eucalyptus; species Eucalyptus sideroxylon x Eucalyptus melliodora. The sequence goes on from CM027827.1 coordinate 1,408,130, forward strand.
TGGCCAACCGGGATGAATTAAGAAACTCATCAAGTGATATTGGAAAAAATCTATATATGCATCACGATTTGAGCAAGCCATGAACATCTGTGTATTTCAGTTTTACAAAACCCATCGACAATCTAAATCAAGAATTAGGGATCTCGAGTGAGATATAACAGCTTCAAGGTCCTTCACCGTGAAATGTAGCAACATAGAGCACTTCAATGCTCTTTCGAAAATGAGGCCAGGGGGATGACCAAAGTCCACGAGAAATCATCAGCCTGTTTTCAATTAGAGTCTACAAGTAATCATCAACCAAGATTCAACTTGTTAAAAGCTCTTTGCCACAAAACAGCAGGTGACAAGAGAAGGTGAGTCACGATTGTGGACACGACAGAATGACAAAAATGGCGGTTTTGTCAGGGCTAATATTGATGGAGGTGAGTAGAGATCGTGGACACGGAATGACAAAAATGGCGGTTTTGTCAGGGCTAATATTGATGGAGGTGAGTAGAGATCGAGATTGACAAGATGACTCTCCATAATTATTGTCTGTTTGGTCTATTCAATGGGTAGTGTGTATGTGTGAAGAGAATTACTAAAACAATCGTTAATCTATTACAATTGTGTCAATTCAGTTCTAAACATTTCATTTTTTAGCCAATTGAGTCATAAATTTTTGTATTTATGTCAATTTGGTCTATCCATCTAATTTTAGCCGGCTGGTACTAATGTGTATTAAAATACACGTGTGATTTATGTTAGAAAAGTTCTACATCAAAAAATTTGTGTGACGCTTGGCAATTAATACATCATAATCGGCCCATGACTCCTTAGCTTAAATTTTTGAGTAAACATGGATACATGTTCGAACTTGAGCTCTCCCTTGACGGTCTCCTCAGTTGAAGATATTGGATATTTGTTGTGGGCTCCTAACAACATGTGCAATTTTTATTAATATTTTGATTTTTTTAAAGATTCTTTTATTTTTTTTCTCTTTTTTTCTCCTTTTTGTTTTGCTCTCATCATCTTCATCCTCTAATAGGTCGCCGCCAACAACTTGGCAAGTTGGCCCTACTAGCGATAGTGAGGACAAGTCTCGCCATGCCTAGACAAGGCTCAAACTCACTAGCCACTAGCGAGGTCGTCCTTACCAGTGGCTAGGCGAGGTCAAGCCTCACTAGGGGCAGGTGAGGCTCACCCTTGCCTTTGGCCAGTCGCTCAACCTCACCCAAGCACTAGCTAGAGGATGAAGATGAAGGGAAGTAAAAAAAAAAAAAAAAGGGAAAGAGGAAATAAAAAATTAAGAAAAAACTAAAATGGTATTATAATATTATTAAAAATTATCCACGTCAACGCCAATCGTGCTGCGTAGGATAGCCAACATCCACATTAGTGTTGGATGGTCAAAATTGATTGAATAGATTGAATTGACATAAATATAAAATGTTTAAAACTCAATTGCAAATATATAATAGATTTGAGACTGTTTTGGTAATTTTCCCGGCATGTGCATATTGTTGAATGAGCCAAATCCCATTAAATGAGAGACCAGCCCTTTTTTTTTTTTTTTTTTAGTGGGCCCCTTTGGTATCCTCAATTGACCTCTTTTCTTTGATGGGCTAGCCTTTATTTATTTTTTTATTGAGTCGCTTCATGGGTTTTTTTTTTTTTTTTTTTTTTTTAATCCACGTGAACTTGCCAATTAAATTCTTTTGTTGATATCCCCCAAGCTCAGTTTGAGCATGAATTGAGGTTTAAGGAAAAGTTCAGTAGTCAGTCTAGGTCTTGTGAGATGGCCTGCTGTAATGGTCCAAATTGCCTTTTTTATTAGTACCAAAAAAGTCTTAAACGTTTAATTTATACCAATTTAATTCTTAATCTTTCAATTGGATTTATTTAGATTTATTTAATCCTAAATATTTTCACATTAGTATTGGTTGAGTTAATCTAACCAATTTAGGCCGAAAATTGCTAACATAAACACTAGCCTTCCTACATAGGATCTATGAAGCACGGACACGCTGTCCGTGCTCGCGTATCGTGTCCGACACGTGTCGGAGCGTGTCGGACACCTCGACACGCTCGGACACGCTCGGACACGCGGTCAACGCGTGTCGAGTTTTCCGACACGCGGTCAATTTTTTCGACTCGTCTCGACACGCGTGTTGGACGGAAGCGAGGGCGAGGGAGTAGAGACAAGGCCGCGAGCAACGGCGAGCCCGACGGCGAGAAACCGCCAGAGAAAGAGTAGAGACCGAGGTCCGAGGCAAGGGCGGCCGTAGAGACTGAGGTGAGGGCGGCCACAGTGATGCTGCGGGATCGGCGACGAGGCTGCAACTGCAAGTGAGGAAGGGCCGAAGGCGAGGCGGAGGACGAGGAGAAGGATCGAGAGGAAGAGGAGAGGAAGGGGGTCGTATGGAGGTCGTCCGGCGAGGAGATGGAGATGGATCGAGAGGAAGACCGTGCGGCGAGGGGAAAAAAGTGAGGAGAGGAAGGGATTGCGAGGTCGTGCGGCGAGGGGAAAAATGTGATCCGGTAGCTAGGGTTTTGGAAAATGGGGGTGAAAGTGACAGTCTGTCACGTGGGTGGGGAAGGGGAAAAAGGTGAAATAAATTTGGGGTGGGGGGAAATGGTCTGACGTGGGAAAGTAGGGAAAAAAAATTGAAATAAATTTAGGAGGGGGGGAATGGTCTCTAGTGGGGGAGGGAGGGAAAAAATTGAAATAAATTTGGGAGTGGTGGAAAACTTTGTTTTAATCGGAAAATAAAAATAAAAATAATTTTAAAAAATAAAAATACTGAATTTTAAATGATAATAAATTTTGATCATTGTAAAAAATCATAGATTTATTTAAATAAGTTGATTCTAATTTCCAAACATGGATACGTATTAATTATGAATGTCTTTCGAATTTTCAATGAATTAATTTATTAATATTATTAGTGTAAATTCATTGTAGGCTCTTTTTTTAATTAATATGAATTTAAATCAAATTAATTAAAAATAAAAATATTTATTTAATATTTAACGTGTCGGAACGTGTCGAAATTCTTTACTTTTTGAGAAATGACGTGTCGCGTGTCGTGTCGTGTCGTGTCGTGTCACGTGTCGCGTATCGCGTGTCGGTGCTACATAGCATAGGATGGGCAACGGTAACTTGAATAATTTTTAAATTTTTTTCTAAAATCAATTTTTAATTAGATTTTCAATTTTTTTCTTTTTTTATTTTTTTATTCCTTCTCTTTTCTTTAGCCAGTGATTGGTGCTCGACCATGGCTGACAACTAGCAATAAGTGGGGTCTAATGAGGGTGTTGTGGCCCTTGTCGTCCACAAGCGAGGGTTGCCCTCGCCGGCCATGGTCGAGTATTGGGCACAGGCCAAAGGGAAGAGGAGGGGAAAAAACAGAAAAAAAGATTATTTTTAAATGGTCAATGTCATGGAAAATCCTAAACCAATATATTCGTGACAAATTTATCCCAAATTAATACTTTTAGCACCAAAAATCTCAAATTGGTACATTTGTGACAAATTTGTCCTTCACTAATTTTTGCTAAATTTTACCGTCAAATTACTAAGTTTGATGACACGTGTCAATTGATGAGTATACCAATTTTGGGTTTTATGCTTTGTTTGTCGCAGGTGTTTCCATTGTATTAATCTAATTTAACACAAATTAACAAATGGTAAATATATCACAAATGATCGGTTTGGGTTTATGGTGATTAAAAAATTTGTTTTTAGGTTAAATTTGTCACAAGTGTACAAATTTAGGATTTTTCATAGTATTAACCCAAAAAACAATAAAAAAATTCAAAAAATTATTTAAATTTTTTAAAAATTATTTACATTAGCATTAATTGTGCCACATAAGACAATCAACATTCATGTTAGCAATTTCCAGCCTAAATTAACTAGATAGATTGAATTGATACCAATATGAAAAATATTAAGATATAATTGATCAAATTAAAAGCTTAGGACTAAATTGATACTAACACAATAGATTTATGATTTTTTGGGGTACTTTTCTCCATTTGTATTCGTTATTTTGTCCTTTTTACTATTTATTTATTTTGTTAAAATATGAGCTCGATTATTGACGAAAATTCAGGTGTCAAAATCTCATAACTTCAAGCATTGGCTTCAAATTTAATAAGAAATATTAAGAAACTCTTCTTATTAGAAAACTAATTGTGATGAAGATTCTTTTTCGATGATACTTATGACAGCCTCTCATGTCGATAAAATTGATAGGATAGGTGGTTATCAAATAAAGTCTTCTGCTAACGTATGTTCCCACGGGTTTGCCAAAGTTCAACTTAGGCATTATTCATGTACTTTTGGAGATATACCAATGTTATGAACACAACTTCATTCTAAAGCTAGAGCGTGACTGATGATTGATGAAATTAATGACTAACAAGAAATTAGAATTAACTTATTTAAATAATTCTATAATCTTTTATAATGACCAAAATTTATTATTATTCAACATTCAAAACTTTTATTTTTCGAAATTGCTTTATAACTTTTCTTATATATTTTTCTGATAAAAAAAAAAGCCACAATGGTCCACCCCAACCCTTACCCCAACATTTATTTCACTTTCTTTCCATCGTTTCTTCCTCCCACTTTATAGCCTCCCTTATTTATTTTTCTGATAAAAAATAAAAATCCCTCAAAGTCCACACCAACCTCCACCCCCCCCCAACAAACTTATTTCACTCTTATTTCTCCCACCTTTATAGCCTCCCTTATTTATTTTTCTGATAAAAAATAAAAGTCCCTCAGAGTCCACACCAACCTCCACCCCCCCCCCCAACAAACTTATTTCACTCTTATTTCTCCCACCTTTATAGCCTCCCTCAGAGTCCACACCAACCTCCACCCCACCCCCCCCCCCCCAACAAACTTATTTCACCTTATTTCTCTCATTTTTCTATCACCCCCTTGTTACTTCTTTCTTAAAAATTGAACACCTACGCTTCCTCTCTCTAGAAAGAATAAATCACGACAATGTCCCATCAAAATCTTATTTTTAATTTTTTGAGTTTCATTCCCCTCAAAAACCCTAGCCTTGGCCTTCTCCTCCTCCTTGCACGACCCTCCTCCTCTCAATCTCTTCTCTCTCTCGATTGCCTCATCACAATCACTCACCGTCTCACCTTCGGCCCTTCCTCTTTCGTAAGTGCGGTCTCGTCGCCAACCTTCCATCGCAGTCATGGTCCTCTCTCTAGGTCACCTCGATCTTTGCTCTTCCTCTAGCCCTCTCTCATTGTCATGGCCTCGTCCCTTTCGCTCCCTTGCCCTTGCATTCTTCAACGATCCTCTCTCTCAAACACGCGTGTCGGTACGTGTCAAGAAGAATTGACCATTTGTCGGAAAATCGACACGTGTTGACCTTATGTCCGAGTATGTCGGACACGACACAGAGGCTCCGACAATATGTCCATGTTTTATAGACTGTACCTAGGGCACCTCCTCTAGTTCTGCTTCTTAGCCAATTGCATCAACATTATGTCATCTCTTGCTTTCTCCCCTTTCAACCCCTAAAACTCTCAACACTCTACCCCACATGTCACAGCACGTTACACTATGCACTAAATAATCTCTAGCAATTCAAACACTCCAATTCCGTCACCATCATCGCGCCTTGGTCGCAAATCAACAACGCCGAGTAATCCCTATACAGGTAGTAAAACCTTTCCTCCTCCAAAATCCCAGCCTTGCACAATGCTTTGCCCTAGGATTCGAACACAGCTGGAGAGAGTATCGACTAACAATACTTCGACCCTATAATGCTATCACAATCTGAAAAATGGCAATTTATGTGTGTCACATTATTATCAAGCTTTAAAGTTATGTACTTAGCAACGCAATGACAAGAGAAAAGAAGTTATACCAGCGATAAATGACATGAAAAGTATCTAGGCAAAAATAGTACTCAATATAAACAATGGGTGAAAATTAGCTACCCCGTTCATCTCTTTCAATTCCTCGAGTTCCTTTATATTATCTTATAGGGCAGCTAGCTTTATATTTCTATCCGAAATGGCTGCCTTGGACATATACAGTTCTTTTCAAGTTCAGACACTTTAAGCTCCGAAGGCTTCCTTTTTTATTTAAAATTTCTCTTGAGAATTTCCTTCTGCAATTACAGGAACTTTTGAAGACATCTTCCAAGGAAAAAGAATCAAAATGGTTGAGCTAAAATTGATTATAGGAGATGTCACCTCATCAGCAATTTCTCTCTCTAGTTTAGATATTCTCTGCTCCAACAATGCATTTTCATTTACTGTGCTCTTCATGTTTTCTTTGCTTCATGTGCCTTCTCATCACACGCTTTTAGCTCTTGTTGAAGTTTTTGTAAAACCTAGTTATAATATTCACCATTTTCCATAAAAATTCATATATAATAACTAGCAGTAGGATCTTAGCTCATAACCAGAGCAATCGATCATCATACATGATTATTTATTGGTCAACTTGGTCAATTTTGCTTCCAAGCTCATCTTCTCTGAGATTGCAGCCTCAAAGGCAAAAGAACTTATTCAGAAGAAACGAACAAAAAATAAAGCACAATAATAATTAAGCAAACAAATTGTACTTGAAGAGTCATGTCTCTCTCTCTTGACACAGAGCTTTTAGCCTATCATGATCAGTGTCATTTCAATTAAGTTTTGTTTCTCCAATCTCAAAAAATCTCTTAGAGCCTCCATTTTTTCCTAGAGGATCACTTCTTGTCTTTGTTTTTCATGTAATTCTTCCAGCAACTAATAACACGGCAAACCATATGAATTTTAGTGAGAGTGAGAAAGAGAAATATGGTAACGGTAGGGTATAGTACCAAGTATAGATAACACAACTAACAGTGCATTCATATCATGCAATAAATAAGCAATTCCATCATACAAATTAGCCACATGGAGAGCCTTCAATACCCTTAAAAATATCATTGAGAATATTAGCAAATTACATAATTACTTGGACTGATAATTAACAAACTAAAATTTCACAAGATACATACATTTGGTTGAAAGAAATATACCTCAAAAGCGAGATTAAAAAAAAGAGATTGAGAAAGGAAAATAACCCATATAAAAAAGTCTTTATTAAAGCACTAAACATACCTTTTGTGGCAACAATGAAAAATTTACTACAATTATTGTGTTACAGAAAACACAAGTTAGTGGTTAATTATTGTAGATAGGATGTTTAGTTGCTTATATGATCAACATTCTTTTAAGGATCTTCTAGAATTTTAAATAAATGTTGCACACATTCTTCGTAAACTTTCACATTATGTGGTTTTAAATTGTCAGAAGCATCTACATTTACAAAACCACTAGTTATAAACATAGGCCCAAAAAGTTGTAACCTCATGAAATCTCTAACTTGTGGATGAAGAACAACACACATTTATTTACCTTGCATGAAAATGAAATATAAAAATTTAACAGTCTACTTTTAAAACAACGGATTTCATAAAAACTTGAAAATATGTAATTTATTAGAAAAAGTAAATACATAAAAAAAGTCATTGGAACTTCTTTTGTTTCAAAATCAAATGGTTGAGAATCTAATCCATCTTTCACTGGAAAAGACACGAAAGTATTAGTGTAATTAAACTCATGTATACGTTTTAATTCATAATAAACCTGTGTACAAGTAGAGGAAAATCAAGAGAACATTATAACAAAAAAAAAAAATTTGATTTTGAGCATTAATATAATATAAAAGTAAATAGATCTAATCCAACGCTTATTGATGACTAAAACGATACGCTCCACAATCAAGCATCCAATTGAATCATCAATCTTGCACACATTAAAGAGTACCGAATTTCCATAAAAAAATGTTTGCAAGATCCGCAGGAATCCTAGCCTTGCATTATTTTTTGTAAAATGCTCTTATGCAATGGCTAATAGTTATAAAAAATAAGTAAGAATGTAAGACAAGATTTTTATGTATATTATATGTGCAAGCTATGTACTTTCAAGATAACCAAACAATGGTCTATTAGGCGGAGAAAAGAAAAGGAAAGTGAGCCATTCAATTCGAGTTAGTAATCAAGTTATAGAAGTAACTATCACTATTGATCAATATCGCAAGAAAATATCAAATTCCTATTATTTCTTTGCTCTAGTAATTGCAATTTGTTGAGGGAGAAATCGTGCCATAAGGGAACTCCAATCACCAAGAAGATTTAAATCCCAAAGTGAAGACTCGTCAAGTGGGTAAAAAATTAAAGACACAGAAAATCCATTTAAAGTTCTACTAAGCTTATTGATTCAAAAATATGTAGATTAACTAGAAAATGAAATGTCGGCAATACCTACATATATAATGTGCAGTATAGATTTAGTGAGAAATAATATAGAAAAATTATTACTCAAGTATATGTTTCAAGGTTTCTAACTAATTTCGGCCAAAATTTGTAATGCAGAAGCTGCACAACGTTATTGCTTCCAATAGGATAATTGCCCAAACTATAATTATACTGTAACTGTTATGAAGTAGCAAAAACTTATCAATAAAAGAAGATGCAACATTTCAAACATAAACTAACAATTACTCCAAAAGCTAAAATGTAATATAATGGTTGAATGTATAATAGAACATAAAACAACTGCACAAACACGAGATCTATTATAGTTCCATCAGACTCCAAAAAAATCTTCTTTTTGAATGTTAATTTGCAACGCAAAATATCTCATTTATTCCAATTTCTTGTTTCTTTAAATTCAGCTAGAATGTCTTCGATGTATTTATTGTCATCTAACTTGATATATTCCTCTAAATAACCAAAAATAAACATCTAACAACTTTAGGTAATCATGCTTAAAAAGCAATAGTTGACTAAGGAGATTTGGAACCGGTAACTACTTTGTGGCGCTCAAAATGATTGAAATTAGAGTATGTTGAAAGTTTGATAATTCCCATAAGATCCTAAGTAGTTACAAAATTATATCATTGTAGTGCTAATAAGTTCAGATGAGGAAAAAAATAAGTAAGCACAGAAAATAAAATTCACTTTCATTAATAATACGTATGATTAACTTAAATTTACGATGATGAAATGAGAATGTGGCCAAGTTGGTGGTTAATTATTGTAGGTAGAATGTTTAATCGCTTACCTGAGCAACATTTTTCTGAGGATCTAAATGTTGCATACATTTTTCGTGAACTTCCACATTATATGGTTTTCAATTGTCAGAAGTATCTACATTTACAAAACCACTAGTTATGAACGTAGGTCCAAAAATTATAACCTCATGAAATCTCTAGCTTGTGGATGAAGAGCAGCACAAATTTCTTTATCGTGCATGAAAATAAAATACAAAGATTTAGCAGTCTACCTCTAAAACAACGGATTTCATAAAAACTCAAAAATATGTGATTCATTATAAAAAGTAAATATATAAAAGAAGTCATTAGAACTTGTTTCATTTCAAAATCAAATGGTTGAAATCTTGTTCATCTTTTATTGGAAAAGACGCGAAAGTATTAGTGTAATCAAACTCATGTATACGTTTTAATTCATAAAAACGTAAGTATCTTTTTGGAACTAGGCGAAAATAATGAACCTGTATACAAGTAAAGGAAAATCAAGAGAACATTATAACAAAAAAAAAATTGATTTTGAGCATTAATATAATATAAAAGCAGGTAGATCTAACCTAACGTTTATTGTTGACCAGAATAATACGCTCCACAGTCAATCGTCCAATTGAATCATCGATCTTGCACACATTAAAGAGCATCGAATTTCCATAAAAAAGTGTTCGCAAGGTCTGCAGGAATCCTAGCCTTGCGTCATCTTTTGTAAAATGCTCCTATGCAATAGCAAATAATCATGAAAAATAAGTAAGAAGGTAAGACAAGATTTTAATGTATATTATATGTGCAAGCTAAGTACTCTCAAGATAACCAAAAAATAATCTATTAGGTGGAGAAAAGAAAAAGAAAGTGGGTCATTCAATTCGAGTTAGTAATGAAGTTATAGAAGTAATTATCACTATCTCACCATTGATCGATATTGTAAGAAAAATCAAATTCCTATTGTCTCTTTACTTTGGTAATTGCAATTTGTTGAGGGAGAAATCGTGCCACAAGGGAACTTCAATCACCAAGAAGATTTAAGTCGCAAAGTGAAGACTCATCAAGTGGGTAAAAAACTCAAGACATGGAAAATCCATTTAAAGTTCCAATTAGCTTATTGATTAAAAAATACGTAAATTAACTAGAAAATGAAATGTTTGCAATACCTGCATATATAATGTGCAGTAGAGATTTAGTGAGAAATGATATTGAAAAATTATTACTCAAGTATATGTTTCAGGGTTTCCAACCAATTTCGGCTAAAATTTGCAATGCAGAAGTTGTACAGCGTTATTGCTTTCAACATGATAATTGCCCAAACTATAATCATGCTGCAACAGAATATGTAACCTTTCAAACATAAACTAACAATTACTCCAAAAGTTAAAATGTAATATAATAGTTGAATGCATAATAGAACATAAGACAACTGCATAAACACGAGATCTATTATGGTTCCATTAGACTCCAAAAAAATCTTATTTTTGAATGTCAATTTGTAGTGCAAAGTACTTCATTTACTTAAATCTTTCATTGTTGTAAATTTAGCTAGAATGTCTTAGATGTATTTGTTGTCATCTAACTCGATATATTCCTATAACCAAAAATAAACATCTAACAATTTTAGGTAATCATACTTGAAAAGCAATAGTTGACTAAGGAGATTTGGAACTGATAATTACTCTGCGGCACTCAAAATGACTGAAGCTAGAGTATGCTGAAAGTTTGATAATTTCCCTAAGTTCCTAAAGTAGTTACAAAATTATATCATTGTAATCCTCACAAGATCAGACGAGGAAAAAGATGAGTGAGCACAGAAAATAAAATTCACTTCCATCAATAACACCCATGATTAACTTAAATTTACAATGATGAAATGAGAATGTGGCTAAGTTGGTGGTTAATTATTGTAGGTATGATGTTTAGTCGCTTACTTGATCAACATTTTTTTGAGGATCTTCTAGAGCTTTAAATAAATATTGCACACATTTTTTGTGAACTTCTACATTATGTGGTTTTAAATTATTAAAAACATATACATTTACAGAACCACTAGTTATGAACATAGGTCCAAAAAGTTGTAATCTTATGAAATCTTTAGCTTGTGGATGAAAAACATCACAAATTTCTTTACCCTACATGAAAATGAAATACAAAGATTTGGCAGTTTACCTTTCAAACAATGGATTCCATTAAAACTCGAAAATATGTAATTCATTGGAAAAAGTATATAAAAAAAAAGTCATTGTAACCTATTTCGTTTCAAAATCGAATTGTTGAAAATCGTGTCCATCTTTCACTGGAAAAGACACGGAAGTATCGATGTAGTTAAATTCATGTATATATTTTAATTCATAAGAACGCAAGTACCCTTTTGGAATTAGGCAAAAATAATGAACATATGTATAAGTAGAGGAAAATCAAGAGAACATTATAACAAAAAAAGAAAATAGTTGATTTTGAGCATTAATCGTACGTATTGGGCCAACCTTACTAGTACGTGTAAGAGCATTCGAAGTACTTAATGCAAGAATTTGGATTCTCAAACCAATGTCGTCACTATGTGCCACATCATGAAACATGCACATAAGTACATGAGCTCCCAAGCACTAATTAAGTACTGACTGAAATAATTACAACTTGGCAATTTAGTTGAAAGTGAAATCAATCAAACAAAATAATATTTAAACTTGTCAGGGATTATAGAGTTTGCACCTTTCAAGATTATTCCGAGTTTATTTTGAAACTTGAGCAAAAAGCTCATCATAGAGCTCAGATCTCTTCAAGGTTTTTTTAGGGAAAAATGTTCTAGAAGTCCTAAAACTTGTCATAAAAATGCATTTCAGTTCTAAAACTTGTAAAAAGTGCATTTAAGTCCTAAAACTTGTCAAATTGTTTCAAACGAGTCCTAAGATCGACGCCGTTAGCATTTTCCGTTAAATATGCTAACGTGGCATTTTAAATATTTTTTTTATTTTCCACGTGAATTTTTTAATTATTTTTTTAAAAATTAGATTTAAAAACTAAAAAAATCAAAATTATTCATTTTATCTTATTTTTACCAAAAACTTTAAAAAAGTTAAAATTAATTAAAAAAAATAGTGACTCAAATTAATTAAAAAAAAATAGCGACTCCTCCCCCCATCGCCATCGCCGCGTCGCCCATTGCCCGGAGGGGCGGGCGACGATCGCCGACCACAGGCGGGGGTGGCCGGGCCTCGCCGGCCCCCGTGAGGGCCGGCAACCCCGCTCGGGGCCGGCGGCCGTTGCCCGGCCACTTCGGTGACGGGTGGCAGCGGCCGCGGTGGCGGGGAGAAGAGCCATGCTAATTTTTTTTAAATAATTTTAAAAATGAATATTTTAAACTTTTCTTTTTAATTTTTGTTGAAAATAGGATAAGAATAAATTTAATTTTTTTTTTGTTTTTAAATCTAATTTTTTTAAAAAAAATGGATAAAAATTAATTAAAAAATACACCTGGAAAATAAAAAATTATTTAAAATGCCACGTCAGCATTTTTAACGGAAAAGACTAATGGCGTCGATCTTAGGACTCGTTTGAAATAATTTGACAAGTTTTAGGACTTAAATGCACTTTTTGCAAGTTTTAAGACTAAAATGCATTTTCGTGACAAGTTGTAGGACTTTTGGAACACTTATCCCCTTTTTTTATACAGCTTCCTCACTAGCTCGATCCACTCATCTAAGCTTGGTGGAGAGAGTCTATTGGCCGAATCAACGCTCATGTACTTCAGGATTATCTTGAAGAGCTTCATTGTTAGGCTCACTAGATCACTATCGATTTTAAGTAATGAAGTTGGTATAAGATCCTGCAAACTTTATTAATTAGCTTTCCGTGGATTTATATCACCTGAAATATATAAACCTAGTCCTCACCTTCTAGAAGCACAACATGTCCTTAGAAGTAAATTTTCCAACATATTAGATTTGTTCTTGCATCAACCTCAAAAACTCCTCCATCTATAGAAAATGACAATTATTTGACTTGACTATCAAAAGGCACAACTAATAGGAAAAAGAAATAAGAATTGGTTAAGCACCTAAAATCTATCGAGTAAGGGTATAACATTAGCAAGCTCAAGTGGAAGAGCCCTCAATAGAGTAGTCAATGTGCTGCAGGTGCAGGGCAACATAGAATTACTAAAGAGAATGAGCGTGATTTACATTTTATCTAAGGTCACATGTTCGGTATGAGAGATGTTAACATAAATGCATGCAACTCGTTGAGGGTGCAAAATTGGAGTCATCTCCCTCTCCCTTTGAGAAAGCAATCTGGTATGAAGAAGATGTTTCATTTCTTGAACTCCCCAACATACTTGGCTGCTCTCATCTGTTATTTCATAGAAGAAAACCCAAAACAATACCTCTTATTCTCTTCTTCACATAATCAAACAATTCCTTCCCCCCTTTCGATACATTCAAGTTAGTAACTAATCATGCAAATGTCATTGAAAGGTTTATTATCCTAAATTAGCCCTCACCATTATAGAAAGGAAAAAGAACGACCAGGACAAAGAGATTAGACTTTTCTACTTGTGCATGCACTTACAAAATAGCAACATCATCCATACAGACTTCACATGTGCAGGAACCGTGTAACATCCGTGTGGCACTCATGCCCAATATCCTCCATGAGCCAAATTTTGAATCAAGTTCAATTTCTTTTTCACAAAAATCACTAAGACTGAACTACACCAAAGGTAACTTACTAAATCCTCTAAACTATGTGATAATTAAAAAGAAACTAAGCTTAATCAAATGATAAACTATGTGCTAATAGATTTTTTAATCCAAAAATAGGGGCCCTTGGGCCCGATCCAAATATGGATTGCGACTTGATCTGTCATGGGCTTGAGTCATGGATATAGATTGGGTAATTATATCAAGCCCTTTCTTTTAAGTCATAAATGAACCCAATCCCTTAAAGAACAAACTAATTCCACTCCAAAAAGCCTAAGCCAGTCCATTTTTCACTGGAACAAAACCCAAATTCCAAGTAAGAAGATTGCAAACCCAAAGCTCACATATCCAATTGCTCTTACTAGAACCAAGCCTAAAACCCCATAGATTTTAATATCCTATCCTCTTCCACATGCCCTTGCTTCATTTACTCTTCTTCCTTGACACAAAACAAGAAGTCGAAATGCAGCCAGCTAGTTGGCCAACCAATTTGTCGGTCGAGGCGTTTAGTTAACATTGACAAATATGCTATTCAAGAAATGGAATCACAACAAAGAGAAGCATAAAAGACAAGTTACCTCACCTTTTGATGATTCTTGGATGATTCATGTCAATTGATGCCAAGAAAATACACTAGCAGATGAGACAGAGAGAGAGAGGGTCGGTGGTGGTGGGTAGAGAGCCTTAAATTGATTGGGGGTTCTTTTGGGCGAGCAAAAGCTCCGACGAAACTGAGCTCCTGAAGGAGTCGGAAGTCAAGGAGGGGTGGGGGAAGTCGAGTTGGCAAAGAGAAGAGAAGGAAGGAAGTTGAGGATGGGTCGAGGAAGGAGGAGGAGGAAGCCGAGTAGAAGGAGAACGAAGTCTGAGGAGGGCAAGGAGGTCTTGAGGAGGAAGTCTAAGGATGATGAGAAGGTGTTGGAAAGGAAGTCTGAGAAGGACAAGGGAACTTTTCATGTTCCCTTGAGATTCGGGAGGACCTATTATGAACTTTTCATATTGGGTCCCACGCAATCATTAAACTTTTTTTCTTCTCCTTTTCTCTATTGCTTGATTATGCATGGTGGATTAGCAGGGTTTATTCTCCCAAATATTGGCTTAATCCCACATGTGATTGGGATATTTGGAGACCAATTATATTTCAAATTACATAACTTGCCCTGATCATGTTCTTCACTTTATTGAAAAAAGAAGAAGGTGAAAGAGGAGCAGAGGAAAAGTGGTGTCTTTTCGCCGCATAAACCCAAAAGGCCCGCCCTGTCCATTAGTGCTAAGGGAAAAGGTAGGATTCTCCAAATCGGGGAATTTGATGGGCAAAACAATAATTTAAACTGTTCCTACTATTGCTGCTCCTCTTAAACTAGATCCTTGCGCATTTGCTCGCCTTTCAAATGGAAGCAATGGCAGCACGTGGTGTAGGGTTTATTTTATTTTATTTCATTGCTTTTTTTCTTTTCTTTTTCTTGTCGATGTGGCGTGCAAGGGTTTAAATTTGCAGCTTAGGTTTTTGTCTTGTCTTTCTTTTGGCTTCTTTTTCTCAAAATTAACGTTAAATTCTTCTTTTACGAATTTAGCTTATTTTGAATTTAATTTAATAAAATTTGTATTGAAAATTAGATTTGAGTTGAAACGGCGTTGTTTTAGCCAAGTCGTATTATGTAAGGAGAGATAAAATATTCAAAAGCTACATCGTCATTTTCAGTTAGCCAAGTTGAATGGAATTACATAAGGACTCGATTATATCGAATTGACATGTTTTAAGATCCAATTGCATTTTTTGTAAGTTTGTTTTTTCAATTGTATGTCCATGACAAGCATTTTATGTATATTCAAAGAAATCATAAACTTATTGTACTTTCACTTATTTATTCCTAAACTTTTTCATTGTGCTAATTAAATCCTAAACCTTTCACATTTTGCCAATTGAGTCTATTTACCTAATTTTGGCTGAAAATCACTAAAATAGACACTAGTCAACTAGCACAAATGCCGGAAATTTTTTATTTTTAAATATTTTTATTAATTTTTTATGGGCGAGGACAATGAAGCCCTCACCAAGCACAAACAAGGGTTGCAACCTTTGCCCATATCAAGGCAATGCCAGCCTCGCTATGTCCTTGCCGGCCACAGTGAAAAAAAGAAAATAAAATAAAATAATTTAAAAAATATATAAAAATGATATTAAAAATTCTTCACACATAACGACTGGCATCCACGTCGCGATTTTCAGCCAAAATGGGTCGGATGGATTTATTTGATAAAATTAAAATGTTTAGAATAGAATTAATACAAGTGCAATAAGTTTTGGATACTTTTGGTAATTTTCCCTATACGTCGAGAAGTGCCATGCATGGTTGCCCCCCGTCCTTTCTTTCTCTTGGTCCCACCCTGGCTCAGCCAAAAAAACAGCCCCGGTGCATGCCTGATCTTTTAGTGAAGTCAAGCTTCCTAAAGACTAAAGAAATGGATTAATAAAATGGGGACTCTTGCAATAGGCTATGCCACCCAAAGCAAGAATGGGAAGTCGCTTCCGTCCCATTGCAAGCACCTACAATGTCATGATCACAGGTTTACCCTTTTTTCTTTGGTAGTTCAACGGACGGTCGCCCCTCCAACAAGAAAAGGTATAAATATGGAAACTTCTCTGCCCCATATATATATAATTTACTTCTTTTGTTGGATTACATAAAACCCTAGCCTGATCAGAGTTTTCTTACCACCGAGGTGAATGATTACTGCATTTTTATTGTGTGTATCCGATGCAGTGCCGAAAAACAGTGTCTTATTTCTCTATGTAGTGGATTTGGGTTTCCGTAGGATGAGTGGGGGTGATCTTCCGCATTTTCCAGAACTCCAGCACCAGTGGCAAAGAATATGAGGAAGAGACAAAAGAGAGGAAAAAAAGGGGGAAAAAACATAAAAGTTGGCTGCCAATTGTTTTTGTTCAGATGAGGATGCCAAAATCTTAAATTAGGGACGAGCAAAGCGAAAAAAGAAGTCTCACTTCAGCTTCATATCTTAGAATTGCTTTTGAAAAACCTCATTGCAAATTCCAATTTTCACACAAGTTGTTAGAGTATCAACATTGCTTGCTTATGGGATTTGTGTACTCTTTATATTCGCATACGTATTGCTTCCCTCCATTTAAAAGTTGGAATTTTTATTCAAGGTTATTTAGCATGTGAAGCGCAGCCAATGTATTCGTGGAATTTCAGGTGTTGGTTCTTAATCTAGCAATTATAAGCTAGAGCAAGTTTAGCAAACGTAGGAAACCGAGATTAAGGGATGTTTTAGCAGGTCTCCATCTGAAGAGAAGAATCCACTGGTCCTAGCTCGTTCTAGTTTTCGCCTGTGATGAACGAGTGCAAACATGGGACCTGCATTGGGGCCCACCTGATTTCAGGTGGTCGCTTTGCTTTTCATTTTTCTAAGTTCGTCGTATGATCATCCTCAACCTTAAAACCGACAAAACCGAAAAGTCTTCCTTCATCCATCCCCGTCCCAATGCTTCTCGATATATGATCTCATTCACCACCAACGTTTCGCTTAAATCTTTTATTTTCTTCTGCGAGAAAACAGGCGAAAAGTTCTCGAACTGTTATGAATCAGCAGCAAAAAGCCGAATCCGGATTGGCCAACGTGGGGGCAAAACTGACTTTTTCCCCGCTCTCCGGAGGACACTGTCGTCGCGAACCGGGCGTGCACCTCCCCGCTGAGCCAATGGCGCTGGATGGATACTGGGGCGGCGCTCGAGAGGTTCATCGCCCGCCAGCCCTCCGGGTCGATCAGGACCCAGCTCAGCCTTACGCTGTTGCCGAGGTCGCCGCACTCGTCGCCGGGGCTCGGGAAGGGGACCGGCGTGGACACCGCTTCCTTTGGCTCCAGCATGTCGATGCGGAACGGGGAGCACCGGAACCACCCGGTCTCGGTCTCGGTCTCGGCGGTCTTGCTGAAGATGAGCTGCCCGCGGTAGCGGATGTCGACGGCCGAGATCAGCTCCGACGGGCCGCGGCGGAGTTCTGGAGGCGGAGGGGGATACGCCGTCGAAGGAGAGCCGGTGTCCTCGGCGGGGAGGGGGTACGCGTCGGCGAAGAAGGAGCGGTGGCCGCCGGGAAAGGTGGAGACGACGCGGGAGCCACGCGGCGCGTTGATCGACGGCCAAGCGGGGCGGGAGATGCCGGCCCAGAGGGCGGTCGTCGGACGAGAGCGCGCGGAGGTCAGAGGAGACGCAGGAGGCGGAGGCGAGGGCGGGGCCGTCGAGCCGAGTGAGGATGTGGGATTGGAGGATGTCGTGGTGGATGACGGAGAAGGTGGTGGCGGTGGCGGTGGCGGTGGCGGTCTTGGCGGCGGACGGCGAGGGAGTCGGGCCGGAGACGGGGCTGAGAAGGGGACGCATGGCGGAGTTCGCTTCGGGGTCACTTCGAGAGAGTCACGAGAGTCGCAGAAGTCAGGACACGGAGGAGGTTTTATATACCATACTAGTGAACACGAGAATTAGTAATACTTTTCGTTTTTTCAAAAAATGCAACTATATTATAGTTTATTTGTTCGTTTACCCCTCCTTTTTTTTTTCTTTAATGTTTGAGTTGCCCTTCGTTGACCGACTGCTTTGCTCGGTTGACCGGGAGTTCTAATTTCTTTTGACTTTAGTTTTGGGGAAGGATTTGACCGGGATTTTCTCGCTCTGACAACTGCATCGGACCGTCCATTTCTTTCGTGTAAAATCTTGCAATCGCAGCCGTCAAATATTTACCAATTGTTTCGCAAGGATCGCCACTGCAATCCGCGAATCATTTCCATTTCCCATCTGACAATACGACATGTCACCTTATCACTTGGTCACATGGTCCTATCATTTTTATATTTATGTCGTGTCATCATTTTAGGCCATTAAACGAGGGGCAAGGCGACAGACATATTATAAATTATCGACGCACAACCGAAGAAATTAAGAAATTCCACAAAATTAGTTGTGAAATATAGTGTTGCTCAATGACATTAACGAATCGCGCTAAGAGCCTAGGACCTAGGAGGGCGACAGCATTCGCAAAAATCTCCTTAGGCCGGATGCCTATGTAGTTATGTCCCATTATCACGTAACCATAAAAATCATGTCATCATGTCATGCTACTTAACATGTTATATCGATTATAACGTTGTTAATTAGCAACTTCGTTAAATAGTCAATATTGGCGATATATCACTTTAAAAGGGAGAATCATCGTGCATCAAAACTAAAAATTGTAGATGATTTCTAGTGAATAAACTTTAGGAACTAACCAGTGGAAAAGATTGCGATTATACAACTTTAGGATATCATGCATATTAGGCAATAGTTTCATTTTGATATAAGGTAACTATATGACTTTTCTTTAATGCCTAAGATTCAATTCTAGGGTCCTAAAGCTGATTTCATATTTTGATCTTTTGTCCTCTTCATTGCAGCTCTCCCTATCTAACTAAGAAAAACAAATACACTTGAAAACCTGGTTGAGGTCCAATTATTGAGTTTTGTGACATCACTCAGCATGTAATTATCAAGAGGAATAATAATTGTGAGGTCCACTTGTACTATTTCACATAATTGTTCAATTAGGTGATTTTCGTGTCCACCAAATATCTTCAATGTGCCCAAACAATATACTTGATTTAATGAACCTCAATTATTTTATTTGAAATCACATAATTGGACTTTTTTTTAACGACATAATTGATATAAAATAATTATGACGAGCCCATAAGGTACCACAAGATGTGGGCATTACATCTTCCACTGGGGAAATTGTTCAATTGGCTCTAAAACTTATTGTATGAATGTCAATTCAATTTTGAACTTCCAATTTTATTAATTTAGTACTAAATCTTTGCATGAAATTTCAATTTAGTCCTTTTTGACCAAGTTTTGCTGTAAAATCGTTGATGTGGTGATGTGTCATATAGGATGGCCAAAGATGATTGGATCGTCACGTCAGCGAGTTCCGACTAAATTTGAGTGGAAAAGCGCATCGAATTCCTTGCAAATGTTTAAGATTAAACTAGTAAATTAAAAATTTTAGGATTAAATTGACATCAATAAAATAGGTTTAGGACTAATTGATAATTTTTCCTCTTTCGTCTCTCATCAGGTGTTGTCATTGCCAATCATGGATGTCAATCCCTTCTCTCTAGCCGATGATCCAAAGCATCTCTGATTCGATATGTTTTGACTCCACCCGCCCTTTATGCACTAACTAGATATCCACAATAAAAAGATTTTAAACAATGATGATATAAATATATCGATCATAGAATCACGACTTATGAATATCAAATGAATGTGGCATGAATGCCATTCCACTTGATCTGACCTTATATCAAAACACAATGAGGACCTTTTAAAACATTAATGAAATGTCTAATATATGCCTTTCTCCCTTAAGAATTAGCAAAAGGTGTGTTTGTTTTACCAAAAACGTAACGTTTTTGGAAAATGTTTTCCGAAAAACCATTTTCTAGGAAAATGGTTAGTTTTCCTTTGTTTGGTGATATGTGACTGAAAGTATTTTCTGGTATTTGGATCGCATTTGAAAAATAATTGAATGACATTTAACCTAACAATTGATAATTGTGTGCCTCTTACTTCCAAATTAATTTTTTGAGTCCATATTACTTAATAAATGGATTTTTCTCGATAAGTTTAGTAAATCTAGAATTTGAACCTGCAAAATGAAAAGGAAACCTGAATTCATACACTTTTTTTTCCCTGAAAATAGACATGATTTTTGATTACAAGAGCAAGTTAAAACGAAAGGGAGGGGGCGAAGGAGAAGGAGAGAGGGGAGGAAGAGTTAGGATTTACGTTCATAGGCAAAGAAAGAAAAGAGAACACAAGAAAAAAGAAAGAAAAGAAAGAAAAAAGAAAAGAAAATATATAATAATAACAAATTCAAAATTTTTAATTAGAAATTCTTTTTAATAATAAATTTTTTATTAAGCAATTACCTTAAAACCTTTTGGAAAACCTTTTTCAATTCTTTCAAAAGGAAAATCGTTTTCCTGAATTTAAGCTTTGGAAAGAAAATATTTTTTCCGTTGATTGAGAAAATATTTTCCGTTAACTCATTTTCCTAAATGAACCAAACACTGGAAAATGAGGAAAACATTTTTCCGGAAATTGTTTTCTGCAAAACAAACACATCCTAAAGAATTATGTTTTTTTCTTGACATATTCAATACATATCGAGAATAAGCGAACCCAAAAAAAAAAAAAAAAAAAAAAAATTCAAACTATGCCCATCGTATTTATCCCGAACCTTTTGTACCCACACGGAGATTTTCGTTAGATAATTTTTCAGTCAAAATAATGCTATATGTGAGCGTCATGTCAATACCATTCCTTTTTTTAGCGTCTATGTAGACAAAACAAAATTTCAACGGAATAAATGCGTCGCACAATTACAAATTTAGTGGTTTTTTGTGTCACAAAAATAAAAGGTTAGGTTAAATGTATCAGCGGATAAAGTTTAAGATTTTTTGTGGCTTTTGCCCTTATTTATTAATTTTTTTTACTAATAACATTTGCCTGCATGAAACATTATGGGATCACTATCAATTTATTTGAGAATTTATGACGTAAATTTTCCAGCACTTCTCCCGTGGTGCAGAGCGGGAATAGGATTGGGCATCGCGATGAAGTTTTAAAGTCCCTCTCTACTATAATCTTTTTTCTTTGGTTTAAAGTTAGTTAATGAAGCAAATAAAGGGAATTGGAGACCTACGTGTAAGACCTCTAATTTTGATGCATCCCAAAAAAACACGAACCATTTGGTTTTATTTAAAAAATTCGAAACGTTTGGGCAATGCTCCATTTAAATATTTAAATGAGCTCATGAGAACCTAACGTGGAAGATGCAGCAAAGCAGGTGTGTAGAACTCATAATTTACTAGTAGTTAGTGATGTAGGTCATAAATGGATTGCCTTAGTCTAGAATTATTATTATGAACGGTTTTTGAGGCTCACGACTTTAAAAAGTCAATGATCGTGTTGGCTCAACAATCGAATGGGGTGTCATAATTTTAGTCAAAATCGTCAGCCTTACAAGCGGAACGCTTATGTCGTTCTTGACTTGCCAATTTTGTTATCCGTTATGCCTTATTTCTACTCACATCAAATACATAAATATTTGTTGTCTCAAGAATGGTGCCTAGGTCCTTTGCCGAGCCGGCTACGCTGGCCTGGCCACTGCTTGGCTAAACGGAAAAAGAAGAACTTTTCTTTTTGCCAAACAGTGGGTAAGCTGGCCACCTCCTCTGCAAAGGAGATGCACCGAGAGAAATTCCTAAGAAAAGGGGGGAGCGGGGAGAGACGCGGTGCGGCCGCTTGCCACTGCACCGCAGCTTGGTCGGTGCCGCCTCTTCCTCACTCTCCCCTAATCTCTCTCCTGCCTCCTCGGCTCATCCTTTGCCGAGCTGGCTACGGCGGCCTGGCCACTGCTTGGCCAAACAGTGGGCAAGCTAGCCACCAGCTCTGCAAAGGAGATGGAGACTAGAGAGACGGGTTTGACGATTTTCTCTCTTAATCCTCGCTCGTCATCCTCTGCCGAGCTGGCTAAGCCGACCTGGCCAGCCGGCCTCCGGCTCTGCAAAGGATGACGAATGGGAGATCAACTGAGAGAAATTCCTCACAAACAGGAGTGGGGGAGAGACGGCTGTGCAGCAGGCTGATTGGTTGCAGTGAGGGAGAGCAGGGCTGAGTGCTGAGCTGATGACAGTACTATGACTTCCGTTGGCACGGGACATGGATGGGCAAGACTGCAAGAAATGTATGCTGGCCACAGTTTTAGCGAGGAAAAACAGGAATCTCCTCTAATGCAGAGCCAGTTTGTCAAACGAGAGAGGACCCCTAGAAGGGAAGCCTAAGAGAGACGGCTGTTACTGGGTGAAGCCGACTGCATAGACACAAGCAGTGGCAGGCGGAACACAACCCCTGAGGAGTGAGAATGCGTTGCCTGCCTCCTTCAGTCCAAGTTCCTCTTTTCTTTTCTTTTCGCTCAATTTCTTGATGGCCTTTTACGAATTATACTCTCTGGTTTGAGATTGAAGAGTGGGGCTCTGTTCGATGTTCAGAATCTGAATGGAAATAGTAGGGTATTGGGTCTGTGGAGAAATGAGTAAAAAGTTGGAAATGGGATCCGACAGGATCTTCACTCTGGGATTGATAAATTAGCTGATTCTGTTTTTGTTACGATAAGACCTAAGAGGTGTGTGGAATTCTTTTATTTATTCTTTTGAAATTCTTGATTCCGTTGTTTTAGTCTTGGTGTTATTTGTTCATCTGATTATATTGGTTTTGGGGTTGAGCTGGAAGTGGTATTAATGTAGGCTGCGCATGATAAAATTTCTGAAACAGAAATTGATTTCTGGCAAGAAATCAATTTTTTAATTTCTATTCTTCAGCCAAGTTTCTGAGCAAATAAACCCGTTTGTAACGACTCAAAATTTCTATTTCTGAAACAGAAATCCGTTTGATAACAGAAAAAAAAAATTTCTATTTCTATGAATCATGTTGTCCCCATACTTTTACCTCACTCTTCTTGGTGCTTATAATGGTAATTTAAGTTGATAAAAGTTGATAAATCACTTTAATTTATATTGGTAATTCGATAGAGTAGTTAGGAACTTCAAAACATTAGCAATTTATGTAAATAAAAGCTACTAATTAGTATAAAAAATGCTAATATGCAAATTATAAAAGATTTGGTTTTTTCAAATGCTAATATGCAAATAGTAAATGTATTTATTCTCCTCATTCAAGATTCGGGTTTAAGTCACTACACTTTTTTGCATTCTTTTGAGACCACAAAGTGATTTTATGTTAGGTACTAGTTGACATGGAGGAGGCGCAATTTGCGAGCGATTCGAAATTAATAAAATGAAAGTCGTGCTAGAAATAGAAATTGATTAGATAACAACATAAGAAATCCTCAAATACAAAATAATAGTCGAAATAATACTAATACATTACAAAAGTTGAAAATACAATTTCATGGAATTTCCGGCATATTATTCCCTTGCCATTTTATTGGCAATGATTTTCCTAAGCATATTTATTTGGTTTCCCTCCTCGATCAACTGAATGTTTGCAAGCTCATCCTGTGTAGGTTCAGCCACGTACATCGGATCTCCATATAGGGAAAAGTTCTTATCCATCTTGTCTTGATCACGGATGTAATTATGGATGACACAACATGCAATTACGATATGTGCTTGCTTTCGAAGTGCAAATGAGGGCATGTGCCTCAAAATGAAAAAACGATTCTTCAATGCCCCAAATGATCTTTCAATGACATTCCTTAAAGAAGAATGCCTATAGCAATAATATCATCATAATTGCAACTTAAAAACATAAATAAACAAAGTCTCAAATATATAAGTCATGAAATGAAATACATAAGTCATGCATGTTTCTTAAACAAAGTCTCAAAAAAAAATTCTATTTCTATTTCGAAAAGATAAGCTACAATTTCTAGCTTCTGATTTCTCCCCAAAACAATTTCTGAAATAGAAATCTGTTTCAGAAATAGAGAAATCAAATTGCGTTACCAAACGGATTTCTATTCCAAACCTGTTCCGGGGAACAGAGAAATAGAGAAATCAAGAAACAGAAATTTTATCATGCGCAGCCGTAGTGGCCGTTTGGACAGAGTGAGAGGTAGCATGTTTCTTCTTACTAGTTATAAGGGAGCTGGCTGGTCTAGATTGGTGCAACATTGCATTTGAGAGTTATCTTGAAGGCGTATGTGCAGAGCTGTGCTCTTTTAGCTTGAGTTTTGCCTATGAACTTCCCCTTTTGGTCAGGTGGACACATGCTTATATGTTCCAAACTTTTTATTCTGACATTCCAAGCTGGAGTGACCTGTCTTGCTTTCGTGATTCAATTGTTAGTCTTGTCTTCGTTTTTCTATTCTGTTGCTTCGGTCATTACTCTTTGCCATGGATTTGATGTAATTCATGGAGTGCTCCTTATTATCCTGCTCACTGAAGTTAGTTTTTGATTGCGATCGGATGATTGTAGACAGAAAAATTCAACTCGTGATAATTTTTTTTTAAAAGTGGATTAACGTTTTTTTTTAAAGTGGATTAAACACCCTTGAGTTGCTGTAATTAAGATTTGCAAGATCCTAAAATGTTTTGTTTTCAGCACATCGTGAAGGACTAAAGATGTAAAAAGCCCTTGAAATTTCAGATCCCCTAATTTCCTCAGATAAAGATTATTACACTCATTCATCGAGATCAAAATTCTGTGTGCATCGTGTTGTGTGTAATTTAATTTCCAATGAGTAGTTTGAAGGAAACTGAGGTCATTGGATCTTGACCGAGTGGGTGTTCATGCATATGCCTATTTTGGTCCAATGAGCATCCTCCTGCAATAGTTGATATAGGCGTGCGGTGATATTTGAACCTTTTTGAGGATGTACTGTGTCAAACCATGGCCAAGACTTGTAAGAGAACATAAGTATTAGCCTTTGTTTGTTTCGTGAAAAATGTGACATTTTTAAAAAATATTGAGGAAGTCATTTTATAGAAAAATGAGGTGTTTAGCTTATATTTGAAAATAAATTGGAAGATATTTTATGTTGTTTTGTAGAGAAATTCTGATTTGATTTTGAGGGGAATGATCTGCTTGGCAGTCTACAGTCCTCTCGTCCGAAGCTTCCATTGGCAGCAGCTGCAGAAGTTTCTTTCCTGTCTTCACGATTCATTGCAGCCTGATATACTTCTCTGTACTGGATTCGCTTAATTTCATGAAGACTGAGCCGAATGAAAAAGGATTCGAATGGTCAGTTGCTTTGGGGGATTCTATTTCAAACTCTTATACTTCTAATTAGGAAATTAAGAGCGGTTCTCCAGTTATCTTTGAACTTCAATGATGCAGACGTTATCGCGAAAGCCATTGCCGTACTCAATTTATTTGAGTATTTTGCTCATTTTGTTGACATTTGGTTTAAGAGGAACCTAAAATGTCTCAGTTTGATTTTGCAACCCCTGACCTGTTTCTCTTTTTAATGGACATACTACTTACGATGTCAATATGGAAGAGCTTATAGAAGTTATCTGATACTGCCACTGTCAATACTGTCAAATGCGATCTGTGATCAATTGGAAGTGTGAAAGGCAAAAATGGAGGAGACATGGTATGCTTGATCCCTGAAGATGAATGATAGCATATTTTGGGATTGTCACTATGGGAACATATGACTTGTTTGAAAAACTGTAAGCCGCATTTCATGTTGGAAATGGTTCAAGAGAGTCACCTTTTTGGTGCTTCTCTAAGTGAACTTTGTTTGAAAGTACTTAGTTGTGCTTATCTTCAAGCTGATGACAAGAATATGAGAGAACAGATTGAGTTGCTATCAGTTTATCCGGTCCGATCACTGAGACAATTTCTGCTCACGTTTCTTCATATCACACTAAACAACTTGCAGCGCTAATGCAGCAGAATTTGACAATGGCTGGCTGGCTATGATTCTTGTATGGTTGCAAAAGTCTGATATGACTGGACCGAGATCCCTCCAAACGCATCTGAGTGACGCCAGTACTGGTTTGGATCTAATTGCCATTGTTACAGAACTATCAATGTAAGAAAACCTGTGGACTCTATGGGCTGATCCTCATATCGTATCAGACGTTGCTTTGGAGAAAATAAATTGGTCAGAGTATGTCAACACTAGACCTTCTCAAGGTTGGACTGGAGCACATGAAGTGATGGCATTGGAGGAAAATGAACCGAGCAACAATGGAAGTAGGTGTAGCACTGATTCTATCGGCACCACGAGTGGGTCTCTTTCTAAGGTATTGTTTTCAAATGGCAACTCTTTATTGAGTTCTTGGCATAAAGAAGCCAACCTCATGTAGGTGAACTTTCCTTTCACTCCTCTCGCATTTATTAGCAGTATGTTTTTTATGGATCAAACTGCCAGAAGGTGGCAGTAGGTCCTTGAAGCTAATGTTTGATCTCAATCATATGCAATGTTTTTGACTTTTTTAATGGGGATTATCTATTAACTCCATCAATGAGTGGCGACCGGTAGTTTCTAGCAATAGAAAGGTGAGTTTTTCCTTGGACGTAGATACTAGTATCGGTACTGAGCATTCTGTGTTGTGTAAATTTTTGCAAACATTTAAATTGTACTTATCACCATGTAATTTACTTGGTAAGGGTGACAATTCTTTTGGCTACTTAGATATGTTAGCATCCTAGCTAACGAAAAACTTACTGTATCTGCAATAAAAGCTATAATCACTGTAGGCTCACATACGTAAATTCAACAGAATAAATTTTTTTAACAGAAGCTTGCAATTTGATGAGTTAAACGCTTTGACTCTTTGGACATGTTTTAATAAGTGTCGATGGTCTAACTCCATGGTGTCATGTTTTAATCAGATAAAAAATTCATCTGGCTTCTCACATAGTGTTCCTCATGGGCGTTTTGTCTTATACGGGGTATAATTTTCTTCAACTTGGAACAAGATAAAAATTCATCTGGCTTCTCACATAGTATTCCTTGTGGGCGTTTTGTCTTATACGGGGTATAATTTTCTTCAACTTCGAACAAGAAATACCTCACAAAGAAGGAATGGAGCATGTATGGAGAGATGCTGATCGGCCATGCATGGTTGGGTTACTTACGTTTATCCAGTGATGGTCTTGAAGCAGAACTGGGTTGGATTTGGTGGAGCAACCACCGGGATAGGATCTTTGGCCTTGTTGGGGAGAAACCGACAGGTGGTGTAGTCAATTGTATGGGCAAAAATTAATGTCCCAGTAATTGGTGTAATTGGTTGCAGGTCTGGATAGGGTTGTCAGACATTAGACAGCTTTACCCTCTTCACAACGGAGAAGCTCTTCCGTGACTTTTATCCATGATTTCCATATCACAACTTTACCATCTATAACGGTAGCCCTTAAAGTTAATTGTAGTGGCAGATAACCGTTCTCACTTGCTGGAGTCAGTACAAATATACATGATGCATTTTTCAAACTTATATATAACTAGAAAGGTGCTATCAAGTTAAAAACAAAAAAAAGCTAAAATTTGAGAAAATGGAAAAAAAAAAAAAAAAAAAAGGTTCCGTTGTAAGGGTGGTGATGCTGGACTCCATGATTTTCGGTATATTGCAACC
Source organism: Eucalyptus sideroxylon x Eucalyptus melliodora (assembly GCA_016097485.1). NCBI lineage: Eukaryota > Viridiplantae > Streptophyta > Magnoliopsida > Myrtales > Myrtaceae > Eucalyptus > Eucalyptus sideroxylon x Eucalyptus melliodora. The sequence continues at coordinate 1,436,078 of CM027827.1, forward strand.
GGAAAGGAGTAAAAGGCACAAGAGCTCTGATAATTGTCAGCAAAGTTCCTGTGCAGCTGTCTACCGACTTGCTGCCGGTAAAGACTGAGTAGTAAGTTTGGGGTCGACAATGTAGTTGGGATGCTCTGTAGTTTGATTCGGTATGATTTTTTTTTTTTTAATTTTTTTTATAGAAAAATCGAACTGATATTAATTACTTATTGCATCCAAATTGAATTCAATTGATAATGCGAGATGCCTATTCAACTAATTGCCCATGCTTAGGATAATTTATTGCATCCAAATTGACGTCGAATGATATCATGACTTTTATGCTCAAAATGAATTGCTCAAAATGAATTGAGGTTTGATAATAAAATTGAACCTTGAGTCGCGAAATTTTAATCTTAAATGGATCAATTTGAATTTTTTTAATTGAAGTTCATTAAGAAAGTTGAATTCCTCAAATTGAAAAGCTCCAAAGTGAATCTCTTAAAATGGGCCTAGGATTTGGATGCATCTCAAGAAAATGAGTGAAGTGTTTGCTCGCAAATCATGAATGATTGATTCGGACCCTTTAATTAGGGCCACAAGTGGCAATTTGCATCCCAACATGACCGTTCTTAAAAATCAGTGAACGAGTGAATGAGAATTGATCCTTATATCAAATATTGTTAAAGGAATTAAGCCTAATTATGATTAGGAGGAAAGTAATTTTATTTTGATCGATTTTGAATTTAAAATTGAAAAATTCAGAAAATAAGGTTACTCAATCGATATTCGCAAAATTTTCGGCGCTAAAGTCAAATTGACATTAAAATGAAGCATTTTGGGGATTTTTTATTTTTAAAACTTTTTAGGACCAAAAGTCAATGTTGACTTTTCTTAAAAGAATGATTTTTGTGTCAAATCTTTGAATTTATGAAAATTAACTTGTTAAAGTGAAATTAAGATCATTTAGGATTTTTTTTTTATGTAAAAAAAGTCAACTTTTGACCTAAAGTTGACTTTTGGTCAAAAGATTAACCAAAAAATCAACCTTTTGATTTTTTGGGTTTTCAATAAAAATGAATAGGAAATTATTTAAAAATGACGAAGCAATAGAAAGAAACGCAAAACCACACTTTTTGGTCGAGAAGCAAGTTTCGTCGTGATCGGAAACTTTAATATCGATCTGTTGCCTTTAATGGCGCGTCAGTTAAAAAGTAATTGTCAACAAAATCCAGTCAAGAATTTAGCATTTAATTATTGTGGATTACATATGAGAGAACATAGACTGAATTCTGACATCTAGTTGCTAATTTACAGTTAAAATATATAATAAACTATATACAAAAGTAATGAGATGCAAAAACCGTAATACAACGTAGCATTCTTCATTGTCATGCAGCAGTTTCATTGGTGGTGACTGAAGATTAGTGGATGTTGCATTTACGTCACTAATCGACGCACTAAACTTTTGTTCTCTCTTTTTTCACTTGATGCACTTTGACCGATATCCGATCAATTTTTCCACGACAAGCTTGGTGTAGTGGCCCCATGGCGTTGCGTCCAGAAAAAATTGGCCAAGTTTCGGACACATCACTAATTTACCGGAAAAGAGACTGGTTCCGGTCAAAGTTCATCAAATGCGTATATTGACCCCGGTAGGTGACTCCAGAAAGGAAATAGCTGGTGCAACTTACGGCCAAAAAATTGAGAAGTCCAAGGGTGAAAAGAACAGATCCTAATCTCTATTCAGAGACATATGCTAAGCAGTTAGAATATGGGTCCATCATCCTCGTATAGCCTAATGCCACGGTTAAATAATTAAAAGATCTTGATCAGACCGATAAAAAAGGATGTACATAAATGTCCCGAGCTCTCAGTCAAGATCCCCACATGATGTGGCATCGGATTACCAATAAGCAAGATGAATCAAGCGGTAGCTTTGTTTAAAGCATAGTGATCAATATTACATGCCAAGACGACAAGAACATTCTCAACAAATAAGAACACTAACAATAGTAGGGTGTTTTCCCTCTTCCAAGGTAAGTCAGGGAGGCCAAAGCAATGCCGTGCTGTATACAGTTAAGCTGCTTAGCCACCTGCCATGTCAGAGGAGCCATTGGTCAACGAGTTATTTTTTGTAGGGATGTGATGCATCCTGCGGGATGATAGCATGACCATAGCCAGTGCGAAGTGCGAAGAGGTCACTAAAAACTTCTGCAAACTCCCTCGGGGACGTCTGAAGTGATAGATGAAATCAAGGCCAAGTTGAAAGAGTGTGCCCTGGGAATGTGTCTTGTGCAGATACAATCGCCCTCGCAGCCCGAGGATCTACTGTTCTGGTACGTTCTATACTCCTATTGGATTATTCACCCGTTTTATATGGTTAAATGTCAAGATCAAATCTGCAGGTCACTTCGACTTAAACTCCCCCGTTTAAGCTTTGGAAAGGTGTCCATATTCCAACACGTAACACTGTCAAGACCATCTGAACTAAATCCAGGAAGCTACATTTCTTCTGTAGTTTGCTTTCTTAGATTGGCTAACAATTTAGTTCTTTGAGATTTAGGAGAGTGGTTGACGAAATTCAGAGATTCCTCTTGGAAGGAGGGACTCTAGAACATCAAGTCTTACAGGCTCTAACAACAACATTCGTCCACCAAACTCCACAATCCAAAATCTCATCACACTATTCCTACGCCAAGGCCTAAACAAAGCCGATCTCGTCACTCTCTCACGTACCAGCAATCATTCAGCACTGAAAAAATGGTTCACTAGGCCCTTTCTGTCACTGTGTTCTAAACTAATATCAATTACAGCAAGGCAAACACATGACAAACGATAACTGCAACTGGCATTACAAAGTCTGTATACCTCATCTGAAGCTATTGGCAAAAGCAGAGGTTTCAAGGTTAATTCTGTCGGCTACAATTATAGGGTAGGAATAATTCAATCATGTACTTGCTGTGTATGATTTGGTTCCTGTTATGTCCTTAAGAAAACCAGCAAGAGGGTCCATTGCTTGAGGAGCTTGATCTGGGAATTATCTGGGTTTGCTCCATATGAGAAAAGAATCACTGAGCTTCTCAAAGTTGGGAAGCAGCGTTCTCTGAAGGTGGCTAAGAGAAAGCAGGGTACGCACAAGAGGGCAAAGAAGAAGCGTGAGGAGATGTCTAACAAATGCATACTGCTCACGGTGCATTATCATCGCTGGCAGATCTTTCTCTGTTTAATATGCTTCAGTGAGATAATCTCTTGCGCCCACTCATGGATTGTGGTGAAAAGAAGAAATGAGGAATTTTTGAAACTAAAAGTCTTTTAAAGGGATCCTCTTATTCAATTACAATCCGAATAGTCTTAAGGAATTTTCCTTGATTTGGACTATGGAAACTAGGAAGACCCAAATTCTTCTACTTTCAAGAATGTCATTTTTGGGAAGACAAAGTTTTTCATAAGTTCTCTTTCTACTTGTGCACTTTTTCTTACAACTTGGCACATAGTACGCTGCATGCTTTTTGATGTCGTCAGCTGGCTGCTTCCAACCACACAGAGAAACATCCAGATCGCCTTTATGCTCTTGAGCTAATGTAACATTTGGCATTTGTAGATGGTCACAGAACTAATTGGAGAGTCAAGAATTTTTCGCCTAGTGCTGGCCCAACTACTCTATCGGGAAATGGAGAGGTTGAATTCACTATCCAAGACTCTCGGAATCAGTTTCACATGATTTGAGGCTATTTTAGGCGGCCATACATAATGCAAAGTTGGATAAGATTATATTAGCTGTTTTGCGTCCTTCGTTTGGAAATAGCTAGAAGACAAACATTTTAAGCCCATTGTTTTTTTTTTGTTGGTAAAAACATTTTAAGCCCATTGTTCAGTAAGACTTAAGACAAGATTAAACAAAAATAGAAAAAATATGAATCTGAGACCGTAGGTGTAACCAATTCACATCCATGACGAGAAAGAGAGAGATGGTGAAATCCTCAATGTGGTGCTAGTTAAGAATGGAATCCTATTTAGTGGTGATGGTCATTCACGCTTCCCGACCATGGTAAAGTGCCAGCTCTTTTGAGGGATTAGCATATATATTCACCCACACTGTCCATGGGTTTATACTTATCAGTAGCCACTAGTCAGTATCTAATCTAGAGCAACCCGTGGTGATGACATTTGCCTTCGCAACTATGAGAAATAATCCCATAATAGAGTAGGTTGACACAGCACAGGCTTGTTTACCCAGCAGGTAGAATTACATACGTATCTAATCTCCAGACAAATAAGACTTCGAGCACAAATAATCATGAATCTTGTAATAACCTTTACTGAGAGGGTCCCTCAAGGACAGTATGCTGAATGCTAGATAAATTGCCCAATGAGATTAAATCACACAAAATCAATGACTGTAAAAAAACAAAAGGTCGAAGGTATTCATAATTCTTTCCTTCAAAATAAATTGGACACGAGCAAATTCGATCCTGCAAAATTATGCAGTTTTGATTACTTTGATCAGAGGCAAAGGGAAGGAGAATGACGAACAATGACGCCTTTTTTCTTTTTTACCTTCTCTCGGGCAGGGACGGTGACGGCGGGAGGGCGGTTCGCGACGATGGAGGTCGCGGCGAACAATGATGGTGACGGCGAGACTAGGCAACGACGGCGGCAACCCGGCTTCACGATCGGCGCGGCTTCGGCGGATCGATCACGGCAACGGTGTGGGGGAAGCACAACAACAAACCCTTCGAGCAACGGCGTCAAGACTCGGTCGAGGCGAACGTCGTTCGGCGGCAACAACAACAGCAAAAGAAAACCAGGATCGAGGCGTAGATCTTGGCCGGACCTTCCTCGGCCTCGATTTTCTCTCACTCGGGCCCGGATCCGAGCCTCCACCGGCCGGATGCGACCTTCTCGGAGTCGCTTGCGGCCGGCCTTCCCCGAAGTCTCTCGGTAGAAGGATGGGCTGAGCTCGCGACTCGAGCTCTCTCTTGCGCTCGCCCTTCAACCCTTCCCGATGTCTCTCAGTGAAGGATCTCCGAGCTTGCCACCACCTCCGACGATGCTTGCGGCCACCTATTTATAGGCGAAGGAAATCCGGTCGACGAAGGGCTTCGGTCGCCGACATCCCGGTTCCGCTCGGTGAACGGTGTCCATCGAGCCTTCCAGCCGAAGCTCGCTCAACATTAATGGCGCTTGCGATCTTATCTTCTTCGGCCGACGTCGGCCTACTCCCCTCGGCCGTAGGCCATCCTTTGCGCGCGTCACCGGCCATCGCGCGTGAGATGCGGCGGCGAGGAAGAAGAAGGCGGAGGAGGAAGAAGAAGAAAAAAAGGGAAATTTGGGCTCGCGAGAGAGAAAAAGAGGGGAGGGGCTGCTTTTTGCTTTTGTTTTGTTTTGTTTTTTTTGTTTGTTTTTTTTTTATTATCTACTTATCCGAAAATAAATTAAAAACTTAATTAATAAAAAATGCCTAAAATTAAGCGTCCAATTGCCTCTCTTTGAAGGTGAGCTCGCAGAGGTTGCATTCAAAGACAGTATTTGATGCCTCAATTTTATCCATGCATGCGTAACAAATTATATTTTATTCGGCACCTATTATTCTATGCGAGAAAAGAGCAATATAACTTTACATATACTAAAACAGATAAGGAGATACCTGTAGTTACTTGCCGGGAGTGAGTGAGATAGGGTGTGAATCCCGAGTTTTGGCAAGTATCAAGGCGTCATCTTACCTGGTGATATGAAGAGGTTGCTTTTCGGGGCTCGAACCATTCTTCGGTCGCACCGTTAAAACAATCGATGATTTGTCTAGGACTCGACCTTTCTTCGGTCGTCTTGACGGGAGACTGTTCCTCCGGATCCGAACCATTCTTCGGTCAACTATTGGAGTAATCGGTGGTTTGTCTCGGACCGAACCTTTCTTCGGTCGCCTTGACGGGAGATGCACCGAGCCTTTCTCGGGGCATCTCATTTGTGGAGTGCCTGATTTGTATCGAGGACATCGGTTGGTACCCGACTTTTCTCGGGAGATGCGCCGCCTTTCTCGGGCATCTATTTGTGGGGTGTCTAACCCGTCGAAGACACCAGCTGGAACCCGACCTTTCTCGGGAGGATGCACTAACCTTTCTCAGGGCATCGATTTGTGGGGTGTCTGACCTTTGTTGAAGACACCAGTTGGTACCCGACCTTTCTAGGGAGGATGCGCCGACCTTTCTCAGGGCATTGATTCTGGAAGATACCTAGACATTCACAAGCATATCAAAGAGTACCTGAATATTCACAAGTACTAACCTGAAGGATATTTGGGCCTTTGCAGGCGTCAAATGGGTATTTGGCTAACCATAGGCATTGAAGGGATACTTGGATGATCACAAGTATGAATTCTTGGGGGATACTTGGACATTCACAAGTATTGAAGGGGTACTTGATAATTGGAAATATTGAGAACATACCTTGGATATTTGTAAAGGTGTCCCACCTCCTGGCAATTGGGAAATATCGAGGGTGTACCTGGGATATTCGTGAAGGTCTCTCACCTCCTGGTAGTGAGAATATCGAGGGCGTGCCTCGCATATTCATGAAGGTCTCTCACCTCCTGGTAACATAAACTTGAATATAACACAAGGCTTACGGATGGCCGTAAGCACTCAAAGGGCTGAAACACCTAGGTAACCGTAGGTGTACAAAGTACTCGAATACTTGGATAAACACAAGTATTTAATGATATGATTTGGGACCACTCAGACTGGTCCAAGTGCTAGAAAGCATACTTGGATGGTGGTGCCAAGCAAAGCAATGGAATGCTCGAACAGCTGCTATATTATTTGGGGACAACTCGGGCAGGTTTAGTGTCATGAAAAGCAAGTACATGGACAACGATGGGTACTTGACGATATGGGGATACCCGGCAAGTGGTGGGTACTCAAAGACAATGGGATACTGAGACAATTGCAAGCACCCGAACTCAAGTGACGACTCGAATAGGCTGAGTGTCAAGAAGAGAGTACCTGGACAGTGATAGGAGACAAATGGGGATAGAGATATGCTTACCTGGCAATATTTATGATCTTTAAGAGTATGTCTGCTATTTGCACAATATGCACACATGATTGTATATCTTTGTAAATTCATGAGTTCAAATGAGATTCATGCATGATAATTTTGTCAATTCTGCATCTTTTGATTTCCACTGGGGAAGATTTTGAAAGACAACCTTCATTTAGAATGTAGATGTCTTGAGCATGCCAGATGAGGGACTTTCAGTCTGAAAGGACTTTCCGTTCACTCTCATGGAAAAGGCTATCCTGACCATTGATGCAGGATTCATAAGGAACACACTATCTCACTGTCATCATGTCAGCAGGGGTCTGAGTATTCTCGCAAATGGTACGACTTTACCAATGTGAGAGGTCTTTGTTGAAAGCTGTGATGAAGTCTTGGTCGCGGCTCATCAAAGGGGACCATCAAGGTCAAGGCTTATGAATAGAGTGACGCACGATCGTCTCGGTTTGCAAGTCAAGAATCCCGCGAAAAGAGATAGAGTAATCTTGCTCGTACTTCTTCAAGCAAGTGTTTATAGACATATGAAATCTACGTTAATTGAAGTGCCCTAGTACGAAGAGACTTTTACAATGGGATGTAACGTAGACTTGGCTCACATGTAAGAGGCGAGAGTTGGTATTTGTCTTGGCATTTGTCACTAGTCTTTCTTGTCGGATGGAGGTTACATGGACCTGACAACTTTTTTTTTGGCTGCATTTTGGTAGGGGGCATTGGCCTTGCTTTTACCGGAACACCTTGCTTTTTTCATGCCCTATTTTTTATTCCGGTTCTTCTTTTATGGGCATTGACCCTATTTCTTACCTCTTACAGTGCGCTTTTTATGCCCCTGTTTTTTCATTCTTTGTCATTAAAGGAACTAGCTTAGGCAAGTTCAATCACGTGCTCTTGTTGTTAGACTCTTGAGTCTTCGTCTTGACTAGCGCTCAGAGCTATGCTGCTTAAATGGTAGTAACTTTGTTTTTTGCCTCAATGTGAGGGTAAAATTACAGACTCAATTGGGTTGTACAATGAATACAAGTGCGTAGAGAAAGAATTGCTCTTCGTCATTCTAGGGCACTTAAATTAACGCGAGTGTTCATATGCAATAAAGACACTCGAAGATTGATGCAAGTGCGAGCAAGAAAATTTCTATCTCTCTTCTCACCTTGTGATGCTACTTTGCCTCCGCTCCGCCCCCAACGTGGGGTGGTTCTTGACGGGGATATGAGAGATGCTTCACGGTGTATGGGGCTCAATGGGGTGAGTGATGGAACGCCTCTCATTACTTTGGTTATCGTACCATTCGCGAGAGAACTCTTTACCTTTTGTAGTCATGGAATCTTGTACTCATCTCACAAGTGTATAGATATGGGGACGGTGTGTAGGATATGGCTTGCCTTTCATCATTCCGACGCGCCCTCATTCGCATGCTTTCGATTAATCTTGTATTCTTCATTTAGCTGTCTATTCTAATAATCCTTAATGGAATCGGTGATTTAGACGAGACAAAATCATCATGCAAAAATCCATTTGGAAAAGGCATGCAGAATTTTAAACATGAGAGAGTTTGTACTCTCAAAACAAATGAATGGTTTTGGCTCAAAAGACCTTCTTGGTAGCTTTAAGGGTCAACATAATAGTATTGATAAATTTTGAACATCAAAAGGGTTATTCACAAAGGGGTGTCGAAGGTTGTCCCTATTGATTAGGGATATGACACATGAATGATCGAAGGATTAAGAATTTGATTAAACGTCTTTGTTTTTGCCCGGGCTTGGATCACTTGGTTTGCTCTATTTAACCATTTAATGCGGTTCTTGAATCTAATGCCTCATGTCAATATGAGTTCGAGAGTGAGTGTCGAAATGATGCCAAGTTACCTTTCCCCCGAGTTTATTTATGCTGGCTCTTAAAGATATTTGAATGTCGATGATGGCTTCTTTATCTTAGCATAGTTCAATGTTTCCTTCAATTGGCCTCCCTCATTTATGACCATGTATGCATGATTGCTGGTCGTTGATTCATCTTCAGCGCCTTCCTTCTCAGGAATTTCTCCTTCTATCTTTGACTATATGACCATTAACGGCATTGAGCAAAGTCATGTACTTCAAGCTTCTATGGAATCGAGATGGACAATCAAAACCTCCAATTCTCCAATGGTAATTACTTCTTACAAGAGCATGTGTCTAGAGCGAAGTGAGGCCTCAAATTCTAAGATTATTGAGGACGAGAAGATTCCTTTTGACCCGGATAGATTCTTGAATATGACGCGTCCTTTACACCGAGTGGGCGAAATTGACATGGATTACTCTTACGCGTACGCAGGTAATGTCGATTTGCTCAAGTTATGCCATTGAGTTTGCTTTACTTGATTTTCAACACTTCCTTAAATGCTGATGATTACCATTCATTTTTCTTCATTGAGTCAACCCAAACACACGGTTTTGATGATAGTGTAAACACATCACTCATATATAAAGGTGCATAAGCATTTTCATTATGATAGAGAAATGCTTGGCAATGCCAGACAATGGACATCTTTCAAGGTAGTACTTTTTCACAGCATCGGAATTAACTGGTTTAGTGAATTCCCGCCCATCCATCTCAGTCAGAATCAAGGCTCCTCCGGGAAGTATCTTCTTTATTACATAGGGACCCTTGTAATTTAGGGCAAACTTGCCTCCAGGCTCTGGAAAGATTGGCAGTATCTTTCTCAAGACTAGCTCGTTTACCTCAAAGTGCTTGGGTCGCACCTTTTGATTGAACGATTGAGCTACCCTCTGCTGGTAACACTGACCATGACAGAGTGCTTTCAGTCATTTTTCGTCGATCATATTTAGTTGCTCAAACCTTTGTTGTGTCCATTCTTCCTTGGACAATCCTGCCTGTGATAAAATTCGCAAGGAAGGGATTTCTACTTCTACAGCCAAAACCGCCTCCATGCCATAAACCAAGGAAAAAGGCGTTGCCCACGAGTGGAAGTTCGAATCGAAGTTCGATATGTTAGTGTGAAGGGTAACCTCTCATGCCGGCCGGCGGTAGTTTTCATTTGTCTTGGATAGGATTCTCTTGATGTTCTTGTTAGCGGCTTCCACGGCTCCATTCATTTGTGGACGATGAGGACGAGTTCGGATGTCGGATTTTGAACTCAAAAAACAATTGATCAATCAACTTGTTGTTCGGGTTTGACCCATTATTGGTCACGATAGCTTAAAGTACGCCATAACGGGCAATTATGTCACGTCTGATGAATTTCATAACGTTTCGTGCAGTTACGCTTGCATATGATGCAGCCTCGATCCATTTTGAGAAGTAGTCGATTGCGACCAAAATGAATCGGTGCCCATTTGATGCCTCCGGTTGATTGGGCCAATTACATCAATACCCCACATTGAAAATGGCCACGGCTCGAGATAACTAATGCAATTCGGCCCGAGGTGTTGGAGAAATCGTTCCAGAATATTTTGAAGGCGACAAAACGTTTCTTTCGTCTAGTCGGATATCTCACAGATCGTCTAGTTTAAAGTCTAAAGACTTTCGATCACTCGACTCGCATTGAAGACTCAAGTAGACTCAAGTATTCTCATTCTCATTGACGGTCTTTCGATCCGTGGCGAAGGAAATCCAGCGAAGTATATGGTTGAGGATTTAATCCTATCGTTCGGAGAAGATCTTTTTGTTTGGATAATCATAACGGATTCTTTTATTCGTATCAAGATCAATTGAAGATCCGATGGTCGACGAAGTATTCTTGGAATGTTATTCTTGGAAACCAAGATCCGATTGTATGGGCGAACAGGATTGATGGGCTATCGTCAGGTTCCTTTTATAGCTCGAATGATCTTCTTGATTGATTCCGTCCAACGGGTAGATTGGAGGAATTCCTTTGGTAAGTGTCAACGGTATGATGGCATAAAGGAGTATAAAAAGGAAGACGTTCTAGTTGTTTGAGAGTGTGATTGATAGAAAAATTCCAGAGTCTGAAGCTCCTTGATTATTAGTCGATTCAGTCTGAGCGAAATTGTATACACAGAGAGTGTCTATACTTGGCGATACCTTGAGTGAGTGTGCATCATCTGCAGAAATCAAGGAAGAGCAACAACGTAACATCTCTTTGTTCATAGTGGAATCCAGCCGAATTAGGCTGTCGGTGCGAGAAAAAGAGTGGACGTAGGCTTGGATCAAGCCGAACCACTATAAACCGCGTGTTTAATTCTCTTTCCCTACTCGGTCTTACGTTGATTATTACTCTTTGCAAATCCTTCAATGTCTAAGTATTGCGCAAGTATACAGAAATTATCAAGAAAAATCTTTGTATACCTATTCACCCCCCTCTAGGTACTCATACTAACAATATCGGGAGGGACATTTATCTTGTTCCCGTGAGTCGACAACGATGATGACTTCGCACATGCCGAGCACAATCACTCTCTAAAGGGAACCAGTAATAACCCAACCTCATAATTTTCTTGGCCAACATACGTCCATTCATGTGAGGGCCACATACTCCCCCATGTATTTCTTGCATTATTTGTGTGGCTTCATTTGCATCCACACACTTAGCAAGACTGAATTATATGATCTTTTGTACAAATTTTCACCATCGACGAAGAACCTCGAAGCCATTTTCATCGAGGTATTTTCGATCGGAGGGAGTGCTCTTTAGGAAATTCTTGCTTACGGACGTATCTCATGATGTCATAATACCGGGGTTTCCGTCGGGTTCTTCAATTATAGTCATGCAATGGGCCTGTCTTATCGGGACTTCAATTTTCAAAGGCTTTACTTCTAATCCCTTCGTTACTTGCAACATAGATGATAGTGTTGCTAGTGCATCGACAAATTGGTTATGAATTCTAGGTAGGTATTCAAACGAGACGTCTGGAATTTCTCCTACCAATTCTTCCAAATAGTCGTGATAAGGCACTAGTTTGGCGTCTCTTGTCTTCCATTCGCCCATAGTCTCGGAGGATAATTAAGGTGGAGTCACCGAACACTTTTAGTTTCCGACACTTCCATTTCAATAGCCGCTTGTAGGCCGAGGATGCATGCTTCATATTCGGCTATATTATTGGCATGGAAACATCAATTTTGCAGCCACGGGATAATGTTGTCCATTTGGGGATATCAAGACCGCCCAGGTGCACGACCACGACAAATTTACAGCTCCGTCAAAGAACATAGTCCATGTGTCCTCTTCTTTGTTAGAAATTCGGTCGTGCCGGGGAATGATCCCGCATAATTCTTTAGGGCAATCTGCTAACATATCAGCAATCACTTGATCTTTAACTGATTTTTGCGACATCACTTGGATGTCGAATTCGAGATCGGATTTGCCATTTGCCCAATTTTCCCACCAAGGCCGGGCAAGTAACCAAATACTTGATTGGGTTATTCTCGGTTACAAGGAATGTCTAGTAATGCAAGGTATACTGCCGGAGTCCAGGCAACACCCATACCAATCGACGCATGTTTTTTCGACTTGGAGTAGTTTTGTTCCGACGCAGTGAACTTTTACTCAACTAGTAAATGGCTCGCTCCTTCCCATCATGGGGTCTCGTGCCAACATTGCACCTAGGGATTCACTGTTGATGGTAAGGTAGAGGTCAAAGGGTGTCTCGGAGTCCGGGGTATTAAAACCGGGGTTTCATCGTATTGCTTTAGATGTTCAAACGCCAATTGGCGAGTCATCATCCCATTTGATTTGTGCATCTTTCTTGGAGAAGTTTAAAGAAAGGTTTTGTAGTTTCGGAAAGGCTGGGAAATGAATCGCGCAATGTAATTTAATCTTCCTAGGAGACCCGGACTTCTTTTACAGTCGAGGATGAGGCATCTCAAATATTGCTTTAGTTTTGACGGGTCCACTTCTATCCCTTCCATGACTCACAATGAATCCAAGTAATTTGCCGGGAAGTTGCCCGAACACACATTTCTTTGGGTTCAAGCGCAACTTGAATTGGCGAAGTCGATTGAATAATTTTTCCAAGGTCTTCACATGGTCTTCTCCATGTCACGGTTTTGGCGATCATGTCATCGACATATACTTCAATTTCTTTGTGCATCATGTCATGAAAAAAAGGGGTGACCATGGCACGTTGGTAAGTTACTCAGCGGTGCTTCGTGCCAAAAGGCATGACATAGTGAAAAGTCCCCCCATGGAGTAATGAATGCTGTCTTTTCCTTGTCTTCCTCCTTCATTTTTTTATTTGGTTGTATCCCGAGAACCCATCCATGAAGAGAAAAGTTTGAATCCGAAGTACTATCCACAAGAACGTATGGAGAGTAGCGGGAAATCATCCTTCTGGACTGCTTTTGCTCAAATCGCGGTAGTCAACACAAATCCGAATTCGACCATCTTTCTTCTTCACCGGTACAATGTTTGCTACCCAACTAGGATATTGCGAGACTTCGAGGAAGCCTACTTCCGGGAGTTTCATTACTTCTTCTTCAATCTTTTTGACATTTCGTGCTTAGCCTTTCTAGCCGGCTTGTGGGCCACATCAGTAGGTTGGTTGGCAAGCTATGTTCCACGATCAAGGATCAAGGCCTGGCATATCGGCATATGACCATGCGAATACATCTTGGATACCTTTAGAGGGTACTGCTTGCGCCTTCTTCTTTAGGGAGGTTCGTGCCAATCTTTATCTCCTTGGATCTTCTATGCCGCCTAAATTGACAATGACGTGTTCGCAGTAGGGGCCTTGTTTCTTCGTGGCGCTTCCAATTCCGTTGAATTTCGCTTCGGAATCATCAAAATCATCATCTCAATCATCGCACTGCTATCATGGCTACTTCCTTACGGTGTTGGTCCGACCGTCTCTATACCCTCACCCGCTAGATTATTCTTGTGTCATAGAGTAGAGAGGTTAAGGAACAAATAAAGTTAGTAGCATGCATGCTTCTTTGAAAATGTGATAAATTGTTTTTAAAGATTAAAGACAAGGAAATATGAGGAGACCCGGGCCTCGATTTCTTCTTTCATTTGACGGCGGCTATCATCAACGGGCCGGTTTGGTGTGTCTTCTCATGTTCTCAAAATGTTTTCAACTTTATTTATTAGTAGACGGATTTACTGTGGTGATTTCCAAAAATAGTTCATTGAGTGGAACGATGTTGAAAACAAAACAAGCCACATTAAAAAAT